>OZ030008.1:19100000-20567500 GCA_964023405.1 Apodemus agrarius
TGAGAGGGAGGAGATCAGAGGACTGCAGGGGAGGAGGGAGGGAGGAGAGCCATGGAAACAAGTGGGAGATCCCTCTACATAGCATCAGGGGTGGGAGAGGGCCTGAGACCCAGAAGTGTGATCTTGGGCTAGTCTCTTCTGACTCTCTGAGCTTGAGTGTCTTCCTATGTGAAATGGGTACTTAAAACAGCATCTCTCATTTTCCCAAGGCTGTGTGTGCGGTGATGCTGCTAGGCTGAAACACGCGGAATTCTGTCCAGAGTCAGGGCAGCAGGTGCCTGCAGGGGACGCTAGCAGGACAGCCACGTTGGCTAGGGAGCACTGTGCATACTGCAAGGTGAGCGCTGTGCCATCCACAGCAGGCACGGGGACAATGGTGCTT
This sequence comes from Apodemus agrarius, assembly GCA_964023405.1. Lineage (NCBI taxonomy): Eukaryota > Metazoa > Chordata > Mammalia > Rodentia > Muridae > Apodemus > Apodemus agrarius. Next base: position 19,100,383 of record OZ030008.1, read on the forward strand.
TGGCTATTAGGGTCAGGTGATACTGGTGGTAGGCAGCCTTATGGGCCTGGGGCCTGGGAGAAGGCTTAGCATTTGGAGGGATGCTGGCCTGGCCCCATTCCGCTCTCCCGATCCGCGGGAACTGCCCATCTGTCAGAGACTCAGACTGTCAGGCGGGCTGGTGAGGGGCCTACAGGCAAGGGAGGCTTCTCTGACAGGGGAGTCCTTCACTGTCAGCAGCTTCGCCTCAGTGGGTTAATAAAGCCATCCATCACATGCTTCATGCCAGGTATCTAAATGCCTGCTTAATACCACCCTGGGGACTGAGCCTGCACTGGGGACGCTCACCCGGCCACGGTACCGGGGTGGAAGGAACTTGGTCTCGGGGTTTGCTGATGTCCAGATGTGAACCCAGCCCAGAATCTCCCTTAGCCCAGGTGGCTTGAATCTCTGCAGTCTGACAACACAGTATGCAATCAGAACAGAGACACCAAAGTGCTTTTGGTTGGTGCATTTCACTTAGACTCTAGGCATCTTGCTAGCTAAGTACTTACTATGGAACTTTGTCACATGATAAAACTTGCTGCAAAGTACTCTCCCCACTGTGCAGATGGAAAGACTGAGGTTAAGAGCTCTGAACGACGTGTGATTATGGAGCCAGAGAACACAGGACCACCACCAGACTCTGGTGTGTCTGCTGCTCTTGACTGATGTTTTGCCTGTTTCCTAGGCCAGGTGTTTTCATAGTTCTAAAAACTTCAGAGCTGTGAAATTCAGAAGGAAGCTCAGAGTGGTAACGTGGGCTGAGCAAGGACACACAGCCAGGAAGCTCAGAGCTGGGGCTCAGCCCAGGTCAGTGTGACCCCAAATCTGTGTTGCTTTTACGATTTTCTGCCAGAATGGTATGTTTTCAACACTCCTTCTTTAAAAATAAAATCTGATGTGGGACCCTGATGGAAAGAGCAGGTGGGGAGGGTTAAGCCTGTTCTGGTTAAGCCTGTCTCTCTTACTGTCTCAGATGTGGTGGCCTGAACACAACTCACCTATGTATGACCTCTTGCAGTTTTTGAGAGTCAAGAGCTCAGACAGGCAGAGTGCAGACGGGTAGCTTGTACACTGATGCATCCTGGGAGAGGTTAAAGGTTGCTGCCAAAATCTGAAGGGTCAGAGTCACAGCTCTGGTGCCTATGGCTGACCATGTGGGTGGGGGGTGGGGGAGGGCCCAATTCCTCCCAGGAGGTCTCTGTGGAAGTCAGTTTGGGTTTCCTAACCGAGTAGTGATTAGGACCCAATGGTGCATTTAAAAAGCCACGGGACCCTTTATGATCTGGCCCTGGAAGTGAGGCAACATCACTTCCTGTCTAGGTTTAGAACAGGAGATAGAGTGAAGCGGGGTTGGTGTGTGTGTGTGTGTGTGTGTGTGTGTGTGTGTGTGTGTTAGTACCAGAAATATTGCTGGGCTAAGAATGACCCTAACTGGTCCAAGGAACGCCAAGGAACTTCTTGTTACATTCTGATCCTCTTGGTTTATACCCCCCATCCCGTCACTCTGTCACCCAGAAGACACTTCTGAGCCTGGCCCCCTTTCCCTAATGGTAGCGCCCCCTGTTGGGCAGCTCAAAAATAGCCCCTATCTGTTCTTCCTTCAGAGGCCTCCTAGGCCCAATCCATCTTCTTCCTTTCATTTACTTTTTGAACAGCCGCTGTATTAGTTGGGATAATTCTGTCAACGCATGCCTTTTATGCCCAGAACGTGCCTGGTAAATTTGTTGAAGAATACCCCAGGCTAACACATCATTACACCCCCAAACTCATCTATCTTTTTATTTCGGATTAATTCTTTTTCTCCCTCTCTCTTCACCTCCTCCATAAATCCTGGTGCACTTAATTAATTTCAGTTCCACTGTAAGGTCCATAATACAGAATTGTTCAAGCAAACACAAAATTAATTATTCTATTTACAGCCTTCTCATTGAGAGGAGCATTTCATCTTTCATAATTACATTTTGGAACGTCCAATTATGAATGCAGGCGCCTGCTGTTTTGCATACGGGATGGTCCCCGAGTGTCCAGGAGGCAGGGGAGTTGGGCTGTTGGCTCCTTGTACTTTATGGTGCTGACTCGGGAGCTGCTGGCTTGACCCTTGAAGGATTTTATATGGAGACACTGAGGTAGGGGCAAGATGGCAAGGTGGTTTGGAACCTGGAGACGGGGGTGAAAGAAGTCAGAGGAAGCACAGACAGAAGAAAGGCGAAGATGTGCCAACGTAACCGGGATCTCATGGCGGAACCAAGAGTCTCAGGTGGGAAGAAGCAGATCTTTCATCTTGCCAGGGAAGATACTTGGGTTTTTTGCAAGCCAGGAACACAGGCACTCAGAGCGAATCTACCGAACTGCTCAGACCTCAGGAGTGAACCCTGGAGGGCTGCCTTCCCCTCCTTTCCACCCCTTAGTCACAGAGGACAACATGGTGGCCCAAGTCTTGCCAAGCCATTGGGCTCTCAGCCAGGACATTTCGAGCAGGGTGGGGGAGCTACTTTCCCTGCTCCCAGAGGGGTACTCTTTGGACTTTCGATGGTTACAGGACAGCCATGCCTCTTAGATGGGAATGACAAAGCCACCTGGCCTCTATTTAGGGCACACCCAGGCTAGCCCAGGGGCAGTCCCCTTGAGCTTTGAGGTGCTTGTTTCTTGGAGTCCTAAGACCAAGCTCTCGATTAATGGTTTAAAAAGGAGCCTCACTGTCCGTCTGAGCCACACAGACATGAAACAGAATGCTTGTTTAAAAACAGGTTAAACAGTTGATTAGAGCATTTATTAAGTAGTGTGCTGTGGCATATGCCTGTAATTCTAGCACTCAGAGGCCGAGGCAGGAGGATTTTAAGTTCAAGACAATCCTGGGCTATATAGTGAGACCACCTTATAAAATAAAACAAGATTAAAGTTTAGTAAAAACCAAAGTCCCACTTAGAGTGGCTATATTCCTTGGCGCTTGGTGGCAGGGGGACTCTGTCTTCCTGTGCTGTCTCTTTCCATTCAGAGGGAATGAATGAGCCTTTCCCTTAGCACAGGGCACCTCCTTTCCTCTAAAACATCCAACTGAATTCCGGTTACATGCTGAGCTTTACCCGGGGTTTCAGGTACAGGTAACTTCCATATAGTGCTTATTTTACATTCACAGCCACTCTGTAGCATTTGGGGTTGAACTCCTGACACCTGGGACCCTTGCCTTAGACAAGTCTGTGCAGCTGGGCATGGAGAAGGCTCAGGTACCATGGGTGGGCAGGCTCTGAGAGCTCAGGGAGGCTGTTGATGTAGGAGTGAGCTTTACTCTGACCGCCTGCACTTACTGACTGGGTTACCTCAACTCTCTCTGCACCAGCTTCCTTACAATGTGTCAGACTGGGGAAGCACTACCCACCTGCCAGGCTATTGTGAGGTGTCAAAGGGATTACAAGTGCAAAACTGACTCACACTGGGGAGGTGGGCATTAAAAAGTCATGCCTCAGTTTCCCTATCTGCCTCAAGAGAAAAATTTGAGTTGATGGGTAAGAGATGTAGTTTGGAAAGGAAGGTTCAGGCTCGGTTTGCAAAGGCTGGTTTCTGGGGTGTGTGTGTGAGACCCCCAGGAGTAGGGCAGCAGCTAACATGGGTGTGCAGGGAAGTCTTTGAGCACCCACTGTTCCCTCCACTTGTCCCTCTGCTGTGTGTCTCACGACTAGCATCTCCCAAAGTTTTTCCCATCTCCAGCTCCTTCTCGCTTGGCTCTTTACATGCTATACCCTGGCCACACTAGTGGCCCCACCATTCCCAGAACCACTGATGCCTCTCCTACCTCAGGGCCTTAGTGCTAGCCATGTCTTTCATCACCTGCATCTCATTGGTGGTGCTTCAATGCCATCTTCAGGAAACCTCTGACCCTCTCCATGTTTTCGTTCTTGAAACACCCGCCTAAGAGTCGCCTTCACACCTCTGATCACTGCCTGTAATCTCACGCTTCCTTGTTTATTGTCTGTCTACAAAACATTGGGATAGAAAGACCCAGGAGAGCGGAAGCCATGGCTGCCTTGCTCCATTCTTTATCCTCATTTCATGGTATGGAGACAATAAGTGTTTTGTGTGTGCGTGTGCACATACATGTGATGCAAATGTGCACATACACAGGCATTGTGTATGTGTACCTCCATGACTGTGTGTACCTGGAGGCTGGAGAAAGGAGTGGGCCATTGTCTACCTTGTTACCTTGAGACAGTCTTTCACTGAACCCAGAGCGTCTTTCTCAGAGCACTGGGATTATAGGCTCACATGGCCCTGCTGGCCTTTAATGTGGGATCAAAACTCAGTCTTGATGGGTGTGAAGCAAAGGGTCTCACTCGCTGGGCCATTTTTCCAGGTCACATTTTTTAAGGGTGTACACCATCTCAAATACTCAGTGGAACACAGCAAGCCTGGGAGGAAGACTTTGGACTGTCCTCCCTCGTTGGTAGGTGTAGAGGAAATGGACCAGGCTTAATTTTTCCTTTAAGTCAGTATTCCAATGTTGAGGAGCCTTCTTCGGGCAGAACAGACCCTTGAGATCAGGGAGAGCCACCGAGTCCTCTCACAAGTGATTTCCCTCAGACCTGCCAACACTGAATAATTACTTGCCTTGTAGGCTGAGACTGTCTTCCTGGTGTTCCACCTGGTAGGTTTGTTTTGTTTGTTAATTAGCTATTAATTGTAAGGGCTTCTGGGAATTGGAGGTAAAAAAGGAGACCCCGGAGGTGGGCCAGGGGTCTAGGGCAAACAGGGACCTCAGATTAGAATGAGGATGACCTCACCGTGCACTGGGTTAATTCATTTCAAATGGTGTCACATCCAGGGACGCCATCAGTTCTTGGGATGGTGAGTGATTTTGTTAATTAAGCCCTGTAAACACTACAGCTTAATTTCCAGTAGTGAAGCTGTGGCGGTGGGTGTGAGCTGTAGCCACTGCTGGCCAATTGTAGTGGGGGCTATCCTTGAAGGAATAAATTACAGGCAGGCATTGGGAGGTTGAAAGGGAGGAGAGTGGATCGAAATTAGGGACATGACTGTGGGGTTGTCTCTTTCTGCCCTCTCTTTCCCTTTGCTTCTTGGCTGCCTCTCCATTAGGCTTTGCCCACGAACCATCCAAGTTTGATGAGAAGATTATGCCTGAAACTCGAAAGGGTTTCTGGGAGCTCACTCCATCCTCCAAGAGGCTCAAGCCCAAAGCTTCCATCACAGATGTCTATCGTCCTCTGGTTTGCCTCCCCAACATTGTACTCTCAACATCTTCATTATCTGTAAGACTTACGGTGTCTTTCAGCATTCTCTCCTTCAGCTTTGCTGGTACCTCTGGACTTCTCCAGTGGCCCCGCCCCCAGCTCACCACTGTCCTGGAAGACCCCGCCCATCATCTTGTGAGTCTCCATGCTGCCCTTCTTGGCCCTGAAATTCTTTTACCACTCAACACCTGTCCCGATCTTCCCCAAGTGTACATGCAATCACACCACTTCCTCCTTGACATCCTCCTGGCTCTTCTTCGCCTGATAAAGAGAACCATCCTGCCTGAGATCTGTAAAGACCCCATTGGCCCGATGGCCCCCTCCCTTACTACTCTCAATCGCCTCAGAGCTTTGAACAATGTGTCCCTTCCACTAGGAACACTTCCTATGTGTCTGCATCTATGGTGGCATGATTTATTCCCTGCAAGGCTGCTGCTGAGGTACACAGTAAGTGGACTTTTGCACTCTTTCTACAAATCATCTAACCCAGGCTATACCAACCAGTCCTTTACTGGTGACCTCAGTGGTTATTTGTCTTCCAGAGCTGGCAATACAGCCATGAGATTCCCACAGGAAGAGTGCTACAGCCAATCAGGCTGATGAGACTGGAACCTCAGTTCTGAACTTGGCTTCCTTGGGCTTGAACCGTGGTTATGCAGCTCCCTTCTCATCCTTGGCTGGCTCATTCCAGCTCCATGAGCCTTTGCTTCTTCCTCTGTCAAATGGGCGCAATGACAGCACCTGTTTCATAGGAGCTCTGTGGGATTAAACGAAATAACATAGTTTAAAAGAAAACAACCTTAGTTTGCTGTTTTTATCACTTTCAACCCTACCTCTCCCGATAGAACCTAAGTGTCATTGAGTAATTCCCTCTTCCTGAGTCTTCTGCTGCTGATTTTTTCTTTGGCTTCTTTCCCTTCATTTCTCTGATGACCGTGAGAAAAAAAAAAGGCAGCTATTTATGGAGAACATGTTGCATGCTGGGCACATTCATACGTGTTATCCCATGAATCCTCTCCATATAAGGGATCTGCATTCTCTCTGCACCCCATGCCTCTCTCCATGCATGGATATAGAAAGTATCGGAAACTAAGGGTGTAGGACTGCCTATCCCCAAGCTAATTAATAACCAAAACATGCTAAGAATCCCAGTCTGTTTTACCTCCCAGACTAGCTGATGGGGAAGGAATAAGGAAGTGTTCAGGTAGAGGGCCTGTGAAGAAGAGGTCACCATGAATACACTTTGTTTTTGTATAAGCACCTGCTGTGGTATGGTTTATTGTCATTCTAAATGATATCTCAGTTTTCTTTTTAGTTTAAACCATTTTTTTATTGCTCTCTGAGTCTTGTTTAAAGGGCCCGAAGCACTAGTGATTTATCCTAGCCTCCGCTGGCAATGTCTTCCTCATCTCCCTTTTCTCCAGCAGATTTTGTTATTTACCTGTATTCCAGTAACACATGTTTGCATGGTCCTTGCAAGTTTTTAGATTTAGGTATTAAGTTATGGAGGACAAGCCCCTGCCCTTTCTTCCTCCCCTTCCCTCCTCCCCTTCTCTCTGCTCCTTCCCTCCTCCCCTTCCCTCCACCCTTTCCTTTCTTCCCTTCCCTCCACCCCTTCCTTCCTTCTCTTTTACCTCCTTTCACTTTTTCTCTTTTTCTTATTTTTTTATTTGTTGTTGTTACTGATGGTGGTGGTGGTGGTGGTGGTGGTGGTATGTGTGTATGAGTGTATATACTTAAGTGCTTGTTCATGCTAAGGAAGCCAGAGATGGCATCATGTGTTATCCGCTATCTCCCATTTATATTTACCTTTATATTTACCTTTATATTTATATTAGTTTTGAAACAGGGTGGCTAACATTCTGTGGCCCAGGCTGATCTGGAAGTGATTATGTGGTCCAGGCTAACCTTGAACTATGGACAATTCTTCTGCCTCAGCCTCTCAAATGCTAAAATTGGATTGCAGGCACGAGCCAGCACACCTTGAAGAGCCTTAGCTTTCTTATCTTACCTATTTCCCCATGCACATATGGCCTTTTCACACACCCCTGTCTTGTGTGGTAATTATATCATAATTTTGTTAAGATCAAGGCTTAACAATCACAATATTACAGCTCTGAAGACATTCTTCATATGGAACCAGGTGGAAAGCCATGATCCCTTTTCTTGTGCAGCTTGTAATTTCCTTGTAGTTAATATTTACACTTTGGGTTCTTTCTCTTTTTAAAGCATAGACGTGTATGTGTGTATGGTATGGTATGCTTGTTTGCATGTGTGTGCATGCACATGCATATGTGTGGGGATAACCAGAGATTGATATTGGTGTCTTCCTTGATCATTCTTCACTTCATTTATCCAGACAGGATCTCTTATTTGAACCCAGGGCTTGTTGATTTGGCCAATACAGCTCATTGCAGACATCTTTTGTTACAAGTGGGCCATCATTCCTGCCTCGCTGCTAGGAATCTGTCCTAGCTGGTCCTAACGCTCACTAGCAATACTTACCCACTGAGCCATCTTCCACCCCTGTAGCTTAGGTTTTAAAAGCATAGTTCATTTCACTAAGTGCGTATCATTGGTTTGGCCCCACATTCCTTGCTTGATGTGTAAGACACCCATGAAGGCACTCAAAGATGGCAGTCTGTCCATCTCATCTTGGGGACTGGGACGTCCAGGGATGTGACTTGTTCTGTTCTGCCCTGGTGAGTCAAGATGCATGCACAGTTGTCTTCCTCAACTCTTCTTTGATCTTGGGGTTCATTCTGTCACTTAACCCTGAGTTGGATTTCTCATTTTCCAAATCTCCCCTTCCTCTGTCTCTGTGGCTTAAGAAGGTAGACCTAAGGGGTAGAGAATCAGAAAACTTCTCATGTCAGAAAGCGTCCTTAAGAATTTTATTCGTATAGTTGATCCGTTGCTTGGAATTTAGTTTTACTAATACATTTAAATTTACACTTTCGAAATCAGCTTTCTTATTTCTGTTAATTCTTATCTCTTGGCATTCTGACCTGCAGAGTCCCCTATCACCTTTAATGAGGACGACTTCTGTCATCAATGGAATATTCCAGAAATAATGGGTAAGAAGGACAGGTGGCGCCTTCTGACACACCACAAGGACATGCAAGCAACTTTTTGGAGAGATTTCATGGTGAGAAACTGAGGCATCTCACCAACAGCTAGCACCAGTTCCAGCTATGTGAGTGAAAGATCTTAGAAGTGGGAACTTTAGGTCCAGCCCTGCCTCAGATGACTGACTCTGGCTGACACTTTGATGATATATTCTTGGGAAAGATCCTGGGCCGAAGCTGCCGGCTAGCCTACATCTGAATGCCTGGTCTGCAAACACAGTAGAAGAGGTGGCTGTTTCTTGCTGCTTTAAGCTGCTGTTTTGGGTTGATTTATTCAGCAGCAATAGATACTAAGACAAATAAATGCCATGTCTGGCTTTGGCTCCTTTACTGGCTATCCATTCTCTCCCCATCCCCTCCCCGCCTCCTCTCAGCTTGTAGGATCTTCTGTTTGTGCCCAAGGTTCTAGAATTTCCCCTAATACTTCATTATAATATGCCCCGTGTGAGACTATTCCTGTCTATGGTATAAATCATTTCAATAGAAAAAGGAGAGGGGTTGGAAATATTGGTGAGCCTGGAGGGATGGAGAATGCCCCAGATCTTCAGATGAATCTACCTAGTGTAGGCAGGGAGGCTGGGTTGGTGGACTAAGAAAATTCCCACTGGTTTTTTTTTTTTTTCTTTATCCACAGGATAATAGATCCCTGTATCTCTGGGCTGGGGGTAGGGCAGAACCCTCAGTTAAGGCCTTTGGGGTGACCATCCATGCTCCCCTCTTTGGTGTATCTATCTGACTAGTAGGGCTGGGTACATGTGACGGCTGTCAGGAAGAGTTATCTCCCGATGGGCCCTTGGACTGCCTGCTTTCTGCTGCGCCGGCCCCTCCTAATTCATTTTCCGCCTTTAATGTACTGTTGTGGAGCTTCCTCTCCCATTAGGGCCTGTAATGTGCGCCGATTCCCTTCAGCTTGACTGCCCTTAATAGGCAGCGTAAATAGAATTTAGTGTGGCGTGCACTAACATCTCTATCCATTGTCCAGAGATTAAATACTTGCCAGTGATGGTTCATGCATCATCAGCCCCAAGCCCAGCTTCATAGCTCCCAACCAAAGGAGGATATTAAATTAATTTTCAGGTTGCTTTAGCAAAACCTAACGACGACGACAATGACAACGATGACGAGGACAACAACAACAACAATAGCAACCCTTCCTCGGAGAAGAAGGAGAGTGATCTAATGCATTACTCTATCAATCAAGGATGTGGGGGAGGTCTTAGGGACCAGGAAGAGCTCTTCCCAATATGGGCTGAGTAGTGCTGTGCAGGACCACACTGTTCCACCACCGAATTCCATCCTAGTTCCTTGGCTTTGGTTCAAGCTCAGGACTTCTTTCAGCTTTGAGACCCACTCTCCAGACTAAGGAGTAAAGTCATGGACAGAAGTGGGGTGCAAAGACTGTGGGGCTCGGGTTCAAATTATAGAGGCCACTCCATCCTTCTTAGGGTCATAGCTGAAAGACAACAATGAAACCCATATCATCCTGGAGAGAGGGCCCTGAAACCTCCTATTGGGCTATTGGGTGCCTTTGGTATCCCTTCTGGTTGGGACCCTGCCTGAGTGAATGGGGAAGCCTGAGCTTTGTAACCCAAGCAACAAGACCACAGGGTCAGCGCAGGCCTTGTTCTGGGGGTTGGGGCTGGGGTTCTGGTTGGGAAAATGACTGGTTTTGGTTTTTAACACCAGGCCTTGGTTTGTTTCATTGGCTGCAGTGTTGTTGGAAGACAGACATGAAAACTGACCTGGATGACCGGACAGAAGGGTCTGGAATGCCAAGCTGCAGCTGTTCTCTGATTTGGGGGATCATTGTGTATATGGGGTGGAAGTTGGGGTGACGCCTGGACACCTCTGACACTGGTCCTCTGCACTGCCCCTGGAGGAGGCAGTGACCCCTGAGTTTAACCTTCAAGAATAAGGTTATCTGGCAAGAGGGAGGGGGAAGGCAGTGGGTTTGGAGGTCTCTGCATGGTGTTGCCAGGGAGCTAGGGAGTTCAGAGAAGCTGGAGAACAGGGGAGACTGGTGGGAAGGTGAACTTCGTGTTGGGAGCAACAGGAAGCCATGGAAGGACTTCCAGTGGTGGTGGGGGGAGGGAGCTGTGCATGGTCAGGGTGTGCTTTGCAGAGCTCGACGAGAAGGGTGAAGGTAGCTCCCTGGGGTGGAGGGGTGGAGGTAGGAGCACCCTGGAGTGATTGAATCCGTGTGAAATGGCTCAGGAATTGTTCTACTAGCAGGGACCGGAAAGGGTGAGTCCCAATCCTGGCTTGAAAGTCTCTGAAATAAAGGCCCCTCCCTCCTTTGTGTTCTGGCCACACCCAGGAGCCACAAAGGTGCACCCTCTCTTTGAGGCCCTGGACACCGAGAGAGAAGAAAGCTCTGTCCAGAGGGCTTTCCTTTCCAGAAACAAAGTTCAGAACCAAAGCGGGTGGAAAGTGGGGCTGGGCTCATGCACTTGGACAGAGCTGGGAAGGAAGCTGCCTCCGGCCTGTGAATGCACCAAAGCGAATACTTGATCTCCTGACAGGATTAGGTTGGGGATGGCGGGCTTAGCACATGTCACTACTCTCTAAGCTGCTGCCCTGGTAGATGACAATCAATCAAGCCACTTTCCTGGGAGAAGGAAGGATGGGAACAAAGCCACTAGAGGTGTTTTCAGCCCAGACTGTGTGTGGATATTCACGCGGATAGTCCGACTTCTCTTGTTAAATAAGGTCATGAGCCTGCCCATTCGTTTATAAACTCCAAGCCAGCCAGGTTTGAACAGGCAGAGCCTTTTGTTTTTTGTTTTTTTGTGTGTTTTTCTCCAGATCTTAGCAGATGTTTCTGATGGGTCCATAACAGAGGCTTTGAAGGCAGGATAAGAGGAAGGAAGGGAGGAGAGACCTCAATAATGGTCCAAGACTCCACTGTGGGCTGCAGCTCCTGTCTGATATACTCCACTAGTGACCTCCGCTCCTGCTGGTTTATTAATAGCTTTTAACACGACCATTTGGATTCATTGAAAATGGGAGTAATGCTAATATGCCCTTAGATCTCACTCCTTTTTATTTAAAAAAGATGCTAAAAGCATTTATTGAGTAGTTCCTGGGGGAAAGAAATTAAAAGGTCTCCCCTCTGGCCACAGGGATGGTGTGGTCTCCTGCCAACACCCCACACAGGGGTTCTCATGGCTCATTAGAATGATTTAAGGTGTCCAGGTAACCCATTACAAAGCCATCAGTGGGAGGTGCTCAGAGACACACTCTGCTCATTGGATGGGGAGGATGGAGAGTGGTGGGCAGTGTGAGGGTGTTTCGGCTGATGGCCTCTCACTGAGCCCTTCTGTGCCTGGAAGTAACTGCAGTGTGAGTACTACTGAGGAGATGAATGGACCCTCCATTCGGTCCCCTTTCGAGTTGGAATCAACAGTTGGAATCAAGGCCACAGGTCTCTTGAGCCTCTTGGTTCCACCCGTGGGACTTGTACCACACTGGTCTTACCTCGCAGATGACTCTTACCTGGGCCTCTTGACCTGGCTGGGTGCTGTTATCAACGGCACTCATGGCTCTGCATCCCCTAATCCTACATCCCATGATGACCCAGACCACTGACCAGAGGCAAAGGTCCTTAAACCCCTGCTAGGGAAAGGTTGGTCCAGCTACGTCTAGTCCTTAGAGTCCCATTGGTGTTGAATTGTCCATATGCACACAAGAGAGATTTCCTTTGCTTTTAGGGCTACCTTGAGGGTAAATGGAGTGGTGGGTTCTAGCTGTCACAGGAAGATGGACTTCCAGCTTTGTCAGAGGCCTTCTGATTGGTTTTGACAGAGGCTCTGGGTGACTGGCAGGGCTGAGCTCTGACTGAGAAGTGAACCCTCAGGACTAATACAGGAAATGGTGGGTTGTAGAATACTCTCCCTGCCCTGTCTGTGGTTGGTGTCCAGTAGGCTTAAAGGAGCCCAGAACCCTCTCCCAGTTCCAGCATGTCCTGAGGTTGGCTGGACAACAGGGATATAGTGCTTGGTTAGACTTTTTGAATCATTGTTTAGCTTAAGTATATCCCTAACTATCATATGGGGGCACATTTATAATAAACAATGGCTTTAGCTTTAATCCAAACTTAAAATAGATCATATGTGTGTGTGTGTGTGTGTGTGTGTGTGTGTGTGTGCGTGTGTCTTTCTCCCCCTTTTAATTCTAATTCTAAGCTGGAAGCTCCTTCCCAGCACCTGACCAGCACCCTCCTTCATGACTCCCGAAGCAGTGGTCTCTATATTATTCTTGTCTTTCCATGTTTCACTCGTAAGAGGACTCTAGGGTCCAAACTCACACAGTTCTGGTTGGAGGCTATTTCAGATCCAAGAACCACCCTCCACCCTCTGCCCTGGGGCAGGTGAGCTGAATCCTTGTTCCTACTGACCTTTGTTAGGGTTAGGGGCAGATAGGCGTGAGAAATGTGGCCAAACTATGGTTGTAACCACACAGAGGACCTTCTGTACTGCAGCATCACTGGTGGGTCCACTACTTGAATGGAGCATGTGCAAACCTTATGCATAACAGCCGTCTTAACCCGTCTCATCTCCCAGTGGCCCTACGGAACTGTCACTGAATCTATCTCTTTGTAGATGAAGGAACCAAGACACAGAGAGGTCAAAGGCTGGCCATTGTCACTCAGCTACCGTGGTGGTAGAGCTGGGATCTAAGCTCCAGTCTGACTGATCCCAGGGCTGAGCGGTACAACAATTCTGTCTTCCCTGCAGGGTCCTGACTTCTCATGTCTGGGAGATGGCATCAGGCCTTGGCGTGAAGGAGACTGCAGCAGCTCGGGAAGAAGACTGGCTTGGAAGCGTTTTTTTTTTTTTTTTTTCCACATGCCCCTCCCCCCACACCCACCCCATGCAGCTGTGGAATGAGCCACATCTGTTACCACCACATGTTGCTCAGTGCTACGCAGATGTAAAGTCTCAATTTTTCTAATTAGCAGCAACACGAAGTCTATCTTAATTTTCTCTTCCCCTCCCTCTAATAAACGTGATATTAACAAGGTTACACGTCTGCGTTTGTTGCTGGCTGTAATTGAATCAGGTTGCAGATTTGATTAGTGGGTGTGGGGAGCTGGGGTCTGGTCAGGCTGAGGGGCTGAGAGGAGGGAGGAGCTGGGCCCCTGCCATGGGTAGGTCTTGGGGTGGAGAAGGGGAAAGAAAGAAGTGAGAGGGGAGAAAATGAGAGAGAGAGACAGAGACACAGAGACAGAGAGACAGAGAGACAGAGACAGAGACACAGAGACAGAGACAGAGAGAGACAGAGAGAGACAGAGAGAGACAGAGAGATAGAGACAGAGACGGAGACAGAGACTGAGCAAGATACAAACAGAATGAGGAGAAATAGACACAGGGTCAAGAAGAACGCCTTCAGAGCAGCCAGTGCTGACATCTTCCTGCAGCAGTACTTCAGGAAGTCCCTGCAATCAATCCACCTCCGCTCCCAGGGCTCATGGAGGGAGGAGGACGGGCATCCATAGCACTCCCGGGCTTGCACTGCACTGCTGAGCCAGGGGCTGGAGAGTTGAGCTTTGACTCTCGGGGGTCAAGGCTTGGCCAACCTCCACTCTGGGTCTCAATTTCTCCGTGTATAAAAAAGTCATCTTTGGGTTTCACTGGAAAGCTGAGATTCTTTGGTTCTCATTCACTGGGACTGGGAAACAGGAAATGAACCACTCACGGGGGTGGGGGAGTGGGGGTAGGGGTGGGGTGGGGGGGACTGTTAGTTAACAAAGTCTCAGTGTTTGAGATCAGTTGACAGGGTCCCCAGGAGCAGCCTGCACCACGCAGGGTGGGGCTTGTGAACTGGTGTCTGAAGGGGACTCCTTGCCTCCAGAGGTCCAGTGGGGCTCCAGGCTCTCCTAAGTACAGGATTCCTGGTTCAGCGAGAACGTTCCTCCTCTTCCACTGGCTCCCTGACGGGTAAGCTCCAAGCTCCAAGCTCCAAGCTCCAAGCTGCGGTGTCTGTGCTGTATCCTTTCCCATGTCCTCTCACATCCCAGGGCCTGGCACACTGGGGTGTTTCCATGCTTCTATACCTTTGCTTCTGGAGTCCCCACTGCCCGGAATGCCCTCCCGTGCCATCTACCTCTTCCTCTGATAGATCTTAACTCAGGCATTGCCACTTCCTGGGAGGGTCTCCCACAAGCGAGGAGTTGGCTCGTCCTGTGTGGGTGACTGTGTTCTTCTCCTCGTTTCCATATCAGTGTAATAAAGACAACTGTCTTCACTCTACTCCTGCCGTCAGGCCACACTGGCACCTGGCGCCCGCTTGCTCTTGTGTGCACGTTGTCATGCCCAGGTGCGCGCGCACACAAATGACGGCTGTCAGAAGTGCTGTGGTGGCTGCAGCCGTGGTGCCAGTGCTGCGTTCCGGCTGTGACAATTTCTCCTGCTGATGACTCCATCCCCAGGGCCTTGGGAGCACTGAGAAGCTTCTGTCAAGGGGCAGTGGCTTTTCCCCCCTTGCTTAAATGAGATATGAATAATTGATTCAGCTCCTGAATAATTAATCAGATATTCAATAAGGAAAGTAATTGTTTGGCGCATCCCCCCCTGCATGGCCCGGCTCAGCTGCCACCCCAAGCAGGCTAAGGTGGCTGGTGGGGGTTAGGGGCCCAAAGAGCTCAGTGCCAGCTGGAGGAGGTCACCTTGCCTGACACTCTGTCACACCTATCTAGCTCACTGTCCCAGGGGGGAAGACAGTGTGTGTGTTTATAGCCCACCAAGACTTGGGGTCTGATGGTCACCTTATCAATTACCCATATGTCTGGCTTTTCCCTGACCTTTCCAGCTCTGAGCTGGCTCCTTTATGCTATGATAAGTGGCACTCCCTGGACACTATCTTTCCAAGGTACACTCTGTCACCTGCGCCCTCCTCTCCATCATCGATGTTGCCACCTTCCCCACTGGAGAGGCTCAGGGTTGTTACCCACTTTCTGTTCTGGAGAGCTGGGCTCTGTAGAGGAGCCATGGCAGAGGGGCCCAGGTGGCTAGCCTAGTGCCTCTCTGTGTTGTACCTGTACAAACATCCTGAAGAAGAACGTCTTAAGGGTCCCCCACTGGCATCTTCTTGTAGGTTCTTGGAATGACTTCCCCACAACATTCAGGGCCTGTGGCTTGGGAAAAGCTGGAGAACCCTCTTTCTGACAGCTAGGAGAGGAAGATCATAAATTTCCAGACAGACAGAAGCCATTAAACAAGCCTGGAAGAGAGTGGAATGCAAGACTGTGGAGAGAAATGAGCCTGCTGGGCTTGTGTGTGTGTGTGTGTGTGTGTGTGTGTGTGTGTGTGTGTAAATATATATGTAGGGGTACATATACACATTACCATACATACATGCTCATCCATGTTTAGGCACACACATGTGCCACATGCATGCACAGTTGCACACTCATACATACACAATTGCAAGCTCATATATACATATACACACATACATGTATAGTTACATGCATGGGCCTTCTCATATATGTAAGCATCTAGGCACATTGGTAGTTATCTTAGTCCCTTCCTGCTGCTGTAACAAAATACTTTAGGCTAGGTAACTTAGATAAACAACAGAAATGTGTCCCTCGTAGCCGAGAAGTCCAAGATCAAGGCCTGTTGCTCAGAGACAGCATTTTTGGTTTTCACAAGGCAGAGAAAGTTGAAGGGCCAGAGGCTCTCTGAAGCTTCACTCCTAAGGACACGAATCCTGTATGTGAGGGCAGAGCCCTTAATACTGATGGCGGCACCCCAAAGCCCTTCTTACTACCTTCATGCGAGCTTTGAATGCCACCCATACATTCAATTCATAGAAGATTTGTGCACTCAAGTGCACACCCAGCTTAGGCTAGGGTGGTAAAGGTCACTGGCATCCCCTGCAAGTCTCCTTGGGTATCTCCCTATAAACACTTATCTTCGGACTGTTGCAGCCAGCCTGGTTGGTCACACATGTTGAATTGCTGGGTCAGGAGCCTATCAGCTCTAGGTGTGGGATTTAAATTGGAGACAGCTGGTCTGGGCAGTGGATCATCATTGGAGTCCTGAATAGACCCTTACAGGTTGTCCGGGTCTAGCAATTCTGTATTTATTTATTTATTTATCTATCTGATGAGTACACTTTGAGTACCTTCTATAAACTAAGGACTGCCTAATGCTACAGGGATATAGCAGTAGACAAAAGAGAGGAAAGCTCTCATCCAGTTCTAGTGTGGAAGACAGTTGGGCATCAGTGAGAGATTGAGTATATTGCTACTGAGGAGAGAAAAGAAGGCAGGGACAGGGCTGAGACGTTCGGGGTAGGGGTGAGAATTTGGACAGGGCCTCTAGGAATGCCAAGAGAGTGTTCAAAAGCCCATCTAGTACTTTAAATAGAGTTGGTTCCATTGCAGGATGAGCCAAGGTACCCCACAGACCATAGGGTTATGGAGATGCCGCAGAGGACAACGACAGGCACCTCTAGGCATGAAGGGCTGCGTTGTGGATGTTAGACATACCAAGGGGCCTTTGTGGGCCCTGTGATCCACATGACTAATGTCCTGGGAACATTCGGGGGGCCACAGAGTTCCAACTGAAAACCACGAGGTACGCCTTGCCACGCATCACCTCAATATTTTAGGGTCTTTTTTTTTTTTAAAAGACTTTATCATAAAAAATAACCTAGGAAATAATGAACATCACATAGAGAAATTAACCCAGGTGAGTATCCTTTAAGGGAATACGTGGCTTGTGCTGCTTTCTCTTGATGTCCATGGGATATAACGGCAGCAAGGAGTGAGTGTGTGTTCTAAGCAGTTAGGGATTTCTCCCCCCAGCTCCCCATCAAGAAGGTCCTGGAGTGAAATAAAGCCCGACCTGCAGGTCTCAGCCTCGGTGAAAATCCCCAGACCCGCTTTCCTGAGTTCCTCCTGGAGCAAGGGTCCTTCTCAGCATGGTCTTGGCTGGGCAGTGTTGAGGAAGAATAGCCAGCTCCTGCCAGGGGTGCTGGGGGCTGGGTCTCCAGAATGGTGGTTCTGAGGTACTTAGTTCTTCAGGGGAGGAGCCAGGCAGGTGCCGGGCAGGCCTGCTGTGCTGAGGCTGGATCACGAAAGATGTTGACAATGTCTCAACGCAGATGTCTGTGGCACAGCTGGTTCACCAGCAGTCATAGACAGCTCCCATTGTCTCCTGAGCCTCATGTCCCTTGCGCCCACAAGGACTGGGTTAACTTCCACCAGAGACTACTCTGAAGTGTGTAGGAGCAAAGCACCCAGGGCAACCCTCCCTCTGTCCTTTTGAAGGGTGACCATGAGGGGCTGCCCGTTGGCTAGCACCTCACCTGCCCACTGAAGTAGCTCACGGAACACCGGAACACCGGCCAATGGCAGCTGGCTTCTCCATCTCTCACTTGCTTTTTGGTTACACTTCCCACTTAGAAGACCTCTTCTCAAGCTCCCATTTTTGAGATCCCATTTGAGAGAGGATTAGTTAGGACACATCTCATCCGCTTTCCGTCTAAGGTGGTGAGAAAGGGATCTTGAATGTGCCTGTTCCTTAACTCCAATTCCTTGGGTTATTTTCTCGCATCTACATGCCAAGTATTTTGCTTCTGACTCTAAGGATAATCTCATCTCATTGGTAGGGTAGAAATTTTTTTTTTCATCTAAGCTTTTTATCCCCATCAGTGGATCAAAACTCCTTTGTTAGACCTTTAAGCTTAGCTTGAAAACAAAACAAAACAAAACAAAACAACAAAACGAAACAGACAGACGGACTGACTGACAAACACACAGACACACAGATAGACACAGAGAGAACTAGGGTACCTAAGACAGAATCTATATCCCTGACATTCCTATTGGACTTTTTAATCTAAATGTCAAATAGTTCTCAGGAGCCCAGGTTTCTATTGGACTCTAAAACCCTTCTCAACTGTCTAGACAACTCAAGCCAGCTGCTTGACAGTGCTGTCCGAGTCTGATTGGAATCCCCTGGAAAGATTTCCAGAGCCCACTAGAGTGGCTGGCAGCTTCCTTCCACTGGCCATGGCCACCCGCCTTTATTGAGACCGCTGAATACACCTACAGCGTCATCATGCTTGGTAACTCCAGTTAGACGCAACCACACACATCCCCATGTGAGCGATCTCTCTGAGGCTTGTATAGTCTGTCCAATCGTCTAGGGCAGCCCCGGCTTTGAAAACAACGGACTCTTCCCATGATCTCCTCTGGGTCCCATCTCTATTTTTCCCTGGACTTTTGCTGTGCTATCGAGTATGAGAGGAACCAGCACTCTGAATATTGGACCCAGAAATCTTTCTCCAGAATTTTCTGTCAGCAAGCACTGGAGAGTGAGTAGGCATGGAACCCAGACACGCATGCGCATCTGGTGAGTGAGTGCTGAGCTCGGGAACGCTTCCTTCAGAAGGCACCTAACCCGTGGCCACCACTGTGAGACTTGATTCCTGGCTGCCTCTGTCTGCTCTTGATGTAAACCTGCTGCCTGACTTTTCCAGACGGGATGGCGGTCTAAATCAGGAGGTCTTTGGGAAGAGTTGAAGGGAACCTGGTTGCTAGAAGCTTTTGGAAGCGGAGGATGCAGGGAGAGGATTTTGAAGCATCCGAAAGAAAAGAGAAGATGCCACCCGGGACCCGTGCCCTGGGTTATTTATGCATACTCCAAAATGGCTTTGCACACACAGGCGCAACACAATGATTTGTCAATGAAGGCTGCTCTCGCCCTCTGCCCCCCGCCCCTGCCTCTGATAACATTTACAGTAAATCTATTGCACTGACCATTAAATCCGAGGCCGCCTCGAGCGATCGCTTCAATGGGGTGCTGACAGGCCGAGAGTTAATAATGACGCGGACGCTAACCTGTTTATTGATTTGCTTTTTGTACCCTTCATCCTTGCCCACTTCTCCCTCACGGAGGAGAAATCTTGGAATCAGTAATCAGGTGACAGTCTCGCTCCCCCTTCTGTTCCCAGCCATGTCATCCTGCTTAAACTCCCCGAGATAAATCGCCTCTACCTCCCCAGTCCCTGCCAGCCACTCACTCTCCAGTTACTCAGCACGAGATGCCGCATCTGTCACTGGAGCCAGCAGACAGAAAAAAACATTAACACAGACATGAAAAGCTTTTAACTTTGACAAGAGGAACACAGCAAAGTTTTATATTTAGCCCCTCCAGCAAAGGCCACGGTCAATCCATTAGAGCGGCTTGTCAGGCTCAGGGAGAGGTGGGAGAGATTGGGACCCGTGGTGCTGGAGAGTGGGGGTGCCACTCGCTCTGGCTGGAGGAGCGTGGGAGTGGGAGTGGGATGCTAGTGTCCCCTTCTTCCTTAGCTGAGGGCCTGGGTGACAGCCGGGTGGCTAGTCTGCTTCTGAGTTAAACTAGAACACCCGGGTAACACAGTGCATGTTAAGGTTCTCACTGAAGTCATATGATAGAGCATAAGGCTGACCCATTCTGTGGCCATTGCATTACCAATATCTGCAAATAGCAAGAATTCTTTATCATGGAAGCCTCCAAAAGATAACAAAGTAAGGGGGCAAAGCTTAAATTTTTTTAAAAAAAAATCTGGCTGAGAGTGGTTTTTGAATTTTCTCCCTCTTCCTCGACCTCCCCCTGTGTTTCTCTGCCTGTCTCAGTTACACACAGCCTACCTTTACCCACTCTCAGAGTCCTCGCTGGCTCCTCCCCACTCTCAGAGTCCTTGCTGGCTCTTGCCCCTCTTTTCCTTCTCCCAAATCTGATTTTCTTTCTTCATCCTAAAGAAGAGATTTCAAGCTGAGAGTAGAGGCACAGACCTGTAATGCCAGCTACTTGGGAGGCTGAGGCAGTAGGATCAAATGTCTGGACTACCCAGCGAGTTCAAGGCTGCCCGGAACAACAGTGAGATTCTGTGTTTAAAAAAAATGTTGCGCAGTGGTTGAATACTACCCTAGCTCAGTATTTCTCTCTCTCTCTCTCTCTCTCTCTCTCTCTCTCTCTCTCTCTCTCATATGCACACATACATATACAACTACACACATGTGTATGTGCACACACAGAAACATGCACATGCATGAAGACACACAGACATGTACATACACAAACACATACAAAGACAGAAGTATATAAATACACACACAGATATGCACATGGGTACACACAAATGCACACAGAACACAGACACACACAGAGCTTTGTGGTTACACACAGAGACACAAACACAAACACATACAAATAGATACAGTCAAAAAGACAGATATGCAGACACACACCAATACACAAAACACACGGAGATGCACAGACACACACATGCACAGGTGACTTTAGAAGTAACAAAGCCACACGGCTCTTGGTGTTTTTGGTTGCCCACTGCCATGCCTTTACTTAGTCTACCCTTGGCACAGATGTAATTCTCCTGGACGGGCAGGAGAGACAGAGAGCACACAAGGATATAAGAAGTCAGCTGTGCCCACGGGTCCAGGACAGACATGGAGGAGTGGCTCTGTGAGACAGATTAAACTTGCACTTGCTTAAGAAGGGACAAAGGGTTCTCTGGACAGTTTTAGGAGTGTTCTGGGGAGGGCTTGGGGTGGCGTTCCCCAGATTTGGTGAGGCCGAGGATGAGAACAAGGCTCTTGGCAGGTAGGTATCAAGGTAAGGAGAAGACTTTGGATGCTGCTGTCTTGGGTGAGGCTCCTCCAATGTGGCCCTTGAAAAGCTGTGATGTAGATGTCTTACTTGGAAGGCAAGCTCCGGGAAGCACTGGTCAGGAGCTGTGAAGGTGCTTGGATGGGGTTGGGGTGTAGTGGGGGCTTTGATGCTTTACAGATGAACACAGGAACCAGTCAGTCATACCTGCCATAAGCTGTGAACCCACAAAGCACGTGTCCTTGATGAGTTCGCCCTGTGAACCCCATGCAAGATGCTGCACAGGGTCTTGGCTCTTGGGGGGCTTCTTGGGTAAACTTGTGGCAGAGCGAGGAATTATGTACGGTTATCTTTTTGTCTTCTGAGGTCTGGGCTGTATTGATCTCTACCACAGGACGCAGCTACAGGGTGTGGTTGTGAGAGGTGGTAGGAAATGCTGCCCACTAAGCTGTCATCAGTATAATTTTTGCATTTGTTCTGTCTCTCTGGTGGCGTTCACTGAACAGGTGCTGGTTAGCGGCTCCCTTCAGAGCCGAGTGTCAGTCTGTGAACAGATCAGGGCTTCGTGTAGGGAAGAAGAAAAACAAAACAATAACGAAAGCAAGCAAACAACCCCCAAACAACCAAATATTCAGGACTCTGGGCGGATTTGGCAAGAGCATTTGAATGCACAGAGTCAGCGAATCCATGCCTGGAATAGAGGCAGGCAGCATCTCAGGCCCAGGCCAGGTGAGAGGCTTTTCTCAACTTGCAGGGAAGGGGATTGTTATTGTGCAGTGGCTAGATTGCAGGAGTGTGTAGGAACACGCACAGTCTGGAAATTGTCAACAGGAACTAGAAACCAAGCCTCAGCTGAAGATGGGGTCCTGAGGGTGGGAGATTAGCTGTGAGAGTGGTAAGCACCTCCTTTCTGCCTAATTTCTGTCTGCTGTCTGCCTGGCAGGGTCTGGGAGGATCTGACTGGAGCTTAACATTGTGTGTGTGAATTTGTGTGTATATGTGTGTGTGTGTGTGTGTGTGTGCATGTGTGTATATGTGCATATGTGTATGTGTGACTGTGTGTATATGTGTGTACACACACGTGTGTGCACATTTATGTGTATATCTGTGCATGTGTGCATGTGTTCATATGTGTGTACATATATATGTGCGTGCATTTGTGTACATATGTGTGTATGTGTGCATGTGCGTATATGTGAGTGTGTGTATATGTGTGTACATACATATGTGTGTGAATTTGTGTATATATGTGTGTATGTGTGCATGTGCATATGTGTGAGTGTGTATATGTGTGTACATACATATGTGTGTATGTGCATATGTGTATGTGTGAGTATGTGTATGTGTGTGTGTGTGGTATGTGCATTTGGAGGCCATACGGCAACCTCAGGTCTCATTCCTCAGGTGCTATCCACTACATTCATTTGAGGTGGAGTTTCTCATTGACCTGGAACTTGCTGTATATGCTACACTGCCTAGCTAGCGAGTCCCAAGGGATATCTCTGCCTCCTTGGTGCTAGAATTATAAGCATACACCAACATATCCTGTGTTTTCTCTTTTGTTTGTTTGTTTGTTTGTTTTAATGAGGCTTCTGGATATCAAACTCAGGTCCTCATGCATGCAAGGCAAATGCCTCATGGGCTGAGCCTAACATTTTAAAAACAGACCCAAGAACTCTCTGGAGACAGGCTCTCTCTCTAACCCCATCTAGCTATTCCTTCTAAGCCCTGTGCAACTGTCCTAGATGCTCCCAGAAAAGTCCCTCTTCTTTTTCCAGAGCCCAGCCACATGTCGACCATGGACCTTTAGTCTCCAGAACATGCTAGCCCCTGGTGTAATTTACCTATGGTCCCAAATCTGGAAGGTACTATGAGAGCTTTGAGTGACAAGGACATTGGGGCTCAGGCCTGGCTGGAAAGAGCTTCCCTGGGCAGGTGAGATCCCCATTCCTGTGAGTGTTGCGGGAAGGAGCTGTCTGGTCACTCTGGAGGCAGGGTATCATTTCACCAATGCCAGACTGAGGTGAGTCCTTGGCTGCCCGACAGGGCGTAATGGCTCTTGCTTCGTGTATGGTGATAAAGGCGGAGAGAAATTAAGCCCGGGCAGATCTGTGTCTCCTGTAGCAGCCCACAGTTGCTGAATCTGCCATTTTTGAGAAAGTGAAATTCCAGTCCTCTTACTTCCCGTGGCTAGGCTATCAGGGTGTCAGCTGACCTCTCTGGCTTCTTGGTAGAAAATGGAATTATTGTGTAAACTCTGTCTATGCCGCTGTATCCAATCTGGTCTAGATGCACCTGAACCTTGGGGCAGGTAATGCTAGGAATTCTGTCTGTGGCCAGCCTTCTTGGCAGCTGCTGTGGTCCCTGAGCCCTTCGTGGGGGTGATGGTAACACCAATAGGTAACATCATCATGGGGTGGGATCTCTGGGAAGTGACAAGGTCACAAGGGCCGAGTTCTCCTGACTGTGATTAATATTCTTATAAAAAGAAGTCTCAGAGCCTGCCCTTCCTGTCTACCACGGGTGGACGCAGCAAGGAAGTGCTGTGCATAAAACAGTGTGTTCTCGTTAGATGCTTGACTTAGCCAGACTTGTGGGTGCCCTGATCAAGACTTCTCCACCTCCACGGACTGTAAAAATTAAATTTCTGTCATATAAGCCACCAAATTTATGGTATTTACTCATGGTGGCCTGAACGAACCTGCATTGGGGGGTGAGTGTGGTAAGGGAGCAGAGGGGGCCTATTTATACCCTGCCCTTCCACGTCTTATTTCAAAGAAGGAATAGCTTTGTGCTGGAGAGAGTCTGGATGCTGAGAAGGTGATCTGGAGAGATGTAGCATGGGAATGAGGGAGGAAACAAGAATGTACCATAGCGGGGTGTTGAGCAGGTTTTCACAGGATGTTGGAGAGTTTGGTGTGGCCTGAAAACTCTAGAGCCTTGTGGGAATCTGTATGTCCTTTATCTCTGAGCTATTGCAGTCAGCGGGGTCTGTTTCTAGCTGGTGTATTCTGCTAGTGATGCCCAGAGCTTCCAGCTCCTCCAGACTCCCCTATGATGTTCCACTTTCTAGTTTTTTATGTACTTCCTGAGAAGGACTCAAAGGATCTAGGGTATTCAGAAACATGAATGCCAGGACTCTTAGCTCTGGGTCCCCAGCTGGAGAACTACGAAGCCAGGAATGCCTACCTGCTTCTTTACCTCAGTCATCTTTCACTCATCCACTGGGTTACCAGGTGGTGGTGAGTCCCTTTCCTCTACAGTGATCAGCAGGGGAAGGGCATGGTCCCAGGTCTTAGATGTAATAGAAGTGTGGTATGGGAGGGGGAAGAAGAGGAAGAGAGAGAGGAAAAGAGAGGAGAGGGGAGAGAAAGAGGGACGGAGAGACATAGAGAGACACAGAGAGGAACACAGAGAGGGAGAGAGACAGATGGGGGGGTGGCTAGGTCTTGGGACAATAGGAAAGGGTCCTCGGAAGGTAAGATGATAGATTTGGGGTTTTGTTCTGGGAAACAGTACCAGAAAGTTATGGCAGAAGAGTGCGCTCCTGAGCACTGTGGTTTGGAAAGTGTCCCTGGTTGTGAGCTCTAATTGTGTGGGCACTGCCTTCTGTGAGAGGCCAGTTCCACAATTATGGGTATCACCCACCTTGGCACATCACGTCACTGCAGGACTAGGTGCATCCTCTCCCCTTGAGCCTACACAAGGCAGTCCAGTCAGGGGATCTGCAGGTAGATATCGGCAGGCCATCAACAGACTTAGGGACAGCCTCTGCTCCAGTCATTGGGGCACCTGCATAAAGACAATGTGTGTGTGTGTGTGTGTGTGTGTGTGTGTGTTGGCCTAGAAAAATGACTGAGTTTTGCTTCTCTCATCTTAACTCTTTAGAATTAGAAGGGATTGCTTGACCTCAGTGATCTTTTGTCTCCTTATTTATTTATCAATTGGTTTATAAAACTTTACACTTATTCTTATGCACATAGACTTTAACCTTAAACATTTTAAACATTACATATATAGATGATATATAAATAAATGTATAGATTGTGTAGTGTTTATATGTATGATGTGTGTGTGTGCGCGCAAGCGTGCGCGCGTGCACATGTGCCATGGTGTACTTGTGAAGGTTAGAGTCAGTTTTTCTGACTCTTTTTTTTTTATTTTTTATTTTTTTAACCATGTGGGTCCTGGAAATTGAATTCAGGTCATCAAGCTTGGTGACAAGTACCATTATCCACTGAGTCATCATCTCAATGGTTTCCATTTTTCTTTCTTGGGGACAGTGTCTTTGTAGCATACTCCAGTCTCAAACTTGCTATGTATTTCAAGCTGGCTTTGAATTCCCAGGCCTCTTGCCTCTGCTTCCCAAGTGCTCAAACTACAGGTGGTGTCACCATGCCCAGCTCAATGTGTATATACATCGACACCCAAAGAGTCTTCAGGAAAGCAAGACACAACACAGTTACACAATATGATCGCACTTTTGTACAAAACCTTAATAATAAACATCAATAACAGGGAATTTCTAAGGGCTTATGTATTTATTACAATGGATACTTACTGCTTTTGACATCAGAAAAACAATCAAAATAAATGTAAAATGAGATAAAATGAAAATGGCGTCCTTGAAATTGCCTAGCATAGCATCTGACACATGATAGGTCGTTGTTCCACCAACCTCCCTCTCTATATATATATATGCCCAGAAAGCCGCAGCCAGACAAGGAAAAAGAAATCAGAGCACTGTGGGCTCCTGCCTGACGGGCTAAGGAAAGAGAAAAGAGGCCTTCATTCCTGGAATCCCAAAATAGTCCTATTTGTTGACCTCAAAGATTTTAAGAGAAACCTCTCCTCCCCTGGGCTCTGGGCAGAGCACTTGTCTGGGGAACGAGGATGTAAGAGGTCTATTGTCAGGTTCTGTTGTGTATGCTCCTCTCTGATTCCCTCCTTCCTGTTTTAACTACCCAAGATGGAGTTGACCAAGCACTCTTTAATAGACAAGTTTTCCTGTCTCTCAGGAGACAGAGGAGCTTCTGATGCTGCCTGTGAAGGCTCATGCTTATCCATTTCTGGCAGAACCCCCAAAGGGTAGATCTCCATTTGTCTCTGATGTATCCCTGCACAGTCATGGTGATGGAGTGATGGGGTGGGGGGTAGGGATATGAGAAATGGGAATGAGGGGCTTATAGTTGTCCTTTCCTTCTAAAATGCCAAGGCGTTGGCATTTCTAATATTTTGATTATTTTGAGGACCCAATCAAGGATGACTTTTTTTCCAAGCAAGTATCCCAAATGGGGAAAATATTGAAACATCCATCTGCTGCAGAATCATCTTAATACCTCCTGTACATGGGTCATAATTGTAAAGAAGAGTCTGTCTCCAGGAAGGGCCCTCAACACACATATAACAGGGCAAAGCATGTGGCTCATTTCACTGTAGAACAATGAAATGCTATCACAGTGTGTTTGGAAGTCATGATGTCATGGGTAAGGTCTGGTGGCTAGGAGGGTCTTGGTTCAAAATATATTTGACCAGTTCATCTGCTTTGTGGGCTTTAGAAGCCAAGTGATTTCTTTGAACCTTAAATTTCTCACCTACAGAGTGGAGAAAGTACACTGGTATGATTGTTGTAAGAACAAGACAGGTGTGCGTTTATGAAGTGCCTTGCATGGCCCTACACATATGACAATTGCAGTCTATGCATATGCAGTACGCTTTTGTTTTTAAAGTTACTGTGGATATATGTGAGGATACCAGAAAGACAAGGCACCATAGACATCCTATATATATATATATATATATATATATATATATATATATATATATATATGGCTTTCTTTAAAGATTTAAAGATTTTACAAATTTTACAACTTTACCAACACCCTTTGGGTATCTGGAAGGATAAGAGATGTGTGGAGAGGGAAACAGCTTCTTGGAGTACATGCTACTTTATGAAGGAGTACCCTTAAGTGAGACACTCAAGTGTGCTACTTAAATGTTCCCCTCTCCTTCTTAACCTAGGAGGAACTTTAAGTTCCCCCTTCTCTCCTGGGCTCCTACCCTGCTGCCAAGTGGATGCATTACAGATATCTGATGCCATCTTTCCCTCCAGCCTGCAGTTTCCTCTTTTATTAATCTCATAGAAACTGGCGTGGGCGTCCATTTTATTTTCCCAAGGTAGGAACTATCTTTCTCTCTAGATCCTACCTTTCTGTCTTTTTTGTCCTCCAAGTCAAGTCAGACACTGGGCTTGACCTACTGGCTGACAAGATCTCCTCTGAATCTAGGAATGCTCATTTGTTACACTGGGCCTGCCTTTGCTCTTTTCTGCTTCACCTGGTCTGTGGATAATTGTTTGGGCCTTCAGCTTACCAGCTGCATGTATCCATCACATCCACTGTAAGTTTTCAAAAGTACGAACACAGAGATGTAGGCTGTCCTGACTAAAACTCTGAAGGGCCTCTAGGGTCACGTGGAAGGTCGGTGTCAATAGGATACTCACTGTTTGACGTCTGTCCCTCCTTACCTGGTCCTATAGCAATATTCCGACAGGCACCTGTACCCAAGATCATCACGTTAGAAATGAGTGGTTACTCATATTCTCAACACTGGGAGTCTTTCACAAGCCTACGTCCTCTGAGGCTTCTTCTTGTCTACTTAGTGAACTCCCTACTCTTAAAGATACTACTCAATGGGCCCAGGGAGACAGCTCAGTTGGTGTGAGACTGGGAAGGATGAACATCTGGGGGCTGGTATCCATGAGTTGGGGTGAAGTGTGGATAGACTAGTTACTACTGCGGGAACCCCAGTTCTCTACAGCCCACATCTTAGAAACCTGAGAACTGCTGGATATGTCTGACCCTTATAGCTAAGGTGACAGCTTGTTGAGTTTACTGAGGACTGTCCCAGGAATGCAGTTGAAGTCACAGGTCCCACAGCTCTACACTGTGGGCAATGGGGAATGGTTGGTCATATTGTATACAGTCAATGTGGGATTAGCAGTGGAGAAGACACCAAATGTCCCCAGGAATCCAGGGACAGAGGTCACAGATTTTCTGAATCTTAGCAGATAACCAGTTGTTGTCTTCCCTAGTACAGAACCCTGTATTTTCCAGGGCATTATCTCACCTCTTACCTAATTTCATCCTAAATAGGTTTTTTAATTATAAAAATATTATGTATGTATAAGTAAATATTTATGCAAAATTATGCAAATGTGATATGTATGATTAAGTATTGAAGAATATACATATTTATGTTTGATTACCTAGAGACTTATAATTACATTTCTTTTCCTACTACTGAGCCATTAAGACTGACACAAAAATGGCATTACAGAAATTTAGAACTGGTAAGGAAAATTTGTTTCTCTTTCTAGGCCAACTAAGTTCAATCAGTAGAAACTGCCTATAATGCTGTGTAGAGGCGAGACAGCATAGCCTCTAGGATCAGCGATATGAAAGCCACAGCTAAACAGTGATGTTCTGCTATTGGGGGAGAGCAGTGGTGGTAAGCTCTGGTCTCCTGCCTGGATCTGCTGCCATTTCTGTTGCTTTCTTCATGAATCAAATAGACCAGCTAGAGTCTAGATTTCCTGCTATGCAAAAGATCCAGGGGTGTGTCCTGGCCCTTTGCTTTTCTCCTCACCTTCCGCAATGCCCCTGTATTGTGTACAATTCTTCCCTGGGATGAGCAGTGCTCACATTCAGTGGTGTGCTAGAGACGAAGGAAAAAAACAAAAACAAAAACAAAATCAAAAAACAAAAAACAAAACAAAGCAAAACCCAGACTATGTCTTGCAAAGCTTGCCAGTTTCCATGGTGTAAATAAGTACATCATAGTCCATTCCAATCTACCAAATTATGTCCACCCCCGAGAGAAGTTGCACAGACACACATAGCTGTGTGCGTAGACACACTCTCTAGCTCACCATGGTTTTGTCTGCTTGCTAAGCTCCTGTCCAGTCTATAAAGCCAGGGTTCTGGCCATCTGCTCTAGAAACTCTCTTTAATCCCCTTTGGCTGGTAGAAGGCAGGGTTTCGTCCATGGTCTCCATGATGCTTTCTGTTCTGTCCAATTTCTTGCATAGAACACCCATCAGCTCATGTTCATTGAATGAATAAGTGCACTAATCTAATCTAAGTGGCAATCCACCAACTGTTTTGATTCTAATCTGAATCTTCTCTCTTAACTGTCTTCTGACAATGAAAAGTTGCTTCAGATTTTCACATTATTTCTTCATCAACCACCTAACGGGTAGGAGAAGTTTTATCTTGCTATTTTAGGAGCTAACTTTCCTTCTCTTTTCAATAAGACATTCAAGAATGTGAATGAATATATTGTATGCAAGTTATAGAAGACAGTGACAAAATAGTAACCTGCAAAACCTTAGAAAGCCTTCAGTGTAAAAGCTAGAGCTAAAATATTTTTTGACCTCAGGCTAGCCCACATTTGGCCAATTCCTTTTTTTTTTCCTTCTTCATCTTTCAATTCATCCCTCTTAGAGGCCCCTTTCACTTTCTGACTCATCCTCCCTAGAGTTAACTCTTGCCAGTGCCTCCATCTTTGGCATTTGGCTTCCAATGATGAGCAGAGTGTGGACTCACAGTCCGCAGATGAGATAAATGCCGAGTGCAGGAGGGCATTGAATAGAGAGGACCTAGGACTAAGAGAAACCGAAGGAAGGCTTCAGAGCACAGACCCCTGTGAGGTTTTGGAGGATGAATAGGAGCTTGCTGCTTGGGTAGTCTGAGAAGTGATGCTATGACCATGTGTGCTACCATGAGAAAACACTCAGGAGAAATTAGATGAGGCTAGTTCTCTGGAGTGTAACCTGAGGGCGAATGATGGCAGATGTACTTAGCAGGGAGAATGTAGAGGGGGATTAGGAGGCCACTGAAGAGGGTTTTATGTGCCTTACTGCCAGGGTGCTGCTGGCAGCTGTTCTGCTGAAATCCATAGACTCAAATGCACAGTCCTTCCTATTGATCCTACAGCAGGGGCTCCCAAGTTCCCTAATGCTGGGACCCTTTAAGACAGCTCCTCATGGGGTGATGACCCCCTTTATTTCATTGCTACTTCATAACTGTAATCTTACAACCATTATAAACCAAATGCAAACATCTGTGTTTTCTGATGGTCTTAATGAGTCATGACCTACGGGTTGTAAACCACTGACCTAGATTGTAAGCCCCTAAGAATCCCTCTCAACACACATATAACCAGTTACCAGGACTCAGTCTGCTGGATGTAGCCCATATGCTTATCTCAGACTAGAAACTTCCATGGACTTTTCCAAATCTGTTTTAACATTAAAAAAAAAAAAACAAAACAAAAAAAAACCAAAACAAACAAAAAAAAACGACTTCATCTTGGGATTGGGCAGATGGCTCAGTCAGGAAAGCATTTCCCACACAAGCATGAAGACCTGAGTTTGGAGACCCGGTATCCCACAGGAATCCAGGAAAGGCTGTGTGCACCTGTGGCCCCAGTGCTGGAGAGGCAGAGACAGGAGGATCCATAGAGCTTGCTGGCTAGACAGCTTGGCTGAATTGGTAAACTCTAGGTTGAGAGAAAGACTCCATATTGAAAAGAAGGCGGGGAAAGTTGAGAAAGACAGTTGACATTGACCTCTGACCTCAGCATGTCCACACCCTTGCACTCAAACACATGTGGATGCATAAGAACATATACACATACACACACACACACACACACACACACACACACACACACACTCATGTTAACCAAGAATAGTTTCATTCCCATACAGGAAGATGCTTTAACTGAACTTTCTGGCATGCGCAGTGATGGGAGGCAGGGATTTTGAAGGAACCTGCTTTGTCCCTGTCAAAATTTACATTCTCGGTGTTGTGGTGATATTCTTTGTGAAGAGTTTGTTCCTTTACCCATGTATGCACAGGCAGCCCAATGATCCTTTCTTGAGGCCCTGTTTTCAGAGGGACTGAGGAAGAGGATGTTTCTGTAGGGGAAGGAGTGTAGCTCTTTGAATCATCAGGCTTGGCTCCAGAACTTGGCTATTCCTGTCTCTGACTTCCTGGAAGGAGCAAACATTTCCTAAGCATCTGTGCTCTGCCATGCATGGTCACAATATGTCCAACTGCATTTTATGTACGGGGAAACTGAGGCTTGGGCATATTCTGGTCACTTCCAGGCTGTGAGGCTGTGAATAAATCCTTGCCTTCCCTCTCATTTTGCAATTGCTCTGTTGTGAGGCATAGCTGGGGAAGGCTTTTTCCTGGGGCTGTCACTAGGACTGAGGTAATTATGACAGCACCTGGTAGTTTATTTATGCTCTATCTGTCCTTCTGTGGCAGTGAGACTGACTGTGTGTTCGGTAAAGAATGCCTCAGTAGACGGTCCCCCGGGGAGAAGCACATCTTTGCTCTAGGCTCTGAAGTCCCTCGTACCCACAACTTAATAGACTTACAATTGGTTAATTTTCTCTTGACATTGATCAGCAACGGGTCACGTCTGGCACCGCTGGCCTGGCCCTTGAGGGAAGCCACGAGATGCCTGGCCTGGCCTCCCTAACCAGAAATTCAATAACTTTTTCATATAAATTGTCCGTAAGAGAAAACTTCTTGTTTTCAGCCGTGGCCGCTGCTTCAGCAGTTTTCTGTACAAGATGAAAAACTTTTGCATTGAGCAAAATACAGATTTATGGTCAATAAAGTGAAGTTTAACAGTTTATAGGGGCCATACTTTCTTTCTTAAAACCCGATATTAAAAGCCATTTTTCCCAGTCTTTGTAGAAAGGGCTCCTCTATCAATCAGCATCCCAGTTTGTTTAAATGATGGGCGAATCAGGACAACCCCACTTGTCAGAGAGTCTGTAGACATCTGTCTGTCACCTCCACCTCTCCTGGAGCTTGGGCAGATTAGGAGTATTGGTTGATAGTGAACATGAACAAGTTGGAAACTAGACATCTTTTTGGAGTCAGAAGTGGGCTGAACCTCAGAAGGGGCTTGAAGAATAGAAGGTGCCTCCACTATGTCTAAGACCTAGCTTTCATTTACCCAGTGCACACGTTCACTGCACGTGTTATTTGTTACTGCTGAATTGGACACTGGGATCAGCATAGCGTGGCGGATTGAATGAGAACGGCCCCGGTAGACTCATACATTTCAATGTCTGGTTGTCAGTTGGTGGGTTATTTGGGAAGGACTAAGGGGTGTGGCCTAATTGGAGGAGGTGTGTCACTGGGGTTGGACTCTTGGCCTGCTACTTGTGAATGAGCTCTCAGAGACTGCTCTGGCACTGTGCCTGCCTGCCTGCTGCCATGCTCCCCACCAGGATGGTCATGAGCTCACCCTCTGGCACTGTAAGCAAGTCCTCAGTTAAATCCTCAAAAGAAAAAAAAAGTTTCTTCACAGCAATAGAAAAGTAACTGAAACACACAGATGACACAACGTACTTTCCGACTGTCCAAGTGCCCACTGTGGGACAGTGATTGATAATGGACTGAGGGATGGGTTGTATCAGGACATCTAGGTAGGATATCTGTGTGGTGGCTTCTTAGAGGAGGTGGTACTTGATCTCAGTCCTAAAGACAAATGAGAGGGAAGAGCAACTTGGGCAGAAGAGGTCAAGGGATGGATGGGAGGACCCTGTCCCTGTAGGGTAGCCTCGGCAAGCAGTGCTTGGTCTGACAGCAGCTCTTGAGCTGAGCTTTTCACATCTGTGCCCCTTTGTCTTCTGCTCAGAGCTGGGAGGTCTCTGTCTGGATGAGACTGCTGCTTGGTGACATCCTGGTGGAGACAATCCTTCCGTCTCCTGCCTGTCCGCCTCCACACTCCTGTCTGCCACACAATGCTCTGAGAGGGTAGTAGGCATTGTTGTATTGATGGTACTGAAAGGAAACTTCAGTATCAGAAAAAAGAAATATGAAATTTGCTTTTCATGACTGTCCAGACTTCCAGAAAGAGTATTGACAGAAAATAAACAACCAAACAAACAAAACAATGCACTCAAGGTGTGCCGAGCCTCCTTTTGTCCTAAGAGAAGAGTCATTCTCTTTACATTTCTCTGGATCCCAGTGTCAGCTACTCCTCACATCTGGACAATCTCATTCTTCCATAGTTCTTCCCCCTCCCTTTGAAACCCGTGCCCACACGCACATAACACTGTCCATCTGAACAAATAGCATGGGCTAGCTTTTCCCATCATGCTTCACACCGGGCAGCCCTTGCTACCTTTTATTCTGAGCTCTGCAGCTCCTCTCCAGTCCTCTCACATGTAATCTGTTGGGGGCTGCTCAGTACTCACAGAAGTCTCACTGCCAATTACTTCTTAACAGAGCAAAACCAGCTGGGCAGTGGTGATGCACGTCTTTAATCTCAGCAATTGGGAGGCAGAGGCAGGCAGATTTCTGAGTTCGAGGCCAGCCTGGTTTACAGAGTGAGTTCCAGGACAGCCAGGGCTACACAGAGAAACTCTGTCTCGAGAAAACAAACAAACAAACAAACAAACAAACAAACAAACAAAAAAACCAAACCAACCAACCAACCAAACAAACAAACAAAAACCCCAACAACAACAGAACAAAAACAAGGCTGTCTGGAATATCTACTACGGGCTCATGTGGGGATTCTGATGATTAGTGTTGTTAACTTGACAGACTTTAGAGTCACCTGGGAGATGTGCCTCTGAGCATGCCTGTAAGGGACTGTCTTGTATTTGTCAATTGGTGGGTGGAGACATACCATTCCCTGAGTGGGATCCCAGGCTGCAGGAATTGAGAGGGGTTGCTGAGCACCGGCAAGCATGCATCCAGGAGATTCTCTCCTCATCTTTACTTCAGAAGCAATGTCACTACTGCCTCAAACACTCCCCTCTTAACTTCCCAGAGCTGTACTGTAGCTTTGAACTGGGAGGTGAAATGAACCCTTTCTTCCATAGGTTGCTGTTGTCAGAATATTTTTATTTCAAGAATATGTCAGTTCAGAAGTCCCGTGGATATACATCCAAATAGAGGAAATGAGCCCATGGACCCGGTGTTGAGAGGAGAGGATGGGCTGGGGTAGAGGTTCTAGGGGAGCCCAACCCTGCCTCTGACTCGGGTGGACATTTCTTCCGGTTTCTGCCTCCCATCTTGATTGGCCTGGGGAACTTTGACATCCTTCTGGTGTGAGCTCAGAGCTCTGCCCACACAGTCTGAACAGCTCTGCAGTTGAACTGTCAGATGGAGTTCTGTTTAAGTCTGGTTCTGTTTAAGATTCTGCCTCTCAGGTCTTTGCCTTTAACCAACCACTTGGGACATTTTGCAAAGGTCTAAGACAGGTTGGGTTTTCTAAAGAGAAGGCACAGGGGCTGGGCTGGCCTGCCTCTGTCTCAGACTCAGGACTCATGGGATTACCTCTCATGGACACCTGCTCCTACTCCACACTTAAAGCCTCCATTCAATGTTAATTCTCTTTATCTATTATTTTCTTTCCAGTGTCAGGGCTCTGCCCCTTATATACCCTTATACAAGCGAGCAAATACTACCACTGAGCTATAATTTATTATTGGCCCCAGTTTCCTTATAGGCAGTGTGAAATTCTTCTATCTGTCCACAGTCTCCACTCAGGACAGAAGGACAGATTCTCCCAGCTGCTCAGGAGGTGCGCAGCAGATAGTTTTCAACCCTTGACCCTCTCTAGAAACCTCTCTAGCTGAAAAGAATCTCATTATCCAGTGCCATGGTCCTTTCCTGGGCCAGCCCAGACCTGGTGATTGGTCAATGAGGAACACAAAGACTGGACCTACTTGCTTCAGTTTGGGTTCCTGAGGGGTCATGGCGGTTTCAGAACTCTACTTGGGGTGGACAGGGACTGCACTGTCATAGCTACATCACAGTGTCTCCCTCTGTCAAGCCTTGCTGTCTTCCTTCTTCCTGTGGGTGTGGATCTCAACACCAGCTTCCGATAAGCATCCCGAGCTGTGCCTCCCAGGAAACAGCACATGCTGCTCAGCTTTGACAACAGTTTGAAACCCCAGCTCTGATCAGATGTTATTGGCGTGTGTGCGCATGTGCACACTTACGCAATATTAGTCATTCACTCATTTGGCTACCAAGTCTCACTTTGGACAAGCCCCAGAATGTGCTATTCTTAAATATCTCTCTATACTTCAACCCCCCTCTCCTTCACTCTATCTCTCCTTTTAAGAGCACGATCTCTGATGACCATAAAAACACTCCCCTACCTCTAGGTGTTTCTCATTCTCAGAGTCTACCTCCTTTGGAAATGGGGCAGAGACAGAGGAGAAATCTTGGCACTCTTAGTATGGACTCCTTATTATTTTGATCCCCAAGACAGACAGGGCCTCAAAGGCAGAAGGCATCTGAGGGCTGTGTCCTTGGAGTCCCCCAAGCAGGGCCTTGCGGGGGCGGGTGAAGATTTCTGCAAGGATCTGGGATCTCAAGAGCCAGAGTCGCAGCTCACGTCCCCTTGGAACAATGAGGCTTGATGAACGGGGTGTGATGTGCAATTGCTGATGAATGTCAAGCTAATTCCCTCCGACAATCTCCACGGTGCATGTGCGAGCACAAAACCGTGTTGTCCCGGGAGGGCTCAAGATGGCTCCTAAGTTTCCCAACATTCTGGCCTCAAAATTGATGTGTACAAAGAAAAAGAGAGAGAGAGAGAGAGAGAGAGAGAGAGAGAGAGAGAGAGAGAGAGACTCATAAAGCAATGTCTCCCAAGGCAAAGGCTGACATTATGACCGTCTCTTTAAGCACTCCTATTGCATATTTTTTTTTTGTCAACTGCATCTTCTGACTGACAAAGCTTTTTCTTGCCCAAAGCAGCCATTATAAAATTATGACTTGCGCATATAGAATGTTTGTGTTCAACAAGAAAACAGAAACGCCACCTTCTTTTGTGGTTACAGCTGCACAATTCACATCCGGCGGGATTGATCATATTAAGGTTATGCAATCATCTAATTGCAGAGACAAGCCTTGAGTAATAACTCCAAATGCTCGCGCTTCAATCTGCGCGACAGAG
Source organism: Apodemus agrarius (assembly GCA_964023405.1). Classification (NCBI taxonomy): domain Eukaryota; kingdom Metazoa; phylum Chordata; class Mammalia; order Rodentia; family Muridae; genus Apodemus; species Apodemus agrarius. The sequence continues at coordinate 19,136,413 of OZ030008.1, forward strand.
TCATTGCTGAGTCCTGATTAGCGCCTGCCAGCATTCAGGCACCATTATCGGCGCTGGCATTGTCTGGATCTCCATTTGCTACCGAAGCAATCTACCCACTAACTGATCTATGACAAACAGACCCATCACGACAAAGCCGTTTGAGTTGCAGATAGTGTGTAACAAAATATGACTCCTTGGGCTCTTTCCAGCTCTTTGTAGTGAAGTTTCCCCTCTGTCTCTGGAGAAAACAGCCTCCTCCGCCTCCCCTTCCCCTCTCACTGTCAGGAAGCTGTAGGTGACCGGAAAAGAACTGTCCAGTTTGACCAAATGATCTCCTACTCAGACCCCAGTTCTTGGCTCTAAGGCAGCTTGCTTAGTTGCTTTCTATTGATATAGAGGTACGTTCTATTGATACAGAGGTACATTCTATTGATACAGAGGTACATTCTATGGATACAGAGGTACATTTAGAATCTGTACTTTGGGGCACTCCAGTCTCCCAGGGCTCCACCCTGTAACTAGGCTCGGAACTCCATCACATCTCACTGCCTGTGCCTTCTGGACCCCTACTTCTAACATCTTCCCACAAACCATTCCATCTCTCTCCTTAACTCATTTCCCTGCTTCATGCCCCCTTGGCCCTCAACCGTCTCTCCTCAGTCTGATAGACAAAGTTTTCCTGCTGCAGCTCCATAATAATCTATTTGAGATTTAAAAAAAATAAAATAAAATGGAACTGAGGACCAGCAGGATGGCTCGGCAGGTAAAAGTGTTTGCTCCACAACCTTGCCAACTTGAGTTTCATCCCTGGAACCCACAAAAAAAGTCTGATGTGGTGGCTCACATCTGTAACCTTGGCTGTCTACATTGAGATGAGAGGTGGAGAAAAGAGAATTGTTGGGAAGTTTCTGGGCCAGCTCACCCGAAATACACAGAGTGGTAGAAAATGACAGACCTCCACACATGTTATGGCATGTAGTAGGTTGTATACACATACACACAACACACACACACAAACACACACACACACACTCATAAAAATTCAGATTGGCAGATAATGGTTGGGCACATCAGTTGGGCGTGGTGAAGTGTTTGGTTCGTGCCTCCTGTAATGATGGAGACAGGATACTTAGCATTTGTATCCCACCCAATATTCAGCTCTTCTTTGTGGTAGGAACATTCAAAATCCCGTCTTGCAGCTACTGTGAAATTTATAATAAATTGTGTAAATTCCGTTCATCCTTCTGTGAGAATTTACTCTTCTTTTCTAACTGTCCCCTCCGTTCTTGTCCCCGTTATCCAAACTCTAATCACCTGTTAGTTCTTGCCAGCCTCTGGTCTGCTCTGCTCTCTGCCTCTATATGGTCAACTTTTATGGCTTCTACACACAAAGATGAGGTGTTTATTTAAGATGTCAGCCACTGGGAAATTGAGGCAAGTGGAACAATAACAAAAACTAAAACATCAGTCACACGCCAGTCTCTAGTCAAAACCTGGGAGCCACGCTTCAGCCCTCAGAGGTGAAGTCCTCTGAGTCAAAGTCCTTGTAATGTATTTTTAAATTATTTTATGCATTGATGTTTTGATTGAATGTATGTCTATGTACCATGTATGTGCCTGGTACCTGAAAGTCCTCAGGTCCCCTGAAACTGAACTTGTCGATGATTTTGAGCAGCCATGTGGGTTCTGGGAATTGAATCTAGGTCCGTTGCAAGAGTAGCTAGTGCTCTTAACAGCTGAGGCCTCTCCCTGGCACTCAAGGCCTGACTTGATCTTGTGAAAATACATCTCTGATCTCATCTCCTATTTTTCTAACATTCCCACTTCAATGTATCCAGATTAATCTCCTTCTATTCACCTTCCCCTCTCTTCTCTTTCCCTTTCTTCTCCTTCTAGACCAGCTTGCTATGTTGCCTGCACTGGTTTTGACCTGATGGCTTCAAGCAACCTTCTAGCATTAGCCTCCCAAGAACCTATAGGCACACAGGGCAGCCTTTGCTTTTTCCTCAAAGGAGGTGTCTTAGTTAGGGTTTCACTGCTGTGAACAGATATCATGACCAATGCAAGTTTTGTTTTGTTTTGTTTTGATTTTTCGAGACAGGGTTTCTCTGTATAGTCCTGGCTGTCCTGGAACTCACTCTGTAGACCAGGCTGGCCTCGAACTCAGAAATCCGACTGCCTCTTCCTCCTAAGTGCTGGGATTAAAGGCATGCGCCACCACCGCCCGACTCCAATGCAAGTTTTATAAAAGACAACATTTAATTGGGGCTGGCTTACAGGCTCAGAGGTTCAGTCCATTGTCATCAAGGCAGAAACATGGCAGCATCCAGGCAGATATGGTGCAGGAGGAGCTGAGAGTTCTACATCTTCATCTGAAGGCTGCTAGCGGAAGACTCACTTCCAGGAAACTAGGGTTGGGGTCTTAAGCTCACATCCACAGTGACACACCTACTCCAACAAGGCCACACCTCTTAATAGGGTCACTTCCTGGGCCAATCATATACAAACCATCACAGGGGGCCATGCACACTCTGGTCTCTGAGCTTTTCCTTCGGCATTCCTTTTGCCTGGAACTCTCTTCCCTCACACATCCTTCCTGTGGTTCACTGGAGAAAGGTTACTTTCTCAGAGACACAGTTCCCAGCTGTCTTACCCAGATGGCAAAGCTCTCTAACCTAAAACTCTCTGACTCCACTCTCCCTTTTCAGAGGCATGCGGTACCCCTCGACTTACTGTAAAGTTGGTTTAGGTTGTGGATTGCACTTCTATGCTTTCTCTAGTCCACCACAGCTCCTTCTAGGACAGTTTTCTCTTGTAATGGAAACCTCGGCCTGCACAGCCCTGTAGGCTTGACCAAGCACGTGTTGTTGAACACTTGAAATGCCACTGATTGGTGAGAAAAGGGGCTGTGCTTTGAGTTGGGTTTTCTTTTAAATTAATTTTAAATAGCCACATGTGGCCAGTGACTACCACCTTGAATAGCACAAAACTAAAAGGTCTGCTTCATGAGGGTGGGCTCCTCCCAAAGGCAACTTAGATGTATTCCCTTCATAGAGGTTATGATAGTTATCCAGCCTGTACTATTTGTGTCTGTGTGGTGCTGAGGGCTTCAACTCAGGGCTTCACACATGCTACATACATATTCTACCACTAAGCTGTATCCCCAGTTCTGACTCCATAATCTCGCTGTCCAAAATGTACCCTAAGGAAGAACTGTAAGAAGAAGAATGCTCACCGCTGCGCTGCTATGGATAATTGTGAAAAGATGGAAATGATCTAAGTGTATAAGTCATATGGGGTTGAGCTGGTCAGAGTGTCCACAAGGCAGAAGCCATGCAACCATCCAATTGTGTGGGTTAAGTAATTACTGCCACAGATAAAATGTTTATGACTCAACATTAAAAGTAGAAGGAGCTAATAAAGCTCGTTTGTCTCGTAATTTTGACCTCAGGGGAAGTTTATGTTGCATAATCTGGTAGAAGGGCATGTGAATTTGTTTTCTTGGATGTCTGCTTTTAGAATTTTAGATTCTAAATGTTTTGTAATGGACACATACTGCCTAATTATCGGAATATAAAGTAGATGTAGCCTTTTATTTAAAAATATTAGTCATCTTGGGGCTGGAGAGACAGCTTAGGGGTTAAGAGCATGTGGAGATGGCTCTCTGTTTATCACAGGTCATTACAATGCAGCATGAAAAACATCCTAAATTGAAGACAATATGTTGCAGGGGCAGCCATTTCTGCTGGGATGAGGGGACCACTGAAAAGCTTCAGACAGAAGTCAGCTCAAGTCAAATGGAGCGATTTGATCATGGACCAGCAAACTTTCAAAACAATGTATGTCCCAGATGGCTTCCCTGACCAATTTTTAGATCAGCTATGTAGAATATGCTGTTGCTGTCTCTGTCCTGTGATACCTCCTGTTTTCGGACATGTGATTTTCCACATGAGGATCGGTGAGTCAGTTTATCTTTTAGAGGGACAAACTAATATGTGTGGATGGGAATATCAGTACCCCAGAGGTGCTCAGCACAAAGGGCTCCCACTGCTAAAAATGGCAACTTTCTTGACCACGCCCCCTAAGCTGCTTTCTTCTCCAGCCTTCCCCTTTCTCGTTCTCTATTAGTGTTTCCCGAGACCGCCCTCTGAGCACACCAGCTGCCCTCTCCACTGACCATCTCCTATCATGTCCTACAACAGGCATACGATGAATTTTCTCCCAAGTCTCCCTCTGCTACTTCCTCCTTCCTACAAGCATCTCCTTACTCCAACTATACAACTGCAAACTTTGGTTCATAACTATGACCCAAAGAAAAGCGTTGAGAACATAAAATCTGTAGTAGGGACCCTGGGAGAACACCTAGGCTCAGCAAAACGCAGAGAGAGTTTTTAGTCTTCTGTGAGTGGGAGGGAAGCGCAAGGGGCTGGCGCCTCACTCCCATCCATCACCTGTTTTCCTGCCCAGAGGCATCTGAAGCTGGCTGCATGGGGCGGGGGTGGCAGGGAGCGGGCTAAGAGTCAGGTCTGTCTGGGTCTTTTGTCTTTCACTCCAGTTACTGGGAGTCAAATGGAAAGATGGCCTCAGCTTCTGGCCCCGCCCCTTCCAACATCCTCCTCCTCCTCCAGGGCCTTGGTTCCTGTCCTAGGTGGAGCTTTCTGGACAAGGGGCTGGAATCTGTGTGCTTTCACTCTCTGGCGAGCAGGAAGTTGCTGGCTCAGCCACCCAGTTCAGCTCCGCCCACGTAGCAGCTCCACTCTCCCAGCCAACCTCTCCCCCCTCCCCCCAATGCCTATTCCCCGGAGCCTGCGGCTTGGAATCAATTAGAATCAGCAAACAGACTTAGAAAGTCCCCGTGGCTCTCAACCCCCCAGCAAGGAAGTTCCCTAGGGTGAAAAGGGCTGGTTCTCTTTTTTTCCTTAAGATGAGGAAACTGAAACTGGAAAAGAGGCCTCAGAAAGACTTTGTTGGAACAAGCCCCCTTAAAAAGTGTCCCTGTGTAGACAGGGCCAAGCCCAGCACCACTCCCTAGCGCTGGCTTACAGGAACCTCATTTTCCCGGTGTCAGTGAAGTCTGTGGCGTGTGGCGTTCCCATCAGTACCAACATCTGGGGCAGGGTGGGGGTCGGGTCTTAATTAAGATGCAGTGACTCTATTGGCACCAAAATAAACGTGACATTTATCAGAACCTGCTAAATCTATTCAGCGCTTGTTTCCATCGGAAGTGCAGGGTTTGTGCCCTGGGCCTGGAGAGAAAAGGTCTCTGCTGCTGAAATGGGGCGGGGCGGCAAGAGAAAGAGGCAGGGGCTAAGTAAGACCTGTGAGAGCATTCAGCTGTCACGTGGTAGCTGCCGGCCCGATGCTCCCCAGTTCTGTTCACACAAAGTAGAGCAACCATGAGCTCAGTGATGGGGTTGGGGACAAGTGTACCATTGGGGCTCAGGGAAACAGGGTCCCCAATAAATGAAATCACCATGAACCTTGCGTGGGTGCTTGTGTGCATTCAGACTCCCCACCCCGACCCGGGGCCACCAAGGAAAAAGCCCAACCAGAGCAGGTAGACTTCATGCCTGGGCTCAGGGCATTCCCTCTGCGCTGAAATGGAAAGTGGGTAGTTTGGGCATTACTGGGGTGGAGGTAACCAAAGGAGGTTGCCCTTTGGCTGCCCGAGTTTCTATCCCAGATCTGCCCCTTAGCGGATATGTGACCTTGGCAAGTTGCTTAACCACACTGAACTCCAACTTAACGTACTTATTTTGTTGGGAGGACCTCGATTAATAATCACTACATACTTGTCCTGTCTGGTGCTACGGGAAAGGCTGTACATACATGATTCTCATTTAACCCTCCTGACTTTAGTTCAGACGAGGAAACTGAGGCTTGGATGCTATTGTCATGGATCAGAAAACATAGAAACCCAAGACACATTTTAATTCTTTCTTCTTTCTAATTTGTGACTCCCACCCAAAGCCGGGGAGCCACGTGAGGATCCAGGAAATGGGGGTAGAGAACATACAACGATGTTTATGGAGGGAGGAAGCAATTGATTGTTCTTTGTCAAGAACTGCCTGGCCCAGAATTAGCTAGATTTGCTATTAGGGCACATGGGGGTGGGGTGGGGTGGGGGATGCGCTCCTCTCAACACTTTAGATCCCCCCCCCCCCGGGTCCAGATGAGCACACAAAGAGTTGTTCCTGGCACTTCGAACTTTCTTTCAGATCTGCCCCTTAGCCAGGTGTCCTAAGGACCCACAGTTTGCGGTCTTGTTAGTCTTTGGGTACCTTTTTACTTCCCAGGGAACACCTTGTCTCTGTCAGTGGGCAGATTCCAGGTTTCTGTGGAGAAGCTGGGGTTGCTACCATACTACCAGCTGTGTGCGGACTGGCGGGCATTATCTGTCCAGTGACCTTGTCTTCTCTTCACCACCCTGTGTCCTTTCTACCCTAAATGGTTAATAACCAGAAGATTAAAAACAGGTGTTAAGTGCAGTTAGGGTAGAACAGTTAATACACACTGGCATATTATTATGATTATTGTTATTGTTATTATTATTATTATTATTTATAAACGGGCATAGACGCTTCAACAACCTCTCTGTGGCTTTGTGGTTTTTGTAGATAAATTCTTTTCTCTTTTGCATTCCATGTTTAATCGGGAACAACAGCTAGGTTGCTGGTGTGTGTGTGTGTGTGTGTGTGTGTGTGTACGTGTGTGCTCCCTATATAAGCTCTTTCCACACATGTGTCTATGCTATCTGTTTATCTCTCTGTGCCCAGAGCAGAGTAAACGGCGCTGCAAACAGATTTCACTGAAGCTCCTGGGTGAGGCGGAGAGACTTCTTTTTTACCTCCCCCCCCCATCTCATGGAGCCCAATTTGGCCTCAAACTTCCTATGAGGCTGAGGATGATGACACTGATCCTTCTGCCTCCACATCCCCAGTGCTGGGATTAAAAGCAGGGACTACTATGGTTGGTGTCTGGAGCGCTGAGGTCAGACAGGGCTTCATCCATGCTGAGCAGGCTCCTTGGCATCTGAGCGACACCCCCAGCCTGGAGTAAAGATTCTTTTGGGTCTAAGGAAGAGGTCTCAGTGGGAGCAAAGACCCTGGAGTTTCTAAACCTGAACTGACTGCCCAAATACTAACTTTTTTTTTTTTTTTTTTTTTTTTTTTTTTTTGCCAAGTTCTCTGGGGAAAAATGCCCTGAACAAGGCAGATCCGGTCACAGACTGGCCAGGAAGCAGGCTCACACTGTATTTAATATTTCAACAGACTTCCCTCAGGCCACCCAAGTTACCTCAAACACCGAGCTTCTCCCTGGGTGGATATTATAGTCATTTGGTTGGGCCATTCTGCTGGCCAGAAAATTCTGGATCATTCTGACAAGTCAAAACTGGATACAAATAAATGATTACCAAAAATCTCAGGTAGTCACAGCAAACTTGTTGGAGATGGGAGTATTTTGGTGGTGGCCTCAGTGTGTCTGTCATTTAAAGAGGTTCCTGTGTCTGAACTTCCCCTAGCTAGCCCCCAGTCTATGCTTCTTAGAAAGGGGTGAGGAAGGGGCACAGGTTTTGCCAGTCATCCTTGCCAATTTTGATAGTAGGTGTTAATGGGGGCTTGGTCCGAAGGTGTTTCTCGGCTGCCCTTTGGGCCCTGGTTCCCATACCCTAGCTGTCTGGGCTATCCTGCTCTCCCTTGGTCCAGGCCACACTGGAGTCCCTGAATCCCGATTACAGTGCATCTGTAGCCTCTGCTCTTCAACAGGGACATTAGAGGGGATGCCTTTCTCTTGCTATCCCACCCCATGAGTCCTCCAAGTTCCATGACACTTGAGCAAGAAGAAGCCACTTTGAAGCAAAGTCAATCCACTCACTCTCAGTCTGCTGAGTGTTGAGCCAAACAGAAACCTCCAGAAGACCCAGGGGCAGCATGGTGGAAGGCCGGGCTGGCAGTGAATCCCAGCTCTGTTGCTCATTGGACTCTATCTAAATTTACATTTCTGGTGAGGAGTGTGTGTGTGTGTGTGTGTGTGTGTGTGTGTGTGTGTGTGTGTTTAGGCCTGGGGTGTTGAGGTAGGCCGTTTTTCTCTATTGCATTCATTCAAACGGGTTCCCATGAGCCCACGACTGTCTAGTCTGAGTATGACTGTCTGGCCAGCTAGGTGCTCCAGCGACTCCACATTTTCATCTTCTGGAATGGACAGGCATTTGTGGTTGGTGCTGAGGGTCTGAACTCCCATCCTCACACTTGGAAGGCGAGAGTGCTTTAGTCACTGAGCCATCTTCCCAGCCTCCCCAACCCCCACAACTGGCAGCTTTTAAACTGGGTTCTGATGATCGATGCAAGCACTCTGCTGGTTGGCCTGCATGTCTGTAGTTTCTCCACCTCTACACCATACAACCATGAGCCTGAAACTTGGAGAATTATGTAAAGAATTACGTACATGTGAATGGGTGCAGTTATGGTCGGTGCATTAGAGTTGGTGAGCTCTGGACTTGGACCCACTGGGTTCAAATCCACTTGCTGTGTGCCTGTAGGCAGATGATTTAGGCCCTCTGTACTTCAGTTTCTGATGTTTACGATAGGGATAACGGTGGTTCCTTACTCATACTGTAGTTGTGGGGATGAGAAGGCTGGGATTAATCCACGCGAAGGACTTAGCTCATCATAAGCAGTGGTGCTGATGGAGGTGGTGGTGAGGCCAATGAGGAGACAGGGTGGGGTGGGGGGGAAGAGATACTGATCTTTGCTCGTGGAGAAGGGCATTAGGCCATTCCAAATCTTCCTGGGGCTTTGGGTTTCCCGGGACTGTAAGAAGCAGGTAGCTCACCTAAGACCAGTAGGTCTTAGCCTATAGAGTATGGGGCGATGCCATCAGGTCAGAGGGGAATAGACGAAGCCACCATGTGTCTCCAGGAGCGTCCCCTGACTCTCCTTCTCCGGTGCTGATAGGGAATCTGTCCCCTATTCCAGGGCTCTCCCTCCGGTTGCTCTCCCTCCCTTTCAGAGCCAGTGCAGAATTCCCACAGTGGTCCTCAAGCTGGGAGGGCTGTGGCACTGAGAGCTGAGCTGGGAGAAACGGGCTCAGCGGAGGATGCCTGTGTCTAGTTGGCACTAAGAGCCGATTTGGGCTGACATCTGGGGAAGTGTGGCGAGCGCTTCTGATGATGAAGTGTTTTCAGTGGCTGAGAACAAGCCCCTGGGGCCTGCAGAGCAAGCACTCCGTTGTGCCCTGCTTCCCACAGCTCCTCATTTCCTGAGGAAGCACCCCCAGGCCAGTCTCTGGCCAAAGAGTAGCCACCAGGCTCCTGAGCATAGGTGGTCTGAACAAGACAGAAACCGGGAGAAGGAGAAAGAGGGGGCTGGGTTAGGGTTCTGGGGCAGGAGGGAAGGGTGTTAGAGGCGGAGATCCAGGGATTCCTGGACTATGCTTCTTCAGAGCTACTAGCCACAGACCTGCAGAGTGTCTGGGCAGTTCCTCCTCCTTAGACGTCTCCATCTGTCACCCCTAGAACACCCATGATCAGCTGTGGTGAGAAAACTGCTCACTATTGTTTAGGGTTTAGTGGGCTCCTGCTTTATCAATATTGTCACCTAATTGACGCGTTGTTCCTTGGTGGCCTCTTGTCCATTTGGCTTGAAGCATCCAAAGGTGTTGACTCTCCCCAGCAGTGGCAGGGATGGGGAACACTAGCAGGGATGGGGGACAGTACTGTTTTTTTCCTTCTGCTCCTCAGTCTTTCCTGCTGGTCCCTGTGGTTCTTTTCCATGGTGTCCCACTTAGCACTGATGTTTGCGGATGGTCTGGTTCTCGGGCTTATGCTTGTCCCCAACCTGTTCTCGCCTGCTCCCCACTCGGCTTCTGTGAAGGGACAAGAGGCACTCGATCTGCTGGAGTCAGCAAAAGCCTCCTGTGCTTCCCGTCTCCCACCTCAGAGACACCCACCCCACACTGTTCAAACACCAATTCCTGAGACTTTGGTCTGTCCAGGTTCCTTGAGAAAGCCAGCAATGGGTTGTTCCAGCTGGAAGCGGGCAGCGGCTGAGCTGGATTCCCACGGGAAAGTATGCACGAGTGTGTGTGTGTGCGTGTGTGTTCTCTTCCTGTAGTCATGCAACCGTTACCTGGCATGAGCCCCGCTGATGGCTCAGCCTCAGAACCACAGACCACCTGTGTAGTCCTGAGCGCAGAGAGAGTCAAGACCTCAGAGCTGAGAAAGGGGAGGGCTGTGGCTCCCAGCAGGGCACTCATAAGGCTGGGATGGAAACTACAGGAAACTTCCAGGAGAGTCCCTCTTAGGGATCCTACCTTGGTTCAGGATCAAGGGAGGGGTGAGAATCAGGTTCTCAGCTTCCTCCATGGCAGAGGAGAGACTGGGTACCAGACAGATGTCCTGCCTGTGCATCCTCTGGCCCAGCTACCCACCTCTTTGAGACTTCGTGCCTCCCGCTCCATCACTGGTGGTGACGATATGGGAAATGTGAGTGCTGTGAGGAACAGCTGAAGCACTGGCGGGGTGTGCCAGCTCCCAATTCTTGTTTCCAACCCATGAAACTGTTGCTGAGAACTGGGAATGTGGCTCAGTGGTGGTGTACTTGTTTAGCGTGTGGGAGACCCTGGGTTCAATCCTCACTCCCACAAAACAAACAGGCAGGTGGGCAGGCCAGCGTGTGAGCAGCCAAACGACCGGTACTTAGTACTTTCAGGACCCCAAGCTTCTCTTCGACAAACCTAACACAGGCAAGCGGTGTGGCCTAAGACACATCCCTACCCTTGAAGTGGTCTCACAGGGACACAGCAGGAATCACAGTTTTTGACAAGCCTGGGAGTTTGTCAGGCACGGGGATCTTCTGGCTTCATCGCAGACCTGCTAATCTTAGAAGATGTCATGTTGAGTTCAGTGCACTCCGATGGGCAAGTCCCAGTAACTACTTCAGATCTGTTTTCCCTTGCCTTCGACACTTGCTGGCCGTGTGGTATGAGACAAATTGCTTAACTTGTCTGGGTCTTGATGTCCTAATCCGTTTAATGAAAATAAGGGTTGTCGTAAGAATTAAATGAGATAGTAGCCCCAAGAGCTAATGCAGAGGAAAAAGAAAATAAACTTGCTATTGTGTGGGTGTGTGGGGCCAAGCTGAGTGTTTTTCTCTCCCTATGTGGCATAGGCTAGACTTTCTAAGTGGCTTTTTCTCTGACTTTCTTATGACCGGGCATCTAACCCAAACAGCTTTGTAGGTGACTTCCTTGAGCATAAAAGTGGAAGTTCTCTGTGTAGCCCTCTGGCTGTCCTGGAACTCACTCTGTAGACCAGGCTGGCCTTGAACTCAGAAATCTGCCTGCCTCTGCTTCCCAAGTGCTGGGATTAAAGGCGTGCACCAAAGGCTAGTCTGGAATTGGATCAATGTCGCTTGCATCAAATTCTGTTGATCAAAACAAGTTCAAGGCCAGCCTCAGCTCAAGAGAATAGACTCCCGTAGGCAGGGAAGTTTCCAGGAAGAGAAACAGGTGTGTGCAAAAATGGGGAAATTGTAACAGAGGAACACTCCACAAGATTTCTGCCGCTGCTGGCTGTTTTTGATCAGAGTTTCTTGTAGCCCCAGGGTGGCTTTGAACTCCAGGAACTCTCCAGGGAGGCTGAGAATGGCCTGGACTTCTGAGTCTCCTGCCTCTGCCTCCTGTGCGCTGGGATTGCAGGTATGTGCCAACATGATGTTAAATGCTTAATCATATGTGTGTATGTGTGTATGTGTGTGTGTGTGTGTATCTGTGTGTGGCATATGCATATGAGTGCAGGTACCCTAGGCTGCCCCAAGAGAGCACCAGATCCCCATGGAGCTGGAGTTGCAGGCAGCTGTAGGCTGCACTCTGTGGATGATGGAAACCAATGTTGAGTCTTCTGGAAGAAAAGCAAAATTTTGTTGTTGTTGGTGGTGGTGTCTCTGTGTAGCCCCGACTGTCCTGGAACTCACTGTAAACAAGGCTGGCCTTGAACTCAGAGATCTGCCTGCCTCTGCCACCACCATCAGGCAAAAAGCAAAAATTTAACTGCTAAACCAACTTTCCAGTCCCCCCTAAATCCCATATTGGGGTTTACGTCATGCTGGTGATAGAACTCAGGCCTGTATTTAAGGAATTTAAGGAATACCAGCATACTATAGACAAGAACTCTATGACACTGCGCTACACTCCTCACCCCCACCCCCCAAAGCCCTTGCTATTGGCATTTGAACTGAAATCCTCCCCTTGTTAGAACAAGAGCTTCATCAACAGTTGAGAAGCCGCAGTAGAGCTCTCCTGTGACAGAGGCGGCAACGGCAATGGCTGTCTCTGCCCAGGGAAGGCAGATGTCGAAATGAGACTTGAGTGAGGGCTGGAGGAGGAAGGGATGGGAAAAGTGAAAACCTGGAGGTGAGAAAAGGTTTGCGCTCCAGCAGCAGGACGTGAACAGGTCATCCCGAGGAGACCGGCAGACAAACCCCCACTCTCCACAAGCTAAGGTCCTGGCGGGCAGGAACTCCGGGAGGGCACTCCTCAGCACAGACCTCCGCGGAGCTCACAGTGGGGTCTCAGTGGAGGGGGTCAGAGGGCTTCTAGGGCGAGCACAGCAGAGCCGCCGCTCTTGAACTGCTGGGTCGGGCAGGGCTGCATTTCCAGTGCTGTTCCCCAGCTTCATTTGTGAGACCAATTACAGAGCGTTTTGCACCACAATTACCGGCGTTAAAACCTCTCAGTTCCGTTTGATGAATTTTAGTAGTAATTGCACAGAGGAAGCGACACTCAGGAGATGGTCCCACTGAATCTGCCCACGCAATGAACTGTGAATTCCAGCCCTTTCTGAGCTGTCAGGAGAGGCTCTGGTGGGGGCTTTCCGCTGCCCACTCATGGGCTCTTGCTCAGGCCTATGTAAGTGTCCAGATGTGTGTGTGGTGGAGCAGGGTTGGGGGGTAGAAGGTGCCCCTCTAGCCAGAGACAGCACACCGTACCAGCTTCTCCTGTGGTATCAGCTTCTCCTGTGGTACTAGCTTCTTGGGTATGGGAGAGAGACAGGATCCAGGTGTCATCTTCAAGTCTGTGAACCTGTAAGTGCAGTTGCGTCGGCACTGGAAGCTGGATTCGTACCTTCATATATTATTTATTGAACAAATAATTCCATAATGTTTCTCGTATGCTGGCCATGCTTCTAAGAGGATTGCAAATATTAACTTCTTCTGCCCTTCAGAATTCCAAGGTTAGTCATCTCCGTACTGTTCCCACTTGATGGATTAGAAAACTGAGGCTCAGAGGCTCAGAGACAGTAATTAACTGTTTAAGGAAATTTGGAACTTAAGGAATACCAGCTAGGAAGTCGCAAAGTAACCAGGCTTAAGGAATCCTTTTGTTTGTTTGTTTGTTTTTGTTTTGTCTGTTTTCTGATTCTTTCCATGGTGTTTAGAAAAGGGTTTGGGAAATTCTGAGCAGATTGGAAGAGCATGGACCCTTTTAGCTTAGACAAATGGGAGGAGGGCATCGAGCCAAGGCCTGCTGGGTAATGGAAGCAAGAACTGGAGTAGAATAGGTAGAAGAGAGAGTCAAAAGTCAAGACAGAACTAGACTAGAGGTCTGGGTGGGTGGGTGGGTGGGGGTGGGGATACAGGTATGGTCTTTTTTTTTTTTTTTTAATCCTTAGGCTGTGTCAGGTTTGAACTCCACACTCAGAATTGTTTTAGAAGACATTGGTGCCCGTTTGAGCAGAGGTCAGGCTTCTGCCCCTGTGTGGTGCCCGTTCACTCTCAGACTCTGGGTCCTACAGCAAAGGACAGTAAAGCATTCTGTCTTCGACCTTTCAGATTCCTTTGTAGGTTACAGCCAGATAACCCTAGGCTCCAACCGCCTGCCAACAGGAAAACTGAGGCACTTGTGTGCTCACATGCACACACACACACACACACACACACACACACGAGTACATGTCATTTGCCCAAGATGGCTTCAAACCTAGCTTTGTCTTTAGCTACACTTCTGTTCTACCCTATGTAGCCCACCATCCTTTATCCTTGGCAACACAAGTCATCCCCCCATCAGGATGGACCCCAGCTGTGCATGATGGTCTTGCTGTGGGGGAATGCCTGTCTTTACCTTTTATCTAGACTCAGTACTCCATGAGGGTCTGGATTGGGTTTGAACCATTCTTCCGTTTTTCTCTGCGTGGTGGCATTGGGTGGATGTCTGCTGGTGGGTAGCAGAGAATTCATGAAACAGATAGGCTTGCTGGATTTGCTCAACAAGGTTGAGGACAAGCAGTCCCTCTCTCTTGGATCTGGAAGTTTCTACCTCGACCCTTCCCAGAGGATCTCAGCTTCTTCTTGAGTAGCCTAGATGGGTCTCCAGTTCCTACCTCCACATCCGAGGAACCTCTCTGAGGTCGAAATTCAGCTGAGAGGACATGGGTTCAGGTAAGCCTTTTGTTTTGTTTTGTTTTGTTTTCTTTTCTTTTTCTATTTCTTGAAGACAGCAGGACCTCCTCTGGAGCTCTCCTTGATGTCTGTTCACCTGTGACATTTTCTCAGGAGCTGGGCCAAGGGGATGGCTTCCCCTTAAAGGCTGAAGCTTTGGTATCCCCCTTGGGAAGGTCAAGTGCCGCCGAAGGATAAAAAGGCTCTGCTGTCTTTGGATACGGTTCTCAGAGTTTAAATGCATCCGAGCCACTTGGCAATCTTATGAAGATAGAGTATACAGACTCTACCCCCAGGGAGGCTTCTGCTGAGGGCTGGCTGGAGCCTGAGCACCGGAGCTTCTCATGAGTACCTGGGAGATGTTGGAATGGTGGTCCCAGAGACCAGCGTTGAGCATGTCTCTGGACGTTTCTTTCTTGACTTGTATCCCTATTGGGACCGGAGTACAATCCTACCTCACCGCATCCCAGTTTGATACTGATGACCTGGAAATTGACAGCCAGGGCCAGGGCATCTCGGACAGAAGCCAGTCTCCGACATAGACTTCCCCATGAGGAGCCTGGGGCAGAGCCTGAGACATGGGCGGTGGTCCCGATGCCCTCTCCTCCGGACAGACGGACTCAGTAACTGGAGTGATGCAGAGGGTTCTAGAACACTCTTCTGAGGCACTGCTTGGAAGGCTGTGAGGAGAAATACCGAGAGCAGATGCCTTGTAGCCATTCGGCCTGGCTTCGTGAGGTCCTGATGTTGACTATATGATGTCCCTCTCTGCCTCAGTTTCCTTTTCAGCCAAGTAGGGCTGCTAATAGTTTCTGTGGTGGTTGTTAGGATACAATTGGCAATACAAATGACAAGCTCCCGGCATGACACCTGCTATTCCACACAGGTTCCCTCCCTGTATTTTTCTCTGTCTGGGAGAGTTTCTTTTTTTTTTATTTTTATTTTCAGCCATTTAACTGCCCTCTGCCCCCCATAGCTGTCTCCCAATTTCTGTCTATCATCCCAGCTACTGGACCATCAGCCTATGTTATCATAAAAAAAAAAAAAAAAAAAAAAAAAAAAAAAAAAAAAAAGAGGCTGCGTTTTAATTTGTGGAATCTTTCTTTCTTCTTTCCATTTTTTTTTTTTAAAAAGAAAAGCCTAATTAGGAAGCCCGTTAAATGCCTGCAATTCCAATATAATTCTATTAAATTCTCCCTGTAAAGTTAATGTTACAGACTTTTTAACAGATGTTTTAATTAGGCATTGTTATTAAAGAGAATACTGTAGAAATTAAAACCAGACCCTAAATGGGGGAAGAAAGGCAGTTTTCTCGTGCTGGGTAAATGGTGGCAGCCGCCCAGCAAAGAGCTGCTGGCAGAGGGTCACGAGGAACCTGCATAAAGAGGAGATGCTTGGCATAAAGTGCATCGCTCAGCAAGAGGGGTAGATCCCGCGCCTGGGCCACTCGGCCAGCACAACCCTGAGCCCACTGTGGGGTGGGGGAGGGAGACTCAGTGGAGGGGTGGAGGCATGTTGGCTGGCAGGTGCTGGTGTCTGTAGCTACAGTGACTGCCCCCTTTAGGGTTCCATCTGCCCCCATGGTGTCCCAGGAGGCGAGAATCGTCACTCTTACACATTTTCAGATGAGGAACAGGGCTCGGGAGATTACGATCCTTTCCCTGGGGGCAGACAGGGGAGGGGCTGAAGCTGGAGGTTAGTACTGGACATCCTGCAAGGTGATTTGGATAGCGGCGGTGTAATCTAATGGTGACAAGCACCTGGTAAGAGTACTGGAGACAGAGAGGCCTAAGTTTATGTCTAGTTTTTCCTTTTAACTGCCTGTGTCCTTAGTTTCTTTTTTCCCCCCTCCTTTCTCCAAGGCTCAGTTTTCTCACCTTTAAAATGGAGGAAATAATGGGGCCTATTCATTCAAGGTGTTACAAGGAAATGCTCATGCCTAGAACCCGACAGAGGGTAACACACCCAGATAAGGCTTCGGCTGCAGAGGGGCAAGGCTGAGACTCAGACTCCCGTTGTAGACCTCTGGTCTGGAGGTTGCCCTCTTCAGGGCATCCTGCTGGGTACCTTGCTGCGCTTTAGGGGTTGCCAGCTAAGCAAACTGTTGGCCAGAGTGTGACCGGCTCTGGTGAGCC
This sequence comes from Apodemus agrarius, assembly GCA_964023405.1. Taxonomy (NCBI): domain Eukaryota; kingdom Metazoa; phylum Chordata; class Mammalia; order Rodentia; family Muridae; genus Apodemus; species Apodemus agrarius. The sequence goes on from OZ030008.1 coordinate 19,152,965, forward strand.
ATCCTGGTACAGGATGTGGGAGTGTCTGGTTGCCAAGTGAACCAGCATACTCTAAAATGGGCCGCCCAACTCCAGTGACTTTCCTAAGGAGATAGGAGGCGGGGGGAGGGGATGGAGAAAGCTGAATTCAAATCCTGCCTTCTTCACCAGCTATGGTGAAACTACTGTTACCGTTTGGCATGTGGCTCTGTCTCCTGTCATTTTCACCTTGCTGTCTGCATCTCTCAAGCTCAGAACCAAGGGCGTGGGTGAAGGAGAGCACTCCCAGGTCACCCTGAGTCACTGATGTACCCCCACCCACCACCCATGCCTCTTGTGACATGCTCAGATGCACCTTTTTCCAAGGGGGTAATTTTCCTGTCTCTCGTTTGGGGCTGTCAGCCCGGGATTATTCAAATCATGTTTATTTCCATCTTGTGGCCCAGATAGCTCTGCTCCAGGCACTGTCTCTAGAGCCTGAAAGGAAAATAAAAGAAATGGAGCCAGAGCTGAAGAGCAGGCCCCTGTTCCCCCTCCCCTACTGCCTCTTCTGCCCCTTCCAAGGATGAAGGGAGACCCGGTATATGGCTTACTCTGGATGGCACTGAGATGCCCAGGAGTATACTGCCTGCTATGCAGTAGGCGCTTCCTTTTCGTGTTAAGGATGGCTTTGTTTCTTTCACCGCAGGCATCCTGGCAATTTGGTTTCAAGAACACAGAGACATTATCCCCAGCTACCCTTCAGGAGCAGAGTACTGAGAAAAGCTTGGCCCTTCAATCCCAGTCTTGCTCCTTCCCAGCTGTGTGAGCCTGGCTGACAGACAGCTCAGCCTCTCCAAGCTTCAGTTTCCTCGTCTGTGAAGGAGAGACAGTTGTACCTGGTCTAAATCCTAGGATCGCTGTGAACACAGAGTGCAACAAGCATCTGAGAGCATCTGGTACACAGAGGAGGGGCAGAGCGGTTCCTAGGTACCTGCGTGTACAAGGGTGTGCACAGACAGACAGACAGACAGACGACACAGGGTAAATGGCAAGCGTATTTGACAAACCCAGAATTTCTTCATGCCTGTTGGTTTCTCCCCCATCCCCTGTTTTAATGGATTTTAAGATCATGGGCTGGTATTATTTATAAATTGAAAAATATCATTCAGTACTTAGGAGACAGACGTAGGAGAATCTCTGTGAATTTAAGGCCAGCCTGGTCTACATAGTGAGTCCCAGGGTATGTAGTGATATACTGTCTCAACACAACACAACAACACAACACAACTGTGCAGGGCCAGGGAGAGGTCCCAGTGGTTGAAGTGCTTGCCAGATAGCATGAAGTCCCAAGTTCAGATCCTGAGGATTCGTGTGAAGCTGGGTACAGCAGCATGAGCCCTAAAATCCCTATGTGCTACCTTTCTGTTTCTCCTTCATGCTCACCTTACCTATCATTGTGAAAGGAAGTCATTTTACACTGCATATTCACAGAATGTACAGGAGAAAAACTTACTGTAAACCGTGGGGAATGGTGTATCAGGGTGGGCTTGTCAGCCCTAATGAGATTGTCCACTCTGGGACTGGACTTTAGTGGTGCAGAAAGCATGGAGTACACAGGAAAGCCCTGGATACCCTGCTTAGTCTGCCAAAGGTATGAAAACTTTCAAGTACTGAGAGGGAGAAATCAAGGAACCTGGGAGACTGGGAACCGAGCACTGAGCCTGAATGGGGAACCTGGGTACGGGAGAGCAGACAGGACCAAGCTTGTGGTGGTCAGAGTTTCCTCTACCTGTGGCTGGGTGGTCCCCTGCTTCTCACCACAAGCACATGGGGGATGGTAGTGAACAGGGGGTTGTGAGTGAGGCAGGCAGAATACACAGTGATGGATGTCAGTCTCTAGCCTGATCCCTACTCCTATGTTAGATGCATGTAAGGAGGAGGGGCATTCAGACTGTTAAACAATGGACCTGCATTAGGAAGGGTCTCCTGAATTATCGGAGGGATCCCTTATCACAAAGAGCCATTAAAAGATGTTAAGAGGGAGACAGGGAGAAAGACAATAGAGCCTTCGCAAAGTCTAGGCTGGACATGTCTGGCTTTGAAGATAGGAGGGACCTGTTTTGGTAGATACCAAGTATCTCTCCAAAGGCTTCTGTGTCCATACCTTGACTCCACCATGCAAGCTGTGCTCATAGCTGGCACATTGGGATAGTGACTGGATCATGGAGTCATTCAGACTTCATGAATGGGTCACTCCCCTGATGGGTTCAAGATCTGAGGGCATCAGTGGGAGAATGATGGAAGTGACAGGCGCGATAGTAAGAGAACTGGCTGGAAGAGAGCTGGCGACAGGGGCCGAGGGCGGACACACTTCTGAAGGATGTATCTTATCCCTCCCCTTCCTCTCTGTCATTCTCAGCTTCTTGCCTAACAGGAAGTGAGCAGCCTCTCTTCCCAGCTACATGTTCCTGAAGCCAGGATAGACAGTCTTATCTTGTGCTCAAAGCTACAGGGCTGGCTGAGCACAGACAGAAACCTCTGAATAAGCTGAGATAAATCTTTATTACTTAAGTCATTTCTCTCGGGTAATAGTCACAATGATGAAAGGTTCAACACAGGAGACCATGAGCCAAGGAATACTGGTAGACCTCAGGGCTATAGAAGGCAAGGGCATGGATTCTTCCTCAGAGACTTAAGGGCCATGGTCCTGCTGATATCTTGATTTGGGCCCAGTGAGAGCCACTTGGGACCTTGGACCTCCAGACCTATAAGATAATATATCTGGGCTTCTTTTCAGGTGGTTACCTGAGCTGTGGGAATCTTTTACCACTACCTAGGAAAACCTCTCTTTAAAATAGCAATTTTGTTTTTCGAGACAGGGTTTCTCTGTGTAGTCCTGGCTGTCCTGGAACTCACTCTGTAGACCAGGCTGGCCTCGAACTCAGAAATCCACCTGCCTCTGCCTCCCAAGTGCTGGGATTAAAGGCGTGCGCCACCACCGCCCGGCTAAAATAGCAATTTTAAGACATGGCCATAAATTTCATCCCGACTGGGCCTTGGTGTGGCATGGAGACCCAGTCCCAACCAACTCCAGAAGCAGAGTGGGTCTCTACGATCTTCAAACCTCCAGTACGGGAGCTTAACTGCCAAGTACTTGACAGACAGCTTGGTGGTCGATGGGCCAGGTACACTGGAAGTACCAGGAGCACATCTCTTCCTCAGCTGTGTGGCTTTGAACCAGCAGCCTCATCTCCATAAACCTCTGAGTGCCTGCTGTCCAGTTGATTAGTGATGTATCTTAGCATGCATGCTGGCCAGGTGAGGCCATGTGGGTGAAATGCTTGGATGGGTCCTGATTATGAGGGATGCTGGGCGTTTGGTGGTGCCTTACGGACCATTGGTGCAGGGAAAGCATTCTAGCCCTCAGCTGTCTGTCCATCCAGAGTCTTTGTACAAGTCTCCCGGATACTCTTCCAGGCCTGTTCCAAGGCTCATCTGTTTGCTATCCCACGCTTGGTTACCTGTTATGCTGCTGATAAACACGTTACAGAAATCTCCAGTGAATTCTATTGTTTCAAGTAGCTTGTTGTTGGGGCTATTTGTTACACAGCAATAAAAAGATAGGCATTCAGGTAGAGGCGTGCTCGGTTGCCCAGGGATTGGCACTATAGTTGGAGTGGTGCATCTGAGGCTGAGAACAGGAAGTGAAGGGTCTGAGTGAGTTTCCTGCTGAAGAAAAAAGGCTTCTTCCCTGTAAATATTATTTTTTCAGCAATTGGCTCTCCTGAGCTTTTCTCAGGCTTGGACCTTGGGAACAGTTGGTGGCTCATTTTCTTAGCTTCGCTAGTCTTCTGAGGTGGGTTCAGTGTACTCTCTCCAGGAAGTCTGTGGTGGTCTTGCCCTTCCTGAAGTGGTTTCAGTGAGACCTCACACGGAAACTGGGCCAAGGCCTCTTTGGGCAGTTTTTCTTTTCTTTTTCTTTTTTTTTAAACTATTTTGGTAGGGAAGAGAGAGAGAGAGGGAGGGAGAGAAAGAGAGAGAGAGAGAGAGAGAGAGAGAGAGAGAGAGAGAGAGAGAGAGAATTTCAAAGGCAGTAAGACTTAAAGGTAACTAAGGATTGCCAGGCAAAAATGTTGGGTCAGGAAACAAATGAGAGGGAATTTCTGAAGAGACTTCTTGCTTTCTGGAAAGTCAATATAGCTGGTATGGAGACTTAGGGGAGGGTACAGAGAACACTGATGGCGGAGAGAGAGGGAAGGGTCTGGAGAGTTGGATGTATGTGTGTGGCACTGTACATTGCATCTTATTTCAAAATTCTCCCCTTGGGGAGTTTCCTGTCCTCCAGAGAGAGCCCTGGCAAATGGCAGCCCTGCTGGTTTGAGTTGGAGTGTTTGATTGCAGGAAGGAAGGGACATTTCCTTATTCCCATGCATAGAGAAAGGTCAACACTCCAGCACTCCCAACTCGCTCCCTTTCTCGGGGTCTAGGCCTTGTTCTCCTTCTTCTTGTGGTTCTGACATGGTTGTCAACATCATGGTTCTCTTAGTCAGAACCAACTAAGTTTTATGAAGAAAAATAAGCCAGAAGAATGTATTAGGGAGTGCTCTGAATCTGGAAGAGGAGGTCTAATGAAAACAAAAGGGGGAAAAAAAGGTAGTTGCATTTTTTTCCGAGCAAACTCTGACAAAGTCTTGATGTTTGTCACAATGGGTGAATCTGATTGTGACATCATGAGCCGTCTTATGGCTCCTCTGCCCTGAGCCATCTGCACTGTTGGAACCCAGAATGCTACCGGTGGCTGCATAGGTCAAATGACAAGACGAAGAGGGGCATATAGAGTATGTAGAACTGTCAAGACTGTCGCCTGATGGGTGTCCAAGAAAGAAAGGCCAGGGAATGAACTCTAGTCAAGCTGGTGGGTGTATTGACACATTGTCCCCTTGACAAAGGTGTGTGGCCTTAAAGACTATGAATTACTGGTACATCACGATTACGATGGCATCATTGTATGCTAATTTAGATCTTCTCAATGTAGTTAGGGTGATGATGGCTGCTTCAGCTGATAAAACTCTTAAAATAACATTGGCTTTAAATATTCCTCAGGTAAAAACCCAAGTGTGAGTTTTTGCTCCTCAGTGCTGGGACGCTGGTCCATGTCGTCACTCAGAGATCTAGGGACACCTTTCTTGTGGCTTCATCATCTCCTTTGGATCTTAGAGTCCTTTCTGCCAGCTAGCAGACAGGGAAAATGAGGGAGAAGAGAAATCGCCTGCTTCCTAAACACCTCAGGCAGGGAGACGAACCTCACCTCACCACATTCCAGTGGCAAGGAGTAGCTCTGCAGTTCCATGTAGCTCAAGAGGGGCTGGAAAATGTCACTCTGCCTATGAGGCGAGGGTCCAGCACCATGATCTGTGGAGCAAGAGTGTGTCATCTTGGGCAAGCCACTTACCAATTTTATCACACATTCTAAGTGCATTGCCCTAAATTATGCTTAAAGCTATGGGCCAGAGCATGTGGAAACCATTGCAGAAGTCATAGAACCCTGAAGGGTTTTCAGGCAGTAAAGGGACACAACAGACCATTCTGTACTCTAGAGGTATGAAGAGAATGACACCAGTGGAAGGAAGAATGGGACGAGGTTCCTGCTGTCTCCACTGCTGTCCTGTTCTTGAAGGGTACCACATCCCAAGGGACCCTGTGTTCATATTCTTCTCACATACCAAAGATTCCTCACCTACCTTCTTTAAACACTATCTATTTGCTCCTTGCCAATGCTGTTAGGTGAGTATTATTATCTGTGGCACACACACACACACACACACACACACACACACACTCACACACACACACCCTCATACACGAGTCAGACTTAGAGAAGTGAATTCTAATTCCAAGGTATTCTGGCCCTCAGGTGGGTTGTCACCAGAGGTAGTGGTTTATATTTGGAACAGTTACCCTGGGACTTTGTGATGTTGTGTATGCATTTGCACTGTGGCATGGTGTCTTAGGAGGCAGAAAGGCGTACGTATGGGCCTAGGTGGCTGGCAGGTGTATTACACAGGTTTTGTGCCTCTACTTAGTCTGTACTCTTCCTCTTTCCTGTTTATCACCTCCAGGTCCCTAACACAGATCCTTCATGAGCACCCTCTTTGTCTCCCAGAAATATGCCCAGCGGCTCCTGGCCCTGGTGGGGAGGAGGACCATAGACATGTTCCCCTGACTAGAGGAGCCAGTTCTGCTGACTGGGTGGTTAGGGCCCACGCACTGGGACCCGGGGAGACTGAGAGGAGAAAGTGGCTGAGCGCAGCGCTGCGAGGCCTGGTGATTTATGAGAAGCAGCTTCAGTGGGCCATCTGGACCAGGAGCTTCAGGAAGCACATCCTGTGTGGAGGCGCAGGCAGTGTGGGAGCCCTGCCAGAGAGGAGGAGGGTTGCCAGGGGATGGGAGGAGGGAGGGATGAGGAGAGAGACTGGGGCAGAGGCAAACGTGGAAAACCGTAGCTGTGAAATCAGATCGATCCAGGCATTTATATGTATAGAAACTTTAGATAGAATCTTAACTCCTCAGGGCCTGTGTGTGTGTGTGTGTGTGTGTGTGTGTGTATGTGTGTGTGTGCGCGCGCACCCACATGTGACTGTGTCTGTGTATATTTGTGTGTGTCTGTGTATGTACATGTATGTGGAAGCCAGAGATTAACATTTGGTATCTTCCTCAGCTTCTACCCACTCTATGTTCCAAGACAGGGTCTCTCAATGAACTTGGAACTCACTGACTGGCTGGCTATCCAGTCAGTTCAAGAAACCTACTCGTCTCTGAGCAGAGGGTTTATACAACATGCCCAGCTTTTTACACGGACACTGGAGATCAGCTCCTCATCCTTGTGTTGCAAGCAGTTCCCCAACTGAGCCATCTTCCCAGCCCTAAGGGCCTCAATTCCAGCAACTTGAAAACAAACCGACTATGCCTACTGTGCTGCTCAGACGCTTACATGGAGCACAGCTTTGTAAGCGCCCAACCCCGATGCCTTGAAGGAAGGAAGCCGATGTGGCCGAGCCTCTTCCTCTCCTGCGTTGAGCACTCACTTATGTGCTGGGGTTGCAAAGACGCCCAGAGCTTACAGCGCGGTGATGAGGGCAGTCTGTTTTATAGCACATGAGATGATTACAGCGAACTCTGGGAATTCAGAGGCAAGAATAGCTAGCACTGCCTGGAGGTGACATTTGAACTGGGTTTAGAGAAGAAGTCTGAGCGAAGGGACCAGTGAAGAGGGAGTGAGGGGAGCAGCCTGAGGAAAGCTGTGCTGTCACATATCATCAGCTCATTCCCTCAGGCCGCTCGCTCTCAGGCACCACTGAACTACAGTCCACGTGATCTGCTGCCTCTCCTTGTCTACATCTGGAGGTTGATGGCCACAGTAGACTCATCCTGCTTAAAGAGAGTCGTCCGCGTCCTCATTTTCTTCTACCCTATACATCAATCCTCTTATCACAGATTTTTCCCATCTTGGCAAACAGCACCACACCAAACCACAGGAAACCCCAAATGAGAAGATCCCTCCATCCCTCCAACTTTGATGTGCTCATTTCCCTCCTACCCTCTTCTAATTTGTGCCAAGTCGCACTGTTGCCGTTGGGATTCTGCAGTGTTGGGGTCCTCACCTTGTCCCCTCCAAGTTCAGTCTGGCAGCACAGCCTCCCAGCTCTGTTCCAAGCATGTCCAGAACCTATCTGCGTCTGTCTCCATCCCCACCACCGCCCTACAGTCTAAACCGTGTTGTGTTGTTGTTGTTGTTGTTGTTGTTGTTGTCTGGGAGTTTTAAGATGGGGCCTCACGAAGGGCAGACTGGCCTCAGATTTGCTCTGTAGCTGAGGATGATCTTGAACACGTGATCCTCCTGCCTCTACCTCCCAAGCACTGGGCTTGAAGGGGTGTGCCACTACACTTCTTGCTTTTGGTTTTGGAGACAGTATCTCATGCTTTGTCCCCGGCTTTCCATAGTACTTAGTATGAGGACAGATTGGCTTCAGACTTGTGGCAATCCTCTCTGTCTTCTGAGTTCTGAGATTACAGACCTGAGCCACTGTGACTGGCTACATAGTGGGGTTTTCCTCTGGACAACCACAATGAGCTTGGGACTCATTTTTCTTTTTCCAAGTCAGTCTTTCACAGCTACTCTCCTCGGAGACTAGACTAGTCTCCCCACACAGCTGCCAGAGTGGTTTTTATAAAAGGCCAAATCTAGACACCCCCCCCTGCCTAAGTCCTTTATTGTTAATTTTACCGTATTTTGATATAATAAGCAAACTCTTATTATCTAGCAGTAAATGTTTATTTCTTATGTGTTTGGTGGCTGGCAGAAGCTTGGTTGCTCTAGATAGGATTTAGGATTTGGCTCTAACCTGTAGATTGAATCCAAGTCTTCCTTGAACATTACACATCCTCACTGGGCTAGTGGTTACTGAGGCGTGAGTTTCTTTTTATCATGAAATAAAAGGAGTCCTATGGGTCAGGTCCAGCTATGTAAGACTGTTCTTAAGTCTCAGCTCCCAACATACCGGCTCCCATCCTATTGCTCACAGGAAATGATATGGCCAAGTCCAAAGTCAAGAGGGAAGGAAGTACAGTATGTTTGCCTTGAGGCCACAGAAAGCAAAGGTGTGGATACAAAATGGATGCTAGTGCGATGGAGAATTGGGGCCAGCCAACAATTCAATCTTCCAGAAAAACCTTTAAGGGCTGCAGTCTAATGCTACTGAACCAACTTGGAACCATCTTAAGGGTCCAGTTCTTGAGAGATGTTGCCTATCTTACTTCTTGAATGTTTGCACCTGACATGCTCCTTGGCTGTGCTGTGTACTAGGCTGTTCCTTAGCCTTTCTGTTGTGGTTATCTTCTTGTCGCTGTGACACAAGCTACGGTCAGTTGAGAAGTTCAATAGAGGAAGTACCTCTACCAGACTGACCTGTGATTCTTCATTAGTGATTGATATGGAAAGGGCCCAGTCCACGGTGGGTAGTGCCAACCCTGGGCACTTTGCTGAGTTGTATGAGAAGGCCGGTTGAAACAAGACAGGGCAACCAAGTCAGTCAGCAGTGCTCCTGCATGGCTGCTGCTTCAGTTTCTGTCTTGAGTTCCTGCTCTGACTTCCCTTCATGATGGAGTATGACCAGAGAGTTTGTAAGCTGAAATAAACCCTTTCCTCCCCAAGTTGATTTTGGCCATGGTGTTTTTATCGCAGCAGCAGTAGAAACCCTAAGACACTTTCCAGATTCCCTTTCTACCTCGTAACCATCTCGTGTGTCCTTTCTGTTCTCCCCGTGTCACACTCTAGACTTCTTGTCATTTCAGATGAAATGTCACCTATAGACATTTAGAGTTAGAGATTCAGGTGCTTGGGGGCTCCGTCCCTGGAAATTCTGAAATGGCAGATTTGGGCCTGGGTCTCAGGAGGGTCTTTCACGGATGATGACAAAACTGATGTCCTGTGGACACATTCCAAGAACTGCTATGTAAGAGAAATATGAGTAGTAGCCCCAAGAGGGGCTAGGCTGAGGCAATGCTTGGAAGGTGTGGAGGAACATACAAGGCAGACAGGACTGTGTGTCTTGGCACTTCCTCATGACTTGAGGAGCCCCCTGAGAAAGCCAAGCTCCTGCCCCTGATCCCACACCCGGTTGTAGGAGCCCAGGCCTGCTGCCACTGCTTCCGTTGATGACATTATATATGACCCCCGTCTGAGCATCTTCAGCCAAACAATTCCACAGGAAGTCTTAGAAAGCTTTTTCTCGCTAAATGATCTTTTTTAGTGTCTGTCACCCAGAGTTGTAGAGATTTTATATCATCTATGAAATCCTATTAAGATTTTATTTCCTTATTTTCCTTTTATGATAACTGGGATTTCCTTCCTGAGAGAAGGCCTCAGAAAGTGGAAGTACCTTGGTGGGAGCCTGGCTCTTGGGAGGGTGGGTTCATTGGGCCAGCTTTAGTCTTGGCAGAAGCACAGGCATTTTAGGGCTGGCAATGTCTTCAAGGTCCTATAACCCACTATCTAGGTAACATATCCCCTTTGGAGAATTTTTGATTTAGCAAAGGCAGATTCCGCTGGACTGTGGAGTCAGGAGACCTGGCCTAGAGTCAGAGCATTTGATTTAAGACCTAGCAGTCTTGAAGGTTGGCCTTTGGGCATGCTATATGCGTGAGTGGCTTCAGGTGAGCTGTTTGCCTTCTTTGAATTTGGTTTGTATATACATTTACATATGAAGATGGATGTGATGAATGCTTTGTAGACAGGGCTGCAGAAGTGCTCATTCACCTTGCAGTTGGGTAGACTGATAATGGAGACCATACTTTTCTTTAACAGTAGAACATCGAGATCCGGTTGGTCAGATACCATTAGTCATAATTTTAGGAATCTCCGGTTCTCTAACATGCAGACCCAAAAACTTGAGTGTCACCTCAAAGCCACATCTGAACTTTGGCCAGAAGGATTAGGGACAGAGGCTGATGATCTTTGCTGCAAGCTTTCTTGGAGGCCACTGACTCCCATCCACCCTTTCTACTTATTAGGGTTTCTAGGGATGAATAACATAGACATCAATACTCAGGCCTTATCACAATGTGTGTGAGCCCGTGTGTTCTGTATGCAGAAGCCAGAGGAGAATGTCAGGTGCTCGCCCATATCCCTGTCTGCTTTATTTTTTTGAGAGAGAATTTCTCACCCAACCTGGAGCTAGGGTGGCACCCAGAAAGTCCTAGAAACCCTCTGTCTCCATTCTCCATAATATGCCTGCCTTTTTACTTGAATGCTGGAGACTTGAACTCAGGTCCTTCCTCTTATTCAGCAAATGCTTTTACCTTCTGATCCATCTCTCCAACCTCTTGTCTAAAATTTGTTAGATAAAACGTCATTATGGATGGTGGAATTCATCTTTTCTGAATTCTCCACCATTCCCTGATTATACTTAGACCAAGGATTCAGAGTTGAATGTCAGAATTTCAAAGCCAGCGGTACAGACTTCCAAGTCTGCATTCTTCACTAAGAAAGAGAAATAGACTTACCCAAAGTCATGTGAGTCTACAGCAAGATGGATCCAGGATCCAGAATCTTTACAACCTTAGGGACTCACTGTGTGACTTTACATAAGTCATCCTCTCTGAAGAATAAAAGAAATGGTTATTTCCAGAATTAGTGCCAGGGTCGAGATAAGCTTTTGGAGCAGAGGGACTCTTTGATCAACTGGACCATAAAGGAAATTCTATTCTCACAGCTCAAGGCCAAGATAGACAATGGGTAGGAAGTGTGGCTCTACTGGGCTCATTCCTTCCTTGCCTTCCATCCTTGATGGGCCTTAGGTAACTAGGAATTCAGGTTGCTTCTGGAAACCTGTTAGAAAACCAGGGCCTTCAGAAGTTTGGAGACAGTAAAAGAAAACTACCAAACGGAATCCAGCCATCATATTGACAGCTCTTAGATGAATTTTCTAACTCTAAGAATATCAGTAAACAGTTAGCAACACAGTCTCTGAAGAAAAACACTTCCAAGTCCTGAAGTATAACATTTGTCCATTTCCAGGATGTAAATGCTTCCACGATGGCCATTTTAAAGTTATCAATAGGCGGCTAATCAGCTTGTAGATTTTCTGAAAACTCAATAATCAGCTCACTGTGAGTTGTCACAAGATGTTTGGCTCACTGTTGTTCCCAAGCCGTTATGCTTTGCTTGATCTGGATCTGGAACCTTTGGTGTTGGGTATACCACAAGATGTGCGAGGGGAACTTGCATCTCACTTGGCTTAAAACTGAGCGGTCTCTTCCTTTGCTCTCATTACCTCTTGCTGGAAATGTCACATTTCACTCTGTTATAGAACAAACAGAGATGCTTACCTGTAGCTCACAATGTACGAAGCTGATTTCTTACGGTTTTGATGACTCTATCATGTTCGTTATGTGATTAATGTTCCCCTGACCCTTATATGGAGTGACACTGTTGGGATACTGTGTTGGGAGCTATTTTTTCCCAGCTCTTTTTCTGTTAGGTTACTTTTTTTAAAAACTTATTTTGGGCAAACACTCCCCTAAGTTGGAGGCTTTAGCTCCTACACCCTATACAATTGCCCTGTTTCTAGTTGGTACATCTGCAGCAAGGGAGGCAGGACTCTGTGGTTCTGAATTTCTCCTTGGCACATGCTCTTAGGCGTGAGTGAGGAGCCAGTGATTCAGTTTGAACAGGGAAACTGCAGACAGACGTAATGTTGTCACATCTGGCTACTTGGAGACACAGCTGCCGTTGGCCACCCACTCCTTTTGCACCTGTGGGGGAAGGGACCATTTCCTTTATGGTGCCAACATTTTTTTGTCTGCAATGGGGAAGACATATAGGTCATGTTCTCGGAGGTGGTAAATAGGACTCTGGAAATGGGAAAGATGGTTTCTTAGAGCTGGATAGGTTGACACAGAGGTAGAAGGGATCCCCTTTCAGCTCCTCAACACTCCCCTGGGTTCATGAGCCAAAGCACAAATCCCTCTCAATCCCTGTTGCCCCTCTGCTGGGGTTTGGGAACCCCGTTCCCCAGATGGCACTGAGCCAGAAAATTAGCAATGATCAATGGAAGGGGAAGGATGATAAATACACGTAGAGACTCAATTATGCTCTAAATGAGCAAAGCAATGTAAAGGCTCCCATAGAGGAGGGGCTGGGGACCGGAGGAAGGGGAAAAAACTGATTATGTGGAAGGATTCAGTGCCCCAGTCTGGACTCAGGCATTGATTTCCTATTTCAGCTTCATGGACGGACCATAAAACCCCGGAGAGTGCACATCTCCTCCTCCCGTGCCTCTCTATCATCTGCATAATGGGGATGAAGTCCCCCAACCCTCCCCTTTCTGTGCAGCAATAATATCAGTTCCTCGGAGGACTGGGGGAGCAAATATCTGTGGGCATTGCATTGGTGACCCCAACTTGCCAGCTGCTGGGAAGTTGGGTTTGTGGTTTCAGGGCATAGGACAAGTCTGTGAGAACTGTGGTCAAGTTCTTGGAAAATTACGAGAGTAATTTGTTTTGCTGAAAAGGAGGGATGAAATGTTTCTGTGAGATCTCGGGGAATTTTTTTTCTTTTTTCTTTCTTTCTTTCTTTCTTTTTTTTTTTTTAAGAAAAGCAAACTTTTTTTAAACTGCTAAAAAGCAAAGTAATTGATGCTCAATTTGGTGATTTGCCCTAAAAAATGCAATCATTGAGACAGCCTGTATCAGTCATTTAGAATAGAAACCAAATGTTTTCTTCCATATATATCCATAACGTTAAGACTTATCTCCCATCTGGCAAAACCTCTCTATGTAGAAATGCTCAGAGTGGAACTGCATTCATAAGTAGCCATCAAGTGAAATTTACTATTTATGTGCTTTCGATGGTCTGTGGAAACCAAGTTGTATGCCAGCCTGTATCAATACACATCTCTACCTGCAGTGTTTTAGGACAGATTAGCTGAGGAGAGCTATTACGGGATGAAAGAAGAGGGCATGCTGGGAGAAAAATGAAATCAAACATTCACCCATGCAAACACTTCCTTCCCGGAACTATTTGGATTTTAATTTTTTTTCCTTCCCTTCCCCCCCACCCCCCAAATTAACATAAAATATAAGACATTGGTGCTGTTTGAAGATAGCCCACATTTGCATGGCAAGGAGACAATTCTCTAAAGTGGAGCTCTCGGTGGGGTATTTATTTAATTCTTATTGGTTTGGGGCTACGGCTTATAACGAGCAGAGATATGGAAAGAGGCAGGGCATGCCAGTTGGAAGGAAGCCTTTACCTTTTTTGAACATGGAAGTACAAAAGGGTCATGCATGTATTTAGGTTTTAGTGAAAATTCAATAACTTTGGCTGCAGACACTTTGCTCCGGAACACTAATAAAAGGGAAAAGCCAATAAAATGGGCCCCGGTTGGAGCGTCCTAGAGCTGAGACCTGGCGTAGTGCCAGGCACAGCTGTCCCTGTGTTGCCGAATGCTTTAGTGCCTGGGTCAATGAAGGAGGACGTTGATTCTGGTGAGTCCCTGAACCTATAAGAGTTAAACGGACCCTACAAAAATGGAACACAATGAAGGGGCCTTGGGGATGCTTGAAGTCCTTATTAGCAAATGTCCTGATATCACTGGGGTAAAGTATAAGAAGGTCCTTCCCCGGAATAGGCCATTGTTTGCTGGGTAATTTTGGTTGTTCATCAGGGTGGGGTCCCTGGGGATCCCTTCAAAGAGCTGTCAGGTAAGTTCAAGGGCCAAAATCTCTTAAGAAGAACCAATGGGTGACAAGGAGGTATAGGGTGAAGGAGGAGGCGTGGTCTCAGCTTAGAGACACCTTAAGTTACCTAACTTCATCTTATCTCCAGCAGGCACTGGTAAGTCCTCCCACCTTTCTATCCCTCCTTATAACAAATGTACTTTTTTTTTACCTAAGTGGTAAATCCAAGATCCAAATGGGAGGCACGCACGGGCTACCTAGTCTCAGCCTAGCGGAACTGTATGCCATTGATGGTCCCAGCTCTAGGAGGACACCAGAAATCTGACCTACAGAAGCCTAGGACTGGGCTTGGTTGAGTGACTTGCTTTGCGCCTGGACTTGAGCACATTTGCAGAAAGCTTTTGTGAATCTTCTTCCAACCGCCATGCGGCCCGTTTGCTGAGATGCCCTCAGCTTCCAAGAGACTTGGTGCAGAGAGGACGAGGGAGCTGCATTTGCAGAAGGCTGCCCGAGGGCCCTCAGTGACAGAAGGCCGGTGTACTCATCTTTTGGTTGGAGAGTCTCAGCCTACAACAGCCCGGCCTGAGGTCAGAAAGATCACCAGAGTGATTATAATTAGATTGAGTGTCACCACAATGCTAGGCCTGGTATGTGGCATGTTACGTCCCATGTCCCTGGTTATCACACCAATTCCAAGAGAGGGTGTTTGTTCCTACTTCTTCAAGGAAAAGAGAAGCTATTGCTGCAGTATATGATTCCAAATCTCCCTCTATTTAAGTGCATAAGATTTAGTGTGCATGTGTGTGTGTGTGTGTGTGTGTGTGTGTGTGTGTGTAGGTGCATATATGTATGAGAATGCACATGTGTGTGAAGCCAGAGGCCGACTTTGGCGGTCATTTTTAAATCCTTCTGCACTGGGTTTTGAGACAGTGTTTCTCACTCTGTTGATTCTGCTAGACTGGCTGCCCACTGAGTCCCAGGGATTCTTCTGTCTCTGCTTCCCTAGCACTAAAATTAGAAACTCAAGCTACTTCATCCACCTTACAGTCCTTTTACTTGTGTGTGTGTGTGTGTGTGTGTGTGTGTGTGTGTGTGTCTGTGTGTCTGTGTAAGACCATGATACATGTGTGGTGGTCAGAGGATGACACTTAGGAGTTACTTCTCTCCTGCCACCTTGCGTGATCCAGAGCTCGAATTCAGGTCCTTAGGCCTGTGCACAACTGCCCCTAGTCACTAAAGAATCTCACTGACTATATATGTATATATATATATGTCTCTGCTTCTGTCTCTGTCTCTGTGTCTCTGTGTCTCTGTCTCTCTGTGTCTGTCTCTCTGTCTCTCTATCTCTGTCTCTGTGTTTTTCTCTGTCTCTGTCTCTCCCTGTGTCTCTGTCTCTATCTCTCTGTCTCCATGTCTCTCTCTCTCTGTGTCTCTCTCTGTTTCTGTCTCTCTGTCTCTGTCTCTCTGTCTGTGTCTCTCTCTGTCTCTCTCTCCCTGTGTCTCTGTCTCTCTGTCTCTGTGTTTCTGTCTCTGTCTCTGTGTCTCTCTGTCTACGTCTCTCTCTCTCTCTGTCTCTCCTCCCTGTATTTCTTTCTTCTTTCTTTCCCTTCCATCAGAGTCTCATGTAGCCCAGGCAGGTCTCATACTTACTATGGAGCCGAGAAAACCCTTGACCTTCTGATCTGCCTGTTTCTATCTTCCAAGTGCTGGGATCGTCTGCATGTTGAGATACCCATGTGTAGGGTCAGGCGGCCTGACTCTAGGAGGACTCTCTGCGCTCGCCTCTCCCTTCCAGCCCTCTCCTGCTCTGTTCTAGGCCATTTTTGCCCAAGTCCCTTCTCCTCTATGGAGTCCTGAGCCTCTCACCCAACAGGGCTGACCTGCCAATGATAAATACCATTTAATTACAGAACAAGCTTCTCTGCCATTTCTCTCAGCACCGCTTCTATTGCCGAAGATTAAACTTCATTCCGATACCACTGAATTACCTTTTTAAACCTATTATTTCAATGTGATTAACTCCACTTCTTTTCATTTAGCTGTAAGCAAAATCTTGTTTACAAGGCAAAATAGTCTCTGCCTTAATATCGGCAATAATAATACAAACGAACATTGCAAGAAAATAATTTATGTGAAAAACAGGGGGAAATGGCATTGATACATGGGGTTCCTCTTCAATTAATAAAAAGGAGGAAATATTTAAAAACAATTTATCAAAGAAATATATACAGTTCATACATCATGCATTTGCAAAGAATGTAGGAATATTCATTCCACAAATAGCCTCCTGACCCTGGGGTTTGAATTCCTTTGTGTGCGATGGGATCCAAGTTATGGTTAAATCTGAAGCTGAGATTGGTTAGCGAAGTGCTAGGGCAGATAAAGCTACTGACAGAGAAGGAGGCTTGGGTTGCAAGGTACCGGCCACACTCGTTTTAAGAGCAGGTAAAATGCAGCTGAGGTTTGCAGAGCAAGTCTGGTTACTGGGAGTCTGACTGAACAGTGAACAGTGTAGAATAATTTATGTGCGCAGTATGTGTGTGGAGTGCATGTGTGGTTTGTGTATGTGTGTTGTGTTATGTGTGTGTGTGTGTGTGTGTGTGTGTGTGTGTTCATGCATGTGGAAACCAGAGGACAACTCCTGGTATTCTGCAGGGACTGTCTGCTTTGTTTTGTTCTTGATACAGGGTTGTTTACTGGTGGGGGACTTGGCAGTGTATGCTAGACTGGCTGGCCTGAGAGCCCCAGACAGCTGGCTGCCTTCACTTCCCCAGGACTAGGCTTACTAGGTCTCACCACCATGCTGGGGTTTCCCTGTGTGAATTCCAGGGATTGAACTCAGGTCCTTATACTTGCAAGGCAAATAGGTCACTGACAGCTCTCTCTACAGCCTAAGGGTAGGTTTTTAAGGCACATCCCTACCATTTCATTCACATCTCTTCTTTTTGAGATGAATTCCAAAGTATATAAAAAAAAATTACAAGAAGGAAAAAATGCTTGGTGATTACAAAAAGTCTGTGTGTGTGTGTGTGTGTGTGTGTGTGTGTGTGTGCGCGTGCACGAGTGCGTATGTTTAAGTAAACTCTGGCATACTGTTTCCTGAAAGTTGTCAAAGCCGGTGGCTGCTGGGAACTGGTGGCAACTGTCACGCAGTATGTAGATCCCCTCCTGTTGGGGCTGGGGTTTGGAGAGGGGACACATGGCTGCATGTTGGCAAAACACACACCGTATGCTGCCGTCCGCATTTCTCTCTAATTTATTTTTTACCATTCTCTTTTATGGCCTTCCTTGAGATGCACTTCCCGGAGAGTTCCTTTCCAGGGCATTGCAGAGAAATTAGCATTTGCATCATATTTAACAGTTTACAGAGAATTTCTCCACCCACACATAAAACAATGTGCTTTTACAAGGAAAACATCAATATCAGAGCGAACATTTCCACATATGGTGTCCGTGTTTCGCTGATGTCTAAACTCGTCGATGGACTAAGAGGCGAAATGGAGAATTAACAAAAACCTTTTCCAGCCCAAGTCCCCTGACACCTTGTCCGGGGCCCCAGTGCCAGAGACGCTGTAGGGAAGGACTAGCCAGATGGACAGATGCAGGGACACAACTTCTTCTTCATCTGCTCTGGCTTCTCACTGCTTGCTCTTACCCCTCATTGCTGACTTCTCCTCTCCCCAGCTGTTTGACTGACTGCAGTTATTCGGCAGCCCTTACAGGAGTGGTGCATGGACAGAGGAAATGGCTTGAAGAAGCAGGAGAATACGATACCATGAGCTTTGTGACTCCGTGTAGTTGGTTGGGCATACAAAAAGCGCCCGTATTTGCACGATCTCCTTAATACATGCAGGTTGTATACATTAAGCATCACGTTGAACCCCAGCAATGGAGGCCCACAAGAGGCAGAATTGGAAGCCAGCCTTACCCTCTCTGGGCTAATAGAGCTCTCTTAGCCTCATAACCCCGCCTATCCCCACCCCCCATCTGATTCTACCCAGCAGCTGTTACACATTGCTAGTCAGGAGCTGCCCATATCCCCAGTACATCCTCACGAAGTGTTTTGTAGAATAGCAAAAGACACAGAAGCAAGTTTGCCATCCCACAGAGAACTTGGCTTGACTGTAGAGAGAGCAGGTCGCCGCTGGGGTCTGCACCCCACTTCCTACTACGGAAGAAGGCTTTGTCAGAGGGTTGGGGGAGGGGCTATGGAGAGCAGCAAAGCAGCAGCAGAGTCATTCTGCTGCAGCTACCTCTAGGGATGCGCCAGGATGCCCCCCAGTGGCACCTGGAATTGTAACCCCAGAGAGTATAGTCGTCTTGGGGGAGGGGGGGCGCGGGCAGAGGCTCCGTGGGGGAGTGCCAGAAAGTATCGGAACAGGTTGACAGATGTGTTTCCAGCATCTGCCTCGCTCCTGGTGCTTGGCAGATGGGGTGCGGGGATCAGGCATCTGAAAGCCTGGATTCATTTCAAACTGTTCTGTTTTCCAGGCTCTAAGCACAGCACTTCCGGAGGGCAGCGATGAAACCAGCAGCTCCGGGGTCCTCCCAGCTGGAGAATGTTCTACCGGAACCTTGCGCCACGCCTTGTTGTGCTGGTGGGGTGTTGTGGAGGCGAGTGGACACCCTCTGGATTATGAAATCCCTCTTCCCCGCATCTGACCTTGTATGTCTTCATTTCCCCTTTGATCCCTTCAGATACACCACTTGTCCGGCGGGATTGTCAGGCTGAGGGCTGACTTGGCATTCTAGAAAGATGTGCTCCATTGCAACACGGTAGACACAGGCCCAAGGCAGAGAGCAAGTGTAAGGATTTTACGATGAGGTTAGCTCCAACTATGGCTACAATACACTATAGGTTTTAAAAAGAATGTAAGATACTTTATATGCTTCTATTGATTATATACTGAAATAATATTTTGGATTTATTGAGCTAAATTAAATATATTATCAAGTTAATTTTACTCTCTTCTTTTTGCTTTTTTTTTTAATTTTTATTTTCTATATTCTATGTTTACATTCCAAAGGCTTTCCCCTTTTCTTTTTGCTTTTAAAATTGTGGTTACTAGAGAATTTAAATTGATATATAGGGCTTCCATTCCATTGTTTGTCTATGTACAGTGTGTGTGTATTTTTGTGTGTGCATGCACGTGTCTGTGTGTATTTCTGTGTGTGCTGTATGTGTTCCTATGTATTTGCATTCAGAGGCCAGAGGAGGCCTTCAGGTATCTTCTCCTAGTGCTCTCTTGACACAGTGTCTCTTACTGAACTGGAAACTCACTGTTTGGTAGCTGGCCAGCTCTAAGAATCTGCCTGCCTGTGCTCCCATCCCCACCCCCACCCCCACCAAGTTGGGGTTAAAGGCATGTGCAACTGTAGTCATCCTTTATGTGAGTACTAGGAATCAACTCAGTCCTGTGTTTGGAAAGCAAGGGTTCTTGCCCCTTGCCCCAGCTCCCCAACTTACATCCCCTTTCTTTCTTTCTTTCTTTCTTTCTTTCTTTCTTTCTTTCTTTCTTTCTTTCTTTCATTTTTACGCATTCATTTATATATTTTTAAAAGATTAACTACTTATTTTTTATTATATCTGAGGATGGATGTTCGAAGCTATGCCCGCCTTAGCTTCTAGCCTGATTTCTCAGTCTCTCCCACTGCCAGGCCTGCTGGCCTAAAATCCTCTAAAACACTGGGCCTGACTAATCCTTTCCTTCCATAAATTGTCCGTCCACAGGACTGAGAAAAGCAGCCCTTGTCCTTTTCTGTCTGGATTGGCTTCCAGGCTCTAAGCACAAGCTGGAGAGGCCTTGGGAAGCAGGGCAGGGAGAGGAGGGTTTGGCTGCCTCCAGTTAAAAGAGGTCATCCCCAGCCCCTACCGTATTTTGAGCTGTGGGTAGCAGGAGATCTCGCCCAAGCAGGTTGGGTGGTGTGAATGGACAGCTATCTTTTTTTTTTTAATTTATTTTTGGGATTGTATTTTAATTATAACATCTCTCCCTTCCCTGTCCTTCCTCCAAGCCCTCTCATATACCCAACCTTGCTCTCCTTCAGATTCATGACCGGTCTTTTTTTTTTTTTTTTTTTTTTTAATCAATTGTTTCTGCATTTATGTGTGTGTGTGTCTGTGTGTACCCTGACATATAAGGTCAGCATTTCCCTCCAAACTCACCCTGAAGAATGGACTCATTCTTTTAATTACAGTCACATCCTCTTTGGACTCCTTAAGGGCTCCCAGATTTTCTTATCTTCCCTGGTGAGCTCAACCTTGGGGCAGGGTGTAGATGAAGAGGCGCTAAGAATATGTTCTTCTCGTGTGACTCGATGTGTGTTGTGCCTATAGCCATGAAGCCGACACCCTGCTGAGTGCCAGCAGCAAGGTCACAAAGAGAGGCCAGGTCGGAGCTCCTTCTAGCACGAGAGACGTGCCAATCAAGGTCTCATGGCCAGCCTTAGGAGCTACTTGGTCAAGGATGTCAGCAACTGATCCCATCCTCTGATGGAGGAGGGCCAAGCGTCAGCAAACGGGCTTTGGTTACTTTTGCATTGCCACGATCGATACACAACAGATACAACTTAAACCGTGGAAAGCTTTATTCTGGGTCACGCTTTTGATTCCAGTCTGTCATGGTGGGAACGGCATGGCCTTGAATGCATGAAGCAGGGGAAACTCATGCCGTGAAGCAGAGCTAGACACCGGCATGCCTTTTTATGTAAATTTAGCTTAATTTAACTTTATGTGTGTTAGTGTTTTACCTTCACCCGTGTCTGTGTGGGGACACCAGACCCCTTGGGACTGGAGTCACGGACACTTGTGAGCTGCCATGTGGGTGCTGGGAATTGAATCTGGGTCATCTAGAAAAGCAACTAGTGCTCTTCAGCACTGAGCTATCTCTCTAACCCCGCAGCAGCGTAACTTTTAAAGACCTACTCCTAGTCACCTGCTTCAGCCAGCCAGCCAGGCCCTGCAAGCTGAAACAGTGTGTCACCATCTGGGGACCACCTAGTGTTCGAAATGTGTGGTTGTAGGGGACATTTCAGAATCAGTTCAGACTAACAGAGGGTTTTCTTAAAAAAAAGAAAAAATTGGAATTTGATATGGATATCATCCCAGTTTTGAAAGATTTGCTTATCTTCTTATCCCATACCCTTTAAAGAATGGGGTCAAAGTCCTCAGGAGAGGGTCTTGAGGATCGGGTGAGACTGGAAGACATTTATGAGTGTGGCTGTTGGCAGAAAGGTCTGGGAAGAAATTGTAATGAGAAAAGGGGTTCAGAAAAGCAGCACATTATCTGGCATTAAGTCTCAACGGCAAGAGGAGGCTGTCAACAGAGAAGGAGCTGGGGTGGTGGAATTTATAGTAGATCGAGGTGAGAGTTTCAGGGCTGAGGTGATGAGGGGTGGCAGGGTATGTGTCTGGCTCTTGCAGGAGACTCTTGATGCGGCACAGAATTCAATCTTTGCAGAGACACAGATTGTCTACTTGGTGTGTGGATGGTTCGAATGTTTTGTTGGATCACACACACACAAAAAGCATCCAATAAGAGGTATTCCTATTGGGGTGCCCGGTGTCAGAAAGATTTCTGAACCAAGAGACCCAGTTCCAGCCCCAATTTTACCCCTGGCCCACTGTGTGACCTCAGAGGAACTCCCATTCCTCTCTGGAATGTAACCTCATCATCTGTAAAATAAGGGGCCGGACTGTGTGACCTCCGAGCCCATGTGCACATCTCGGGGTCCCGGACTCCAGGAGTCAATGATGTGCTTGGCTGGGCTGTTCTCAGCTGTAGCCGAGAGGTTGGGGCTCAAGCTTGTTATGGAACTGTCACTCAGCAGTGGTGCCACCGATGATGTTTTTCACTTCTTCTCTCCCCATGAGGCACAGGGGCCTCATGAGTGACGCCAACTGCCTCTGGCCGTGGACACAAATACAGCTGAGTTTCTAGAGCTCTGTACTACAGACTTTCAACATCTCCATCCTAAATGTTTCTCTCCTCAGCATGCTGTGGCCGATCACCCTAGAACATGGGACTGATAGGAGTTTGTATTCTCAAAGCAACCATAGCTGTGGGGATGCTCACGTGTGGGTTAGAAGGCTATAGCCAGTTGAGCAGCTCAGAGTAACCGACAAGAACCTCAGTTTCTTCATCCATAGGATGAAGTGTGTGTGTGTGTGTGTGTGTGTGTGTGTGTGTGTAATGCTCCACTTTGCTAAGTTTATTTTTTGAGATGGAGTCTCTAATTGAACACGTAGCTCACCATTTACCCAGGTTGACTGGCCAACAAGTTGCTGGGATCCCCCTGTTTCTAGCCCTTGGTGCCAGGGTTACAGGTGCTTGCTGCTGTGGGTGGCGTGGCTTTTACACAGGTGCTAGGGATCCTCTTCATTCACAGCAAGCATTTTACCCATTGAGCCATCTCCTTATCCCAGAAATGGGGGAATTAAATCCACCCTCCCTAGATTATTAAGAAAGGAAATGTTATATTTGAGTACTTAAAATTCAAAGTACTCAATTTTATTATAAAATAAAAAAAATATATCCATTCCACATAAAATTTACCTCTTAATGTTAATACTAATCCATGAACCCTCTCTTCGAAGACTCCTTTAACTTAGAAAGCATCTTCGTGAGCTCATGACTCATTTTATTCCCGTGGAGAACTAAGAGGAAAATATGATTATGGCTGTGCTCCATCTGCCAGTGGCACAGAAAGGGGCAATAGAATGCCACGCCTAGAATCACGGTGTGTCCTCTGTGCCACGCCTAGCATCATGATGTATCCCCCAGAGGGACTTTACCTCAATGGGCTGCCTGTAAGTGGGACTCTCCCACTCTCCTGAGCTCCCTTGGCTGGGCATAGAGCTCTAGCACCTCATCTGCAGGCAGCTCTTGGGACAGCCAGTGGCACATGTTGGTGAGCCAGACCTGTGGCCCTTTGGGGAGAAGTTTGAGGGTCAGTGTGCGCCCATTTCTTTTTACACGACAGGAGATTTAGTTGAGAGTAACTCCATAAGAGTCACCCCAGATGGGCTACCAGAGGCCCTTGTAGGGCTCTCTACCCACTTGAGAGCCTAAGACAGTGGGAAACTCCTGCATACAGTCAGCAGTAATCGAGGATGAAGTCCTTCTGCGTGGCTGTGACCCTAAGCTTCCCATTCTAATCTCACTTTCCACGCCATTGTCAGATGGAACATGGTAATAACCATATATTCCTCTTAGGTCCTTATGAGAAAAAAAAAAGGTGGTAGGTGGACCTGGAGTGAACTCTCCGTGGCGTGGGCTGGAGGAGGTCTGCAGTGGGACAGATATCCTGCAGGATAAGCCATGAGGTAAAGCTTTGTGACTGAGCTTTCTATGCAGAAGATCCCCGACGAGAGCGCCCATTCCATGCTGTGCACTTGCTTAAGTTCCTTTCCTGCCACACCTAGGCCAGGACCACACACTAACTCCTCTTCTGGTTCTGTCCCTGCCTTTAATAAGGTCAACAGCGACAGCTCAGAGACGCTGCCTGGTATCAGCTGGCATAAGAGTGTCTGCTTCCTTTCCTGTTAAACATGAAAATATCTTGGATGGGGAAGGAACCTACTAACTAACTAGCTGGCTGACCAACTAATTAACCAACTACCAAGCCCTGGGGAGCAATACCTTATCAGAATAATGAAATTAAATTATAACAGGGCTGTCAATGCCACAATATCTGATGGTGACAAGATGTAATCTCGGTGAAAACATGGTATCTGTCTGTTTATAGATCTAATAAATTATGTTAGACTTGCGCTCTTATAAATCCAGGCTGTCGAGGAAACCCAACAACTAATTCATCAGTTGCTCACCGAGAGGACTCCTTCTCCGTTCCAATTGCTCACCGTGTAGATAACAAGGGGCCTTACAGGCCGGCTGGTTAAATGTCATTTGTTTCCGAGCAGTAACACGGCACGGATCATTGCTCACACACAGACACCCAATTATATTAACCTGTGCAGCAATACGGTATAATGACATGACATTAACGCAGCCACTTCAGAGAGGCGACAACTTTCCTCCTCACAGAGAGGACCAGCCATGGGTTCTCCCCAGCAAGCCCCCCTGCCATTTAAATGCAAAGCACCAGCTGAGTGGAAGGACCTGGGAGAACAGCCCGGCTCTGATGCTTCCTCCTGGGTCAGGTCTGGGGACTGAGTTTTTCACTCGGCTCAACTTTTTCTGACAGAATCATCACCCCATTTCCAAGATCCACAGTTTCTTGCCTTTGGGAGTAGGTCAGGGGGTTGCCCACAGAATCTGGAATTATGATTGACTTAAGGTGAAGGGTGCAGAGAGAGCCCCATTTGCAGAAGTTCTGGGGCTTTGTGAGTGTCTGGTTCCTGTTGTCTGTCAAAGATCTGAGAAGAAGACAGATAGCCCTGCTTGGCTTCGAAGCCTTGTGTCTTTCAACTTAGCCCCACTGGCACCCAGGCTGGATAATTCTTTTCTATGGAATATCCATCTTGTAGCAAGCAGCAGAATCCCTGTTTTCTATGTACTAGATGTCAGTCACAGTCCCCCATAAGGTGATGGCCTAGCACACCTCCAGACACTTCCCAGTGTCTTTTCAGCATCACGCTAAGCACCACTGATCCGGGCAAAGGTTTCAGCACAGATGAATTCTAGGCCACATAGGCTGTTGTAGAACTGGCTTCATAGAGCAAGGGCCCGGAACTGCTCTTTTGGCAGCATAACGGCAGCGTGGCCAGCGCCACTGATCGAGAATGAACACAATACAGAATGAATGCACACCGGGATGGGGTGCCGACTTCGGGAAGTGGTGGATCCTGGGACACACGTGGCAACTCAGGGGTTGGAGCACGAGATCACTGTTCACCTGGAATTTTTTGGGAAAGCGAACTCGTCTCAGTGCTGTAATTAGTCGGCCTCACCTCCGGTCAGACGGAGATCAGATTTTTTAAAAAAAAGTGCTGGAGAGTCGGAAAGACAAAGCATGTCCCACCAACCAGCTCTGTGGCAGAAGTTAGGGGTTCAAATAGGAGCCAGGTGGGCAGCAAGGAACAGCCAAAGAAAATCCCATTTTGTGTATCAGAAAAGTACATTGCTGTCAGTCTTTGCCACGCCCTTCAATGCCCGGCCCCAATACCACGCCCTCAATGCCCCGCCCCTTCGATGCCCCGCCCCTTCGATGCCACGCCCCTCCAATGCCACGCCCCATGCCTTGGAGCCACATAGCTAAACATTATAAAGGGGAGCACCTAGGCCTTGAGAAACTCTATATCATCAAACAGGGAACACAGTTCTCACACTGTAGGAGAACCGAGTTTGAAACAGATTGCAGTAACTTGAAGAACAGCTAAGAACACCCTCAGGCTCACCCCTTCAGCAAAATGCAGCAAAATGTACAGCTCACGAGACAAGGCATGGAACAGGAGGTGATATATAAACACATGACATGAAGGGAACAGTTGGGTCAGAAATGTTAAAAAGAGAGATAACACTTTAACACGTGAACCATAAAAGGCAACATTAAAATCAACATTGGAAGCCAGACGAGGCAGGTGGATCTTTGGGTTGGAGGAAAGCCATAGCTACATGGTGAAACCCTGTCTCAAACAAGCAAGCTTTAGAAGCAGCACAGAACAGCACCGACAAGGCAGAAAACAGAGGCAAAGAGCTCTTATGCCTCAGTCTTATGTTGAGTTCACATTACAAATGAAATAAAACCTGTGAAGCTCTTAGCAGAAAACCTGGGATGGGGCAACAGATATCAGCTATTTCTGTAATTAAAAACACACCGTAAGGGCTAGAGTGGTTAAGAACTCAGAGGTTAAGAGCTCTGCTGCTCTTCCAGAGGACCTGGGTTCAGTTACCGTCACTCACATCTGGTGGCTTACAACTACCTTTAGCTCCAGTTCCAGGGGATCTGATGGTTCCTCCTGACCTCCACAGGTATTGCATGAACTTGGTGCTCACAGATAACTTCTGTGTAGGTGTGCACACCCCCCCAACCCGCATGCACACACACATGCAAAACCAAAGCCAATCAAAAAAAACAAAACAAAATTGCCAAACCTAATATATATTCTAATACATATAATATATTATATATAATTATATTTAATGTAATTTAAATACAATATTAAGTGCAATTACTTTAAATTATATTAGAATTAATTAAAATTTAATTACAATAATTTAATTCTATTAAATTTATATGTTATAATATATTAAATATGTGGTAATTTAATTACATACAATTAAATTATATGATATAGAATATTGTTTATTACATATTACATAAATATGTTATTATTTATAATTAATAGTAAATATTAAAAATATGATATAATATAAATTATAATTAAATAAATAAAATGAAATAAAGGAAATATAATATATTTATATGAATGGGCTGGTGGGAGGATATACATACAGATGGTTCTGACTTCAACTTCCAGTACCCAAACCAGCAGAATAATAAACAAAAAATAAAATAGTTAAAAAAAGAAATAGCTTGAAAGGATTTTAATTAAGCATTTGCTAATTTGGACTAATGACAGATGAGGCAAACATAGTCTTGGGATCAGAAGTCTTGGCTAGAATAAAAATCTCTAACAGAATGCAGGAGGGAAAAGCGCAGGAGTAAGTCCATCAAGAACAAGGCGTGATCTCAAACTTAACCATCATTGCTCTTTACCAAGACATTGCTGGGAGACTCTTGATACAGTGAAATCTGGGGCTGGGGGCGTGGCATAACTGGTAGAATGCTTGTCTAGCAAGCATGTCATCCCTGTCCTCAACACTGCATAGGAGGTGGAGGCAGGGGCTCAAGCTCAAAACCATCCTCAGCCACAGGGTAAGCCTGAGGCCAGCCAAGGCTATGTGAAGCCCTGACACTCATCTCTCTTTGAGACATGGTTTCACTTTGTAGCTCTGGCTGTCCATGAAATCACTATGTAGACCTGGATGGCCTCCAATTCACAGGGATTTACCTGCCTCTGCTTCCCAAGTGCTGGGATTAAAGATGTGTGCCACCAGACCTGGCTGATAACTCGTCTTTAGGAAAAAAAAAAGGATCCTGTCACTTGTGGAAACATGGATGAACCTGGGGGACATTAGGTGAGTGAAGTAAGACAGACAGAAAGACAAATCCTCTCTGCTAGACATAGATTAGTGCTTCCCAGAAGCTTGGGAGGGGAGGGGATAGGAGAGGATGGAAGGGGAGGGGAAGGGAGGGGAGAGAGGGAAAGGTTGACAGGAGGTGAGAAAGATACTGTGGTTAGAGGAAGGAGATAGGGCTGGTGAGCTGGGTAGGCAGGGAAAGCTGCCGTATTGCTAAGTCCGATGACCTGAGCTCATTTCTGGGGAGCCACATGGTAGGAAAGTCCTGACTCTGACATCCTCACATGCACTATGACATACAGATAAATAAACAATGTAATAAAAAGAGAGGGAAAATACGCTCTACTTTCCCATACACAGTTGCACAGTGTCTACCATTAATAACTCTGGAGCTTTCCTGGTGCCTGTGGAGATTGGAAGAGAATGCCGATCACCCTCAAACTGGAGTTATGCATGCTTGTGAGCTGCTGTGTGGGTGCCGGGAATCCAGTCTGCGACAGCTAAAAGAACAGCAGTTGCTCATAAACTCTGAGCTCTCTCTCCACCCTGAAGATAAAATTCTTCAAGGCAGATTCCACATGAATGATATAAACGAAGCTTAGAATGCAGGAATTGGTAGCTTAATCCATAAACTGGAGTTGTGGACACAATAAAACTTTGAGGTCAGGCACGGGGACACATGGCTATAATCCCAGCAGAAGGGAGGCTGAGACAGGAGGATTGCAAGCTTGAAGTCAGCCTGAGCTGCATGGGAAGCAAGAAGGAACAAAACAAGAGGAAACAAAAACCAGGAAAGGATGGAACTGGATTCATTTTAGTAATCATCCATATGGCTACATCCTGGTGCAATGGCCTGTCAAAAGTTCCAAGACAACACAAGCAAGATAAGCAAACAAAATTGAACAGTAATCCGGGCCTATAAAATCTAGATTAATAAAATCTCGAGAGTGGATTAGGAAGAGATTGAGGAGTGTGTAAGAAAACGCATCTTTGTGTTCCGACTAGAGGCGTTAACTGAGATGATTTAAGTCAGTGCACTGATGAGCAGACAGGTTCAAGTACAGTTTCACAATGGAAAGCAGCCTCCTAGAGGACATTAGAAAGAGCCCCCTTCACCCAGCTTGAGGAGAAATGAAGCGGAGAGCACAAACTATATTTTCAGATACTATTCCTTGTGCTTTTTCATGTTTTAAATACTTTCTGAAGAATTAAAACACAAACAAACAGAGCGTTGATGGAAAATAAAACTAAACACAAAAAAACGAAGAATAGTATAGAATAGCAAATGTAGTCAAACGGAAAATTCCGGCTCTTTAAGTGGAATAAACTTTAATAAAAAATATAAACACTTCCAGCAAGCAAGCGATCAGACAGAAACCACCTACAAACTTCATACAAGATTTCAACCAAAATCAAAAATGACCCAGAAATGTGGGATAGACTCACCGTAGAAGATGCTTCAGGAAGGTAATTTAGTTCACGAGGGAGCAATCTATAATGAGAAAATTCAAAGTCACAAATCTTGGCTTGTTAAATAACATAATTATTCAAACTTATAAAAAGGCCACTGTTATCGAGGTAAGGAGAAGCAAAAAATAAAGGTGTTTACTATAGGTTAAAGGGATAAAATGCATGGGGGTTATCATGAGTTGAGCAAAACAAACTTCCTTTTTAACTTATGTATCAGTCTGAGGGCTTCTTTGCCCCCCCCCAATTTTGATAGCATTTCCAGCCTTTCCCACTTTTAGTGTTGGGGCCATGAACGCACCTTGAGACCTGCCTGCAACCTCACCTCTTTCTACTTCCTCTGACATCCTCTTTCCGGGTCTGTGCGATTTGTTTTAAAAAATACAGTTTCCACTGGAAGTCCTGCTTAGCTACAGGAGGTGCCCACTTCTGTCTCTACATACTGTCCACTAGGAGTCTCAGCTAGGGTCACCCCCATCCTCAACAGGTCTACGCTAGTTTCAGATGCTCCCCATCATTTCAGATTTCAGTGCTCTCCCAACCCTTTCCCGCCCACACCTGATCCCCAAACGCTTTCGTTCCTCATCCCCTCTCCCACCCAGTTCCCTCCTTCCATTCACCTCTGATGTCTATTTTATTTCCCCTTCTCAGTGAGATAAGTGTTTTCTCCCTTGGGCCCTCCTTAAATTTGTCCTACCTACAAGATGCGCAGAGATAAAGATGGAGTGGAAACTGAGGAAATGACCAACGGATGATTGGCCCAACTTGAGACCCATCCCATGGGAGAGCCAACCCCTGACACTGTTAACGATACTCTGCTGTGCTTGCAGACAGAAGCCTAGCATAACTGTCTCCTGAGAGGATTCACCCAGAAGTGGATGAAAACAGATGCAGAGAGACATACAGCCAAACATTAGGCAGAACTTGGGGAGTCATGTGAAAGTTGGGAAGAGGCTTGGGCAAGCCGGAGGCCTCAAGGACACCACAAAAAGTCAACTAACATGGGCCCATGGGGGCTCACAGAGACTCACTAACCAAAGAGCATGTAGGCACTGGACCTAAGCCCCCATAGACATTTGTAGCAGATGTGTGGCTTGCTCTTCATGTGGGTTCCTTTATAATTGGGGCAGGGGCTGTCTCTGACTCTATTGTCTGCCACTAGCTGGACTGACCGGTCAGGCTTCAGTGAAAGAAGATGCATTTGGTCCTTCTGTGTCTTGATATCCCAGGGTGGGGTGGTACCCAACAGGGACTTCCCTTTCTCTGAGGAGAAGGGAAGGAAGTGGGCAGTGTGGGGGGGGATTTGGGAGGTTGGGACTGGGAGGAGGGAGTGGTGACCAGGATGTAAAGTGAATAAATAAATTAATGAAAAAATATAAAAATAAAATCTCCTGAAAACTGCACCTAAGCCAAATATTTGTGGATTTAGTAACTAAATGAAAGACAGGGGTGTGTGTGTTCTACGGAAGACACACACCCCTTCATTGTTCACTGTTCTGCCCCCCTCTCTCTCTTTGGTGCCTTCACTTTTCTTACCATGGGCCCATGCTCCCCACAGACCAGCTGGTGTAGGATATACTAACTTGGGTGATGATTTTTCAGACTCTCTGTAAACCCCTATTTCTTTCTCTACTGCTTTCCTTGGAATTGCACCTCTCCTGAAATCGATTACTACCCAAAGTGACACTGTTCACAAACTTAAAAATGTGAAAAATGTTTGTGGGGCATTTTGAGTTTCAGGACACTCTCTTTGGCCAATTACATGCACATCACAGTACTCAGACACTGAACTTCTGCTCTTCTCAGACAAATCTTTTGTATCCTTTTTTTCCTATGTTCTTTAAGTTTAAAATATTTTCATGTAGGTTTCCAAATATGTGAATATAATTAATAGTAACAACCTTCTATGGTACCATACAAGACACATGGATCATGTGCAAAATAGATGTTAGAAAAAAAAACTAGATATTAAACATAGATTCTAATTTTTTCCTGTACTAATCAGAAAATCTTATGCAAAGAGGAAATCATAAAATAAGTCACTTTTAATATAGTTGGGGACAGTGGCTTTAATCCCAGCACTCACGAAGCAGAGGCAAGTAGATACAAACTGGTCTACATAGTGAGTAGACCATGTCCAAGTGGCTTTCTGTGTACATCTTTTCTGACTTATAATCTGAACATTTTCATCTCATGAGACTGATTAAGAGCTTAGACGGAAAACGAAGTCACATAAAGGCAGCAAACTTGAGGTCAGACTTACTTTTGAATGTAATAATGATTTTTTAAAAAAAATCTAAATAATCTAACAAGTCTACTCTTAAGAGAAAAAATGTATGGTGACCATAATGGTGTCCAGGTCAATCTGGCCAATTACATGCACATCACAGTACTCAGACACTGAACTTCTGCTCTTCTCAGACAAATCTTTTGTATCCTTTTTTTCCTATGTTCTTTAAGTTTAAAATATTTTCATGTAGGTTTCCAAATATGTGAATATAATATTCACATATTTGATATTTTTTTTAAAAAAAGGTTTTTCTTTTATTAGCCATAAAGAAACCCAAATGAAGGTTGTATGTCAAATTCTATGAATGCAGTAGATAATAAAAGTAGGAAACTGTATGAAAACTGAAGGGAAATATTTAATTAGTGGAAAGGAAACCAACACTTTTGGGTTGGGAGAACCTAAATTAGCAATCAAGACAGACAAAACAGAGTGAGAACACTTATCAACTTATGGAACTTGTCCACAACAGTAATCAAAGGCAAACACATTTCCTTAAGTAAATCAACTGTTAAAGCAACAACACAAAAATCAAAGAAGTATCTTACTCTATGACTGATGGGTAAATTCTTAGTTTTGGAAATAAATGATAAATGCTATTACTTTGAAGCAGAAAGGCATAACTGAATAGGGAGCCAGTAAAGTAGAAAACAAAAGCCAAGAAGCATTCCAGACACGCCAATAAAATCGTTTGCATGATTAATAAAATGGCCAAAATATGGCTAAAGTCTTTAGGTGTGGAAGGGGCATCAGCCTTATAGAGCTAGCCTTAAGGGACAGTGAGCCAGTGAGCATGTCCAAGTGGCTTTCTGTGTACATCTTTTCTGACTTATAATCTGAACATTTTCATCTCATGAGACTGATTAAGAGCTTAGATGGAAAACGAAGTCACATAAAGGCAGCAAACTTGAGGTCAGACTTACTTTTGAATGTAATAATGATTTTTTAAAAAAAATCTAAATAATCTAACAAGTCTACTCTTAAGAGAAAAATGTATGGTGACCATATGATCATGCCAGAATTGTAGGGACAGCCTCATATTAAGGGCTTTCTGTAGAAAAAGGACGTTTCTGTCTATTAATGTGTCATGAAGTTTGGGCTGTGAATTTGAGACCATCTGCTCCAATGGTGTCCATCTCTGTGTTTCCTTGGAATCCTGCATGGTCTCCAGGAGGTTAGAAGCCATTCTCGAGGGCAGTGGGGGTGGTAGGGGCTCATGCTCTCCATGCTTAGCCTGACTAACTCAGAGGAAACAAATGGTGGCTTCGTACACGAGTCCCCGTTGAAAGTCACAAGGGCAGACTCTCCAAATTGCTGGCATTGATTTGTAATCAAGACGCTTCTCACATGGGCAGTTCCTTACAGTGAGCTACAGCAGAGGAGGCAGCGGGGATATGCTTTCTTAACAATGGTCAATAGCTTTCTAAGGTGAAGTCAGTGGAATCAAGAAGTCAATTGCCATGATGTAAGAAGAGGACAAACACCACTGTTCTGATAGGAGGATAAGGCGAGCAGGGAAAGTGTCAAAAGCAATCCTGTCATCAGGATGAAGACTGTGAAAGAATTTGACTAGACTCTGTTTATATCAATTTCTGAGTCTTTAAAAAACTTGGTTAATATGGAATTAAATATTTTCTATTCTCCATAAATTCTGCTTTAAACTAATAGCCAGTTTAAGGGTGAACCACAAAAGGTGTTCTCGTTGATATCCATGGTAAATAACCCCTCCCTGTGGGAAATGGGTGAACACACATCTTGGTGGTGGTGGTGTTCCTTTATTAGTCCAGGGCAGAGTAGATGGCAGTCCTCTGTTCATCCTGGCTTGATACCTGGCTTGGTGGCCAAAGCTCTTTTATGCCTAGGATGCACAAAAATCAAATCAAATTAGATCACATCCAGGAAGAAGACAGACAGGACCTCCCTTCTGCCATGCCATGTGGTGCAGAAGAGGAAAGACAACCACAGACCTGCCCCTCTGCCCCATGACACAGGCAGGCCATAAACACACAGAGCCTTTCCTACCATCAGGCAGAGCAGCAAGGGAGGAGGAAGACAGACAGAGACTTGTGGACCACCGTGTCACCCACAGACCAGCCCTCTGGCTCACAGCACAGGTGGGCCCCAGACACCCGCTTGTGGCCAAGTGACACAGATGAAAGGTGTCACCCAGAGGCCTACCAGTCATGTGACCAGCCTGCACTGGGAGCCACTACAACAGGTAAGTCTGTGGCGAACAGATGGGACAGAAAGAAAAGTTTGAGCCTTAATAAGAGAGATGGAACTGGAGACTTGAAGGTGGAGAGGAGTAGCCTGTTTTGAGTGGCCAGGCTCACCACCAGCGGCCAGGGTGAGATCCCAGCTGGAGCTGCCCCTGGCCGCTATGTCTGAGTCATGGCTACATAGTAGCAGGCATCCAAGTCAATGTCCAAGGGTCATGTTACCACTAGAGAACATGGGGGCGTCTCTGGTCAGGGCTGACCCTGTGTGGCTATGTGGATGTCCAGGGGCTGTGCAGAACTGGGCCCGCCCCTTCATTGGCTGGGACATTGAGGAGAGAGGGTACCACCTCTCACCAGAGGCAGCACTCAGGCAGTACAGTGGAGCTGGCCCTGGTGGCAGCAGTGTGGGTGAAG
The DNA here is from genome assembly GCA_964023405.1 of Apodemus agrarius. Classification (NCBI taxonomy): domain Eukaryota; kingdom Metazoa; phylum Chordata; class Mammalia; order Rodentia; family Muridae; genus Apodemus; species Apodemus agrarius. The sequence goes on from OZ030008.1 coordinate 19,186,657, forward strand.
GGGGCCTCAAGGGCTTGAGTGTGGGAGAGCTGACTCCTGCAGTTGGGAACGTTACCCACAGGGTCATAAATGCAGGAGAGCTGTCCCTGCCCATCACCAGCTGCAGTGCTTGGGAGAGCCAGCCCTGCACGTCTTCTGGATAGCACAGCAGGGCCTGGGAGGGATCCCCTCTGCCACCTCATCCCTCACCACCTGTGACAGTTGGGAGACCTGATCTATGGGGTCATGAGAATGGGTACACTCACTCAGTGCCCCTCACTGACTGCAGCCCTGGGGAGAGTGGACCTTGCACCTTCCCTGGGCAGCACAGTAGAGCTGGTCCTGATGGAGAGAGCATGGGTGAGCTGGCCCCAGCACTCATCTGCTGTGTGGTGGCACGGGTGCGGGACACTTGCCCTTCCCCTCTCTCCACCTGGTGTAGTTGACAGAGCTGGCCCCAAGGGCATGAGAACAAGAGAGCCAGCCCTGCCCGGTCACTGGCAGCAGCACTCAGGAGAGTGGGGGCCCTGTATCCACCTGGGCATCACCGTGGAGCTAGCCCTGAGGGAATGAAAGCATTGAGTGCCTAACAGGAGCAGTGTCGGAGAGCGCACCCTGGTGGTGTGGGTAAGGAAAGGCGGTGGGCTGAGCAGCTCGTTACCACCTACACCCAGATCCAGGACTCTGGGTTGGCCCACCCCAAAGTCCATGTCATCTGTGAATGATTGAGATTTGTGAAAGAGCCAAGAGCCAGTTCTGCTGATCCAAAGCTACTCCATCTCCACGACCCAGGGCAACAACAGGATAACTGGGAGGCGTCCTGGTGAGGAACCAATATTGATGGTGTCATAGACGTCAGAGACCTGGAACCAGACCAATGACTCACTGCAATGAACATTTGCAAGTGAAGATGTGTGGACAGAGGGGTGTACTTGTGGGACACACTGTGACACAATATCGCATCCATGATGAGATTTTTTCTAGGCTTTGTGTTTTCGTGTGTGTGTGTGTGTGTGTGTGTGTGTGTGTGTTTTATTTGGGGGTTGTAAGAGTGAAGGGCAGATATGAGGGGATGGAGAGATGAGTGGGACTGCAGTGCATGATGTGAAACTCACAAAGAATCAATAAAAAGTTTTTAAAAATTAGTAAGATAAGAACGCCTCTCTATCCACTAGATGATGCCAGTAACATTATTGTTGTTGTGGTAATCAGAAATGTCTCCAGACAATGCTGGATGTTCTTTATGGTATAAGATAAGTCCTGTCTGAGAACCACTACTCTAGAAGATCTAGTAAATGCAATGGAAGAAAAAAATCAAAACGTGTTGGGTATCAACAAAAGAAAGCTGCCATGATTCGCAGAAAATATGTTCACCATTCTAGGAAAGAAGACTAAGTTTATCTAGAGACTTGATGAGCTTACTGAGAATTGAGGGAGGGGATTCATACTCAGGTGCCTGACAATGAAATGAACCTTCAAAAGTATCCTATGCAAAATTTCAGTGACTAGTCACAAAATATCACAGAAAAGACATTTTATTGCAATAGCAACAGGACAGAAAATCTGTAGTAATAAAACTACCAAGATGTGGACTGGAACGGGAAGGAAACATACAGTTAGTAGAAGGTGACATCCTTAGACCCAAATCCAGAGTGACCTTTTGAAAATCCTGTGTTCTGTTGCCTTTGAGTGAATCTACAGCCTTCTGCCTTTGGCTCCTGCTGATCCACACTGTTCTTTGTTTGTTTGCATCTTGCTCACTTCCTGGGTTCTGCTGGACCCAGGACTCTTGACTATGTTATCCCATGCTGTTTCAATGTGGTATGCGCTCTCCAGAATGCCCTACAACCTAACTCTCCTCTGCTCAAATTCCATCAGACTGCCTAAGGTTCCCCCTAATTATCGGGTACAAAATTGAGTGGGGTGCTCCTTGTGGGGTCTGGTGGGAGCATAACTTTGTGATCTCCCTTAGTATCTTACTTATCTATTAGCATAGAAATGCAGGCGGAAAAAGCCGGACAGTGGTGGCGCACGCCTGTAATCCCAGCACTTGGGAGGCAGAGGCAGGCAGATTTCTGAGTTCGAGGCCAGCCTGGTCTACAGAGTGAGTTCCAGGACAGCCAGGGCTACACAGAGAAACCCTGTCTCGAAAAACCAAAAAAAAAAAAAAAAAAAAATGCAGGCGGACTTTTAATTTGATTTTTAAATGCGAACAAGCGATCAAAGGTTCATTTTTAGCAAGCAAGGAGCTATTTAGTAAAAAAAGCAAAAGCAGACAGAGGGAGGACCATGCTAAGTGACAGCGACATGCGTCTTTTATTATTATGAATAAAATCTCTTGGAGCCTCAGTTTCCTCCTCAATAGGATGGGGATGGAGATAAGAATACTTTCTCATAGGGCTGTATTATTAGCTATTACATAGCGTCTGCTTCTCCCCTTTCTGCATCCCAATCAATTACAGATCTTTTCCCATTTATTCAGCCCTGTCTGTGCCAACAGAGTACAATGTCTAGACTGTTGTTGATGATGTTGCTCATTGGTTGGATTCTCTGCCCCTGTTTTCTTCTCTGCAGGGTGAAGAGAATCTATACCTTGGATGATTCTCCACTGTATCCCCCACACACCAGCTTTCCTCCTATCATCTTCGTCTCTCCCTCCCTCCCTCTGGGCATCCCATGCCTCAATCTGTCTCAGCAACACCTTGGCTGGCAAAGCCACGGCCAGAGAAAGAAGAATTCCGTTTGATGTTCAGCTGCTCTCCCCTTCAAGGATTTGCAGCCAAGAGAAAGATCACAGCAGAATGTATTCCTCCATGTCTACAGCCAGTGCTCCCTGTCGGGGAGAAGCACCGGGAGAAAGGTTGCCAGGATGGCTGGAGCCAGCAAGAAGGATTCTAGGATTTCTCTCAAAGCCAAAGAACTAGCCCTGGGGCTCTGGAGGCCCCATTTCTGAGCACAGCAGCCTCCCCCTACCCAACACCTCATTGGTCACGGACAGTTCTATTTCACGGTCAATTGGCCATAATTTCAATTATGTAGGAAGCTTTTATTTCACATGCAAATTCCAAAACATCTCAGAAATCCATGAAAAGGCCTAGGTATGAGAGACTAGGCATTTAAGTCTGAAAAGTGAGAATTGTCCCCCATTCTCCATCACTATGGTTAGAGGTCCTAGCCCACTCAGAGAGTGTTGTAAGGATAGTGATTGGGAAAGAGTCAGAGGAAACATGTCTGCACATGGAGGGTAATAGACTTTAGTTTGTCTATTAGGTTTAGCATAGTTCTTTGGCTAAATGTATCCCTAAATGCTTTTTTCCTAAAACACTTTGTACATTGGTACACACAACATTTCTAAAGAGTTATGCTAAGTGTCCTGAAGGTTAATCGTTTCCCTCTTTTGTGATAAGAGTATAGCCTGGGATCTACCTCTTTAACAAATTCTCAAGAGTTGTTCACTTATGAAGACAATATCCTATAGCAGAACTTCTCCCTGGCTCAGTGCTTAAGACTTGAGCTGTTTCCCCTGGTGTGCACTCATTGTACACTCTACTGGGTGTGCTAGGGGATTGCATAGGATGTGGAGGTTGATTCACGACATTTTTTTCTTTTATGTTTGTGGGTTTTTTTAAAGAGTCTCTGAAGCTCTCACTGTCCTGGAACTCAGTATGTAGACCAGGCTGGCCTCCAACTCACAGAGATCCACCTACCTCTACCTCCCAAATGCTGTCATTAAAGGACTGTGCCATAATACTCAACACCTAAAGGCATTTTCATACAAGCATATAATGCATTTTGGGTGTGTCCTCCATGCCTACCCCATGCCCGCCTCTCCTCCTCTTCCTCTATCCTCCTCCTGCTAGTCTTCTTTGTTCTACTAGAGAGATCAGCCTCTTCTTCCAAATGACATGTCCATAATTTCATATATCTAGGACTACAAATGAGAGAAAGCATGAGAGACTTGTCTAAGATTGACTTAACTTGCTTAATACAACTATTCCCATTGCATCCATTTCCAGCAAGTGACACAACTTTATTCTCATTTATGGCTCAATAAAATCCCTTGAGACTGGGCATAATGTCTTATGTCTTATAATTCCAGTACTTGGGAGGCAAAGGCAGGCAGATTTCTGTGAGTTAAAGGCCAACCTGGCCTAAGAAAAGAAAAAAAGCAATACAGCAACAAAAACTACTTGATAGCTTAGCTATTGCAGGCAGTAAATACTGCTGTAAGCACTGGTGTGCAAGTGTCTCTGATGTGATGACTCAGTCCATCATGTAAATGCCCAGGAGTGCTGTATCTGCTCACATGGCAGATCTACTTTTTAAGTTTTTTTTTCACATCTCCATACTGACCTCCACAGTCACTAAACTGGTTTTCATTCCCACCAGCAGTCTGTAAGAGTTTCCTTTAATCCTCACCAGGATTTTCTATTATTTGTTTTTATAATGATTGTGGGACTGGGGTAAGATGGAATCTGTCTGTCTGTCTGTCTGTCTGTCTGTCTGTCTATCATCTATTTATCATCTGCGTATGTATGGATGTATTTATGTATGTATGTGTCTATAATTTATCTCATCTATCTATCATGTATGTATATATGTATGTATGTATGTATGTGCGCCTATCATCTATCTCATCTCTCTATCATCTATGTATTTATGTATCATGTATGTATGCATGTATCTATCATCTATCTATGCATCTATCTACCTATCATCTATGTATGTCTGTATCTATCATGTATGTATGTATGTATCTATCTATCTATCTATCTATCTATCTATCTATCTATCATGTTTGTATGTCTGTGCTATGGTGCATACATGTAGGCCAGAGGACATGCAGGAGTCGGTTAGCTCCCCTTACATTGCGAGTCTAGGGATCAAACTCATGTCATCAGGCTTGGCAGCAGGTGCCTTTACCTGCTGGGCTCCTTAATGTTTAGCTTGCATTTCTCTGACAGCTATCAAGGCCAAACAAGAGCAAGCCAGGTGCCATCTTGGAAGCAGAGAGCTGCCCTCACCAGACAGGTGAACTCCCTGGAGCCTTGGATTTTCCTGTCTCCAGGATTGTGGGAAAACAAACATATTCTTTATAAACTATCAGCTCTCAGGTATTTGGTCCAGTGGCACAGCTTAGATAGCACTGTATTGCTGTTTGTGAAGAGAGGGCTAGGGCTCAGCATATTGATAAGTCTTAGCATCTTGATTCTAGGTTAGAAATCAGCCACTCAGAAGAGAGAAGGGACTGCCCCACATCACTGGGACCCATGTGGGTGGAGGGTATAACAAATGAAGCAGGTCTGTGTGCCGCCAAAGTCCGCAATGTTTCAGATTCCTCAGGCCATTGTGTTTGAAGATGAACTGAAGAATGCCTCTTCCAACCCCAGACGGCAAGCAGAAGATAAAGGGAGTGTTATGCACTGCCATTCTTGACCTTACTGACTCGTGACCCCTGTCTCCAACGTCACTCACATATGTGGACAAACTCTGTCACACACAGGTACAGATATATCTCTCTATATATATCTATATATCTATCTATATCTATATCTATATCTATATCTATATCTATATCTATATCTATATCTATATCTATATCTATATAGGTGTATAGGTATACATATACATATACATATACATATACATATACATATACATATACATATACATATTAGCATTTAGTGATATTTTTATGCAAACAAAATGCCTTATCAAGTCCTGAATGCTCGTATACTCTGATCACACAGAGAAGGGTGGTTTATTGAAGAGGTTAATTGTATAACCTCCAGAAACGTGGGGTGTAAATCTTGAGCCCACTTCCCAGCTCTACCTACTCAGCCAGTCCCTTACCTTGAGAATTTTTCTTTCCTCACTGTGATGGTTATCGGTGAGAGCCTATGCACTTATCTCTCTGGATGTGGTGTCAGAGGAGGAGGCTGGAAGACAGCCCTAAGGACAATGACCTCAGAGTTTCTCCCTGAAGTTCCGCTGCAGTGTCTGCCCTGATCCCTCTCATGCTGAGGTGTCACTTTCCACGGAGATCAGGTGTCAAGCCAGGAGTGGCCAAGGCCAGCTAGAGGAGACCTGGAGGCTGGGGGTGTTGGTGTGGGCTTGTACTTGGATGCAGGTATGAGTTTGACTCTGCCTTGAGTAGTGGGGGGGGGGGCAGGCACCGGCAATTGTCTTTCTCCTTTGGGATTTGCTTGGCTGCTCCCAGGGCTGAGGGCTTGCCTGAAGCCCCTCAGATAGACTAGCAGATAGAAGGTAGACATCCCCAGAGGTAACCCAATGCTGTGATTAAGAACATAGCCTGTGCTGTGGATCTTTCCTGGATGGAATGAACCCTTATGTTCAGTGTGCAGCTATGTACATATCTTGTAGAAGTCTTATGTGACCTATATGTAGTGGTGTGTGTGTGTGTGTGTGAGAGAGAGAGAGAGGGGGGGGTGGGAGGGAGGGAGGGAGGGAGAGAGAGAGAGAGAGAGAGAGAGAGAGAGAGAGAGAGGTTGGTGTTGGTTGTCTTGATCAGTTTTTACCCTCATTGTTTTTTGAGACAGGTCCTCATTGGACCTGGAACTTGACTGGCTGGCCAGTGGATTCCAGAGGTTTCCTTGTTTCCACTTTCCAGTAATGGGATGGTAGGTGTATGTGCCATGCCCAGCTGTTTACAGGGTGCCAGGGATCTGAAGCCGGGTCCTTGTACTACTGACATGAGCGCTTTACCAGCTGAGTCGTTTCCTTAGCCTCCATGCTCAGGCTTGTTCAATTTTCTTAGCTTTACTTCTTAAAGAAATCACAACTGATTTAGAGGATGTTTGAGTCTTATTGGGAAGTCATTTCTCCTTGGCTGAGCTTAGGGGTGCCCTGCAGTGTCACCGTGGGAACTAAACGTGCTAAATTGAACAGATGGACATAGGCCGTAAGCCCAGCATCGCCCTTAGGGGGCCACTCTGACAGAGGAGTTGCCCTACTGCTAGGCTGGGGAGTCAGCGGACCTGCGTTTTAGTATGGAATTACCACTGTGCGTCCTGGGAACGACATCTCATCTCTCCAGGTCTCTATTTTCTCTTTTCGGCTTTCAGTGGTGTCAATGAAAACGCGCTGCAAACCCCTTGTTTTAAGATCATTTTTTTTTCTGACTTTCTAGACAAGGTCAAATCTCCACGCCTGAGGCGTTCACCGTAGTGCTCCCTCCCATATGCCTCATCCACGTGGTCTTGGGGTTCTTATCTGAGGGGTGATTTGCTTTGAATCTCCTCCGCTTGATTCGGACTCCATGAACAAGGAGCTTGCCAGACTTGCTCCCTGCCTTTTCTCCAGGCTAGTCCAAAGCCTGACATCCAACACATGCTCCGTTAATATTTGTTGAATAATGAACTCATGACTAGCCAGGCTCACTCAGCCAGTCCCATTGATTATAAAACTGTCCAATAGTCACTGTTCTTAGGGGTATTATACTGATAGATACCACAACAAGATACCCTCCCCCACTTTTTAGATAATGCATCTAGCCTCTAGCTTACAGGCTGAGATGCCTCAGAAGGAGCAAAAGGATTCTGGGAAAGCTAGGCTTCCATCTAGCCTGAAAGAACTCCCATGCGGGAATTCCTGTTCTCCCAGCAAGGCCATTGTAGACTCACAGTTGTGTGGGGGAAGTAGCATTTCCAGGACAGAGCCTGGCGTTGGGAGTCAGGGAGCAGAGTTCCATGCTGTCATGGCTACAGGACTTCTGGGAGGCATCTTTACATCTCTGATAATCATGGGCAACTGCCAGAAAGCTTCAGAGAGAGTCTGTGATTTGAACATCAGGTAACGAGAACAATGACTATAGTCTACAGTATATTGAATAGAAGAGGAACATAAGTCCGTTGTGTTCCCAATAACCAAATGAATTATCAACAGATGAGGAGAAGAAAAACATTCTTCATCACGGCGCAATGTCAACTTGGAAATGTAAAAGATTTGATAGATTTGGGGTAGGGGTGGGGAAATCACCATTTTGCAACCATCAGAATAATAACCAATACAGGTGAGAGTCATTGAACCATTGAACGAGGCTTAAGTGAGGAGTGTAAAGATATTATATCATCTAAATTCCCTCCCTGAAGTTAATTGTAGTTTACTGAGGTCATGTAGCCTTTTAGCAGGTCTCTGCTCCCTGTCTCTCAAATGGAGGAAGTCAACATCACCAATAGAGCACAGAGAAGAGACCGAGAAGAATACACCGGAACTTAGGGCAGCCCAAAACGCATAACCGTAACCCAATCATGAGGTCACTGGAGAAAGACAAGTGAACTAATCATCTCCAAAACAACTGGCTGGAAGTCTTCAAATACATCTAGCTTGATGCTATGGTTTGGCTCGAGAATGGCCCCAAAGTCGTGTGCATTGAAAGCTTGGTCCCCACTGGTGATCCCATCTCATGATGTGATTATGAGAGTGCTGACGTCATTTATTTGAAGGCCAGGCTGAATGGGATAGCCAGAGAAGGAACTTCACTGGGGAAGCAGATCACTGGAGTGGTGCTTTTGAATGGTGTGCCTTGTCCCCAGCTACTTAGTGCTGTCTTTCTCATAACTTCCTGGCTGCCATGTACTGAAGTGCTTGGGTATGATCTGCCCTGTCTACAGTGATGCTGTCTCCCTTACCGCAGAACCACAGCAAAGGGACCTGAAACCAGTCAAGCCAGGGGCCGACATAAACCTTTCTTCCTTAGAGTTGCTTTGCTCAGAAATTTTGTCACAATGATGAAAAATGATGAAGGTAGCCTCAGAGAACAAAGACCAGCTAGGGACCAGTTCCAGGTGGAAGGACCCTGAAGGGACATGCCATGTCAATGCAAAGTGTGTCCAAAATTGAACCTTCAACTGAGAAAACGAAGAGCTGTCAGGAGCCTCCCTGGGAGGAATTGTACATTTTGAACCTGGATAATGGGCTGGATTCTGTCACTTCTGTGTTGGCTTCCTCCTCTCAATCATTGAACTAAAGTAGGTAAAAATATATTGTTCTCAGCAGGTTAACCTGAAGTCTTTAGGGACTGAGATGATACAATGAGCACGTACGTCTTGGCTCCAGGTGCCTGGAGACTAGGTACAAAGATGTTTTCCCAGTCACTTCTACAAAAGGATTATATGTTCTTGGATGGAGAAACTCAGTCATCTGAGACAAGATGAGGGAGGTGTTGTCATATCCTGAGGAGAGACTGACCAGAAGAAAAATGACCCTCAGAGTTAAATCACCAGCCAGGCATGCCTAGGAACTAGGGGTTCTTATACACAGTAATCTCAAACTTCCTTCCCCTGCATCAGCTTCCCAGTAGAACAGACGAGAGACATACATTCTGCTGTTTATGTGCTAACTGTGCTTCCAGCAAAAAAAACCTCTAGCAAATACATTGGAACAAAATTAACTTGACAGGGAAATGGATATTTGAATGAAGCTTCTGCTTAAGATAGTAATTTATCATGTTTCATTGTACCTCTCCACAAAACTAGAACCACGGGTGGTTTAGCTGAAATGAGGGGATTCATTACTCTTGAAACATCCCTAGGACTCACTGCACAGAGGCTGTGAGTTGTGGGGAACAAATGGGGAGCAGACGTTGAACAGGCCCCCCACATGTGCCAGACACCAGTGAGTCCTTTCAAGCACAACCCCAGTCTAACGCTGGCAGTGACTTTAGAGATACTTATCAAAGCCTGACTTTACAAATGAGAAAACTGGGACTCTTTGGAGCCTTGGAGCTGAGATCACCCAGCTGGGACATGGTGGGCCAGTGTTTAGAGCAGGGATGTACCATTCTCTTCCTGCAAAGGCCCAGGTCGGGTGCCTGGTTCGCTGTGCAACCTCCCAACATTCTACGTGGGGAAAACCTGTTTCTGAGGGTACAGACAGCTCTAGCACTGTCCTATCTCTAGAGGGGCGTTCCTCCTGGATCTTCTTGGTGATGACTGGCTGGTGTTGTGCAGTCACAGATAGAGAGGAGTGAGGACTCTCAGAGAGATTAAGAAGCCGGTCTGTATAACTTACACAATCATTGGCTTATTCCTATACTCTTCTGTAAATACAGATTGAGCTCTTGCTGTGTATTAGGCATTAGGGGTATAGCCCAGAGCTTAGAATGTAGACTTTCAAAATACTTCCTATAGACTATCAGCATAAAGGCCCCATCCCAGACTTCACAAATCAGAAATTCTGGGAGGCGAGGTCCGGCAGTTCGGGCATAAGCCAGCTTTCCTGTTTTTTCCGATGTGTGCTGACTACACTTGAGGGTACATAAAATAACGACAGGCTGTGGTGATAGTCAGGGGCAAAGGTGCTTGACAACAGTGGCTATAACAACCGTAAACAGCGCAGCACCGCATGGCGACAGCCTTGCCCTTTCCACTCTGGGAGTCGGCTGTCTTCTTGACTTCACACCAAGGAGGAGCTTTTGGTAAGTAACTATACAGCCTAGTTCTGTTGGGGTTCCTTGGTCTTGCCGAAGTCCCAGAGATGCCCTGGAGGTGGGGGTGGAGGTGGGGTGCTTGAGGGTGGGGGCAGCTGACAGGGAGTTAACTAGGTCTCAAGAGAGCAACCGTCATCTTCTTCGGTTTGTCTCCTCTTGATCAGGTGAGGCAAGCCTGTGAGTCAACCAATGCTTGCAGTAAACAGTGATTCAATCTTGTGGTTTCAAACTTGGGTAGGGAGTGTGAGAAAGATTTGGGACAATGGCTCGCAAATTTGAATGCACGAAGAAACATCACACACGGAGCTTATCAGATAGATATCCACATGCCAGGCAGCACCTGCGAATGATTCTTTGGCAGGACGCAGGGAGTCCCAGGATTTGCATAGCCTGCCAATCCCAGGATGATCTCAGTGTTGGCAGCTCTGGTGAGTACCCTTTAGCAAATGCTATCTTGCAAGGCGTGCTCAAAGGGTCCCGGCCCAGGCTTATCACCTAACCATCCCTGGCTTCCAGGCACCTGAAGAAAAGCCTGTGGTGGCTCAGTTTTCTCGGAAGATGATGAATAGCTCTTCCTGCCTCATGGGTGGCTGTGAGCATCAGAAGGGACTGTTATGTAGTCTGGCTGTGGGGCGGCTAATGGCTCTGACTACAGTGGTGACACAATGAAGGCTTTCTCATTTCGCAAAAGTTGCTTTGAAATCTAATTAGAATATGAAAGCTGAGATCTCAGTCTATTTTTACACAATGCATGAGTTCAGTGGGAATAATCAATATTGGGGTGTGAGCTGCCTGTCAGCCTTCCCCGGGGGATTGGGGGATGGGGACAACCAGTTTTTTTTGGGGGGGAGGAGCTCTAGAGACAAGAGGATGGAGGGGGTCAGGTAAGAAGCACTGGGCTTTAGATGTGAGAACAGGCCAGGCCAGGTTACAACATCTCTAAATTCTTATAAATGCCTCATTGAGCATACCGGGGGCAGGGGCGGGATGTGTGTGTGTGTGTGTGTGTGTGTGTGTGTGTGTGTGTGTGTGAGGGGGAAGAGTAGGTGGCTGAAGTGTGTGGTATATGGTACCCTGTGTCAGATTAGAGGAAGCAGCTACACTCTCTTTTGATCAATGTTTGATCTATTTTGAGTTGTTCTGAGGCCAGGTTAGTGAAAAGACTCAGGGAAAAGTTTAAAATCAGATTCTAAGTGGGAACTCATCTGTCTCTCTCACTCCCTTGCTGTGTGATTTGAGTCTTACTACCTTACCAAACCTCAGTGTTTCCATTGGTCCAATGACATTGACGGTTTACTGAGCTTGGGAATAACTGTAACACTGACAACGACTCCCGCGGATTGGGCATGTACTGTGTGCTTTGCTTGTATTAGTGCTCTTTCTAGCGTTTACGTCTGGCTTAGGGCTTTCAGGGAGACACACAGATGGACTTGCCTACCAATGGGAGGAAGGCATCCAGGACAGCTAGTGGTCCAAGACAGTGTTTCCCAGGAGGCACATCATCGAGAACTATCAACCTTCGTCCGTCATACATCTCTCTTGGAGGCAATGGCCACTGATGGCTTTAAGTCTCCAGAGCCAGAGTAAAGGTTCCAGAACCTCTGGGCAGGGTATTTGTGCTTTTGGGACAGTCAAAGCCAAGGCAGGCAGATCTGGTAGAGCCTGTAGGAGCCAGCACATACCAAAACCCAGAGACACCCACCACGTGACAACACAGAACTGTTTCCCAGGAAGCCCCCTCTCGGATTTGCCTTCTTCAGAGAAAAGTAATGCAAAAGGCCATTTTTCACTTTTAAATAGCTTTCATTCTATGTCTTAATAAATGCACATTTGTTGATTTGTGTAAGCATGATGTGGGAAGTCTGTAAATGGATGTAATCTGCACCGAGGGCGCATGTAAGCACCGGCGAACACTTTTGAATAATGACTCCCGCCCGTAAAAGACGGACGCTATTCATAATAATTCCTTGCTTTTCTCATTTTGCCGCGTACAGTAGCGATTAATCAATTTGCAATGTTATGTCACCCGCAACAAATTGCTAGCACGAAGACAAATTTATTGCTTTATGATAAAAGAACTTGTTTAGGTAGAAATAAATTAAATTTGGGGGGCTGTGATTTGGGTTTGATGTTTCCATAGGTGACCCATAGAAAGTGTGGGCTGGGGAGCCGAGAGGTCCAGGGGATCCCTGCCTCAGCCTCGTGCCTCAGAGTGGAGCACAAACAGGAGAGGGTGTTTGCTCAGCCACTGATTCAGAGTCTGTGCAGCTTTGATGGGAGAGAGGAATTGGGAAGAAGCATTTGGGGGGGGGGCTTGGGAATTTTCCACTGGGCTCTCTGTATCAGTATCTCTATGCATACTGTAGCAGTATAACATAGAGATCTCCAAACAGGAGTTAGGACAAGCAACAGTGTGTGTGTTGGGGGCAGGAGGGAGACCGTTTCCCCTTTCTTACCTCATCTGAATCCTAGATACCAATTTACCTCCATGGGGAGGAACCCACGTGATGAAAATTGAAATGGAAATTCAGAGGTCAGAAAGTAAGAGTGACTTTATGTATTAGGGATCTTCCAAAATATGGAAGGCTAAAAAGACCAAAGTGGGATTGCTAAGATTATGTTAAAAATAAGTATTGTATTCAGCAGGTGGATGTTTTAATGTGAGCAAAGTGAAATTCTATACAATTGTACCATTCATACTGACAGTGTCAAAGCTTCCTTATAAGACCCTTCATAAAGCAAAGGCTGTGTGGTAAGGGGGAGCTGGTGACCCTAGACTCATTCTTTTATATTCAATTCATAGCACAGCAGTTCAGGGAAGCACTTTGCCTAAGGACCCAGAGTCAGGGGCTCTGGGGAGGCGCTGGGTTTCCAGGACACCACACACATTGTGCTTGTCATTAATTTATACTCCATTAATTTGGACTCTGCAGTGGAATCAGGAGCTGATGTATTAATTCTGCCCTCCCCCAACACATACACATACCCTCGAGCATCTGCAAGTACACACACACACACACACACACACACACACACACACACACTCAGAACCAGGGCTGCTTACGATCAGATAAATGCTTCGTAAAAGGCAGACACGTCAGGTAAGAAGTTTATCAATTCCGTTGCTCCTGTAAATGGATATTCCTCTCCTAGTTCATCAAAATCCATTCATCTGGCAGGTCCCGAGCCCACCTCCGGGAACACTTTGATACACCCCGTGCAATTCCTGGGAAAGAGCCTTGGCAAATTCCCCAGTCACAGTTTCTGTCACCGTTGCTTCACTTCAGCCTTGAGGGGCGATGTGGAGGCCTCCTGCCTGCACAGCAGCCTTTCTGCAGTAGCTGAGCAGCTTGTTAGCCTTGCCTTCCCTCACCCCCAGCCCCAGCACCCACATCCAGAGCCCTGTGGACAGCAGAGAGCAGAGCTGACACCCTTCGACCTTTCCCACTGCTTAGCGGCTGGAGGGGCTCAAGGGGTGCACAGCAGCCTCCGGGGTTGCCAGACTCACCTGGGGATGGCTTCTTTTCCATCTTCCATGCTGCCTGCTTCCCAGGCTCCTGGGGGTGGGTGGGGGCAGGTCTCCTTGTCCTCCTGGCCTGCCCTGTCAGTTTCCTAGCTGTCACCTTAGCCTGGGGTCCTGGAGGGGCTTTGGGCCCTCCACAGACTGTGTTGCCCTGGCTCCTGCTGCCTGCCCGCTGGCTAATTCTGATTATTTCTCTTTCTCTGTGCTCTCTTGGGTGCCTTTATTCCTGACCGTGCATTTTCTCTGGACTCAGGATTAAAAAAAAAAAAAAAAAACCCACATTGCTAATATCCTTGTCAGCCCTTTCCTGAATCATTGCTGCATAGCTCCAGGGAGCCACGGGCCAGCGCTGACTGACCAGCAGACTCTGTCCCTGGGCCTTCCTATCCTTTGGATCCTAGAACTCCTTGTCTGACTTTCTTTGTGCCCCTCCCCAGTGCCCCTACCCCGCTGCCGCCGAGACTCAAGGTCCCAAGAAATGCCCAGCCAGAAGATGCAGATTGGACCAAGAAGGTTCACAACTGAGGCCTTCAAGGTTCACAGGTGACTCTTCTTAAATGTTCCCAATTTTTAAAACTTTAAAGTACTGTCTTCTGTATGATCAATTTCGTTGTTATCTTTCCTGTCTTACAGATGGGTAAGTCAGACTTGAGAAGACCCGGTGGTTTGTTTCAGGGAGCACGGCAGCGGAGTGTCAGCGTTCAAGTCTCCACATTTAACTAAGGTAGGGGAGAGATGATCCACTTTATCTGGCAGATAAGGAAACGGGGGCTCCAGCTGGTGCACAAGCTTCTTCCAAACCATGGAGCCGTGAAGAGAGAGCCAGAGATGTACAGTTGAACTCATGGGCTCACAACAGCCCCGGTGGCACAGGGCCCAGTGAAGGACAAGACTGTCCTGGGTCATGCATGAAGAGGCAGATTAGTCTGGGCAGGAAAAAAAAATCCAAAAGGCACTAGAGATCCCAAAAGTCTAGAAGTCAGAGATGGCCCGGAAATGTCCTGGCTGCATGCGGTTGCAAGAGTGTTGGCAGGAAACTCATATCTATATTTCAGGAGAGGGCTGGTTAACTATCTTACCTTAGCCTGCACTTTGGCCCACTTCAGATGGCTCTGAGGTGGCCAAACCAAATAGGATAGATTGGTACCCAGATTCTGGCTCAGGCCTATCTTGTTATGGACTAAAGGAGGTCTTATTTTGCAAATGTTCACCCCTCCAGGTGGGCTTCCCTGCCCTTACAAGGCAAAGCAGGTCCAATCTTCTTGGTGTATGGATCGCATCTCTTATTGATTGAACCTACTGTTGCTACAGCATCCTTCAGTACAATAGAGTTGTGACTAGAAGACTTTAGGGAGGCAGAATACCTATACCTGCATATAGACACATAGATAGCCTCCTGCTCAGGGACTGTCACTTACATACTTGCCCGCCCACCCTCATCATCAGAATAATACAAGTCATGTAGAGATATGTGCCAGACACAATTCAGACATGGTTTGTCACATTCTCTCTCTCTCTCTCTCTCTCTCTCTCTCTCTCTCTCTCTCTCACACACACACACACACACACACACACACACACACACACACTCAAAGCCTGCAGATAAGTGCAGACCCTCTAGAGACACTAAGAGAATGTGCTCATGTCTATGTGCACCTGGGTAATTTCTTTTAGGAGGAGTGCCTCCTCCAATCTCAGACACTCTGTGTGTCTTCTCTGAACCTGTGGGGTCTGGGAACATGCACTGCAGCTGCGTAGGCCAGAAGTTTGTTGGTACCAACACTTCCTTTTTTGTATGGATAGCTGCTCTGCTTGGAGCTCTTCTCCTCGTTTTCATCCTCACACCGCCCAGCTGTGACTATCACTAGGAAGAATCTGCCCGCCTAGCACTCTACATCAGATAGGAATCCCTCCTGTGGGTCCTGGGGCCCCTGTCACGCCACACCGTGCCACCTCGGCACTTTCCCAATGACTTCTTAAGGTCAACGGTTGCTCAATCAGCACGTTTCCTCCTTTACCCATGATGCTCTGCTTCCCCCTGATAGACACATCCTTATCCTTGTCTGCCCCAGAGCTGATGGTCCTGTGGATTAGCAAGCTGAGAGAGAAAGGACAGGACAGGCCAGGATTCCTGCTGGATGTTGGCTTGTCTCCTGTCACATGCATCTTAGGAAGGGTCACTGTGAGGAACATGAATCTTGGGGTGTGAGGGGCTGGGATTTAATAACCCTTCTCCAGCCATGCCAGTTTGGCTCATCACTGGCCTCTGTAGGCTTCAGTTTCTGCTTCTGTAAGGTGGAAATAGTCATTTGAACTTTATGGTGGTGTTGTTGGAGGAGTATTAGATGGAGCTAAACAGACATATAAAAGTTTACAAGGAATATTAGTAAATAGGATCATCATTATGGATATCTAGCTCTTTAATACCTATGTCGTTTTAGGGCCTTCCTGCCAAGACTCTGACACTCAGGCAGGGTCTGACTAGAGACTCAAAGTTGGCTCAGTCAGGGAGGGAAAGGAGAAATTGGACAGGAGCCTGGGACCTCTGCTCTAAAACAAAGAGAGCTGGGCAAAAAGCATCTCAGCAGCTCCTTTGTGGGCTGTCCTAGGTTATCTGATAGTAGTCAGTTATTACCTGTAAGTACCTGGGGATATCCCTTTCACCATGAACCTCAAAAGGAGAGAAGATTCATGGACAGAGAGCCCAGCATGGGTAAGGGTCGCATCCACACTAGTTCTTGTCACAAATGTTTTCTCACGTAATATTAAGACAACAGATGGATGCTGAGGCTCAGAGAGGTAGCCCTGATTCCGAGAAACTGGACAGGGATTCGAACCTCCCATCTCAGGTGCCCCAGACTCGTGGCTACCTGGAGAGCCAATAGTCAAATAAAGAGAGAGAGAGAGAGAGAGAGAGAGAGAGAGAGAGAGAGATTTGGAATGATGAAGCCAGCCCAGAGGCAAGACACTGAACAAATCCATCCTGCAAGCAATGTTTCTGGCATCTCTTCCTGCACAGAACACGTTAGTTACAGAATGAGGTTTTGCAGCTGAATAAGAAATATGACTTGTGTCTCTGGACATTTGTATAAAAAGACTTATTTCTTTATCGTCACAGCTTCGAGCCACCTCTGTTGGGGTCCTGACTTCTTCCCCAGGATGAAACATGAGGCTGATATAGAAGACAGAAGACTGGAGAATTGTCCATGTGTTTCCTGGGTTGGGGTGGGGTTTGCTGGTAAGTCCTTCTCTCCCTCAGAGCCCCAGTGTCCCCCAACTGTACAAGGACACCATCTACTGTGTTGAGTTGAAGGTGGGTTACGGTAGATGCGTAACTTCTAATTCTCACTGAACTTGGGTACTTTCTCTGGGACAAAACTTGCGAGATCAATAATGAATTTTCTTAGGGAATCCTAACAAAGCTGACTCCAGGGACGGCATTTGGTGTGTTGAGAAAATGTCAGGATAAGTTTGCCTAGGGTAGGTTTTGCCTAGGTAGGAATGGCTGCTCTCACCTGGTTTCATGACTGTCCAGATATTATTTCGTCTGTTTCTAAGGTCTGCGACATTGTTACTGATTTAAGTCCTGTAATATTTTTCCTCTCCTAGGGATGGTAGTAAGGTTCCTGGTCCAAAGTACACACATTAACCACCTTTCCTGAGGGACAGAAAACTTTTGCAGGATGCAGAGGTTGGAGGTGGGGAGGATTGCTGAGGAAGACCCTTCCCTCTCCAGTACACCCCCCCGCCCCGCCCCCAGTGGCTTCTTCAGAGTAGGAAGAACATCAGATCTGGTTTCCACTGCCAAGGAATCGATCTGTTGACAGAGCCGTTCTCTGCGCGTGTCCATTTAAACACCCATCCCTGTGTGGGATTCGGCCGGCCGACTCCGTTTGCCAAATGCAAATGCATTAACCTTCCGATGGGGTAATCTAATAAAAAGGGTCGATAGCAATGGGTTGATTTGGTGCTTATGGAGTCATTTACTGCAAGTGAGAGCAATTCCGCTAGGACCCAGATGGACAGCTCGGGGGAATCCAGGGATCGAGCAGGCTTCAGCCAGCCGTTCTGCTCTTGCTGACTTCCCGAGGCACGGTCAGTACTACGAGACCTGGAGAGGCTGTGCAGAGCAGAGAGGGCGTTCTTCATTCATTCCTGCCGCTTTCATCACTTAGGAGTTCAATTAAGTATAAATCATTACTGGTATTTCAAGTTACTTTATCCAGGCCCGTGCATAACACACTTGACTGGTGGTGGGGAGCTTTCTGTGACTCGATTTAGCGTGCGACTGAACAAGGCAGTCATATGGGTTTTTCTGCGATGAAATTGATAAATGAAGCGGGCATTCGAGGTACAGCAGTAATTTCTGTGGCGCAGTCAAGTGCTCGCTCCCTTGTCTCCTCTAGCAATGAGGGCATGGGGCCCTTTAATATGGCGGCTTTCCCTGGGGGCGGGGGCGGGGGGGCCGGCGCTCAAAGGACAGGCTGGGCTGCAGGCATAGGGTTGATTCCTTGAACAAGTTCCCAGAGCTGGGCTGGGCTCATTAGTGCGAAAGTATCTAGAGAGGAGAGAATAACAGAGGAAGAGAAAAGGGAGGCTCTTCAGCTCTCATTGTCAGTGTCGCTGGCTGATAGCTGATATGGTTCGCATAGATCAGAGGACAGGTAGCTCAGGGAGGAAGGACATCATTCCTGACCCGCTCTGCTGCTTCAGTCCCTGTTCACAGTCCCCCGTGGCCAGCATCCCTGTCTGGAAAGCATATTTTCTCCTAATCGGTTTAACAGCTCTTTTAAAGTAATATGTCAGATCATTTTCCCCATATACATAGTTAATGAAAGTAACCCTACAAATTCATTTTAAATAGATGGAAGTTGTTATAACCCTGATCCAGAATTTATTACATTCATTACAATCTTGCTGAAGTAGGTAATGTAATGGACTATTACTTTTATTATCTTTTTAATCCCTCAAAATTATTAGGAACTGACTAATATTTGGCATCACCCTGTTAATGTTTAAACAGAAATTGATACTTTAATTCGTCTAATAAATGACAGGGGGCACTTCGAGTGGGAACAAGAGCCTGCTGGGGATTTATCTCCATCAGTCCCGAAGACTTTTTAAGTGTGACTCAGGGGTCCGGACGCAATTACTTCCAGGCAGGGTGTCTTCATCAAGTACTCAGAGGGGACAGGAGAGTAGAGATGGAGCAAGTGACAGAGAGACCCAGATGAGAACTATGACAACATGGCAGGAGAGAGAGAAAGCTCGCTGTAGCCACCTCTGCTCAGCTCTTCCTTCTTGCTCTTCCTCACGTTCCCCTCCTCTCTTCAGAGGAAAAAGATTTTCCTCTACAACCATTCCGGCTAGCAATCAGCTTTGTGGCTGAGACTTATCAAGGGCTTTAGAGTTTTCTCGGTGCGGAGACAAATGATTGGGCTTCCTTCTCCCAGTCACGAGTGGGGATCCTGCTTGTACCTTAGATTTGCTTGATTTATAATTACCAAACTTTGCCACGCAACCGGAGTGGGAGTTGGGAGGGGTATGCTGTCTGGTCTCTTCCTGAGAGGCTGTGTGTGATCACCCTGTACAGCTCAGCTTCCTGTCGGGCAGGTGACGGGTAGGATTTAGGAGAAATTCCTCTTGCATTCTTTCTGGTTCTTACAAGTAAAAGGCAATGCTAATCAATTAAAGACAAAAAACAAACAAACAAACAAAAAAAAAAAACAGGGGAAAAAATCTATTCTAGCAGGGCAACCACAGGAAGGAAGTTCTTTCCTTGCTGGCTGAATGAGGAAAGATAAAAGGAAGCTGGCAGTTTGCGCCACTCCAAGGCCAGGGTGTGTTTTCTAACAAAGAAAGCTTCCAGTTAGCAAAGTCACTAATTAGCACGCAGAAGCTCATTAGAATTCGAAGCTCCGTTACTGTCTAGCGACTCTGCTCCCTGTAAACGGTCTGAGTTTCCTAAGCAAGGGAAGTATTGATTAAATTGACTCTGCCTGAGACGTGCCCCTCCGTGTCGACCTCGGGGAGGTGGGCTTCCCAGGTTTTCGTTACCAGACATCCTGCCCGGTGCCCCATGAGTTGGACCCAGGCAGGCAGTTTGGGGGTCAGTTTCTGGCCTCCCTGCATGCCTGAGCAGAATCGAGGAGGCTTCTGACTGCCCATCATTTCAGCCAAAGCAGTTTTGATCAATGGAGGGGAAGCCCACCAGGCACCAAGTTTATTCTCCACGCCTTGCAAATTGTGCCGGCTGCTTTCGTCAACGCTGATTTGACAAGGGCTACATGTCATTTGAGGCTTGATAAAGAGCTAAAAGGCAGCTTCTCAGCATGTTTATTTTTAATAGACATAAAAAATGAAAACAAAACCAGGGGTTTCCTCACTCCTTGGAACCCTTGCTGACAGAAAAGCATTGAGCATACCTGAAGTGGACATGTAAGATAGAGATACTCGAAGCTGTGATTTTTTTAAAAACAAAATATCCTTATAAACTGAGGAGGAGTGTTTTCTGCAGGCTCCATGGTTTTCTTCCCCAACTCAGTGCCATATGCTGCGTTTAGATGTGCCTCAACCACAGCTGTACTGCCTGCATGTCCATATGAGGGCTTCCCCGTCTGTCCCTGTCTCTCTAACCATTGTGGGTGGAAGGTCCACGAATGCATCTCTGGGCATCCCTGTGCCTTGCTTTTCCTAGATCTGCCTGTAGAGATGGCCCCTCCCTGCAGCCTTACCGGCCAAGGATAGCTCCAAAATAATCTCACAGGACCATTGGAGTAGGGCGAACTGCCTTTAAAAAGCCAATCAAAAACCATTTCTAAGTGACAAGAGACTATTGTCTTTCATATAAGAATCCTTTCAAATGAATAATGAAACTATTAAAACCCCAGCAGGAAGGGCTGGAGATGTAGTTGAGTTATAGAGCACGTGCCTAGCTTTATGTGAGGTCCCTGGGTTCAATCCCCAGTACTGATTAAAAACAAACAAACAAAAATCCCCAAACAACAAAAATATTTCATTATCTCAATAGGAAAAGTGAGGAACGTATGGAAAAGAATTTACAAAAGAAGAAAATCAAGTAGCTATTATGGATTGTTTTGTTATAGGCAATATTATTTCCCTAAGATCTGTCATATTCTTTACCAAGATGCTATGTGCTGTTAGTCTTATCTCTCATAAAATATGAAGAAAGGTAAGGCTTTCAGAAGTCGGGAGGAAGATTTCCTCTGTCTTAGGATGCTTACAGTACAAACAGCACACACACACACACACACACACACACACACACACACACACGAGCCAGGATTCATCACAAGGTAGCTTGGTTTGGCAGGGACTCTTTTTTTTTTTTTTTTTTTTTTTTTTTAGTGTTTTTAGTTTTTTCTTTTAAAGAATCTCATATAATATATTCTGTTAATATTCTTTCTCCTCCCCTGACTCCTCCCAGATTCTCTCCTACCTCCCTGCCCACAAAACTTCTTTCGTTCTCTTAACAAACAAAACAGAACAGCACCAAAAAACCCCTCCATGGAACCTGTTTTGTGTTGGTGGGGGCTACTCCTGTGCATGTAGCCTGGCCTGCAGTGTGCTTGGCAGACAGACCCAGTGACACTCTGTTGAAGAGAGCTGAATTTCCCTTCCCTAGGAGATATCGATTGCAAATCACTTCTTGGTCGACCGTATCCACTTCTCTTTCTTAGTGCTGGGAATTTGTCTCATTTGAACTTCACGTTCTCAGTCTCTGTGTGACCATATGTATGCAAAGCCTCTCGTGTCTGGAAGAGGTTGTTTCCCTGAATTCATCCACCACCTCTTTCTCTCACCATCTCTCCACCTTCTTTCCTGCCTAGGACCCTGAGCCTTGGGGTAGGGGTGTTGTAACGATACCCTGTTTATCCGAAGTCTCACTGTCTGGCAGTAACTCTTAACCACATTGCTATTATCTGCTTTTTTGAAAAAAAAATGGTTTTTCGAGACAGGGTTTCTCTGTGTAGCCCTGGCTGTCCTAGAGCTAGCTCCTAGACCAGGCTGGCCTTGAACTCAGAGCTCCACCTGCCTCTGCCTCCTGAATACTGGGATAAAAGGCGTACACAACCACTGTCCAGCTATTGTCTTAAAACTTATAATTATGAATAAGGTTGAAAGAAAAGAGCTCAGGCTGACTAATAAACAAAGCTTCATTAATAACTATAAAAATTCCACCTAAACAATTTATAATTTTTTTAATGTTAACACTGAATGTTGGGAAGGATAGATTCAAATGTTCTTAAATATAAATTGCAACTTAATAAGAACGGAGAGTCTTAAAAATGTACAAGTCATTTGACTCGGTAATGCTGCAGTAAATAATTTATCTCAAAGAAATACAAATGTAAGCAAAGTTTTAGGCACGCAGGTCTCCATCAGGGCACTGGAAACATCTAGTCCCACACGTAGGAGAACATTTTGATCTACTCATTTAATAACAAAATGAGTAGCAATAAAAGTGAAAGCTGTCAAAGAGTTCCTAATATGGAAGAAATGCTTGTGTCAAGCATAAATAATAAATAAATAAATAAATAAATAAATAAATAAATGCATGAATCAACTGTGTAAAATGTGGCTAAGAATAAGAATGGAAAGAAAGAAGACATGTCCAAGGAGGTGTATTGGTCTGCTTTTATTGATATAACTAAATGCCAAAGGCAAGCTAATTTTACAAAGGAAAGAGGTTTATCAGCTCCTAATTTTGGAGGGCACAGTGCTGGACCCAGTGAGGATCTCGTGGCAGTGTTGTCACGAGGGCTGGCGAACATGCGACAGGAATCTTCCAACAGACCAGAACCCGATATTCCCTTCCACAGCTACACCCCAAACTGTCTTCAAAAGGACCTCCCACTAATGCCCATCACTTTAAGGTTCCAAGTTATTCTTACCACAGTGCAAGCCATACATCCAGCATTAAACTTTTGGGGGCATGCATTTAAACCATATCCAACCCGTATCTGTGAGGTTTTATATAGCTAAGTCTTCTTAATATTCTTCCAAATTTCTATGGTAAATGTGTTTTATTTATCACTAAGGTGGAGATTTGAACTTTTGAATAGGGATTGTTCAGTCAACACCTCCTCCAACAAATAATATCAAATTAACATAAAGCTCTTAGCCTATTTGTTCTCCGGGTGGGCCCAGGTCATCTCAAGGTAATCTCAGACGCTGTTCAGCTTTCCTGATGTTCTTTATTTATAAATAGTATAATAATAGCAGCAACAGGCCCCTTATGTTACAGTTACTGTGGCTTTTGTTGTGTCAGTGGGAGTGAGGGATGAGTATTCACCAGGCATGCACCACAGCTGAGGTGCATATAGAGCTGGTTTGTTTCAGGTCAGGGCTGAAGGCACCCCTACATTCCAATGACAGCCCAGGGCTCCTGGTGCTATTCAAGTCTCTCATTGGTTAGTGAAGGGGCAAAGGGGATACACCATTGGGCACACTGTAGGGATCTTGGGGCCCAGTGTGCCCAATCATTACTCATATATGGACTTTCTTACCGGCAACCGAGAGAAGCATGTTTTCATAGCTGTTGTGGGTTCAAGACTAGCAGTCACTGTCCTGGGTCATAAAGCACTCAGTGATAAAACTGGCATTGGAGGCTCTATTGGTCTTACTCTAGAGATGCCAAAAAGAATTACCACTATTGGGCAAGAGTGTGAGTTCTGTGTTTTGGATTTCTATGTGGCTTTGAAAGGGCAATCTAATCTACTGGGTTTGTTCATCTAGAGCAGCAGTTCCAACCTGTGGGTCATGACCTGCAGAGACCTCCAGCGGCCATTTCACAGAGGTCAGCTAAGGCCATCAGAACATACAGATAGTTACCTTATGATTCATAACAGTAACAAAATAACAGTTATGAATTAGCGACAGCAATAATTTTATGGTTGGGGAGTAACCACTGCATGAAGAACTGTACTAAAGGGTCGTAGTGTTAGGAAGGTTGAGAACCACTGTTTTGGAGGATGGGACCTATGGTGCTTTTTACTGATGCACCACATATTTCCCAGGTTGCTAAGGAAGACAGGACCCTTGTCAATGAAACTGCCATATAATGCTCTCTTTAAATTGTACCCTTATAGAAAGAGCCCTTGGGTTTATTCAGCATTTACCACAAGGCCTTTGTACCTAAATTTTAAAGGGGGAAAGGCAAGCAAAACAATTTACTTAAGGTAGGGTCCTAAAACTGCCTAGTCAGAGACTGACTCAACGTTGTTGATGTCTGTGGTCTTCAACATTCCTCTACCATCCTGATGTTTCAAGCCAAAAATCCCTACCGCGAAAGTTGTTATTCGACTTCTAGTTTATATTTCCAGACAGGACACTGACACCAAGACCTCTCACTGCTCAATCCCTGTGATGATAAAAGATGCCTCAGAGATGTCGAAATGGGCAGATGAGAAAGTGCGTATCTTTGAAAGGATGAAGCCTGGTAACTACCTTATAGAATGCATAGGAGACTAGTCATCATTGAAAGATGGCCAGGCTGCATCCAGAGGTCTCACCACCACCACCATTGCTGATCAGGCCCATTCTTCAGGCTGTGTAGCATCCATCTGTGGCTCTCTGGGATCTGTCTTCAGATTTCCAGCTAATATGCATCACTGAGGAGCCACCGTGCCCTGGATTAAAGCCTGTCCCATGCCTTCTCTGCCCGCCCTCTGCTCTTGCCTTGTGTCCTGAGGCTTCATCCCTCCCTGCCCCCTGCCACTCCCCTCCCTTCTTTACCTATCTCCTTTCTCTTCCTGTTCTCTGCCTCTCCTTCATATCCCCTCCCAGACTTTTCGGCAAACAAATGACCCCCTCGCGCCTGCTCTCATGTAGGTTTAGAGAGAATGGAAGTGGCTTTTTTTCAAAAGCTTGTTCTGTCTGAGGCTCCTGAGCAGCTCAGAGAGACAGGCTCCTTTGCACTCCCCTCCCTGTTTAAAGACATGCTCATTGGGTTAATGATTAGCCCGAATGCCCCTGAGTGATCCACTCCACAGAGGAGGTAGTGGGGGCTGGGGTCTCCCCAGAGGGCCTGTGGCAGGGCTGAGTGCTATAGGAAGGCTGGCTCAGGACTCGGCTGAAACGACATCATTTTTTTCCATCTGTGATATAATTTTTTTTAACTTCGCAAATTTTATGATGAGTCTTATATACATGCATTTAATAACACCAAAGTGTTGGACTGTGTGCATTAAGAAGAAGTCCAAAAGCTTGCTAGCGCCTTTGGTTTAAAGTGTATTTTAACTGCCTGAAATGAAAGGAACAGACAAAAAAGTGAACTGTGGTAGCAATCCTCATAAATTATGGGCTGTAACTGACACACCTGTGCTGCGTCGTCGGTGCCCGGAGTGATCCTGTGCTCAGGGGCAGAGGAACGGTGGGGTCCCTTTTATCACAGGGCCCGAGCAGTGAGATCAGCAACCTCTACCATCTGAATCCATGTGCAAAAAAATATCAGGGCACCAGGACCAGTTCAAAGATCTGTTTTGTACTCTGTTCTGTTCTGGGTTCTTCCCCTACAATACTGCATTTGATCTACAAAGGGAAGTGTTATAATCACATTTTGCAGATTCAGAAACAAAATTTATTATTTTTTATTTTTTATTTTTATTTTTATTTTTGGAACTGGCGAATGTCAGGAGCCGTTCTATGAAGATAAGGCGTTCTGATGCTAACACTTCCGCTACCTGCACAGGGACTGGGTGCTGAGTTCAGAAATACACCCACTTGGGGACTGGTGAGTGGAAGAGGACGAGGGCACAGGCGCAGAGGCCAAGGGAACAGAGGCCTTTAGAAGGAAGCATCTCCCTCTTTCCCACCGGGTTGCCGCCCATTTGAGGCGTGCATCATGCTGGAAACAGAATCTCGGGACAGAAAAAAGCCACTTGAAATGAACGGCGCCCAGACAGGCCGCCATAGT
This sequence comes from Apodemus agrarius, assembly GCA_964023405.1. NCBI lineage: Eukaryota > Metazoa > Chordata > Mammalia > Rodentia > Muridae > Apodemus > Apodemus agrarius. The sequence goes on from OZ030008.1 coordinate 19,212,547, forward strand.
GGCGTGATTGATACCGGAGCACGTAGGTGTAATGAAACTGATGCTGGCTTCTCTGCACCTGTGATTTATTGAGGACAAATTTAAGATGAGAAAGGGCCCCATACCAGGAGCTGCGTCTTCCCCTTCAAGGGAGGGTGGTCATCCATCACAAGCCATTGCAAGGGCCCACTGCGAGCGGTTCATCAGAGGAGCCAATGGGCTCTTTGTTGGGGTTCCTAACAAGTGTTGGATCAGCAAAAGTCTATTTATGCTGGTGGACCTTTCAGGACCAATTTGTAGTGGGTCACTGATTCTGCTGGGGTATTATCTTCTTTACTGCTTGGGCCAGTTGGGGAACGCGGCAAAGATTAATGGTTTTGGCTGCCGGCTTGCTGCCGCAATCTACTGCTTCTGGACCAAAGATTAAGTTTTTTTGTGTTTTACCAGAAAAGGCCCACCTTGTGTACGAGATGGGCTTTGATTTACTGACTCGTGATGGAGAAAAAGAGTCATGGAAATGTACTTGGTGATGCCAGGGACTTGGCAGGTGGCTGTTAGACCTGGCATCTGCTTCTCTGCATCCTGGACAGGGAGCTGGCTGCAGGCTTCCGGTGTGATCCTGGTGTGAGCTCTGGGGTCTGCAGACTCAGAATGTCAGGGCTCTGTCTGGCACTCGGCAGCTGTCTGGGTTCAGGAACGCAGGCAAAACCTCAGATATTTATCCGAAAAAACGTTATCAAATGAAATAGTGATAGACTTTTCCTATTAGCTGGAATCACATATATTCTTTTTAATATACTTTGGAGGAAGAAAAATAAAAAAAAAATAAGAACATACATAAGCCAACCGCACAGAAATATGACCACTAACATTTGGCTTGCCTTTTTATCTAGAATCCTTGCTGTGCCCACGCGTGTGCATGCTCTCACACACGATTAAACGGATACTGGATTTATGTGGGTTTTTTTTTAAAGTATGATTTTGTAGCCTGCACTTGACAATGAATATTCTCTCTTAAGTTCCCTCCTCCCCTGTCTTCTCATTTCTCCTTTTCAAGCTGCATTTGCTGTAACATCTCCAGCGCCAAAGGTCTGTCCCGTTCTTCAGCAGACATTCACTGACTGTTTCTCAGCCAGACTGCTGGGGCCACAGAGCTGAGTCAGGCACACTGCTCCTGAAGCCAAGGGCCTAGCATCTTCTCAGGGACAAACATGAGCTGTAGAGTGCTCACATGTTCACACGCACGTCTCTCACAGGGGCCCAGAATGCTTTGCATGGTTTGGAGACTGGAGGCTTGTCACTCCTGACCTTTGATGGGTGGCTATAGACACCTATAGGTGTCTGGTAGGCTTCCAGACAAGGAAGAAAACGTTCGGTTCTGAGGGGAAAGGCTGCTGTTGGATAAGCCAGCATGATTGCTTACTTGTTCTTTCTTTCTTTCTTTCTTTCTTTCTTTCTTTCTTTCTTTCTTCCTTCCTTCCTTCCTTCCTTCCTTCCTCCCTCCCTCCCTCCCTCCCTCCCTCCCTCCCTCCCTCTCTTCATTCCTTCCTTTCTTTCTCTCGAGTGAATTGGAGATTGGAGGCTACTACTCTCTTCTCTGTACAGAAACAGCAACATTCCAGTCTTGGAGAACTGGAGAAAAAGCCCCAAGGAACTGACCATTTCTGCAGCTGCAGAAAATTCCAGGGCGCCATTCACACCCAGCACAGAAGCATGCAGCCTTGGGACTCAAACAGATATGAGGCTGATTCTCCTAGCTGTTGGCCTTGAGTGAACCTTCTTTTCAAGTCCTCATTTCCCTCATCTAAAAAAAGGGGGGGGGAGTTTATAGTCCCAGCCCATGTGCCATGTGCCCATTTACCAAGATTGGAGATGTATGTGGAGGCATATTCAGTTCACGCCAGCCCTGTCCGTTATCCGGATGCTAGGATGACTCGGGCTCTAATACTGGCAACAAACATGCCTGGCTTGTGCAGGGTCTTTTTATTAAAGAGCCTTTGTCTCAGGGCCATAAATCACTGGTCGAGTGGATCTGCAGTTGGCTAGGATGTCTTGACTTGACTGGAGCTGGCTGCAAAATGATATGTGAAGAAAGCCTAGAACTGCTCTTGACAGGTTTTAAAATCCTAACGGGAAATTCCATTCTTGGTCCCACTTTGCCAGAGACTTCTCTTTGCCCCACTGAGTGGACTTAATCTGCACCCTGGTTCCCAGTGAAAATGCCTGAAGGACATGAGCATTTTCTCAAGACAACAGGAGCCCACACCTTTCTGGTTCTCGTCTTGATAGACTGCAGGAACACCTATTAGCTAAACACCGCTGCCCCTGCCTCTGTGTCTGCGTGGCATGGTGCTTATGGGAGAAGGCATTCTCTAGTGATTCTCAGCCTCAGATGCTCCTTAATTGGCTTGTCCCTTCTGTCATTCGGTCCTTCCCATTCCTTTGTGCCCCAGGATGTTTGTTCTTACTGTTCCTTTTGTCTCGGTGTACTTCCTGGGCTCGCCAACTAGCCGTGCCTGTCTTATCCTCCAAGAGAAAGTGTCCATGGACATCCCTCGGGCCAGACCAAATCACCCCCTCCATGGAAAATGCCGACACGGCTCATACCTATCCTTACTCAGCCTTCTCATGCTTTGTAGAGGTTCGGTTTCACAAAGGCAGATTCAACAAGCATGTGGCTTTCCCTTCTACCCCAGCAGTACCACAGTGCTAGGACGACCTGTTCTGCATTTCACACAGAGCACACTTCCAGCAAGCAGGTGTGTTGGCTGAACCGGTTCATGGATAGGTAGATGAATTGAAGATTGACGAGTGAGGGAATGTATAACCTAGACTGTTTGCAAATGTTTGCTTTCCTTTGGGGCCTGACAATAGGTAAGGCATGTGCTACTCCTCGAATGGCTAAGGGCTTGAGAGGCTCTCCTGTCTTCTCTATCTCAAGGGGACAAACCATGGTCACTCCTGATGTCTCTGAACCCTGAATCTGTAGCTCCTCCTATGTGGTGATCTGCCTTCACCCTACCATGCCTATCTGTTTCCTCTCCCCTTGTCGGAATATTGGAAACAAATCCTAGGTATCGGCTCACTTTATACCTAAATAGTTCAGAAGCTGTAGCTAGCAGGTCATGACTTAGAATTTCTTCTAGCACGATCATACAGGACATCAACATCACATTTAGCAAAAGTTTAAAAAAATAGTTTTTTTTCCATATTCAAGGTTTCTTGAAAAATATATTTTTGCCTTTTATGTGTTTGGGCCATGCCACCAGCAGTCGCATTGAATGGATGTGAGTCTTGAGCTTCTTTCTAATTCTTCACATTGGGAATAAGAGGAATGTTGTGTATTTCTCTTTTTAAAACACGCTGTGAGTGTCTGTTGGAACGTCTGCTTCTCTCTGGGTGGCTCTGGGTCTTGCAGCCATCTCTCCCCGTGGATGTGGCTGATGACCCCCTCCTGGTCCTGTTCCGCGGGCTCCTCCATTCTCAGTGCTTCCCAGAAGCTGGGAACTAGGGTGCTTGTCATATTCGATCTTTGGCTGGAAGCCCTAGTAGATGGTGTTTCGTTCTCCTTGTTGAATCACATCCTAAAAGTCTGGTTGTCTCTCTTTTAACGACGTTAGGATCGATGTGTGGTTCACCCTGCCCTTAATTAACTCCTACTCCGGTCTCTGTTTCCATTGCTATATGAACTTGTTTTGCAAAACAAGTCAGTTGAGAACATCGATCATATTGAACAGAAGTGGGGATGGGCAGGGGCTGGTGGCAAACGCACCGGCTTTGAGTAGCAAGCCAAGGTGAGAGGTTTCGTCTCTCTGCCGTTCAGTGTCCTGGACTGTTACCATGATGGCACTAAGAAGTTGCAGATAGGGACTCCGTTGCTTGGTACACAGTCAGTGGACAGTGTGCAGTGACTCACTGGTCTGGTTAGGCCACTGCTGTTTCTTCCCATTCGAAGGAAGAGGAGACACAGGCAGAGTAGACAACTTGCTCAAAGGCCACCCAGCTAGTAAAGGCAGACTTGGGATTTGAACTCTGGCATCAGGCTCAGAGCCTGTGTTTTTAGGTACAGTGCTGCACAACCCATGGGCTGTTAAAGGAGGAACTTCCTGCCCTTATCCAAGCCAGGTGCTTGTTAAGCCACTGCTTGTTACACAGGGTGGAGTAAGTCCGCCCCCAGTGGCCAGAGCAGGTACTGCACTCTTTTCCCACCTTTCCTATCCACCCTTTTTCTCCCATCACTATTGTTGGAACAGCTGATAAGCCTGGGTGTGGGAGGTGGGGCTGGAGAACATAAGTTCAGTCTTCACTTGGATGAGATTTTACGTACCCAGAAAAAGAAACAAAATCCCAGAGAAGTTAAGTGACTTGCCAAAGATCATATAGTAAATGTCCCACTGAGTTAAATTAGAGTCTGGGATTAGACCAGATTCTTCCAAGTTTTGGGCACTTGTGTCTGGACTTCTCTGTCCTTCTAGGCTCCCATCCCTACTGGGTTAGGTTTGTTCTGACCAGGATTTCTTACGGGTTGGAGGGATGGAGCGGGTGTGCGCGTGTGTGGGTCTGGGTGGGTAGGTAGGTGGAGTGGCTGGTTACCCATGCCAGCCAGAGTGGCTTCAATCATTTAGTGCCCGCTTAACCTGTCAGGCAATTCCTTTCCTTTCTTGTCACCAGTATAAGTGTGTCACAGCTTGCTAACCTCACCTCTCAGGCTCTCAAACTTGAGGCGAAGAAGTCACATAAAAATGTGCAGAGCCTGTCTGGGAAGCCACTTCTCGTGACTCCAGCATGTAGCTTTGGTTATCCAGCCCTGTCTTTTAGAGGAGATAAGAGCGTCTCAGAGAGGGATAGCACGTTAGAAACTCACACTGCCTCAGTAGCAGGCTTGAGATGATGCGAAGGTGCCAGGCCTCCCATAGGGGCCACACCCACACCCAACACCGAGGGTTAGCAGGGGTGGAAGCCAGAGGAGCTGCTCACCTAGGAAACAACCTATAGTCCGTGGTCCAGTTTGTCTGACGACAAAAGACAAGATAATGATTGAAGGTGGCTTTGGGCTCCCTGGGCAGCCTTTGGCGCCAATGCCTGGGGGGGCTGTGTTGGCGCCTTGCACCCGGGGCGTTCACTAATGGACTGTGGCTGATCCCAGGTCTGATTGGCAGCTGGCCCTGAGGTCCTCAGGGAGATCCTGGAAGCTGTGGTCTCCAGTCTGGAGACGCTGTCCCTTCTGGGAGCTCCCCCCCCCCGTGGGGGATGGGGTGGGGTATTCAATTTAGTCCCAGAAAGGAGTGCTTCTGAGCCCCTAGGTGAGACAGAGGGGGGCATGAATTGACTCTCCCTGTCCCCCCAAGTGCTCAGATGGAATGCCAGTGGAACTTCCAGACAGCAAAATGCAGCAAGCTGTCAAGATGCCAGCCCTTAGCCATCTCCCCCTACTGCCTCCCTGCCCTGCTCCCCTGCACTGACTGGTACAATGCCCCCTTCCATGCCAGGGTGTGGCTGGGCCAGTGTCCGTGCTCAAATGTAGTTTCAGCGAATACCTTGGGATATGGTGACTCCAACGAGCAGCTAGAACCACCTCCCCCAGTACAGAGAGGGGAGGAATGAACTCTTCTGGAGAACTCTAAGAACTAAAAAGGCTTTCATAGATCTGAGACATATATTCCAGGCCCGGGGTAATATCCCAGACAAAGCTAAGGAGGAACAAATACACGGGCAGGGAGAAGCTGGGAAGGGAGGGCAGACCTTAAAGCGATGCAGAAGTTCCAGACATCACCTGCTTCTAGCCTCACCCTGGCAACAAGGGCCCGATAAGAGCCGAAAACGAGCCTGGGGCTTGCCCAGGGTCACGGCTGACTCTTAAGCACACAAGGCAAGTGGAAAGAAAACGGAGAAGCCCACACGGCTGACCTTGTTCTAGGACATTCAGTAGGCAGTTGCTCGCAGCGCCCAAATTTTACTCCTATACTAAAAGAGTGAGAGAAAAAAAAAAGGCGCCGTTAGGAAACGGCTGTAAATCCCGTGCAAATCACCATGGTAACCTGATTAGCAGCTAAATTAAGTTCATGATTAAGAAGAAATAAATAAAAATAACTCTCCTCCTTAGCTGGGGCTACCCACTGGGCCACTGGCGGCTGAGCAGCTGCTGAGGCCTGGGCTGGCTTCCTGCAGGAAAGTTGGGCTGGAAGCACTAGCTTGCCCAACTGGCTGCTGGGAAGAGAGGGGCCAGCCTTAGCATTACCCGGGGGCCATGATGCCCCTGGTGGTCAGGTCCGGGACTGCAGGCTGTGTCGCCACCGGTCAAGACTACGCTTTTCACAGCAAGAGTCCCTTGCTTCCCGAAGGTGTTCTTTTGTTGTCTTGGACCAGCCTTCCCTCCGTGAGCACCCACACTCTGGATGTAGACTTAGTTCTGGTTCCAGAAGGGCTGAGTTCGGCATTGGACAGAGGTAACAGGATTTCGGTACCCTGTATGTAAAGGGGGTTAAGGAAACACAGGCAAACCAGGTAGGGCTTCCTGGAGGAGGGGGTTCTTAAGAAAACGACAGACATGCAGATGTTGGACAGTGCTTACTTCTGGTGAACATTCTGGGTCTCTTGCTTGGCGCAGACTAGCAGGCCAGCCTGGAGATAGGTAGACACGGACCCAAAGGAGACCAGAGGAGCTTTTCTTTGGAGAATAAGTAATAGGGGTGCACAGAGGGATAAGGAGCAGCTCAGATTCTCTTTCTGCACCTTTTCCTGGCCAAGGCAATTTAGAGCAATGGTTAGAGTCAAGGGGACTTTGAACCTGTGCCATACCGTTTGGTAGTGGTGAGCCCTCGGCCAGTGAGTCAGTTGATGTGAACTTTAGCTCCTTGTCTGTGGAGTGGAGGTAAGCATGATGATAATGACTATCTAGGTGTTTACTGAAAAGGATCGAGTGAGATAAGACATTCCAAATGCATCTCAGCCTTTATGCAATCAACCCCCAGTGAAATGCTTACTGATGTTAAGGTATGCACTTGGGAGGGTGGAGGATGGACTGACTGGGCAGGAAGGGTTTTGCTGAGGTCTCCTTCCTTCTAGAACATTGGCTGGATAGACCCTGCCCGGCACCCGTGTGTGTGTGTGTGTGTGTGTGTGTGTGTGTGTGACCCTTGGCTGTACTTCTGGTTGCTTTCAGGCCATAGTTCAGGATCGGTGCTGGAGCTGGCTCCATCCAATAGGGACTTGCAATAGCCCCAGGAGATTGCTGTGACTCCCCAGGCTCAGGCTGCAGCCTCAATTTCTTCCCTGCCAACCCCTCTCCTTGTTCTTTTCACTGGTATCTGTAGCCTCCCTACCCATCCTGCTCCACCCCCCCTCCCGCCCACCCCCCCTCCTGCTCAGCCTCTCTCCCACTCCACTCCTCTCTCCTTCCCAGTGATCGCCCCACCCCAGTAAATCTTTTTTGCTTGCTTCTTAGAAGACCTAAGTCGACACAGACAGGTCCCAGAGGGAGAGTCCTGCAAAGCACTGGAAGAGGAAGAAATGGAACCCAGTAGTAGTCATATGGGTACTGATGGGCCGGGGACAGGAAATGGTCTTTCCTTGTGTCCTGTCCTCAAATGTGGCTCTCTGTGTGTTTCCAGCATGTGCTCACATCACAGACCACCCCTCCCCCAACACACATCAGTTGCTGCTTTTTAAGTGCTCTTCTTTCTGCACTAGCAGAGTGCTAATTTCTAAAGGAGGAACAAGAAGTCTTTTTTTTTTCAGTCTTAAGCCTAATCTCATGGAAGCCCTTGGGTCCAGTAGAAGTTCCGTTAAAGTCACACAAACATGAGTGCTGTTGGGACCCACATCCATTTTGTTTTTTACCTTCTGGTGTTTTGAGTTGCTGCCGTGCTAGCTTAGTTGAGCTTTGGAGCGTTCTGTGTGTGCCACAGAGAAATCGGTGTCCACCTTCCCAGTCACACAGTGGGGGGCAGCAGTCTCCCTTCAGACTCTTGGGCTTTTGCACAGCTCTCTGTGTGGGGTCTGGAGGCTGACTCTGAGGGAGTCTGGAGCTGGACTGAGGGAATCTCTTCTGTAGGGGTCCTCAGGGTGCTGGTCTCCCCCCCACATCTCCTGTTCTCAGCTCCATCTTTCCCCTTCCCCCCCCCCTTTCGCTTTCCCTCCTGCTTGTCGAGATCAGGGAAGCTGAAAACCCAACCCCTTACATCAAAAGAGCTTGAAAAATACTTGGAGCAAAATCTGCTAACTGTGCATCCTCGCTCTGTGCCGGGACCGATATTAAATCAGGAAATGGCACTGAACAGCCGCTCCAAACACAGAAACAAGGGTTGTCAACACAGAAACCAAAAGCAATCTCTAACAGGCAGAGGTGAAAGGGACCTGGCACAGGGCCTGGATGGGGGCTGAGACCCGGGAGGAGGGGGGGGTTCTTAGGCTGGCTTTGAGCTGACCAGCATTTAGAAGGCAAGCAGCTTCTCAGTTCTGGCACCAAGAGATGGAAGAGAACAAAGTGTGATGTTTAAATACTGCTTAGACCCTTCTTTGTCTTCCCATATGTCTATTAAGCACCTACTGTGTGCTTCCCAGAGAATGATAAAGATGCCTGTCCAGATGGAGATGATTTCATGGCTCCTCAGACAAAGCTCCAGTTCTTCGGCCCCTGGAGTGCTGGCTCTTGCTGAGGCCTGTGGCTCTGTCTCCAGCTTCTTTGGAACAGCTTTCCCCACGTGACCCCCCACCAGGGACCCAGGAGACAGGTCCCTTAGTAGGACGACTATTCCTGCCAAGTCTTCTTTCTTCTGTGTTTGATAAATTTCTGCTCAGCTTCCAAAGCCTCAGGCAAATATCTCTTCCCCGCCGCCGAAGCCTTCTCTGCCCCTACCATGCCCCTGGCCTCTAGCGCCATTTGCCTTAGCCCTGATCACACTGTGAATATACATACCATCACCACAACACCCTCCCGGCTGCCATGGCAAGCTCCGCAATTTCCTGGATGGAGGAGCCATCATCTCCCAGCAATGCTTACAGAAGTGACATAAAAATGAAAAAAAGACCTGATAAAAATCCATTGTTGATGGATTACCACCCTAGCCTCAGATGGGAAATTAAATAGGTACAATCTTGTTGGAAGCTAATTTGACAATATTAACATTGATAATGCGCCTATCTTTCAATCTAGCATTCCCTTTCCTTGCTTTGAGGAGAGATGCTTGCCCGTGTGTTAAAAGGAACACGTATAAAAGCTGTTAGTTGCAGCATCTTTTGCAACAGAGAAGCTTAGAAACGCCTTAAATGCCCATCGATATGGGACTTGCTTTAAAAAAAAAAAGAAGAAAAGAAAAAGAAAAATGAGTGGGCATCCATTGGGCAGAATGCTGCACATACATTAAAAAGAAAGAAGCAGATGTGAGGATATTGACACGGAGGTTACTGAGCAGACTACGCTAGCTGAAGCTGGAGACATCGATGCTACAGATACATTGTTGCACATTTTACGCCACAGATACATCGTTGCATATTTTACTTCAGGAAGCTAGTCTAGTGCATTTGTCTTGTATATTTCATCTTTAAAAGGGGGGGGGGATGGAGAAAGAGGGGAAGAAAAAAGGGAGAAAGAGCTAGAGTAACCACAGCAGCCACTGTCTGACCAGAGCTTCATCACAGCCCACCATCAGCGTCATTCTATCAGCCTTTCGCAATGGAAAGATGTTCACTTCCTCAGTAGCTAGAAATCGGCTCCCGGGCAGGAGGAATACCCAGGCAAAGAAGGGAAAATCAAGAAGGCCAGTGGATTAGGGGAACCAAATCAACCCTATTCCTTGGACCAGTCTTGGGGTGCTGGGAGGAAGGATCGAGTCTTGATTCAGGAATGAGTGCTAGGGATGGGGGAGAGGAAGTTACTGGGACAAGCAGGAGAGGTCTGAGCAATTCTGAGTCTGCCCAGTTCTTTATTTCATTCACCCACTCACTCGTTCATTCATTCTATGATGGAGGCTGGATCCCTCCCGCTATGGGTATTATGTTGGCTGCTGGGAACACAGAAGCTCAAGGTCACCCCAGGTTGTTTCTCCAACTGTGTTTCGGGAATCTGTGTGGAGCAATAATCTATGTTTAGACTGCATTTTCTCAAGTGAAAATCACTTGCTGTCTGACACTATTGTATGTGGTTTTCCTAGAATGCTAAGGACCTCTTCACCCAACTACAACTTAAATCCTCCTAAGGCCTGGGAAGATCCACAACCTATCCTTTCTAACTCCTTCAGAGGCAATCAACCAGGTCATTCTGGGTAGAGGGTAGAGTCATGTGCAAAGGCCCTGTGGTAGAGAACAGCTTAGCCTGTGGTGGAACTTAAAGGAATTGATATGCCTGGAGCATTAGTGTGTGTGTGTGTGTGTGTGTGTGTGTGTGTGTGTGTTGTGTGTGTGTGTGTGTGTGTGTGTGTGTGTGTGTGTTGTGTGTGTGTGTGTGTGTGTGTGTGTGTGTAGGGGGGATAAATAGAATTCTAGTCAGGGTGGAAGAAATCACATTCTGTTCATTTGGGGAGTGGAAAGGAGGAGACAGAATGATCAATTTCATAGACCAAGATTAACTAGATCTATTGCTCCATGGGAAAGCAAAATGCAACTAATCAGTCCATAGCCAAAGCCTCAGTTGTCTTTAAAGCCTTGGATGAGGGATGAGGGGAGGTACTAGATGGAGAACCAGAGAGCCCTTGGGGGTGGAGCTATTCTGTAGAGGCTATGAGAGGGAAACCAGGATGTGGGCTTGGATTCTTTAATGGTGGCCTTAGGTCAAGGTCTCTCCCCTTATCTTTCTCTGTTTCCCCTCTTCCTTTTCTTCTCTTCCCCCTTTCCTTCTGTCTTCCAAATCCCCCCTTTATTCTCCCTCTCCTTTTTGTCTTTCAGATATTTAAAGAGAGACTAATTCCCACTAAAGGTCAAACTCAGGACACAGGCAGGACCATCAAAGTCAGGGCTGAGATTCAGAGTCAACCTCAGTAGTGGGGAGGCCAAGGGTAAGTAAGGGGCAGGATGGGAAGGCTGTAAGTCTTCATCCGGTGGCCCTACACACTCAGGGTAGAGAAGGGACCCAAGGGTGCTTGTGACATCCACAACAAGGCAGCAAACCACTTCCCTTAGAGTTGGGAAGAGGCTCAGCGGTGTCAAGAACAGTCACTAGTCTCATAGAGTTGGAGATCCCACCTTTCTGAAAACAGAGAAGACCTGTACAGACACCTGGGTCACCTGGGTCACTGCTCACTCAAGGTAGAAAAACCCTTCCCCCACCGCACAGGATTCTGATGTCGCAAGTTCTGCTTTATTATCTCTGTGCACATTTACATGAGAATCACTGAACCTCTCTGAGCCTCCCCACGTCTTTGGGTGAGCTTGGCCACCTCAGGGCCCTTTAGGAATGTGAAGAAGGTCTTAGGACAATTACCTGCCGATCTATGCAAAGTTAGCATCCTGACAGCTGCTGCCTAGGAGAGATGTGAGTATCAGAAGCCAAATGGCAAAGTGAATAGTAAAAATTTCAAATTCTCTTCGAGGCTGTACTGCCCAGTGGTTATGGAATGTGAGCCTGGTGTGTAGCCTAAAATTTTCTCTCTGACACACTAAAACAAAGCAAAAGGAAGTGGACGTTGCTGAGGTAGAACAAATCCTCACTCCTCTGCTGGGCGCGGGAGGGGTTCTCCATCTCCACTGGGCAGATGGTGTAACTGATTGCTACAGGGCCAGAGGTACCAGGATCTAGAGCAGCACCAAACCTTTTTGACAATGCTGCTTTGGCTTTTGGCGGGCGGCGTTTGTGCGAGGTGGGGCTAAGCGGAAGTGATAGCTACTGTCGGGAGGGAGGGAGAGGGAGGGCAGAACGCCTTCTCCAGCCACCCTTTTGGAAGCCACAGACTTCCAGAGGTCTTCAGAAAAACGCAGGCACTAGGACATCTTCTCTTGGGGTCTTGTGAAGACCTCAGGACTACAAGAGAAGTGTGGGCGAAAAAAATGTCCGAAGGCAGGCTTTTGTAGTTTTTGTTCTTTCCAAACGCTAGTCCCTCCCTAGTAGAACGCAGGCCCTGGGATCCCGGGGGTCCTGGGGTCCAAGGGCTTCTGCTTGGTGACTTCGGATAGCCCCTGCTGTGTAGGGGCTGCAAGCCTCCAATTTCTACATGCAGAAAGCTGTGGTTACTCACCCCGTACACACACACCGCATACACACGCACACTCCTCCTGTGTGCCATAAATCTCACCCCCACACTCGCAGATCCGCCTACTCGCGCTCACAAAGCACCTGCAGCCCTCCGGGAAACCGGGAAGAGCCGCGCACCTCAGCGCAGGTGCCAGGGCGCCGCCCTCGTCTGAAAGCGCAGACTGGAGGGCGCGCCACTGGTTATCTATCGGGTTACCCTGATGGCATGGCAGAGATGTCACTAAGAAGGCAGCGTCGAGAGAACCGCATGCTTCAGTCTCTTGCTCTCCAACATTTTGGAGAGTAACTTTTGCTCCTAAAATAGGAGTGCCTCAAGGCCGGGTGTCTAGGACCCTTCCGAGTCCCTCCATCACTGCGATGTATGTAGTTAAAGAATTCCAGGATGATGCAGCGGCGCTTGCTTTGGAGGAAAAAAAAAATCCTCAAGTATGAGTTTAGGCGCTAGGTAGGAACTATTCGGTACAGGGGGCTCTGGCCACTGGCAATCCCGGCTTTCCTTCGGTGCCGGGCCTCCTCCTGCCTCTTCCCCTTGCTTCTTTCAACCACCCACCGAGGTCTTACAGCGCTCCCAGTTAAAATGAGCCGCTGCGCCCTCTCCATCGCCCCTGTCTTTCAGGGTTAGGGACAAGTCCTTTGTCCCATCCTGCTGGAACACCATAGACCAGGAGAAATCCTCAAGCGAATACCGAGACTGCAGTGGCAATCTGGAGAGAGAAAGGTCATTAGCCCAGGAGTTCCAAAACCGTGCAGCAGAGAGCATAGGGATTAGAATGGGGGAGGCTGGACCATGAAATGAGCAAAGGCTGGATTTACCCTCCTGTCTCACTCTCGTGCCCACCTGAGTGCGGTGTTCTCTCTCTTTCCCCCTCCCTCTCCCCTCCCTCTCCCCCCTCCCAAGAAGGAGGGACTACCCCAGGACAGAAACGGGGGTGGGAGAGGAGAAGTGAACCTAGGAGCCGCCGAGATGGCTCGTCTAAAGCCCAGAGGAAGAGAAAGGTTACAACAGAGAGTCGCGGGGACAAAGAGGAGCAAAACGGCCCGGACAAAGGCCGAGTCCCCCAACCCCGAGAGAGTAGCGCTTCTTCTGGGGTTTTACAACTACTGGTTTGGGGCCAGAAGAGTCCTCTTCAAGGGCCACATTCTTGAGAAGTGGGTTTCAGCCCTCCGTGATGACAGAGACAAGCGGGAGCAAGCGCCGCTCTGCTGCCCTCCCTCCCCAGTGCCCTCCCCGGGAGGCTGTGCAGCGAGGCGCGCACTCGCGAAGCGCTGCGTCTCAGGTGACTCGGGATGGCGGGGCGGCGAGGCCAAAGCTGGAGTCCGGCGCTGGAGTCCCGTGCGTGCGTGCGTGTGCTGGTCGAGGCTGGAACCCGGGTTTGCGGAGACCCGAAACTCTAAACCTGAAATGGCCTTAAAAACGTCCCCTGGCTGAGCCGAGGTCCGGGCGCCCGCTCTCCTCGCAGGATCGCAGTCGCGACTCTTACACGGAGAGTTAGGTGTCCCCAGCGCCCATCTTCTCTGCGGGAGGTGCAGCCTAACTGTCCCAGCTCTCTGCTTTAGGCAGTCGAATCATTTCTGCCGAGAGCGCACTTCTCCAAAAGTGCGATTCGAGGAGATTTCCCCACCAGTTAGCTCACTGATCTAAACCTTTTAGGAGAAGTTTTAGTTAAAATACACCCGTTTGGTTAAAATTAGGCTCCCGAGACCACTCTCTGCCCCGTCTTTCCTAAGGTATTAAGAGGAGGGCGGGGTGAAGGCTTTTCTTATTGATTGGAAGCAATTTTTTCTTTCTGTTAGAGGGGGGGGAAAGGTCTGGTCTGGTTGTCAATGCTGCGGGCCACGGGTCCCCGTGCGCGAGGTTGGCGGGCAGGTCCTGTGCGTGCAGCCAGCAGCCAGGACACACTCACCCAGCGCACATTCCGCCGCTCATCTTTCCGCATCCTGAGCTGGGAAGCAGAAAGCGACGCGGGAGCCGGGTCGGGTCTCCGGATCCAGCGAATACGACATCTGTTCACTTTTGGGATCGGGGTCGGGGTCTGAGGAAAGCCCCACATTTCCCGCCCTTCTGGGCCAGGGTAGGGAGTCTTTGTCGGAGCCCTACAGCCCGGGCCGAAAGCCCCGTGTGCTGCAGCCTTCCGCCTCCCGTCTGCGTTCCGGAGAAGTTTCTCACCCCGTAGCTCTGGCCCCTCGTCACCTGGCGTTTTCAGTTTAGGACACTGATCTTCCCAGCTCAGGACCTTCCCTCGAAGGGAGTAGCCCACAAGCACACCTCGAAGGCTTGTATATGGAATTTCAGAAAAGGATGAGCAAGATAGGGTTAGTGGTTGAGTCCGAAGATGAAATCGGAGGGCCTGTGCATATTTCCAGAGGAATCTACCCTTGCTTCCAAGGTGCACACAGCCCGCGTTCAGGCCTGGCTTGGTTCGGTCAGTTAGCAGGACCTGTGCGGGTCCGAGGCGCCGTCCGAGCCTTCCCGCAAGGAACCATCCGGTTCAGGGCGCCGTTGCGCACCGTGGCCACTTGGGGTCGCACTTTATGCCTGTTTGAATCTCCCTGCAGCCGTCAGAATCTCCGATCAGTTTAATCCTTACAAAACGTTCAGACAAAAACAGGGCCCGGTTCCCCAGCATCCCAGAGCCACTGAGTGCACAGACTGCTGTTGGTCTCGGCTCCGAGCCTCGGAGTTGTCAGGTTTCCACACGACTGACAAGTGAAAGGTATTCAGAGCCTTTGGGCCGACCCTTTTTTCTTTTGTTTGTTTACCTTCTTTGGGAGCATTTTGGGGGTGGGGGGTGAATGCACGGAGCGGCGAGACCACCGGAGCTCTGTCTTCTGAGCTCAATCACTGAATCCCGCAAGGAGAGGAACAGCGTCTCGGCCCGAGGAACCTTCCTAGAGGTTAAGAGTTAGATCCGAACAAAACTCTTGGAGCCCCAACCCCGCCCTCCCCCACCGCATACATTAGCGCAGACCTACAGAAACACCGGCACGCACGACACACATTCACTCGGCCCCGCGGCGCCGAGGACACACGGAGCGTCGCCCACTGGGCGGGGGCCGCTTGGGAACAAAGGGCCAGGGAAGCGACATCCCGGCGCTTATCCTGAGCCTACTTGGGGGTGACACCGGCCGAGAGTGGGAGTGTAACGAGTGTGTAGGGAGGCGTGAGTGCAGACAGGGGGGGTGGGGGTGGGAACGGCGGCTTGGTCCAGAAGTGGGGCGCGCACCGAAGGCGAGCGTGCGGGAACCTCGACTCAGAGGGTGTGGGGGGTTGGGACCAGGCGGCTCGTCCCACTCGGCTCCAGTCCTCCTCCAGGCCTCAACGGCTTCGGGGCTCCTCCGGCCTCCAGTCAGCTGACGCGGGGGGCGGGGGAGCTGTCAGGCACGCCCCGCCCAGCGTCGCCGGGCCGCGGGGGCCGTGCAGCCATTGGCCAGCACGCCGGGCCGCTTGGGCCCCCGCGCTCCAGTGACATCAGGAAGCGATAAAAGGCGGCGGCGGCGCCAGCTCCTGCACAGCTGCACCGCCGGGCTGCGAGCGGCTGCAAGCAAGAAAGCCCTAGAGCCAAAGAGCCGGAGAGCGAGCGGCGGGCGCTTTGCCCCGCGCCTCCCCTCTGCCCCTGCGCGCACCTCGCCGGCTTCTCTACCCTGCCCCGGCTCGACCTGACTCGTTCCCGGCGCGGTCGCAGCCCCGAGCTCCGGGGCAGCTCAGGCAGCCTCGGGAGGACTCTCCTGCGCGCCGCCGCGTCCCCAGACAAAGGCTTGGCCGGCGGCCCCGGCCCGCTGCGCCCTCGGCTCCCCGCCTCCCCGGCTTGCCGCTCTTCGCCCCCGCGTTTGGCTCGGCGCGTCCCGGCCAGCCGCAAAGTTTCCCCCGCGGCAGCGGCGACTGAGCCTCGCTTTCAGCGATGGCCGCGGAGCTGAGCATGGGGCCAGAGCTGCCCACCAGCCCGCTGGCCATGGAGTACGTCAACGACTTCGACCTTCTCAAGTTCGACGTGAAGAAGGAGCCACTGGGGCGTGCGGAGCGTCCCGGCCGGCCATGCACACGCCTGCAGCCGGCTGGCTCGGTGTCGTCCACCCCGCTCAGCACCCCGTGCAGCTCCGTGCCTTCTTCTCCCAGCTTCAGTCCGACCGAGCAGAAGACCCATCTTGAGGACCTGTACTGGATGGCGAGCAACTACCAGCAGATGAACCCCGAGGCACTCAACCTGACGCCCGAGGACGCGGTGGAAGCGCTCATCGGTTCGCACCCAGTGCCACAGCCGCTGCAGAGCTTCGACAGCTTCCGTAGCGCGCACCACCACCATCACCACCACCACCCTCATCCGCACCACGGGTACCCGGGAGCCGGTGTGACTCACGATGAGCTGGGCCCGCACGCTCACCCGCACCATCACCACCATCACCAAGCGTCGCCCCCGCCGTCCAGCGCTGCCAGTCCGGCGCAACAGCTGCCCACTAGCCACCCGGGGCCGGGACCGCACGCAGCAGCCGCGGCGACGGCTGCTGGCGGCAACGGTAGTGTGGAGGACCGCTTCTCTGACGACCAGCTGGTGTCCATGTCCGTGCGTGAGCTGAACCGTCACCTGCGGGGCTTCACCAAGGACGAGGTGATCCGCCTGAAGCAGAAGCGGCGGACCCTGAAGAACCGGGGCTACGCCCAGTCGTGCAGGTATAAACGCGTCCAGCAGAAACATCACCTGGAGAACGAGAAGACGCAGCTCATTCAGCAGGTGGAGCAGCTTAAGCAGGAGGTGTCCCGGCTGGCCCGCGAGAGAGACGCCTACAAGGTCAAGTGCGAGAAACTCGCCAACTCCGGCTTCAGGGAGGCGGGCTCCACCAGCGACAGTCCCTCCTCTCCTGAGTTCTTTCTGTGAGTCGTGGCGGGTCCCGGCCCCTCGCCCTTGCCCCGGCCCAGACTCCCTATCCTGTGCCCCCTAAGCCCTGGACTCCCTGTCCCTGCCACGGCCCCGGCCTTGACCTGTTTGACTCGAGCTAGAGGGAGGAAGGATGCGCGGGTCGCCGGAGACCGGGTGGGAGCAAGGGCGGGTGGAGGACCTTGGCTAAGAAGAGGGCAGCGCAGGGCAGCGCAGCCTCTTAGACTTGGGCAGAGTTAGAGAGACCCGGCGGGTGGGAGGTCCCGGAGTAACTTTTCTCCAAGCTGGAAGGCCGCGAGGCATATTCCAAGGAGTCGCCAAGGCCGTCGTCTGGACACTTCTGGCTCTGAGAACTTTGTGAGTGCCAGGGCCGCCGCTTTGCAGCCCAGGACACAGTTCGCCCCAGGAAGAGCAGAGCAGAGGAGAGGGACTCTGTGGAGTCCCCGTGGGCGCGAGGCAAGGCTGAGCTAAGGAAGGAAAAACAGACATCACTGTCTGTCCAGAGTACGGAGAACACTGCCTCTCAGCGGGAGACGCGGGCCTCAGTTAGGACTTTCGGCGCGCGAAAAAAAAAATCTCATCAGTTTTAATGCCTGCTCGATTATATAGAAAAATACGAAAATCTGCATTAAAAATATTAATCCTGCATGCTGGACATGTATGGTAATAATTTCTATTTTGTACCATTTTCTTGTTTAACTTTAGCATGTTGTTGGTCATGAATCATAACCCCCTTGTTTCTTTGGGTGAGAAGGGATACAGTTCCTAAACTCCCGCGGCTGCGAGCGAGCAAGCGGAGTTTCAGTCGCCGGCCGGCTTGTAAATTACCCGCCCGGCCAAACTACATTGAGAAGGTAGCAGCAAGCTGAGGCTTTGTTTGGGTTTATTATTATGGCATTTTTGTTTGTAAGTAAAAATTAAAAGAAAGAAAGAAAAAAAAAACCCACCAAGCCCAACTTTGTCCGGGGGGAATCCTTGGAATTTGTCTCTTGCTCCCTCTTCCCGCTTCAGTTTGAAGTTTTGTTGGGGGAAAGATAAGAGTGGAACTGCGGAGATCCACACCACGCAGGACCACGTCCTCTATCTTTGCCTGGTCTTGGAGCCAAATTGACCCCCCCCCCCACACACACACACACAAGAAGAAAAGAAAGACCAGCTTTGCGTCCTAAGAAGTCAACCCAGGGCTGGCTTGGAATCCTCCAGAAGGGCGCTAATTGCAAGGTCCCTCCCCGCCAGGGCTTTGGGTGAAAAAATTTCTCCCACCTCTTGCTACGTGTCAATGATGATCTGAGCTCCCACTGAGCCAAAAGCCATTCTTAGAATGTACTAGAAACCCACACATTGGCAACTAATGCTACAACTCTCAAGTGCGTTCTTTAGACCAATGCGTTCTGTGTTTCTCTGCTGTCTGGATAGCAGGGAGACTTATTGGTGGTGTTCAACTCCCTTCCGTTGTACAGTAGTTATAGGGGAGGTTTTGGGTGTTTTTCTTTATTGTTACTTTTGTTTCTGCGGGTCAGTAAAAGGATTCAGTTGCACTGACAAAATATACCAAAATGAAAGCGTACTTTTTAAAATTCCCACCTGAATTTGCTGGCGCTGCTGGCTGGATGCTTTTTTTTGTTTGTTTGTTTTTGAGTTTGTATTAGTTGATAAATTTACAGTAAATAACAAGATTGTATGAACCGCATGGTGCTTGCAGTTTTAAATATTGTGGATATTTGTCCTGCATTGGAAACGAGCTTTGGTTTTTACTGATTCAACTGTGTTGAAATCAAACTTGCCGCAACGCAACAGAAATTGTTTTTAATTTCATGTAAAATAAGGGATCAATTTCAACCCCCCTGCTTATGATATGAAAATATTAAAATCTAGTCTTATTGTAGTTTTAATTCAGACTGGTTTCTGTTTTTGGTTATTAAAATGGTTTCCTATTTTGCTTATTAAAACCATGGAAATGGTGTTTATTTAGAGGACTCTGCGTCTGCATGACTTTAACGCTCTTGTTTCAAGAGCTGCACATCAAGTTTGGAACGTTCTCTGGCAATGAATCCCAAACTCAGGGTGGGCAGATAACTCTCCAGTGTGTGACTGTGTGTGCTATATGTGAACCTCAAATGTATTCTCTGCTTTCCACCCTAGGTTCAAACCCCAGTCAAGAGTCCATCTGTACGCTGAGAGGGCGCATATCTGAAAGGGACACTCTACAACCAAGCTGCTAGTCTGTCTGCTGCTGAGGTAGTGGCAGAGGCCAGGAACTAAGAGTTGTAACCTGGATAGAGGAAGCTAGGTCTTTTTTTTTTTAAAAACTCAGGGCCAGCTAAGCCGCAGCCTTTGCCTTCTTTCCTGGATGTCTGGGCACCAGGACGCTCAAAGCCAGGCTGCGGGCTCTGAACTGGGGTTTGCCCTTCTTTTCCCAAGGTGGATGGAATCAGGTGATACCTGATAGATCTTGGGAAATAGGACCCTCTTGGTAGGAAGCCCATCCTTGCTTATTTCTTTCTAGGTTAGTATGTTCGGGGTGCATGGGGCCATCAGCCCTTAAAAACAAAAACAAAAACAAAAACAAAAACAAAAACCAAACCAACCAACCAAAACAAAACAAAACAAAAAACCTCCCAAACCGGATACTGCATAGAGGAGTTTGGATTGCAGCATCTCCTCAGATTGGAGGCTTGGAGGGCTTTGGGTGCTTAGCCTAGCAGCTTTACCGGGTCATCTGAAGATTCCTGATGACGATGATGATGATGACAACAATGTGGAAATGGCCCTAGACTTTTTATTTCCTGCCCGCACCCCTGTTCTTTGTGGCCCCACACTCCTGGCAGTCTTCTTGGAATCCTGTCTCTGATGTATATTTCCTTTAGGCTAACCTCTCCCTGTCAGTGGAGTAGAACACCCAGACCGTAGAAGAGCTCTGTGCTTTTGGCGCTAGCTCTCTGTGGAGACTCCAGTAAGTCTTTTTTAACTTTCATGCAGACTTCTATTCTGCCTTTAAGGTTTTGGTACCAGAATTCCTAAAATGGAATTTCAGCATCCGGATGGGAAGATGCCATAGACCCAAGCAGGGGAGCCTCGTGGGGAAGCCGAGTAAGGGGCAGCCTGGAAGGGAAAGGGCAAGTGAAGCCTGGAACAGATTTTGACTTGGATCTCTGGTGACTGGGTTTGTGATTGGCATCTGAGGAAGAAGTTTGGGGGCACCCCACCCCCAAACACACACACACACACACACACACACACACACACACACACAAGAACAAAGCAAAAGCAAAATAACAGCAACCACAATACACATCTGTATTGCATTGGTAGTGTGATTTGAGCTGGAAGTGAGTTTCCAAACCTAGTCTGTTTCCCCAATGGAAACAGGCAGAGAAGGCGTTGGTTTCCATTTGGGAAAAGGCTGAAGAGCCCTTCACATTCCTCCCATGTATAGGTGGGTATGATCCATTTGTAATTTCGTATGCAAGTGCCACTACAGGTACTCCTTTAGGGAAAGAGGCCTCTGTCAGAGTTAGAGGGGATATCTAAAGAGACTGCACTATGCAGGGCCCTGCACTGATAAAGAGAGGACCAAGCACTTCTGATGTCAGAGACCTCTAGTTCTGTCTAGAACTATTGGAAACAGATCGGTGGTGTCCATTTCTACCATTACCTAGATTTTAGGAAAGGTTGCAAATTCTAAAGAATTATCTTTGCTTGGAGTACAGAGACACTTAGACACACCCAGTGAGGTCACTATTACTGTACATCCAGAAAGGACACAGAGGGCCACCAGTTTAGAGTGATCAACCGCGTTTTGTAGATGAAGGTCTCAAGTCACGGCCCTAGTGAGATGTTGACACACTAAGACAGAGGCACCCCTACCCTGCACTCTCAGGAAAAGCTGAGTAGAGAGACAGCTCTTCAGAGAGGCCAGAGCTTGTGCAGTGTATATATAGTTCCTGTAATAGGCAAGTCCTCTACTCATAGCCACCCATCGGACCCACCAGGATGCCACGAACCCCGGAAAGGGGAACTGGATACTGCCAGAACTTCCAAGGTACCCCCGGGCGGTACTCGCCAAACTTCATTCTTCTTTTAGGTTTCTATTTCTCCCTACAGCTCAAGTGCAGCTCTAGATCCTTCACTCGCCCTGGGAAGAAAAATCCTCCCTGCACCAAAATCTTCCAGGCTTCCACTGGTCCCAAGTAGACAAACCGGCGTCTGCTGACCAGAGACTCGCCCAGCCGGGAGACAGAAACGCACAGACCCCCAACACTGGGAAGCACTCAGTGGGCCCTCGCGGGCTCTGAGAATCGGGCTCCATCCTGGTTCACCATCTTTGCTATGGGGCAGCCGCAACCCTAGAGCCTGCCCGGCTTGGTCGGCTTTCTGTGTCCCGGAATGTCTCCATCCTGAGGGACCTGGAACAGCAGCCGGCTGTCACGTCCTGTCCTGTTCCGCAGGAAGGTGGTCTGGTGCCAGAGGTTCAAGCAAGTTTAAGTTACTTTTTCTGTCTGTTTCTCACTCGGGTATGTTTCTATCTCCTCTTCCTCTCTCCCCTCTCCCTCTCCTCCTTCTTTCTCTCCATCTGCCCCTGTTTTCCATTTCTTTACACTTCCCTTTCTAATCTTCTCTCTTGATTACTCCCCTGCCCTTTATTCCAGGATTGTGGGAAAGGCTACCCAGAGACGTCTAGAGCCCGGCAGGAGGAACAGGGGATAGAGCGTGGGAGTTGCCACCACCGCCGCATTGATTTTCACCTGTGCCGCTGCCGGGAAGGGTCTGGGCTCCACCCCGGTTTCATTCCTCTGTGTTGCTCACTGTGGTTGGCTGGGGACTGCAGGCTAGCCAGGGGTTGTTGAAATCTTAGTGAAAGTGAGCTCTGGGGAGGCTGACGCTGGTCACAGATGCGGGTCCCTCTGGCAGTAACAGTAAGGTGTTTGTCACTTGTCTCTGGACAATTCTAGGGCAGTACAGCCCCCTGTCTTGCCAGTCAGAGGTTCCCATTTCCCCTTTATGCTTTTATTCCCCTTTTAGGGGCCTTCTGTACCAAAACTCATAGTGGAAGTCGTCGAGATCCACACCGCGTAGGTCCCTAAGCTGACCACTTTGTGACCTAAGGTCTCTGTTTTAAGCCCTATTCAGTCACTCTCCCAAACCCAGTCTTCAGTCCCCTCGGTGTGGAGGGAACCAGGAACTTGTAAATTAGGGTTTGGAGATTCCCTAGTAGGCTTTCAGATGCAAAACTCCATTGTCTTCTGGGCTGGTCAATTTCCCAAAAGGGCTACTCTGAGCGGGATTCTTTAACTGTTACCCTTCCAGACCACCTGCAGTCTGAAGACCCTGCTTCTCCAGGCAGTGGCTCCGGTGTTTAGATTTATAATGTCAGAAAATCTTCTCCCCTGACCAAAATAAAAATCTTCCATCGAGTATCCCAGAAGGCAGCATTCCTCCAGCCCCTCAGAGGAGTCGGTTCCACTGCTCTGAGCTGGTGCCCAGCATACCGTCCCTCCTGGGAAAGACAACCCCAACCCCCACGGAGTGAAGGGAAGGTCCTGTGGTTTGGGGTTCACCTGAGTATCGGGGAGCAGCTGCCTCCAGGGGGCTTGCCTGGCTCAGAAGACGGGGTCTTTCTTTTGTGAGAAGGTTGCTGGTAGAATTTCCTCTTTCCCACACTTCCTGGCCAGAAAGCACTTCTTTCAGTGGGGGTGGGCGGCAGGGGGGGGCGGTATACATTCACTAAGCCCCCTCCCCAATAAGTCCCTCAGCATTCTATGTTCCTCCCCCCATTCGTGTCTGAACGCCTCAGTTATCCTGTACAAACTTTCAAGCCTCCCAGTTTAAAATTCCCCATTTCCCCCACTGTCCTACGCACGCTATCTTAACCGGTACATTTAGATAACATCAGAGCTAACTGTTCTCACTTGGAAGAAATTAAATATGTGAGAAAAGTTGCAGCTCCGACATGAAAAAAAAAACCACCTAAATTAATAATAAGGATTTTGTTCCGAAGCGGCGTTCGGTTGTCGCAGCCTCTTGGCATTCTTTGTGAGTGAAGTTACTTTTAAGTAAAACAGCAGCGATTCATTACATATTCTGTTTTATTTTATTTTTCTTTATCAGAATAAAGGGGGGGGGAGGGATGCTGTCTTTGGGCTGGAGGGGGCAGCTGCAGAGGTGGTGGGAGGAGACCTGGAACTTTCTGGAAGAAGCAAACTGTGTTTGGTATGAGAAAGCTGATAGAGTCTATACATCTGTATTATGGTGCTTTCCTTTTTCATCAGGGCTGAGGCTTCATCTCCCCCCCCACCCCCCACCCCCGTCCCCCTTCCCAGGCGAATGGCAGGGATGGGCACTCGTGTGTGTGTGTGTGTGTGTGTGTGTGTGTGTGTGTGTGTAGGGGCTGTTTCATAGTCTGCCCGAGGGGTGGGCAGGGCTGAGGCTTGCTCTGGTGAATGGACAGGGATGGGTCCTTTGGCTGGGGGGGGGTGTTGCTGATTCATAGTCCGCCTGAGGGGTGGGCATTGTCTTTGGCTTTAGAGTTCCATCAGATACTGCAGCTGAAGCTGCGCTTGGCTCTCGCTCAAGTTCCCTCCTTTCTGATCTGTCAGCCTCGCTGCCCTGACTCTGCCAGTTATGGTTCTGCCACGGAGTTCTACCCAGAAGGGAAAAGGGAGCGAGCAGTCCTGGAGTCAGCTCTGCCTGCGTGGGGTGGGCAGAGCAGGTCTGCATTTCCCAACGCGGGGCAGGCCCTGCCTGCCGCCTTGTCTTCCTTTGTTTCCTGGGACTCTGAAGAACCTGGTCCATGGGTTCCTTTCAATGGATGCAAGACGGGCAGGTCTTAGAGATGTAGTCCAACCATCGATTTAGTCTCAGGCAGTTTGCTTAACGTTGCAGTGTAAGCTGCTGTTATCCAAGGGCCAGGGGCAGAGGGAATGAGTCTTCTCTTGCTCAGTCAGAGACACCAGGGGGAGTCTAGAAACGAAACCCATACCTCCATACCACTGAAATTTAACGTTTGTCATCAAACCTTATAAATTCTATAAATTCCTCACCAAAGACATTCAACCCTGTGTAGGTGAGGGTGTCAGAAACAATCCTTTTTTTGGGGAGGGGAGACTGGGGGGGGAGTCGGTTTCCTCTCCATATCTCTTTGTACGAGATGCTCACTGATGGTGCTGCTGGGTACTTCATGCTATCCGGTCACGGTCACAAGGTTTCCTGCCCAGGTGAAGGTGTGAACTGTTGACACAGCACAGCAACTGGGAGACAAGGGTGTCAGCAGGAGCCTGCAGCTGTCAAGCATTCCGCTCCCTGATAGAGGAGAACGATGGAGACCAAGCTTGTGGAAGCTGGCATCCTTGCCTTGGAACATTGGTACCACTTAGGATTAGCAAACAGTTCTCTCACTCTATGTGCTCCTGACTGAACTTTCCAATAAATGGATCCTAATGACAGAGCAAGCATTCCTAGCAGAAGCAGCCTCTGGGTGAGGCAATTTTAACACAGGATGTTTTGGGTGTGATACCGAAGCTCTGACTCTAACATAGATATGATCTTAGGTCCATTAACAAATGCACACACCACACACACACACACACACACACACACACACACTCATATTTAAATATGCAGAGACAGAATTTGTGTGCATTCATCTGTTATGTAGGTCACCATGTTCGCTTGTATGTAAACTCATCACACATGTACCCAAAGACATGAATCCATGCTAGATATATTCACGTCTAAATGCTCGTGTGCAAGGCGTTTATGATTATGCATACAGCTGACTGCCTCTATGCTCACATCAAAGCACGATTGATTACACATGCGCACAGGCTCTTGCAAAATGTACAGGGCTCCTGCACATCCTCCTGGATTCACACTCGTGTGTGTGTGTGTGTGTGTGTGTGTGTGTGTTTGTGTGTGTGTGCATGTGTGTGTGTGTGTGTGTATAAGTGAACACTGGCCTTCATGCTCACCCACACACAGGCATCATGTAACAAGGGAAACATGGCACCAGTAGGGTTAATGGAGGCCCCAGACTCCCATAAATATTTATAGGAAGCACTCAAGCTCTCAAAGTGGGAGCTGAAACCTCTCTCTTCTTGAGCCCCCGCAAATCAGTAAATCACTCGGGCTGCTGCGTGTTACCTGTCAGATCAGGGCTGTGTTCTGCAAAGGTATCGCATTTATGCTAGGGCTGCTGTTATTCAAGGGCCAGAGGTGAAGGGCCTAGGCCTTGCTAGGGTTACCAGGGGGAGGGTCTAGAACAGAAATCCATGCCTCTCTCGTGCTGAAATTTATTTTTTGTCACCGAACCTTATACATTCTTCTATAAATTCCTCATCAAAGACACTCAACCCTGTGTATGTGTGTGTGTGCGCGCACGTGTGGGAGGGGTCAGACTCCTCTCTGTGTGTCTCTTTGCACAGGTTGGTCATCCCGGTGCCTCACCAGGCATCCAGTCAACATGCCAGGGTCACTACTCGCTGCTACTTCTTCAGGGGACGCGTGAAGCAGCCCCGTTGCTGCTGCTGCCCTCAAGTGCAGGGTTGCAGCTGTGAAGGGAAGAGGCATTTTGTGACTGTAGGAGACTGCTACACTGACTGCTGAGCGGAGGGACAGCATCTCAGGCAGGGGGAGGAGGAATGGTCCTCCTGGAAGCCAGATCTGATGCGGTGGGGGGGGGCGGGTGGAGGGAGCTGCTTCAGATTCAAGAGCTGTTCTCCCTCACCACTTTGTGCCCCAAAGACCTACTGGATCTCAGGGTTCCCCCCCACCCCCCAGCTGCTGTGACTGTCCAATGCAAAATCTGTGATCTTTTTTTTTTTTTTTTTCCTTTGTCACCTGAAACTGATCATTTGCGTGCTGGACACTATTCTAAGATTAGATAAAACAACAAACAGAAAGCATCGAATGTCCCCACCAATCAGTCTCCAATCTGATGGGGGAGTAGAGTGCCCTTCAGGCAGCACATGGACTACCCACCGCCTCACAGAAGACAATCACCACGGAGGAAAGCAGCCTGACCCCGGACGACATTCACACAACTGTGAAAGAGCGGAGAAAGAGCGGTCAAAAGGGCTTCCTGGAGACGTGGATGCATGAACGAGAGAGAGCTGAGGTCTACACAGAATCTATTCAAGTCAAAAGAGTAGGAGAACACTCTGGATTAGCGCCATCCCATGGACGTTTCTAAGGTAACAGAAAATTTCTATATTTTTTACCATCTACAGGTGGTGACTGAGACTTCAAATGTGGCTCAAGCACCTGAGAATCTGAGTATGTTTTGGTGTAGTATATGTGGATGCATGCGTTCCTGTATACTGTGCTGTATGTGAATGTGCATACGTGTGGGTGCATGTCCATATGCACTCGAGGGGGGGCGGGTCAGAGGTCAACATCAGCTGTCTTCCACAATTGCTCTCCATCTTATCGATTAATGTGCATTCTCTCAGTGAACCTGGAGCTCAGTCGTTAGGCTAGACTGTCTGGCCAGCAAGCCCTGGGATTCGTTCTGTGCCCCTCCTTCTTCCCAGCCCTGGGATCACAGAGGCAAGCCTTAGGTGGCCACTGGGGACCAAACTCAGGTGCTGATACTTTTCTAACTAGTACTTTATCGTGTGAGTCTTCCCCCAACCTGCCCATCTGTCTGTCTTTCTTCAGTACTATTATTTGTCTTTTATTCATCTATGTTCTTTTTCTGTTTTATCTGGAATTTTAAAACAAAACAAAAACAAAATATGGCATTAAAATTTCTTAAACAATGTGTTTGTGTATCATTTTTCAGATGAAGCAGGGGTGATCATAGGAGGGCTTTTGTTTGTTTGTTTGTTTGTTTGTCTGTTTTTGTTTTTTGAGACAGGTTTCAAGAGATCTGCCAGCCTTTGCATCTGGAGTGCTGGGATTAAAGGCATGTACCACCACTGCCTGGCTATAGAAGGGTGTTTGAGTCACATCTTGGGTGTCTTCTGACCCTTTCCCCTCTTTCAATTTATCCTTTTCCCAGCTCCAGTCTCTTGGAAGAAGATTTCCCCAAATAAACTGTTCCCCCATTTCTTCCTGAGCTGAGAAGAAAGCCCCCCACTCCAATTCTTCTGATAATTCTCGTAAAAAAGAAATAGCCTGTCTAGATTCAAGACTTGCAATGGGATTTCTCCTAAAGGAGGACACAAGCAGAAGCAGCAGCCCTGAGGTGTTAGGGCAGCTGCTGAACCAGGAAGAGGAGCTCTGTGGTCCACACACCCTGTAAACACCAGAAAAGAGTCCTCCAAGAAAAGACCCTTCCATAGCCCTGCCTTCTGTTTCACAGGCAAAGAGGATGTTCTCAGAAGGTAGAACCTGGGTGAAGGGGCGGGACATATGTGCAGAAGAACATTTCCTTTGACCAGTAGGAAATCAGCAAGGATTGGTAGATATGGATGTCTACGGGAGCCCAAGCACCACAGCCTTTCTGCCCAAATTTCTGTAAGAATTTGTTGTTTTCCCCCCTTTCATGGGAAGGGATCAGATGTAATGTAGCGTGTCTACTTCACAGCTGGGTGAACAGAGTTAGGGGAATCTTATCTGAGATTGTCTCTCTAGGACTAGCCTTGTCTTCTATCCCATCTCCTGTCCTCTCTGGCTCAGTTGCCTTGCAGAACCTTCCTCTACCAGGGACCCATAGCTGCCACGCTACGCTGGAACTCAGGCAGGGGGCCGTCACCCAGGGGACCTTCACTCCTCATTCTGGTCTCTCCAGAATTACCCTTAGTGAAAAAAGAGGAAACACTGGGCCAAAGCTGATACAATTATTGATTACGTAATAGCTTGTTCTGTGGGTTATGGGCAAATGTATCTAAAAGTTCCAGACATGTTATTAAAAGGATGACGTAGGCAGCAGAGACACTGATAACCAGGAAATGATCATAGGGAATCCATACTGTAAGACTCGTTGTATTTTAGTCTTTGCAAGATTTAGAACTGTGAACTCAAAGATCCGGATCTAACAAGTGCCTTCTGTGCCCAGTACTGTCAAACAGTTTGTAACTCTCCAGCTACTCACATGATGCTTCAGTTAACCTTAAGATCTGGGAAGATACTATTCCCATGGAGGAAATAGAATCACAGAGAGGTTAAGCTATTTGCCCAAAGATGAACAGCTAATTAATTGCAGTCATGGTGTTTGAACCTTGTCAGACTGAGTCTGGAGTCTGTTTCTTCAACGACAATTTCTTTTAAGGCCAAGGGTTGGATGTGGGTGACTTTGTAACCAGCTAGAAAGTGTTTCTAGGTTATAATGAGGCCTGACTTTGAGAAGAGCGCCCCCTTCAGGCCACTGTGCATCCTCTTAAACTGCATGTACTTTGGGACACTGTTTAGAAGTATTTATTGACATGTTAGCAATCAGCCATGCTCTGAGATCATCTATGGCTCCCATTAGTTTTAGAGTTTTGAACACTCTAGCCTTCAAGACCTCTGCATCTGGATCTCTGTTCTTCATTCCTTACCTGATACTCTGGTCAGAACGCTCCTAGGCCCTGTCTGCGTTTCTTTGGCTCCCACACTTCCTCCTGAGTTGTTTTTGTTTGTTTGTTTTCTACAAAGTTCCCTAACATTTCCATTTCCAGGCTTTTCAGGTCACTGTCCCAACCAAGCAAGCTGTCTAGAAGGAGGACGTCTTCCCTTTCTTCTAGTCCTGGGGCGTAACAGGACCTTGGGGGAACTCATCTGGTGGAAACAGGTAAAGCAGGGCAGCTTAAATCCAGCCCCTCTTCTTGCTGGCTGTGGGGGACCTGGGCCGGGTCATGCCACCTCTTTGAACTTCAATTGCCTCTTAGGCAAATGGGGAACATCTTGCCTACATCTGGTTTCTGGAGGGATCTTTCGCACCACAGCTTGCTAGAAATCCCTTGTGTGGGCTCCTGTAGGTTCAGGGGCGGGATGGTTTGCTAGTGCAGTGTGTGGTGGCTGCTGTGGTCATGGCTGGCACAGCCAGATGCAGTCTTGCATCATTCGAGCCTTCTATGCTCTCTGACAAGGTGTTGAGCCCGCCCTGCTAGAGGAGCAGGAGTCCAGGAAATGCTGTGAGAAGCAGCCGCAGGGCCAGACTGTCCAGCAGGTCTAACTGGCTTTCCTCTGGCCAGGATCTTGGGTTCAAATAGCTCTAAATTTGGTTGTAAGGGAGGACCTGGAAGGCAGGAGTGCTGGAGAAGTGATTACAGACACAGAACACAGAAAGAGCCGAGAGTTGCAGCCCTGCGCGTGAATATGCTCACCCACACAGATGGACCCTGTCCAGATATTCAGCCCAGGAACCATGGCTGAGAACTTGCCAGCATTTTCTCAGGAGGGACATCCACCTAGCCTGGATGCAAACTTACCTCCCCTTGGGAGTCACGTTTTAGAGAGAACATCACAGTCCTTAGATTTTTTGGGGGGTGGGGTCTCTAACTTGACGGACAATGTAGTTTGTTTATGGTGTTTGTGTTTCTGAGAGTTGCTGTGCGGATGGTATCTTAGTGCACGGGTGTGCGTGTGTATCCAGTCGCGGAGATTGTGTACCTGGGTGTGCATATGCTCATCGGAGACTGTGCATGAACCGTTTGTGCAGGGAGGCGGGAAACGGTGCTCTTCAGTGAGGAAAGTGGCAGGCTGGGAGGTAGGTTGTTGTGGAATTAGAGTTCATGAATCTTTCTTCTTTGTTCTTGGAAGCCAAGAGGGATGTGGCCAGGTGTGCTAGCGAGTTTTATGCCAACTTAATACAAGCTAGCGTCACTGGAAAAGAGAGAGCCTCAATTGAGAAAATGCCTCCATTAGATCAGGCTGTCGGCAAACCTGTAGGATATTTTCCTAATTAGTGATCGATGGGGGAGGGTCCAGCCCATTGTGGGTGGGGCCACTCCTGGGCAGGTGGTCCTGGATTCTATATGAAAGCAGGCTGAGTAAGCCAAGGGAAGCAAGCCAGTAAGCAGCACTCCTCCATGGCCTCTGCGTCGGCTCCTGCCTTCAGGTTACTGCCCCGTTTGAGCCCCTGCTTTGGTTTCCCTCAGTGGATTATGACTCTGGGTACATAAGCCAAATTAACTCTTTTCTCTTCAGGTTGCTTTTGGTTGTGGTATCCCATCACAGCAGTGGAAACCCTAAGGAGGACAGAAATTGGTATCAGAATAGTGGGGTGTTGCTGTTAAAGAGCCGAACATATGTTTTGGGGAGGATCACGGAAAGGCTTTGGAAGTTCGGGTGAGAACAGCCATTGAGTGTTCTGTGGGAGCTTAGAGCCACCAGGGTTGTACCTTGTGCTGGTCCTGGGACTTGGTAGTGTAAGAATCACCTAGGTGGTGCTGGGTTTGAAGGCATGGAGGGCAGCTGAACCTTGGCACTGTGTGGCAGGGTTGGAGTTCCTGAAGTGATATCAGGAGTGGCTATTGGTGAAAGTGTAGCCCAGATGCAGCAAGACCCCAGTATTTTGAAGATGCTAGTACCACTGGATGGTTGCTAAGGACAACGGCAGGTATGGAGTGGAGCCAGCCTTAACCGAGGAGACAAGCTGTGTGTGCTGTAGAGGCCAGAGGCAGATAAATGGCCCGAGCGCTTTGGGGGAGCCCAGAAGATTGTGCACGAATCCCAGAGATTGGGCACTGAGTTATTACATTGTTGGAGTTTGGTTTTTACTTTATTTGGATTTTTACTGTGCTCTAGTTCTTATTCTTGAAGTAAGAAAGTATTAACTTAATTATGACTTTTATAGGAACCCACAGTTGAGAGATTTTGAACTTCTAAAAGAAATTTTGAGTTTTTAAAAGAGACTGGGTAATATATCTATCCAGATACGTATGTGTATATATATGTATATATATATATATATATACACACGTATATACATGTATATATACATATATATTGATACGTATATATACGTGCATATATATATACACATGTATATGTGTATATATATACACACACATATAAACATGTATATAAATGTATGTGTGTGTATATATGTATGTATATATATACATATATATATATGTATATATATATATATATATATATATATGCGCCAAATAACTCCTTTCTTCCTGTGTTGCTTCTGGTTGTGGTGTTTCATCAAAGCAATAGAAACCCTAACTAGGACAGCCAGTGTACTATTCTCCAGCAGTTTAAGTGTGAGTTAATGAGACTGTGTAAAGCTCAGAGAAGGCGGCAGCTTCCCTCCTGGTTATAATCTAAGATACAGAGAGTGGGAGGAGAGGTGCTCAGGGGAGTACTGAGCCTGAGTGAGCCTGGATGGTGCTCCCAGTGCAGCGAGTGGGCCAGGCAAGTGCCCACAGGTGCAGGAAGTTTCGTGAGACCAAAAAGAGGAGGCCATGGGTGGTTCTCAGGGGCCTTGGATTCAGAGTAGAGTTTGGCATAACCCAGGACCTGTGGGGAACCTGCTGTCACAATTCTGCTTCGTGACCCAACACATCTCACAGCTGCTTGGACCAAGTTGGCCAGCCATCAATTTCCTGAGAGGTTTGGGTTTGGGCTCTATAGACAAGACAATATTGTGGTGGAATGGAAAGCTGGGGAAACTTTCTTTACACTTTGCGAGTGAGGAGCCATGGAAGAGGGAGCCGATACGTGGAGGACGTGGAGGACGCTGAAGAGATTTAGGGTGGTTGGATGAAGCCAGATAGAATGAAGGGGATTGGCTGGTCCCGTGAGTGACCAAGAACAATCCCCTGACAGAGAGAGAGAGAGAGAGAGAGAGAGAGAGAGAGAGAGAGAGAGAGGAAGGAGGAGGAGGAGGAGGAGGAAGAGGAGGAGGAGGAGGAGGAGGAGGAGGAAATAAAAGTGAAAGCAAGGTCTGCCAGTAAGGCTGAACTGAAAGGAGTTGTGACGACATGAGGTCTGCGCTGAGGTGAGCCAAGGAATTGACTCCAAGCCCCCAAACAGCCAATGGGAAGAGGGGCAAAAGGATGAACTTTTAAGTCAAGAAAGGCAACCCCACTGTTGTCGGGAGAGACATAAGATTTCCTGTTTGGGAACAGGAAATAACTTTTTTTTTTTTTGTGGGTAAGATTTTGGTTCAATTTTAAGTCCGAGAAGGGTGGGGCAGCAGTGGAGTTTATTGTGGGAGTCAGACTGGATCCAACTTCATGTGTAGCCTTGGGAGGTCATTTAGTTTTTTTTTTTTTTTTTAATTTTTATTTTCTATATTCTATGTTTACATTCCAAAGGCTTTCCCCTTTCCCAGTTCCCCCCCACCATACATCCCATAATTCCTCTCCCCCCCAACTATTCCCCAATCATCCCCCCCCCACGGTTTCTCTGTTCTGGGTCTACAAAACTGGATCCAATCTTTACAGGCCCAGGGTCCTCTCTTTTCTTCTTCTTGGGAATCATTTGACTTGCTAATTGTGCCTTGAGTATTTAGTGCTTCTGGGCTCATTAATATCCACTTATCAGTGATTGCATTTCATGTGTATTCTTTTGTGATTGGGTTAACTCACTCAGGATGATATTTTCCAGATCTAACCATTTACCTACAAATTGCATGAATTCATTGTTTTTAATTGCTGAGTAGTATTCCATTGTATAAATATACCACATTTTCTGTATCCATTCCTCCTTTGAGAGATATTTGGGCTCCTTCCAATTTCTGGCTATTATAAACAAGGCTGCTATAAACATAGTGGAGCATGTGTCTTTATTGTATGCAGGGGAATCCTCTGGGTATATGCCCAGGAGTGGTATGCCAGGGTCCTCTGGAAGTGGCATGCCCAATTTTCTGAGGAACCGCCAAACTGATTTCCAGAGCGGAGGGTGCACTTGCCTTGAAGGGCCGTGATACTGACTTAACAGAGTCCAGGGAAGGACTGGGCATCCAGTGGCTGGTTGGTAATTGCTTCGCTTTCTGTCCTCCCCAAGCTGCCTGCCCTTAATTATTATTATGTTTCTGTTTCTCCTCCGCCTTGTCCTGCCTCAGGACAGCTCCTCCTCCTGCCCCTGAGACCAGGGCACAACTGGGCTGCTGGCAGGATGCCTGATGAACTCAGCTGGGCCACTGCTCCCTGCTGTGCCTGTCTGTGGACGGCCTGCCCTGCCCCCCAGCCTCCGACAACCCATATTCAGGCCATGACCTTCTCTGCTCCTGGCCCCAGAGTGGCTGAGAACTCTGTTCTCTGGCCCAATCTGGCTTTAGCATTCTCCCTTAGCACTCTCTGTGCCTTCCCACCCCCAAATCCTAGGAACAGATAAATAATTGTCTTAGCAATCTGTTGTTTTAACCTCCATCTCTCGTGGCTAGAACATGTGTCCCAAGCGCGCAGAGTCTTTGTGCCCTGCCCCTGTGATGTTGCTCGAGAGTCCCAAGTGGATCCGGAAGGATGGATGCGCGGGATGAATGAATGAACGGAGTGAGGGTTTGTTTGAACAGGGAGACGGTTCAGTGGGCAAAGTGCTTTCTGCACAAACATGAGGGTCCCGAGTTCTGATCTCGAGCATCAGTGTAACAGGCTGGGACCAGGAGCAGGCATCTGTAACCCTAGTGCTGGAGAATGGAGACAGATGGATCCCATGAGCTTGTTAGCCAACTTGTCTAGCTGAAATGGTCAGAGCCAGGTTCTGAGACTCTCTCTCTCTCTCTCTCTCTCTCTCACACACACACACACACACACACACACACACACACGTGCGTGCGCAGAGATGATTGAAGAGGACATTTCAGTATCAGTCTCTCGACCTTATAGTTAAGGAAAGCCACAGGTTATGTTGTAGTTTTTGACGCAGTCTCTGGTATTCCCTGCCCAGAGTGGGCCAGGTAGCCATGAATCTTGAGCTCATGACTTTCCTGCCTCTAGTTCCCTCCCAAGAGGGTTACAGGCATGAATGCATGACTCTGCCTGGTGGTATATGGTGCTTGGGATCAAACCCAGAGCTTCCTTCGTGCTAAGAAGGCCCTCTACCGGCTGCCCTATATCTCCTGCCTGCAACTCAATTTTTAAAAAAATCATATTATTTATATATATTTGCATCATCACCCACTTTTCTCCCTTAAATTCCTCCTGCTCTGCCCCCCTCAAATTCATGACCTCTTTTTCTTTCATTTTGATTTTGTCTTTTTTTTTAAACCTTTTTTCTAAGTCAGTCTGCAGGCTTTAGCCATAATATAACTTCCTTAGGGAGTCAGCACCCACAGTTCTAGCTGGGGTTGGGCACCCCAGTTCTCATCATCATTATCCCCAATACTCCAAGATCCGCTCAGATTCAGTCTCCCCATATCAATCCATGGGCAGGGGTTCTTTTCTCCCATGATCCTCTTAACTATAAATGCCACTAGTTGTATAATTTCTAGAGAACAGTGTAAAGTGTAAATGAATAGCTTCTTACTGCAAAATTAATGAGATCTGGGCGTGGCAGTGCAAATCTGTAATCCCAGCTCTCAGAAGGCTGAGGAGGAACTCTGGAGAGTTCAAGGCCACCTTGGGCTAAATAGCGAGTTTGAGGCCAAACTGATCTAAAGATAGTAAGACGCTGTTACAAAAATATAAATTGTATTCAATTCTCAAAAGAAAAAAAAAAGCCCTTTTGTATTAGATTGAGACATTCGAGATAGCGGCAGCAGACATTAAATCTGGCACTGCATTTTAAACCACAGGGCATTGTGTGGCTCAGGGGCACAGTATATCTGGAGTACTGGCTCTTTCTCTGGCCTCACACTTTACCTAATACCTGGTTCTTATTAGCATATCATTTAAATATCAAGTGAATGAATAAAAGTAAATACACCAGTAGATGTTCTATAGCTTTCCTGAGTTGTTCCAGTTTTCTCATCTTCAAAGTGGAGATATCCTGCTTGCTTCCCAGGCAGGCAGTGAGGACCCTCTGAGCCTGAGGCCACCAGATAAACCTTGGGGACATCGCCTGGAACTAGTCAGGTCCAAGTGGACAGAGGCCAGAGGCCAGCTTTGTGTAGTGCAGAATGAGGCTGGTCTGATAAGGTGGGTGGACTCTGCTCTCTGGAAGCTGCCAGCTTGCCTCTGATGACATATGTCTTCCTGGCCAGAGCCAGGGACCGGGGAGAGCCTGTACCTCCTCGTCATTCTAAGCCCTGTCAAGCACCGACATGGACCTGGCACCGGGTTAGGAACTCTGTATGTTTTATCGGAAAACTGCCCAAGGCCAGGGTCAGAGAGTGGTAGTGGCAGGTCCAAGGTTAATCGGGCAGCCGGGGAAGTGATGCTAAATTGTCTGAGGGGTTGCCACACCCCCCTTCGCTTCTTAATATCTACTGGGGTTTCTACCCCACATTTGCCTGTTTTGTTCCCAAGAAAATGACACAGAAACACTGTGCTTTATTAATAGGCTGTCAGCATTATGCTGGGGGTGGCTCTGAACCACTGCCCCTTCCACACTCTTAAAACCTATATGAATGCCCATGTTACTTGCCAAATTAGTGTGTCCTGGGCAGCTACTGCTATACTTGTTCACTCAGAGAGAACTTCTCTTGGCCATGTATTCTGGTCTATATTACTTAATGGCTACCACCTCCTCCTCATGGTCCCTACCTGAGGCCCTCTACTCAATCTCAAGTCCCACCGTCTTCTCTCCCCAGCTCAGTCACAGGCTCTCCTTTATTAACAAATCAGGGATTATTGGGGAGCACTTTTTGACAGCACATTGCTCAATGCAGGCCTGTCTCCAGACTGAAACCTGATCTCGGGGCACAGAACTCAGCATCTAAATACACAGTAGGGAAGGGCCAGTGTGGATGCTGGATCAGTCATAGCCTCCTTTAGTGTGCTGAGAATGGCAAAGCCATGAGGTGAGGGTGTTCGTAGGCCTCTCTGTGTGTGCACTTGGGCAGGGTAGCCAAGGATACCCTGGACTCTGGTTTTAGATGCCACTGACTTATCTCTGAGGCCAGAACAGACTCTGTCCACCCAGCAGGCCTTCTACATCCTTGAGGCTGCAGCTGGCCACTGCTGGTGTGACAGACCCAAGGGACATTGAAACTTCAAGACCAGCACTGCCCATTTTTCTGAGGAACCATTCTTCTACAAATACTTGGCTGGTCTTTGAGTTTTATGTCAGAAAAATAATGGCGCTCTAGACTTAAGATGCACTGAGGCCTTTATGAGCTTGCTTTATATAAAATAAAGGAACTGTGCATTAGAAATAGAAAAATGAAAGAGATCAGGGCCCTTGATACTCTTCTCTCTTTGCAAGACCATCATGAATGCACCCCGATTCACACACATGTACCTCCCCACCCCATAGAACACACATATATTGCAAGCACAGTGTGTCTCCTGACAGCCCCTCCCCCACATGCTTTCATTTTCCTTTTAAAGACTAGAGGTCAAAGGCTAACTGACTACTTTGAGCCCTAGGATTTGGCTTTTGCCGGGAGTTTAGAGTGAATAGTTTGGTAAGACTTGAAGTCACAGTGGAGTCCTACAGCCATCAAACTTCTCTCTCTCTCTCTCTCTCTCTCTCTCTCTCTCTCTCTTTCTCCCCCCCCCCCGCCCTCTCTCTTGCTTTGAAACATCTTGTATTTTGAAACTTGTGGTTATACAGACAGACAGACATACACATACACTATTAAGATAGGTAAAACTTACATCTGGTACTATGAAGTTCATTTTTCCTTAATTGTAGTTTTAAACTTCTTGTCTGTTCATTCTCTGTCCTCGGCTTTTTAGTGGCTGCTGGGGGGGGGGGGGTCTGGGACTTTTGTGATAGGCCAGCAGCAGATGTGCCTTGCAGGAGTCTTCAACAAAGTGTTCTATTTCTTTGAAGTCTCATGGTAGCTTGTGGTGTCCAGAACTGTGGCCTCGGTAGGTGCTGGTTATGGCCTTCAGGGCAACTTGGATGAGGCACTGAGCCGTGAAAAGAGCCCAGGGCTACATTTTCCATCCAGGAAGCACTCTTAACACTGGCTTTCTCTCAGCTGCTCATATATCCTTACTCCCCCAACACACACACACACACACACACACACACACACACACACACGCCCCAGAACTTCGGAGTCCTTAATATCAATTGAATCTTCCTTGCCACACACTGGACCTATTGTTGTGACTGTGAACCTGACCTCCAGGTTGTGGCGTGAACAGGCTGAGACACTCCTCAGCATGCCCAGGGCTGACACAGGAACCTCACATGTTGGTACCTGTGGATCTCTGATCCCTTCATGGAGGAGGAAAGTTTGAGGCTCAGACAAGAGTGCCTTCCCTTCAGATACATAGAGAGCCAGGAGCAGTCTGGGCTAGATCTCAGTGCCCTTGTGGATCTGTATGGGCGGCTCTCCAAATATGGCCAGTTGTGGGATCTAGAACCCTTTACTGGGATTCTCTGGGTTGTGAAGATTGTTGGCCTGCCTGTCTCCAGCTTTTCCAGCATCTATCCCCTGCAAAACACTTTCTGGTACAATCCAACAGCACAAATCATAACACCAACAGAACTTTTTCCCATCATTCCTAGGGGCTAGGGAAGAGTAATGGCCTCTGAAAGATGTCCGTGTCTTAAGCCTGAAAATATGCTTTCTTACTGTGGCTAAAAAGGTCTTTGCAGCTACCATCACAGTTGATGACCTTGAGGTTGGGTGTGTATCGTCCCAACGGAGCTTTCAACTGAAAAGCTTTCCCAGCTGTGGTCGGGGCAGGTGTGATTAGAAAAGGCATGTTTGGAAGCATAACACTGCTAACTTTGGAAGTAGAGAGAGGTGGTAGAGACCAGGGAGGTGCCCCTTCCAAGCTGGGAGAGTAAAGGAGCCCCCAGAATAGAAACTCAGCTTGAGTGATATGGCACCTTGAGATTAGTTTAAGAGATCCCCATGGGCTTTTAACACACACTGTGACTGAGATGATACTGTACTCCTATGGGTTCTCCAGGAAGCTCCATTTGTCCCCAATCGTTGTACACACATGTACGTGAACATACAATTATGCTGCTCCTCGACTTGGGGTGAGCACTGACAAGGCAAGGTATGGTCAGAAGTAGGAGGAAGAGGGGGAGGGGAGGGAAGGGAGAGGGAAAGGAGTGGGGTAGAAGAGGAGAAGGAGGAGGAGGAGGAGGAGGAGGAGGAGGAGAAGGATGTTGGTTTCATTAATGTTAGTCTACTAATTCTGATACCAACAATAGCAGCGCCCTTGGGCACTCAGCTAAGTGTGTCACGGTCAATCTGCCATCATGCTAGGAGAGAGGTTAGTCTTCCTATGCCCATGTTCCAATACCCATTTTATGGGTGAGGAAACTAAGACTTAACAAAGGTTAAATAACTTGCCCAGGGTCTCTCCACTAAGAAGGTAGGATTGGACTTAGGCGATCTGGGTCACGTTTAATCACTTTGGATACTTTAAGATGTGGTGTGCATACACACACCACCAAGTTATAACTTAACCAGCTTTCCTCCTTCAGATTCTCCCCTCCCCACCCTTCCCCTCCCTATTATTACTGCCTAAGGGGGTAGAAAAGGACCCATGGGTGGAACTCCCTAGGGTTAGGGTCTTATCAAGGCTTTTGATAATGATTCACCATGAAGTAAAGTTGCTAATATATTCTTTTGAATTTTGCATCTCCTTTTATGAAACTTCACCCACTTCAGCCAAATGATTGGTTGGACGTGATGTGTTATTAATTACACACAATGAGTCAACGTGTCAGGCTTGGTACCGGTCCCAGGCTTGTCAGCTCACAGGAGTGGAGACATCCTGGCTTGTGTCCTTAGACCGTAGCAGCGGGGTCCTGCTCTTGGGGGCGACCCACTGGCTTGGGCAGGCCACTGACCGCAGAGCATTCATTCCCTGTTTTCCAGAGCTAGCAGCTGGTGTTTCATACCCATGCCCCTACTTGCCTAAGGGGGGAGGTTGGGCCAGGCCCCAGGAACCTGTTGGTCTGGTTTGGAAGCTTATTACCAGGCTCTGGAGAAGGATGGAGACCCAGGGGAGGAGGAAGGGAGGGTTGGGGAGGGGGGATAGGGGAGATGGAGGAAGGGTCATAGGGAAGGGGAAGAAGAGGGAGTGTATATCGTGGGGGGAGGAAGGGAATGGCCCTGGAGGACCTGGAATAGCAGGGGTGCTCCATGGCTCCTCCATCTCATCCCATGCTTCCTCCTCGCCTCCCTCTCTGCTTCTCAGGGGAAGGACTTCATCTGACCAGAGGGCTTGAAGGAGGAAAGGAAGTCTATTTGAGGCGCTTCCCTTAAAGTCTGGCCAAATCTGCTTCCAGAGACTCTTTCCTGGTTTTAGTGAGGGATGTTGGGGTTCCTGGCAAAGTGCCTTGAGAAAGGGGTGGCAAGCGGTGTGCTCCGTGGGCATCCTGAGAAGTGACGGGGATGCCTCCGCAGCGGGAGTACCTAGGCAGCCTGGCGGATCAGGGCCACCTTTCTTCCTCTGCACAGATACTTCGAGGTTAATGGCCAAAATAACTGAGACATAAGTAAGTCATTTTCTATGGTTGTTCTCTACTATACAACCCAGGCCCCGGGCCCTAGCCTCCAGATGCCTTTCAACCCACACGATTTTTTTTCCTCCTCTCTCCCTCTTTTCTTCTTTTCCCACAGCTATGTGGAGGCTAGTGTTGTGCTGTGGATGGGGATTAGAAGAGACTTTGGTTCTCTGAGATTATAGCCCAGGGTCTCTTAAAGCACATCTGAATGGTAGCTGAGCCATTTACAGGGTGGGCAGGTGGGTGGGACCAGCAGAGAACCTCTACCCAGTACCCCAAGTCTGACACACCTCACCTCAGCCAATTGCCTACAGAGCAGGCCTGGTGGTCCCAGCTACTTTGTTGAAAAAAGTGGATGCACAGGGGTGAGCAGAGGATGTGTCCAAAGGTCAGAGGTCACATGTCAGACCCAGGGGTGATAGGGGGGCTCTGAGGCACAGGCCAGACTGATTCAAAACTCCCTAACCATTTGCTAGAGCACTTCTCCCCAGGAAGGTATTCCAGACCAGGGAAGGCTAGGGGTGGTGTACATGTGGGACTTCACAGTGGGCACCCAAGGGTGTACTTAGATGAATGCAGGCTCCCGACAGGGCTTCCAAACGGTCTGATCAAGATACCTTGGCATGTCAGCTAACAGGCAAAAGGGATGCTGAAAGATTTTTTTTCCCTGCAAGATGCCAGGGTCCGAGATGAAAAGTGGCCTGCTTGAAGCATGAGTCTCTGAGTAAGGCTGGCTTCGAGTCCTGATATAGTCACTTGCCTGTACATGACTGGGAAAAGGTCTCTTGACCACATATGGCTGCTCTGAACCATAGAGAAGATTCCCTGTTTACAGAGCTGTTATGAGCACTGAGCAAGCGCAGTGCTTTTGCCCTGAGCCAGACACATGGTAAGCGCCGCCGCCGGTGTTCATGTTTTCTTTCGTAGGCTGACATCAGGGCTAGCATGGGGTATATCAGAAAGCTCCAGAAAAGGGGAACTCTCAGGCCAGGGCTTAGCAGCTTTTGGAGGTTGGGCTGGGCAGCCTTCTTCCTCCTCCAGTGCCCATTGTCCTTGCCCTAAGCTTTGGAATGATGGGAGGTGGGGTGGGGAGGAAAAAGAGGTTCCAAAGGTCACCCATGGGGCCTGACTCTCCCAGGAAGCAAGGGAAACTGCTAGGTCAACAGCTCCCAGGGAGGACAGCCTCTGTCTACCGCTAGGGCCCAGCAAACTGGTCTTGGGCAGGCTGCATTTTTCTAATACTCCCTGGTGGGCATGGGGGTTGGGCTGGATTGAGTCTCAGGGCATCTTGGCTTTCCCTCCTCTCTACCCACGAAGCTACCACCCGAAAAGATCAAATGGTCTCAGAAGTACCAGGACCTCAGCTGGTGGAGTGCTGGCAGGTACTGTGGTATCCTCCTCGCTCACCAGGCCAAGTGTGGCTTTGGTTAGTTGTGAGGGAGCTAATTGCCTGAGACACAGAAACACACTGAGGCTGACATCCCAGACAGGCACACTCCATGGGAAACGGAGCCCTGGATACTGGTAGAGGCCTATGAAGATGACTTAATGCCATTGGAACCAGAAGGAAGAAACTGGAAGAAACAAGAAGCTGTTGTGTCAATAGGCACTGGGTAGAAGTTTAACCTTTTTATGGAGAAAGGGCCTCACAAATACCAGAGTTCCTCAGGCCCATGAAAACCACGCAGAGCCCAGTCTTTGTACTTCATTCCCTCAAGAGTTGAGATTTCAAGAGACAAAAGGGACCTGGGTGCTGAGTTCACATGGAATTGGGTTTGGTCCGTGGTTCTGTAAGCTCCCTGAACCCCAGTATGTAAAATGAGTGAGTGAAAAGTCTTCACAAGTGAACCCCTGAGCGTGTGAAAAGCATTCAAGGTACCGAAGTGATCAAGGAACTCAACAAAACAGAGATGTCTGCGTGGTGTTTAAAACCTCATTTCCTGGACTCCGCTGAGCACTTGCTGTGGGCCAGGCTTTGTGTGTGTTTTACTACTTGCCCTCTGTCTATTCTCAGGTCGTCTTCACAAATCTTGGTCCCAAACCCCCACCTTTGTATCCTCAACACCCTATTCCCTTCTTACAGAGACCAGAGGGCCTCCTCCTTCACCTTTACATCCTTAACTGCCACTAGATCTTTAGACTGCTTCCCAGCGGGCCAGGAGGCTGAACCTACACCCAGTCGAGTCAGCTGTCATGGCTGGACTGTGGACTGCTGGCTTCCCGCAGACAAGGTGCCTATCTTCAAATTCCCTGCAGCCCCACGCCCCAGTGGGTCCCACTTGAACCCAAGACCCACAGCCCTTCCTCATCTGTGGATCCTCGTCCAAACTCAATCTAGGGCTGGCTGCTTTAATATTCCCCGGCAATCTGCAGAGACTTGGGCCAGGCAACTTCCCATTTGAAATGTTGACAAGTACTCCTAATAAAGTAAAAGCCTGTTTTCTATCTTTCTTCCTGCCAAGGGCATAAGGGATGATTGATTGATTGATTGATTTAGAGAAATTAAAACATGTCACATATTTTATAAGCAACACAAGCACCCATGCAGGGCCCTGAATACCTGACATAAAAATGCTCACTTTAAATGTGGAAATAAATGTTTTTCAATACTTAATCAGTATCACATATGAACAAATGAATATGGGGCAAAAAATCATTTCTTTTCTCTTAATAGGTACTCAGTGTGTACCTCTTTAGCTGTAGATCTTTCAGGGGGTGTAGCTGCGGCTTTAGAATGTGTAAAGACAGAAGTATTAAAACATAACCGCCATCCAGTCAAAGATACTCAGTTAAGGGGCTCCAGTGGTCATGTCTTGAGATATCACCAAACCTTGGCACTACTCAGAAGCGTCTCCACCCCTATCTTGTCCAGTGATTTCCATATTTTTTTACTTTCAGAACACCCCTTATTCTTCTCTCTGCTCAGAATGCCATGCTCTAGGAGGGTAGAGATCCTTCACTGGCGGATCCTGAGTTCCTAGCCTGGTGTCTCATGTCCAGTCAGTGCTTCTTAAACATTTGGAAAATGAGTTGATCAGCCTGGCAAACTCCTATTTAAGCTTCAAAACCTCCATCGAATATTGTCTGCACCTTTCTTTTGATCTTTGTGCTTAGTAGGGCCTGAGACTGTAGTCTCTGCTTCCTTAGTAGGGCTTGAGGCTGTAGTCTCTGCTTCCTTGCTGCTGCGTGTCCATTTGGTCCACCTTAAAAATTTATTGTGTGCAAGCGTGCACATGTGTGTGCACGAGTGTGTGTATGCATGTGTTGTACATGTACAAACAGGTGCCCATGGAGGCCAGAAGAGGATGCTGGATTCCCTGGAACTGGAGTTATAGGCAATTGTGAGTTCCTATGTGGATGCTTTGAATTTAACTTGCGTTGTCTGGAAGAACAGCCAGTGCTCTTAGCTCTTGGGCCATTTCTCTAGCCCTCTTTAGTCCACTTCTTACATATCTGCAAAACTAGGGTATTCTAGACTTTGGAGTCATCAGATCTGGGATACAATATTTTTTTTGACCATTCATTCATTCAATCACTCATTCATTCATTCACTAATTCACATATTCAACAGAGTCTTACTGGGTATCTGGCTCCTATGTTCCAATCCCTGGGAATTAAATGGCAAGTATAGGCAGAGTGGCACCTGCTTCTCACAGCCTCCCGCAGGCATGCCCACTGCCTCCTCAAGCCTCGGATTCCTTTGCTCTGATTTCTTTGGGAGCTGATTCAGTCAGGAGGTACTGTGAGGCACCTGGTGGTTGCTGGGTACTTGGTAGACTTTGCCTGGTCCTCAGCTGCTTCTGTGAACTATAAGCTTTGTCTAGGGCCACAGGAGGTTTCTGGTCCCTTCCCTTGGACACAGGGGAGATGGCAGTCAGTGTCAGCTGCTGCTACGGGTGGTAGAGGGCTCTTTGCACCTGTTTTCTTTTGAACAGGTACATACATACACACATGGTGCGTGCATAAATATGGTATGGTCAAATGTGGCCCGGCTTGACTGCACAGGCTGTTCTAATACCCATAGTCAGCCTTTTCTTCTGTGTGGGCCAGCTATAGCGTGGTCAGGAGTTCCAGGTCTAGAAGAACATGGCATAGCCCTGGGGCAGAGTGCTCCGTATCTGACCCAAGGTGGCTGAGGCTGAGACATGACATACTTTACCCAGTTTTGTGTGGAAGTTTGAAGAGAGGAGATGGGGTCAGAACTCCAGGACAAAAACGATGTATGTAGTAAGGCCCAGGTCATAGACTCAATAAGAGATAGGGTGAGGAGGTCTCTGAAGGGCAGGTGGAAGGCTATGTTGGAATTCAAACTGCCTGCTTAAAATTATTAATAATTTAATAAAACTTTGGAGTATCAAGCTTCAGAAAACAGTGAGCGTGCTTTATGTTAAAGCTTGAGACTTCCCAAAAGGACATGGCTTAAAGTTAATTAGAACAATTGAAATTGATTTTTTTTTTTAAAAAGATCAAATACATATTGTGACCTTGGGTATTTTGGGGCCATCCAAGTAATATGTAGGCAGCTGGGAATCATTACTGTTTTGTGAGAAGGGAAAGATCCCATTATAGTAACGACTGGTGGCCCAGAGATGGAGAAGGGAACATCAGAACAGGGAAACCACCAGGAGCTCCAGGAAGGAGTGGGGACCCATAGGTCACAGCTCCCGGGAAGGAGGGAAGAAGAGTCAGAGGTCACAGATTGGGACTTAGTGCTGGAGGAGGTCACATGCTGGGATGGCCCACTGCTCTGCTCCTTCCCAGTGTGTCCTCCACCCCTACCC
This sequence comes from Apodemus agrarius, assembly GCA_964023405.1. Lineage (NCBI taxonomy): Eukaryota > Metazoa > Chordata > Mammalia > Rodentia > Muridae > Apodemus > Apodemus agrarius. The sequence continues at coordinate 19,256,769 of OZ030008.1, forward strand.
CTGTCCTGGGGATTTTCTGTAGTTGCGCTGGCCACCTGATTGGCCCTGGGCACTGGATATAGTTTGCTGCCCCTGAGGTCTGGGTTCCCACTTTTCACTTAAAATGTTTGATGTGATATCCATCTGCTCTGCTGGACCAGGTGCTGAGGGCAAAGCCTGTCTGTGCTTCAGTTGTCCCTGTCACCCTGTCCCTAGCACTAGGACAGGCAGAGACAGGCATAGCAATAGAAGAACCACTGAGGAATGAGTGAACGGCTGCCAATCAGCAACTCTGCAGCCAACGACCTGGGCCAAATGAGAACTTTCCAGTGGTCCATGAGAGCTTCTGACTTTGGACTCGACGTGCATTTCCATGGTCAAGTCCAGAGCATTGGGAAATAAGAGCCTGTGTCGTAAGAAGGCGGCCTGGTGACGTGGGTGCCGCTGCCCAACAAACCTCCCACTGCTTGCTGTTGTGAGGCAGCATCCCTTACACTCTGCTCGCAGGCGCTGAGGGCAGGGACGAGTGAAGGACACTGGGGGACAGCTCCCTTCTGCTTGGAATGTTTGAGCATCTCAGCTGGGATGACCCTGGCCTTGGGAATGGGGACCCTCTTTAAGACACGTATTTGCTCCTGTGTCTGGCATCCAGGCTGTGCTGGCTCAAGGCCAAGCTTGCTGGATTATCATCTGAAGCAGCATACATGCCCTCCGGGAAGTAGGGAGTTAGGGTTTCTTATTGGCATCTTATGCCTCCAAGTGCTCCGTGCTATAACGTGGAGGCCGTACAGCAATGGAGTGTCACTTCTGTATTCTGGTGATCCAAGGTACCCCTCTCAAGAGGAAGGACCGCAGGCCCCGAATCTCATGAAAACTCTGTCAGAACTGCCATGGATGTCAGATCTAGTGCATGGTAGATCTCTGGCATCAAGTTGGCTCACAATTGTTCAAACAAACAAACAAACAAACAAACAAAACCAGGTGAACAAACCTAATTCCCAATTGTTTTTTCATGTGGGTATAAGAACATTCCAATTAGCCATGCAAAAGAGGGAAGAGGCTTGGCGTTTCACAGTCCAGGGTTCAAATCCTAATTTTATGACCGTAGCCAGGGGCTCTTAGGCAAGTCACTCAGCCCACTTGACTCTCATGTGTTGGCAGCCTGATACTGTAGTGGGTTTAGTGAGCTGCTGGAGAAACCTTGCAGCCTGGTGAGAGCCCAGCGGTGGCTTCCTCTTGTGCCCATCCAGGCTCCTCCATGTAGGGAGAGTCAGAATAAACGCTTCTCAAACTGTCTTCCTGGATTGAGGCCAGCCGTGACCAGAAGGGAGCCAATTTACGTCCTTGGGTCAGTTGCTAAGGAAGGACCTGGAGACACAGAGAGCACCCTACGATCAGTCCGTGGGCCATCTGTATCCAGTGGGCAAGGGAGGTGAAGGGGGGCAGCTGGGTGACCAATATGCTTCTGGGGAAGTGTGTGGTGGGCCATAGATGCCCTGATGTCAGCCTCGGGTTTGCCTTTGATCTGTTCTTAGTTATTTATATAGATTCAGTTAAAATCTGACAGCTCACTGACTTGAGAGGAATCTTCGTGTGAAGAAGGCAGACGCGAGCTTTCAGTTGCCCCCTGCTGTGACCTAATGCTCATTCAGAACGGTGTTAAGAACTGTGTCATCCTCATGCATAATCTCATTTGATCACACCAGTGTCTTTCTGAGGCAGGTCTTTGCGTGGACACCACTTTATGGAACAGGCACTGAAACTCAGATAAACAAAGTGAGTTGGCCAGCACCTCCTGGTGTGGTAGCTGCCAGAATACTGATGTAGCCCCCCCAACTGCTGGCCCTGAAGCCAAGTGTCCCAACGGGGTCAGGAGGCACATCCTGTTCCGTGTGTGGCTGGAACATCTGAGTGCGAGTTCTCATTCAGTTCAGACATTAGACTCCTTCCAGGAGAGGGAAGGAGAAAGACCTTGACGAGCCTGTGTAGGATCTCAAAACCATATCCTATGGGAGGGCACTGCCCTGGCATAGTAGAGAAAACGCTGATTATGGGGTCAAGAGCATCTGTGCTTGCTGAGTGGCACCCCATGGTGGTATTAGCCAGTTGGAGCTGTTCGAGACCCATCAGGTCCCTTTAACTGTGGTGTATCGCCTCTCGCTAGTGGGGTTGAGACCACAGTGAGTCAGAAGTGCCGTTGCAGGCAGACCCGCAGAAGCTGGGCCCTTTAGCGGGATGTTTGGCATCAAAGTGTTCATAGTAGATATCTCTCAAGTTCTAGGGGTATGGCTTTCTTGGCTGTTCAGTCAAAATTATTTTCTTGGTCTAGCTGCTTTTTTTTTTTTTTTGCACGCTAAGGAGATAAGGGTTATTGTATTAATGACCACGCTTCTTTTCTTCGCGTTTTCATTTGAAATTTGTAAGGATGCCAATCAGCATGTGTATCTTATGGGATTATCACAGTTGAATAAACTGTAGCAAGGAGAAGTCGAGAAATTGGCCCAAGGCCATACCATAGTGGATGAGGCTGAGCCTTGAATCCCGGCCTCTGGCTGTGATTCTCTCATTATCTATGGCTCTTCCAGGGAACGATGGCCCCCTGGAATGTCTGACTAACGTTGGTGACAGCAAAGATGTCCCCCCGCTCTCTGCCCCTTCCATCTTCTCCCAGCCAGAAGTAAAAGGGTAGGACTCCCAGACTCCTGCTGGGCTGGCGGAACTGCCCGGAGCAGGACATCAATTTGGTTAGCCACATGTTCCTCTGTGGTAGGAATTAGGTGAGGCCCCTGGGAAGATAGCTATAAACAAGGCAGGGCAGATGTAGGCCGAGGCCATGGTAGTGCCATGTGCTGGGCTGTGATAGACGTAGGGAATGTGGGTGACCTCTTGGTCTCCCCTGGACCTCATATATCCTCTCACGTCCAACTGCCTAAGTCTACACTGTCAGTGCTGATGACAGGCTAAAGATTGATAGTCACCAGGAATGGCCCCCGGCTGGTGAGTGACAGCCTGGTAGATTTATACCCAGGGGACTCAGGTGCATGTTCTGCCTTCAGTTGCAGCACAGCAGACTTCTGGCTGCTCATAGTGGGAACTTTGCTGGTATACTGAACTTGGCCCTTTTTCTGTACAATCTGCCAGGGGATTGTGGAGGGACTCAGAGATGGACGGCAACATGCCGTGTGTGTGTGTGTGTGTGTGTGTGTGTGTGTGTGTGTATGTGTGTGTGTGTGCCTGTCTGTTTGTCTTAAGGTTTCTATTACTGTGATAAAACACCATGGTCAGAAACAACTTGGGGAGGAAGGAACTTATTGTAGCTTATAGTTCCACATCACAGTCACTGAAGGAGTCAGGGCAGGACTTCAAACAGAGCAGGGACCTGAGGCTGATACAGAGGCCATGTGGGAGTGCTGCCTACTGGCTTGGTCCTCCTGGTGTACTCAGTTTGTTTTCTTATAGATTCCAGGACCACTTGCCCAGGGGGTAGCATTGTCCCCAATGGGCTGGTCCTCCCACATCAAAGGTCAATCAAGACATCGCTCTACAGACTTGCCGTCGATCCTATAGAAGCGTTTTTCTCAATTCAGATTTCCTCTTCCCAAATGACCCTATCTTGTGTCAAGTCAAAAATGAAACTAACCATACAAGGTCTGTGAGTCAGAGAAGGGGGTAGACTAGATCCTCAAAAGAATGTGAAGTAAGTCCTGAGAGTGGGTGGGAGTTAGCCAGTGGAAGGGGAGACGAGGATGGAGAGAGGGTGGGTGGAAGTTCAGGGGAGGTTAGTCTGGAGGAACATGACGACTCCGGGCATTTTGTTTGGTGGGGTAGGGTGAAATTGTAAAGCTGAGGCTGGCCACAGGGGACAGAGGACGATTTGTGCTACACCTTAGCACCCCGGGCAGAGACGGAAGAATGGAAGATAGGGAAGTTTGTGAAGGATTTAGAAGCCAAGATGGTGTGTTTCCTGGGTTCAGCTGGGCATGTTTTAGAAGCTCCTTCTGGGGAGGAAGGAAGAGAGAGTGCTGAGCCGATTCTCCTTCAAGGAACTTCTTCTTGCTACTGGTCTTCTCTCTTGGGAACCCATAAAGTTGGGCACTGTGGGTAATTACAGGCTTAAAGAGGCCCAGGGCCGGGAGTCTGAAGACGTGGGGGGTGGGGGCATGTGCTGTGAACAGGAGCCAGCGTGCTGGCTTGGCTGTAAGTAAAGGAATGGGACACCCAGACACCCAAGGCCCCCATAAGGTGACCCAGAGCAGGTCCGTTTACAGGCATCCAGGGATGGAGCACAGCATTGCCACAAGCCGGCCAGCCACACTCTGGACCAATTTTTCTCCCTCAGGGTTTGTTTCTATAGACGCTGAGGTAGGTTCTTGGTACAGTGGATGCTTTCTTTTGGAGTTCTTGGTCTCAGTGGGTTCTGCACGGTGAAGAAAGCGCTGCTATGTTCTAAGACAAAATGCCTCCCAGGCATTTTGAACAGGCTTCCTGGGGTCCCCTTCCTGCCAGGCCCTCTACCTTCTTCACAAAAACCCATTTGAGGAAGACAATCCACATGGCTTGGAAAACTTCATGAGCAACAGAGACGAGAGCTGGAGAGATCTGGATTTGAATTCTCTTCTTCCCAACATCTGGATCTCTCCTGGAAAAAAAAGTTCCTTTTGCTCAGGGAGCCTCAGTTTTCTCATCTCTGCAATAGGCTGACAACACCCACTTTGCAGGTTAGTTGGGAGCTCCAGACTTAGTGGATAGGTGTTAATACGTAATAGCCATTGAAGTCAGTATTTTGACTAAGCCATTTCTCCTTACCCTTGTTTTAAAGGTGTACAAAGGCATTCAAAGCCTTCTTAGGGCCACTTCCCACACTCCATTTATGGGATAGATGATCTTAAAGAAGACGGAAGCAAGACCCAGACAGACGGAGGGTCTTGTGAAAGCCTCTCTGGCTAATTAAGCTCTGTTTGTAGTTCTTTGGCGAAGCACAATCATTTGTTAGCTCTAATTAAAAGAAACTATAAAACCAACATAGAACCCAACTGAATACTTGGAAAACAGGGGGGTGGGGGGATCAGCCCTGCCTCATGAGGCTGGCAGCCCAGCCGTGCAGTGAGGACCCAGTTCATACACGTTGGCCTGGACCATAAACTCCACAGCGTCCTGTTCCCCATCCCAGATGAACCATTACCACGTCCATGGTTTCCTGTGACATCATCCAGCTGAGGCTGAGTTTTAGTTTCATTTTCCCCCAGTTTAAGATTCTGATGGATACCTCTTTATGAATGCAGAATATGTCTCCCCCCCCTTTTTTTTTTTTTGCCTCATTTGCTTCAGGTAAGTTCACAGAAGCAGGCTTGGTGGGTCTCGGGGAAGGAACACATTTTGTCCATTTGGTCCATGATACATATTTTCCAATTTACCTTCCATAAAGGGTCTTGTTTACTTTGCTTCAAGCAAAGCTTATCTTTCTAGAAATTTCCATGCAACCTTACTAGCATTGCATATTACTATTTGTTGTTTAGCTTGCTACATATGCTGCTGCTTCTTTTTAATTTTATTTTTAACTCACTTTTGCTAATTCAAATGTACACATATATGTGTACATATATGTGTACATATGTATCGGTTATTGTATGTGTTCCAGTGAGTTCACACTCTGATTTGAACAGTATTGGGTTTTTTTGTTTTTTGTTTTTTTTGGTGGTATTGAATAAGGCAAGTCTTTTGTTACAGTGTGCAAAAGGTACCATGGCTGTGTGTCTGCAAGAGGCAAGTTCACTGTCTGCCCTGCCAGACAGTAATAATTGTCCTCCTAAAGCCGGGCTGCCTCCAAAGCTGAAGTAAACAAATGATTTTACAGCACACAATGGGAGCCCAGACTGACCCTGGTGAATGAAGTTGCTAATGCGGCTTCCTGGGGTGGATGCCAGCCGAGGGCTTCCCCGGGTGACTTAACAGTAGGTCCTGGTGACAGCTGTACATATGGGACAGACGTGCCAAGGAATGAGGCAGGGGCTGGGGCGGGGTGTCTGGTGTCTGCAGTGGGGTATGGGTGGGGAGTGACGTCTATAGCGGCCACACTGATTCCAAAGACCTCAGGGAAGGGGCTGGGGGGCTTGGCATGGTACAGGTGAAAACACCAAGGGCCTCTGAGGTGGGGATGTGCGGTGAGAAGTTTTCAAACCCTAGCAGAGGCCCCAGAACACCTCTGGTGGCTCTGACCCAGTGTCCAAGTGTCGGGAACAGGCAGACCCAGGTTCCCAACTTGGCTCTGGCTGCTGAGATTGGTGGAAGCCGTCCTTGTGGGTTAAAGGTGAGCCGGGAGCCTGGCATGTTCTGTCCTCTTTTGCTGTGACCTCACTGGCCTCTCCGGGCTGGGATCCTTGGGCCTTTTCTCTGCCCTAGTGGCTCCCTGCTCATGCTCAGAAGGCCTCTTAGACGGCCTTTCCGCCTCTAACCTCTCAGGCTGACCTTGAGGCAAGCCGCTTCTTGGCTGCTCTGATTTCTTCCCCCATAGCTCCTGGAACACTTGTACCTGTATAATGGGTAAGCAGCAAGGGAGATCTGCTTGCGGCCTCTCCTCTTATGGCATCGAAGGCATCTCTCATTAGAGAATAAGCCCCTTGCTCAGACTTAACAAGGCGAAGCAACTGTACTTCCTCATGCCTGAAGGACTAGGCTAACTTCTCCTCCTCCTCTTGGAAGCCTTCCTTGGCCTCTCCAGCTGGCAAAAAGATGGTTTTCTTTGTCTTCCTCCGTGCCACCTTTCTTACTGTTCTTACAGCACTTGGTTGGTGCTTGGTCTGTTCTCAGGGTAACTCCCTTGCCAGATACCCAACTCTATGGCCACATCTGCGTCTCTTACCGCACCCTCTCGTGGGATAACCTTATCCCTTGGGCTGGCCTCGGCACTTTGAGGACTCTCAAGGTACATTTGCTGAGCGAGTGAGTGATGAAATGCTGCCTCTGACATCCACAGAGGGCTCCTGATATGGGTTCTCTCGCTTGGCACAACTTTCCTGTCAAGGCTTGATAGGCAGAATGTCATCATACACAGCACGCACATTTGAGTAATGACACTGGCTGGCGATCATCGTAAGTCTCGGGGTACCAGTCCTGGTGGGCAGTTCTTTACGAGCAGTGCTGCGTGCTATCTCTCCAGCAACACAAAGAAACTGGTGCCCCCCGTCACCCTCGTCACACCAGGACAAGGTTGAGGTTTGCTGAGGACAAGTGGCTTGCCAAGGTTAAATCGTGAGGAAGGAACAGAGCTGGAATCTGACCCCAGTTCTGTGTACTGCCAAAGTTCCTGCCTGGCCACCCTGCCCCTCCTCAGGGTATCACATCTCCTGTTGTGCCCTTTGGACCTTGAGTTCTAAGGAGAAGGAACAGTGTCTTGTGTGTCCTGGCATCTCCAGGACCGAGCACAGGGCTGGGTGCCGGTAGGCATTTATAAATGTTGAGGAAAGAGATGGTTGGATGGACAGACTGCTGGTGTCTGCCCCAGCTCTGTTGCAAGTGGGGAGTTTCGGCAGCCCTGCAGCACACTGGGGGGGGGGGATGGGAGGAGGGGTGGGGTTTAACTTGGGGCTGATCTTGTACCCAAGTGTTCTGGTCATAAAACACAAGGTGTGTCATCGTGGGGACACGGTGAGCAATGTGCCTGCCTGCCAGTGTATCAGATATGTCTTGCCAAACACAGGGAAAATGAAATGTCCTGGGAAGGCAAACAGCCTCCTCCCTCCTGGGCCAGAGAGCAGGATCACCGTGCTCTACCCACACGCAAGTTCCACCGGTGTCCCTGCCGATGGCCGCAAGAGATAACCCGCGCTATGTGTGTCCCTGGGAGCTGTCCTGGATATGTAGGGGCTGTAGGGTGCCTAGCATATAGCTGGGTTGGGTTATTATCTATCCAGGGAACAGGCTTTTAGGAGGAGTGAGATCTCCCAGCTCAGGGCTGCCACGTTTGTGCCCCTAACATCAAGGACTGTGATCTGGGATTGGTGTCTCTTCTCTAAGCTCAATGTGTGAGACCGTCTGACTGCACTGGAGTGTAGTTATTGATGTATAACCAAGGCCCGAGTGCAAACGGTGGGGGCACTTATTTCCACACGTGTACCGTCCGGTTTCCCAGCATGCCGTTTGGCTCTGCTTACAGTGTCACCTCCAGTGATTCAGAGACTCAGTCGCAGCCAGGAGCAGTGCTCACTTGGGTTGGCCTTTGCTCTGTCTTCGGCCTTTTACACGGAGCAGCTCATCGGGATGTTGATAGCCCCAATGGTTAGTGTTAGCAACATCTGGCTCGATACCGACTTCTGCTAATCACCGTGCCCGGGGCAGGGCAGGCCACTTCACCTGCCTGAACTGCTGCTGCTTCACCCACAGAGTGTTCTGGTGCCTCACAGGTCAGTGGGGAGGGGCGTGCCTGTGGTACTGCTCAGGGCCAGCACACCGCTGGACTCCCTCAGGGGAGGGTGAAGATGCCACTAGGTCCGCCATCTGTTTTGTCCCCTGATACTTTGATATCCTAGCTGTCCTGCATCCCTCTGACCTCCCATCTCTGGCCTCCTCAGCCTCTGGTCCAGGAGCCCTTTCCATAGTATCAGCTCACTTTCCCCTCCATCTTCCCTGTTAGACCCTCAGGCTTTCTGTGTCACTTGCTCAATTCCCCACTGATCTGGGGCACAGTACCCCTGTGGACATTTCTGGGCCTTCACTAGACCTATGGCTTCTTTCTTCCTGTATGTTTCCTTTCCTGCAAGAGTGTGTTATGCGGCATGCATTTCTGTAGTGGTAATGTGTATATGTGTTGATGTATGTGGTGTACATGTGTGGTATGTCTGGAGTAAGTGTGGTATATGGGTATAGAATGGTGGTATATGTGATCTGTACATGATATATATGGTGTGTTGAATATTTGTGTGGTATGTATGAAATATGAATATATATTATGTATAATTTATGTGTCTATAATGATGATATGTTTTGTGTATACAATGAGTCTGGTATGTATGGAATATGTAGTATATGTGGCATATATGCTGTATGTGGTATATATGGTGAATGCATCTATACTGGTGGTATGTGGGTAATATTCTGTATATATGTTTGTGTAGTGATATGTATTATATATGTGGTATGTACATGGTATGTATAATATATATATGTATGCAGCATGTGTGGTATTTATGTATATGTAGTATATATGGTATGTGCTTGTAGTGGTGTTGTTTATGATATATGGTGAATATATGGTATGCATCTGATGTGTATGGTATATGTAGCTTATATGACATAGATGTTTGGCATGTATGGTGCATATGGCATTTATAAGACATATGTGACATGTATGTTGCACATATATGGTTTATAGTATGAATGTATGTGTCTCATGGTGTATGGTATGTGTAGTATATGGTATGTATGTTTGGCATGTGTGTTGTATGCAGTGTGTGTGGTATATAGCATGTAGAGAGTGTCTGGTATGTGTAGTATCTGTGGTATGTATGTTTAACATGTATGGTGTATTTGTGTGGTGTGTGTTTGTGCTGACTCTACAAAGGAAAGTATGAATGAGTGTGGGTGATGCACCTTCTATGTGCACCCAGATACAGTGGAGGTGCCAAGTATCTGTGTCTGACATCTGACACCGTGTGTGTGTGTGTGTGTGTGTGTGTGTGTGTGTGTGTGTGTGTAAACTAGGGCTCTTTGACTGTGTGTGGACTTAGTGTAAGGAGCTGAAGGACATGGAACATGAGGTGTCTCTGATAATGCCATATGCAAATCTCTCTCTCTCTCTCTCTCTCTCTCTCTCTCTCTCTCTGTGTATGTGCACGCATAAGACAGAGAGAGAGTGTGTGTTGTTTCTGTCATGAGACTGTGTGGTATGGTATGAAAAGGTCATGTGTAGGAAGGCCAGCATCCAGATGTTATGTTTAAGTGAGTGCATGACATTGTATGAATATGCAAAGAGGAATTTGGTATCTATGTGGTGAATGTGGTACTCCCTAGTCACCATGGTCACCATACAGGATGCAAGAGCCTCAGTTGGTGGATTCAGCCCATATATGTGTGAGCCTGTGAATAGGTCATGATGGAGTGTAATTGTAAAGGTGTGTGTGTGTGTGTGTGTGTGTGTGTGTGTGTGTATGTGTGTGTATGTGTGTAAAACAGACACAGGTGAAGTGCTAAGGGCCAGGGGCCAGCTAGTCAGTCTTTATTTTGTGCTGTTGGGGCAGCACTTAGCTCTGTGTGGGACCTGTCAGGGCAGGGGTGAGTCTTCTTTTGGACAGAGCCCTGATCAAGTCCCCGCCCATTCTCTGTCCCACAGTGGAGAATTCCCACAGCCTCTGAGCCAGAGTTACACTCAGGGCCTGGGAGAGGAGGTCAGAGGGCGAGCGCTGGGCTGGAACAGGCAGAGGACAGCACCCTGACTCCAGGCTGCTGGTTGCTCTGGATACGAACTGGGCTCTCTACTGTTCTGAGCCAGGCTCTCTCCCGTTCTCTCTGCTTCTTCCCAAATGAGGTTTGGGGACATTAAGCTGGTGACGATGGCCTTTCTTCTCAGTCATATTCTGAAATCCGTGGATGTCTTTGTCACCAGTGTCCTAATGAATTTTCTTTCTCAACAACAACAAAAACAAAACAAACAAACAAACAAAAAGAAAAAAAAAAGAAAAAAAAACCCAGAAATTTTGTTGAATGAAATCATGCCTGATAAGAATGTCTACGGTTGCTTGGGGGAAGGCAAAAATATTTGAAATGTTCTTACTCTACAACACATGAGACCAGGCATGTAGCCACACTGGGGAGAGTGTGCATATCCATTTTCTGGGGGAGAATGTGTACACCCATGAGTGTGAACTGTACAAGGGCAGAGACAGATACTTCCCCTCTAGCTAAGGCTACCCCTGGAGATGAGGTTCCCGGGCTGGTCATAACTTTCATGGTTTACTCTTCCAGGCTGCTAGGGAGATCAGGTACAGTGACTGAGAGTTGGTCTAGGGTTTCTGTTTTCCTGGGAGGGGTACCTCTCCTTTTGGGGGATGTGTACCATCAGCTAAGCAGACAATTGCTTGTCAGGTTGATTGAAGGCTTTTCAAAATGTCTTCCAAGGAACACCCTCCCCTCCCCCCAGTGAGCAGATTATCTGAGGTGGAAATGTTTCTCCCTCAGCTCCCCCCCACCCCCTTTCTCAAAGTAGTAATTACTGCCCAAGTAGCCCTCCATGGCGTTTCCTGTCGTTCAGAGGCTGAAGCCAGCGGCTGTTTCCTCCACTGGGTGAAAGACAAGCAAGCCAATTAGGGGAACAACCCCTCCCCCCTGCTTGGCCCTGAGCCCCAAGAGCTCCTGGGGGCCTCCGTGGGAGCTGAAGGGTCAGGGAGGCCTCATGTCTCCAGTGGGGATGACGGGTAAGCAAGGGACTGGCTGGCTGACCATTAGTAAGTACCCTTGGCTCTCTTCCAAGTCCTGCGGCTTCACTGACCCTGATCTCCACACCCCTTTCGCTTCTGAGGGAGCTTGGCCTGTCCTTAGCCGTGGCCGCACGGTGGAGCGTCTTCATGTTAGCCAAAGCAAGGATCACGACATGCTAATTGATTGACAGGCCCGCGTGTGCTCACAGCACAGGGCTCTCCACTTTGCATGTTTCCAAAATATTCTTTATAACGTGGGTTACAAAATTGGCAGGGCCGCTCTACGGAGCGCACCTGTCCATGCTTGGATGCATAACCTCCGGTAGCCTTGTGGTTTAAAGTTTTCCCCGCCCTTCCCTTTCTCCTTCCTCCACCCCTCTCTCCTGTCTCCTTCACTATCTCTACCTCTATCTTCACACCTTCCTTCCCCTAAGCATCCTCCTGGTCACAGAAGCCAAACCTGAGCCAGGGTACAGTCTAAAGTGAAGGAAGAGCTGAGCTTTCCCGAGTTGAGTTGAGGTGGCTTGGCCTAAGGTGAATGACCTTAGTCACTCCGTGCCTCAGTTCGCTCACTCATTCAGTAAGGTTAGGAACAGAATCTTCCTAAGGGGGCGGGGGATGAGAGAATTCACATGAAGAGCTTAGCGTAAGGCTCAGACTCTCTAGTCTGTGCTGAACACAGCTTTAAGGAGCAGAAGGTAGAGCAGACCCCGTTAGGGGATGCATGCTGCGGAGAGAGGAGAGAACCTGTAAAATGACCAAGGCACGACAAAGAATTGTGCGTTTGGGAGTTTCTGGGGACCCAGTATGGCTGGTACCGATTCACTGGTGAGGTGTGGAAGGGTGGCAGTGGGCTGGTGCTGGGACCACAGTACTGTGGTTGAGAGCATCGTCCCTGGATCTGAGAGTCCAGCTCCAGTGCCAGCCACTTACCAACCATATGTGATTCCCTTCATCTTCTCACAGGTAACAAGGTATCCATTGTCTCTGCTTTGGGAGACAGAACACCCGAGTTAGTCAATAAGAGAACTGCTCTGTGGGAAAGAGGGGATACCCTTGTTCACTGCTCTTGTCCGATGTGGACACATTCTGCATGCGGTGTATGTGTGTGTGTGTGCGTGTGCGTGTGTGTCTCACGGGCCCACCTGCAACCAGCAGTTGTTCACATGGTGTGTTTGCATGTCTATATATGTTGGTGTGTGGTGGGTGGGGCCAGGCCACAGGGAATCTACTGAGGCTTTGGGGAAAGATTGATCTATTCCAAGAAGCTCTTCATGGAGACAGGATACAACCACTTTCCCCAAATAGTGGGGAGCTAGAAATTTATAATCAATAACCTGTAGGAAAGCCCCATCTCCATTCTCTCCCTTGTATAATCTCGGTAGAAAACCCATTTGTAGCTGATGAGTTTCTTCATTTCTTTTTTTTTTTAATTTTATTTTCTATATTCTTTGTTTACATTCCAAAGGCTTTCCCCTTTCCCAGTTACCCCCACCATACATCCCATAAGTCCTCTTCCCCCCAACTATTCCCCAATCACCCCCCCCCACCATTTCTCGGTTCTGGATCTACAAAACTGGATCCAATCTTTTTAGGCCCAGGGTCCTCTCCTTTCTTCTTCTTGGGGATCGTTTGACTTGCTAATTGTGCCTTGAGTATTAGGGCTTCTGGGCTCATTAATATCCACTTATCAGTGATTGCATTGGATTTAACAGATATATATAGAACATTTCATCCTAAAGCAAAAGAATATACCTTTTTCTCAGCACCGCATGGTACCTTCTCCAAAATTGATCATATAATTGGTCACAAGACAGATGTCAACAAATACAAGATGATCGAGCTAATCCCATGCCTCCTATCAGATCACCATGGAGTAAGAGTGGTCTTCAATAGCAACAAAAACAACAGAAAGCCCACATACACATGGAAACTGAACAATACTTTTTACTCAATGACACCTTGGTCAAGGAAGAAATAAAAAAAGAAATCAAAGACTTTTTAGAATTCAATGAAAATGAAGGTACAACCTACCCAAATCTATGGGACACAATGAAAGAGTCTTCATTTCTATCATTGCTATGTTCATGTCTCTACTGGGAAGGCAGATAGCTAAGCAAGAGTTAATAATGGGGCCAGCAGTGGGCGGTGGCTGCTCCCAGCAGTGAGCCGGTCAAACCTCCTAGAAGTGTTGGAAGCAGAGGGAAGCAGGGTAGGGAAGTTGTCAGTGGCCTTCAGATAAGAGGACATTCGACCTTGGCTGAGACCAAGGTCCTCCTCTGGAGGCCCCCAGCATGCCAGCACGGCCCCAGGGGAGGCTATGGAAGTCTCCTTGCCTGCAGCAGCGCGGCTCAGCCAGGGCTGGACACTGGGCCTCTCGTTATCTGCTCATGCCACATGTAGGCAGGGCATGCTGGGCACATAAGACTTGGCTGGCCTGCAGGAAGCTGGAAGAGCTTCTGTCCCTCTGGGGTCAGAGGTGACTGGAATTTGGCAGTCAGGGACATGGGAACTTCCTGTGACCCTCCCAGAGCTGAGACTGGCAGCAGGAACCAGACAGAGCTCGTGGTCAAGAAATGACAGAAAGATGATTTGCATGGCCACTTCCTTGTAAGAGCCATACGGTGAGACTGGAGTTTGTGGTCTATGTGCATAAGATTTGCATGCACTCCTGCTTGTGTTTGTGCAACTATGTGTTTGTATGTATACACGTGTTTTAAGTGTGAAAAAGTTTGTGAATTGCTAGATGGACATTTATCTGCCTCAGTTAAGATGCTCTCGGCACATATATGAAGCACGGATGTATGTGTGTACAGCCATGTGTTCTCATGCATATAAACATGCATTTGGGTGGGTTTTATGTGAGCCTGTGTGTTGAATACTTGTATTAAATGTATAAGGGGGAGTATGGAACACATGCGTATGAATTCATAGGGAGTGCAATTTCAGTGTGTGTGTGTGTGTGTGTGTGTGTGTGTGTGTGTATTGCATCCCCAAAAATCTATCTTGGAATCCAGCAGGGTGAAGCCACTGAGGGAGAGGACAAAAAGCTATGACACTGGAAACACCTGGCCCTTCGTGTGGCCTTGGAGTCTTCAGAGGGGGTTTTGGGTTTCTTCCTTGCTATCGAATGTGCCACCCCGCACTCAGATACACAATCACCACACATCCTGTTAGCTGTGATTCCCAGCTCAGCACAGGTCTTTAATGGAAAGCGGGCACCTGCAAGGAGGGGCAGTGGAACCCCCTCCAGGTGAGAGCTTTCCCTGCGCTTGGAGGGGCCCACTGCAGTCCAGCGCACTGAGCCAGTCCTGGCATAGTGAGGGAGGGGTGGCTGCTTACACAGGATCCAGTGCAGAGGCCTCTGGTGGGGAAGACTGGCTCTGCCTTGAATGTGACATGGAAATCCAGGAGCTTTCAGAGCAGGCATGAGCCACAGCCACAGACCTCTCAGCAGGAGGACTGGGAGCAGACTCTACCTTCACAGAGTTTAAGAAAGAGTCTGGACTGGAGATGCGGCTCAGCGGAGAGCTTGCGTTGTACACACAGGGCTCCCAATTCACCCTCGCGCTGACAAAAGAGTTTATCTCTTTTTTGGCATTCACGAGTTATTTGTTCAATATGTTTCTAATAATAGACTAGGAGTGTGGCCTACTGCGTGCTTGTATAAAGTTTTATTGGTACACAGTCTTAAACACACCCATGTGTTTATGCATCTTCTGTGGCTTCTTTCATGCTACAGTGGTAGAGCTGAGTAGTTGTGACACAGACTCTGTGGCTCTTAAGTCCCCAAATATTTACCCTTGGTGCTTTGTAGCACAACTTTGTTGACCTGGAACTATAAGGTGATTTCACCAGAGTGAGGAAGATAAGCACCATGAAAAATAAATGCTGAACAATTAGTGAATGAAGGGCATAGTTAATTATGGAGGACGATTCTGTTGGAATCCAGGCAGAGAGGTTGGTCTATGCTAAGCCATGGGGCCAGAACACACACACACACACACACACACACACACACACACACACACACACACACACACAATGAGATTGACAGGCCAACATAGTCAGTGTTTATGGACAGAAAACTTCTCTGTAGAGGTGAATTTGAACCTTTGGACTCATTAGGCATCTAATAATTAATTAAAGATGGGGAACTGCACTTCAGGTGGAGGGACCAGCATAGGTAGAGATTGGGAGGCCTGAGGAAAGGTGGTGGACTGGGTACTGGGCACAGTCAACCACGATGAGCCTTGATGTGCACTTGTTGGGAACCAGTGGGCACACAAGAAGGTGGGAATGCTTGAGATCAGCTTTTGTGGGGCCTGGAAGGAATGTTCTCAAGGAGTTGGGATTTTGTCCTGGGAGTGCTGGAGAGTTGCAGGGGCTGTCAGTGGAGGATCCAGAGAGACCGAGGAAGATTAGGAATGCAAGATCCTGGGAAGGCCACCGATGGTGGTCCCACCTTCAGAGCTAGGCCGAGGTGACCTGAGACTGGGATGTGAGCAAATTCTACCATGTAGAAACTGATGAGCCAGGTACCTAGAGGAAATCTAGGACAGTCAGTTAGATATGAACTTTGGATAAAAACAGAACAAAACATGTTTAATAATAAATATAGTCCAAACTGGCATGTCAGGTGTAAGATACTCTGCTACTTTCCTGAAATCTAGATCTTACTGCCTGCCTAGTGTTGGTGACTTCAAGACCCCAAATGTGTTCCTGTGAAGCAAAGTATGAGGACCATGGGACCCAGTCTTTGGGTTTATAGAAGAAGAAATGAAGGTTTAGAGAATGGAAGGGCCTAGCTCCAGGAGACCAGCCAGGCTTGGTCCTAGAATTCTGCATCTTGCTGTGTTACCTTGACAGGAAGTTCTGGCTCTCGGAGAGGGTGGGCCTGGGGCAGCTGAGAAGCAGGCCACAGGAGAGCCTCCAGAGCTTGTGAGCAGCTTCTGGAACGTTCTGAACCAGCCAGGTAGGTCCCAGCAGGGGATGCAGTGTGTGTTCACCAACGCATCTCTTGCTCCTTCTGTCTGTGCCTCAGTTCATCCAGCCATAAAGTGGGACTAATTACACCCACCTCTCAGCTGAGTTGCAGGGATTAATTAACGTTTGTAAAGGGCTTTGTGATCCTTGGATGAAAGGCGTTCCTTACATATAAAGGGTCATTATTTTTATTATTATTATACAAGTGCCAAGTATTATTACCTTAATTAGCTTTTCTAGATATCAGAAGCAATTAGACGGATCACTTGCTGAATGCCACTCTAAAAACCTAAGTCATAGAAACTGCTACAGTTGTGTGTCAGCTCATTTTCTGGCTGGGTGCTGGCATAGGTCACAAGAAAGGGTTGAGGTTTGTAGGAGAAATTTGATTTCGGTTCTGGTCAAGATTCACTCTATGTTAAAAATTTGCAGGTATTTCAAGTTCCTTGATAACAGAGACTTTTTTTTTTTTAAAGTGGAAAGGTCCTTTTAAGCAGGTGTGTATATGTGTGTGTGTGTGTGTGTGTGTGTGTGTGTGTGTGTTGGAAGTTGTAGGGAGTTAGCTTTGTAGAGTAGCTTGGGCTCAGATAGAAATATACCCCGTGTTCCTTATATTCAGAGAAGATAAGGCTTTAGCCTTCATGCACACTTGATGGGGTCTACCATGGGCCAGACCCTACACACATGGGCATTATTGTTTCCAAAGTTCTATGCAGTAGACAGAAACTTTTGGACTCTTATTTTATAAATGAGGATGCTGTGGCCCAGAGAGATGAGGTGACAGCCAGGAAGGACAGACAGAGAATACAAATAGACATCCAGATTTGATGTCACTCCTTGCTTTAACCTGGCCCTTGAATAGTCAACAGATTTGTTGTTCTTTCAGAGACTGAATAGTAGCACACAGGGCTGACAGGCTCAGGCAGTGCTTGGGGCTGCTCGGTCTTTGAACCCAACATGATGTTTTGCCTCTTGAGGGTCTTTAGAGTTGGCTTAGGAACTTAGGGTACAAGTAGAAGAGGGACCTGTGTCCTGGATGTACCTATTAAGGCAGGTAGGACAGGCCAGGGCAGACTCAGCGGGGTGAGGCTTCCTCTGTGCTGTCCAGTTAGCTGGGTGGGTACAGAGTTGGCTGTAATTAACTTTACCAGCGTCCTTAGCTGAGGTGAGAGGACCTTTCCCCCACTTCCCTTTCTACTCTGTCCAGCTTCCTTTGTGGCTACATGGACCCTCCCAAAGCTGTGACCAGGCCAGGGAACACTGGATTGGTTTCCATTTCTAGTTGTTCTGAATTGAGCTTATGTCTCAGATCTACATGCAAGCCCTTTTCTGTGTATGAACCTCCCATGGGGACTGGGCGAGGACAGCGTTGAAGTCAGTGGGTTCATTTAGAGGTAACTGAGGTGATAAGGACTTAGTGGGTGGAGGATATGGTATCCTCCAGTATAAGGAGAGGTTCTTTAATGGATGTATGGATGAGGTAGTGGATGTGGGTGGATGTTCAGTTTAGACACACACGCATGGTTGCATGCATGCACAGATTGGGGGAGGGAGCGGAGACCTGTAGTAGAGGGGTGGCTATGCCGGGTTTCTTGGTTGATGGGGGTGGTAGAGAATGCAGAGAGAAGTTGGACATGTTGGTGACTGGGTGGCAAATTTGGAGGATAGAGGGAGGGGCTGGCAGGTGAGGAGCTGGAGAAAAGGAAGAGACTGATAAGTGTCCCGAAGAGGTTTGTGGATGGATGGAGACATTTGGGAGATGTGTGAAACCTGGTTCTCGGATAGAGAGGATGCCAGATGGAGAAGAGGTTGTGAAATACAGGCACCAGTTAGTGGACGAGGGGGATTGGCTGTAGATTCTGAGGAAGCTGAAGGATTTGGTTATGAGGGTGGGAAAAAAAATCTGGCCCATGAGAGAGTTTGGGTGACTAGAAGTGGAGTTGCAGCTGGGGATAGGGTTGGTAGACCAACAAGGCGTGGGCGTTTGGTGGATAGATGCCTTGCTGGACGGGTGGAGGTAAGGGACAAAGGCTGACAGGCGGGCCAGTGGAGGAGGCAGCAGATAGGATGAAGCGTTGGCAGGCGTAGAGAGCAGGTGGCAAGAGTGCAGGAGATGCGAAGATGCAGAGGCGGTAGGCAGAGGTGGCTGGTGGGAGGGGAGAAGGCTTGACTGAATATGGCGGAAAAGTTGGCACTATGGCCGGGCCATCGGCTTGGACAGGTAATGAGACGTGCCCGGTGGGTTGCTGTGACCAGCCTCTCCTCACATCTTCCCCACCCCTCCCCCCCGAGAGTCGGGCTTTCCCCAGGTTCATAAATCCCCAGTCCGGCAGGCTTTCTATAATTATCCCAGAGCAGTAGCTCAAGGGGTGGGGCACGCAGGGCCTGAAGAAAGGAGCTGACTCAGAGGCCGACGTCCGTCCGTCCTTAGTGGTGTGTCAAATGTGGCCACCAGCCAGCAAGCCAGGACCGGCACCCAAGGCTCCTCCTTCCCCGCCGGCTGTCTTGATCCCCACTTTGGATGCCCCCACGGAATGTGGGACTCTTCCTTCTGTTCTGCTTCTATTCGTTTCTGTCCAATTCTTGGTTTTCTTCTTTTGTGTCTTGCTCATTTTCTCTCCGTCTGGTCTTTCTGGGTGACTTTTCCTTCGCCGTCTCCATTTTCTTTCTTCCTCCTGTCTGCTGCTTTCTTCAGTCTGATCAGTTTTCTTGGCTGGCTCTCTCTCTCTGCTCCTTGCCTCTCTCTCCCTTGCTAGCAGGAGCCTGTCCTCTATCATCCCCCAACAGGAGACACACTCTGTCACTGTGGCGTGTCACATAAAAGCAGCCTGGTTATGGTGGGGTCTTCTCTTTGGGCTTTGATTAAGGCCCTAGACTGCCAAGAAAACGTTGCCCTTCCTTTATTGATTCAAAAATGGGAAGCCATTGAGACCCTTTAGCCCAGTGGCTCTCAACTTGCCTAATGTCACAGCCCTTTCATACATGATGTTCCCATGATGTCGTGACCCCCAACCATAGAGTTATTTTGTTGCTACTTCATAACTATAATTTGGTTACTATTATGAATCTTAATGTAAATGTCTCTGGTATGTAGGATATCTGATACATGACCCCCCCCCAACCCCAAGAGGTCATGACCCACAGGTTAAGAATCACCATATTAGCAAGCTCTGGAGGGGTAAAATAAAAAGACAACACCCTCTGTCTGTAGGTGACAGGCACTGGCTGGAGAGTGGCCTTTTCCTGAAGCAGTTGAGGAACTGAAGGAGGAAACTGGGGACAGGAGCCTATCACAGACACAGCTGTTAACCTGGTTTTGAGTGAACTGTCTCACAAGAGACAGTTTTCTTTTTAAAACACCACAATAGATAAGAGTGCTTTGGAGTTTGAGAGGGCCTAGAATCAAACTCCAGCCCCAGCCCCATCTGTCCCTGATCTTACAGAAGGCCTTCCTGTGGGGTGGCTGGAGTGAAGTAGACAAGGACACTGGACCAAAGTCCTTGTAGCCATGAAGAGCAGACCCAGAGCAGATGCAGAACACTCAAAACAATGTCAAATAAAGGTTTTATTGGGAGGGTCTGGTTCTTGCAATGTGGGGCCGATCGTGCAGTCTATAGGAGGCTGTTGCTTCCATGTTCAGGCCTGAAGCCAACAGAGCAAGTATTTGGGAAGGAAAGCAAGCCAGGAGCTAGAGAGTGATGACAGTGGGAACCTAGAGTGGGACATGCAGGTGATGGAGTCCACACTGGCCTCTGACTCTCCTTAGTCTCCTCCTTTGAAGATGCCCTGTGGCCTGCTGGAGAAGCTGATGCCTGTTTCTAAGCCATTCTATCAGACCAATCCGGGGCTGAGGACGTCGGGAGCCTGGGAGAAAGCAGAAGAGCTTGTAGGCCTGGGGTGCCTCAGTACAAACAGGGGGCCTCATAGATCAGTGAGGAGTTTATTAGCCTCACAGCACACTGGTCTGTGTTGTCCAAGTCAGTGTGTGTGTGTGTGTGTGTGTGTGTGTGTGTGTGTATGGGGGGGGGAGGGAATACATTTACGTGTATGTATGTATACATGGGGAAGATAAGGGACAGTCTTGGGTATCATTATTCGTGTGCTATTGATCTTGTTCTATTGGGACAGGAGCACTAGGCCCGGCTGGCTAGCTAGCAAGCCCCAAGGACATGTGCTTGATCCCACTCCTCTCCAGTGCTGGCATTATAAGCATGAGCCTGACTTTTTGGTATTGGTTCCAGAACTGAAGTCAGAGGCTCATGTTTGCAAGGCAAGTACTTTGCTGATTGAGCCGTTTCTCCAGCCTTGATATAGATGGAGAATCTTGATATAGATTTTTTTTTTTAAACCTATTCACGAGAAAGAGTCTAAGATAGAGCTGGGTCTTAGCATCTCCTCCAGACTCTGCATCCCTTCTTTTGTTCTGTCCATAGCATGCTCTGGAGACAGCACATTTTACCTCTAGGAGTTTGACTGTGACTGTGGCTGGCCTAACCCACTTCCAGCGGCAAGCTTCGGTTGTGGATGGAAGTGAGGGTCAAGGGGGGATGGGGAGAGGGATTATCTTGGGTAGCAGCTGGCTTGACATTCCAAATCTATCTTCCCTTTGTGTGTCTAGGAAGAGCTTCCCGTGGGGCAGGAACTTCCCATTTAAAGACTGTGCTTCCTTCTGTGTGAGGTGTTCATGAGTGGGAGTAATCCATCTCTTCCTGGTCAAGGAATTTAAATAGGAAATAGAGCAGTGGTTCTCAACCTGTGGGTCACAACCGTGTGGAGGGTGTCACATATCAGATATCCTGCCTATCAGATATTTACATTATAACTCATAACAGTAGCAAAATTACAATAGCAATTAAATAATTTTATGGCTGGGGGTCACAGCATGAGAAACTGTATTAAAGGGTCGCAGCATTAGGAAGGTTGAGAACCCCTGAAGTAGAGCTTCTGGACTTCCCTGCTCATCTGCTAAGGAGACAGTTGTTGAGACCCTGGAGCCTCGTGCTGTCTATGCCAAGGCCTGAACTGTCTTGGGGCCCAGGGATTGAATACAGTAGAGTCTTTCACCCTCATCAGCCAGCAGGCCTTGGGTCAGAATGTCATTTGAAAGGAAATAAAATCACACAGCAAGAAGCCATCAGAGTTTGTGTGTCACAGTGTCTGGCAAGACCCTAGCCCGACAGAACTCAAATCATGGCCCTTGCGACAAGATCAGCAGTGGTCTCCTTGGATGTCATTAGAAGCGCAGATTGTCAGGGACCATTCTACAAGACAGTCTGAAAACTCAGACTTCTTACTCCAGTGATAGAATCATACCAGGCATCCAGGGACATTTTGCTTTGTCACTTTCTTAAATATATCAAACATAGACATCTATTTGATTTATGCCTGTGTCTATGAATTTAAGACATTCTACCGAGAGCAAGTGAATGAGCTAATAGTGCCGTTCAGTTCACTGAAACATGTTGGCGAGACGTTTTATATCTAGAACTGGCTTGGATCTCTACAGAGGGAGGAAACGTTTTCTGCAAAGGAGCGGGCACCCTGCTGCGATTTCTGTAATTGTTTGCAGTGGGGAAACAAGTGGCCATGGTGCTTGTGGGCTGGGTGAGTTAAGACAGTGGTTCTCAAACTCGAACATGGGTTAAAATCTCTGGAAAGGCTTGTTAGAACACAGGTTCCTGCGACCCACCCCTAGAGTTTCTGATTTGGTAAGTCTGGAATTGGGCCAAAATTTTGTATTTTTAACAGTTGCCTCCCTGCTTCTGATATGACAGCTCTAGGAACCACTCTAAAAAGCACTGGCTTAGGGTAGGACCAATAAGGTACCAGATAACCCCCATCTGTCAGCAGCCTAAGTCTGCAAAAGCATTCTCATTCATTAACGGGGGAGTAGCTGAATACACGATATGCTGCATGACACAATAACTGGGAAGAATCAGATGTGAATGGATTGAATCCAAGTATTGACAGAGAAAGGTAATCCGTCAAATAATTTATACAGCATGATCCCATTTTGGTAAAATGAACCCCAAATCAAAAATTCATTTCTTCAAACCCTAAATCCTATATCAATTGAGCAAAGAGAGTAGATCATACCTGGGATAAATGTATCATTGGACGTTAAGGAGAATATTGCTAACAGTCTCCTGCTTGGCTTAAGAGTGACAGTAATTTTAAAATAATAATAATAATAAAAAAAACCAATGAAAACTACTTCAGTATCCTTTAGAGGGATGGTTGGGACCCTGCTTTGTTTCTTCCCTACAGGAGATGGGTAGCATCCCTTTTTTTTTTTTCCTATCTACTGGTGAAATAATGTTATTTTTTTTTCCCTTGGAATCTGGGCAAGACCAGATGAACAAAGCATACAGGAGGTTCCAAGTGGTAATGCACTGGGAGTCCAGCTACTCCACACTACTTCAAGATGCTCCTGGCTATAGGTATATATTACATAAGTACAACCTTGCCTTTGTGGGTCCGGGACAGGTGGATCCCAGTGGTTCACTCCTGAGCCTGGGTGGTCAATGATTTCAGTGCTGATAGGCAAGAAAGCGTTTCTCTCTCAGGGGACAGAAGTGAGCGCCAAAGAAACCAGGCCAGGGCTCACATCTCACGCTCACAGGTAGCAAGAGGCGCTGGTCCCAGCATGGACACTGGACACATGGTGCCTGCAGGTTGGAGGTGAGGACAGACAATGTCAGACAGGCAAGGCTGACTTTAGACTCCATTTCATTGTACTCTTTGGACGGTCTCAAGTGGCCGCTAGGTGCGAGGGCCTTGGGTTATGTATTGGGGTCTCTGTCAACCCTACATCTCGCTGAGAGTCAGGAAGCCAGGGTTGCATTTTACAACCATACTTGACATCTGGTCCATTATGGGAACTGAGAAAGGAAAACCAGCTTGAGATCCAGTGTTGCTTACCCAGTATGGACATCCGGGAGTATGGAAACTGTCCGGCAGAGACAGTTTCTGCATGGTGGGTAGGATTCCCCAAGGAAAGAATCTAGTCCACAGTGCTGGGATAGGAAACCCTTTCCTAGGAAACTAATTCAAGAACAATTTGATTTAACATCTCAGCACAGGAGATTGAAAACACTGAACTGAACATTTAGATCTTATTTCTATTAAGTATGACCATAGGCAAGTGTCCTGCTTAGTTGAAAAATTGAATTGTCTCTTTGTGACTGTTCTCTGAAATAGATGTTGCTAGGGCCTGTGTGGGCAGAGGGGAAACTGAGGTTCAGAATAGCCCGAGGCTAGCTAGTGTTACACAGGCTCTGTGCTGGTACTTTATCTGCTGATACTTCCATGACTTCTTCTTTAACTGCTTCAAACTCAGTCCATGCTCCGCCAATCCGTAGGCTTATATTAGTCAATGTCCAGCCAAGGAATAGGCGTTTTTCTAGGTCTTTTAAAGAGTGGGAATTTAATGCAGAAAGTGAGTTAGGTAAGTTGGATCTTAGCAAGAGGAGGCAGCTGCTCCCATCTTCCATCCACTACTCCTCCCATCCCAGGGCTCCAGGCTCTTCCCAGAAAGCTAAACCATGATGATTTATAACTAGTGTGGGAGGACACTATGCCAGACACAGAATCGCTGCTGGAGATGCCACGGGCGGACAGAGAGAGGGAGGAGGCACGGGGGCTTCTCCCCTCTGATGTTTCTTACTGATTGACACTACTCTTCCTCCTGTCCTCTCTTCCTTTCCTTCCCTCCCTCTCACCTCTATCCCTCTGGCCCCTCCCTCCTTCCCTCCCTCTTCCTTCCTTCTCCTTCCCTTCCTTTCCAGAGTGTATCTCTTGGGTTAAAATGCCCCATTAGCACCTATATCTGAATGCTTGGTTCTCGTTTGGCCGCTGTGTTTGGGGATGTCATGGAGGCTTCAGGAGGTATAGTCTTGCTGGAGGACGTAGCCCCTTGGCGGGTGGTGGTAGTGGTGGGGGGAGTGGGGGGGGTGGGGGGGTGGGGGGGTGGGGGGGTGGGGGGGTGGGGAGTGGGGAGGGCTGGGATTTCATAGCTCTACTTGTTATCTGGCTCTTCTTAGTGTCTGCAGTGGAACACGTGACCTCACAGTTTCCTGTTCCAGCCATTGGCTGCCATGCATCCTCTTCCGTTATGGACTCTCTCTCTCTCTCACTGGACCCAAAGGCTAAAATAAACTCTTCCCATAAGTTGCCTTCAGCCATGATGTTGTACCACAGCAGTAGAAACTAATGAAGACAGCAGCAGCATATGCTGGATTAGAACTCACTCTATAGACCAGTCTGACCTCGAACTTACAGCAAGCAATTCTGCTGCCTCTCAATGGTTGGGAATACAGGTTATTTGTTTATTTATTTATTTATTTATTTATTATGCACATTGATGTTTTGCCTGCATATATGTCTGTTTGAGGGTATCGAGTGTTACAGGCAGTTGTGAGCTGCTCTGTGGGTACTGGGAATTGAACCCAGGTTCTCTGGAAGATCAGCCACTGAACCATCTCTCCAGCCACATCCTGTTAAAATTTTTTTTTTTGATGGTGGTCTCCTTCCCTTTGCCATTCTCTTTTCTGTCTCTGTCTGTCTCGTTTCCTTCTCCCTACACACCTACACGCCTATAGGGAAGACCTATAACAAAACGGTAGTGGAAACTTTAATAGAGATTCTTAGAGTGTACTTAAAGTGGTATTTGTAGCCTTGAATGTTCACGGTGAACTGAAGACGATGGACAAAGGAAACCAGTCAGGAAGGCCGGTAGCTCAGGAAAGGAGTT
This sequence comes from Apodemus agrarius, assembly GCA_964023405.1. NCBI lineage: Eukaryota > Metazoa > Chordata > Mammalia > Rodentia > Muridae > Apodemus > Apodemus agrarius. Next base: position 19,281,894 of record OZ030008.1, read on the forward strand.
GTCAGCTCAGGGAACTGTAGGAGCAAGCGTGAGTGTGTTACGAACAGTCAGCCAACAGAGAGCACAGGGTTCAAAAGTGAGAGGAGATCCCGAGGGCGGACACCACGGGCAGCGGAAGGGAATCGGAATCATTCCAACCCGACCTCTTCGGAACCGCTTCGAAAAGTATCCTTTTATGTAGATCATGACTTACCAAAATGACTCAAGGGAAAAAAACAGATTTATAAGCATTATCTTGCTATTTCAGATCAAATTCACAATTATGAATAAGGAACCGGAGGTCCAGAGACAGGAGAGCAAACTGCTTGGAGTCGGCCGCTTGCAAGGCGTGGCGGCAAAGCCAGGTACGTCTGAGTATGAGGACTCCTCCTCCCGCGTGGGGCGGAGCCGATGGGGCCTCTGCTGGGAAATTCCCCAGAGACGCCTGCTTATTGAGTTGCTCAATTAGCTGCACGTTCAACGCACCTCTAGGAGAGGCATTTGGCACCTGCATTTCCCTTGAACATTTCACCATCACCATCTCCAATTACCGCACATGCGAGCAGCAGGCCTCGAGCTGCTGGGAGATTGTCCAATACCGCCCAGCACTGAAGAGCCGGGTGCGCGGCTGAGCCTCTGCCGGGGCTCTTTGACTCAGCAGACTGCCCGCACAGGACGGCCCAGTGTTTGCCTCTGTCTGTGCGTGCAGTGCGGGCCTGCGACAGGAGCTTTCCAGAAGCCTTCATCTTACAGAGATGCAGTGAGGCTTGGAGCTGGAATTGTGACGGGGGAAAGGTTGGTGGTGTGGCCTGGATAAGTTTTCCTCTCAAAGCCTGTACGTTAAAAGGCTTGATCCCTAGGACGGCATTATTGAAACAGGTACAGCTTTAGGAGATGGCCTTGTCACAGGCTTAAAACAGTCAAGCAACCATGGACCAGAATGTCCTAAACTAGAAACCAAAACGAACCTTTTCTCCTTATAAACTTATTATGCTAGTACTTTGTTACAGTGACAGGAAGTTCACTAACACAATTGGTGACTCAGTGGCTAACCTTAACCCAGCCGACCTCAGGAAGGGGCATCTATCATGTGTCTGGTCTGAATCCTTATGACCTTTCTTTTGGGGCTGGTATCCCTCTTTCCTTCCCTTCTGGGGTTGCCGAAGACAGACTCCTGTCACACACGGCTGAGGGACAGAAGACAGTTCCAGCCCTTGCTTCATTTCTGAACAAATGCACAAAACTCCCCTTTGTTTGGATTAGCCAAATAGAAACGAAGCAAGCCTGGGATTTTGGGAGGCCTCGGAATCTCCCTCCGCGTGGCGACAGCTGAGGAAGAGGGCGTGGCCCACGGAGTCAGGTCGAAGAAAAGTTGAGACACCTGAAAAATCCCACATTAACTTCTGAGTCCAGCTGTGCTCGAGGCATCCTCCCCCTTTCCCTCAGGGAGGACAAGCCTCTGTCACCCCTTTGTTCTTAGCTGTGTTTTGAGTTGGGCTTTTGTCTCTTGGTTTTCCTTTCTTCCTGTTCCCCAACACCTTATAGCTCTCCAAGCCTTTAACGCATCCTGCCTGCTGCTTCACAGTGAATGTGTAGCTTGGCTCTGGGTATTTTAATGACTGACGTAATCCGGAACCATGAAAGAGACCCTACCAAGGCGAGGATTCAATAAAAGCTGCTTGGGGGAAGAGACTGGGCAACACTAATAACCACAGCTAACTTTGTATCAGGAACCATCATTCTGTGTGCTTGAAGCACATGAGGTCATCCTTTTCTCACAGCCTTTCCACAAAGGACTTCTATTGTGGCTCCCATTTTACAGATGGGGAGACTGAGGTCATGTAGCTTAAATAAACTGCCTAGGGTCACAGAGTTAGGAAGTGATGAAATCAAGTTATGGACTTAAGAATTTTACTTTGCCGTCCCTGTTCTGAACCAGTTGACTGGCTTGGATCAACCAGTGGCTTCAATTAACATGGAAGTGTTCCTTGGCAAAAAATATGATTTGGGTCTCATTTTTAAGTTACCTTCAGTATTCCATATATGGTTTCTTCAACCTGAAGAGACTGACATTAAAAAAAAAAAATGTTTCGTTTTGATGGGGCGAGAAATACTGTGAGTTAATAGAAGAAATTGAAAATAAAAATCCCAGAAGCCATTTCTGCAAGAATTATGTCCCCATAATGGGGCAGAATTGCTTTCTCTGAGAGAGAGGCCTGCCTGTCACAGCTCCCTCTGCTTTGGCAGTCTAAGGCTAGCCCTCCATCGAAGGTCCTGAGTGCTTTCTCGAAGATCCCTTGCACCTCTTTCTCCAGGCAGTTTCACCGTGCAGCGTCTAATGTGTCAGGCTGGAGTTGTCACAGGCTCCAAAAACCCTGCAGCTCAGGAGGTGAAGCCACTCTCTCATCCTTTCCTGTGTCCTTATCCCCACCCCCACCCAGGCCCTCGACTGCCCAGAGACTTTGCACATCGGATGAAAACTAACCTAACTCGGGAGACACCTGGTTTAGGTTTTTAGTCGTGTATAGTTTGCTGTTGCTTCTGTGGGCAGTCTGATAATTGCCAGTCATCTCCATGTGGAAATTGCTTCCAGGAACATCAGTAGCACTTACTGTGCCGACTGTCTCGTGTGACAAGGAATATTGTGACATAAAGGCTCCAGGCCAGAGGCCGTGTCACGACATGAGTGCACCTTGTGCCCAAATGGTGGTGGAGAAGCCGAGTTTGAAGTGGACATAGCCCGGTCCCCCCACCCACCTCCTGCACTTTGGATCCAGAATGCAGGTATCTTGATCCAAAGAATGATAAACTGTAGCTAGCCCCTTTGTGTCCCACAAAACAGGAACCAATTTCAGCATTCAGCAATAAGTGCTGATGGCAGTTCACTGCCAGTCTTTCTTCTCTGGACATGTATGTATGTACATCAAGGTCGTGCAGAGTGACTGCCTATGCTGTTTCGTTTCTACTTAACGTTTAAACGCCAGCATTTTTCTAAGTTTCAAGGTACCTTGGTATAACAGTACTTTTGAAGGATGCAGTTCCCTGTTTCCATCAGTTGCACCCTTATGTCCTTAACCAATGTACTCTTGAGTCCTCTGAGTTGTTTCTAGGATGTTCACTATTACAGATATTGTTGTAACAAATAACTTGGCATACATATTTATATACAGGATAAATTATGAGAGTCATTGGTTGAAGGATAAGTAAGTTCATTTGAAGTTTCTTTTGCACACTTGTTATGAAGTTCAGGGATTGACTGATGAGATGGCGCAGTAGGTAAAAAGTGCTTCCCACTAAGCCTCATGACCTGAGTTTAATTCCCAGGTCTCAGGTGGTGGAAAGAACGATCTGACTCCACAGGTTATCTTCTGACTTCCACATACATGATGTGGCACAAACATACACACACACACACACACATACACACACACACATGCATACATACATACACATGTACACTCACAAGCACACACATAAAATAGAGGAATGTAATAAAATAAGAAAATATTATACAAAATAAATTCAGGATCTGGAGACACCCTCCACAAGTGATCAAAATTAAGTTTTTTTTTTTTCTTTTGCATCCTATCAACAACTAGATATTCTTTGTCAATCTCTCCTAGGTGAAGATGAAGTCAGAGGTGGGTGGAGCACCCCTGTAATTCCAGCACTTGGGAGGCTGACACAGAAGGGGCAAGCATTGGAGGCCATGGACAAGATCAAGTCAGTTAACATTTCAGCATGGAAGTGGGGGGGGGGCTCATCAACCCTTACTCCCAGCCAAAGAGTCAATGACGCAACTGTTGTTGGGGTCAATAACTGGATAACTGGCATGTCCTGCTGGGAATAACTGCTGCATGTGTCTGGATGGGGCCGGGGGGGTCAACTTTCTTTAAGGGCGTGGCCACTGATAGGTGGGTGGACCATGCTCCAGTGAACAGCCCTACACCTGTGAGTACACGGGCCGCACAAATTGGAGTCCATGGATTATAAAAAAAATTAAAAAGACCTAAAGTTGAGGGTGCTAGAGGGTAAGGCGTGGATTTAGGGGGGGGGGTTATGGGGCAAAATGGATGGTGGATATGATTAAAATATTCTACACATGTATAAAGTTCTCAAAAAGAAATATAAGTTATATATAGCATAAATTATAAGCAGTGGGCTCAGCCTGCTAGCTGGATCACTTGAAGGGCTCCCATATCGTCCTGGGTCCTGATCCTTCATGCCAACCCTGCAGTCCATAGGCTTTTCCTATCGTGTTACAACTCGTGTGTTAACTTCCTGGAGCTCAGGCTGCATCCAGGCTACGTGTTGAATCCACATGCCCAGCTCCATCCTCCTCACCTCCGAGGGACTCAAAGAATATTTGTGGAAGGACTTGAACAGTCCCCGCATTAAAGCAATGAAACTTCAGGGCTGAGAGAGGGAATACATGGCTTGAACATTGACCTCTTTCATCTGGCTCTCTGTCTGTGAGCACTGGATTCGGAATATTCCCAGGCCTGGTGGGAGAGCCTTCTTTCTGCTCCTCCTCAGCCTGGCCACACACCTCTTAACTCCCTTGCAAGTCCAGAGGCAAAGACACGAAGCGACACGCCTCTGTTGGCTCAGCCTTAGCAGAAGCTTGTGTCTAACGTCTCTTGGGAGACTGTCACTGTCAAGTGTATCTATTGCAAAGGGCTAAGCTGGTCACCCGAGTCCTTTCCCAGTGATGATTCCTGGAAAATGGTGGTGCGGGCTCTGCAGGGCTACCCCGAGCAGAGCAGTGGCTCTCTCCAGATACAGACACCCTCCCCTCACCAGGTTTCTTGTCCTGACTTGCTGAACCTGTCCATTGTTCTGGGAGCGGAGACCTCACCTTCAAGAGGGCGTTCAGCACCTGGAAAAAGCAGATACTACCAAGAAGTTATCCACAAGTGAAGAAGCTGTTCCAGCACCTTCCTAGGATGATAACCATGCGCGCTGGGGCTCAGCAGTGGGGAGGAGCCCTTGCAAATCAAAGAGACTTGGTTTTACTCCCACATCGCCAGGTGCCGCTTGTATCATTGCGGGGGCTGCCCTCACCCCCAGCCTCATCTGAGGCTCTGACAGCAACAATGTCACTTAATCAGTTTTCTACAGTATAGTCCTGATTTAGTTCACAGCTCCATGGCGCTTCTTTACGGCGCGGTGATTAGCATACTGCCTGGCACACGGAGTTCTCAGCCAGTGACGGGAAATGAATCAAGCTTGCCAGTCCAGGCTGGATCCCAAGAGACTGTTCCATCGCTGTTTAAGTTCTTAAGTTGTAAATGACAGAAACCTGCTTGTAGGAGCTTAAGCTGTCACGTCTGGAAGACGGATTGCAAGCGCTCAAGGCTGTTTCACAGGCTACAGCAGGACTTCAGGAAGGGGCTGGAAAGGAGTGTGAGAATTCGGGGACCTCAGTAGCACTTTCTGTGCTCTTGCCTTTATTTCTGCTCCAATGTATGCACCTCTATCCTTCCTCTTCTTCCAGATCATCATCCCCTGCTCCTCTGGACAATGTAAGGGTGACCCCATGTTTCTCAAGCTTGTCGCCATTCTAATGGCCACAGTAAAGGGAACTGGAATATTCCTCTTTCCTGAAAGAGATGGATTGACCTGGCTTGAGGTCGGAGTTGACTTCTGATCCAGTCTGCTGAGACTGAATAGATAAGTCGTACAGTAAAATTATGTCTGACCCTTGGGATTTGGGCTGCCAGGAAGAGAGTGGTGGTAGCCATTGTCAACAAGTGTTTATAGACCCCAGGGAAAGGCTCTTCCTGGTTTCATGTCATATAACAGATGATACTAATAAGGAAAAGATTTTATTATATGGCAGTAGAGAGAAAATGCTAGATTCAGTTTCCGGCACAGGAGGCAAACCTTTTTAGAAGAGATCTGTAGAAGGGTGTGCATGTATATAGGGTGATTTTTTTTTTAAGTGCTTCTACTGTGTTGGAAGACACAATGAGGTAGGAGAACTAGATGAACTCAGTTTAGCGACTGGGAGAATCACTTTGTGTTTGATAAGGTACACAGCTAGGCCAATAGATTTGGCAAAGAATAAGAAATGGCCAAGGCCATGCACAGGAGAAAAACAAAAGGGAGATATGTGATCTAGAGTTTAAGAGCTAAGACCTGTAGGTTTGCATTATTCAGTGAGCCACCAAACATGAATCTTGGGCACTGCTTACCTCTGACATGCTTTCATTCATTGGTGCAATTAGCTGACATCTACTTTTGAATGAACCAGGGTTCCTGTAGTAAACTTGCTTCCTTATGTTATTTTTTTTAATTCCTTTTGGTGTGATTTTGCAAGAGAAAATAAAGGAAATGTCCTAGGAGCCCCACTAAGCTTCAGTTCTCCTACAAGAAATATCATTTTTTAGGGAAAAAAACAAGGACTTGAAAATGGTAGAATCAATTTCTTGGTGGTTTCAGAGAACAGACGCGGGTTCTAATCAACCTTGGCTCATGTGTGCCTTGGTTCCTCTGCCCAGGATTGTTGGTGTCTGCCAGGCGCTTGCTCTCCCCTAGAAGGAACAAGAAGAGAGTTGGGAGGGCCAGCAGTATTTGAACCCCTCTTCTCGTTGGGACCAGTCACTTCATCACTATTCTGGGGTTGAAAATAGACTAAACCAAGGGGCTTCGTCCATTGGTGGGGTATACAGTGTGTATCCCAACAGTTGCTGACTCTCTAGGTTTCGATAGTTCTGACTGCAAGTGTATATCTTCCAGACAAATCACTATTTGTTCCTTTGGTCAGTATATTAACATTCCCAGGGCAAACATGATTCCCGGTTGGTGGCCACCAACCCTCTCTCTTTTGGGGAGTTCCGTGCAAGCAGTCAATTTGCTTATCCACAAGTCTGCCCCTTTTCATTGGGTATTCTCACTCAAAAATGCTATAAAGATTTATTTGCTTTTATTTTATGTGCCTAAGTGTTTGCTCACATATATGGATATGTACCACGTGTCCCTGGTATCCACGGAGGCCAGATGAACATATCCGATCTCCCGGAACTGAAGTTACAGATGGATGTGAACCGCCACGTGGGTGCTGGGACCCGAAACACCCTCTGCATGAACAGCATGTGCTCTTTACCATAGAACCACCTCTCCAGACACTTAATTTTCAAAAACCATGTTTACTTAAATAGTCAAGCTTTAAAATGCATAAACTTTATTACAAAAAAAGCTTACAAATAATAAAATAAATCCCACCATAGACCAAAATTAAGCAGACCAAAAGTCTTTACTATCCAACGAACTTTTATATGTAGTTAGAATGGGCATTTGGAATGGAAGTTCTAAAGCTTCATATTAAAGTGTACTTTCAGTATCAAGGACATTTTATATATGTGTTTACCCATCATCCAGGTTAAAAAAAAATCCATGACAAATTAGAACTAGAAAAGCAAAGGATTTTATATCCTCTTTCATAAGTAGATACTGTGCTTGCACATGCTGTAAAATATGTGTGGATGTCACGAGGGTTGGTTCTCTTATTCTACTATGTATACCCTGAGAATTATAGTTGGATCATCAGACTGGGCAGTGAGTACCTTTACCTGCTGAGCCTTGTTGAGTGTCATTAAAACACTAAGCTTTGTCCTGTGCACTGGGGACACCAGTCATCTAGCGTATCAGAGCTTATGTTTTTGTAGGTATGCGTGATATTTACTAAATAAATGAATGGACCAATTGATGACATATGATTGCCAAAGCATTTCTAGCTGCCAAGACTCATCAAAGTTCGACCTCAGAGTACCGGTGCTGGTTAGTTTTGTTCCACTTGACATAAACTAGGGTCATGTGGGAAGAGGAACCTAAATGAGAAAATGCCTCTGTCAGATTGGCTTATAGACAACTTAGTGGGAGTAATTTTTAAATTAATGATGGATGTGCGAGAGCCCAGCCCAGTGTGGGCAATGCCAATGCTGGGCAGCTGGTTCTGAGAGGTATAAGATACTTGATTGACCATGAGCCTGGAGAACAAGCTAGTAAGCAGTGGTACTCCATGGCCTCTGCTTCAGTTCTGGATACCAGCTTTCTTCCTTTAGTTTCTTCCCTGATCCCCCTCCATGGTAGATACGGAAACACATGTTGATTCTGGTCATGGTATTCATCACAGTAATAGAAGCCATCACCTTTTAAAATATCACCAATAATTGTACAGAGACATGCATATTATTTGTAGCTTTTAAGGGTGATTTTCCATCTTTTATAGACATCCTACTTAAGCATTTAATTTGTTGCTGGTTAGCGCTGTCGAGCCAGAGGTGGGTGAGTAGAGTCAGGCAACTGGATTTTTTTCTGGATCTTAGTTAGACTTTGTGATAACAAAGATATGATAACCAGGATTTAAGGAAGACTTTGGAGCTCTGACACCACTACTGCTGAATATTTCTCACCCATGAACAGAATCCCTCATTTCTGGATAGACTTTGTATTGGAGACACCCTGACCATTTATTTCTGAAACAATCACAGAGTGAAGAGATAGTTTATAGAATGGGAAGAATATATTTGCCAACTACACATTATTAGGCTATTAATATCTAGAATTAGAACTTCAGAAATTAAACACCAAAAAACTTAAGGTGATCCAATCAGTAAGTGGGCTAGGGAACTGAGTAGATGGCTCTCGAAGGAAGAAATCCGAATGACTGGTAAATATTTAAAAATGCTCAACATCTTTAGCCATCAAAAAATTCAAATAAAAACTGCATTGTGACTCAGTATCACACTTCATAATGGCAGTCTTCATGAAAACTAATGACAACGAATGCAAGTAAGGATGTAGGGGGAGAAGGACTTTTATATAGATGATGAGAATGTCTTGGATACAGTCACTATGCAAGCTAGCATGAAGATTCTTCCAAAACCCAAAATGGAACCACTATGGCCCAGCTGTTTCACCCCTGGCTGTGCACCCAGGGGACTTTAAGTCAACAAAACAGATACTTGTTTATCCTTAGTTCTTACTGTACCATTCAAGAAGATGTGGAGCCATCCTAGAGGTCCACAGATGAATATTAAATATATGATGTGTACATACAATGGAATTTTATATAGTCAGGAATAAAACAGAAGCACAGCATTTACACGGTGGTGGATGGAATTCAACATGGCCGTGAAGCGAAAAGGGCAGATGCAGAAAGACAAATGCATGTTTTCCTCTCAGATATAGAAACAATTCTTAAAATTATATATGTCTGCATTTGTAAGTGTGTGTAGATCATGAAAGGGAGCTTAAATGTGGGAGGGAAAGAAAAGGTGGTAGAATCTATTTTATAAAGAGGCAGAAGGTAAGTCTGTTAAGATGAGGGCAAAGAACCCGCTGGCGGGGAGCATGGCACAGGGCATTTGGAAGAGGAGTGAGCAAACACAGGGTGTGACCATACATAAAGTTCCACGATAAAAGCCCGCTATTCTACACACAAATCCAACGCATCAATAAGAAAATAATTGGCTCAGAGCAGTCTCTGCAGGGAATCATTGAGAACAGATATCTGTGGCAAGAAAAGTGGATTCCTGTCAATTTGCTTGTAATTGTTAGTTCTGATTTCCAGTTGAGTGGATTTAGAATCATCCAGGTGAGATACCCTGAGGCTTTCCTATAAGGGTGTTTCCCACAGAGGTTTAACTGAGGAGGGACGACCCACTCAGGAAGCAGATGTCACCATCTCATGGGCTGGGGACTCACAGAGTGAATAAAAGCAAAATGAGAACGGAGCCAGTCAAGGACCAGCATTGTCCTCTGTCTGCTTCCTGAGTGGGGACACAGTGTGAGCAAGTGCCTCAGGCTCCCCTTCCACACCCCGCCGTGACGGACTGCATCATCCAGCCATGGCATCATCCAAACCATGGCATCATCCAAACCATGGCATCATCCAAACCACTGCATCATCCAAACCACGACATCATCTGAACTACTGCATCATCCGAACCACTACATCATCTGAACCACGGCATCATCCAAACGAAGGCATCATCTGAACCACGGCATCATCCAAACCACATAGATCCTTCTTTCCTTAAGTTGCCTTTCTGAGAGATTTTGCTTCAGCAATGAAAAAAAAAAAAGCCTGTTATGTGTTGGTCATTTCCATGGTGTCACCTGGAAAACAAAACCTCAAGATAGGCATACTGTAAAGCAAGTGTTAGTGCTATAATCTGCGAAGTGCTCATTCCAAACGCTTCTCAAGATTTTAGAGATCTGGAACTTTTTATTATAAAATATCAGAGAGTAAAATCAATTCTGATTATATATATATAAAATGGTCAAAACAACTCTATCAAATGATTTTGAAAAACGTATCAATCTATTACTCTGCACATTCAACAGTCTGGAATTGATATTTTTCAAAGTGATTCTGAATTTTATTAATCAGAGCAAACCCTGTCACCCCTCCAAACGGAAAGATATTGTTACCATGTATTTTACACTTGTATAGTTAAGGCAAGATGACATTATGCAATGATTAATATATTGTGCTATGGCAGATGCTTGAATTTTATGGTAAAACACCCATGAGAGTAAAGGAAGATAAAAACAAACCTTAACTATTTAGAAGGGAATACATTTTTTTCAATGGATATTGGAATGAAATAAAATTAAAACTTAAAATTCTACCTCACATCATCTCCCAAATTAAACTATAACTACATTAAATGGTTAATTTTTAAGCATACAAGCACTTCTTGCCTTAGGCAGTTATGATATGTAGAAATTTTACTTAACACAGCATGGTGAAAAGTTAAAATTGTATTAAAAACTCAGAATAATGTATGATAAATATTTAACTGATTTTCAGATGCTGGGAGACATTCTAAGAGTAGTAAGGGGAAAAAACCCCTAAAGTATAAGAATAACATATCTGGTACTAAAAAGGGGGGAATTTCTATATCTTCAAAAATGTTACCAGCAGCAGTAAAAAAGAAATGTCAGAACTGGAAAAATTATGATAAATATGACAGAAGGCTTGCTATCCTGAGTAGACACCAGATGTTTTAAGTCATAGACGATAGAAATGATAGAAAGAAAGAGAAATAGCTTAGAGGTTCCCATATCCAACCTGCTAAAATGTGAGGGCAGTAAGTTTATAAATGTTACACTCCACTATTGAAGTTTTTACATCAGTAATGAAAGGCATGATTTGGTTTTATGTCTACAAAGATTAAAGTACCAACCAGGGTGCTGGAGAGATGGCTGGTTAGGAGCACTGGCAATCACATGGTAGCTCACAACCATCTGTAATGGGATCTGATGCCCTCTTCTGTTATGCATTCATAGATAAATAAATTAAAAAAAAAAGACGCCGACCAAATCTTTTCTGGGATAGTTTTGTTAAATTTGAGTTCTTTGGGATCGGGGATATGGCCCGGCATCTTGCTGCCTGAAAACAAGGAACTGAGTTCAGATCTCCAACATCCATGTAAAAGTCAGATGTGTTGGTGCATGCCTGACATATCTGTGCTAGGGAGATGGACAGATCTGGGGCTCCCTGGCCCACCAGTGTAGATGAAATACTGAGATCTAAAAGCTGTTTCCTGAGAGGCTCTGCCAGCCCTTGACAAAAACAGAGGCGGATACTCTCAGTCAACCATTGAACTGAGCACAGGGTCCCCAGTGGAGAAGCTAGAGAAAGGTTCCAAGGAGCTGAAGGGGTTTGCAGCACCGTAGGAGGATCAACAATAAGCACCAGCCAGATAAGTTCCCAGAGCTCCCAGGGACTAAACCACCAACCAAAGAGTACACATGGAAGGACCCATGGCTCCAGCTGCATGGGTAGGATCAGTGATAGAAGAGGCCCTTGGACATGTGAAGGCTCGATGCTCCAGTGTAGGGGAATGCCCAGACAGGGAAGCAAGAGTGGGTGGGTTAGTGAGCAGGGGGAGGGGGAATAGGATAAGGGATTTTCAGAAAGAAAGGGGTTAACATTTGAAATGTAAATAATGAAAATATCTATAAACAAACAAACAAACAAACAAACAAACAAATAGATAAAGAAAGAGATCTAGGTTCTGTAAGAGACCCTTCTCAAAAGATTTGGAAAGCAATAGAGGATGTATCTTTTTTGGGGAAAGGCTGATTTTGATTGCCCGATGATTTTTATTTTATTGAGCAAGAGAGGAAGACACCTGATGTTGACCTCTGGCTTCCATATTCAGAGAACACACACACACACACACACACACACACACACACACACACACACACAAACACACGTGCGCGCTCCAGTGGAATGAATGTATTTATTTCCACTGTTGTTATGCCTAGGATTGGCTAGGTCTTACAGTAGCTCTGCATGAATTGTTTTGAGGAGCTTTTAGACCATTTTCCACGCTGACTTTACATCTCCACCTGCATGGTACGAGGGTTCCAGCTTTCCCAGAAGCTCAGCAGAGACCTTTCACTGCTTCCTGCTTGTTGATAACTAGGTTGTCCTTGTGGTGTCAAGAGGCAGCTTCTTGTGGTTTTGATTTGCATTTCTTTGATGACTAATACTGTTACAGATCTCTTCGTGTGTTTATTGGCCACTTGTCTATCTTCCTTGGAGAAAGGCCTATTCTGCTGCTCGTTGGTTTTTAATTGTGTTATAGTCTGTTTATTGTCAGGTGGTGAGACACAATTACAAGTTCTGGTGTAAGGCACCTTTCAGAACATCATCTGCCACTGCTTTCTCCTGTTTTCTGATTGTCTTTGCACTTTCTTGATAGGATCTAAGCATACACGTTTCTAATTTTGATGAGGTGAATTTATCTTTTTCCTTTTGTCATTGGGTTTTCAAATGTGAATTCTAAGATGCCATTAGCAGGTATCTATCAGGCAATGAGGATTTCCCTATAGTTTTTTATTTTTGTAGTTTTATTCCTTGTATTTAAGTATTAAATGTATTTGAAATTAAGGGTCTCCCTATATCCTTTCCCCCGTGGTTATATGGTTATCCTAGCATTTTGTTCATAAGATGATTATGAATCAACCTATTGGTTGGCCACAGGTACACGGGTTTAGTTCTCCAGTCTTCATCCTGTTAGTTCAATGTCTGTTCTCCCAACACACACTGACTTGATTAGTATTATTGTCATAGCCTGTATGGACACTGAGAAGTATGAGTCTAACTTTTTTCTTTTTCTTTATTTCTTTTTATCTTTTTTATCATTTTCTTTTTTTATTAGATATTTTATTTATTTATATCCCCTTACCTCCTTTCCCCTCCAAAAACCCTCTATCCCCTCCCCCCTCCACCTGCTTACCAACCCATTCACTCCTGTTACCCTGTCCTGGCATTCCCTTACACTAGGTCATCCAGCCTTCTCAGGACCAAGAGCCTCTCCTCCCATTGATGTCCAACAAGGCCATCCTCTGCTGCATATGCATCTAGAGCCATGGGTTCCTCCATGTGTACTCTTTGGTTGGTGGTTTAGTCCCTGGGAGCTCTGGGGGGTACTGATTGGTTCATATTGTTGTTCCTCCTATGGGGCTGCAAGCTCCTTCAGCTCCTTCCATCCTGGAGTCTAGCTTTTGTTTTTTTTTAAGGTCTGATTTGATTGTCTGACCATTGAGATTACACATGAGTTTTACAAACAGTTCTGATAGAGATATCTGTTGAATTTGTAAATCGTCCTCTCAACCACGTTGTCTCTCCATGCACAAACAAAATTTGTTTCCCGCAGCTTCTGTCTTCTCTCCTTTCTTTTAACATCGTAGAGGTTTTCAGAGTTTAAGTTTCATACTTCTTCTGTTTGACTTATCCCTAAACATTTACCCCTAACTTATCCCTAAACCTTAATGCTTTAGGTTCTTGCATAGAGGTGGATAGAAGTAGACTTTTGTATATTGATCTTGTATCCTGCCACCTTGTTAAGTAACTACTTTGCTTTAAGTTATATTTTATTTTTAGTAGACTCCTGGGCATGTTCTGTGTTGAGGATCATTCCATCTAACAACAGAGATCGTTCTGCTTCTTTCTAAGATGAAGATCTTCCTTGCTTTGGATCTTCAGTGCAGTGAGATGCAATGGTGAGGGGAGGCATCCTTGTGGCCCAGATCCCAGGGAACAGGCACTGGTCCTCTCCATTGAGTACTATATTAGCTTTGGGATGTTATATTGAGACCCATTCTTCTAGCCTTTTCTTTTTGCAAATCAGGAAGGATTGTTGAATTCTGTAAAATGTTTTTTTTTCCCTGTATCCATTGAGGTGACCATTGTGGCTCTATGCCTTTTATTCTATTATGTTTGATTTTTAGACCATGGATTATTACATGAACTGACGTTCGGGTGTGATTAGTATGATTCTGCATGTGTTAAGATACATTTGGAGATGAACTTGAACTGGCCATGTGGCTGCGGTGCACCTCTTTCCGACTAAGCATCCCCATCTTGGTCTCTAACTGCTCTTCCCCTGGTTCCCTTTTCAGAGCCCACACAGTTCTTTACATCAGTCAAGTCCAAACTCACACCTCCAGTCAGGTAGACATGTTTCAGGTTAATTAGGGGCCTCAGTCAATTTAGTTCATGGGCTGTAATTACAAGCACCTAAGACCTGCAATTTCTGTTTTAATTAAAATAAACAGTGTGGAGGGGCTGACATCACATCAGGGCAACTGGTGTGCAAGGCTGGGTAATTACACTAAAACAGAGCTTCTTGCTGTGGCGTAGTCTATTGGGATCTATGGTGGAGCACTGGGCATGGCTGTCCTGGCGAATGCTAATTACCTCGCTGCCAGTCACAGCTCTAACCAGACAGGTTGGTTAGTGGTGGTGATGACATTAGAGCATGCTCCTTTCAAGTCAGAACTTAGCTATAACCCGTGGGGCATGGGTGTATTTACATACACGAAGTCCTTTTAAATGTATTTAACTGTGACAAGCCTCCATGCACAAACGCGATGATAGGAAACAATTCTTATTTTTAACTGCTGGTTTTAGGGTTTCTTTTGGGGAGGGTGTTCCCACACACGTGGGAAAATAATAGTTAATTTGGAGAAGTTAACACACATCTTGACTGGTCATCCTTAGAAATGGCAGAATGTGGGGATGGGGCGGAGCAGAGGAAGTGGAGGGGGAGGGGAAAGAAGCGGAGAGCAGGGTGGGAGGGTCAAGTGGTAAGCTGGCCAAGGTGGCTGGAGGAAGTGTTAAAACAACACGCTTAATGCATACTTTAAAACTGTTTGCTTTGCTTTGCTGTCAACAGCCCCCACACCCCAGCCTTGCAGACTGTCAGTTATTAACAATCACCCACATTCCCTGATCAGGTTTTCTTGTACGTGGGTTGCTGATCCAGGCAGGGTTTAATTCTATATTTGAGTTAGGCCGGTAGGATATCACACAGGAATGAAACATTGATCATCGTGAGCAGGGGTCTAGATGTGGTCCCAGATTGTACGATTCCCGGACCTTTTAGACATCTGGAGCCAGGAGGAGGCTCACACAGGACAGGAGAGACAGCCCATATTTATTTAGGAAAATCTTGCTTTGGCACTCAGCTGCTTGGAATCCTCCACCAGCTTCCCATTGTTCCTAGCGTAAAGAAAATGCTCATTTAAATATTGTAATTGGCTGAAATAAAACACCAGAGCTCTCTGTTCCTCATCCCCCAAATCTGTAAATATTACTTGTATTTCTCGTTCAGAAAAACAACAACAACAACAACAACAAAAAAGGCTTTGTAGTTGCAGTTAGGAATTTTAAGGTGGCAGACTATTCTGGATCATCTGGGTCACATGGCTTTGTGGGGAGATATGCTACCACACTGAGAGAAAGCAGTCAGAAAGGGAGAAGCCACATGGCATGTAGGCAGAGGTTAGAGATACACAGCAGGGCAGGGGGATAGCACCACCACCCCCTTCCATGTCCAAGAAGGAAAGAAGGGAGCTTCTTCTAGGGCTCATGGAGGAGTGTGGCTCAGCGAACACCATGCTGTTGGCCTAGTGAAGCTGGCTATGGAATTTTGTTTCTGGACTCAAGAGTACTTAAGTTTCTGAAGTTTGAGACACTAACCCAGACAACTTCACTAGGTCTTTGGGACTGGCCACTGTTCAGTGGATATTTATCTCCCATCCAATATTTGACATGCTTCTGGTCTCTTCCAGTCTATGGAAATGCAGCCAGCTAGTGTCTAGACAAGGAGCCTGAACAGACAGGGCAGTCATGGCTCCTTGAGCTGGGCCAAGCTGGTCTCCCAGGAAGTATTCTCCTTGGCACTCTTTCAGGCTGGGACACTGCCCTCAGGCAGAGGTGCCCTGGCTAAGGCAGGGCAAAGCAGGTTTGGTCACAGATCTTAGCTGTGACCTTGCCAGCTACCTTCTCGGACACAAGGAAATAAAAAGGCTTTTCTGTAGAATGTAACTCACTTTCACTGCACATGCGCTGTGTGAGCTTGCGTGTGTAACCTTTCTAGACTGCAGTTCCCTAGTCTATTAAGTGGGGCCTGTGAACGTGACTTTGTTTTTGACATGTAATTTTGTAGTTCTCCTTCTGTGTTAGAAGCCAACCTCCTGTCTTTGTACCTAATGCATTGACTTAGGGAGGTGAGAGGCGTCAACTGGGACCCCAAGCTAAGTCTTCCCCTTGTGTATTACCACACTGTTGGAGCATTTCTTTTCTTGGGAACTGTATCTGGCTCATTTACACATTTACATTCCTAAGAAGAATGTCTGACGGGGGCAGCTTTGGACCTTTAGTAGGTCATCGGGCAGGACTCAGGCATAGATACAGCCCTGAGATTCCATGCATGCCACGATGGATAGATCCACAGCTGGGAGGTAGCCTCATCTTTGCAGAAAGTAGAGTTGTTCGGTATAATGGTAGTGAGATGTATGATGGGTGAGCTCTGGATGCCTTACCTGGGACCTCAGGGTGCCTACCTGGGCCTCCTGGGGGAGAAAATAGTCACAAGTTTTACTAGACATGTTCCTTTGCAAATGCATGCTTACACATGTGCAAGTTTATCTTGGGATTCTCACATTTATAAACACAGAGACATACTGTCACTTAACATTGCTGTGGGTGCTGTGTCCATATTTGTATGTTCCTTTCTGTAATTGAGTGGTTAGAAAAAAATAATTAAGAGACAGAGGCTCAGGGATATGAAATTTCCTCCTCAATGCCACACAGCTTTCATGTGGCAAACTGAAGCCTTAAGTCCAAGATTGACAGATCTCCACCAAATTAGGCTGTCTTTCTATATATGCACATGCATGCACATGCACACATACATGTACCTACACATGAGCACATGCCACACACATGCACACACATGTACATATACACGAACACATGCCACACACATGTATACACATGCACATATACATGAGTACATGCCACACACATGTATACACATGCATATATACATGAACACATGCCACACACATGCACACACATGTACATATACATGAGCATACACACACACACACACACACACACACACACACTTTAAGTGTAAATAAGAACCACAGTGAGATTCCAATTTCATTATAATCGGAGATGCCAGTTAAAACCTATTTCTGCCACATTTTAATTATGTGATGTGGAGTGGCCACTTCCCATTTTTGGTTCTTAGTCTCCTCATCTGTTCCATGGAGAAAATAGAGCCTTACTTCATAGGTTTGTAGTGAGCATTAAATGAGCTAAAGAATTTAAGGCTCAGTTTACAGTGTTGCCACGTACTAAGTGCTTAATATGCCTTGCTCTTTTTTTTTTTTTTTTTTTTTTTTTTTAAGAAAGCCTTAGCATTGCTAGAAGCACCCATGAGGTCCTCAGTTAGGAGGTTGTAGAGAAGTTGATTCAAATGTGATTTAAGAGGAAAGGCAATAATCTGCTCAAGTTCTAGAAGAGCGACTAAGCCCAGGACAGAGTCTACCCTGGTTCCGTAGTGTCTTCCAGCTCTGCTCTTTGGTGATATTTTCTACTCCATCACTCTAACCCATTTGTCTGTGCCCAGCTCACTTTCTTCCAGGAGTGTCTGGGCAGGCCTGGCTTCTTGGCACACTGTAGGACATCCTTCCAGTGCCAGGGACAAAAAGGCTAGTCCTTGATCCTCTCATCGCAGAGAACAGCGCAAGCTGCTACAAGCTCACTGAAGATAGGAGACAGCGGCACCCCAGACGCTTCTGTGGTTTGTCTGGCTGAACTTCTCTCCTGCTTGGGTTGGGCTGTCTATTCTCTGGGACCGCCTCTGGACCCGAGGACCCAGGATTTGCCAGGTTGAATATCTGGTTCCCCCAAGTCCACCCCATGTTCTACCTCTCCCACTCCAGATTCAAGCCCCAGTGGCAAGTCCCTTTTACATGCCTGGCTAGAGAGAGATTTCTCATAACCCCACCTCATTGTGTCATCCTATAGATTAAGTGAGAGAATGCATGAAACATCCCCATTTGGGCACCTGATTGGTGCCCTATAAATGTAGCAGTAATTATTGTCATTGTTATTGCTGTCATTGTCATTATCATTATCATTATTATTGGCTCCCCGAGGCAGGCTGGGATTAGAACCAGTCACTAGCTGTGTTACATCAGGCAAGTAACATCTCTATGCCTCAGTTTCCTGTTCTGCCCACCACTGGTTACTCTTTTTGACGTCTCCTCCCTTCAGCTTCAAAGTCTCCAAAAACCTTCCCGAACATGTGTTGAACAACTGTCATGGCTGCCTCCACTGTGGGAAATAGACAAGTTAGCCTCGGTGTCTTCATCAAATGAACCAAGCAGATAATAGAATTTGGCCTTGGTGCAATAATTAAGGTTAACAAACAAAGAAATAAAGTCTGCCATGCTTGGTGCCAAGTCTACCATACCACAGCTGGCCAAGCCCAGGGTTCTGGGATGTGCAGAGCAAGGGGCTGAACGGAGAGAGCTTTGGGCCAAACACTGTGGGAGTAACACGGACTCTTGGTCCCCAAAACTCAGCCATTCAGAGTAGGTGTTTGCTTTCTTTGAACTTCTAGGTTTTACCCTTTGTCTTTTTTATCAGCCATTCTTCATCAAATCAATTTATGTATTTATTCTTAGTTTTTGAATAGGATCTCTTGCTATACAGCTAAAGCTGTCCTTCAACTCTGGGTTTTTTTGCTGCCATCTTCAGAATGAGGGGATTTTAGATGTGTACGACCATCAAAATGGCTCCCTCAAGTTATCTTATAATATTTTTATTGTATGTATGTATTATCTATCTATCTATCTATCTATCTATCTATCTATCTACCTACCTACCTATCTTCTATCAATCTCTCATCTGCCTTTTGGTGTGCATGTGTGTTGTGGTACTTGCATACTGTGATATATGAATGGAGGTCATATGATAACATGTGGTATTCGGTTCTCTCCTACCATATGGACTGTGGGATGGATCTCAGACCTGGAGGCACCTTTACACACTGAGCAATTTCTTCTGCCTTTAGATTTTCTTTTTAAAGGCTGTCAGTCCCCAAACTTCCAGGAGTATCTTCTCTTTGCAAAGCATATTTTTTCTTTCTAAAAATCTTGAGAGTATAATTTAATTACATTTCTCCTTTTCCCATCTAATACTCCCTTCCCACTCTCCTTTAAACTCATGCCCTCTTTTTATTTTCTACTAATTGTTATTACACACACACACACACATACAGTACATATCTATTTCTGAATATAACCAGGTCATTCTGTACGATGCCTCCTGTATGTGTGTTTTTATGACTGGCTGTCTGGTGCTGGACAACCTGCTGGTGCACACTTCCTGGGGAAGGCTACCTCTCTCATTCCCAGCCTGCATTGGTTGTCTACAGTTCTTTGTATAGGATCGAGGCCTTGTGGGCGTCTCACCATTTTGTTTGGCACATTCCCTGGTGTCAGCCTTGGCTAACTCACTGCAAAGCTTTTGCACTGCTCCGTCTAGCTGACTGCTGGGCCATCGACGGGACCCTTGCTTTTTCTCTTAGACTTTGGATCTAAGCATCTAACTACTGAGGCTTCATCTCTGGATGTGCCAGAGGAAATTCCAGCTCTTTGTTTTCCACCCTGACTCATCATCTTCTGTCTTCAATGACGCAGCCATAGCATCACCAACCACCAAGGTGTATCATCCTATGCTCCTTCCTCCTGTATTACATTCCAACCTTCCACACTGCCCTCCCTCCCTCCCTTTGTCCATCCATCCATCCTTCCATCCATCTGTCTGTCCCCCATTCCTCTCAAGTATTTTCAGCATTTACTCAGTGTCTGCTACTTGTTAGTTTTTGCATTAGTTTTCAGACCACTGGACAGTTAAACTTTCTCATCATAACCCCCAAATGTCTAAGAATTGCATTACCCAGTTTCTCAGTTGCAAATGATTCAGTATTCACCTAGGGGGAAAAAAAGACATTTAGCAAAAATATATTGCATATGCCCCGGAATTAATGGATGAGATGGAGAAACTGGCCTGAGGCCAAGCTTCTAAGAACATCCCGAACCACCTGTGGTTCACATTTCTTGGTGAAGCTGCCCCTGAATATTTATGCCAGAAACCAGTTCTGTTGCAAAGTTTGGCTGAGACCTGTTCCACCACAGCAGCTCAGGGTTGGCAATAGAACTCAGAAGCCATGCTCTCTCATAGCCGGAGACCTTGGTAGCTTCCTACCCACCAACACCAAATAAGATTTGGAGAGGTAGTTTTTCACATTAGGCCATTCCTAGCTGGTCTTTCTGACTCTGGAAAGGTGGACACAGCATGTTGGTGAGGAGGCCTGGGGAACATTTGAGCTCTGACCTCTACAGCGGAGACTGGAACTCAGCCTGCCATATTTTGCCCAGATTTCAAAATACTACTAACAAAGTGATGAACAGCTACGGGGCAAATGGTTGATTCATAGTTTTGATCCGAACATACATCTTTCATTATTACCTCTTCGCCTCACCCTGTTCTGTGCCTAGGCCAATCCTCCTCCTGGCTGCTGGAGCATCTCATCTGAGGCACATCTCTGACACTGGCTGCTCAGGATCCATCTCTGGCACCTGCTGGTCCCAGAGCTTCCGCCGCCTAACATGCCCTTAGGAATCCTCTATAGGTTTTTATTTTCTTGTTCATATACCCTACTTTTTTTTCCCTTCCCAATTTTCAAGAAGAAATAAGAAAGAAACAGCCATTGGGTGGTAATTTCCTGATGACCTGAGAAGGATGTGATATCACTTTTTCATGGACCTAACATAGAGTCTGAGCAGAGGCAAGGTAGAATCTATTGCCTACAGGCAAACACTGGGCATATCTCAGCTTGGGACGCTTGAAGTAATGGGATTATAAATATTTCTTTCAATGGACTCAAAAGCTCACCAATAGGGTTTGCATCCCTGGGCTCTGGTACTTTGCCTGTAACTCCTTTGAATGGTTATTTGTTCAGAAGGGCCTCCCATGTCTGAGACTTGGGGTTTGTCTCTGAGTCCATTACTCTGCCTTTCTTCCACTTCTTTATTTTTTTTTTTACAGATTTATTTTAACTTTTAAATTATGTGTTTATGTGTATATGTCTGTGAATGGTTATATGCACATGAGTCACAGAGACCAGAAGAAGGTGTCAGAGTTTTTGGAGCTCGAGGTATTCCACATGGGTGCTGGAGACCAACTTGAGTCCTCTGCAAGAACAGCAAGCTTCTGTTCTTGTGGCTGAGGCATCTCTCCAACCCCTCTCTTCTACTTAGTTTCCTTGGCCCCACCCTCCACTATGTCTCACTTCCTTGGGGCTCATGTAGTTGGCCTTCACAGAACCAGGAGGACAGCCAGCCAGGAAGAACAAACAGGTGAGGACAGGGATTAGGGTAGAGCTCCTCGCCCAGTGAGCACAGGCCACCCATCCTCTGCAGAACACGGTAAATAATTGTCTCAGGACCAAAGTCATGATTACAGGGTGTGAGCTCATGCTCTGGAATTGCAGAGTCAGAGGAGGGACATTTCCCAAGAAAACCTCTCCTAGGGATCAAAAGCAGAGAATTAGAGTCAGTCCTGTGCAGACTCCATCGTGACAGGAGTTACTGCCCTCTGTTAGACTGGGATTGGGACATCCCCTAATCAAGCTAGGCTCTCCAGACTTCTCCCCGACCTTTGAACCACGATGAAAGTCCAGAAACTTAGTTCCATGCTGGATGGAGGGGCCTTTATATGGCTCCTGGTGGTTTGTGTGCTCTGTAATGTCCATATAGTCTATGCCCCAGCCTGTGTGCATATTTTCTCTACAATGTGTGCGCTTCTTTCCCCTATCAAGCTTTTGCCTCAATGTCCCTAGCTATCTCTTTGATGGTCTGGGACCATGTTGAGATGTTCCCTATCTTGCAGGGAATCCCAGCACTTCCTGAAGCTGCGGCTGCGTTATCTTTCAAGTTAGAGGCAACTCACATGCCAGATACTTTGGCACTTCCAAGTGAGATTTAAGTACCACCTCTGCCAATAGCAGCCTGAGAAACCTTATCAACACTAGCTACTTATTAAGTGAGAATTGCCGGAGCACACACGGAGGGCTTCCTCTGTGCCTGGAGGCAGATGTACATCGGTGGAGGTTACCCGAGCTTGAATCTGGGATTGTTTATCTATGGTGGAGCTCTGGCCACATTATCCCACATCCTCCCTCGAGCCTGTTTTTCTCCTCTCTGAAATCCAGATGTTAGTGGACATCTATCAGTGGGCTGCTGGGAGGATTAGATGAGATTATACAGTCAAAAGGTGAAGCACAGTTCCCAGAACATAGTGTTAGCAGTAAAACTAATAGCTTTTATTATTATTTTTTAAAGCAGCCACTTTATTAACAATTAAAGCTTATGTGTTAGGGCTAAATATATTCACATCAGCAGAGCAATCTAATGGCGACACTCCCATTAACCGATTAACTGCCACTATCAACATCGGAACGTTTTACCTACAGAAGCTTCTGTTGTGGCTTCATAACCCACACCATCTATATCTCTTATTTCCAGCCCCAGGGAGTTACTGGTCTGCTAACTATGATTCTAGACTAAATCTATTCTCTTTGTGGCACGAATGAGTATTTTGTTTCTTTTTCTTGTGGATTATGGATTGCACCATGGCTTGTGTCTATGACCAGTTGATAAAGATTTCAGTTGTTTTCAGTTTTATGAATGCTGTAAGCATTCACACATATTTTCGCTTTTCTCAGATAAATATCTAGAAGTGAGATTTTTCTGTATCAAATTTCTCTATAAATGTCTGTATATACTATTTATATTTTTATATGTAAGCTCCATGGATTATACTTAAGTTTATAGGAAACCACCAGACTATTTCCCTGAGTGGTTACAGTATTTTACACTCCACCAGCAACTCATGAGGGCTTAAACTGTTCTCCCGTCTCTGCCAACACCTGTCTTAATTTTACCATCCTAGCTGGCAAACCATGCTATTTTATTTTGTTTTGAACTTGAATTCCCAATGAATAATAATCTATCAGTACCTGTGGACTATTAGTGTATTTTCTTTTGAGAATGTTTTTCATTAATAAAAAAGTCAACTGTTTCTTTACCACTAAGTTGTAAGAGTTCTTTACTATCATTGGTATAAGTCCTACTTCAGACATAGGTGTTTATGAATGTTTTTCTAGGATGTATCCTGTTTTTCAAAAACATTATTTCATTTACTATTTGTATATGTATGGTATGTCTAGTGTGTGTGTGTGTGTGTGTGTGTGTGTGTGTGTGTGTAGTGTGGTCATTCATTTTTTGGAGTGTGGTCATTCGTGTACCATGATATGAATGTGGAAACCATAGGCTAACTTCTGAGAGTCAGTTTTCTCCTTGAACTTGGGTCAGCAAGCTGATGTAGAAGGTGCTTTTTCTTATTGAGTCTTGTCTCTGGTCCTATAGGGATTTTTTTGAATGATAATGGTCACTTTCAAAGAGAAGGCATCTTCAGTTCTGGGAACGTCTAAGATATGATTGTATGAAATGCATACCGTGTAATCACTGTATAAGAATGTTGGTCCACTTCAGGACCATGAAGGGCTGTTTTTTATGGATCCATAGCTTCACCTTTTAAAGTTAGATCTGTGATCAATTTCTAGTATTAATTTTTTTTAGGGTGACATATATACATATCTTGCTCTTTATCATTCTAGACAATGCTGCTGTTGTGAGACTAGTGTGTTGAATAAGCTTGTGCCTGTTCAGTAGTTGGCGAGGACTTGCACTGTGTCCAGGTCCGGGGTTCCTATGGAGTGGTTCTGAGCACTCCTGTGTGTCTTCGGATGGATGGATAGCTTTCACAATTCCTCAGAACCGCGACAAAGGTTGAAATTCTCCTTCTATTTATTTGCTTTTTGCCTATATCATCCAAGCACCCTACTGTCGTGTATAGAAAAGACCATCTTTGGCTAAAATCAGGTGCTCATACGCGAGTTAGTGTGTTTCTCGCCTTATTTCTCTTAGCATTGATCTATATAGCTTCCCTGTACTAGTATGTCAGTCAGTCAAGCATCCCTAACTGTAAGTCCAGAAATCAGGTAATGTAAGTTCCCAAGGCATTCTTCTATGGTAAAGTGGAGTTGCATATTCTAGGTCTTTTGTATATTTACATATCTTTACATACATTTTGGAATTAGAGTATAAATTTCTTGCAAAATAAAAAATAAAAACAAAACAAAAACCAATCCAAACCAAAAAAACTCCTGGATTTGATCAGGATTGCATTGAAACTACAAGTTGGTTAAGGGTAAATTCTATTTTTTTTTCCTGCCACCCATTGACCACATTTTCTTAAAATTTCATCTAGGCACTTTATATTTTAAAATATCTTATTTATAGGAAATGAGATAGTGGGAGGGGGGAATGTAGCTCAGCTATGAAATGCTTGCTCAGCAATCAAAACAAAACAAAACAAAACAAAACAAAAAACAGAGGAGTCTAAAAAGAGCGGCACTGGAGAGGTGGCTCACTGGTAAAGGTGTCTACCTCTAAACTGATGACCCCCGGACCCACGTGGTTGAAGGAGAGAACTGATGCCTGCAAGTTGTTCTCCGACCTTCACCTTTGTGCTGTAGCCAGTGTACAGCCCTTCACCCAGATGAAAAAATAAGCAAGCAAGCAAGCAACAAGCAAGCAAGCAAGCAACAAGCAAGCAAGCAAAGTAAGTAAGTAAGTAAATTAATAAATCAGTGTTTTTTAGGTAGGTAGGTAAGGAGAGAGAGAAAGAGAGAGAGAGAGAGAGAGAGAGAGAGAGAGAGAGAGAGAGAGAGACTTGTAATGAGATTTCCAATTTGCACTTCCAATAGCATGTTGCTAGTGTATGGTGTAGAGAAGTACAGTTGATTTCTGCATTTTAATCCTGTGCTGGTTCTGTCCACAGTTCAGCAGATTCTGTAGAATCATCCATCTTCATCTGTGATATGGGGGGCAGCGTGAGGGCACTTAACTCAGAGGGTGCCGCGATGACAAAATAAAGCAGACCATCTGAAAGGTTTATCCTGGTTCCTGGCATGTCTTAAGTGAGTTCAGCAAATAACTATTGCCATCTTTACTATAGGCGAAAGGCATCGATGTTGTTGGAAGAGTGGATGGGATTTGTCTCCACAGAGAGTAGCCAGAGAAGAGAAGGATGGGACCTCTAAGAAGGCAGGATTGGGGTAGGGGTGTGGGTGGGGGTGTGGTGGGGGTTGGGGTTGGGGTTGGGGGTGTGGTGGGGGTGGGGGGAGCATGCTTTGGGTCTGGAGTTGAGTGTGAATTTTGCAGGTATGTCCATCTTGTGAGAAACAAGGAGCTGTGCACTTGTGACGTCTGCTTGTTGTTGTTTAAGTGTTCACAACACTTCAATAAAAAGCATGCCACGAAAGGTTAAGTCAACATTCATTGAAAGTGCCACCTTAATGGTCCTAGTGCATTCTTCATGTAAACCATTCCATTTGATTCTGTGACCTAGCGGCTACTTTCTCCCCCACCTTTTTAGAAGATGATGTTGTCACTTCAAGAGATAGAGCCACAGTCTGAGTTCATGAGCAAGAAAGCTATGGTGGCGACTGTCCCTCTCATTTCTTGTGCCCTTAGTCAACTTTGCACAGTCTGGTGTTTGACCAGGAAGCACATGAAATTCTCATATTCAGGTCTCCGATGCATGCTGAGGGATTTCATCTTCCCAAGGTTGGATGGGGCTAGCCTGGAGTGAACAAGCTTGTTTGTGAGTGGAAAGGGCTCAGAGAAAGGCCAGAGCGGGCATGAGGAGGCCCAGCTGGGCCAGCTGTTTCCTCTCTGCCGTCCTCCTTGCTCAGAGTGGAGCACACCCCACACAAACATTGTATAATTACCCAGTCCGGCCTTGTGAGCAGGGCATGGATGTGAAGACGTTTTCTTTTCATTAAAAGATCCTGATGAGTTTGTAGGAGGTGGAGCTCGGGAGGCTGGGGGAGTAACCTCCCCAAAAATGCTGACGGCTTCAGCCTTACCAGCCCCCGAAGCATGTCTCCAGTAACCTCTGCCACACATCTGAGCCTCGCTGACTTCATGTAAGACTGATATTCTCACCAACCTTACCAGGGCTCTAGTCATGGCTGCCAGAGACAGTAGGAGAAAGGAGGGAATGGAAGCAGGAGACCCGGATGCAAATCGCCTGACACTTCAGATTCAGAACTTCATGCCCATGCCCTGGCCCCTGATTCGGGATCTGGAAAGTAAGCACTTATTTCCTACCCTTTAGGACTGTTCTTTGAGGCCAGATTTGTTGAAGCCCAAGAACACTGAGAGCCCGGAGGAACAATGTTCTGTTCATTGAAACAGTTGGCCTTTCTCCTATCCCATGTCTACAAGACACTCATCCCTTAGGACAAGGTCTCACTGTTCCTGATGCTGTGACCCTTTAATACAGTTCCTCACATTGTGAACCCCAGCCATAAAATTATTTTGATACTAATTCATAACTATAATTTCACTACTATGTATGAATCATAAAGTGAATATCAGATGTGGAACTCCAAGGGGGTCTCGACATCCCGCCCCTTCCTCCCCACCCCCGGCTCGAGAACCACTGCCATAGGAAATGTTGCTGGGCTCTCAAGAGTAGCACTTCCTCCTAGAAGCCTCCTTTATACTGCTGCACAGACCTATTCTGCATCTTGGGACCACTTAGTAGCACGGAGCTATTCTTTCTGACTGAAGTGGTAGTTGTTAGGTCTCTTTCCCCTCCCCTCCTCCCTATCATCTGGTCTGTCTGAGATGAAGTCAGACTGTGCTAGAAGCCACACAGGGTGAAGAACAGGGCGAAGGGTTTCTGCTGGCAGCTGGGACCTTTCTATCACTTCCTTGTGTAATGAAAGCCGGGGCAACTCTGAGTGTCTGGGCTTGTGTTTTCAAGGGGCACGCTGACCTGGCAGATCTGATGAAGCTGTATCTCTAAGCTTATAATTGTGAAAAGAGAGTGCCACGTGGAGACCAATCCCAGCCTCGACCTCTAATTTTCTGATCTTTTGCTAGGTAACAGAGGTGGAAGCTGGCTGGGTTTACATGCAGACCTCCTTCCAGTTCTTAGGCTGGGGACTGAACGGAGGTCCTTATGCATGTCAGGCAAACAAACACTCTACCACTGAACAACATCCCTCTCCACGTCGTGCTCATAATGTTCCTATTAGGGAAGGGGGCCCTGAGTACTCCCAAGCAGAGAGTAAAGGCATCAGATGTAAGTATCGCAAAGATAATTCTCTGGCATCTATGAAGGGGAAGGCCTGAAGCAAGGTAAGACCAGAGGCAGGGATTCTAGGGACAAAGATATCAGTGGCATGGTGACATGGGCAGGGATATCAGGGAGGGAACAGGGAAGATGCTTCCCCATGGCAAACTATTTTCAGGGGAGGGAATCCTGACAAGCTAGTCTTTGGTAAGGAAAATATGTATAAGATCATTCTGGATGCCATTGTCACAATCATTGGATGACCCCCAAAGAACTTTCTCAGGACAAACACAGATGCTAGGCCAATATGGCGGAACTAGTCTGTGAATTCTAGAAATGGTGATGGCATCAGTCTTTTTTCTACCATCGCATGCTTTTCCAGGATCCTGTCTCATCCCAGGAACTTCTGAATGAGCCAGATCAGTGGCAGCCTCATTATCTTAATAAATCTGCTTGAGGCATCCAGTTGCATTGGCAGGGAAATTATGAAAATGTTCTGCACCTTAAGACATTTTAATCAAATCCAGAAAATATACTCATACCAACGTAGCCTACTGGTTAGACCATTGACTTTGTACAATTTTTTTTCAATCTGTTTGGTCTTAGAAACTGTGGAAGACAGAAGTGAATCTAAGGCTCTTCTACTTTGATCTCCAAGCTCTGGGCCTCGGTATTCTTCCCCATTCACTGAGACGGTCTTGGATGGATGGCTCTCATGACAAGTGTCTCGACAATGTTCCGCTGAAGGTGTATGACGTGCTCTTGAAGTCAGTTTTCTGCATACCCAATGACTGGGTTCATTTTTGTTGACTCAAGAGGGCCTCCCATGTTGGGCTCCAGGGAAATTTGATATTTTTCAAATTCAGTGAGAATGAATGCTGTGCTCTTAGTCATTGTTGAAGGAAAAAAAGGGGGGGTGCGAATCAGGGTGTGTGAATAGTTGACTATGAAAACTTGGCTAAGGAACTGGGTGTGGTTTCCAGTTCTTGGAAGACAGACTTCATCCCTGGGTGTCTCTTGGTGTCCATTCTGTAACCATTCAGTGAGTTTTGGTTTCCTAGATTTTCCTTCTCCTTCTAGAATCTTAGTACATGGCCCTCTCTAGGGCAAACTTAACTCCTGACTTTTAAAGTGCTCCTTATCTTCCGGGAATTCCCAAATTCTTCAGTTCTTTCAGCCTAGCAAGTCCCAGCTTGATCTGATCCTCTTTCTTGTAAAACTTGCTGCTCCTTCCCAGTTCCTGGATTCAGGAATGACAGCATTATCTACCTAGTCACCATGGGGAGGAGCTGGGAATAATTCTGGGCTCTTCCCTGACCCCATTCCCCTACCTATTTCAACTACAATATTCCAATTTGGCCCCTAAAGCATACTTAGCATCAACCATGTTTTTCACCACTAACTAACTCCTTATTTAAACTTCATGTCTAGTTTTATTTATCTTTTACTTCATAATTAAAAATAACAATCCCTTATCTGTTTCTCATCTATCAATCTCCTCTTCCAGTTTGAATTTCTCTCTGGTGTGTGTATGTGTGTGCATGCATGCTCATGTATACGAGTACAGGTTGGCAGTGGCCAATTGTGTTGGATCCCCCTATGACTGGAGTTGCAGGGGATATGAACCCCTCAATGTGGGTTCTTAGATTTAAACTCAGGTCTTCTGCAAGAATCATATACTAATACATACTCTCCCCTGCTGCATAATCTCTCCAGTCCCTACCAGTGACTAAAACAAAACCCAAATCCAGACATGAAGGTATTACATGAGATTGGATGTTTTATAACGTTCAAATTCTCCAGGTTACTTGTCCAGCTCACGAAATCTAGCATTGCTTTTGTGCACAGACTCTTATTCTGGCCTTCCACAAACATGGGCATTTTAAAAAAAAATTTATTTTTTTTAGTCATAGGACATGACTTGATGTTTCTTGGATGTGCATTCTTTGGTGCCTTTCTCTCATTTTCCCTGTGGCCTGATTTGTCCAAATTCTCAACACTTGTTTGCTTGACTTGGATAACCCATGAGTCCTATTGACTTTACCCTTCTGCCCTTCCTTTGTGCAGGCCTGGCTGTTGGCACTGAGCGACCACTTCATTACTGGCTCCTCATTTAAGCATTAGATATCCTCCAATATCTTTCAGCAATAGCTAAGGCTGTTACCAGGGCTGTTAACTTGGCCATTGGGCCTTTTACATGAATATTCTTGTCTTTGGTGGATACGTTATGCACTCTTCTTGAACTAAGCCATGTGTATAAAGGGTTAACATTCTTGTATGAGTGGAGCCCCTCCTTGCTATTATCATGATTCCCTGAAGCGAAAGTTGATAATATGGTTAAAAGTGAAAGAAGTCACATTCTAGAATTGTAACAATTATGGCAAAAGTGGTTCTGGGCACAACTGGAAGATGGACTTTACTGTATGTAGTTTATACTGTCTCAAGTGATAGTTTGATGTAAAGTGATAGAAAAAGAATCATCATTTACATTTCTGAAGCCTGTGTGTGTGTGTGTGTGTGTGTGTGTGTGTGTGTGTAAGGCTTGTATTTGTGGCGTTTATCTAGGATGCTCAGAGAAAACCACTGAGTGACTGGGATCTGGCATTCATAGACGACAGGTGACCCAGCTCCACAACAATGACGCACGAGTATTAAAAAGTTGTCAGCGAACTGGATAGACAGGGAGAGGCACACTCTTCCCAAATGAACAGGCTCCAAAATGCTTCAATCTGAGAAATGACCCACATGATTAAAGAGACCAAGGTGCCTGCTGTCTGCAAGATGGAGGCCTTGAGAAAGCCTGGTATAAATCCAGAGACCTAAGTTAGGTCTGAGAACCAGGAAGCTGATAGTGTAAATCTCAGTTTAAGCACAAGAGGACTCTGACACCCATGGGAATCAAGTAGACAGGGTGAAGTTTTGTTTCCTCAGCCTCTTTTCTCTATTCACACCCTCCAAAGGATTGGATGATAGCCACATCCAGTGGGAAAACCACCTAGGAATCTCACAGAATGGTTGCTGTACATGGTGAGAAGAGAGTGTCAGGGTACTAGGAAGGTACTTCTTTGTGTGCTGACTGGACAGTGAACTAGTATGGTCTTACTGCTTCTTGACCTATTGATTAATTACTCCACCTCACATGGGTTTGTGGGCTTTGTACTAAATTTTAAAATTAAGTTGATTATTTGACACGATTCTGTCAACACAATCTTCTCAGGTTCCCATATATTATAGGAACAAGTCTTATCTGGAGCATACATTTATAGCTGTTTTGCAATGCTTCTTGGATCTCCAAAGACAATATTGCTCTGTCTATAGAGATCATATTGTATCTGGGACTACATACAAAAAGCCCTTGCGAATGTTTTTCTGTCTGTCTTTTTTTTTTTTAAGAACATGGAAAAAAAACAGAATTCAAAAAACAAAACAACAAAACAAAACAAAAACCCCCAAAATAGACAAAAATGTTCCCCAAAGGAAAAAAATGCATAAATGAAATGTAATGAAAATATTCCCCCAAGTTGCTGCTCCAGAACAACCCGGTGTTACAGCTCTATGACAGTTAAAGCTCTATGACAGTAAGGTTACCCTAGTTCTAGAGATGAAGCCATACTGCTGGTGAGAGATATAGAGAAGACTCAAGGTCCTGTGACTTTGGTCCCCACATCTGTGTTCCTTACATTGTATAATCTTGATGTGAATGAATCAGAAGTCAGTGTAGCTCTGCAGCAGCTATGATGAGCATGTATTCACCAAGCAAGTGTAAGAACGTGTACATTCAAACACTTGGGGATTTGACTCATGTTAAAGAAGGGCTAAGTGAGAGAGATTAACCTCATGAGGAGAGGTGACTTTTGAAAAAAACCCACTGAAAATAAAAATGAGAGTGTGCATGCATGTGCGCATGCATGTATGTTTGTGCATGTATATGAATGTATTTGTATAAGTGTGTATGCATGTGTGTGCATGTGGAAGCATTGGCCTGGGACTCTCCAAGCATGCTAGCATTGCTGGGTGGTGAATCCCAGGTGTCTGTCTCTGTCTCCCCAGTACTGGGATTATAAGTGTGTCTGCTACTATTGTCCTACCACTACCTGCCCTCCTTGAGTTCTGAGGATTGAACTCAGGTACTGATGCTTGTACAGCAAACCCTTTATTGACTGAATTATCTCTCTAGTCCCCCAAACAAGGGCTTTATTAGGCCATTTGGAGATAAACAGTGGGGAGTTTAGAGACTCCTCAGTAGATGGCTTCATGGTACAAAGTTGACAGTTATAGTAGAGAACACCAAGTTGCCCAATTCATCAAGTGGGAAGGCCTTTAATCTGGAAAGATGGAAACAGAAGATAGGTACAGTAGAAAAGCAGAAGGCATGTCTCAATGATCTTAATTAATTCAAGTCTTTACCCTACGTGAGTTATAGCCCAGGGTCCTGAAGAGACTTGCACAAGTCTTTGCAGAATCTGTCAGTTTTATTTGAAACTAGATTGGGAGGGAAATGGTGGACGCCAAAGAACTAGGGATAGGCTCATCTTATCTTGATTTTCAAACCATGGGTTCTAAAAATTATGGGCTCGAGGCCAGTCTCTGGCAATGAAGTAGAAATAGTTGTTTAAATAATGTAGGGTCATAAGCAGCTAGAATGGTGGGGATTAGTTTAGAGGCATGATAGGTCTACTAAGGATGAGTAAGTTAAAAAAAACTCACTCCTCTTAAAATAACAACCACTTAGAATAGTGCATGGGTATTTACCAATATCTAGCATCTCCCTACCATTTTTTTTCTAATTTGTGGGAGCGGGGAGGAGCAGCAGCACAAATTCTCTCCTTTATATCTTTTCCACTACAAAACTGAAAATAGTACACTTTTCCTGCCTCCCTTGCAAACAGGACATTGGCAGGCATTCCAGGCACAGCCAACCAAAGGCTTGAGGTGGGTTCATATATTGCAAAGGAGTTGCAATCATGACTTGAGGTAAGTTCACACATTGTAGGGGAGTACAGATCATGGGTTACTTTACTGAGTTTCCAAGGGTGGTGGCAACTCTGATATTCCAGAGTCTGTGTCATGCCTGTCAAGCTGGAGTAGACTGAAGAATTGCCTTTCAAAGATACCCACAGCCTGAAATGTGGGACGATGTCACAGTGGGACAAAAAGCAGAGGAGAATTACCACGGCAGAATCTGGCTGCTAATCAGTTGTCGTTATGCTGGGTGTGACTGGACAAACCTGCATTTTAATAAGCAGATAAGGGAGGCAGGACACATAGTGATGGGGGGGGGAGTGGATATGATGGTGGAATCAGGGTCTAAGAGTACATTACTGACTCTTAGGATGGAAAAGATGCCGGGAGCCGAGGAATATTCATGGTATCTAATAGTCAGATAAAGCCAGGAGACACATTCTCCATGAGCTCTTCCAGAAGGAGCCAGGTACTGCGGACACCTTGGTTTTAGCTCTGTGAAATCTGTGCTGAGAGTGAGAGTAGACCAAGTGTCCAGCATGTTCCAGGATATGGATTCAACCTTCGGCATTGGTAAAGATCGAAAAATATGAGATAAACAATATAAATTCAACAGCATGTCTGTGGATGTTTTGTTTCATTTGGGTTTGGTTTGGTATCTTTCGTCTTATTGATCTCTTGCTTGTTTGTCTGGATTTTAGTTTTTTGAGTTTCTTATTTTTTTTTTTTTGGTTTTGTCTCTTTTGTTTTTTGAGAGGGGGAGAAAGGGAACATAAAGTTGGGTGGGGACTAAGGAAAGAGATGGGAAGGATCTGGGAGAGATTGGAAGAGGAGGAAAAACATGATCAAAATATATTGCATAAATTTTTTCAATAAGAAAAGAAAAAATATGTGTCAAATGCTTGATCTATAGAACTGTAAAATAATGCATTTATATCTTTGAAACTATTAGGCCTGTTATAGTAACAATAGGAAATGGTTACATTGCCCATATGCTTAGTGGGATATTTCAATCATTCCACGAATTAATAGTTTTCAAACCACACTACAGAGGGACTTGAGAGGGCAGTCGGGTATCTCAGCAGTCACCAAAAGGAGAGAGTGGGGTTCTCTCACATCACCATTAGAACAATATGTCTTTGATCCATCTTATGATGCAAGATCTGAAGAAAAATATCTAAAAGACATTGCTTTTTAGACTCCTTGAAGATATAAGATTATTCTTTTCAAAATATCCATATGCATGTGTGTACACCTTTAAAAACTCGTACAGAGAGTTTGATTTAAGACTCCTTGAAGATATAAGATTATTCTTTTCAAAATATCCATATGCATGTGTGTACACCTTTAAATGTATGCATATGTGTGCATCATACCAAGGAGTAAGAGTATCTCCTTGGTCTGAAGCTCACCAATTAGGCTAGACTGGCTAGCAGCAAAATCCAGGGCTCCTTCTGTCTTCACCTACCCAGAGCTGGGATTACAAGCATATACCTGCATCTGCATTTTTATTTTTAATCTAAGAGTTGAGTTTTCATGCTTGTGAGTCAAACAGTTTACCAGCTAACCACCTCTCACATATATGTGTATATACATACATATATGTATATATGTATATATATGTATATATATATATATATATATATGTAAACACACATACACACACACATACACACACACACCTAAGACTAAGGGTTATTGAACACAACACTAACTTCTTTCAAGCACTAGTGGTTAACTTTGAGCCACCAACCCTAACTTTCCTGGAATTACTTGGCAGAGGAACTCTGACTGAAAGATTCATTTTCCTTGTGTAGTGATTTAGTATTACGCTAGAGGAAATGGGATCCATAGCAACTATTTAAGCAACAGTCTTGTAAGAACAGGTTTTTGAATATTTCAAAGGAGACTACGTTGGAGCAGGGCTAGCATTTGTTCAAAGATCCAAGTGTAAGGGATATTGATAGGTTAGGGCAGCAGAGAGAGGCAAAAAACTGGAGTGGGAGAAGAAGGTGGAATCCAGGACTACACCCAGTTGAGGGCTGGGAGGGTGGAACAGTCCGTAAGGGGAGGTGCTGGTGCCTGCAGGCTGTAGGAACATTGGGGCACAAGAAGGTCCGTGGGGAAGCACATCTGGGGAGGAGCTCTATGGGAAGTGGGTCATACTCTTGAATGACTCCATAGGTGGCTTAGTCAGAAGTGGGTCAGGAGCTGGAGGTCAGATATCAAGACAGGTGGAGCCTTATAATCCCTCCCCACATGTGACTTAGAGACCAGAGGAGGACAGATGCAAGCTGGGTAATGGCATGAACATGGTCTCTGAAGAGGATATGGGCTTTTAAGTGTGCTAGGGATAGGAGAGAAGAAGAGAATGGGAGGGGGTGGAGAAGAAGAAGAGAAAGAGGAGAGAAGGAGGGAGGAAAGGGAAAGATAGAACCTACTTATGAATTCCAATCGGAGATCCAACACTGATATCATTCAATTCCAGCTACTTGATGATTCTGTAATGACCAGATGCAAATGGGAAAGGTCAATTCTGGGAGATTATCTCTCTTCCCAGTAAGGTTTCATAAGGCTCTGTCTCCCACCTCCTGCCCAACCTATTTATTGTATTTTATCAGTACCAAAGTTCTTCTTTTCCACAGAGGGGTTTGTCTGAACCCAATTTTATTATCTGGACAATGTAGAAATGATCATTGGTGTGCAGTCAGATAATGCATATGAAGTCCTTGGTTCAAAGTAAGCCCTTAATAGAAGTTCTTATCAAAGGAGGTGATGCTAAGCCAAACAACAGTAAGTCAGATACTTTTGTGGAACCAGAAGATACTGGATAGTCCTGATAATGCCTGGCCAGACTTTGTGGGGAAGAAAGGATGGAGAAGAGAGAGGAATACACAACAGGATGAATGTTTATATGCAGGGAATTAGAGTTAATAGGGGATAGGATGATCATTTGGGATATGACAATCCAGAGAGTACACATAGCTCAAGTCCATGTTCCTTAGATGTATATGTTTATGATTTTACTCAGTCTCTTGAGTTCTACCCACAGGGCTCAGGATAGGCTAACTTTGTACATAGTATATATATATATATATATTCATATTGGAATCACTTGTAGAGTACGGTGAAAAGAATCTACTTCCAGTTGTTCTTATTTTTGCACAGTGTGACTTTCTATGGTTTGCTTCCTTTTACTTTCTTTAGATACAAAATAACTAGGCGGACCACTTCACTCACCAATTATACCAATTGTAAATTGCCATCTTTTTTTCATGTCTTATTACATTGGTTGGATAGTATGTGTTTAGTACCCTTGAATCTCTCAACACTGACTTCTGTTCTTTCTAAGCTCCAAATTGAATTACTTTTAGAAACTTCTCCTGTTTTGCCACTCCCTTCCAATTCTTTTTCTTTTTCTCTTTCTTTCTTTCTTTCCTTCTTTCTTTCTTTCTTTCTTTCTTTCTTTCTTTCTTCCTTCCTTCCTTCCTTCCTTCCTTCCTTTCTTTCTTTCTTTCTTTCTTTCTTTCTTTCTTTCTTTCTTTCTTTCGGTTTTTTGAGACAGGGTTTCTCTGTGTAGACCTGGCTGTTCTGGAACTCACTCTATAGACAAGGCTGGCCTCAAACTCAGAAATCCACCTGCATCTGCCTCCCAAGTGCTGGGATTAAAGGTGTGCGCCATTCTTATGACATTCTCGGGGTGCAGATCTCACCTGTTTGGTATGACGTAGAAGATATCTGTCTAGGCATTGTTAACCATGCTACCAGTAGGACTAAAGCTTCAGATAGCTTGAAGATGGTTCTGATGGTGCAGAGGAAGCTGGGATTCGAGGTAAATCTTTGGACACTAAACAGAAAAGATTTGGTCAAGGCAAGATACCTCTAAGTAGGTTGATTTCCAGTAACCAATGCTGATAAGAGCTAATATCAACCCAATATTCATTATTTTCATGGCATTGTGTTAAAACACTTAAAGATAAGCAGGCAACTCCTGAGAAAGCTTGGAAACTTTCATTTATCACAATCACATTCATGTAGAGGTCAGAGTTTCTACTAAATATCTTATAATGCAGAGGATGGCCAAGAGAGTAATTTTTTTTTTCTGAACCAAAATATCAATAGTATTGAGGTTGAGAAATTGTGGGTTAAACTGTGTGCATTCTCTCATTTGCTCCACAAGCCAATCCTATCAAGCAGGTTATTACTTCAACTAAACCCATTTTATAGGCAGGAAAGTAAGGATTAGACATATAATATAGTTTGGTTAAGATTACCGGGTAGAAGATGAGAGAATGCGAATTTGAGTTCAAGTTTTATCATCTCTAAAGCCTGTGTACTTGGTTGCTTTGTTGGAGGCTGAAAAGTCAGCCGAGCCCAGGATTTAGAGTATGGCTTAGGAACTGCATCTCAGAGAACTATGAGGGGTGAGGGGCCCCCAATACCATAGCATTTACTAAATCTTGCTACCAAAGCAAGTGAGCAGCAAGCTTAGGTCCTACTCACTTGGGGCAGGGTCTCTGGGTGTCATTGTATTGAATTGAAGCTGGTCATGACTGTTATTCTCAGATGAGCTGAGCTTGGAAAGCAGAGCCCTGTCCCAGTGACTTTAGCATCACGGCAACCCAATTTTGCCCTTCGAAGGGAGGAGCAGGCTGGTGCCTCAATAATGAGTGAATGAGTAACTCAGAGGGCTGAGTAAATGCATCTTTCATGAGACCAAACCTTGGAATACAGTATAAGAGTGGAGCATGGGTCAGAGGGGAGGCAGAGCTGGGCTAATAGGTGATGCATTGAAGAGGTGAGATGGAGCCAGTCCTCAGGAGGGGCCTGTGGGCTGGTGGCTGGAGTTCTGCATCTCACAACACAAGCCTCAGAGGCTGCAGGGTGCGGTCGGACTGTGAGCACCTTGGGAGCTGAACTGACTTTTGGAAAGCATCACTGGAAGACATTGGCAGCTGGTCTCTAAACTCAGTTGCCTCCAGCCCCAGGTGCTTTCTGTACCAAGGAAGTATATAAATTACTCCTGTTTCCTTCTAGACCATTGGCACAACACATTCCTTAGAATACACACACATGCACACACACACACACACACATACACATACAAACACACACACTCATACACACACAGAGGCAGAGAGAAAGAGAGAGAGAGAGAGAGAGAGAGAGAGAGAGAGAGAGAGAGAGAGATAACAGATACATACAGAGACAGACAGATAGGACACAGGGACACACACACATACACACATGCACACACACACACACACACAGAGAGAGAGAGAGAGAGAGAGAGAGAGAGAGAGAGAGAGAGAGAGAAAGAGAGAAAGAAAGAGAGAGAAAGAGAGAACAGATAGATACAGAGACAGACAGGACACAGGGACACACACACACACACACACACACACACAGAGAGAGAGAGAGAGAGAGAGAGAGAGAGAGAGAGAGAGAGAGAGAGAGAACAGATACATACAGAGACAGACAGATAGGACACAGGGACACACACACATACACACACACACACACACACACACACACAGAGAGAGAGAGAGAGAGAGAGAGAGAGAGAGAGAGAGAGAGAGAAAGAGAGAGAGACTCTAAAAAGGAAATAACCCCATTCAGACACCTAGGTCAAATAGCCTTGAATGACATTGCCACCAGGGATATGGTTAATCTTCTTTCGTGTGCTGGTGTGTTGGGAATTCTGCTTGCTGCTGGGAATGCCACACTTGACTCCAGGGTTCCAGAGCCTTGCTACAGTGTGGCTGGCGTGTGCTGACTCTCAGTGGATGGTCACACTGTTCGTGCAGAGCTGCATACCCTTTCTTGGCAACCTCCCTGGGTAGGGATCGAGGGTGTGGATAGACTCAGGAATTCAGTTCACTGTTACTGAAGTTGGGAAAGTCCTCCACGGCTTGGTCTCCCTTCCGGGTCCTTTCATTTGTAGATTAGATTTATTTAGAAAAATTGGCCCCATGAAATCCAGAGAAATAAATGAAAGTCAGAAGACTCTGGGATCGCTTATGGTTTTATTCCTTTATGGAGGGAAAGGGGAGGATGGGGGAGGACAGAAAAGGAACTGAAATCTGTTGATGGTTTATTTTGAGCTGAGAGACTTTCATGGTCAGAGTGTAGAGGCGACAGAGCACCCGACCTCCCCGCATGATGTCAGAAAGTCAGGTCACTAGTGACAGGATGGTCCTGACTTCCTTAAAGGTCAGTTTACACATTGTGACAGAGAGGTATTTATATCTACTTTCTAGGTTTGTGCGATAGGTTTCATGAGATAATGTTCAAATCCTTCATTTAGCAGCTGGCACAAAGTAAGTGCTCACTGAGTGCCCGCTACACCATGACTCCGGGAGGTGGGACTCGTGGGCTCTAGTTGAGTATGAGGAAGTTGAGGTGTGGAGGGGTCATCATGAAGCAGCCTTGCTCTCAGTTCCTCTTGCAAGTCTCTGCTGACTTCCAGGCCAGGTCAGGTGCCCTTCACTGTGTGGCTTTGGCCCCTGTACTTCCCTCTCAGCTTGGACTGTAGCTGAGTGTGAGTGTCCACTCAGAGTCTTAGCATACACCATACTGTATCAAGGGTCTAGACCCTGAGAAACAAATGTGGTATTCCCAGCAGCAAGCAGAGTTCCAGCATACCAGCACATGAAAGAAACTTATCCATATCACTGGTGGCGATGTCATTCAGGACTGACTATTTGATCTAAGTATCTGAATGGGGCTATTTCTTTTTTAGAGTGTGTCTCTATCTCTTTCTGTCCCCATGCCCTGCTGTCTCTATCTCTATATCTCTCTATTCTTTCTCTCTGTCTCTGTCTCTCTCTGTCCCCCACCCCCTTTGTGCGTGCACACACATGCATGTGCATGTACACATGCTTCTGTTCTCTGGTTTCTTCCTTGGAGAAGTGACTGTAGCAAACCAGGCCTCTCTTCACTCTCCTTGATGTCCTCTCCACATTTCTGAGGAATCCAGAGGACGATCTAAG
Source organism: Apodemus agrarius (assembly GCA_964023405.1). Classification (NCBI taxonomy): domain Eukaryota; kingdom Metazoa; phylum Chordata; class Mammalia; order Rodentia; family Muridae; genus Apodemus; species Apodemus agrarius. The sequence goes on from OZ030008.1 coordinate 19,321,437, forward strand.
ATTCCCAAAGTGAGAAGGAGAATGTGTTGTGCTATTGGGCTGAAAGGGAATAGGCATAATTTATATGCTTTCTTGGTGCAGAAATAAGTCGATGACAATGGGGCCTTGGCAGTTACAGAGAGACAATGGTGTGTCTCAGCGTAGGGTTCTTAATCTTTCAACAGCTCTTCCTTCCACTCTTCCTTCCTAGCTCATCCAGTTCTCCGTCTCTCTTGAGGATTGCTAAATAAGGGACCTCAGCCAACGCCCATATATGAACTGATATTGATTCATTGATTCATTGACTCATCCCCCCATTCAATGCTATGAGCTGCTCTGCACCGGGACCTGGTCTTGCAAGATTGCACAAAAAGAGGCATGTCTCTGCTCTTTGGAGGTTGTAGTAGTTTCACATCAGTGAATTTGCAATTGTTACTTGGTGCAAACGTTTGGAAAGAAGAAAGGTTTTGGAGGACTTTATCGAGATTGGATGATCAAGGAGCATGTTCATGTGGAAGGGAAAGTGATGCAGGGCTGTGAGGAACGAACAGGAGGTGGGTAGTGGCTTTATGTGACAGAATGCTCCAGATAGAGACCAGCGGGTATAAATACTCGATAGAGAAATAGGACTCAAAGAAGGCTATCAAGGAAGAACAGAGATATTGGAGGTCCACTGGATGTTACAGGACATGGATACAGAGGTAGTGGTGGACATTGTAAGCTCTTATAGGGATCTGATTTTTGCTCTAAGAAGAAGTCAGAGTCGGAGCAAGCTGTGATACATAAGTGGTTTGCTTTGAAAATATCCTTCTAGTGGCTATGGAGAGAAAGAAGTCTGTCTGGGTAGATGTGGGGAATACCAGTGATTTGGACATGTACATCCTTTGGGAGTGATACTGATGGTTTGGAATCATTGAGGTGGTATGGATGGCCAGAAAGCTAGACATGTACCAGCCCATATTCAAGAAGTATGGAACCCTAGACTCCATATTTTGATGCCAAGAACTTCAAAGACATGTTTCAGAGGACTAAAGATACACGAGGAAAAGAAATAAAAAATTTGCAACCTACAATTTCTTACTTTACTTTATAAAACATGCAAGTAAGGTGCAATAATGAACGTTGCCACTCTCTAGTCACTTAACTAAAATCCCTGGGGTGTCCCCAGTCTCCCTTGGCCTCTTGGCTTATCTTTCTGACCAGTTACCAGAACCTTTATCCTTTAGTCTAAATAACCATCATGTTGTTCCTCTCCCCTTAACCACACTTCTGAGCCTAAACCTAGGGGCTGATCATTGCTCCTGGAGTTATTATGGAAGCCTCCTAATCTACCTCCTTCCTGTAGCTAGGGAGCACGTATTTGATCACATCCTTCCTTGTACCCTAACCATATTTAGCTCCTTACTATCCTGTCTGTCATAGCCCTTCCATGATCATGCCTCGGTATTCCCCTGCCACATTACTGTTTGACACTTTAAATAGTTTTAAGTACCGTTACAAGTACTGTGTATCTCTTTTAAAAAGCACAATACCCTTTTTGTGTATTTGAAAATTTATTGGAACTATCAGGAATGTAACCCTAAAACTTAACTGTCTGTTAAACATCAGCTAGACTCAATTAGGTGTCCAGAGGACATTCCATTTGTATATCTATCTATCCATGCTCTTGGGCTTAAAAGATAACACAAAACCATTCAAAACAAAAAAACCAAAACAAACAAACAAAAAAAAAAAAAACAAAACCAAAAAACCCCAAAACCAAAACCAAAACCAAAACCAAAACCAAACTAACAACAGTGATAGTAAAAGATAAGAGAAATCAAATGTATAGATTGTCTAATAGAAAGAGATTTTTAGTCATCTCTCTTTACATTGCATAATGGTTAAGGCAGCAGCTAGGATGAAAACAGTGGAAACCGAGTCCCATTTGTCACCCATTGAAACACACAGAGGAAAGACCTGAAGGCCAATGGCAGGCACCATCACTGTGGCCCTGAGATCTCCTTCCAGGAACACTGGTAACATCTTCCTCACTGCATTCCTGATCTCTATGCAACTTCTAACAATTTGCTTTCTACCCAGGAATGAAAAAGCACCTTCCTACAGACCATATCAAGGCAGATCATCGACTGTTTAAAGTCTTTATTAGCTTTCACAAACGTGGACCCAAATCTTCCAGAATCTACAAAGTCCTACTTGGTTCAGCCCGTGTGGCCTGCACATCAGGCTTGATGCTTCAACCCCAGCTAGAAGGCACAGAAGGAAGACACTGAACTCAGGTCAGCAATGACGTTCATACCGAGGCTGGTCCTTTACACTGGAAGCTGCTGTGGCTAGGCACTGCTGCAGAGTATGCCTCTCTATCCTGACAACGTACAAAGGTGAGTTTACACACCAGGACAGAAGAATGGCAGGAGTCACCACATCTCTCTGCATAGCCGGGACCTTGAATTGCTAGTGAGGGTAGGACTCAGCTCCAAAGGCCAACCTCAAGGAATCTAAAAAAAAAAAAAAAAAAAGAGGTGCGCCATGGGAGGAGAAAGGGGCAGGAATAGAGAACTGACTTAATCTCTTTTAGGAATCTTGTTGATTCTTTGTCGAAAACTCTTTGTTGTTTTTTTTTTTTTTGTTTTGCTTTTTGTTTTTTATTTTAAATCCATTTTTCGTACATTCAAAATTCTAAGCTGCTGAAAATTCCCTCCTGTGATGAGAAGCATTCACAAGGAAACGTGCGGCCTGATTTGCCTTTCCCCCAAAATCAAAGGCAGTATTCTGAAGAGACTGCGCCTGCCACACAAAGGTGGCAGATGTTTGCCAAGATTATAGCTGCACAAGCATTCTGCACATTCAATCCTGGGAGCATTTCGGTTTTTGAAAAGAGAAGCCATTTGTGTGTGTGTGTGTGTGTGTGTGTGTGTGTGTGTGTGTGTGTGTGATTTCTGGATGCCTGGGAAGCTTCTGGCACCATCAGTGTAGATCCATGGCTCAGGAAGGGTGTGGATGAGGGTGCGTGTGCTCACTCGGCCCTCCTAACTTTGGATATTCTATAGGGCATTTTCTGCATAAGGCTGGGTTGTTCTTCCAAGCAGGATTTACGCATACCAGGCTTGCGCATTACCACTGATCTAGCTACACCTGGACGATACTGGGCTGAAGTACAGTGTGGGTGGCATACTTGCAGAGTCGTCTTTAGCTCCACGGGTACCAAGAGTTGTGTTAGGCCCTCTAGGTGGGGATGCAGGGTCTTCACAGGCTGTCACTCTAACTCTCTATCCTATGAAACTGGTTGTGTAGACGCCACATACTGAGAAAGCTGATTGCAAGCTGAGGTGACTTTTAAGTTTCCAGACATTTCATATCTCGAGTCCTGTCCTCTTGATCTCTCTGCTGGAGATTAGCAATCTCTCAGCTCCTCCTTCCCTCACCCCTGGGATGTGATCAGTTACACAATCCCACACATTCATTTCCAAATAATGATTGCACTTTACTTAAAAATTCACTGCTAAGTACATTACTTTTTTCTCTCTCTCTCTGCGTGTAGATTCTATCCATTTTCTTTTTTTTCTTTTTTTTTAGTTATTTTTATTTTCTATATTCTATGTTTACATTTCAAAGGCTTTCCCCTTTCCCAGTTCCCACCCACCATAGTTCCCATAGTTCTTCTCCCCCCCAACTATTCCCCAATCATTCCCCCTCCCCCCTCGGTTTCTTTACTAAACTGGATGATCTTTACATGCCCAGGGTCCTCTCCTTTCTTCTTCTTGGGAATCATTTGACTTGCTATTTGTGTCTTGAGTATTTAGTGCTTCTGGGCTCATTAATATCCACTTATCAGTGATTGCATTTCATGTGCATTCTTTTGTGATTGGGTTAGCTCACTCAGGATGATATTTTCCAGGTCTAACCATTTACCTACAAATTGCATGAATTCATTATTTTTAATTGCTGAGTAGTATTCCATTGTATAAATATACCACATTTTCTGTATCCATTCCTCCTTTGAGGGATATTTGGGCTCCTTCCAATTTCTGGCTATTATAAACAAGGCTGCTATAAACATAGTGGAGCATGTGTCTTTATTGCATGCAGGGGAATCCTCTGGGTATATGCCCAGGAGTGGTATGCCAGGGTCCTCTGGAAGTGCCATGCCCAATTTTCTGAGGATCCGCCAAACTGATTTCCAGAGCAGTTTTACCATTTTGCAATCCCACCAACAGTGGAGGAGTGTTCCTCTTTCTCCACATCCTCGCCAGCACTTGTTGTCTCTTGAGTTTTTAATCTTAGCCATTCTGACTGGTGTGAGGTGGAATCTCAGGGTTGTTTTGATTTGCATTTCCCTGATGACTAATGATGTTGAACATCTCTTAAGGTGTTTCTCGGCCATCCGAATTTCTTCTAGTGAAAATTCTTTGTTTAGCTCTGTGCCCCATTTTTTGATAGGGTTATTTGGTTCTTTGCGGTCTAACTTCTTGAGTTCTTTGTATATATTGGATATTAGCCCTCTGTCGGATGTGGGGTTGGTGAAGATCTTTTCCCATTTTGTTCTATCCATTTTCTTTACACGTGTCTGCATGCATTTGTGTATATGTGTGCACCCATATGTGTGTGTTTGTGTGGTGTGATGTGTGTGTATGCTTGTATATGTGTGCATGTGCATGTATGTTTGTGCGTGTACATATGTGTCTGTGTATGTGTGTTGTGTATGTGAACGTATGTTTGTGTATGTATGTGCATGTGTGTGCGTTTGCTTGTGTGTGTGTGTGTACCAGGATGTGCCCATGAAGGTCAGATGTTGGTCCTCATCTGCTGCGTCCCTGACCTGTGACCCTCCATGACTTCTGCCTCCACTTCCCGTCTTTCTATAGGAACACTGGGCTTACAGATGTGTGCTCCCACATGAGGCTTTATTTACGATCTGGGGATTTTAAACTCAAGTGCATACACTTGTGTAGCACTGAGGTGTCTCCACCATCCCTCTCTCCTTTCTCTTCATCTCCATCATTCTGCAACATCCTTACACACTGCATGCCTGCTCCCCTGTCTCGTGGTGTCCGCTCAGAGCTCTGAACCCTAACTCCACAGACAGACTTCACTTTTACTTCTTCAGCAGTGCACAGGGGCTCTCATTTATTCTGGGTCCACTGGCTTTCTGACTGAATGAAGAGATCATGTAAATGGTGGATTCCCTGAACCCTAGCCCTCCTACTCATCAGACCCGCCTGCCTGTCTCTGTTGGCTCAGGGCTCTTTAAATTTTCTCTTCAGAGTAGGAACAGCTCCTCTCCATCCTTCCAGAGGTGGTAACCATGCTGACTCCCCCAGGAAGCCTTCCCTGACACCTTCTGCCAATGTTGTTTCTTTTTCTTTTCTGTCATGCTTCCATACCATCCTGGACTTGCTCGTGTCTTACTTGTTGGCCACCTCTTCCAGGGACTCTGGGTAGGTTTCATGTCACATCTCTGTTTTACCTGTTGATGCTGCTGGAAAGATGCTGAGCTGGATCCTGGGGGTACCTTGTCATCATCCTTGCTCGGGTGTTTGCCTATCATCTGCAGTAGAAAAACTGAACGTCATGTAGTCAGTTGTAAGGGGGAAGGTGGGAACAGGGGTTTGGGAGAGATGAGCAGAGTCAACATGTGAGCTGGTGTGGCCTCCAGACTATTCTACCTGGTCAGTTCAGACAGGTTATTATAGATCTGCTTGCTTGAGAGGATAAGCGGTCCAGTGCTGTCTGCCAATCATCCAGGGTTCTGTCCTCTGTGCGAGGTTGATGAGAGAGAAGAAAATTTTCTTTCTTTATAACCTGTTCTGTACTAGACATGGGCATGATCCATGGTATACAGTGAGTGTGGATTGTAGGTGCAGAGAGAGGGCCGGAATCCCCACATACTGGTGGAATAATTTAGGATGAGTTGCTTAGCTTCTTAAAGCTCTCCATCTGTTGCTTCTAACAGGGGATTGTCAAAAAGCAGCCTTTGTGGTCTCTATTGCATGCCAGGTCTAGAATTTTTTTTTGATTGTGATAAAATTCATAACATGGTATATCTGCCAGCCTAAACTTGTTTGCACTATCATAAAAGATGCTTAGAGATTTTTTTTTTCAATTTTTGCAAAACCAAGGAACTTATTCCCATCCAACAGCTCCGGCTCTCCCCTTCCCAGTGCCTGGTAATCAACTCTCTTCAGCATATGAACTTGTCTACTGTAGATTATCTTAAGTAAGTAACCGCATCGAGCTTCTTTCATTGTGACTGGCCTGTGTCACTCAGCATGATGTCCTTAGGATTCACCCACAGTGTGGCCTGTGTCAGGACATTCTTCCTTTCTCAAGGCTTAGGGATGTTCTATTTGATGTACAGACCACCCATTTGTCTGTTGATGGATACTTAGGCTGCACATGTTTTTTTTTTCTTTTGGCATGTGTGATGTTGCTTTGAAGATCAGTGTCCAAGTGAATTTTTGTTTTTGAGCTTGGATTTTTTTGAGTTTGGTTTTAAATATACCTTAAATGACCCAGCAGTGGCTTATTGTATTTTAAGTCTTTTGACAGACTGTTTCTCTTAACAGTTAAATGAAATTTTTCATTTCCATCAACTCTGTGCAAGTTCCCCAAAGCCTCCTGTGCTCATGGATACTTGTTAATTTGCTTTATGCTTTTTGGGGGGTGGGGGTGGGGCAGGGCATGGTCAGTCATTGTGGTTTTGATTTGTATTCTCCTCATGATTACTCATGCTGAAGATCAGTCCATCTCTGGTCAGCCATTTGGCTATAATCGTTGTAGAAATGATAACTGCGCTTCTTCTGCCTAAAATGCTTGTTTGTGCTCAGGACGCTCTTTGTACTTCCTGGATATCTACACCTTATCATGTGAGAGTCTCTCCTGATTCTGTCCGCTCTGTTTGTCATGTATCACTTTATTGACCATCCTTTGGTTCATTATGTGGTTTATTAACATCAACTTTTTAAAAGTTATTTTAATTAAAAAGGTTATTAAATTTTGGACACACAATTAATTGTACATCTTCATGTACAATCATGTATCTTCATGGACTTGAACTGTGTGTGGGCTTCAACTGATGTATCCATGTAATGGTCCAATGTAATCCCACCCATTACCTTAAGGTTTGTGCCCTTGGATGCATGGTTTTAAATTTTGTAATAATCCCCTTTATTTCTTTGTCCTTACCTTTTATATATCCAAGAAGTCATTGCTGAGTCCAATACTATGAGGCCTCTTCCATGTGCTTTCTTCTGAAAACTCCTATGTGTGCAAGTCTTCAGCACATTTTAGTGCTGATTTTATATATGACGTATGGCACTGGCCCAACTACATTTTCCTCCAACTGTGTATATAGTTTTCTTGACAACCGGGTGGAAGCATTTGTTCTTTTCTGTGTGCTTTTGCCATTTTTTATCAAAGATAATTTGATCACACACAGATGAGTCAATTTGGGGTCTCTTTATTTAACCACATTAGCTTATGTGTCTGCTTCTGTGCTGATATCAGAAATCAGGAAGTGTTAGGCACCCACACTTTGCTTTCTTCTCTTCTCTTCTCTTCTCTTCTCTTCTCTTCTCTTCTCTTCTCTTCTCTTCTCTTCTCTTCTCTTCTCTTCTCTTCTCTTCTCTTCCCTTCCCTTCCCTTCCCTTCCCTTCCCTTCCCTTCCCTTCCCTTCCCTTCCCTTCCCTTCTCTTCTCTTCTCTTCTCTTCTCTTCTTTTCTCTTCTCTTCTTGCTGTTCGGTTTTTCATTTATTTATTTACTTGTTCACTTTACATCCCAATGGCAGCCACCACTTCTCTTCCCAGTCCCCCTCCCCCAGCAACTCTACTACCCTCCCCTCTTGTTCTTTTCTGAGAAGAGGAAGCCCCCCCCCACTTCCCAGCCCTGAGTATCAGCCCCACCCTGGCATATCAAGTCACTGCAGGACTAGGTGCATCCTCTCCCAACGATGCCAGTCAAGGCAGCCCAGGTAAGGAAACAGGATCTCCAAGCAGGCAACAAAGTCAGGGACAGCCCCCATTCCACTTGTTGGGGGACCCACATGAAGACCAAGCTGCACATCTGCTACATATGTGCAGGGAGGGCTAGGCCCAGGCTGTGTATGCTCTTTGGTTGGTGGTTTAGTCTCTGAGAGCTCTTAAGAGTCCAAGTTAGTTGTCTTTGTTGGTTTTCCCGGATTCCTCAATCCTTCCCTCAACTCCTCCACAAGATTTTCCCAAGCTCCATCCAATGTTTGGCTGTGGGTCTCTGAATCTGTTTTGGTCAGCTTCTGGGTGGAGCCTCTCAGAGGACAGTTATGCTAGGCTCCTGTCTGCAAGCATATCAGAGTATCATTAATAGTGTCAGAGATTGGGGCTTGCCCATAGGGTGGGTCTCAAGTTGGGCCAGTCATTGGTTGGCCTTTCTCTCATTCTCTGCTGCAACTTTGTTTTTTCATGATGGTTTTTTGACTATCCAGTGTTACTTGAGTTTCCATATGAATTTTAGAATTATGATAATATAACAACAACAACAACAACAACAACAACAACAACATACTTTCAAGGATTTGGTTCTCTCATTTCACTGTGGGATCTTGGGATTGAACTCAGGTTGCTAGGTTTTCAAGGCAAGCACCTATACCTGGTGAGTCATCTCACTGGCCCTACGATGTGTGTGTGTGTGTGTGTGTGTGTGTGTGTGTGTGCAAAAATGACATTGGGATTTCCAGTAGGGGCTGCTTGGTTCTGTAAGTGCATTTGGGAGCCTCTGATATTTAATCCTATTTGGCCCTCTGTTTATTTGTGTCTTTTCCAATTTGTTTCATCAGTGTTTCGTGGTCTCTGGTATTATACACGTTTCTTGTTTCTTTGGCTTAGTCCTAAACATTTTGTTCTTCTTAAGTGGAATCATTTTCATAATTACTTTTTAGATCATTCATTATTAGTGCGTGAGAATGTAGGCTGCTCTTGCATGTTGATTTCATGTGCTGCCACTTGGCTGAATTTGTTTCTTAGGCAATTTAAATGTCTTACTTCTGTTATCTCATCTAATCTCCACAGCCACCCAGTGAAGGAGGCACCATTGCCATTCTCAGAGATGAAGAAAGTGAGGCCCAGAGGATTTGGGTAACATGTCCAAGGCCACCGGGTTGGAAAGACTCCCAGTCTGGCCCGGCTGGCAGCAAGCTTAGCCACAGCCATTCTGGCGACGACACACAGTCATCCTTTTCTGATAAGGAGTTTCATAAGGCTCCCGTGAAGTCAGCTCAAAGGCAGAAGGGTGAATGCTCAGTTAGGAATAGTTTTGTTTTCAAATATGTATTTGAAGGAAAATGTCAATGAACATTCAACATAAAGAGGCATGCAGTGTTCCTGGTGAAAGGGAAGCATTAAAGGGACTTTCATTTAAAGTATACTCTAGCAACAGTTTAATTTTAGGTGTTATTATCTGCTTTATATGTAATGCTGAGGTTTGATCCTTGGAGCCCATTCTTGCCAGGCTATCCCTGAGCTGCCCCTGGGATGTAAAGTGAACAAACAAATGAACAAACAAACAAACAGTCCTTAGTTTATTATTTCACTTTATTTTGACACAAGTTCTTGCCAAGCAACCAAGGCTGGCTTAGTCCGTTTTTATATTGTGACTATCAAGGAGGGACAACAAGAGACCCCTTTTAAAGAGATTTTCTTTGAATAGAATGAAATGATCTTCCTACAGACAGTTCCCTTGCCCTCCTGAATGGAAGAGCCTTCCGCGGGGTTGTAAAGGTCAGGATCTAAGAATTCTGAAGCCTTCTTGGCAAGAGTAAGGAACAGGCATTCTTGGAGAGCCAGGATGGGTCCCAGAGAAGAGGATGGAATGATATTAAGAATACGAGAAAGGGGAGCCCTGCAGCAAAGTGCCCACAGGTCTTTACCAAGGAAACTTGGACCTGGGACTCAGAAATCAGGCGGGGACTGGATGATCTGTTAAGACCACACTCCTGAGCATTGTAGCCACAGCCTTCCGTAGTGAACCTTCTGTAACTCCAGAGGACCCAAAGACAAATTTCCCTATTCAAGCACGCTCCTAAGTAGAGGACAGTTCACTTAATTCAGGAAAACAGAGACTAAGTGGGTAGCACTGACTCCGAATTTGCTGAGTGCTGGTGGTGGGTTCTCACCGAGTTCTCATAGGTACAAGCATTGCCCCAGGCCACAATCAGGCAAGACAGACAAGAAGAGGCCTCTCGACCCGGGCTGTGTGTTCCTCCCATGCTGGGTGTTCCTGTGGTGTCTCCAGCATGCCTCTTTCTTGGCAGTGCCAGGAGAAAGCCAAGCCTCTCCTGACGGTCCTTGCAAGGTTGTACTAGAGAGCAGGGGTCTAGCCTGCCTGGGTCATGCCTGGCCCCACACTTGTCCACGTGTTGGCTTCTTTAAGGAAGTCTCACAGATCCTTGGTTAGAAACCAAGAGCGAAGGAGTCTTCCTCTTTCGAGATAACCATCTCTATTAGTCTGAAGACCCAGGCGACCGGGAAAGACGGTGACAGAAAGCCCTTGACATGCCACGCTCATGTTCTGTTCTTGCTTTTTTTTTTTTTTTTTTTTAAAGAAAAGATTGCTTTCCCATGGTCAGGGGAGAAGTCAGACTTTCCTGTTCCTCTTGGGCCAGGCATGAAGCAATTTTCAGTTCTGATGTTGACACCAGGCCAAAGGCTCAGACTGTCTCCCTTGGGCAAGGCTCCTTGGACTTCTGAGCTCTGACCTTTTTAACAAGAGCATAACAGGTGGACCACAGTGGCAAGAAGTATGCATGGCCTTAGTGCATGGGGAGCAACTGAGAGATTAGAGGCAGGAGCTGAGACCCCGGAGTTACCTGCATGGGTCTGACCATCAGAGAACTGTGTTCTTCAAGCACTGGATAGTTACTTAACCCTTGAGTCTTTGTATCCACCAGGAAAGTGGGGGATAAAGGCTGAGAGAGGCCAAGAAAACCGACATGGAGAACTGAGTGCCAGGCATGGTGCATGGCAAGAACTCCACAGGCATTGCTCCTTCTCGAGGTTATTAGAGATGGAGGCTCAATTTTGTTTTTCCGTGGCAGAGAGTGCTAGGCAAGTGCTCTGTCACTGAGCTACAACCTCTTCTCTTTCCCCTTTCTATTCTGAGACGAGGCTTCGATAAGTTACTTGGGCTAGCCTTGTCTCACAGGCTAGCCTCAGCTCACTGCGTAGTATAAGTGGGCTTGCGAAGTCTTTGCTCAGCCTCCTGAATAGCTACGATTGATTCCTGCACCTCTGGGCTCAGCTTGAATCTTGCCTTGGAGCGGTCATGCGCATGCTCAGTGCACACGAGGCAGGATACGGCAGCTCGGGAGGAGGGTTGCAGGTTCCCAGTCTTAACTCCCACCGGCGAGCAGGCAACAGAATGAGCTCTGAAGAGTTTAAAGTTTTTCTTGGATCTTGATTTCCTGTCTTGTGCTTTCCTATTGAGGGCTGCTGGTTGCCGAATGGTTACAGAATAGAACAGAAGCAAATTATGGGAGGAAAGAGTTATCAGGGGCTTGTGCTTTGCAATGGGGCCATCATGGCAGAGGAGTGCGTTATTGACTAGTGTCCTTGCTGCAACAAAATAACTGATCAAAGCAGCTTGAGGAAGGAGGGGTTTATTCTGCTGATGGTTCCGGGATGTCCTTCATCATGGAGGAAAAGTCGTGTAGGAACTTGACGTTCCTAGCCCAAGAATATCTGCAGTCATGGAGCAGAGGGGGACGATGGCTTCGTCATTACAGGACCACGCCCTGTAGAGCGGCAGGGCTCGGATGTAAGGCAGGTCTTCCCACTTTCCTTCTCATCGAGAAAATCTCAGACATGCCCTGAGAGTTCCACAGTGCTTCCAAACCCCACCCACCGCATTGATAATGAAGATTCCCCATTACAGAAGGCACGGTGGGTGGAGTCAGAGTAATGAGAGAAAGTAGGAGTCGTGGTTCTGCAGCCTGGCAGAAGTAGCCAAGATGCTAGGACCGGGGGCCAGGCTGTAACCGTCAAAGGGGATGACCCCTTGTATACTACTCCTGCCCCCTTAGACACATCACATAGAGGCTCCACGTCCGACCCAGACATCGCCACCAGCTTTGGAAACAAGCATTTTAGGTACTAGCCTTTAGGGACCATTTCAGATTCCAGCTCTAACAGGAAGTTTGGTAAAATAACATTTGCATGTTCAGGTCAGCAGCAGAGTAGACCTGCAATAACGGCTCCCGTTATTACAAAGAACCGAGTTAAGCTATTCAGTGGAAGGTCTGACCCCTCGTGGGTCTGACCACCAGGATAGATGTGAGGGTGGCCAGTCCTCTGGCCTTCTATGTGTTTAGAGAGAATCAAAAGGAAAATTAAGGTCAGTCCGGCCTTTGGAGTTGGGTCCCTCTGTTTTTTTTACTGGCACAGCAACCAAGCTTATTTTAGGCTTCCAATTCATGCTTGTCAAATTCGAGAAAGCTTGGTTAAAGCCAGTGTAGATCTGTGTGAGCAGGCCTGGCTCTGTGGGCAGGACCCCATGCTTGGAAAAGCCCCAGGCCATCTTGAAACTTTTAATAGTGTCATTTCCATTTTGCACCGTGCCATACAAATTATGTAAAAAGGGGTCTTGGGTACAGGCAGAGAGATGACGGTTGAAAGTTAAGAGGGCCACGTTAAAATGCTCCAGCGTTTCCCTGTCACATTCGGGAGGCAGCTTAGGCTCCTTCCTGTGACTCACCCATGCCACCTGCCCCACCCCAGCCTGCGCTGCTGCTCTTAGTGGCTCTGTACCCCTTAGACTTTCAGCCTGTACCATAACAGCTAACCTCCTGCTCACTTCCTAAGTCAGGGCTGGTGGTGTCTGCATTCCTAGGTAAGCTCGCTGTATTTGCTGCCCAGCTGCCTGGCCTTCCTGGCCCATTCTATGCTCTTTACAGTGCTTTTCTGACAGACACTTGCTTGCTTATCTGTTAGCTTGTTTCCTTTTCATTCACCAATAGGCCAGAGCGGATGAAGTCATGTTCCCAGAGCATCGGACAACCGTTGGCACACAGTAGGTGCTCATTAAACATTTGTTGACTCAAGAATTAGTGGATTTGTCCATGCTAGGAATTTGATCTCTCAGCGCCCTCTACAATGATCTTGGGCAGTTGATCCCACACATCAGGTGGAGAAGAGGAAGGGTGTGCAATCCACAGCCCTGCAAGGGAGCAGGGTATCCGTCACTGTCATAGCTTCCCAGCCACAGAGACTATCGATACGGTCCCAGATTCCAGCGTCAGGTCCTTGTATTTGAAATCCATTTTGCAGCTGGAGAGGTAAAGAGGACTAGAAAATCGTGTGGCTCAAGACATCAGCAAAAAGCGAGAAGAGAGTCACAGTAGCGGAAGCAATGGGCTGATCAGAGGCTGAGTATCTCAGTGCTCCACTTTAAAGCAGAGAACGAGGGATTCACCCTGTCTCAAAAACCCAAACTGACTCGAACCAAAGAGATAAAAAGAAATAGTGATACAGCAAGATTCAGAGTTACATACAAGTATGGGACTAGGTATATTAATATGCTTTAATATTTATAAAATGCTAGGGACAAGAAGACATTGTCTCATAAATATTTACACAGTGTCTTAGGGTTTCTATTCCTGCACAAACATCATGACCAAGAAGCAAGTTGGAGAGGAAAGGATTTATTGAGCTTACAGATCCACGCTGCTGTTCATCACTAAAGGAAGTCAGGACTGGAACTCAAGCAGGCCAGGAAGCAGGAGCTGATGCAGAGGTCATGGAGGGATGTTTCTTACTGGCTTGCTTCCCCTGGCTTGTTCAGCCTGCTCTCCTATAGAACCCAAGACTACCAGCCAGGGATGGCACCACCCACAAGAGGCCCTCCCCTCTTGATCACTAATTGAGAAAATGCCCCACAGTTGGATCTCATGGAGGCACTTCCCCAACTGAAGCTCCTTTCTCTGTGATAACTCCAGCCTGTGTAAAGTTGACACACAAAACCAGCCAGTACACGCAGTAAGGAAGAATGTCCCGATCTTTTTCCATTTCAGGAAATTTACAAGTCCCTAGTCCTTTCATCCACTCTTCTCAGCCTCTTGGTGAGGGAGTGATGATATGTCCCCATTTTACAGATGAAGAAATAAAGGCCCAAGCTGCAGACTGGCAAAGCTGGAATGTGGCTCTAGTCTGACTGACTTGGGCTGGGTTCTTGGCTACTGTCCTGGGTGGCAGTCAGGGGCAGAGATGGTCTGGCATCTCTGGGCTGTTGCTGAGTGCCAGGCCTGGGTCTGGTCTAAGTGGGATCAGAAGGTTGATTCATATTTACTCTGCTGGGAAGGTGCCTTACTCATGGCTCCTTCCTGCTGCAAGCATCCTTTCTCTCTACCCCTGCACCCCCAGGCTCTGTGCCGGATTCTGCAAACGGGCAGGTGAAGCAAGATGTTTCCTGGGTATGAGGGCAACAGGGTCCCTGGCTGGAAGGGTGGTTGGAGGAAGACACACCCACCTATGGCTGTTGAACTCCTCCTGGGTGCTGGCCATCCCTACCTGGATGGGTGCACCTTACCCGAGGATCGTAAGAGGCTGAGATCCTAGACATACAAGAAATGACTGAGTAAATCCTGGCAGCCAAGTGGCCTGCTTGGCTCTTCCATCAAGTCCTCCAGAAAGCCAGCTATGACAGAGAACTAAGCCTCCCAAGGTTGTGTCTGAGAGCCCAGTCACCAGTGGGTCACCTGAGCTGCAAAGAGACTGCAGGATGCCGTCTCTGGTTCCCTTCGAACCTTCTCCAGCTACCTCCCAGCCACTGCCTGGCTTCACTGTCTTGAAACCTCCTAGCCTGTGTTGCTCCTGGCCACTCCTCCCCACACCCTGTGGGTAGCACCCAAACAAGCCTTTTGGGATTTAAGGTGGGTCGATCAAGGTGAGTATTTCCGTCTCAGTTCTCAGCAGAGATGCCCAACCCCATGACACCCGTCGCCCTCATTCACCTCTTCCCACCATGTGCTTTCCTTTTATGGGTAGGTACATTCATCTAGCAAACATCTAATGAATTCCTACTGTGGGCTAGGTGGTGTGCTGGCCTCTTAGGATATGGCTATAAACACATCAGTCATAGCTTCCACCACCGGTGCGGTGCCCACACTAGCGAGGCCAGCATAAAGAAAGCAGGGAGAAGAAACAATTACATATTTTAAAGGTGTGTGGAGGGAAGGAGCCTGGCGATAGGAAATCGAAGCGGACCCACGGTGTCTCGTGGTTTGAGGGATTTTTGTGATGCTCCTGTCCAATACAGACATTATGAAAAAATTAAGTCGTATAGATTTATCATTAAATACATTCTATTAAAATCACAATTAAAATGAAATGCATTACTGTTTATTTTACAACTACTTTTTGCCTTTGAGGTTATCTGCACCGCAGAAATAGCATAACAGTGGGTGGCCAGTTCTCTGCCTCTACCCTCTGTGGCTTCAGCTTGTGTGCTTCGCGTTGGCCACAATGGGAACATTATTCCACGAGAACGGACAAACAGAACACGCTGGGGCTCTTGTTGTCCTCTGCGAACTGGCTGTTGTGTTTACTGGCTCCCGACTGTTGGTTGGAGGGAGGATACAGAGGATTTGCCTTCAGGTAGATTAGTCAGGGAGAACTCTCTAAGCAAGAGTTGGGGGATACCATATGTTTACCAAGGTCGTGATGAGAAGGGGATATTGTGTAGCTATGTCTATGGAGTTCCCAGCCGAGAACATCAACAAGAGACAACATCTGTCTGAATGGAGAGGGAAACAATATGGCAGCTTGTGGGTACCTGGGGCTAGGGCATCGTGAGTGAAGGGGCCGATGGTGTGAGGCTGGGAGAGAGGTAGAGAGGGCAGATGCTGCAGTGACATTTGGGCCATATAAGGAATGTGCTCAGTCGTGGCTCACAGCTGGAAGCCACAGAGGGTATGGTTGGTTCCTCAAGGTCTTGCTGTTGGTTCCTGCTGCAACAAGCAGTTACATCCGTCTGTGGGGAGACCCTGCTACTTGACTCCCACAGCTGGGCACCCCACATCTGTTCTCACTGTGTCTGTAGCTTTCTCTAGAACTGCATGGGAGATGGGAAGATTACATTTTGTGGAAAGTTCCAGCCTCCTGTTCTTCAGACGGAAATCCTGGGCAGCCTCTATACCTTTCCTAGAGGGAAGTCCTGGGGTGTTCGCATCCACTTTTGCCTATAGTCATGACCTTGGTAATACCCTTGTCTATTAGGTCTTCTGTTTTCCTGGCCTCTTCTCCCTCACTCATGCTTCCTGGGCTCACCTCCTGAATCAACTGCTTCCATCAAAGACTTACCCCAGGCTCTGCTTTTCAAGGAACTCATACTAAGACTAGGGTCATAGAGGGTAAATCAAACATGGTGAGTGTGAGCCTGGAGCTGGGGGATGGGCTCCATGCAGATGTCCTCCCCCACACTCACAGTGGAAGATAGATAGATAGTAGGTGGATAGATAGATAGATAGATAGATTTCTTTACTTGTGCCTTTGTTGCTTCTATTCTCAAGGATTCTTTTTCATGTGTTCTAGAGTCAGTATTGGCTATGGACTGCCTGGTGTCTTCTCTGAGGCCTGTGTGCCAGCCAGGAGGTAAATCAAGTCTGGAATCTCTGTGACTACCTCCTCAGAGGGCTCACCGTGTCTGTTGAGATGTTTGGCTGCTATCGCTCCTTGGTGACCTGACTCGAGATCTGGCTGGCCATTTTATTGGGCTGTCCCTTCCCCTGGCCCGTTTCCTCCTAACCTATCATCTTGTTTTGCTGAAGTTGGGCGCCTCCGTTCAGTGGTCTGGAGCTCTCCTGCGCTCTGAGTGTCCTATAGGATGTGACACAGCTGGTCCCTAGCACTGCTCGTGTGTCTACAGGAGGTTTGGCCACACGGACTTGATCTCTGAAAGCCCCTGTCTCGGGAACTGACTCCACCTGTCCCATCCTGGTCAAGTAGGATGCTTGGTGTGGCCTCTTCCTCAGTGTTTCCTATTAAGCATGGGCGATCAATACAACCCTGTGTCTGGCAAATCGCAGCTACTGCAGTGAGAGCAATGAGACTGAGCTTCCAAATGGGGCAGCCAGCTATGGGCACGCTGCCTGTTCATGGAGGCACTTCCACACACCTTGGCTTAATCCTGACCTCCTTGCTTCTCACTTTAGGTCCCTTCCTGAATTTTCTTAATTCTCTTCTACTTTGCCCACCCTGGTGTGGGCTGCCTTTTGGGAGATAGTTGATGGGGGCCGTGAGCCCTTTTCCTTCCAGGACACTCATTTCTTGCTTCTTGACTGACACTGCCTAGTCCCCCCTTCTCCCCTGGGGGCCTGGCTCCCTTCCCCATCACCAGCCCCTCCCGCTCTTCCCTTCTGAAGCTCCCCAGAACATTCTGACTCATCCTCTGACTCAGGTGGAGTCTATTTCTGTTCCCACGTACTGCTGCCGGGTGGGCTGAAGATCACAGCTGTCACCTCTGTTCGTGAGAGTATGGTGTATGTATGATTATGTGCATATGTGTACATGCCCATGAATGTGTGCTTGTGTATGCCTGGGCATGCACACGTATGCCCAAGGATATGCACACACATAGTGTGTGTGTGTGTGTGTGTGTGTGTGTGTGTGTGTGTGTGTGTGGTGTAAGCATTATTCCCCCAGGCAGCTGGTAAGGACAATTCTCCTGCCCCTTTCCCATTCTGTGTGTTAACCCTCCCCCCAGACTCTCAGGAGAAGACATGCATCCTGCAAGTTCACTGGTAAAAAAGGCTGTGGGGAAACTCCACCCTGATCTCCCCAAGATGACTGTTTTATCCAAGGTAAATTTTAGAAAAAAATCCAACCCGACAATCCTATTCTATAAACCCTTACTCTCGAATCCCCACACTGCAAACCAAAGTTTGATTCCCTTGCAGTTCCTTCTGGGGAATCAATGAGTTTATTGAACTTATAGAACATGGATGAGGGGTTACCGATAGGTGCATGGGTGACTCCAAAGCTTCCAGAGATGGAGGATGGCTTTCCCACAGACACATTGATAGAAATCCCTATTGTCCCCTAGGCCATGTACTCTAGGCCCTGCCTAAGACCCTAAGCCCACATGCAATTAGGGCAAAGCCACACTCAAATGACTGGGTGATATGGCTGGATACCTAGGTTAGGGTCTAAAGACTCTTCTCACTCTGTCCCCCCAATAAGCCACTCTGGGATGGGATGGATGGCCTTTTGCAAATAGGCCAGCTGCTCTCATGGAGATGTTGGCTGTTTGGCTCAGAGGGAGAGCCTGTATGGCACCCTCCTTCTCCCCTTCCTGTCCTTTCTCTCGCCTTCCCCTTCTTTCCTTCCTCCAACCCTCCCTTTCCTTCTGCCCCCCTTCTCTTCTCCTCTGCCCTCGCTCCCCTTCCATCTCCTCTCCTTCATCCCCACTTCACCCCTCTGTCTCCTTTTCTCCTGTTCCTCCTCTTCTTTCTTTCCTCTTATTGCTGGTACAGGGAAATCAAAACTAAATGCCCCTACCATGGAGATAATGCCCTCAGCTCCCACTGCTTGCTTTTACAAATAAAGTTTTATTGAAACACGAATTCACTCAGCTGTATGATGTGTATGGGTGGTTTTGCCCCACAGCGCCAGGGTTGTGCTGGAGACTCTAGGAACCTCCACGTCTAGAATTTGCTTTTCCTTGTTCTTTACAGTATTTGCTGACCCTCAGCCAGACCATCAGTTATACCAAACTCCAGGATAAAATGGCCTTGTCCTAGAGTACATGCTAAGGATGTCTTAAGCCAAATGAACGACTTGGCAATGGAATGACTTTAGAAGTTGTAGTTCTAGGCAGAGGACCAACGTGTGATAAATCAAGTGGTCAATGAACAATAGTCATTGCTCTCAGGGGTTCTAGATATATAGGCCATCTTCTTCCTTGGTGCCTGGCTTCCTTGCCTTCTTCAGGTCTTCTCCGTTTGCCTCTATAAACTGTAGCCAAGCATTGGTCACCTCTGATAGCTCCAGTAGCCTGACCATTGTTGCCAGGAGGAAGACTCAGGCAAGCACAGCCAACCTACTCAGCCCACACAGCCCGTGGGCTGTTCCCTGGCCTGGGCTCTCCCTGCCAGCACAGTGGGGCCCACTCCCATGTTGCTGCCCACTCTGTTCATCATGCCTCTCCCCACACAAAGTCAAATGTCCACCTTCTAGGCTTTGTTCCAAGGGCTTTTTTTTTTCCTTGAGATACACTGTGGCACTTTGCCAGTTCAAGAGTTTCTTTTAAATAACTGTTACTGTAAGATAAATGACAGGAGGCAGCCAAGTCCCCGCAGCACATTGTATCTTTCTTTACTATAGTGCTAACGATTTAAAGCTGCCTTTCACCTCAACGGGAAAAAAACCTCTTTTTGTGTTTATTGAGATAGGATCTCACTATGTAGCTTTGGTTGGCCTGAAAGTGGATATATAGACCAGGCTGGCCTTGAACTCAGAGATACCCTGCTTCTGTCTTGAGTACTGGAATTATCTAGTACTTACTATGGACATCACCCTAATCCTCCTATGTGTCTTGCCTTTTTAACATTTTTACAGCAGCTTCACATCCATTTTACAGATGAGAAAACTGAGACTTAGAGGTGTGCTGTGGAAATAAGTGGTCCAGACTGTCATATTCAGTCCAAAGTCT
Organism: Apodemus agrarius; assembly: GCA_964023405.1. NCBI lineage: Eukaryota > Metazoa > Chordata > Mammalia > Rodentia > Muridae > Apodemus > Apodemus agrarius. The sequence goes on from OZ030008.1 coordinate 19,341,088, forward strand.
TCACTGGAGCTCTTGAGGTGACACATCCTATCCTCTACCATCTGGGTTTTCTAGATCTATTCTAGGTTATAGAATTTTCTTGCCCAGTCTTATCCATGTCTCAGTGTATCCATAGCAAGGTAAGTTGAGACTACTCCATAGGCCTCTCAATGGCTGCCCATAAAGTCCTTATTCCTAAAGGCCCAGGACACGGAGTTCCATATAAAGCAGTGGTTCTCAACCCATGGGTTGGGACCCCTTTAAGGGTCAATGGACCCTTTCACAGGGATCATATATTGCATACCCTGCATATCAGATAATCACATTAAGACTCATAACAGTAGCAAAATTACAGTTAAAATAGTGAGGAAATAATTTTATACTTGAGGGGGTCACCACAGCATCAGGAACTTATTAAAATGATACAGCATTCGGAAGGTTGGGGACCATGGGTATAAGTGAACTCTGCTCATATTTAGGTCTCACCATAGATGGCTTTACTTTAGAGCAGTCCTCCCTGATTACCCAGGCTGGGGTAGAGCCTTGGCTGTATTTACCTTCCATTACTCTTAACAGGAAAGAAAAATGGGTCCTATGCCATTTGTTTCCTTTGCTGAGCCCTGAGCATCGTAAGAGCAGGGACATTGTTCTCTGGGTTTTCCAAGCCTTTCTCAGCACCCGGCACCTACTGGATGCTTGGTGAGGAGCTCATGGATGTGCCAAACTTCACTTGGTCTCTTTCTCTGGAGGATAACAAGGAAGTGGAAAGCCATGTGGGCTTCGGTCCTCCAGCTCTCCTCTCAGTGTGTATTAAAGAAGAAGGGCTGGAGAGAGGGCTCAGTGGTTAAGAGAGTGTCCTGGTTCCCCCCCCCCCCCCAGGATCTGAGTTAAGTTTCTAGCATTCATATGAGGTAGTTCAAAATCACCTGAACCTTCAGCTCTGGGGAAGTTCGCTGCCTCTGGCTTTTCTTAAGCACCTGCACACACATGCACACACCCTCTCTCCCCACATATACACATAGACATACATAATAAGATCATTTTTTTTTTTTTTTGCAGGTAACACCTTTAAGGTTATTATTTAGGAGGCACAGGCAGGCAGATCTCTGTGTGAGTTCCAGGCTAGCCAGGAATGTATAATGAGACTTTTGGTCTCAAAACCCATCAAAACCAAAAGGCCACCAGAGATTGATGACCTAGGTGCAGAGCATGCAGAGGCAGAAAGCACCTTCCCGGGACTGAGGTGATGGCTCAGCAGGTAACAGCACTTGTAGTGCAAGCATGAAGACCTGGGTTCAAATCCCTGACGGTGTGGCCACATTTACAACCTAAGTTACAGCCCAGTGCTATGGAGTGTGTGTGTGTGTGTGTGTGTGTGTGTGTGTGAGTGTGTCTGTGAGTGTGTGCGTCTGTGTGTGTGTGTAGAGTAAAATGGATTGCTGAGAATGTGCTGGCTACCAAAGTAGCTCCAGATTTAGTGTGTGAGAGAGAGACCCTGCTCGGAAAAAAAAAACAAGGTCGCGAAATGATAGAGCAGGTCACCTTACCTCCGTTTTTTATTTCCGCAAATGCTCTCCTCTCTCCCCCTCCCTCCCCCTCTCTCTCCCTCCCTCCCCCTCTCTCTTTCTCGTGCATGCACACACGTGTATACACTTTCCTCTGCTTCTACCCTAAGGAGCCTGTAGTGGATGGTAGCTGAGAGACAGGCCCTCTGTCTGAGTACAAGCAGACAGGCTTGTGGTCTGGACAGGGAGTGGCATAGGCTCCCCACCCTGACCCCACCCCAGGGAGAGAGGGAAATGAGCCAATCAGTCATATGCAGGACAGCTCTTTGGAGTCTGATCACTAATCACAGCCCAAGGGTTCCCCGGGGCTCTTTCTCCTGCTACCTTCATGGGTGTAGCTTGAGAATTTCAGTTTCTATCTGCTTCAAGGAAGGTAGTGTCAGGTGAGGCCTGCAGCGATTAGATGTTTTATATCTGCCCTGCCCAGCCTCTACACATCTTAGGGCTTGGTTGTTGGGTGGGAGGGTCCACCCCCTGTAGGACCCCTGGGAATCAGCCCTAAGGGAATGTCTGGGTACATGGTGAACAACCTCTTCTGTTTTGCCTGGGCCTGTCTGGTTTTAAAAACTGAAAGTCCCTCTTCCCAGAAACTCCTTTAAACAGTCCCAGGCAAGCCGGGATGGCAGGTCCCTTTACCTGCTTTGCACCTGAGTGATTAGTTTCAGCACTAAATGTAGCGTCTTTGGCTGCTGGCCACCTCATCAGCATTTCAGCATGAGGCTGCTGCTTTCCCCCCTTCTTCTGCCTTGCATGTGTACGAGGGGTACGTATACAGTTCCCGTGTGTGTGTGTGTGTGTGTGTGTGTGTGTGTGTGTATGTACGCGTGCTCACACACACATATATATATATATATACATATATACATGTATGTATATATGTATGTGCGTGTGTGTGTGTGTGTGTGTGTGTGTGTGTGTGTGTGTGTATAAGTATGCATGGGAGATTGATGTCAGTTATCTTCCTTGATTGCCCTCCATTTCATTTCCTGAGGCAGAATGCCTTGCTGAATGAATGACCACTGATTTGGCTAGTCTCAGTAGCCAGTTAGCCCTGAAGGATTCCTTGGCTCTGCCTCCTGAGGGCTAGGATTGCAGGTAGACCACCATCACACCTGTCTGGCTTTTATGTGGATGCTGCGGATTCAGACCCTGTGCTTCAGGTTTGCACAGCAGATACTTGCTCTATCTTCTTTTTCTGCAGCTTTGGATGGTCTGGGGGTTTAGATAGGCAACAGCCATCTTAGGGTTATGAGTTTGGCCTGACCACAGGGGACTCACCAGTGGCTCATGGTGCTGCGCTGAACAGAAAGGGAGACAGGCCTGTACCTAGTCAGGCTCCTAAAGTTTCAGCAGGTCGATTCCAATAGGACATTTGGAGTTCTTGCAGGTGAAGATTCACCTGTGGATTCCAAGGTCAGGTGTAGTCCTGGTGTGATGCCAGAGGCATGCACAGGATGTCTCATGTGAGGAAAGGGTGCTTGTGCCACACTTTTCTGTACAGCCTGATCCTTAAGAGAGAGCCCATGAACACGTGTGGGCTCTCTCTTATGCCGAGAGGAGATTTTAGCTGTAGTCTCTGTTGCTAAGAACTCCAGTGGAGTAACCCTTAAATAGGCCCTGAAGAGCCTGTCTTGGAGCTTAGATGACTTTCAATACCTCTCTTTCCACTCTGGAAGGGCAGTTTATGGACTGCATTCTGGGACTGATTTAATACCTGGTGAGCCCAAGTTCTTATATTTTTTTAATTAATTTTTTTTAGTTTAGTATATGACGCAATGGATTTAGTTATAAAATTTGAATGCATACATGTCATTATGTCCCCATTCATTTCCACCCCCCCCCCACCTACTGTCCCTGGTGTCCTCAGTGCTCTCTGGCTGTTTTTCTTCCTTCCTTTCTCCGGGTAATCCCTCCACCCACCCTGCTTGTGTTCCATGCCCAATGCTTCTTACGGATTGTCTCTGTTGCTGTGCGTACCTAACCTTACACTGGGGAAGTGGCATCAGGAGGCCATGAATTTGAAGCCAGTTAAGGCTAAAGTAGTAAAAGTCTATCTCAAGAAACAACATGACGTTGTTTTGGGATGGCTACAAATACACATACGGATTTTGTTTTTCATTTGGTTGAGTCAGGGTCTCATGCCGCCTAGGCTGGCCTCAAAATCCCATGGAGCTGAGGAAGACCTTGACCTCATGATTGCCTTGCCTCTGCCTCTGGAGACCTGAGATTACAGGTATATGGCATCAAGCCTGTCTTAGGCAGGGCTAGAGATAGAACTCAGAGCCTGGGTGCTGGGTAGATACTTTACCATCTGAGCTACATTACCAGTCTATGTATGCTCCTAAGTGCAAATCTTCAAGGGTTCCCTGAAAAATTCTTTATACTCCATATAAAGCAACTTCATAAACAACAACAAGAACAACAACAATAGCAGCAGCAGCAACAATAACAATAACATCAGTTCTGGTGGAACATTATAGACTATCCTATAATCCCAGCACACAGAGGAGGCAGAGGGAGGATGGTCATAGTTAATGTCTAGCCTGGGATATATCATGAAACCTTAGCACAGAGAAGAATAGAACAAAACAAAACAGGCCAGATAGTTTAATGGTACTGCATTAGCTTAGCATGTTAGTACTCTAAAGTTTGGGGTTTTTCATCCAGGATTGTGGGGGGAAATCACAAACCGAAGTCTCAAGCTGTGTTTCAGAATATCTACAATCACAGCGATGAAAAAAGAAGATATTAAACATTGTAAGGACAGGCAGCATCCAGGACAAGTGGTGGGGTAGAAGAAACATAGAGACTTTGGAAAATGGTGGGTACAGTCCTTAAAGAGTTAACTATGTAGCTAGCCTGTGATCTGGTGTTCTATTCCTTGGTATTTATCTGAGCGAAATGAAAACACACATCTACAAGAAAATCTTTTACAAAAATATTCATACCAGTTTTAATCACAATAGCCTAAAACTGGAAACAGCTAAAACATTCATTAACAAGAGAATGGGTGAAATTCTATGGTCTATTTATACAGTGGGATACATCACTGCAATAAAAATAAACAGGTTAGCGATACACACAATGTAACAAGACTAAAGGAAAATCGCGCTGAGCCAAGGAAACCAGATGCTAAGGTTTTCATTGGTTTGATTCCAGCAACACCAGGTCCTAGACCAGGTAAATGTGAGGAGTCAGGGCAGGGGCTGCTTCCTGGGGTGGGGCTTGGGGGGTTACTGGGCAAGGGTGTGTGGAAACATTCTGGGTGATAGGAAAGTTCTACCTTCCTGCCAAAAATTTATCTCCTTAAAACCTGTGTATTTCATTGTATGTTAATTGTCTTCAAGACATTTAAATGTCTGGTGGAGATTCATTTACTTTTTGTGGTGGTGGCGAGGCTCATTTTCTCATGCAAAGCTGATACCTGTAAACTCAGGTAGGAGATTAGGTATACTCCTGAGGGTGGGGACAGGCACTTATTCATCAGTGCTCCTAAAGCCCAGGGTGGGACAGGCCCTAAGCAGGTGCAAGGAAATTATTCATTCTATAAACAAATGAAGACTCTTCACTGAGTGACCCATGGGTGGTCTTGAACTATGGTCACAGCACTGGAAGAGAAAGCGTATTATTGTATTTTCACAGTAGAGAAGATTGTGAGGTCCCTCTTCCTCCCTGTGCCCACTTCTTTTTCTTAATTATTCTTTCTTTTTTCTTTTTTCTTCTATTTCTTTCTCCCTCCTCTCTCCTTCCCTCCCTTTCTTTCTTTGCCTGCCTACCTTCCTTTTTTCTCTTTCCCTTCCTTCCTTCCTTCCTTCCTTCCTTCCTTCCTTCCTTCCTTCCTTCCTTCCTTTCTCCCTCTCATTCTTCATCTCACAGGAATAACTGTCCAGGTGTGGTCTCCTCATTACTAGGTCTTTAGGACACAGTGTCTATGGACCTATGAATTTTTTGGAGATCTATAACCAAGACTAGGTCTGGAGAAGTAAAGGAAACTGAAAAGTGTAAGCAACAATTTTGATCAAAAATGTATGCAGAACGTTACATTTTGTCAAGTTCAGTTTAACTATTATTACAAAGGAGGCGTGTGCAGTATAGGCTGTGGACATATTTAAATGTGGCATGCCGAATGGGGACTCCAGGAGTGAAAAGGACAAAGGATTCTTAAAGCGCCAGGAAGCACATGGAAGCAAATAGTATATAGTTATGAGGACAAGTATTTCTTGTGTCTTTTATGAAGAGAAGCGCTGTGATTGTATGTAGGTGACTGTATGCAGTGAGATAAACAGAAAGATGGTGCTTTAAACATATCTGTGCACTAATTTTGTGAACCTGACATATTGAAAACCCTTTGCAGGCACGATTAAGCCTATAGACATTGAGATGATCAAATTAGTCCCAATTATCTAGGCGGGTTCTCCTTGATCACAAAAGTCTTTTACACTTAAAGAACAGCAGTGTTCAGAATATCTTTGACATGAGCTGTGTGTGTGTGTGTGTGTGTGTGTGTGTGTGTGTGATGCTTGGAAGGGGAAGGAAGAGACTACAAGCCAAATAATGTGGTAACTCTTTTATTTTTGAAAGATATATTTCTTTTTATTTAATGTGTATGAGTTTTGCCTGCATGTGGGCATGTGTACCTTGTGTGTGCAGTAAGTACCCAGGAGCCCCTGCAACTGGAGTTACAGATGGTTGTGAGCTGTGTGGATGCTGGTAACCACACTCAGGTCCTCTGGAAGATCAATCAGCATGTGCTTTGAACTGTTGAGCCATCTCTGTAGATACCATGAATGCAGTAAATCTTGGAAGCTGGAAAAATTGAGAACAATAGTGGCTTCTTCCTTGGAGCTTCTGGGATGGAGGTCAGTCCTACATACACATTGGTAAGAGACCCAGGAGATCTGTGAGACTCAGACCAAACTCTTAACTTGGAGCTGTGAGAAATTCATATTACTTTATTCCCTATCCAAACGGTTCTTTGTATTCCGGCAATAGCAAACTAGTATCCCCTGGGTGTATCCACATAGTAGCCAGAGGTTTTTTTTTGCAAAGTTTTCTCTGCTGTGTTATACACTCTGAGGTATCCTTTGCTTACCTATTTATTTGTTTTTTGATTTATTAGGGTATGTGTGGTATATTCATGTTTATGTGTTTGAGTGTGTACAAGCCACATGCATGGTATCAGAGGTTAATGTTGGGTATCTTCCTCTGTTGCTTCCCTTTATTGTTTTGAAACAGTGTCTTTCACTGAACCCGGAACTTTCTGATACAGAGACTAGCTGATCGGTGAGCTCCAAGGATCTCCCCCCTCTTCCTCCTCAGTATAATGAGGGGTAGATGTGCCCCCATGCTTGGGGATCTGAATCGGGGGCATCATGCTTGCAGAACAAGCATTTCGTCTCCTGAGTCATGTCTCCAGCCCCTGACTTGCCTAACTTTCATGACTCTGTATAGTAGGCACCATCACCACCCTTGTTTTAAATTGAGTCTGAGAGAGGTTAGGGAAATTACCAGAGAGTACAGAACTGATGATAGACAGATGAGGGGGTCTAAATTCATTTTGCCTGCTTATTATGATACATGGAGAGACATTCACATCTGAGTCAAAATTGTTTGTTTGTGTGTGTATGTGTGTGTGTGTGTGTGTGTGTGTGTAAACTCCCATGTATGAGTGCCAATGTTCGTATGCTACACTGTGCATGCGGATGCCATACTTTGGCTATTGGTCTTCACTTCTACCTCATTTGGAGCAGAGTATCTTTATTTATTTCTTAATGTGAATGCCATGTCAGTCTGGCTAACCTATGAGCTTCTAGGTTTCTCCAGTCCCCTTCTCTTATTTTGCTGTCCAAGTACTCCACTTGCAGGCACAGGCAGCCACACCTTACTTACATGCATTCTGTGGATTTGAACTCCGGGTTTCATGCTTGCCTGAGAAGCACTTTATGCACTGAGCCATTCTCCCTAGTCCTAGAGTCAATCTTCTTTACTTCCTGTCTCGCATCCAAGGATGACTGGAGATAAAGTCTACCCCTCTAGAGCTCATACGGAAGGGAAGCTTGTGAGAGCCTGGACGGTGACAGCTCTTTAGGGCAGCATGCTTTAGGAGGGCAGCCATCGTTCTTCCCCTCATAAATTGTCTAAAGGACACCGGCTTTAGCGCTTAAAGCCGCCTCTCTCCCCACATAACCAATTACAGAACTAATTGGGAACTGTTTTTATCTGTTCATTAAGGTAGATATAATTAAAGCAACATTTCGTTAAGCGACTTCGAGTGTGTGCTTTAAAGTAATAATTACTACTTTTATTTCTTTGAGACTCTTTCTAATTTGTCTTGGCTCCACCACAGGCTCTCTTAAGCTCTCTTGCTCTCCATTATCTAGTAGAAAGTTTTCCACTCCTTGGTTTTGCATCCTAACCTTTTCGGTCTGCTGTCCTCTTAGGAATCACCTCCTCAGAGAGGCCCCTTGCATTGGCCAGAGTGCATAACGCCCCTGGTGTCCATTCCCACACGCTGTGGTTTGAAGACGAAATGTCCCTCAAAGGCCCTTGCAAAACTCGGTCCCCGCCAGGAGGCACTGCTTGGGGGATGTTGCAGAACCTTTCAGAGTTGGGCTCTTGCTGGAAGTAGTGTCTTTCTGGGAGTGGGGCTGGAAAAAAAACGAAATCCGTCTCTGCTTCCCGCCATGCTCTGCTTCCAGACTGTCTTGCCACTTCCTGTTTGTTTTCCGGAAGTGACTAGCCATCTCAAGGTTGTGCTTGCTGGTGGGTGGGCTGATCTACGTTTCCAGCCATGCCTTCCCCGCCATGATGAACTGTAGAAGCTGAGATCTCCCTCCACGTTTCTTCTGTTAGGGATTCTGTCACAGTGAGGAAAAAGTGGGCGCACATCCTGGTTCCTTTCGTTTCCTGTCTCATGGCATTCACCATCAGTGGTAAGATTCTCACTGAAATCAGGGCCTCTTGCCTGAGCCTTTTCCTCTTGTTTCCTGAGTGCCCCAAAGGACACTTGGCCCGTGAGTATCAATGGGTTGACGGATGATACAAATGGGTTTTGGTTTGTACTGACCCTGTTGGGTTCCACACGTGCACTAATGTGATTTCTTTTCCTTTGACCCCTGCTTTCTACTTGTTTCTCTTATTGCACAAGCATACAGGTATACTTAGGCATGTGCACAGGTACACATAATGAGTGACAGCTTCAGTATCATTTTTTTTCCTTTAAGCTATTTCCTCTAAACAGTCATAACCCAGCTCCTTTATCGGTCTATTGGTGGCACTGGTGGTGGGCAGTGGTATTACCATGCTGCCTCTGAACAATGGTGCAATGTCGCTGGGATCGGCCCACTTCTCAGAGTTCCACTGTGCCACTGACCAGGACCTGGAGGGACACTTAGCCCAGAAGATCACAGTCTGGAGCTCCATTCTTCCTTTCCCATTCCTTCGGCTTGGGTCAAGCCTTTTTCTTCCCCTCTCTGGCTTGCTTCTTCTATTGTACCCTGTACACAGATGGATCTCAGATCAGAGGTTCCCTCTGTTCAGACTGAGGGTTGCCGTACAGTCAGCACAAGGTCATTAGCACAAGGCTGGGGTTGAGTCCTAAAGGAGGGGGGGGTGTCTTGTCTCTGTCCTACAGACTTCTGGAGCAACACCGGGAACCTCATTGCACAACAAGCTATGAAATCTGTGAGTTGGAGTGGAAGTCCTTTGACCTTGGAATCTGGGCTTTTGGAATCAGTGGAGGTTTGCTCTGGCGTCTCTGTTCCCAGCCTGTCTCTGCACCTCTTCTCTCCTATGGGTTCACGTCCTCTTTCAACTTTTGCCCTGAACCCTGCCCCTTCCCAGTTTCTGTGGTCTGCTCCACCTACTGCCTGGACCAATGGGAGAGCAGAAGAGGCCTGTGGAGGGAAGGGAAGAGGTGGAAAAGCCTTCACACCTCAGGGCAGCACTTCAGTAACCCCGAGTTCCAGGCAGCAGCTTCTCAAACGCCACGGGGAGCATCTGGTTTCCTGTCTGCTTGGGATGCTAGGGTGGCCAGAGAGTGTGCAAGTGTTCTGTTGTCTGACCGTCCAGCTTGCCTGCCTCCCCGGTGCTTACCCCATCTCTCCCAGACTCCCCATTGTGCCCATACCACCACCATTCCCAGTCCCACCTCAGCAGCAGCTCTGTACCTCTATTCTCCTACCAACAGAATCTGGACAGACAGTGGTTCAGTGCTTGGCTTTTGGACCCCGAACCTGTGACTTCCCTCTTTAAACTTCCGTTTCCTCTTTTCCAAAATGGGCTTTTCCTGAAAGCCAAGTAAGCCACGGCTGTCATTGACACATACGTTCTGAGCACCAGTGGCCCGATGGGCACTGGGCTGGATGCTGGGGTGACAGTAGTGATTAAGACAGTCTCGGGGGGTTGGGATGGATCAGTTGGCAAAGTGCCTGCTGAATTAGCATAAGGACCTGAGCTGGAGCTGCAGCATCCATACACACAGATAGCTGGCACACTGGCAGCCTGTGTGTCTAACCCCAAAGCTGAGAAGGTAGAGACAGGGGGACCCCTGTGCTTGCTGGCCAGGCAGTGTAGCCAACTTGGAAAAACGCTGTGTTCAACGAGAACCCACAAAAGGTGGGTTCAATTGAGGAAAACACTGTTGACTGCCAGCTTCCACACACACACATTCACCCCTACATGTCCATCCGTTTACCCCGTATAGGTGCACAAACCCTGAGTCCAGTTGGAAGACTCACAACCTCAAGTGGAAACAGAAGGCTATTGTAGAATACGCTGAGATACCCCTAACAGATACACAGAGCTAGGAATTCCACCATCACTGTAAGACATGGAAAGGCAAGCAGATGGAAACGGCCATAGTGACTGAAGGCACAGGGTGGGGTGAGGATCTCCCTGATAGAGCAGATAGCAAAGGACTTTTTTCGATGATAGCATCTAGAACTCTAGAGGGTGATCCTTTGTGACGTCACTTTATGACCACCGGGCCTGTCACCAGTCCCCACACTGAGCAATAACAAGGAACCTTCCTGATGCCATGGGCACAAACCATCGCAGCTCCCTGCAAGCCCCCCAGAAGCCATTGAATCTTGGTTCGTGACCCGAACCGGGGCACAGAGTCCGTTTCCCTGCAGCCAGAGGAAGGATGGAAAACACAGAGGGTGTTCTCCCTCTCCGAGCATTTAAAAAGCAGTAATAAATAGATGAGAGCCCGGGAGGTGTGATTGATTTGTTTTATGAATCACAGAAGAGGCCGTAACTCACGGGAGATTAAGGTTGAAGTAAGTTGTACGGCTCTTGCATTACATGTGGAGATTAATGACTTATCACAGAAGGCCCCACGTTAACCTGGCTCACCCACGGGGAGTTTAATAGCAGGGCCATACAGGGTGGCTTGTAATAGGTGAACAAATGCTGCTTGCTTGTGTGTGTGCCTGTGATTCTCACCGAAGGGGCCTGCTTGGAGTCGTAAGGGCTTGGGAACTGGAGTGGCTTTCTATTGGGAGAGGGAGCTGAATTTTTCTTTCTCAAGAATTCCCCTGGACTTTCCAATACAGGATTTCTATGGGGGTGAGTGGGTAAGGGTTGATGGCATTTCTGTGATGAACATAGAATTTCTTGAATGTGCCGGGTCCTGTGTGGATGGCTTTATGCTGAACTCTCACAATGGCCCTCTGAGGCATGGATTATTGAACCCATTTTGCAGTTGAGAAACATGGCTGGAGGCTGCAGAGAGTTCTGGGAGGGCAGGTGCTGCTGGTCTGGGTTTCAATCCTGGGTACGCGCTTCTTTCTTCATTATGCGTACTTACTGCCCAGGAGCTCTAGGCGAAGTGATAGCTATTAATTAATGGAAGATACAGATCCTTTGCAGAGGTGGTCTCTAGGCTTATGGTGTGTGTGGCACTTAGTAGGTACTCATTTGGAAGTCATCTAGGAGCCATGAGGTGTAAGAAGGGACAGGAGAAGAAAAAGCCAGCAGGAGCATTGCAGACAGTGAGCCTGCATGAGCCTGTGGAGCCATCCCTGGGGGTTCAGTGGAGTTGGTTAGGAGGAATAGATTCAGGCTAGGGAAGAGGTTAGAATCTAGACTTCACCACGGTGCGAAGTCTCAGGCTGGAGAGTGCAGGAAGACCTGATGATGTGGGGCGCAGAAGGTAGTCTGGGAAATTCAGGCTGACGACCCGTAACTGCAGACCCAGCCTCCCACTGGTGCCCACCCTGACGAGGCCAGCAGCCGACTCCCAACCGGGCCTGCAGTTGCTAGTGTTGCTGGTAGACTCAGCCCCCAGTGGGGCCTCGGGAGGCCGTTGGCATTCTTTGCCTTGGACCGTTTGCCAATCTTTAAATCTCAGGTTCTGCTTCTGCCCTCTTGACCCACATTTTGCCAGAATGATTAGAGTCTGGGGTCACAGTCCCTGCTGCTGGCGCATGGTCAGGTGGAGCTTTAAACGTCATGTCTGCCTGCTTTCTGGTCTTTGCACCCAGTTTTTTTTACAACTCCAGCTTTACCAGAGACCTTTATGCTGCTTGGAAATCTGGCTTCAACTGGAATCAGCCTCAATTAATACCCAGAAAGCTGGGATCCCTGAATCCTGAAAGGAAAGACAGGGACTTCCTTTACAGTGGGATGAATTGCTCTTAGGAACACTTAAGATTTTTGTCACCTTCTCACAACAGATTTGCTCATCCCCCTGCCTCATATCTTTGTGTTCCCTTCTTCTCCTCGCTCACTTTATTTCTTCAGGACACTGACAAGCTCCTCCCCCTCCATCCCAACACAGGGAGGAATGTTGACGCGGGTGTCTTGCTATGTAGTTTTAGGCTTGCCTCAAATTTGTGATCCTTCTGCTCAGACTCCTGAACCCCGGAGTATACCACTATACCCTGTTTGTCATCTCCTCATTCACTGTGTCTGCTTCTCTCCTCTCTCCTCGTACTGAAAATAAACACATGGGGCTAAGATTTATTTTCCTGATGCATTTGCTATTCTATCTTTGGCCTTAAATAGCATCTGACACAGAGCAGGTGGCTAGGACCAGCCATGGAGCTGACCAGTGAGTGTGTTGGAGCCTTCAGAGATGTGGGCCTCCTACCCTGGAGTTCCTGCTTTGTCCTAGTCTGACTCAGGGACTCTGATCCCTGGGCAACTCACCAGGGCTCATTGGCCCCTGACTTGGCTGCTCAACTTTGCCCCCTGGATTCTGTCTTGGCCTCTGGCCCAGACTTTCCAGGAAATCTGAACCCAGCCATCCCTAGTCTTGATGTTGTTCCTCCTACTTATCTCTGAAAGCTCGTGGGGCTCTTCTCCGTGGGGCCCCAGTCGTACCGCATACCTGCCTAGTCAGACTGGATCTGAAGTCAGTCCCGAGGCCATTCTGAAAGCCTTCTTTTGGACAGTCAGTCATCAAACACTGACCTGCAGCGTCAATTGACTTTAGCTCTCCAGGGAAGTGATGGGCTCTGGGCAATGCTATGGGAGCTTGCTGGGATTCCGGAGGCCACAGTTGGAAGCTGTGTGATACTGGGCATGGCAAACTCTTTGTAGTTAACAGAGTCAGTGCCCCAACTTTATCCCCAGATCCCTCACTCTCTTTGATGACAGGAGCCTCTGTGGCTGCAGCACCTATGCTTGGGATTCTAAGCTGAAAATGAGGACTGGGAATGCGACTTATATTCCTCAGATCCACGGCTCTCCATCTGGGGTAACTCTGAGATGTGACCGACACTGGGGGACACATCCAGATCCTATCATCCTCCCCCTCCCAACCCCCCCGGCATGTGCCTGTCTGTCTGTCTGTCTGTCTGACAAACCAAAGTTGATAAACATGATGTAAAATTCCTGGCCAATACTCTCAAAGCATTCCAAAGTCAAGGAAGGCTAAAAATAAGCATTAGCCCAAAGGGAGTTTAAAGAGGCAGGCGTAAAGACAACGCATGGCCTGGGATGGTTGAACCAGGAAGAACAAGCAGCTTATAAAAGACTTTAATTAACGCAATTGACAAAATGAGTATGTGCTTTGTAGGTGGAGTGTCATTGTAACAGCATTAAATGCACTAGTTTTGACCATTATACGATGTTAAGGAACGCCCCTGTTCCCAGGTCATGAACATTGAAATGTTTAGTGGAAAAGATGTTTGGTGTCTCCAAGTTACTTTCTCCTTTCTTTATTATCATCAGAGTTCTCAGTGAAGGGAGCAGGGGAATGATAAAGTCAATACAAGCAAAATGTTGCCATCGGGGAGCCTGGGTACACATACACAGAAGCACCTTGTGTGCAGCTGCAATTCCTCTTTAAATTCAAAAGGACCAAAGAATGGAAGGAGCGCCAGTCTTTGTGCCTGTTGGGAGGAACCCAGCCTAAGGTATCTCCAAGCCTCAGTTTCTACGCTTGCTAGAACAGATCATGTTTTTCCTCTGTGAGGATTAAAGCAGCAGTCATCTGAGCCAAGCTTAGTGCAGAGAACCCGAAATCCTGCGTTCTGAAACCCAGGGTCTGGGAAGCCCCAGATTGCTAGCCCCAGATTGCTAGTCGCATCCTGCAGGGCCTCCGAGAGAGAGCATGCTGCAGTCTCTGCGTTATCTCTCTCCCAGCCTGGGCTCCACTTTCTCACTCTGCCGCTCTGCTTGTCTTTTTTTTTTTTTTTTTTTTTCTTTTTACGGAATCCTTCCCAGTCTGCAGCTGTGGTCAGTGATTTTTGTAGATTAAAAGAAAACCCGGGGGCGGGGGGAGAGTTTCCTGGGGAGATCAAAGAGTCAGCCTAACATAAAAGAAATCTTATAAAACTATATATATTAGGAACAAAACAAAACAAAAACCCCCAGCCCGGGAGCATGACCCGTATGTCAGAGCCAATAAGTCCAAGTGCCTGCGATCTGCTCTATAGACTTGCCAACTCAGGCAGGCGTGCTTCTCTGTCCACACAGCCAGCCGCATAAAAGAGAGATTTTTATGGAGTTTGGCATAAGGATGAGGCAGGATTCCTATGTCCAAGGCTTTCTAGGAACTGATGTGGTTTCTTTCACCTCTACTTAAAAATAAAGCAGTTTATGGCGTTATAATTGATATTAAAAATACAAAGTTTTAATGTATAGAATTTGATAAGTTTGTGCGGAGGACTGAGCCCAAGATCCCATCACCGGATTAAGGTAATGTTTGCACCCATTTCCAAAAGTTCCTTGTGTTCTCTAGCCCCCTTCCCCATTTCTTTGTGTGGTAAGAACAATTAAAATGAGATTTTCTTTCCCCTCTAAAATGTTTTGGTGCAGAATATTGTATTGTTAGCCACAGAGGCAGTGCTGTCCCAATTCACTAGAGTTGGTTTGCATAACTGAAGTCTTTAGCCCTCTTCTCCGCTTCCCTATCCACCCCCCAGCCTCTGACAACCAGAATTCTACTCTCTGCATCTTTAAGGTTGACTCTCTTAAATATCCCATTTAAATGGAACCAGGTACACACATCTCTTCTGTGACTCTCTTGTTTCACTCAGCGTAGTGCCCTAGTCAAACTCCTGCCACCTCAAATAGACAAAGTAAGACACCGCTGCGTAGGTGATGGGTCTCTGGACTGGATGCCAAGATCCTAATTTGTATGCAGCCTTTGCGGAACTAACAGACAAGCAGTGGTCCCACAGACTAGGTTCTTTGATGTGAGCATCAAATACCGCTACCAAACTTTTTGGTTTAGGTTTTTATAGATCATAAAATAACTCTCAATGCCCTTCATCCCCTACCTCATAGACCACCTTTCAGATGCTTGGGATGAACATCTGTGGGAGGGGACAGTGTTTGCTGTCCTTTGTCTGGTCATCATTTAACCTCCTACTGGTCTGCACCTGGGTCTTAAGAGCTCATATAAAGCAGGTTGTGTACTGTGTTGAGTTCTAGTCTTGGATAAGAAGAGATTCTGTCTTAACAAACAGAAAGGACCCCAACTAGGTGTTACTAGACTCTCCCTTGAGCAAGGAAAAACTTTTTGTTTGAAGGGATACCCAAGAGGATCTGCTTTTGGTGAGGAGAGAATCTTTTTTAACCCATGAAAAACACCAGAGCTAAGTAAAAGAGTCCAATATCACCTATTGTGGCAGAGAGCAAAGGTGAGAGGTACTTTAAAGTCAGCATCATGATTAACCCCTATCTCAGAAGGGTAGAGCCTTCCTTGTGAGATCAATGTTCTTCTAAGACGACACAGGAGAACATTGCCCATCACTGTCCTTGGTCACACGAGTACAGCCAGAAGATGACTTCAGGTAACCGAGAAGTATATAGCTCATCAGATACCAGATCTGCTGCCGCGTTGATTTCTCAGCTGCTGTTGGTTTTCTCAGCCTCCAGAACCACGAGAAACAAATGGGTTTGCTTGAGTCTCCCAGTCTAGGGTGCTTTGTAACAGCAACATAATCTAAGTGTGTTAGCCATCCTAGGAGGAGTTGAGAGGTGGTCCCCCTGAGGAGGCAAAGGGATCTCCATAGCTTTGTAAATACCATGGGTTCCGGTAGTAGCCTCTGAGTCAGTAGCTAGCTGTCTGCATCTTGTAGTTGTGATGGGTCCCTCTGGGATTCTCTGATTTCTTAGTCTTCTTCTATCTGCCCTGACACCCTCCTTCTGGGATCTGTACTCAATGGCTTCCCTAGGCTGGGTGGATCCCAAGGGTGGGGACTGTCTCAGCCGTCCATGTCATCCTGACCTCCAGCACTGGGCGTGACAAGTCATTGGTACCCAGTGAATATCTGATGAATGAAAATGAGGCGGTGATCACAGACAAGATGCGGTTGCTTCACCCATATAGACCAGGTGATGGGCTGGGGCCTGCTATAATTTCACTGAAGTGCAGATCCAGCTAAATGTCGCACAGGCAATGACATCTAGCATGATCTAGTTAATTTTATTTGTGGTGGCAATTATAATAATGATGAGAGTAACATTTCTCACTCCCACTCCCCCCAAATATTCTGAGTTGGATTGCCAGAATAGTTGGGTAGCTGCCAGTTTCCTGATTTGCTTTGGATAAAGCATTGATTCCCCCCCCCCCCCCGTTTACTTGTTCAGAGGGTCTTGGGAGTTCAAGCCAGTCAAGAGGCAAATCTCTTCTTGATTTGGATACTGGATTAGCTGGGGGATTGTAAGAGGAACATGAAACCGGGTTCCCTTCTCATCCGGGCATCTGCTGTTTGTGTAGTTTTATATATCTCTCTAATCTTAGGGTTCATGCCTGTGAAATGGGACTAACTACCTACCACGTCACATTGCTCACACTGCTAAGGAATTACAGGGACAACTCGAAGACAGGAAGCTCAGGCTGATGGGAGAGAGGGATAATTCAACAAATGCTTCGCTTCACAGTGCCAGGATCTGGGCAGGACTCAGTTTAAGGCCTATCTTCAAGACAGAATACCTGCCCTGCCCATGGGTAACACAATGTGTTCTTGGCTCTTTCAGCCCCTGGCCTATGCAGATCCTAATACAAGCATTGGAGCCCTGTCGGCAGCAGATGATGAAATGGCTCTTTGGATATAGCGTCCTGCCACATATAAATTAAGCTACCAGTGTATGTTAGTCACAGGAAAATGATAGTTTTTGGGGAGGAAGCAGCTAAATTGTAGATGCAAAGGGCACAGGCTTCAGATACTTGATGGAGACATGCACTTTTCTTGTAAGAATCCAAACTTGTAGGTCCACTAAACCACATGGGAAAGGCGTATACTTTCTGACCATGTTCGAGGTGGGGGAATGCACAGGGTAGCAGGGGCCATGGTCAGAGCTAGTGAGGGATCTATGCATCTAGTGGGACCAGGGATCTTTCCAGAAGGAAACATCTCAGTATATAACTATGCCTGAGACTGGTTAAGACCAGGGGTGAGGGAGCCTTTCATCCCATAGAGAGACAGTGCGGGATGTAAGACCTTTGTGAGGCATCGTATGATCATCATATGATCCTAACCATGCCACCTGGGCTCTCTGTGCTGAAATCTCTCTACCTGGGCACAGGAAGCTTAGCTGCATTTCCTGTCAAGTAGAAGGAAAGCAAAAAAACCCCTGGAAAGTAGAGGTGATAAGGTTCTTTTGTTACATAAATCACCAAATGATAACATTTAATTATTTATGGTATGTTTTGAGATCTTGGGATGAAAGTGATGGACGCCACCACAGCTTATTAACGTCTTTGTCAGAGACCTTTGTTCAGCTAATAGAGGTAATTATTACATTAATTTGATACAGTGGTGAGAGGAGTAGAGGGCTGCCCCTCCCTGGCTTCCTCCTCACCTGCTCCTTAGACCTCCCTAGCCTCACACCGGGGAGGGAATGTGTGCTCACCTGTTCTGAGGCCTGGCTTTCTGTCCTGGGCACCAGCGCCTGAGACAATGCATTGCGGGTGAAGGTTTCCCAGGCTTTTAAGGGCAGAAGAGGCTGATCTTTGCCGTCCGGTGTATCAATCATCAGCTCTAATTAGACTGTAAATGTCCTTTTATTCCTCTCCTCTCTAAGCTCGTTGCAGGTCACATGGCTTGTATGTAAATCTCAGCCCCGGGAGCAGTTTGATGGCTGTGGTGACCGTAGGTAGTAACTCAGACTCCCCATAAATGGAAAATAAAAACAACAACCCATTACTGATGGTGGCAGGTCTGCAACCTGCACACAGCCCCTCGTAAACTTGAATGATTGCTTCTGTGCTGGGCTGAGGACGGACGGGACCAGGGAGGGGGCTCCAGGTGGAGGGGAGGGAGCGGAGATTTGTGACCTGTAATTTCCAGGTTCTGTCTCTGCTCTCTGTGCCCAGCCCTGCCACAGGTGCCAGAGAACTTCAACCTGTTCTGCCCGGGCAAGCAGGCAGTGGCTTATCCCAGGCCTCTGTCTCCACCCGTGGGCAGGGCTTCATGCTGCTCTGCTTTTCTGTAAACTGATGCATATGCTAGAGGCGATGACACTACCTGTGTTCTGGTGCCTTTCTAGCCTTGGTCCGCCAGTATTGGAGGGGTGGTAAGATGCTGTTGCTTGCCTTAGCTGTGGCAGCATCTGGGACCTGGTTTATTTCTTTAGTTATTCTCAGCGTCTAGAACCAAGCTGTGCACACAGTAGGTGCTTGAGGAATGATTTTTTTTTTGAATGAAGAATTGGATTAAAATTTAAACAGGATAAAACAAAGTCTTGGTTCGGGGCATGGTCTGGACCCTAGGCCTGTCTTTGACTTGCTGTGGTAAAGTGAGCTCAGACTGGCCTGAAAATCATGATCCTTCTGCCTCAACTCCCTGAGAACGAGGATTATCAGGATCTTTCACCATTGCAGGTTTAGAAGATGTTTTTTGTTAGTGTGTGTGTGTGTGTGTGTGTGTGTGTGTGTGTGTACATGTGTGCACATGCATGTGGAGGCCAGAGGGTGATGTTGGGTGTCTTCCGTAATCACTTTCACCTTATGTTTTGAGGTAGGGTCTCTCACGGAACCTACAGCTCTCTAGTTCAGCTAGACTGGTTGGCCAGGAAGTCCTATGGGTCTTGTTTCTGCCTCCTCCTGAGATGACAGGCACATGCTGGGTTTATCTTTTTGACTTGGGTTCTGAGGAGCCAAGACAGGTACTTCTTTTTCAGAACAAGCACTTTAACGACTGAGCTATGTCCCAGCTCAGAAGATGATAATTAGAAAAGCAAAAAACAAAAACCAAACCCAAACTGGTCTGAATAGAGATGAAGGAAGTGCCTCCCAGGGGCTTGCACGTGGTGTGAGGGTTTCCCAAAGTTGTGTGTGTTGCTGCTTAACCCCATTCACTGAATTGTGAGGCATTAAGAGGGAGGGTATTTAGGGCTGGGCCTTGGAAGGTGGTTAAAATGAAGATTCAGCAGAATCCTGGTGGCTTTGTAAGCAAGGGGACAGGGACCAGATAGACATGTGTACATACGAAGGTCTCCTGCCTCCTGTCTCCTGCCAGGTGACACTGGGCACTACTTAAGTGCTGGTGAGAAGACCTTACTCCTCCAGAGTTGTGAGTCCAGTTAAACCTCTCTTCTGTATAAATCACCAAGCTCTGCCATTATACATTAGAGGCAGAGTATAGACAAATTTATATCCTCTCACTAAGCTCAGGGGCTGGGTTCAGATCCAGTTACTGTGCACCAAACTGTCCTTGTCTATCTCATGGGGGAGTTTGTGAGCAGCCCAGCTAAGAGGGAGACTGGCCCTTTGTTGGCTCTGGCAGGTGAAAAGGAGGCAGATTGTCTTTGGAAAAACTCACAAGAGATTTAGGAGACTCATCGGATCCCAGCAGGGTTGACTTTGCCAGCTGGAGAGGCAGTGGAGAAGGGCCAGTGCTCTTTTCTCTCCTTGTCCCTCATGCGACTCCCTGCTCATCATTCTGAGTTCCCAGCACCTGGAAAAGTCCAGTGACCGTGGATTCCACCACGAGGGATCCTGCCGAATTACTTGTCAACTTTTAGCACACTCCAAGGCCCATCTCTACATACCCTACTAGTTAGATTGAAAGGGTTCCCATTCTGTTCCAAATCTCAGGCAAGAATTGGAAACACTGACCCATTCGTCAGAGTATCACTTGGTACTGTCTGCACAAGTTTGTCTGACTCACAGAGTCCTCATAGTCCTTGTTCACTGAAGCAGTAACTTCTTGGGGTTCCGAATCCTTGCCCAAGTCAGAGTTGGGGATTCAGACATGATCAGATCCACAGTGGGCCAGGTTTTCACTTCAGCAAGTCCCCTGGCAGATGACTCCCATGTGCCTCAGTAGGATAGGTGGACTGTACGTGGGAAGCCGAATCAAGTAGTTTTTTTCTTAATTACATTCATGTGCTATTTATTACCACCACCACCACTACCACTACCACCACCACCACCACCACCACCACCACCACCACCACCACCACCATCATAATCACCACCACTTACTGGAGGACTTGCAGCAACCCATGAATGGAAGTCAGAGCACAAATATCAAGAGTATCTAAGCTCTCCAGAAGGTCTGTTCTGCTCCATGTCCCTGTGTGGCCCAAATAGGAAAGGCTCAGAGGTCTCTGAGCTCTAAATCCTCCATTCACTGCCTACCTCTGTTGATATGTGTGAATATAAATGCACACACACACACACACACACACACACACACACACACAACCCTAGTTTGGAGTAGGTCAACCTCTGTTGGTGCTGATGCATTATTCACTCCATAATTGTCTGGTAAAACCAAATCATAAGAAAATGCAAATTCCAGAAGTCTTCAAACTCACCACAAACAATAGTAAGGGACGAGGCGGCCAGCACTTCACTTCCTGAAGATGCCAGAGCATAGTGCAGTATGGCTTTTCCCTCTCCTATACCCCAGGGCATGGAGTGGAGCTGTGGGCTATGAGTCCAGCAGAAAGGTTGGATAAAGCAGAAGGTGGTATCATTTGAAGGTGGTAAGGTTAACATGGTCATGGGCAGAAATCTCAGAGAGCAGAAACGGAGGCGTTAGAGTGCAGGTAAAGTTGAGAGTATCTTCTGAGAGTTTGCAATGATTCTTAGCTTCTGAGACTAATGAGGTCCGTGACCCGGTTCATGAGACTCACAGACCATGAGGAGAGACAGACAAGGAGACCAGGAAGTACAGATGCACAGAGAACTTCAGAGGGGGAAGTTCAGCAGAGTCTGGTGCCATCTCTCACAACAGTTATGAAGAACTCCCTATTACCAAGCAAAATGCATGTGTGAGCTCATCAGGTCCCCGGAGCAAGACACTGAAATAGATATTTTAAAGAAGCTGTGGCTCTTGGAGGTGAGGTAATCCCTAGTAACCAACTGGTAAAGTCGGACACAGGACCTGGTAGCTGTGTAGTTCTCAGACACAAGGAACTCTGCTTTAATTCACCTTGTCTAGAGGTTGGCCAAGGAGCAGCTGCCAGGATCCTCCTACATTCTATTTCTCAAGGGCACAGCTCTCTCCTCCTAAGGCAGGGGGCAAGACCCCGAGGCAGCCACCCTTAAAGGGAAGACAGGCATGTAAGAAGGAAGTGAAAGAGGACCATTTATTTCTATCTCCTTCCTTTGGGGGTGACTTTATTGTCTCTGAGTGTTGTATAAAGCTGGCATTCATTCAGTCTTCTCAGGCATGTACTTCCTCAAAAGGTTCCTGGCACCTACCATATTAGGTCTTCTGGAGCTGTGTTTTAGCTTCTCATTTCATAGAGCATCAGTAGAGGCTTAGGAGATGTCTGAGGTCTATTCTGAAAACTGAGGGATGAAAGAGTGTTCCTGATTTTTAGCTTTCTGAGTTGCTTCTTAGGTGTCATGGAATAGTTCAAGGACCAGTTCTTCAGTTCAGGAAATCGATGCAAAGGGACCATAATCTCGAGACTGTTCCAACAATGAAACAATGCTACAGGCCCAGAAGGGAGAAGGAATCGTATCCTAATATCCAATCTCATCATGCTTAGGGATATAAAACACCTGGCAATTAGATGGGAGCTTGGTATTGTGAGTTATTTTCCTATGCAGGTCTCTGAAGAAGCCTTAATGGGTGAGTCCGGCAAAGGAGCCCTCAGAGCCTCTTCCCAGCAAGGTGAAGGTTAAGCAAATTCTCACTGGACAACGCGGAGAAGGGCAAAGACATATTTTTAGAACCAAATCGGACAACTTCCCTTCTTTGTTGCTTTGAATGTTCAGACACTTCTCCCTCTAACCCTTTAAACTTCTGTTTTCCATCTTCAGCTGGAAGTGGTGAGGGCCAAAACTGAAAGCAGTCACCCTGAGGAATGAGTCCTGACATGTACTCAATGGAAAGTTTAATCTTAAAGTAAGCAGGCTGAGGCCAAAGTTCAGTCATGTATTGAACAGCAGTCAATGGTTCCTTCTTTTTTGAAAGGCTGGAACTTGGTGAGGAGCAGCTATCTCTGATCTTTTAGGATCACACAGACCGATGATGGGGAGCGTGGGCGGTCCACAAATCGCACTGCGCAGGTGCAGACTTAACACGAAGGATAATGGGCTGTCTCATTCACATTGAGATGAAGAACCAATCCCACAGGGGAGGTGATTGCACCAACTTTATGAACTTGGTGTCAATGCCGAGTGTGTAACCTGAACCAATTTGGAGGTCCTAAATGATTCAGCCGTGTTTTGGTAACTATAACATAAGTTTAATTTTTGAAGGAAGTTTATCATGAAAATGGCTACTCTATACGCTCTCATATTCAAGATCCTGTCATAATAGGCTCCCTGAAGTTCCTTCTATTTTCAGTTTTAACTATCTCTTACAGAGGGGTGGGTCTCTCTCTCTCTCTCTCTCTCTCTCTCTCTCTCTCTCTCTCTCTCTCACACACACACACACACACACACACAGATACCATACACAGATACCACGCATACACTCATACATGCACACACACCATATACAGACAACACACACACACACACACACACACACACACACACACACACACCTCCTAAATATCACTAGATCCTCAGTCTTTGTTAAATAGCTAAGTTGATCTTTGCTGCTCATGATTTATCCTTATGGGGAACATTTCCAGGATGCTACCTCCTAAAGAAGTGAGGAGAGACGCAATCATGATAGTATTGAGAAATACCTGGGAGATTAGGAAAGCCCAGCACCGGGAGTGTTTGTGAGGGCAATGCCAGAGGATCAGCTAAGGAAGAAAGACCTGTCCTGCATGTGGGAATCCCCATAGGATGGGGAAGGAGGGTGGTGCACTGGACTGCAAAGGACTAGGAGCAGAGCGCTCACCCTTTCAGGCATTCTCTCCCTGCCTGCCTCCTACTTGCCATGAAGAGGGCTGATTGATCACACCCTTCCCACTGTCGTGGGCTGAAAGTTCTGAAACTAGGAGCCAAAATATCTCTCCCCCCCACCCCCCGCTAAGTTGTTTTGCTCATGTATTTTGTCACCACGAAGAAAAATGAACAGAGGAGAAAATTCTGAAATGTTGTAGTCTAATATTTTTGTTTTTCAATCTCTACTGCAGTAAAATGGGGCTAGTACTCTGGACATGTTCCTGAGAATAACGGAGTCTATTGAAAGTTTGAGAGTATTAAAAACAGTAAGATTTATATTCATTTTTATTACTGTCTATGCATGTGTAAATGCATGTGTATGTGCCATCTGTGTGTGGGTACCCATGGAGTCCAGTAGAGGGCATTGACCATCTGGAACTGGAGTCATAAGTGAGTCTCCCAACTTGGGTGCCGGGAATCAAATTCAGGTCCTTTGGGAGGAGCATCAAGAGTATCAGCCACTGGGCCATCTCTCTTGACTGCAGATTTTTACTGGGACATGAAACTCAGGATCAGATTGTGAAGAAGATGGCTCTGATGGCTTGTAGGGAGAGTCAGTTGGATAAAGTGAGAGATTGGTAGCCAGAAAACCAGATTGGAAATGGTTGCAAAAGCCTGAGCTGTAAGAGCTGCATTTGGTGCAATGATAGACATGGGAAGGAGAGGAGGGATATGAGAGCCATTTCTTCACATGCTTGCAGGTCATGCTTGCCACTGTCCTCTTTGTCTCAGTGGTGTGAAAAAGAAGGGACCAGGCCCACATTTCCAGACCCTTGTGCCTCAGTTCCTGAGCTATGTACACAGAAGGTTGGCTGCACCTGTAATTAATTTCATAGATGTGAATCCATGGACTCAGAACCAGCATCTGGGTGGATCTTCCCATTTCCAGCTCTTCTGCCCACACAGATCTCATCTCCCAGGACCAAGCTGGCGGCACTGCCCTCTTTCTCAACTGGCACCTCCTCCCTGCATGGTTTGAAATCTAGGTGGACTCAGTGGGGACATCCAGAAGAGAGGAGATGAACAGGGCAGCACTCTGAGCAGGAGACCCTGCCTCACGGGTAAACCCTATACATTTTGATGGCTTTCTTCTCATATGAAACTTGTTTCCTCATTTATGAAGTGGAAAGACTCTGGGGATCATAGGGTGGTCCATAGGGAATGACCATTCATGCTTGGTGCATAGTGTATGCTAAGAAGCACCACGCTGCCCCTGTTTGCCTCCATTGAAGTTTGACATCTTGAAATGGTCAGAACCATCACTTTTTAGTTGAATATACTGATGTTCATATGGACACATATGTGCACATGTCTGTCTCGCTAGTTGTAGGCATGGTTTGAGTTGTCGTATAGCTAGAAACTTGTTCTACTTCCAGCTGGATCCTGATACTTGACACACCTTCAAGCTGGACTCTAATTTCTAGTGTCAAAGGATTTTAAACCCAAGGCTCTGACACACGCAGCTCTTTCACCCATTAGCATCTGGCAAGTTGGACCCTTAGAGTTGCCATAAAAGGTTTAAGTCTTGAAGCATCAAGACAGTCCCTGTCCTCAGTGGGCTCAGAATCCCTGCAAAACCCTGTCTCAAAGGATAAGGTGGGAGCTGCTGAG
This sequence comes from Apodemus agrarius, assembly GCA_964023405.1. NCBI lineage: Eukaryota > Metazoa > Chordata > Mammalia > Rodentia > Muridae > Apodemus > Apodemus agrarius. The sequence continues at coordinate 19,366,009 of OZ030008.1, forward strand.
ACTGATAGGCAGTTAAGAACAGTTGCTGTGCTTGCAGAGGACCTGGGTCCAGTTCCCGACACTCACATAGTAGCTCACAGCTATTCATAACTTGTTTCAGGGGATCTAATGTCTCCTATGGATTCCACAGGCACCAGGCATGTATATGTTGCACATACATGTATGCACACAAATACTCATACATAAAATATTAAAAAATAAGGTGGAGTGTAATAGAGGAAGATACTCTACCGTTGGCCACTAACTTCCATGCACATGTGCACACACATACTAGCACACACATATGCATGTGCTGTATATACAACAGCACACAAATAGATATGCATATACAGGTAGAAAATCTTCTGCATACCAGTGCCAGTATGGTCTCATTGTATCACCTGTTCTTGTATCTCTAGGGGTAGACTCCTGTTCCACCCGAGAGAGCTAGGGAGCTGGGAATTCAGAATGGGACAGCTCTACCCCATGCCAGCCAGTCCCTGCCATGTGCCAAGCCTCGGAGCACCTCCATTTACCCCACACCCCCTCCTACACTAATGATATTTATTCTCACCACCCGACAGGGTGTTCCATGCCCTAATTACTGTTTAGAAACTTCTGAAGGCGGAAAACACGATGCTAAGTGTTTAATGGTTAAAAGATTCACGTCAAGTCCGGAGAGGATGGGGATCCTGAGGTGTTGCTGGACTTGGGCAGGGCGGAGGCAGAAGGTGTATTGTGTCATAGGAGGGCAGGGAGGAGGCAAAGGCTCTTGCAGTGCCTGCTCAGGCTGAAGTCAAGACTCTTAGAATTCTTGGGTCATACAGTCTATTGTATATTCCTTCTGGCACAAGACCCTAATTCCCCATTATATTATAATATGCAAATCTAGTCATCTACGCATTGTGTCCTTAGTGAGTGACAGGAACGTGGCTCTTGGATTCTTCCTCACTGAGAGAGGTTCTTGGCCTTTGGTCTCTGAGGCTTACAAAGGGTACATGGCTTGTTTAACAGTGTACTTTAGACTAGGTCTGGCTCTGCTTGAATCCTTGGTTCTTAAACCTCAAGCAATAACCATCTGTGTCTTTTGAATGAAATTTGGAAGAACAAAGACAGCCATATTTAGAGTCACAGCAGAGTGACTTTTAGAATCCCAAGCCTTGTATCTCTGGCTTTTAATTTGTCTGATACGTGACACACTTTACTAAGGGAGAAATTGTGGATGTACATAGAAAATATTAAGACATTAGTGTTCTTCTGGAAGATTCTTTAGTCTTAGTTTAGAAGGCCCCTTAGTGATGATTTTCTTTACTCTAAGACTTAGGAATTCATCACTTGGATAACTATTTCCCAGCCGTGGTGCTCACCACCCTCTTGAGGCTCTGTCTCTTATAGTCTCAGAAAATTCCACTGGAGCAAAGGGGAAGATAGCCTTCACCCTCGGGCTATGTGGGGAGAGTAGGAGGGAGGAAGAGCATGGGTATTTAATGGCAGCGTCCTGGTGGGTGTCCATGGGGGCACACCTGTGATGCTGATGACAAGATGGTGATAATGGGTCATTTCTCTAATTGGCAGTAATGGCACCATTTGGCCCGAGTATCACCTCCTGCTTTCTCTGCTGCCACACCTCACTGAATCTTGGCTCCGAATGTGACATCTGACTGGCCCATATCCCAGCATGTGGCATCAACACTGGTTGGTCCAGCCCCTGGCTGGTGCAGAGGGTGTGCCTGGGTTCTGGGTTCTTCCAGACATAGACTGCCATTCTGGTCTACCCTGACTTAGGTACCATGAGAGCCCAGCTTTTTTTTTTTTTTTTTTTTTTTTTTATTGGAGCTGTCAGCTGAGTGAGAGCAGAGGCATCCTCTGACCCCTCCTAGATTAGAAATTGCTTTTCAATGATGGAATGGCTTCCAAGGGTCAGCAGCTGACTGTCAGCCAAGCCATAGGACAAACAAGGAGGGGACCCCCCTTCCAAGGAGACAGAAATGTCCAGAGCCACAGGCAGAGGGAGTCACGAGAGTCAGACTTAAATTTGGAAGCAGAAAAAAGAAAATAAAGACAGGGAGAGAAGCAGAGAGAGAGAGAGAGAGAGAGAGAGAGAGAGAGAGAGAGAGAGAGAGAGAGAGAGAGATGGAGAGACAGAGAATATGAGTCAGGAAACATGTTGGGGAGACGGCTCAGTTGGTGAGAAGTATGTTGTGAAAGTGGGGGAACCTGGCTAACCTATCCCAAAGGCTGGCTAGTGGCAGTGAGCATCCTTAACTCCAGTGTTTGGGACTGGGCAGCCAGGGAGTCAGACAGAACCCTGTTTAGCTGGCCTAGCTGCATTGATAAGCTCTCAGACTCAGTGAGACAGTTCTAAAACCTTCGGTGGAAGAGTAGTAGAGGAAGATGCCCAAGCAGACCTCTGGCTTCCACGTGTACACTCACAGACCTGCATGTCACATGTGCATACATCCACACAAACACATACATATACCATACAAACTCACACACACCCAGGTATACATGCACACACGTATGCGCACGCACACACATGACCCCCGGCCCCCACCACTGTAAGGTGTAGATCCTTCCCTCCTAGTTGGTCAGTGGAACTGCTCTGTGTGGTGGTAGGCAAGTTCCTCGGACACTCTGGAGGACACTCTGGAGGGTTACTCTTCAGGGAGTGAGGTCTGTAGGGCTGAAGCTGCTCCCCCTCCCTCAATACCGTGTGACGTCATCCATGAACAAAGTTATCCATGCCAACGCCCAAGAGTGTGGCACTGGCTGAGTGAGCCCGGTGGCCATGGTGAGACTCAATACCTCCCAGTGCAACTCCCGAGGGACAGGGGACAGAGGAAGGAGCGGCATGCCGGATGTGACTGCGTGTTGTCGTGGGAAAGTGCCACGGGTGAGGATAGCATGGTCTGACCACTCTGCCCTGGGCTTCTGACGGCTACTCCTTTCCTTACCTCCAGTTGGCTTTTATCAAGCCCATTTTACAGACAAGTAAATTGAAGGCCAGCTACAGCCATGCTGATGTGTGTGTGTGATGAGGCAGGTGGCTGTGTGGTGATGTCTGTATCTCTTTTAGACATAAAATCAGGGAAATAGTTTTTTTTCCGTTGCTGGGGACTCAATAACCTGGATTTAGTCACCCAATAGATTTTGGTCTGCTCACTGGGTGGTCCTGGAAGTCTGCTGGAGGGGTATAAGATGGAGGGGGGGTGAATATGTCCAGCTGGCTTTGGGGCCATGGAACAACTAAGCCCCCGTACTTCTGTCTGTCTGCTTCTCGCTGTCCCATAGGACCACATACAGAGCTCCGCCTTTCCCGAGATGATTGGATATATTGGCAAGTTCCTTAAAGGAAGTGGAGTAGAACTGTAAACAGAAAAAAAGGTGGTGTGTGGAGGTGGGGACATTAGGAGATGTGTCCCCGAGGAGGTAGCCTTTGAAATGAGAGTTGACTGACAGGAGGCGGCCATGCATAAGCCATCGAGGGTGACTGTAGGCACACAGGGTACTAAGTACGAGGGCCTGAGATGGGAAAGAGCTGGGTGTGCTCGTCAAATAGGGAGACGGCTGCTGCTCCCCCGGCCGTTCACGCTACGTGTGACCTAGCAGGATGTGACATCTGCACCAGAGGCTGATTGCCTGCGGAGCCTTGCTGAAGGTGGAGGCAGCTCCCCTGCCCTGACTTTAGTTTCCCAACTTCCAGCTTCTGTCCATGCCTTTCATGTGTCTCGCTTCACCACTGCATTCCCAGCATGCTCCACGCTAACTCAAAGAGCCAAAGGCCTCTTTCCGGAAGTGAATTGTTACCCAACCTTGAGGTCAAATCTTTCCCCAGACCTCTGTCTGGGGACCTCTGATGTGGTATGCCCAAGGACCCATGGCACTTCTTTGACCCAAGCTCACAGATTGATTGGGCAAGGCCAAATTGCGGTGGAACAAATACATTCATTCATTCATTCATTCATTCGTACCTATATACACTGAAGAAAGACTAACAAGATGCAAACATCCAGGGTTCTTACGTTTTCATTTTGGTGCTGGGTGTTGAACTCAGGGCGTTGTTCATATTAAGCAAGAACTCTGCTACAGGGCTATATTATTCAGCCGAACGGGGGTTTCTCTTTGAGGGGGTACCTCACAGGCTCTATGGCTGAAGTAAGGTTTCTTAGGAGTTGTCCATGCAGGAGTTAGTTAAAAGAGAACTCCTCATTCTGGAATCTGCTTGTGCAAAGGCCCTGTGGTGAGAGGGAACACGGGATATTTGTGGGACAGTGTGACCTATATACAGACTTAGGGATTTAGTAAGAAGGGTATATGCTCAAGAATCTGGCTAGGATGTTTGTGTGCATTTACAATGAACCCAAGGGTGCTCCTAAAGGAGACAAGACAGGAGTGAGGTCTAGAGCCCGCCCAACGTTGGAGCCACAAGCATCATGACTTTGAGTCTGACCTTCACTGGTGCCTCTGTAAAGAAGGGGTGCGATGCCTACTTCACGGCTTGCCTTGCCCGTGAGCAGTGAGTGCAGGCAGCCTTGTGGCTGTTGGGTAAATACATGCCAGTGGCCGCTTTCAATAAACGCAGAGCAGATGCTGAGGTGAACCTGGCTGAAGATGGAGACTAGAGGGGAATTTATTTCCTAGTTCTTCTTCCTGCTCACACAGTGCATCTTAGTAAGGTTCATGTCGGGGCATCAGAGAATCACTTCTCTCCTAGAAGCTTCTATGTTGGAGGGACATGCTCATACACAGGTGGTTAAGGCAAACAGAGCCCCCTCGCTCCTCAGAGCTGCCCTGGGGACTAGTTGTGGGCGGCACGTCAGTGTTTACGTTGAGTTACAGTATGGATTCTGTGCAATGAGCGGTAGTGACCTTGTTAATGTGCATCGCTTTTGCCTGATCAGGTGGGTCTTCCCTCCCCTTAGCCTGTGTTAAGGAAGTGTCTAGAATCACTTCAGACTCACCTGTGTTCTCTCTCCTCGCTGTCTCTGGAGACAGTCTCGTTTTAGAATTATTTTGAGCTCACTTAGCTATTCATTCATTCATGTCCCCCCTCCCCCTCTCTGGAGATAGGGTCTCATTTTGTAACCCATGATGGCCTAGAATTTGCTACCCAGCCCTAGCAGGCCTCACACTCCTGACATTCTACCTACCTCAGCCGCCTGAGGGCTCTGTCACAGGTGGGAACCACCACACTTGGCTGTTGCTTTCACACCAGGTGGCAGGTACCTGTGCTCTCCACGGCAAGTCCTGAGGTGAGGCTCATGCTGGAGGATGTGCTCCACTGCTCCAGTCACCTGGGATGTGACCAAGATGACAGAGGTTGTGATTTCTTCTAGGATGGCACTGGTTTTTAACACTTTCCCATCCAGGTAGTCTAGTTGTCTCAGTCAGGGTTTCTATTCCTGCACAAACATCATGACCAAGAAGCAAGTTGGGGAGGAGAGGGTTTATTGAGCTTACACTTCCACATTGCTGTTCATCACTAAAGGAAGTCAGGACTGAAACTCAAGCAGATCAGGAAGCAGGAGCTGATGCAGAGGCCATGGAGAGATGTTTCTTACTGGCTTGCTTCCCCTGGCTTGTTCAGCCTGCTCTCTTATAGAACCCAAGACTACCAGCCCAGAGATGGCACCACCCACAAGGGGCCCTCCCCGCTTGATCACTAATTGAGAAAATGTCCCACAGCTGGATCTCATGGAGGCACTTCCCCAACTGAAGCTTCTTTCTCTGTGATAACTCCAGCCTGTGTCAAGTTGACACACAAAATCAGCCAATATACTAGATGAACTAAAAAAAAAGTTAGGAAAGCATAACAACAGAAAGTAGGTAGGGCAAGAATGCCTGGCCAAATTAGCTATCTGTTGCCATGGGCAATAGGGACCCAAGCCTAGGTGCCTTAGGCCATGTTCTTGGTCTGGGTAGATTTCCTGCTGGTCTCCACGTTGAATTCCATTAAGTTCTGAATAGGACTTTGTGGGGACACCTGGGATGCCTGGTCTCTCTCTAGTGGCTGTCACTTTTCTCGAAGTCCCAGAAGCCTGGCTGCAATCTTTCTGTCATGACCAAGAGATCTTTGGATGACTTGACCTCCAGACTGGTTCCCAGACTCACTGGACTGGAAGCCGCTTTCATGGGAGGGCAGCGTGATGAGCCGAACAGAAGTGAATCACAACCACGAGGCTGGTGGTTGTCTCCATCCACACGGGGGTTTGGCTGTTTCTAGGTTCCTTTGGCAAGCAGGACTCTGTCTCTGCCAAAACCTTGGGCTCTGGCACAATAGTGCTGGCCCTCAGGTCGGGCCAGGCCTCCTACTCTCCCCCTGTCTAAACCAGAGTCCCAGCCCAGTGTGGCCCCTCCTGCTGGTTCTTTTTGCCCCCACAGAAAGGACAGAACTGGTGTAAAGTTGTCTCTATGACAGTCACAAATGGAAGTAAGATGGCCCAGGGCCTGGTTTCCTGGAGGTTTGTCAGAGCATCATCAGCCCCCGGGTGCCAAGAAAGCTAAGACCAGGGAGCAGTGACAGCAGGGTCCGTCCTTGGGCATGGTCCATCCCTGGGCAGGCTCTTGGGAAGAAGCCTTGACTGGAGAGGAGCCAGCAGGGAGGCTGCTGGTCTCAGAGAGGAAAAGGCAGGTTTCAGATTGAGGGAGGTTGCAATAGACCTGGAAAATTAGATGTTGTTTTCCTTGCAAATGTCTCTAACATTTATTGCTTGCGTATGGAACCAACGCCACTTTCAGAGATGCTGGGCTGTGTTTTGTTCAGGGTTTGTGGTTCTCTACGGGGCACATGGAAAGAAGCCTGTTTGGAGCATCCTTGCAGGTGCCAGAACTCAGAAAGATGACTGGGACTTCACTGCCTAGAGTCCAACACATAAGAAGGAGCAGGGGATAAAGAGTAAAGCCACACATAAAACATGAGTATTAGACATCCACACAAGTTCCCCTTTCCTATCCCTTGGATCTTCAACATCTTTTCATGGACCTACATCTTGAAGGCAGCCAGAAGGGGACCCTCATTCTATACTGTTCGAGCTTCAGCATATAGGAGACCTCATTGCCTGCCTACACAGTGATGCACTTCCTCCAACAAGGCCACACCTGCTCCAATAAGGCCACACATCCTAATAGTGCCACTCCCTATGGCCAAGCATTGAAACACATGAATCTATGGGGCTCAAACCTATTCAAACCACCACATTCCACTCTCTGGCCACCATGGGCTTCTAACCACACCAGTCCAACTTTAAAAGTCCCCATAGTTTATCACAGCCTCAGCAATGTTTAAAAGTCAAAAGTTCAGTGTCTCTTCTGAGATTCAGGCAGTCTCTTAACTATTACCCCATATAAAATCAAAATCAAAAAGCAGATCACAGACTTCCAATACAACAGGATATGCGTTACCATTCCAAAATGCCATAGTGAGGAAATACTGGACTAAAAAGACCGAAACCCAACTGGGCAACCTTCAAACTCTGCATCTCCATGTCTGATGTCCGACTCGACTCCTTTCAGTTTTGTTGACTGCAACACAACTCTTTCTCTTGGGCTGGCCCCACTCCCTTTCAGCAACTTTCCTCAGCTGGTATTCACAAGGCTCTGGCATCTCTAACACAGTGAATTAATTACACTTTTTGATTGCTGGAGATTAGTTTCTGTCCTGCAATCTAGCTGGGGCCTAAAAAAAATAGGAGTTAGGCAAGATAAAGAGTAGTGTGCAGGGCCAATAATAAGGGATGTTCCAGAGATGGCCAGAAGCATATGCAAAGGCCTCAGGGCCAAAGAGGTCCTGATGCTCAGGAACTTGGGGCACAGGAAGCCACTGGCATGTTTTAAGCAAAGGAAGAAACATGGCCAATATTTGAATTTGGACAACAGGGCTCCCAGCTCCAGGTGAGAAGATTTTTCTTTTCGCCCAGAGCTGGTCCAGCAAGAAAATGGTGGAGTCCCACTCTTGGAAAGTCAACTTCTACTGTCAGTCCTCAGTTTCCCCATATGGACAGTTTCTGACTGACATATGTTTCCCTTAACCTTGAATGTTCCGTTGGCTCCACTTCACTCTCTCACTGAGCGGGACAGTTGGACCCGAGGAGATAGATTTCTGTATATTTTAACCTTCCTCTTGGACATTGATTCGACCAACTGGAAGGTGAGTCCTGATGATTCATGGGCCCCTGCCCTGCAAGTATCTAAAGGGTACTTCAGTGTAGACAATCCATTCTGTGAGGATGGCTGTGCAGAGTGTGAGTCACACCTAAACCAAGTGCTGTAGGTTTTTCTTGGCTCCGGTCTTCAGTATTTCTTGCAAAGACTGGAAAAAGATGAGAGACCACTTGAAGTCTACTACTTGGCATCTATTACAGTCACAACAATTCAGGGTATTGAAAATTAAGCAGTCTTCACAGGGAGCAAGTGGAACCAATAAGAAACAAAATGGGAAATGCCCCTCTAATACATTCTGATAGGCGCCAGAGGAAGCCGTGAGACAGTCCACACAGAAGGAAAACTAATGCCGAGACCCTCACCTTGTTTTTCTTATGAGCATTTATGCAAAGAAATGCATACAGTCATGGGGTGATGATAGGTGGCGATGCTGAGGGGGAGCTCCTGCCTGCTCAGTAAGAGTTTTTAGAGGAAGCATGCATGTATTTATACACGTCATACTAAGTTAAAGTGAATTAAGACATAAAAATAATAGTACATAAATAAAATAATAATAAAAGAAATATAAATATAAAATAAATACAATGAAAACAATATAGAAAATAAAACAATTAAAAATTAAAAAAAAAACCACTCAGGGACCTACTGTAAGATTCACTACTGTATAAGGCTCATGCAAGGGGCTTAGTGTCTTTTCTATGCTTCATAGCTTTTGCTTTGTTTTGTTTTTTTTTTTTTTCCTTTCGTGTTTGAGACAGGGTCTCCCGTTGTAGCCCAGGCTATCCTGGAACCCATTGCCTTCCACTTGTCTTCCAAGTACTGAGCTCAAAGGCATGAGACAACACACCTGGCTATATATTCATGGTGAGATTTTAAAAATGGTGTGTGTGTGTGTGTGTGTGTGTGTGTGTGTTTGTGTGTGTGTGTGTGTAGTGTGTGTGTGTGTGTAGTGTGTGTGTGTGTGTGTGTGTGTGTGTGTATGTGTGTGTGTGTGTGTGTGTGTGTGTGTGTGTAGCAAAGGAGGAAGGGGTGCTATTCCTCTAATTTTTAGCTTTTTCTCCAAAGGAGCTGAGTGGCTCAGAACCCTCCAGGAGCCCATGTGACTACAGGGAGCTTGAGTCGAGTCAGTGACCCAGGGAAGCAGAGCCAGCGATGGCTCCATCACGTGATGTCAGAACACAGCACACTGGTTTCTTTTGCAACCTAGGCAGGTCCTTTAACCACAGCCTGCTGGCCCGCCCCGCAGGCTGGGGGGAGTCGATGCCAACTGCCTTGCCTTGAATGACTCACTCTCCTTCCCGCAATCACTGGGGGAGGATGTGGAGAAGTTGGTCTCCCAGGCAGAGGTGTAGTTCCTGCCTGGGCCCTGCCAGGCTCAGTGCCCTGGAGGACGCAGGGCTTTGAAGGTCTTCAGAGACATTCCCAGATGGAGGCCACTGCCCCGTGTGGAGATAATGCAACCGATGCGTCTGCCCCAGCCCATTGAAGGCAGTACCTGTGGGGGGTGTGTGGGATGAAGAAGAGGCAGGGTTTAGGAGTGTTCCACCAAACATGGGGCACCCATGTTGCCTGGGACTTAGTTCACATGCCATAGCTGCCGATGAGGCATGGCTTGCTGACCCCATTTTGTGGATACTTGAAACTGAGCATCAGCCAGGGAAGTGACTTGTTCGAGCTCTCAGGCCCAGACTAGTAGGCAGCAGAGGAGACATTTCAAACCAGGTGTGGCTGAAGGCAAGGCTAGATGGTATCGATCGTTAGCTGGTTGCTTTCATCGATCACAAAGTCTGTGCCCCTTGGAGGCCACTTCCTATGAACGCTGTCCAGTGTGCAGCTGGGAGGGGAAGGCAGGGCAGCACGAGAGGTCCTGGAGGTCGGTACCCAGCACAACAGATAAGATCTTTCTGTGGAGTACCAGACTATGACCTTTGTAGTCTAACGCTCTTTAGCCCTCACATCCACTAATGACTTGATTACCCATTTTACAGATGGGTAAACCCAGGACTTGGAGACTAATCACAGCCAGCAAGAAGAAGAATCTGCTTCTAACTTCTGCCCATTCACATATCCATATGTGCAAGATCTGGCTCTTGATCCTCCCCACTCCCTATTTTTTTTTTTTTTTTGAGATGCTGGGTTCAGGCACAGGGCCCTGCCTATGCTAGGCAAGCACTGTCACCCCGAGCCATGTCACCAGTCCCCCCTTTCTTCCAAAGGCTGACTGTTGCTCAGCAGACAAGCTCTTATTCAAGCCTCAAAATCTCACGAAGCATCACCTCTTCAATGAATTCCTCAACTCTGTGGGGAAAAGCTTCTTACCAATATCTCCAGGGTTCCCTGACCACATCTAAGGCTATTGAAATACTTCCCACATGTCTTCTCAGAGGTATCCTGGTCACCCTCAGATACCAGAAGCCGTAGTCACGTAACAGCTTTACTGAACCATAGATCCAGATGCTAGCCCTAACTGTTGGGTGGTGATGTTGAGACAATCACTTTCCCTTTTGTAGCTCCGTCTGTGAAATGGAAACTCCGATGCCCATTTCTCAGCTCTGATCAGTCTTGTGAAATACTTACATAATATCTCAGCACAGGACCCAAGGGACATCAATTCTTTCTCCAGTCTAGGCCTGGATTTTGTAGCTGACTGGCTAAATAAAGGAAGGATGGTCGCGTCACCCCGACAATGTGGATCTGAGGATGGACACTCTTCATGCATCAGTAGAGGTGACTACATGGATGTACACACATGCGAGAAGACAGGGTGAGCTGAAACCAAAATGAACATGTTGGTACTGGAAAGGGACTTAAACCCTTAAAAAGGTTTAATTTTAATTTCAATCGAGGTGGTTTAAATGAATTTACACCAACTATCCAAAAAATTCTTATGAATGAGGTTAGAATGAAAATCACGTGCGGAAATACGATTTAGTGATGGTCAACGTGGTCCTGAACAAACTGTTTGCTGACTTCATCAGATCAGCTGTGCCGGCTTGCAAGCAAATGTTCATCAAGAGTGGACCTGCAGACTGTCGATGTTCCCTTAACCTTGGAGGAGGAGGGGTGGAGAGACCACCAGACTCTAGCATCTCTCCTAGCTATTTGTATGCAATCTGTCCTCATTGTACGTGGCTTAGAAGTCTGGGGTCTTGGGTGGTGCTATAGTATAGTATATGGATTGAGGGGGGGTAGTTGAGAGAGGCTCTATCAAAATGACCATAGGAAGCCATTGCCCATGCTGGATGGATGTTTCCCAGCGCGGCAGCTTTGGAGTCACCCACATTCCTACCCGGAACCTTTCACCCATGCTCTGTAATTAGCTTACTGCCTCCCAGGATGAACTTTGGTAGAACTGTACTTTGGTTTATTGCTGGGACCTGACAAGGAACGGTGTTGATGTTCTTTATCTCCCAAGAGCAGGGATTCTAGTAACAAGACCCATCCAAATTCTTACGGGCTTTGAGATGACAACGATGAGCCGTCGCGCCGTCCTGATATTTAGGCTATCAGGAGCAGCTGAAGGCATTGGCCACATCAGTACCCAGAATGACGAGAACCTGGGTAGTCCTTGGGAGAACCGTTTGCAGGGGCTTGGCAAATCAAACCGCAGGGCATCAGTGTCATCATGAGCGGTGTCTGTTTTTATAGGTTACCTTGGAAACAGACTAAAAACTGGAGTTTACTTTGTGGGTACAAGAGTGTCAAATTTGTGCGAAGAGAAATACCAGCAAACACAGAAGTTCAAAGACAAAAATGGGTAGTTGTAGGAGGTGGGCACTGTGGGTTGCTTATGAAGCCACTTGGGCTGAATCACCAGGTCATTCTGTATGTGACCTGGAGTGGCCTCCAACCCCGAGATTTCATGCCTAGAGTCTTGGCTATCATGCTGTTCAGATTTTTGCGAGTCCCAAAGCCAGGACTCAACAGCAATTCCCTAAACACAGCTCCCAAGCTGGCCTGGAGATACAAGGCCATGTAATTGCTTCTTGTCAGCCTCCAGGAAGCCGAAAGAGCTGCACGGGGGATTTTCTGGAGGCCAGAGTGCTCTGGTCTTGACTGCAAGGTTACCCACGAGTGCTCTGCAGTGTGGGTCAGCAGGGGCTGGTCCTCTCAGCTATTCCTGAGAGTACTTTTAGTCAAGGCGAAGAGCCCTGCACCTGAGGGAAGCTGCATTAGGCCTAATGGGGCTGACGGGCGCCCTGTTAAGTTCAGAGATTTGACTGCACCGGGACTCAAGCACTTTGGCTCACATGTTTTTTTTCAACTTGGAAGAAGATGAAGCTGTAGATGGAACGACTTCTTAAAGCAAAGCAGGAAGGGTTCGGCTGGCTCTCCAGTCACTTTCTCAGAACTCCTGTGGGTGTGGCGGAAGCCGGACCTTCAGGGTAGGTCGCTGCTCACTGCCTTCACGCCAGCCCCAAGCCCTGGTATCCCTGCGTCTGCCCGGCCGCCATTGTGAATGGGCGAAGAGCCTTTCAACACCTGACCCAGCCTCAGAATCCCACTGTTCCAGCGTGGAGAATGTGACTCACCGAGGATTTGTCTGTTTTGATTTCCGCTCCGTTGCCGTTTATTCATTCATTTATTCATCTGGTCCCAGTTTTTCTCGCCACCCCTTTTCTCTGCCCGACTGTCTTTTAGGCTCTGGCAGTGGGACAGAACCACGGGGGCTTTAAGCCAATAGTAAAACATCGAGAAAAGAACATTTTCCTCAGCTCTGTAATAGCGATCGATCGGCTGGGTGCTCTTTTCAGACCCAGAATTTGGGCAGGCATGAATGGGGCAGATCTGTGTCCCACTGGGGTAGCCACGAGCAGTGACTTTCTGAGGTGTCTCAGTTCACAAAGTAGGGGGATCAGGAGCAAAAGCCAGTGACTCAGAGGGCCAGAGAAGAGCCTTCTAGGCAGAGCGACTCGCTCAACAGAGAGGCCCAGGCAGCAGGGGCTGAGCTGGTTCTTGAGCCCTGGACACACCCTGTTTCCTCCTACTTTTTCTCTCACCTTCTATTCCTGTCTCCGATCTCTGTGTCTCCCTTTCCCTCTCCCTGCCCTCCCCCCTCTCTAGCATATACATATGTACATGGGTGCATGCTCTGGAGGAGGCCAAAGGTCAATGTTTACTGTCTTCTTCTATCACTCTTTACCTTAGTTTTGAGACGGGCTCTCTCACTAACCCTGGAACTCGCCCTCTTGGCTAGACTGGTGTCATTGTCCCCTTAGGATTTACCTGTCTCCGTTTCCCAGTGCTAGGCTTACAGGTTCATGCTGCTCAGCCCAGACTTTTATGTGAGGGTAGGGGGATTCAAACTCAGGACTTCATTCGTGTACAGCAAGCACTTCTGCCATCTGCCCACCCCTGTCTTATCCCTCCCTCCTATCTCTCCTACCCACTATCTGGTCAGCGTTCAGCATGGCGGTTTTATTCCTGACTACCTTGATTTCTTTTTTGTCCCCATCTCTCCCCTTCCCTTCTGTTCTTCGCTGTCTTAGCTTTTCCTTCTGTCTCATTTGGAATCATCTTTTCTCAGTTGGTTCTCCAGTGAGTCTTTGGCTACCCTCTCCCTCCCTCTCTTTTCTTCTCTCTCCCTCTCTCTCTTCCTCTCTCTCTCACACTCTTCCTCTCTCTTCACTCTTCCTCTTTCCCTCTTCCTCTCTGTCTCTGTCTGTCTGTCGTCTGTCTCTGTCTCTGTCTGTCTGTCTCTGTCTTTGCTGTCTCCACCTAACTTTGGCCCCAGCTCCTTCTTTACACAACTCTGCCCGGTGGCTCTTCTATTCCCAAGCAGAGGACACTTGGCTGCTCCTCTGATTGATGTGACCTCTGACAGCCAAAGCCTTTAATCATTCCCACAGCATATCTCTGGGAGTGGTGAGCTCGTGGTGTTTTGTCTGAACTGGAGAAACACAGGGGTTCTTAAACAAACATGCTCTCCCAGGAAGCCGAGTGATTGTCCTTCTCCATTGATCCATCCTGATGGGGAGCATGTGCAAAGCCTTCTGGGAGAATTGGAGCGAGCTGGCTAAGCTGGGTGTGGAGGGAGGAGGGAGTGGAATTGGCTCAGGCAGGGCCTGGCCAGGGCCTGAGCTCCAAGGCTCTGAATGCAGTGGATTTGTAGGAGGCAGAGAGATCATTTCCTGTTGGGCGAATCCGAGCGAACTTCCTGATGTCAGCGGTTACCTCTGTAAAGCCTTTCTGACCACCCTTCTATCCCCAAAGAGAAGGGATGGCACTCTTTAGCTTTTCCTCACAAGACTGTGTGCGTGGACACAGCCATCCAGGGGTTTTCAGTGACTCTCCACGGTGCCCATCCAAGCCTCCACCCTGTCTGGCCGAGCCAGTTTCCAGTTAGAGGCTTATAATTGGGGATCAGGTAAGGAACACCCACTTAACTTAGTAGGTAAGGGGCTTTGGAGAGCGACATGGTTGCCTCATTTCCAAAAATCAAGGCATCTACACTAAGGTGAGGATCTGGGGAAAGAGAATCTTATTTCCTGTTGGTTGGAGTGTAAACTTAATGGAGACACTACGTAAATCAGAGCGTTTCTCAGAACTAAGGGTGGAAAGATCATAGGCTCCAACTATTCCTCTCTAGGTATTTACACACAGGACTTTACATCCCATTACAGAGATACCTGCACATCCAAGGTTATTGCTGTATTATTTATTAATGGTAGCTAGGACATAGAGCCAGAGCCTGCCTACATGTCTATCAGCCAATAGAAAGTGTAGTGTGTGTGTTTGTTTGTGTGTGTGTGTGTGTGTGTGTGTACACATACATACACACATACACAAACTGATATTATTCAGCCATAAAAGTGAAATCATGAGACTTTTGGAAAAAAAATATGGGACTCGATTTTTTTGTTGTTGTTGTTGTTTGCTTTTGCGACAGTGTCTTGATATATAGTCCTGGGTATCCTGGGACTCTCTCTGTACACCAGGTTGGTCTTGAACTCACAGAGATCCATCTCTTTTGCCTCCTAGGATGACAGGCAGGTACCAATACAACCTGGCAAAATTGGAAATTATTAAGTAAAAATACCTCAGGCTCAGAATGCCACATTTTCCTTCACAGGCAGATCCCAGACTGTGTGTGTGTATGTGTGTGTGTGTGTGTGTGTGTGTGTGTGTGTGTGTGTGATATGAAACTAGAAAGGAGCCTAGGAGGTGAAAATTGAGTGTGAAGGTAGGACTAGAAAAGGAGGAAAAGAAGAAGGTAACACACATGTGTGACCTGAGAGCAGAAAGGGGGCGGTCGTGGGAAGGGGAGGGAGATGGGTAAGAGAGGTCACGGGTGGATGAGGAGCACCAAGGAAAACAAGTTTTGTATGATGGATGGTTCCATGATGGAATTTATTACTTTCTGTGCTAACTTTAAAAATCCAGCAATTTAATAATAATGAAATAGAATGAAACAGAGGTGTCTGAGCTGACGGACACAGAGTTCTTGGAACGTTGTAGTGAATACGACACAGTGAACTTACTGTTGCTGCAGTGTGTGATTGCCTGTCACTATCATCATCATCATCGTCACTATCACCCTCTGAAAATCTTCAGACGCGGGACCCTCTACGTAATTAGTCAAAGAATCTTAACTGTCTTAGATAGGGTTTCTGTCGCTGGGATAAAGCATCATTACCAAAAGCCACTCTGGGGAGGAAACGCTTATTTCACCTTATACTTCCGCTCACTGAGGGAAATCAAGGCAGGGACTCAAGCCGGGCAGGAACAGGAGGAAGGAACACTGTTTACTGGCTTGTTCCTCAAGGCTTGCTCAGTCGCTTTCTTATACAAGTCAGGTCCACCAGCCTAGGGCTGGCACCACCCACAGTGGGCGGGGCCTTCTCACAATAATCATCAAAAAATGCCCTACAGGCTTGCCTAAGGCAATCTGATGGAAGGATTTTTCTCAATTGAGGTCTCTCTTCCCAGGTTAACTCTAGGCTGGTGTTGAAAAACCAAAATAAAAACAACACCCCCCCCCAAAAAAACCCCAAACAACAACAACAACAACAACAACAACAACAACAACATCATAAATCACAGGCACAGCAGCTCTCTGAACTTTGCAGGGATTGGGGATGACAATATTTGGTGCAAGGCTATCGTAATCTATATGGACTTAAAAAAAAAATCACAAAGTCATCCTTTCCCAGCCTCAGCTTTTGTGTAGAGATGTTTGAAGAAATCAGGGATGGCTTGGCTGTCACGATGATCAAGGAAAGATTTATCCCTACCCAGGCCTGAAGAACCCTTCTGGTGTGGAGATGCTTCCCCGCCTCCAGGCTGGCTTAGTAGTCTCTCCCACCCAGTGCTGTCATGCCTGACTCCTGTACCCCAAAGGCCTCTGGGAAGAACAGGTAGCTAGCTCTTCTATAAGCTGCCACATTGCCACAGCGTCGGCTCTGCCCTCAGCATTTCCCACAGCATTTTAGGACACTTGATTGCTTTGATTCTGGGATATTTTAAACCCCCCTTTTGAGAGTTAGTTTCCTGAATTTAAATTGGGAGTTCTTATCATGTACTTAATGCTTGCTATGGCTTGATTGTCCCCACCAAAACTCATGTTGAAATTTAATCCCCTTTGTGAGGTATTAAGAGGGTGGGAACCTAATCTTACTATGGTATTTGGACTTGGAACCTTGGGGAGGTAATTAAGGTTAAATGTCGCCTCCAGGGCGGGACCTAATCCAATGAGACCATGGGTTCTTAAGAAGAGGAAGAGAGACCCCGAGCTAGGGTGGTCTGCACTGCCTTGGGACTGCAGAGTCCCCGCCAGCACAAGGGCTACCCCAGACGCAGCCATCTGATCGTAATCTTTAATTCCCCACTGTTAAAATCATGAGCCGAGCACATCTTTATGCTTTATAAATTACCCAGTCTGTGTTATTCAATCATAGCAAGAGTGAGTGGACCAAGAGCTAAAACTCAAGGGCGTAATGAACTAAAGCATGCTCTGCCCTTACCCTCAGAAACTCTTCGAGAAAAACACCACGTACCGGACTGTGCTTTCCTATACGGTGATTGTGAGCCACATGTGTGTGACAGTTGAACCCCCCTCCCCCTGCCCCCCCATACAGGTAGTCAGCTCCAGTGTAAAAGACAATCTGGATTTCAAATACTGAATGGCAGAAGAACACAAATATCTTAATTTTTTTATTGTGATTACATGATTAAGTGATAGTAGTTTAGATGACTTGAAATGAACTAAGATTAGAAAAATATTTCTTTAAGGGTGTTTTTATTTTATGTTAAAATTAATGTGGTGAATATATTAACTATTCATAACATGAAGACATAGTACTACTATTATTCTTTAAATCAGTTTTACTTGTTACTTTTAAATGAACCTACCAGAAAGCCTAAACTTACACACGCCTCACCTAGTTTCTACTGAAAACACTACTCTAGAACAGAGTAAAAAAATGTGCTTAATACGAATGAGCATTCGACATGAATGGGACGGAGAAATAAATGGGTGGGTGAAGGAAAGATAGAGGTGAACGGGCTAGATAAAGAAGTTGATAAATGGATAGGTAGCTAGGTAGGCATCCAGATGGATTAGTGGAGAGAGGAGCAGAAGGAGGAGATGGGAGAAAATGCTGGAAATAAATGATAGGTGAGCAAATGAACAGGCCCCTAAAACAGTTAAACAGTGGGGCTCTCAAGCCCCCAAGAAAATATGCAAGGAGGGGAAAAGCAGACATCTTGGGAAAGTAGGTTCAAGTGTAAGCTTTTGAAAAAAAAAGAAAAAAGGTTACCCTTGCTCCCGGGGAATTTATTATTTTAATTGTTAGCCTTCATCAGAGGTTATTGGAATTTTTCCCCCCTCGGACAGTTTATCACTTGTAAATTATTTGTCACATCTTGCAATTCTATCCAGATCCTTAACTTTCTAATCATGCATCTTTTATGGGGTCTCCTTTAAAGAAGCACCGTAATTACGTGCCAAGGGTCCCAGTAAATTTTATCAGGTCATAAAATACATCCTTTAATTATTTGGAAAGGGGAGGAAAGGCAAACGTTCCCTCTGCGAGGCTTGTGATCGATACTCCGGGGCTCATCGTGGCCCTGCTCTGGCCTCCCTCCTCGACGCCTCAGCCGCCCGCTCCAGGTGGTGTCTGCACACAGCAGCTGGTGCAGTGTGTGGGTGCGTTGCTCTCGCCTCTCCAGCGACCCCCGGACACTTCTCGGCACACGTCTTTAAAGTGGTTTTCATTCACACAGCCAGTCTGAGAGGCCTTGCTGAGGATGCACTCACTTCACCCTTTTTATGGACGAAGGAATATAGACCCCAAGATATCACTAAGTATATCATTAGGTATAGATCATCTTGCTTTACCTCTTCCATCCTTGGTGAGGTGTTCTGGTTTGTTTTTTATTTCTTTGCCACAATGATGCTATGCGTGCAAATCAAGAACACTTGTGAGTTCGTCAGGTTAGGGGATTTTTATTCTTAAAAGGTTGAAAATGAGCCGGGCGGTGGTGGCGCACGCCTGTAATCCCAGCACTCTGGGAAGCAGAGGCAGGCGGATTTCTGAGTTTGAGGCCAGCCTGGTCTACAGAGTGAGTTCCAGGACAGCCAGGGCTATGCAGAGAAACCCTGTCTCGAAAACAAAAAAACAAAAACAAAAACAAAAAAAAACAAAAACAAAAAACCCAAACAAACAAACAAACAAACAAACAAAAGGTTGAAAATGGAGCCACTAAGGCTTGGTGTCAGAACCTTACACTGGGCATTTAATTCATTCTGTTTTTTACCCCACACTCTAGTGCACAGTGGGAAACAAGGTGGATACACCCTTGCTCCTCTGGGGTCTTGCTCCTTTGGGAGACCTGCATTGGTCATATCATCAGATAGATTATAGATAATTGCTAAAAAATAAGGGCCTGATGCTCCAAAAGAATTGGACCTGGTGAATAATAATAATATATGCAATAAATATAATACAACAAGAGGACACAAACTTAGGAGGGGAGTAGGGAGGTAGGACTGGACCTGGGAGGAGTTTGGGGAGGAGGGGGAGTGAATATGACCAAACTACATCAAATGCCCCTATGAAATTCTCAAAAGATTAATAAAAATCTTATAGTAAAAAATAAGGGGTTCAGGGTGCTTGAAAGCTTAACACTTGGGACTTTTAATGAGTTAGGAAGGTCACAGAAGGCCAGCCTGCAGACATAAGAGACCCAGGATCTGAAGAAGAAGCAGGAGTCATCTAGGTAAAGGAAGGAAATCTGTGCTAGGGGTAGCTGGCAGCCCATGCAGTGAGTAGGTCAGTGTGAGGAAGACTGTAGGGTGGCTGGAGTGGAGCTATCCCTGCGAGGCAGAGTGAGCGCACCAGGCCAAGGCCTTCACCTGGAGATGCGATACATCCGGTAGATACAAAGGCAGTGTAGAGCAATGCTCAGAGCAAGAAGAGGGAGCCGTGATGGGCTTCACGAGAGCCCGTCTACCAAGAGAGCCTTCCGCCTAAGCCCAGAGAGGAAGACCGGAGGATGACTAATTCCTACTCACCCCTGTTCTTAGCGTCTATGTTATCTCCTCGGGGAACCCTTCTCTGACCCCCCAGTTGGACTAATCCCCCAGCAGTAGCTCCCCACCCTCCACTTCCTTTTTCGCAACACACGGCACTATTCTTGCTTTGTCTTACTTCATGTCTCTTCCCCTTGCTGGGTGGGTGACCCCCATGAGGACAAACGCTCCTCTTTTGGCCCAAGACCGGGGCACGTAGTTGTCAAATGAGATGCAGGGCTGAATGAGTACAAGATGCAGTGAGCAGGCCCTGAGTGAGCTGGCACACGGCGGGTGGGGGGGCATCTCTTCCCCAGAGTCTTCCCTTCTCGTGCCCACTCAGGCTTTACTCTCACCCGCTTGCTCACTTCTGCTTTTTTTTTTTTTTTTTTTTTTTTTTGCCCTAGATCTGAACTCTTCCAGACTCCTTGCTCGAGGGCCTCTTATCTGAAAGAATTGATGGACAGACGAGGTGGCTCCGAGCTCAGGATCCCACGCACAGATCTCCCTGGAAAGGCTTGCGGCAGCCATGTTTGTCGTACAGAAGTGCTGCTGTCATTCAAGAGTCTAAGAGACTCAGTCACGACTGAGCATCAGGGAGCAGATGAAGCGCTCCGTCAGAGTCCTCCGTGTCACCTTCTTAGAGTGACTCATCCTATAACTAGGCTCGCTTCTGATTGTCTCAGGGGGAGCACTTTTTTTTAACGAATCCTGTCATCACTGGGTTGGTGAAATCACCAGCCATATTTTCTGAAAATTATATTTAAGCCATGGACTTTCAAGTTGACATTAATGGGAACTGGCATTTACTCTAGGAGCAGTCCTGAATCTTTATATCAGGGTCCTGTCAGTCTAAAACATGTTCTGTAAATAAAACTTTATTTAAATATAAATGTCACACTTTGATTATAAGAGGCCTTGCTGGCTTTCTTGCTATTGGAGATGGCAGAGTTGAACAGCAGTGATTGAACTGATATGACCTTCAAAGCCTAAGATATTTATTATATAACTCTCTAGGAGTAAGGCTTCCTAGTTAGTATCTCCTTTATAGTCACAATAGGTACACAGTGAATGAAAAAAGTATCTCCCTTTTACAGATAATTAAACTGGCGTTCAGGGAAAAGTAATTTTCTTGCAGCGTCATGGATTAACTCGAAAAACAAGGATAGGCCTAAACACTTTTGATCTTGCATATGAGCTCCTGAATGCATCACTGTCGATCTGACCTCCAGACTGGATCCAGCACAGGGGAAGCAGAAGGCTCTGGCAGCATCTTCTTCTGAGGCAATCGTTCCTGATTGTCATTGCATGAAGATGCTGGGCAGGTGCCAGGAGACAGCCATCATTGTTTGCCCTGCTCCCCAGTCTTGGAGCGGGGCTTGAAAGGGAAAGGGACATACAAGGTCCCACGACCATCAGGTGGTAGAATTCACACGGGGCTGAGATAATCTGAGAGAGCTCACCATGCGCATGGCCAGTGGCACTTAGTTCCCTACCATAGGATTCTCCGCTCTGTATTTGTCCTTCCCCACACACGGTAGCTGAGTTTCAAGAGTAAGTAAGCATGTCAAAGAGAGGGTATACGCCTTGAATCCAAGACCTGGGCCTTACAAACTTGCACCAAGCTACTTTTGCTGTGTGTAAAAGAAGTCATAAAGCTGTTGAGATTCAGGGAGGGGGTGGCAATTATATCTCACAATGGAAAAAATATGAAAGAATCTAGAGCCATGAGTTTAGAGGTCCACGGTCACTATTCACCATCATCTCAGGGTCCCTTGAGCCAACATGGTGACACAGAATCTCTGATGATTTACTAGTGTTCAAGCTAGCAGTCACTAAAAGAATGGAAATGATGATCAATACCAGACAATGAATGCAAATAGCAGTCCTGTCCTAAGCGAGTATATAACCACTCTGGCCCTGGGACAATCACAAGTGCCTTTCAGATATCCTAAGTCAACCTGAAAGGCTAATTAGGATCTTTATGTTATATTGAAATATGGGAAGTACTTGGAAAACTCTTGAAAATGTGTTTACAATTAATACCTTTTCTTGGGTGTGAGATTTTAATTTTAATTTCCCCACCCTGGAAACTAATTTAAATAAAACCTTTGCTCCCCCAGTCTTCTAGTTGGCTGCAGAGCACCTGTGAGCCTTGTTCCTTCAATAGAGAGTGACTTCTGTAGGCTGCTGGCTGTGGTCCACTCCTGTTCCAATCTTGTCGAAGCTCTGCTCCGTGCCTGGCACTGTTCTAGACTCACGGTCTAGACCTCTTGGTGCTTGTGACTGATTATGCAAGTTGGTCCAGCCCGTTAGTCATTCCTCAGCTGAATGACAAATGCCACAGTGGCAGAAGTAAGAGGCAGGCAGTGCAGGATGTGCAGAAGTAAGAAAATGGGGGAAATTAGGGATGATTTCACAAGGGAGGTGGTATTGGTTCATTCTTTTATTTCCTGGCATGTGTTAGTCACCTTAGCAAGATCTTCTTTGTATTACGTCTTTTAATAGAAAAATCTCCTACTAGGTAAGCCTGGTGCTTGCCCCTACTCTACAGATGTGGAAGCATGGGCTTAGAGAAACGAAGTGACTCATATCAAAGTTCATATGGATAACAAACAGCAGGGACAGAGTGGGTGTCGTGGGCAAGTCGGGGGAGGATGCCTAGAAGCTTCTAAGATTGGAAAGAGTGGGGGTCAGGGACAGTAAATAGAGTGGGGCTAGGCAAGCCTGGGATACAGCTGGCTGCTTAGGGCATAGTACAATCATGGCCGAAAGGGAATCATAAAAGGCATGGAGTTTGGGCAAGGGGGTATTTGAGTGTGGGAGCAAGGCAGAGGGTAGAATCTTATCTTCTAACGTAAGCTACTTGGGGCCCAGACTGCTTCAATTCTGGGAGAGACTTTATTCAACCCAGAAGGTGTCTAGGAATGCAGCATCAGGCTCCATTTCAGGCCCATGGAATCGGAAGCCATGGCTTACCAGCTGCTCCAGAACTTCCTCTGCATTTATAAGCTTGGGAAAGTCCTCCCCATGCGCTGCAGTTTGCAGGGTAAAATGTTCTATTTGTTCATGTTGAAGGCCTTCCATTGGCACCTCCTGGGTTTCCAAACCTGAGGTAGCCTACAAAGGATGAGGGAAGGTCAAAGGTCACTAAGGTCAACAACCGGATTCCATCTGCTAGATTTCCCTTGCCAATTTGTTACAGTAATTGTAGCCTTGACCCTACGCTATAGAGCCAGACCCAACCCTGGCTCCCCATCTTACTTCTCCCAAGTCTGTGCAAACCAGCTCAATGATATGAGTGTGTGGGACAATGGAAGGTACCAGGAATCACTGGGGCCTCATATCATGAGGCCTCTGTGTGAGTACCAGCGTGCGTGTGCAGAGGTAGACGGATCATTGCCTAGCTCATAGAGTCATTGTGCCTGAATGGCAGGGTGACATTCATAACGATCTTTCTCTGGCTGAAGTGGCGATTTAGAAAACCATATTCCCTGTCTCCGTGGAGACGCTCTGAGGTGGGGACCGGGCAGAGAGTGCAGAAGGTCCCAGTTGCAGAGATGCTGGATTTGGTAATCTACTCCTGGACCTCAGTGAAGGAGTCCTCAACACACCCCAGACGTCAGCAGTAACACTGACTAGAGTCACAATCGCCTGGACACTTCCCTCTGTCTTCTGGAAGACACTGCACAGCTGTCTTGTCTTTCTTGTCAGTCTGTGCTTACCTCTGGAAGGAGGTGGCCAGGGATGCTCTTTGACCTGCTCTGACCATGTAGAGGGGTAAGAGATGAGCAGAGTGCTTTAGAATTAGAAGAGAGGGAAGATCCAATAGAATAGTTGGATCTGAGGATACAAGAAGCAGGGAAAACAACATAATCTGCCAGGTTTTTCCTTGACCAAATGCACCTGGGTGTGACTGGGACCCTCTTGAATTCTCAAATTTTGCCCCTGCCAGCATTGTGATGTTTTCTTCTTTCAGGCTTGGGGTGAGGGCTGGGTGAGGTCTGGAGAAGCAGCTGGGTGCAAGGATGCCGCTCATGGCAGCCGTCCACAGGGCCCTGACCCCCTAACTCAGCCTTCACACGGGGGCCAGCAGCCCTGCTTCATTGGTGGTGACCAACTGGAGGAACTGGTTTCAGTTCACAAGACACCCTTGCTCAGACTCCTCCCCATCGTGGAGGGAAGTGGCCATCCTCACGTGCCTGGGAAGATGCACGTGATGATGGTATGCCTCAGGCAACCAGACAGTTCTTGCAAAACGTTTGATCCTCACGTTGCTGTGGAGGGATGGAAGGCAGGGAAGAAGCAGGCAGCTCCCATCGGTAATGGTTTGTAAAGCTGTGTTTCTTTTGTGGCCTGTTGCCATTCGGATGAAGATGGGCTCTGTGGTTCTATGACTGCTCCCTGAACACCTTCCTTCTTTTTCTTCTGTAGCCTTCCTTCTCATCCATTCCTTTCTGCTTTCTCCCTTCTTTTCTTTAAATAAGGAACTCCTGTGTATCCCTTTCTGTGCCTTCACCCACAGAAAACCACTCTCAGAGGACAGGCTAAATGCCAACAGGTTTGGGAGGTGGACCGGTTTGTTCAGGGCAGCTGAGGGTACAGACAGTGTCCCCGAGAGAGCTACATGGAGTCAGGCTGGGTTTTAGAGCTCCTTGTACCTCTAGAAATGAGACAGGCAAGGGCTTTTGTGGGAAACTTAGGAGCAGAAGAGGTGAGCATGCCAGGACCCCAGTCCCTGTTCCATTGGCCAGACACCCTCTAGTTTTGGCTGCTTAGTTTAGAGGTGTTTCCCCTGAGAATCTGAGTTTCTTGATACCCCAAAGGACTTTGGTCTTAGCAGTAGCGATGACTAACTCTTTCCCATCAGCAGCAAAGACTCTGCTGTCCTTTGAAAGGATGAGTAATGAACGCACTTCTGCATTGTGGCCCTGCCTTGCCTCTCTGTCACACCCAGGATGTCACACACCACATTTCTCAAGGCACCTATATGTGTGCACACTCCCCTGCACATCTACAAATTGTGTGTGTGTGTGTGTGTGTGTGTGTGTGTGTGTGTGTATGTGTGTGTTTATTTTCCCTCAGACCCATACTTTCAGGCTCCAGGTGTTCTCGGCTCCACACACTCCAAAGGCCAAAACATTGCAGCGTGGTTCGTGTGCCTCTCCATAAGCATGTGCTGCCCAGTGACTCCATTAGGGCGTTTTATGACCTGAGCTCCCAGGTGTTTGCAGACCTAACACTGGCAATGACTGAGTGGGCCTTTTGGTGACATGTCCATAAAATCTCATAAATCCTCTCTTTGCAATGTTGCATGCACATTTTTATTTCCCTCAATAAATACACACATTCTTATTTCCTAACAGCTCTAGCCCTGGCTGGGTGCCCAGCCAAGGAGTCCACTTCCTATCCATTTGGTCAGGATGCATAGTGGCACAGGACAGGAATGGGGGCTTTTCTGTTGATTGAATAACAACCCATGACATCTTTGGGGACCTATGATAATAACAGCTTGATTTGGGTGAGATACTGGGGTCATCTTGTTTAGACACAAATTATGCCTCCCCATTGGTGAACCACTTAGCTTCTTTGTTTGCTAAATTATTGTATTTGGATTCCTTTTACTGACTTTGTAGGCAAGGGGCTACCATCAAGCCCCCCCCTTTTAGATTTGAAAAGTGTAGCTCAGGAAAAAAAATAAATGATGTTCAAGGAATGGTCTGGGTCTCTGCATCGGAACAACGCCTTATGTCATCTTGATGCAGGTGGCTAAGGCCACATTTTGAGAACGAACGTCATCTGTGGTCATGACTTGGACCACGGGGCGCAAATTATATTTTCTCCTTGTTTAAAAACACCTTGGGAGCAATAACTCTGAAGAATTGAGGAGCAATCCAAAGAATGAGCATTTGGTACTTACAGGGTTGGTGGAATTTAAAGCCACCAGCTTTGGAGGTGAGCCTCCAGAAAGGCTGGCTGGGTTTGGGTCATCTGCCTTGCTCAGAGCCAGTACAGTCTCCCCCACTCCTGGCACTGCTATAATTTTGATGAAAGTCCCCCTGTTTCTCTTTTAAAGCAACCACACTTTGCATGGGTATACAGCTTCATTTCCTTCAAAATTCTTCCAAAACCTCACCAAGGGCCCCCAACAATCCCAGGCAGTGGGGATGCTCTCACCACATTGCTGACTGAGAAGCGGTGGCAGAGTTAAGGTGAAACACAGTTACTGCCGAGGGGCAGAGTTGAGACTGTGAGCCCAGCTCTGTGGTGTCAAGTGGGGCTTGCTTGCCACTCGCAGTATTGTCCAAACATTACCACTTGCCTGCTGGCAAGGAGGTGCTGGGCTGTGAGCTTCAAGTGTCCAGTGCCATACCCAGGGTTAGGAACCACAGAACTACAGCAAGTATCTCCTTGTCTGAGAGGCCGCTGCATGGAGAGTGGAAAAGGGAAGTGAGGGTTGCAGGCAGGGATGAAAGGGTCTTTCTGTCAGCATTCTGTGCTATTAATGAATGCTAATTGCATAACATGCCAGAAGTGGAAGGGTACAATGTAAAACAAGCTCTCTGCTCCCACTTTGCTGCATAGTTTTAGGTCAAGTGACACTAGTGAGAGTCACTGCAGAGAAGGGGCCTCAGTTGAGAAAATACCTCTGTAAGATCAGGCTTCACATAAACCTGTAAGGTATTTTCTTTACTAGTGATTGACATAGGAGGGCCCAGCCCATGGTGGGTCAGGGAGGGAGCCCCCCTGGGCTGGTGGTCCTGGGTTCCATAAGAGAGCAGGCTGAGCAAGCCAATGACAGCAAGCCAGTAAGCAGCAGTCCTCCATGGCTTCTGCATCAGCTCCTGCTCCAGGTTCCTGTCCTGCTTGAATTCTTGCCCTGATGAACAGTAATATAGACGTGTAAGCCAAATAAACCCCTTCCTCCCCAACTCGCTCTGGGTCATGGTGTTGCATCATTGCAACAGGAACCCTAACTAAGACACTCCCTGAGGACTTTTGAGGTTAAGAACTCTAACAAAATAGAATGCAGGGAGGTATCTAGAACTCATCATGGCCTTGACATGATATTCTAGGATGCCCTATATGAACAAGATATCGATGTGTTTTATGAAGTTGGCAGAGAAGTGAAGAGGATTGGCTAGATAGTTCAGCTTCATACCTTCCCAAACACTTGCCCCCTGGCTCTCTCCAAACTCATGCCAGCAGTGAGTGGAGATGGGGTGAAGAACGGCCACAAATTTATATGACAGGGGAGGTGTGTACAGTTATTCACAGACACTCTGCACTCGGCTGTGATGCTATCAGAATATCAGGACAGATACTGATCCTATCTGGATTCTGCTCACCCTTTCAGGCGCAGCCTTGAACCCTTTCCTCCTGTTTCCTATTTGCCTCACTCCCTACTCTGATTTTAAGCTTGTACTTTGAGTGGTAGGCAGCAGATCCCTGCAATCTGTTAGAGTCTGGTCTGTCACCTGCGGGTCTGTATCACATCAACCAAGTGGCTGTGGGTGGCAGCAAAGGCAGCTTTATATAGGCTGAGCCATGTGCACTCTTACTTCTCAAGCATAATCTGGCCACAGTGACTGGTGCTCTGTCTGCCAATGGGCATGATTGACATTAAGACTCACTGTGGCATTTTTCCACAGGACAGGTGGTACCACCTCAGCATTCCTCTTAGATAACTAAGAGGAACAGTTATCGCTGGAGAAGATGCTTATTTTGAATATAGATTTGTCCTCCATACCTTTACTACATCTCCCAGATCTATCATGGGTTCCCCACAGCCCTGACAACCAGTCAGCTTTGTGCACAGCATTGCTTCTGAGTAGGGAAGTCACTTAGTGGCGAGTAAAGGCCAGCAGTGGGCTCATGTCCACCGGGCTCATCGAGTCTCAGTATTTTCAATTGCCCTAAAGCAGATGGCCTGGAGGAATTCTAGAACGAGACCTTTGAAGACCTTATGCTGCCAGCTGGGTGGTAGCACTTTACAGGGCTGCAGGTGTCCCTCATGATGTAGAAAATGCATTAACTCCATCTGTAATGCTTTCACCCACAGCCAGATCCTTTTTACTATTGCTTCAATTATCTGAGATTAAAAACAAAGTGTTCCCTCCTCCAATAACTTCATGTTCTCTGGTCTGAAGCATTTATATCTTCTTATGGTTTGAATATGTAATGTTCCCCACAAGTTCTTGGGCCCCTGCTGGTAGAACCTTTGGGTGTAGAGCATAGCTGGTGGATATAGGCAATTATAGGGTGAAACTTCAGGGTGCTAGTCAGGCCTTTTTTCTAATCTACCCTCCAAACTCTGTGCCTCCTCATTGATGCTATGTGAAAAGCTGATGCTAAAAGGTCTTGCCAGCGAGGACCAGCATACTCCAACAATCACAATAAATTTGAATCCCCTGTATTAGGTCTCTGTAGGACAACAGAACCGAGAATCACTATATATATTCCATAGGAGATTTATTAGCTTGGCTCACATGACATGGACTGGATTCAATATTGGCTGTCTACACATTGGAGAGATTGAGAATTTGGTAGCTGCCGAGTCCATGAGGCTATATGCTCCAACCATCCCAGGTTGACAGAGTCCCAGAGAGCCACTGGTTTTCAGTCCACCTTAGAAGACGGAAGCATCATCAGCAACAGAAGAATAGATGCACCCACAAGCACGGAGATTAGGTAGGTTGGCAAAAGCAACAGGGCCTTGCCTTTGTATTTATGCTGCTGTAGGAAGGCATCGGCTACTCTGCTGGAGACTCCTCCCACCTCAGATAATCCTTCACCATGATCCCACCTGGAGGCGTGTCTCTTAGGTTCAGATCCCACCAAGTCAACAACCAGTGTTAACCATTACATCCCTGAACTTTGTGTCAAACTGAACCTCTCTTCTCTCAAGTTGTTAGGTGTTTTGTCACTGTAACAACAAAAGTAACAATTACCGAGCTTCGTGGAGAGGTGCTCCCTACAAAGAGGAATTAATCAGGTGGAGTCTCAGACCTACCTAGACCTCTCTGGCCCCTGTATGCTAGTAAGTTAGCAAAGCAGGAAGTTAGCCGAGTGGCTGGGGCATGTGAGCCTAAATGCCACGGAGACATGCTACTACAGCTGGGGATAAAATGAGTTATGCTGGAAATAGTCTTTCTTGGGGGCTGCTCGCAGCATTCCCAAGTCCCGAGATAAAAGATGGAGAATTTCAGCATCTCCACACAGGCCTGGCAGCTAAGGAGCCAGGCGCAGTAGGGATGAAGCTTTGTCTTTAGGTGAGAGGTAGTGTGATCCAGGATGCTCAAGGTGCTCATGGCAAAAGGAGCATTGCAAGGCTGTTGCGCACGATTACACCCACCAGCCACAGCCACACACCAGTGGCACAAATGAGAATTATGAATACTATGAGCATTTCTTCTTTTATTTTCACACAATTATGTTTGTATTAATGAAGAGTTTACCCCTACTCTTATTGTAAACCTGGGCTAAGTTATGGGCTAGTTAAAGAGTATGACTTAGTGATGTCACCCAGAAATGACAAGAATGACATATAAGACATATAAAGTGTGTTCTTTTGGGGTGGTAGGTGGCAAGCTTGTTTTTTTAACTGCATGAAACACAGTGGCATTAGCCATGACTTCATTGTTGTGAATATGAGAGTGTGGTTTGAAAAGTTGTTTCTACAGTAGCACTATTCACATGGCCAGAATGTAGAAACGTTTTTGATATCCACCAGCAGATGCATGGACAGGGACAGAGGAATGCAGTCCTCAAGTTTTGTTTAGCCAGAAAGATGAATGAAGTTATATTTCTTTCAGAAAAATGGGTAAAACTGGAGACCATCATGCTCAGTGAAATAAGCCAGACTCAGACACATCACATTTTCTGTCATATGCAGAATTTAGATTTTCATATGACTATGAAATAAAAGGAGATTGTGGGGGCTGAGGGGACTTAATGGCAAGAAGAGGAGTGGAAAGATTCTTTTGGGTGGGAATAAAGGAATAAAGGGTGGGTATAAAGGAAGACAAGTATTGGCACTGGGCAGATGGCTAAGAGGTTAGAGCATTGTTGCTCCTGCAGAGGGCGTGGGTTCCATTAGCACCCACATGGTGACACACAACTGCCTGCACCTCTAGGTCAGAATATTCTGCGCCCTCTTCTATACTGCAAGGGCACCAAAGTGCACACAGTACATATATAGACAAAGCAGGCACACACACACACACACACACACACACACACACACTAAAGTGAATTAACTCAAATATAGGGAGCAGGGGACCAGCAGGGTGAAGGACGGTAGGCATGGGAACGAGATGGAGAATGGAAAACAAGAGAGGTGGACAGAATGTGAATGTTAACAAAATACAATAAAAATACAAAGTACAATGATGTGCATACACGAATGCTGTGCAACAGTATGTTACTTTGTATCGTTGCTTTAAAAATGAATAAAGAATGAGGACACTGAAAACGAGATTGTGTGAGAATGTTACACCGAATAAGAGGTGGGCTGTGGCCATGCCAGTTTAGATAAGCTAGAACTCTGTTAGCAAATTCTCTTACCTCATGTCTCTAGGTTAGCTTGACCATGAGAAGAGTTTGCCTAAGATGCATAAAGTAGAAGTGAAGTGTCTTCCACACCTCTCTGATGGTCAGTGCCTTATCCTGGAGCCAGGAGGCTCTCCAGCCCTGATGCGGCCCACGCAAGGCCTGATGACCAGATACCGACTCCTGAATCCTGTCCACTTTGTCTGTGCTGCGATCAGGTGTATATGAAGGTCTGTGACAAAGACTGTCACCTTCTGATGTTGCTCGATGAGGAGGATGGAGGATGAGAGTAATAAATCCCTTCTGCACCCCACTTGACACCTGCTTTGATGTCTCCACTGATAATCTTACTGCCTTTAGATCCAGACCCCGATACAGACTCAAAAACCTGTTATACATTTTCCTCCAATCTCCACGATTGTTTAAGGTCTAATTTTTACTGAACTTGGAGGTCACACCCTGCGCCACAAGCCATGTCAGGATACCAGTCCTCAAAAAGCCAATTGGTTTTCTGGGTCCAGAAGTGGGAATAAAGTTTGAACTGGGATGGCTAAGCAGACCTGTTGAAGCATGGCCCCACCCACCAGTGACCCTTCCTCGTCAGAGCTTCAGTCTTACCCTGTAAGGTGACCTAACAAGTTGTTAGGACGGTGTGAAATCTCTCTCTCTCTCTCTGGGAGATAAATCCCCACATGGGCTGGTGTCTTTTCCTTCTCCTAGTTTGAGATTCTTGTGGGGGGGGTTCTCATTTCTGTGGGGTCCATAGTTTCAGTGGTCTGGTAGATTGAGAGATACAAATGTCACTTTAGAATACTGCCAGTCCAGTCCCATAATCACTGGAATAACCCCACCCCACCCCAAATTCCATACATTTTGAGAGCTCTGCTTAATTAACTGGTAACACATTTAGAAATTAGTTTATGATAGAGAAATGATGGATTTATTAATGACATGTCAAATATCTTCTAGGCTTCTAGGATGTAGCAGGAGATGGGAGAAATGCTTAGTTATTTTAGATTTATTTACTGAATTGACGTTTATTGGTTATTTGATATCAACGCCAACCACCCTACCCATTCACTTCCTGCACTGCCCATTGTGGACAGTAAGCAACTGTCTTGGAGGCCAACCCATGATCATCACACTGCTCTCGGGGTCTCCCAGTTCTCAGACCTGTTTAACATTAAAGTGACTCATGGTTTTGCAGATTCTCCAACAGTGACCCTTTTCTCAGGGACCTATGCTGCCTAACCCCTCCTCTCAGAAGCAATGTCAATTTGTCTCCTTTGAGATGAGGTGCAATGTGATTTCTCTCTTTGGCTTCCTCAGCAGCCTGAGAGGTATAGCCCATTATTCTCATTTTACCAGTGCAGAAAGTGAAGTCCTCGGGGCGCTTAGTAATTTACCCCAAAGTCCCAGAGCTGGGAAGTAGAGCTGGGATTTTAAAAATCAATCAAGCTGGCTTTCAGTAGACTTCATTTGCCTTCCTCATATTGTGGGCCAATCAATTCTTCAGCAAAGGCAAGGAGAGGAGACCTTTATAGAATCTTTTAAAAGTCATCTCCAGGAACAGCCCCTGTTGGAGCCTGCTGTCCTCTGAGGTTGGCAGTCACTTGTATCTTACTCAGAGCAGCCACGGTTCCCCCACAAGAGACCTCTCAGAGGTCTTGTGATAGTCTGTCACAGAAGGAAGGCATGGGGAAGGTCCTTAGAGCTTCACCCCAAATTCCAGCCACTCACTTTCTCCCGTTCATTTCTCTTCTTAGCTGTATGCAATTCTGCTCCAACTGCATGTGGATTCATTGCTAGCGTACCAAGAGGGTGGGAGGTTAACTGAAGAGGAGTCTTCATCTTGGTGGCTGTGGGGAGGGTGCCATTCACACTGGGGTGAGACTTTGTGCTGATGTAGGTGTTTGGGGGTGACCTATGTTCCTGTAAGTAATCCCTCACCCATGCCTCTGCTGGACTTGGGTGGAATCGTTTCCTTGGTCTGTCAGTGACCTATCTGACTAGATAGCTGCTTTGTCTTCCTAGGAAAAGTCAATTCAACATCACTTCTACCTGGGTGCATAGCACTAAGGATCACGTTGGGAGTCCAAAGCACACTGCTGACTGCGTGGTGACAATGATGGGGTGACAGCAATGATGGAGCTCCGGCATGCTGAGGGCTGCAGAGCAGGACTCATGTTCTTGTCCGTGTGGACCCATTGATGGTGGAGGACCCTGTCAGCTGAGCTGACACCTTAAAGACCTGGTTGTCCAAGTGTCTGTCCTGTTGTAGGAGGATTCTAGCTGTGGGAGGCACTCTGCCCATGGTTTGGGTGTGGGCTGATTCTCTGCTCAGAGGAAGAGATATCTAACACCAGGATTGCCAGAGTGTTCAGAAGCCGAGGTTAAGATGAAGGAGCCAGAGACTCTCAGGCTTTCCTGATGCTCCTCCCATTCAGCTTCTTGGGAGCAGAACTAGGTCCTATTATGTTAAGACATCTGAGATGACACTGCACAAAATATTTTGCTTCCATGAGCCTAGTATTTTTTTTTTTTGTCTTCCAACTTTTACACAAACCTTAAGGAGTTTTTCAAAAACTGTGATATTTGTTGACAAAATATTTAATGGATAAGTACCTAAAGGCTAAATAGTATAACTTACAGACAAAATGCAAGATAATCCCTTTGCCATCAGTTGTAGAGGCTTATTTTGTTTGTCTTCTTAATGCCAAGAGTATCTTAAAGATTTATTTTGTGTTTATGTAGATGGGTATATAAAGTTGTATGCAGGCTTGTCACATGTGTGCAAGTACCCCCAGGAGCTGGTGTTACAGACAGTTTTGGCTGCCGTGTGGATACAGGAATCATACTTACGTCCTCACACCAGGAGGTGCGAGCTCCCTCACCTGCTGAACCATCCCTCAGCCCCCCACAGACAAATGTGTACCTCTATTTTTTCTGCTGGATTTTGAAGGAAATGTTAATTATTATTTTAAATGTATCATACGTTTTGGG
The DNA here is from genome assembly GCA_964023405.1 of Apodemus agrarius. Taxonomy (NCBI): domain Eukaryota; kingdom Metazoa; phylum Chordata; class Mammalia; order Rodentia; family Muridae; genus Apodemus; species Apodemus agrarius. The sequence continues at coordinate 19,399,217 of OZ030008.1, forward strand.
ATTCTATGCATTTGTATACACTATAACTTTGTACATATATTTGAAGCTGAAGTGCATATAATTCAAATGCCCTCATATTAATGTATATTACATTTCTAATGACATTCAGAGAGGCCTGTGATTGGAAAAATTTCAGGCAAGGCAATTGACATCAGCACGTAGTAAAGAGCTTGCCTTTCCATTTTATCCTCTTTTTTTACGTCTGGTAGAAAAAGGTTATAGTTCCTAAGTGTGTATCCCTCACATTTATTGATAAGTTACTAACTCCAGCTACAGGGACATCCCATGTCTCAGGTCTCTGCTGTCAACTGCACTCACATGCACAGAAACAACCCCCAGAATTAAAAAATAATAGAAATACATTAATGTAGACATAGGAGAGATTATTGTGTATATTTTGAGATTGTAAAACTTAGAGCTTTCTGCTCAGTCTCTTAAATATGTCATTATTGAAAAACTAATTTTATATTGATTCTACTCAATATTTTAATGTACTTAAACACCACTCTGGGGGGTGCTTAAGGTAAATGATACACTGTAAATAGATGTTTGCAACTTTGTTTCCTCTTTTCTAAGAGTTTCACCTCCTCCTGGTCTTCTTTGATGGCAGCTTCCAGAGCGTTTGTAAGTGGACAGGACACTCTTGCCTCCCTCTAGCTTCCAGCAGCCCTCTGCCAGTTTGTTGGCATTAAGCACAACACTGCCTCTCAGTTTTGAGACAGTTTGATGGTGCTGGAGTAGATCCAGCATGACTAGTTCCTTGCATCCTATAATTTTTTTAGGGGAATGGATGTCAAACTTAGCAATTAATTCTTCAGATTTACCAAGACGATTGTATTTTAGTTGAACTGATACATACAATACACTTTATAACATTAACTTCTTCATTAATGGTTATAAATAACTATGCTTTTGGTATTTTGTTGAATCACATTTTCCCACGCGTTTTTAGAGTGTCTGTGGCAATCTGATGAAGCAAAATTGGTTTATAGTTACGGTATCAATATTGTGCATGTGTACTGACAAAAAGAAACAGAAACAAATTAAACTGCTTGTGGTGATCTTGTGCCTGTCGAGAGGTGTAATAATGGGTCCCTTCTACTGTCCTTTCCTAAAATTAAATTTATATTTTTAAATGGCAACAGTGAGCATCATATCAGTTATCTACTGCTCTTTCTGAAACTTTTGCACAAAAATATCATGGCTAAAATATGCATTCTAGTCACCCATGATTCCCAAGGGCACAGATCTAAGTTAGCTTTAGCAGGGCTTTTCTTGTATTGGTCCTTCCCAAAGGGACTCATTCTGATATAGTTGTGGGTTCACAGGGGGGTGGTAGTTGATCTAGGGGACCACAGATGAGATGATTGGTTTTTTGTCATTTTTTTAATGAAAGAAGCAGGGAAATCCTATTGCAAAAGCCACACACAGGGCTGGCAACAACTGTTACAGTTTTTTATAATCATCTACAAATATGTGTTACGAATAGAAGTAGTGCCTTGTAGAAAGGAAAAAAGTGTGGGCTGTGGGGCCAGTGACATCAGTGTTAGGAGCACTTGCTGCTCTTTCAGAGGACATGAGCTCCCAGCACCCACATCCAGCAGCACATGCCTCACAGTCTTCCGTAACTCTGGTTCTAGGGGATCTGACACTCTCATCTGCCCTTCACAGACACCTGCCCACACATGGTGCATACACATACATCACAAATAAGTTTTAAAATAGATAATACCAGGTGCCGATAGGCTGTGGCAATATACTTACTTACTCCTTTACATATTGCTGAGAGGCCAATTACAAGTATAATAAAAATGATTTAGTGTTGTATTTGGCGAGTGGCGAAACATGAATAAACTTTGACCTAGTTCTCTATAAGTCGTACTTAGGCTAAGGAAATAGGGTTTCACACAAATGAATTACGTGGGAGGATTTTTATGTATACAATTATTTGTACATGGAAAACTAGATCACACTCTGAATGTCATCAAGCCATTAGAAAAGTTAGTGTCAGCAGAAAGCATCTCCATAGGATGAATTTTTTTTTTATCTATTAGATTATGAAGTTAAGCCTAAAAAGTTGATTCCTTATGATCACAGTTGAAAAAGAATGTGGTGTGTGTGTGTGTGTGTGTGCATGCTAAGGCGCATGTATGGAGTTCAGAAGACAACTTGCAGGAGCCAGTTATCTCCTTCTACCATGTGAGTCCTGGAGATGAACTCAGGTCGTCAGACTTGTTGGCAAGTACCTGCCACTCTTGAAACATCTTGCTGCCTCCATTAGCCTAGCTTTGGACACTGATATGCAAATTATTATGCATATTTATTATACTATTTGTGTATCTAGCATTTATATATAAAAACTGGAAAAATGTATGGTCAGAGTACTTTCAATTGTTTTGTGATTGAGTTACTGGTTAGTTTTACATTACCGTGATTACTAGAGCCATGAACATCATACGGTACCACATGAGTAATTAATTATGCACAAGACAGGGTAGACTGTAACCTCTGCCCCATATTCTGTGACAGTCCACACCTTTTCCACAAGTTCTGTGCTTGATTTCCTGAGGAATTTCATTCTCACCAAAGAGATGGTGACGTCCTATCCTAGAATTCTATGGCCATCTGGTGTCTTTACTATCTCTGTCCTGAGTCTTGAGTTATGTATGAGAACAGTCCCTTCTCCTTTGTCTCCACTGCCCATCCTGTACTTGTTAATCTGTGATATGAAACAGTTGTCTATAACAGGGTTCTACCAAGTGTCTACAGATCATAGAGATGGGGTGTTGTTATCTACCATAGACAATAAGAACATCCTACATCAGACCAAAGATATTGAAGTTTGTTTTAGTTGTGGTTCCCACCGATAATCTTGTGACGATTCCAGACCATTTCTAAGGATGATGCATACAACCAGACACATGGGATTATAGAGAAAATTAATTATGCTGAAAAAATGTCTCACCCTATTAATTTGAATGGTTTAGTGACACATATGCTACATTGTTAATAATGCCTTGAATAATATGACAGAGTGGCTGCCCAGAAAGTGAATGTGATATCCAAGTAGGAATAAGTACAGATGGTGTGAGATCTATGTAGCTACTGTAACATGGTATTAAAGGATCTGTGATTGATTACAATGTTGCAAAACTCGTCATGGATTATTACATCCATAGTTGGAGAAAATGCCCATTTCTTTCCTGAGGTGGATGAAGACAAGGGTGTGGTTGTTTCCTGTATCACAGTCAAGGACCTCCTGAGTTCCAGCTGTGGGTCACTAGAATCAAGTGGCTTGGATCAAGGCCCCTTGGCAGTAGCAGCATTCCTTTCTTACTAGGTCCATTTGGGCTTCCTGCCTTGGCATTGCTCATGGGCAATGCTGTGCCACACTGAGCCCCATTATGTTTTTATCCTCCTCCTTTCCCACCTCTCTCCATTTGTTCTGGGAAACCTAATTTGTCTCACCCTGTTCATTTGAATGGTTTTGCACCATCTGATTCCTAATTTTAAAGTTAGCTCTTTTCTGACCTTTATACCATTCCTAAGAGTGTGGTTCCATTCCAAAGCACCATTCATTTACTCCTCTTGAATTTTAATAGCCAACATGTAACATCCCCTGAGCATTTTCTGTGTCCAGGCATGGTTCTGAGAAGGGCATTATGGTTCTCCAAGCCACACGGGTAAAAGACTCTAGAACTCAGGCTCTCAACCAGCCTTCACTGTCCAGTACTGGAAGAAATTAAACTGAGAAGTCTTTTTCTAGCATTGAGTGAAGCATTTGTGTATCACAGTAACCAAAATACCCAAGAGAGACAATCTAAGGGAGAATGTGTTCATTCTAGCTGATGATAGCTTTTAGTTTATCAAGACTAGGAAGGTATGGGCACAGACACAACAAGGTCTGTGGTATCCTGAGCTTTGATGAACAGCTGTTCATGTAGTGGAGACAGGAACCCAAGAGGATGGATAGGAACTGGGAATGAGTCTAGTTTTCAAGATCCTGTTTCTAGTCACTGATAGCCAGGCCTTACCTCCTAAAAGCTCCACAGTTTTCAGAAAATACACCATAAACTAGGGCTGGAGCACATAGCCATCTTTAGATGGTAATTGTTTCCAAGTAATTGTTGGCTCTGCCCGTGGATAAATCTTCCATGGTTGCTGCTGACTTTCACTACCTTTCTGCCTCCTGACTGTAAGGGCACCTCTAGGAGAAAGCCAGGGTGTAGCACAAGAAAGATGGGGACACCGATTCTGAGGGGCAGAGAAGGAATGCATCTGTATAGATCCTGGATCTTGGCTGTTCTGGCCCTGGGTGGAGCCTGCATTGAACTCTGTCTCATTGCAAGACCATGCTCTACTCCCAAAGGTACTCTTAGGCTGAGACTGGCTCCAGTTGGTTTGCATTTCATTTAAGGAAGGGAGTACACATCCTTAGCAAAGCTCTGTCCATGTTGGGAAGGTCCCGCCATTCTCCATGATCCTCATTCTAGAACTATCCCAGTATACTGCTAGCAAAGTAGGAATGGAGGCAGATGATTACTATAATTCACGCCTCCTCTATGCCTCAGGTTGCCCAATAACTCATACCTTCTCTTGTGCTTCTGAGGCAGTCAGATACATACATGCCTCCTATCTTAGCCATGCAGTTTAGTAGAACAAATGGCCTTTTGTTGTCCTTGGAAGCTTATTTGTTGACTATGTGTATTTTCAAGTTACTAGAATTGCATGCCTGAGGGCAGAGGTTTACTGTGAGTCTTCCGTGGTCTTCTGTGGGTCTACTCCGGGTCTTCTGTGGATCTTCTGGAATGGTACCCGAAGAAGACAGAGACCTTATGACTATCCCTAGATTTCCAATGCTTGGTGGATTAAGATATTGGGAGGGAGGGGCCTTCCATCTTAATTTGCATTAAAATTTTTATATCTATTCATTTACCATGTACATGATATGTATTCTGTAGGTATGGCAGAAGCATGGTAGTATACATGCCTGTCCAGACTTGTGTGCCTGTGAACATGTATGCAGAAGCCAGAAGAGAACACTAAGTGTCTTCTTCCGCCATCCTGTGCCTTATTGTCTTGAGATAAAGGGTCTTATTCAATTGGTTTGCCAGCCACCGAGCCTCTAGTATCCCTTTCTCCATCTCCCAGTTCTGGGGTTACAAGCACATTATAGTCATGCCTCACTTTTACTTGAGAATTGGGAATTCAAAATCAGGTCCTAATACTTATAAAACCAGTGGTTCTCCCCCACCCCCAAACCACTTTCTAGCCCCGTATTTGTATTTTAAAATTGCCTTCTTATTTTTACCCCCGAAATGTTGGCCCATAACTTAACTTCAATTGTCTCCCAACGTTTGTTGTAAACTGCTTTTGTACTAATTCTTTCAGTCTTGAAGTTAGTCTCCTTGTCAACAAATGCCTGCCATTCTCCAGGAACCTGGCTTCATCTTATGTATTTTGGGTCACCTGTACAGGAGACCGCAGTCATGTATGAGCTCAACCCTAGGCTGTGGTTTACCACTGACAGTGACATTTAAAACACCAACCTTGTAGCATATTTGGGAAGTGGTGGGCAATACAAGGCAGAGAGCAAGGGTGGTTTTTTTTTTTTTATTTAGAATTCTCCCTCAAAATGAAAGAAGTTCAACTCAATAGGTCAAAGCAAGGCGGGCAACATTTTGGCTTAGACAATAGAGCATTCAGGTCTGGTTGGATCTAGGTTGTCCAATAATCTGGTGAGTGTAAACTCCGCCCCCCCATCCATTACCATCAGTGTGAGTTACCGTCAGCATCAGGCCCCTTTGCCTGATGGCAGTGAATGATGCCTAGCTGTTCTAGGCTTGCTCATTCCAGCTGTGTGCCCCCAGTGAGATAAAAAATAAACAGCAAAACTAAAGACCCTCCCTTTGCACCCGAATGGTCATCTTTCTCAGTATCTGTACAACAGAAGGACTCCAGTCTTGGTCTTAAAGTTTGGATGCTATAGGATGGGGAAGGGAGGGGAAGCTGTATTTAGGGACGTTCAAAGCACTAAGTGATGGACAGCTGTATAGACAGCCAGGATGCTCCCGTGGGGCCGGAAGATGAGCAAACACTTGACAAGGGTGAGAGGCATGCTGTGAAACTGGAGGGGTGGCCGGCTGTGCCAGTGGTGAAAGCAGCAGAGGCTGGTGATTGTGAGGGACAGGGCACCTCCTCTGTTTTGCTTCAGCTTGCACTGGTTCCAAGACCACAGTCCGGCTCTCCTGGGAGAGGCGCATGATTTCCTGTGGCTTTTTGCCTTTCGGGACAGAGCAGGCTACAAATTTGTCTCAGAAGATGTCCGTCTGCTGGTGTCTGAATCAGCAAGCCCCGCTCACCCGTGGAGGCGGATCACATGGCAGCTTGGAAACATACCTACGCGAGTTAGAAAAAAAAAAATCAGAGCAAAACAAGTGTCCACCCTCCCACCCCCCGCCTAGACAGCAGGAAGTGTGGTCAGCTTCCTCCGAGCACCAGGAGAGGTGAAAAGGCAGGATGAGGGGTCATTGGCTTTCACTAATGAAGAGGCACAGAAACTGCTGATTTAAAGAAGAAGAATAATAAAAAGCACCCCGGGGGACATTTTATTGCACTTAGAGAATGTCCAATTTCATCCTTCATATAAAAAAAAAAAAGGAGAAAAAGGGAGCATTTTGATTTTCATAAAAGCCGATAGATTAATATGAAAAGAAAATGTTCCCTGCCAAGAGCGAAGCCACTGTTGTGTGTGGATGTGGCTGGCTGAGCCGACTCCTCCAGCTTCATGTGAGTGCTTGTGTTTGGCTTGCAGATCCCTTGTTCTGTAAAACCTATTTCAGGAACACTTTGAAATGACTGCCCAGTGATGGCAGCCTCATTTGGGATGTATTATAATGTCATTAGGAGGGGTTATATCACTTGGTATAATGTCAGACACATTGTAGCCTGTGGTTTTACGATGTGGACAAATATCACACTCAGGAATAAGATGGCTCTGAGCAAATCAATTCCATCTGGGTCTTACCGTAAATACAGTTTTCCCTTCTGCTGTGTTTGTGTGTGGGGTGGTTGGGTATATTGTCCTCATACAAAACCACGACTTTCTGTCCTGCAGAGTCTTTCTCTTCTGCATCTCTTCCTTCTTCTTAGGCCCCCACCCCATACTGGGGGAGACAGGGGATTGGTGGGAGGGAGGAAAAGGGAGGAAGGAAAGAGAGGAGAGGGGATGGGAGGGGAGAGGAGGGAAGGAGAAAGACCTTTACAGTTTAATAAGACCAACAACAACAACAACAACAACAACAACAAAAACTTGTAGTAGGGAGATGAGTGGGGAGGGAGAGGTTACTAGTTTTATGTCATACTGGCCATGTGGTAGATAGTTTCATGTCTTCCTTATCTACCCTTGTAACAAGTCTACACAGTGTATGGACATCACATAGTTATTTACAAATGCAGGGATGTGATGTGGTCCATTACCATACCTTGCTGGAAGCTGTTCAGTTACTAGGTGGAAGAGCTGGGCTCTGTGGTTTATTTGGAGTGTACTTTGGACTCTGTGCTCTCTCATGCCACCTGGCTATCCTTCATGGTCTGTCTGTTTACACACAAATTATGCACAAGAGAGAAAGGAGTAGAAAATAGGGATAGCTGCTGTGTTTGGCTAAAAACATGCTCGTTGTCGAGTTGTATAGAAACATGGTGTAATCTCTCTGGAGAAGGATTTGACAATTTCTTTATGAAGTTGATTATCTGCTTACTTTGTGACACATTGATATCATAAAAAAACAGTAACAACAATGTTCACAGCAGCTACTGTATGATAGTAAAAAAAAAAAAACAGTGAAAAGGAAAACCCCAAATGCTCATCTACAGAGAGAGAAAATGAATGCATTATGGTTTGTTCATAAAATAGAATACTATACAACAACGAAAAATGTAAGTTAATCAGACATGAAATGGCCTAAATGAAGTTTTAAAATATTGTATTTAGTAAAGTGAGACCAATCCCAATGGGTTATAATGTACAATTCTAGTTATATACATTTCAGAAAGAAAGGTAAATTAAAAGAAGGTAAATCAGTTATTGAAGTTTACCTCTGGGGCAGCAGGTGGGCAATGAAATGTGGTAATCATTTACCCCTAAGTAAGAATCCATTGAGTTATGCACTGATGGTCTTCTCTATAGACTAGAGCAGATCACAGGGAACAGTTCACCAGAAGGGGATAATTGATGATTGGTCCATTTTGTTCCTTTTAACCCTATGAGAAAGGATAAAATAAAGTTAGTGCACAAAGATTTGTGTTGTGCCGTGATAGTAGATACTGGCTTTTCAGAGATAATCACCAGGTGGAAGGTTGATTATTAATATCGACAGATATTAATATAGAAAATGAAGTGTATTCTCTTCCCTTGGTAAACCGTAAAATGCATCTCCTTCAAGCTTCCTATCAGTTTCTTTATCCTATTCTTTCCCCCAAATAAAAATCATCATGGCACATTTGTGTATCAAAGAGCATGATGAGTGAGTAGATTTGGGTGAAAAGAAATAAGGCGGGCCTACCACTTTTGTGGTATCAGGGTACAATGAACTGCTCTGCACGGCATTTACTTTACGGCATTATTTTCAGAAGGTGTCTTGTATGCCAACCCATAAATTGGCATGAGAACCTGTTTAGTTCTGCAAAGTAATAGCCAAAGTGAGCGTTCATTTATTTAAACAGATATGTGTCAAAGCTACAGGGACAGTGGCAGGGTGCTACCCTGAAGGACTACTGTCAAGGTGCAATGTTGATTTCATTACTTGGTACTTCTAAGGGTTGTATAGATTGGATGGGTTTCTGTGGGATTTTCCCAGCTACATTGTTTTCTCTCATGATTTCGGTGTAGCCTAAGAAGAACGTTCTCAAGTCAATTGAGGTTGTGTAGACAGAAAGCCTAAGTAGGTAAAAATTTATGGTCTGGTCTGGGTTTGCTTTCTGTTGTGTGACAAAAGAAACCGAGGTGAGCAACTTAGAGAGGATGGTAGAGCTATTAAAAATGGAAGCCCTCAGACCAATTCATAGTGTTCCTTATAAAACGATTGTTTTCCTCATGCATCGTGACACTTAAAGCTGTAATCTGCTGAGTCTGAAACAGTGCCTAAATGCTATTTTTCCATGGACTCTGGTCATTCTTTGCTTACTTAGCGAATTTGAAGAATATTTATTTAGCACCTACCATGTGCCAGGCAATAGGAACAAAGAAGTGGAGACACTTCCTGTTGATACAGGACTTAGAGTCCTCAGGCTGAGACATCTGGGAAGGACATGGCATACAGTGTCCGTGATGAGATGTATTGCTAATGAGATACAAGATGTGTCTGTTAGGCAGTGGAGACAATGAGAATGGGACATGGTTGTAGTTAGAAGATAGGGGATGGGCTTTTAAAACAGGAGATATTGGGGCTGAGACCTGATAAATAAGGGAGGAGGTTGTATGACTTCCTGGGGGGGGGGAAGAATGATGTTCTAGTGTGCTTCTCCTTTGCTGTGATAAACACCAAGGCTGTTAGCAACTCATTGGAGGAAAGAGTTTATTTGGCTTAGACTCCCAGGTCATGATCCATCGGTGGAAGAAGTCAGAACAGGAACTCAAGCAGGAACTGGAGCAACACTCATGGATGAACACGTTCCTTACTGGAATGCTCTATGCTATGTTTTTATATAGCCCAGGCCTGTCTGCCTAGGGATGGACCTGCCCATAGTAGGCTAGATCTTAGACATACCAATCATCAATCAAGGCAATTCACCACAGACATGGAAAGAAGCCAATCTGATCTGGGCCATTCCTCCACTGAGGTTTCTTTATCATAGGCGACTCTAGGTTGTGCCAAGTTGGTAATAAAGCCAATTGATATAGTGACTTGCTAGGGCCTTATCCAGCCCTTGAACAGTTAATATAGTTTAGATATGGTTTAGTGTCCAGGGAACCAAGATGGTTCTGACATCAAATCTTACCTTCTGTGTAAGATAACCCTTTGTGTAGAACGTCCTCGGGTCTAAGACATTGGCAAGAAGCCTGTCTCACACAGCTCCTGTTTGGTAGTCCTTTCATTTCTTTCCCAGTCTCTGTCTGTCATGAGATCTCAAAATCTTGCTGACTTTATTACATAGGAGTGCAGTCTCTTCAGCTCCAACTTCACTCTAGTGTGACATATCCACGCGAATGTGTGTTCGATTAGAACATGGTCTTTTCTTTCAGAGGCAGCGAGGATTAAAGAGGACGATGCTCCTAGCGAAGCAGCACAGGTTACATGTCCTGGATGCTGGGCTGGCGTGGCAGCTGCACCGACAATGCCATTCTGGGGTGAGAGGATGGGGGGGGGGACGCGGCTCTGTGGTTAGTATGCCTGCTGGGCACACGTAAGGCCCTAGGTCGCATCCACAGCAGCAGAGGGAACAATGAAATAAGAGACCAACTCCAGCAGGTGGACAGAGCCCCCAGTGGAGGGATGGGGTCACCAACCTACCTTCAAAATATTTGACCCAGAATTCCCGTCTAAAAGAAATGTAGGGGCAAAAGTGGAGCAGAGACAGAAGGAAAGGCCCATTCAGTGATCCATCCCATGCGCCAGCACCAAACCCTGATATGATTCCTGATGCTATGTCGTGCTTGCAGACAGGAGTCTAGCATGGCTAGTCATTTAGGAGGCTTTACCAGTACCCAATTGAGTCATCTATAAATACTAATAGCCAAGCATTGGACGGAAGTCAGGGACCTCTGTGGAAAAGTCAGGGGAAGGATTGAAGGAGCCGAAGAGAATGGCAACACCAGAGGAAGACCAACAGTGTGACCTAACCCGGACCCCTGGGAGCTCCCAGAGACTAAGCCACCATCCAGAGTATACTCAGGCTTGTCCAAGGATGCCGGCATATACGTAGCAGAAGGCTGCCTTGTCTATCCTCAGTGGGCAAGAATGAGCCTAATTCTGTAGAGACTTGATGCCCCAGGAAAGGGGCATGCCCAGGGGTGGTACCCTCAGAGGCAAAGGAGAGGGAGAATGGGGTGAAGAACTCTAGGAGAGGGGACCAGGATGGAAGGACATCTGAAATGTAGAAGGAAGACTGAAGTGGGGGTGCTTTGGTTCCTCTGAGAAAGGGAACAAAATACTCACAGGAGCAATTATGGAGACAAAGTGTGGAGCAGAGACTGAAGGAAAGGCCACCCAGAGACTGCCCTACCTGGGGATGCATCCTATAAACAGTCACCAAACCCCGGCACTATTATGGACGAAAAGAAATGCATACCCAAAGGAGCCTGTTATGGTTGTCTCTGGAGGGGCCCTGCCAGAGCCTAACAGATACCGAGGCAGACGCTAGTAGCCAACCATTGGACTGAGTGTGGGGTCCCCAGTGGAGGAGTTGGAGGGCAGACTGGAGGAGCTGAAGGGGTTTACAGCCCCATGGGAAGAACAATGATGTCGGCCACCAAGATGCCCCAGGACCTCCAGGGACTAAATCATTAATCAAGGGGTACACATGGTTCCAGCCCAAAGTGTGGCAGAGGAATGCTTTGTTGGGCATCAGTGGGAGGAGAGGTCCTTGGTCCTGTGAAGGCTAAACAGATAGATGCCCCAGCATAGGGAAATCAAGGGGGCGTAGGTGGGTCAGGTGGAGGGGCATATACTTGGAGGTAAGGGGGTGGGAGGAGGGGTTGGGGATTTTCGGGGAGGGGGAACCGTTAAAGGTTTTAGCATTTGAAATGTAAATGAAGAATATAAACAATAAAAAATTTTATAAAAAATAATTAATTTAAAAGAAAAAAAAGAATCAAATCTAGAGGAGACCAGCATTCCTTTGTGAAAACAGGAAAGTGGAACAGAGACCTTAGGCTGGACAGACTCTCTCCCTGCCTTCATTCTCTCAGGCTCGTGCACTGAAGATGTGCCTGAGGGCCAAGGGGTTCCATGATGTCTCACTTGAGAGGCCCAGACGCACAGTTACAAGAGTTGCAAGGCCACAGAGGTGCTTGTCGAACGCCACAGACAAAGAGCAGCAACAACAAATGACGCCGTGTGGTACGTTCTTTGTTGGTGGAGAAGGACCAGCAAAGGCGTGCCACCTGTCGGGAGGCAACCTGTCACAGTACTCCTTAGGAACATTCTCATTGTTCCACGAAGTCTCCCAGAAGTGTCACCTGAAGAGGTCCTTTATGTGAGACACACACACACACACACACACACACACACACACACCACACACACACAGAGGCCGCATGTTGAATTCATGCTTGTGATAAGAAACCACTAGACACAAACTTGGAGTTCATAATTAGGAACTGGGTGAACTTTTGAAGATCGAGACACTTCCAGTAGATTCGAACTGAAGCCACTGAGAAGAAAGCAGACACTGTTCACAGACAGGTTTGGAGTAATAGCCGAGCTGATGCTGTCCGGATGTCAGAGGGCTGCGATGTGTGTACAGCAGGCGTTGCCCACTGTCGTAGAACAATGTCTTCATGTAGAAGGGGAAGGCAGGGTGGCTATTAGTCAGACTGTGTCACACCCCTGTGGCATGTCACTCCTGTCCTGGGTGTCCTGGCATCCTGGGATCTTTTGTGGGTGGTCTTTCAACACAGCAGGGTTCCATCTCTACTTTAGCTCCTCCAGGGACACAGCTGCCTGGCTGTCGCTGGGCTGGGAAGTTCTCACTTGCAGGGAGAGCTAATTTGTACAGAGTGTCTATCCAACCCCAGTCGGGGCTCCGAGCAGCTCCAAGCAGGGTCTCTCTCATGTGATAGAGCCCACTCAGTCCATTGTTTGCTTGTGCAGATTCTCAGTTGGGTCATTTTCTAGAGTCTCGATAACTCTATTAAGAAAAAGAAAAAAACTTTCCATGCTTTCTTAAGGGGTTTTGTTCACACAGTGTGCTCAGCCAAACTGGGCTCTGCGGCAGCCCTTCCCAGATCTCAGAGCTGAAGCCCGTCCTTGCTCTGTGGCTTCTTCCCTGATGCATTCTTGGCCTCTGCCTGAAGTTCTGGCAAGATGGTGTGTGTGTGTGTGTGTGTGTGTGTGTGTGTGTGTGTGTTCTGGTTCATGGATTTTAAAGAATTGTTTCTCATTTGAGCCTATGTCGATATGATTTCTTGTTTAAAACCAGAAAGCTTAAGCTTCAGAAAACTAAGTAGGTAAATCCTAATGAATCTGAAAACAATCTGGAGTAAGCAAGACTTGTTTGTGGACCTGCAGAGGCTGTGAGAAGGGAGGTGGTCTGGCCGTAGCTCCTGGGGGTACTGATGGCTCTGCCCCAAGGAGCGCCTACTTAGCCTTGAGGATATAAATGGAAATAAGTTTTTCCAGCAACTTATTGGGTCTTTCTCCACTTAGGAATATTGATTTCTCTTAACCTGGAGTGGCTCAGGATGGATGACTTTCTCCGAGTCTGGCCAGGAGGCAGGAGGGTGTGGCGCCACTTGGGCGGGATGGCTGACTTTGCAGGAAGGGGATCTCAGGGAGCAACTGCTGTCCCCTTGGGATGGGCTGATGATGTCAAAACACGGAGACACCATAAATGCCTGGCCCGGTTTAGCCACGGGAGGAGGGAGATCTGCAGCAGCCTCATCAAGCCACTTACTTTTAATGAGATACAAAATTGTGTCTGTTTCACAATTATGATGCGTATCAGATTAATTATATGTACGGTGGCATGTTGAACTGAGAGCACGGGAATTGGAACGGAGGTTTCCATGCTGTGGACTTCACCTGCCTTCTCCGGCATGTTTTGTTTTCCCTGTGGATCTTTCCCACACAGAAGTTTTTGGAGCTTTAGGCTGCTTATGATCCTGGTAGACAACCAACACCGCCCTGCTTTCAAAATATAACCAGGGAACGCTGGAATCCCATGACTTGGGGGCTAAGGAGACCGCACCAATAACAAGCCTGATAAAAACACTGTGGTGTTTGATAGCCCACGCAAACACGCCTGGCTTCAATTTGCAAGGATTTTCTCATTTGTTAAATGACACACACACAAAGATCTAATAAAAATGCTGTGGTAAAAGGTCTCCAGAAAAGTACTAGAAAAGCAAGTTACGAGTCATTGCTGCATTTGTTACTAATTATGGGGAAAGATATTGACCCTGTGACTTGGAGCTGATGTGCTGATGAAGCCGGGATGCCTTGGCTTATGTCACTTTCTGATGCCCGTGGAGCTTGGGAGGGGAGGGAATACTCCACAACAGACCACTGCATGGCTGCATAAGAGACTTTGTGAGGGCTCCTGAGAGATCCAGGATCTTCTTCAGGAAAAGGCAGACGATGTGAGGGGTGGCTTGTAAGAAGGAAGGTTGGGTGTCTACCACATCCTGGGCCCTGCCCTTCTTGCTGGGGAGCTGCTGAAGGTGCTCCTACACTTCTGAGAGGCACTCACTTCTAGAGACGCTTCTCTACACTCGGTGCCATGCAGTGACTCCCAGGAAGGCCCGTAAGTCTAAGTCCTGGTTGATGGTAACTTCCCTCTATGCACTGGCAGAAATATGGTTCAAGATGGACCTGTTTATTAAGATGTCACCAAGGCCTTCTCCAAGTCATCCACTCATTCATCCATCAATCCATCCATCCATCCATCCATCCATCCATCCATCCATCCATCCATCCATCCATCCATTCATCCATTGAGATAGGGTCTTAAGTAGTCCAGGCTGGCATCGAAACTAAGTAGCCAACTTCTCTCCTTGAACTTCTGATCCTCCTGCTTCCTCCTCCCAAGCTCTGGGATTCCAGGCATGTCAGGCCAAGCCCAGTTTTATGTGGTGCTGAGGATCGAACCCAGTTTCATGCAAGCTAGGCAAGCCCTCTCTCAACTGAGCTCCATCTCCCAGCCCTCCTTGGTTCATTCTTCACGGGAGCTCCTGTGTGCCTCTCCAAGCACTGAGCCCCCAGAAAACATGGCAAGACCTAGTGGTACCCCTGGAAACTTTGTAGCCAAAGTGAGGAAGGCAAGCAGAAAAGGGTACCACACAACTTCGGAGGACAGCCCACAGACATACATAGAGTAAATGCTGTCTTTGGTGGTCCTGATTCTGCACAGGTAATGATGGTTGAAATGTCAAGAGAAAGGCTCCAGGTGCACATGATAGAGAGGAAAAGAGATTGGGGGTGGGGTGGGGAGGAAGATATTATTTCTGGCTAAAGATTTGGGTGACAAAAGGCAAAGAGGCTTGAAATTGCAGGTGGTTCTGAGGGCCCCGAAGACTCATCTCACAGAAATAGGTTTCTAATGGTGTGTCTGAATCATTCTATCTAATCTAATTTAATTCAGTAAATGCCTTTTGAGTCACAGTCAGGGCTCGGTCCATGAGGACGAGAGTGAATGGAGACTGAGGTGCAAGGCCTGGGCTTTGTCCAGGTGAAGTTTCGAATCTAGGAGAGGTAAAGGCATGCAGATGCTTGTCTGAGACACAGGGCGGTGGCGTGACAGGGAGGCGTGGGATGGTACTGTTGGAAATGGAGGAGAGACCGTGCACTGGACTGGCCACCCAGGAAGGCTTCTTATTGAAAGTTGAATTAGAACTTAGGACCTGTAAGCCTAGGAGATGGAAAATGGCCTCACATGTGGATGGAACAAAGGCAGGGGAAGCTAGAAACGTGGTGAACTGATTCGATCACCGATATCTTTGTCATTCAAAATATGCTTGAACAAATCAGAGCATGAGCCAGTTTTCCTGATATGGCTGGTGAGAGGGAGACAGAAAGGTCCTAGTCTTCCCCAGGAGGGTGCACGTTTCAAGTCTCCACAGAGGATTCTAGTGTCTTGAACACAGGTAGGACTGTGTACGCGTGCCTGACAGGAGGCTAAGGCAGGCTTTGGGTGTGGGCAGATGAGGGTTTGAATCTCACCTGTCTCACACGCACCCGTCTCTCTGTTGCTCTGCCACGTCAGGCAATGAACGTCCTTGTTCTGAGCTCCATGGCATTCTTTTTTTTTCTCCAGAAGGGCAGTTATAAATAATAAGTATCAATAGTATATTATTTTTCATGTGAGTAACATCATTTCTGGCAAGAAGTAGGGAGTGGCTAATCTGTGTTTTCTTCCTCTCCTTAGTTTAGGAAGTAGTGACTGGAGATACAGTTCTGGGTTCCCCCGAAGCAGTTTTCACAAAAAGGGAGGCCCTGTGCTGTTCTGGAATGAACTGACCATCACAAGAAAGACCTTAGATTGTATTTCCCTTTCCCTGACCCTAAGCAGTATCCAGATGTTTCCTAAACTATCCCTAACACTTGGCTTTGAGACCTCTTGTGTCTAGCAGTATAAAGTGTGAACTTCATCTCCTATCACTGAGTAGTATATGACCTATACAACTGTCTAGGGGGAGACCCATGGATTTCCATGAAGTTGTTTTAAGGCACATGGGCACTCTGAGTGTTGGGAGACAAAGCTCTTCGGCACTCACACCTTAGTAAGTGAAACTCTTGCTAACGGTGACATGTATTGGGGGGGAGTGTTGGGTCTCAGAACTGGAAAGGTACATATTCACTTCAGTGGGTTTTAAATTACACCCACTGTGTATGCTCAAGGAACTGGGCCACCATGCTTAGCTGTGCCTTGGACAAATGTGTGTAGGGTGTCACCTTCAAACTGTACAGTGTAAACTTGGCCTCTTAACTTGGTATAGTATGTGGTCTCCAAAACTGTCTAAGGGAGACCCAAGGAATTGTTTTAAAAAATAGAACCCTGGCAAGAAGATGCAGTTAGAAAAAGGGCCTGCGATATAAAGCAGTCTTTTTGGGGGAATTTCTCTTTAAAGACAGAGAAAGCACGGACTCTATTTAGCCACCCCCTTTTATGATGGGGAGTCCTGGTTGCAGTGTAGGAATTTAGCAGAGTTGTTACTGTGCCCCAAGATCCTTTGAACTGGATGAGAAGGCAGGAAATACCCCTTCCAGTAGTAGGACAGGGTTGGCAGAGGAGGTTCTGGCCAGCCCATTGTTCCTGAAAGGACATTGTTGGAGAAATAAGGCTTCTGGTACAGGTGAAGCCTGAGGCCTGCCTCCAGGGATGCTTTGGGATCCCATTAAGCCAAGACATCAGGGCTACCTGGCATTTGCCCTGAGAAGTACCAATGGAGGCTAGCTCAGGGCAGAGACCAGGTATGGGGGCCATGGTTTGCTCTCCAAGGCCAAGCAGAGGCTCTGAAGTGTCCATTTCCCCTTTTGTTACTGCTGAGTTATTGGAGGAGCCTGTGGGGCCAGGAAGGCAGGCACTGAACCAGCCCTTGAGGAAAAAGAAAGCAAAGGAAGGCACAGGGACCATCCTCATCTCCTCCTGGAGTGTTCTGCTGGGGGTGTCTCTTAGGAGTCCACAGGGATCCTGATCTGTTCTTAGCCAGGGTCTCAGCCAGGCCTGTGGTCAGTCTGCCACACTGGGGTGCCTTAAGGCTTACCCATAGGTTTGTTTCCTTTACCCAGGATTCCCCCAGGGAAAGCAGAGGTGAGGCAGCCTTGCCTGGAACACTTTCAGGCAACCATGACTTCAGTACTTATCTCTAAAATAAATGCACCACAGACAAGACAGTGTGGTCAGGAGCTGGGGAGTTACTGTAAATACTAGCCAGCCAGGGCTTCCTATTTCTGTGCCTGTGACTCCCTGGACACAGACTCTGGCCAGCCCCTCCCAGCCTACTCTTGTTTCTCCACCCCTTCCCAGGAAAAGCCTGGCCTAGATGTTCCTCATCTAGTAATCCAGCATTTCCAGCGATCTTGTATGCCTGGAAGAGAGTTTCATAAGGGACCTGATTTCTAAATCCAAGCTGCACTCAGATGTGGTTCTGACTATCTCCAGGGAAGAGAGCTTTCACACTTTCTTTGGGTTCATAGCAAAACCTCAATGATTGGTAAAACCCAGAATGGTGTCTCTGTGCACTTCCTGTATACTGGGCACGGTTTTGGCCTTCCCATGTTAATTCCAAACCATCTTTCTTATGGTCAGAGAATATAGGACTTTCGTCTCTATACATTCTTGAAATGAGAACAGTAAAACAGCAGCAGCAGCAGCAGCAACAACAACAACAACAACATACACTTGTCAGTAAGCCACAAGTCAAAGCCAGGAAGCCCAACTCCAGAACTGTTTTCCCAACCCTTAGTCCACACTGAGAAGATGGTATCTATCCATTTCTGAGTTCCATGATACAGGGAGATGAGTGTGGAAAGGTCGAGGGCTAGTGAGGTAGACAGGTGATTGTGCATATCCATCAAGGTTTCCTGCGGTGGTTTGAGTGAAAATGAATCCCAGGGAGTGATACTACTGGGAGGTGTAACATTGTTGGAGTAGGTGTGGCCTTGTTGGATGAAGTGTGTCACTGGGGCTGGGCTTTGAGCTTTCAAATGCCCAAGCCAGGCCCAGTGTCCCTTTCTCTTCCTGCTGTCTGCCGATCCAGATGTAGAACTCTCGACTCCTTCTCTGACATCGTGTCTGCCTGCAAGCCGCCATGCTTTCTGCCATGATGACAGTGGACTAAACCTCTAAAGAGGGGCTTTGCCAAAATCAAGTTGTTCATAGACAAGGAGGAGTTTGGAGTTTAGTCCCAGGCCCATGTGATGGCCTTTGAAGGAGGTGCCACTGTGATTATGTGTGTCTAGCTTTGCATTCTGGTTCTTTACCTCACAGCTCAGGGTCCCAGGGTGGACTGGAATATATACTATCTCTGTGTTCATTGGTATCTCATCTGTAAAGTGCGAGTAAAACTGTCTCTGATCTTCCTGGATTATTATGCGGTAAGAGGTGTCTGGTCTCACAGTAGAGTAATTCTAAGCTGTTCTTGGTGCCTACTGTTTCCTCTCATACTTCAGAGGAGATAAGATTCAGGACTCCTAGGCAGGCAGTAAATAAGAGTTCAAATTCCTCTCGAATGTGTGCCTTTCACGATTCAGGGAGACATATTGTGCAGCTGCAAAGGGTTCCAGCAGCTTTACTCTGTCTTTGGGAGATTTCAGCTAACAGAGACTGATCACACTTAGAGATGGCCCGAGGAACCACAAATCAGGCCTTTCTTTGTTCTGAAAACGATGCTTGAAACCCAATTCCACTCTGCACCCAATGGTACCAGCTGTCAAGGCCCACGAAGAAACATAGAACACACGCAGAATTGGGACTTTGTCCCTAAGTTGCAGGGCAGGTCTTTACGTGAGCCCTTTTGGACCTATAGTGGATGCTTTTCCTTAAAATAAATGTTTCAGTGGTTTTCTTGATGGCTCACTCACAGATGTTTTGGCTTTATCAGGATAGCCAAGAGAGATGGTGTTGAAATTTCACCTTGTCTCCCAAGGTGACAGAATCACGGTGATACCCTCTAAGGGTTGGCTGTACTCCTCCTATTCCGTGGGTACTCTCTCCAGTCATTGGCTTTGCTCTCTCCCTCTGAAGCAAAAGAGATAAAGGCTTTTTGGTGTTGTTACCCCCTGATTACTACATCATTATTGCTGAAGCCTTTGTAGATGTCCCATTCCTAAGGAACTGTCCTCTGTTGTCTCCATTGCTTGGGCCATCTGTTCCCTCCTAGGATTCTCACAGAGAAAACCCATGGCTCAGCTGCCTTCTAGAACCCTCACTGATACAACTGTATCTCCTACCTGCCTTGGAGGAAAGCGAGTGTTCTGTTCTCCAGGCCCCCGTGCTGAAGGAGGATTGAGTTCACCGATGTCAGCGTTGAGTTGTGGAAGAACAGCAGTAAGTGGATGGGTAATTGATAAGAATGGCTAAGAAAAGGGAAACCATTCAAAGTGAATAATGTAAGACCATTAGTGTGGCCTGATCAGTGCAGGACTGTAACCTGAGCTACTTAGGAAGCTAAGGCAGGAGGTTTGCAATTTTAAGTCCAATTTGGGTGACCCAGTGAGTCCATAGCAAAGCCTGGGCTATTCAGTGAGACCCTGGCTCAGAATCAAAAGCAAAAGATGGGTGAAGTGATAGCTCAGGGGGAAGGTGCTTGCCTAGCCATCTCCAATGATCAATCTCCAATACCACCCCAAACAAACACCGAGTGAAACAAAAAGTTTAGAGGTACCGAGTCCCCCAGAACATCTTAAGGAAACTGAGAAAATTCTATTAGGAGTCAAACAATTCCTTCATAAATTTTTCTGAACAAATAGTTAAAGCCCTAAAGATTGATTGGTAAGGGTGCTCAATGTAGGATTCGTCACAAGTGACAAGAGTGAGGGCATTGTAAGCAGAGATTGCTGGTCAGAGAAATCCTGCCAGGCTATAAACGAAGTGGGTGACCCAGCATTATAGTTTCAACCTATCTGCTTGCAAGCTACCTGCCTAGTGGGCTCCAGGTCAGCCAAGGCTACACAGTGGGACCCTTGTTTTGTCCAGAGCAAAACAAGGGCAAAGAGAGTTTGCATATGTAATAATCCCATGGTCCCATGGTTTAAACATGAAAGATACTTGCTGAAATAAAAGATGTGATTTTAGATGGTATGAGGTCTATTTTTATTTTTTCTCCTGTTTTCAAATTATATAAATCATTAATAATCTCTACTCCCTAAGTAGATAAAAATCAATGATAAGACAGTATTTCCCAACTCCACATCCATATATGTATATTTATATTTAAAAAAATATATATTATAAGAAGCACAGACTACCAGTCACCTGAGCTCAGTTCTCAGCAGAAAGCAGTACAAAGAAGTCACAAAAGCCAAACCAAGAGCCTCTTCTCACGCACCATCCTCCCAGAGAAATAGCCCTTTGATGATTCATTGTGGAACTATATGCATATACCAGCAGATCTAAGTTCCCCTCAAATAAGCCAATATTGATTTTATAATCAGAAAATTATAACATGCATGTACTTAAGATGTGAGCAGTTTTATTGTCTGCCCTTTGAGGAGCAGGCTAGGGCCACACTCATTGCCCATCCGGACCCTACTCAGTAGGCCAGGGGGCTGGGAGGTGGGTCTTGGAGTCACTGGTCTATGATGTCAGGTTGGGGATGTGTCCCCTAATACTGCATTTCTCACTCTTCTCCAGGCTTCTATCCAGATACCTCTACCTGCTTCCTGATTCCTTGACTCTTGGGCAAACCACATTTAATTTTTTTTTTATACTCTTTCCCTACCTCCGTCTTGCCCCACCCCCAACTTCTTTAGAATATAGGCCAATGATTGCACAAAAAAACAGGGAACCATGGGGCCTAACATATTGAGCAATAATATAGAAGATTCATAAAATTAACTGGAAGCCACGTCCCAGTGCAGCTTCCTACTTATGGAACTCATGTGACTTTTGGATAAATTGCTAATTTGTGTGCGTGTATGTGCATGCATGCGTGTGTGTGTGTGTGTGTGTGTGTGTGTGTGTGTGTGTGTGTATGGATGGAAGCAAGGATATTGTATATACTAGGGAAGCATTTAGCCACTAAGCTGATGTTTTTCTTTGGAGCATGAGCATGGCACAGGTTCAAGGTCATAAAGACTGGGTTGGAACCCCTATTTCTATTCAACAGCCAGGTGAGCTTAGAATGATGTTTCATTCCTTTGTCTGTACAATGGGTCTAATCTTCCTTCCTTTTTTATTTTTATATTCTTTGTTTACATTCCAAATGCTTTCTCCTTTCCCGGTTCCTCCCTCCCCATAAGTCCCATAAACCCTCTTCCCTCCACCCATTCCCCAATTACCCCCTCCCATTTCTCTGTCCTGGTACTCCCCTACAATGCTGGATCAAGCCTTTCCAGGACCAGGGCCCTCTCCTTCCTTCTTCTTGGGAATCATTTCATATGTTAATTTTGTCTTGAGTATTCAGAGCTTCTGGGCTAATTAATATCCACTTAAAGTGACTGAATTCCATGTGTATTCTTTTGTGATTGGGTTACCTCACTTAGGATGATATTTTCTATTTCCTACCATTTGCCTAAAAATTTCATGAATTCATTGTTTTTAATTGCTAAGTAGTATTCCATGTTGTGAATATACCAGATTTTCTGTATCCATTCCTCCATTGAGGGACATCTGGGTTCTTTCCAGCTTCTGGCTATTATAAATAAGGCTGCTATGAACATAGTGGAGCATGTGACTTTATTGAATGCCGGAATCCTCTGGGTATATGCCCAGGAGTGGTATAACAGGGTCCTCTGGAAGTGTCATGCCCAGTTTTCTGAGGAACTGCCAGACTGATTTGTAGAGCAGTTGTACCAGCTTGCAATCCCACCAGCAGTAATATTCCTTTCTTCTGTGAATGCTACTATAGTAGTAAGGCCACTGCACCAATGCACTTTAAAGTCTCCGGAATGTTGAGGATATGCAAAGGACATTTTGAGCCCAGGGATTGTCACTTGATCAGTGAGATGGAAAAGATCCATGCCTTCACTTAATTATTTAACAAACAGGAACTGTACATAGTCTTCATTATATGCCACAGTCTCCTGAGTTCTACCCACGCGGTGAAAGAGATGTAACTACTGTCTTCAGTTTATAGGTGAGGACACTACAGGGAGTTGGGGTAACTTGTTCCAGGTCATTCAAGTAGCAAGTAGCAAGGCCAAGATTCCAGACTCAGGAAGTACTATGGCTCTAGGGTCCACCCTCCTCACCATCACACATGAACATTTCTCTGCTCGTGAGGTTTCACACTGTAAAGAAGAAAATCTGCGAGCTAAGAGAGACCAGGCATGACTCTTAGATCTGCCTCTTGATTGTGTGGTCTTGGGATGGTTCACCAGTCTCTGAGCCCTGATGTCTTTATCCATAACACGGGAATGAAAAAACACCCATGTCACACCGTTCCACAGAGATTTGATTGAGGCATGCTGCTGTCTTCAGGGACATGGTGAATTGCGTGAGGGTGATGTGAATTAAAATTTGTGTGCCGGGCTTTGCTGAAGCCAAACCCCAGCCACTTACTTTGTTTCTGGTTCATTTCAGACCCTTTCAACTTCAGTTGTCCTTTTTTTTTTCCTAAGTGACAGCCAGTAATGCCACATCTTCCCAAGTGGGGAGAGCTCTACACATACCCTTTTAGACGCTGGGGGTGCTTGCCTTACAGATGGGGGTCTGCAGGTTCCTCTCCACACTCCTGGACTGATTCTCTGCTGCTTCCTTTTTTTTTCCCCCAGTCCCAAGGCGTTAGTTCTCAGCCTCGCATTTCCGTTGGGTTCCAAACTGCCAGTGTGATCCCACACTTTGCTGCATGTTTCCCAAACCTTGCCAGCTAATTTTAGGGTTGAGGAACGGCTCTGATGAGCCTCCTGCCCACGTGGGGTTAAAGTTACCAGTGGCCTCTGCTTCTGGTCAGACCCGCTGGGAACAACAGCAATCACTTCCCGAAGCTTGGTGTGGGCAGGAGCTGGGCCAGGGCAGTGGGTAGCAGCTGGGCAGAACACTTCTAAGACCATGGGAGTCTCGCCACAGCCCACGTTTTCACAGAAAAGGCATCGCCTCTAATTCAGTGAGGCCTGATGTTATCCTGTTTTTCATAGCATTTTGGCTCCAGAAAGACCTGATATTTACTACTGCAAGAAAAACCCCAGCGATAGGCTCTGCCTTACCAGAGGCCCCTTTAGAGGATAAATGCTGATTTTGACAATAAGGAATGAGTCCAGCCACAGCTCTTTACTTTCTGCTAAAGACATCACAAACCACATATTGATTTTTGGAAAGAAAAGAACTAGGAAGAAGCATGGGCCAATTAAGAATTAAACTAATAGTTTATTACCCTCTGATCTCTCAAGCAAGTAGCAGTAGGAAGATGTTTTGCCTCCCTACCCCCACAGAGACATAATAATTAGGCAACTATGTACATAACCTCTTATTAAAATCCAAGCCAGAGCTGTTTGCTAAGGTTTCTTTGCTGGATCCTAAAGAATGCTCTCTGCTTCTGCAAAAAATTTCTTCCCTTTTCTGAATGGTTGTTAGGCGGGGAAAAAAAAGTTCCTTTCTCCTCTCTTGCTTTACCAGGGGCCCCAAGGAAGGCCAGGTTTGCTCTTGCTTGTTGGCAAGTAGATGAACGAAATCTTGACAGTCAATTCCTTCATCTGCATGCTCCACCCACCTCTATGGAGAAGACTGACTGTGTGTGCTATTCGTCATGGACGGAGAACAATGTGGCAGGAAAAAAAAATACCGAGAAGTTAAGGGGGTGTGGCAGAATTGCCAAGATTGACACTATAAAATATCTGGGTTTGTATGGTGTGCTGGAATCTGGAGAAGTTTATGAGTCCTCTCCTAAAAGAACTCCTTGTCCGAGGCACACCGATGGCAGAGACTGTGATTTCAAAGTTGTCTTGGCTTGAATGTACATCAGCACCGGAGACACCTGCACGGGGTGGAGTTTTAGATGTGCGAACTCTATTTTATTAGAGCTTGAAGACTTTCGTCCAACTGTGCTTATAATGCTGGGGAGAAAACCTACACCAGTCTCTTGAGTAGTCTTTCCCTGCTGTGGATATCTGCCATTGTCTGGTGGCTGCGATGACAGATGAGAAAGGAGTTCGGTTCATCATATTTTCTATGCACTGAACTTCTGCAGGTTTACCAGACCTTTAGACCTCACCACAGCATTTTCAAAGCCAATGATTTGAAGAATAACATCAATGTCACACAAGGAGTAACTTCACACTTAGGCCCTGTCCCTCTGTTTACCCACCCTAACATCATCAACTCTTGCGTGTGGCCAAATGTTTGTAGTTTGAAAATTTCCTAAGTGGTTCTAATGCACACCAAGAATCAAGGTTCTAAAAGAGAAGGGACAATCTCTCTTTCATCTGTGTCACATTTCCAGTGTCTTGGTAGGGTCTGGCCATGAAACAGTGTTGAGTAAATGTCAATAGACTTTTAATTATACCCACACGAAGCATTTAGTAAGCCTTGTCAGATTTCCTTCCAGTGCCAGTGAATATTGATACATGGTTTCTGCAAATAATCATAAGGAACTACATCTCAGGATTTTAATTATCACTGGACCATTGCTGGACCTGGACTAGGACATGTTTTGCTTGATCTTTCCAAGTATATTCTCTGTAGGGACTTCATTCTGTCTGTTGCCACCTGGGGCCTCTGGAATACTCCTGACTTGGGGCAGATTCTTAGACACAGAAAGAAAACATGAGGAAGATATAGGTAATTATGCCAAGGCTCCATGTAACCCTTTATGTGCCACACCTGGCTCTATATCACTTAGTACTGAAACTTGGGGCACTGCTCTCAGATTCTGACCAGTGGCTGGGAGACCCATCTCCCTGCCCCCTCTCCCAGACCGCCTGCCTCTGCAATGGTTTGTCCATGCTGTGTAGCCCTTACTAACTCAAGTCCTTCTGTCTCTGTGACTGAGACCTCAGAACACTGGGCGATGGTTGTTACCCTTACCACGGTTTAGGCTTGGCCACCATAGTTCCCCTGACCCACGAGATTGCCTAGCTGATGCGGCAGGAGTGTATGTCACTTGACTTCAATTTAACTGTCCTGGCCCCTTCCTTATATTGCCAAGAGATTTCCTAGCAGAAACGTAACCCAGCGATTCAGGCAATTATTCACGTACTCCCCCACATCATTAGTTTTATGGAACACTGCCAGGGGGCATATTTTTTTTCTTCCCTGGGACTCCAGAGAATAAAGGAAATAGAACTCCTACCATGAAGTCATATTAAGGAGTTTATTTCTCAGAAAATACCCCAATAGCACGTTTATAAAGCCTCACTTGGACCACATTTAGGAAAGGAATTATTTCTATTACACCTGCTGGCATGAGCAATCACGGTGTAGATCTCCTGTCTTCTGCAACATAGATTTAAAAATATTTTTTATATCATCTCCTGACCACAAAAGGGTGCCTGTTGCTACTACAGCAAAGACATGGTCTATGCTGGAGCTTGGCTTTAGGTAGGATGACTATAATTCAATCATCCAAGTTATGATGCACCTGGGCGAGACATTAAGTTGTATTGGATAGCAGATGTAACTCGAGAGGACCTCCACTCCCATGTAATGAAATCTTCCTGCGTGCATCAGAGTAAGCCCAGAAAGAATGCAGTTAAGCTGGGTAAAATATAAACATATATTGAAAGTAGTTTCCTCTACTAAGCTGAAGAAATGAAGGATCATGAGGTACATCAGGTAGTTTTTTTTGTTATAACAAGGCTGTGTAACAACCATCCCCAGACTCAGTATGTTAAAGCTGAACTATCCTAGCATATCCATCTGTAAAACAAATAATCTAGGCTGTGTTTGAATCCAAACTAAAGGTTAGGAATAACCCTGTGTCACATGTCACTTCTTTCTCCATGGACCAGTGGGTAAAATGGGGTACTCTCTCTGTGGCAACAGCATGAGCAAAAACACATGAGTGGGAACAGGGGTTGCTTCCTGACATCAAGGCTCGGATCTGGTCTTCATTCTTTCTACCCACATCTGATCTATAAAGGGCTGTAAGCCCAAGGCACACACACAAAGGGAAGATTCATAGAAGAGGCAAGACTTGAGAACAGTAGTGTGAATGGTGGCAGGGGGCATTAGGCCAAAGGGGCTTGCTTTTCCTTACTCCAGCCCTCTAGGCTACGGTAGTGATAGGTGTACTGACTCAACCATGACAGCCAAGGTGTTAACGCCAACAGACACCAGAGCGTCTGTGTCTGAGGAGGCAGGTTGCTGTTCTTCATGTTCTGAAGAGAAGTGAGCTTACCCTGATGGAGACTGAACCTCCAAAGGAGAAAGCATAGAAGGGGAAGATATGGATGGATTCTGGGGAGCGACACCATACTAGTGAACAGGTGTGCAGATGGGGAACTCTCTGGATTCTCAGTCAGATCCATTATGTATCTCCCCACAAGATGGGGAAGTGAGGGGGATGGACAGAGGAACTACAAGTCCACAGGCACGTGCTTCTCTCATCTGAAGAGAGAAAACAGAAGCCGGTTTCTTGTGGGGTCAAGAACTAAAGTGTTCCCAACTTGGAGGATTCCCATGTGCCATGCATGGGTCCACAGAGCGCCCCCCGGTGGATGTTTTGGGTGTTGCTGTTAAGAGCTAACCTGATAAGCTCCTTTTGTTCTTTCTTTTGGATGGTGATGTCATGGGCTTGGTGGCCATCTTCATTCAGAGTCTCTTCCGGCAGTGTGCCTCTTCTCTGCTCACAGTGTCAGGGCTTCATCCTTTGCCTACCTGCTGTCAGAACCCTGCGTGGCTTCCTCTCAGGTAGGGGCCTGCGTGTTGAGAGCATGTTAATCAGGTAACACTAATCATGCTGATTATGTCTGGTTCAATAATGGATCACCCCTCCCCGGGAATCTCCTGTTTAACATTTAAACCAATTATAAGGCTCTGGGGAAATGGCTTAGATTGGGGTTGAGGATGTGAGAAAGGCAGGCTAAGGAGAAGCATTTGAGGTAAGGAGTTTCTGAGCCAAGCCTATCTTACCCTAGAGACGACAATGGGCTCTTTCTCTGTTCAAGGGTAGCTTTGATCCATGGTGTCGATGGATCACACAGATGACTGGCTTAAAGTTTGCAGAGGAGCCTGAGGAGTGGCCAATGGTCACCGGGACCTGTAGATTCTTTAACACCCTCTACAGCATGAATCTGGAATGTTCCCCCCAAAGCCTGTTGAAGACTTAGTCTCCAGTGTGGCTCTATTGGGGGATGGTATAATGTTTAAGGAATAGACCCTAGCGGGAGCTCTTCAGGTCATTGGTGGTGAGGCCCTGAAAGAGACTGTGTAACCTGACTCCTCCCTCTTTTGTGTTTCTTGACCATGGTGTGAAAGGTTCTAGGACACGACCTCTTCGCCCCCTCCCCCCACTATGATGTATTATTATATCACAAACCTGAAACAAGGGAGACATTTTGTCATGAAATGAAATATCCAGATGGTAGTCATAATAGACCTTTTATGTTATAAGTTGACTTTCACGGGTATTTCTTTAAGTAACAGGAAGTTGACTTACACAGTGTTCCTGTCCCTTTCTTCTCCTCCCTCCATTCTTCTCATTTAAACCTCATCTTCTCTTTCATCTTGAGCTCTTTCAGTAACTTCCTAGCTAGCCTGTCTGTAGTCTCTAACCCCCATATAGCACAGCAAGAATTGCGTTTTTTTGTTTTTTATTTATGTAATTAAAATGATTATAAAAAGTAAAGATATTATAGTGAACATCTATGTCTTTCCTCTGATAGCAAAATAGAGAAAAAAATTGTGCATAATTATAGAGGTGTTGGGTTTTCACAAAATAAACACATTTGCATGACTGGCATTACAAACAGAAACAGAACCTTACCAACCTCTCTGCCCCCTTCCTGTTTCACACTACTCACAAAGGTAACTATGTTCTGAATCCAACAGCATAGCCCTGTTGCTTACGTTTGAAATCCACGAAAATTCATCCCTTCAACATGTGTGTTCTGTTTATTTTTAATCTTCTTTTAAGAAAGACCTTTTAAAAGAGAAATGTAGTATGCCTGTGTTCTAATTTTTACAATCTCTCCCCTGCTACAGTAAGCCACACATCCTCAGTGGGAAAGCGCGGCGGGTTCGTGTCATGACAGGCTGGTATATGCGAACAGCTTTGCCTTGAACATGTTTCTTTTTGTCTAAGCAAATGTTTTTGCCAAACAAGGAAGTTCTGATGCTCCATTTTTTTTTCATAGAATGAGCATTCTAAGCCACACAGACAGCTTTCATGACTCATTGTCCGCCTCTTTTCCTAAATGTCTGTTTCCTGGAAGTGGGAACCATGTTTGGATGCTTCTCTGCAGCCAGCGATCCTGACACAGTGACCGAGTTTTATAAAGACGTTTAAGAAGTGAATGCACTGAAGGACAAAGTCCTGTCATGGAGAACTGCAGTGCTTCTGCTTGCCGGCCCCCTCTTGGGAGGGGATGGTCTTTACTTTGTTCTTTGAGAGACTGTTTCAGCAGTCCATCCTTATGCACTCCAGGGCCAGCAAGACCACCATTAAGCCCAGCCTGGGAATCTGACAGCAAAAACTGTCCTTTCAGATAGCGCTGCCTCGATATTTGTAGGATAGCCCCCAAACAATGGTTTCTTTTAGAGTAGGGGTTGGGAAGTAGCATTTATTCCAGAGCAGTCTTCTTATGGCCAATCACTTATCCAGTGATTTCAGGTTGGAGGTCACAACATTAAACTCACATCTCAACAAATAGGTAAGCCAGTTATCCTCCAAGTTTGTCAGCCCTGGGGTCCATATTGAATCCCATTGATTCTTCCAGGCTCTGGATGTGAGATCAGGACCAGAGGGAGGAAGGTTGCTTGTTGTCACTGTGAAGTAACATCTTTTGCTGTGTTGGCCGAAAGAAAACAGTCTTAACCAGTCTACCTCTCTAGCGTTATTAATGACAACTCAAAGATTTTGGAGCCTTATTCTCCCTCAGGATTTAGGTTCCCATGGTGTGTGTGTATGTGCGTGTGCGTGTGCGTGTGTGTGTGTGTGTGTGTGTGTGCATATAGAAAACAGAAATCAACCCTGATAGTCCTTTCTTGGGAGATATTCACCTTGCATTTTGAGCCAGGATCTCTTGTTGGCCTGGAACTTGCTGAGTACACTAGCAGCGTTGGCTGGCAAGCCCAGTTCCCCCTGCCTCCCCAGTGCTGAGATCTCAATGAGACACGATGCTTTCATGGGTGCTGGGGACTGAACTCAGATCCTCACAGTTGCAAGGCAGTTCTTTGCTGTCACAGCTGTCTTCTTATTGTCAGGCTTCACAAGGACTGCCACTGTCTTTATGTCATGTAATGAAAATAAATATTTGCTTTAGATTTTGGTAGGGATCTTGGCTGTACCATTGGCTAACTTCATGACTTAGAGCTTATGATCACTCCAATCCCAGGATTGTTAACTGCACTGTAGGAAGAAATGTTTATTTCATAAATTTGTTGGGAGAATGAAACAATCAGCGTAGTAAAAGATAGGCAAGGAGGACTCATGGCCTTTTCTGCTTGCGTATACAGACGGACAGAGGGCTAGAAAGAAATACAATAGATGTGCAGTGTATACGCACACATGCAATCTATTTTTTTTTTTTTTTAGTATGTGGTGTTCTTTTTAAACGCGTTTACTTATTGCTTACGTGTTCTGAGACAGCATTTCGCTATAATTAGGAAAGGACGTCCTTACTGTTCTGCATTCTTTAGTTTCTCAGCTCCACTTTGCTTCACCTTAAACTAAATTTTACTTTTGCATCCTCCTAATTTTTTTAAACTTTTTTCCTCTTTCTTTGAAGCTATGCCTTCTTTCAGTTTATTGAGAAACATTTATATGCATATATAAATTTAATAATTTATAAACTTAATGAAGGGGATATAGCCTGAGGCATGCATCATCAAATGACTTTATCATTGTACACTTGTCAAGGCACGCATTTAAATAGGTGATATAATCTTCCAGGGCCACCATCTCTTCTGTGGCCATTCACTAACTGAACTGTTGTCATCAGACAAACGGCACTGTAGGCACATGTCCACTTTCTTCTGGCTCTTAAAACGACACATTCACAGGCTTCTCGTTTTCTTTGTGCTTTAAGCAAAGTGCAGTCAGGCTAAACATGGCCCTTCCATCAATTTTGTAAATAAAGTTTTTCTCAAATAGAGCCACATTCCTTCGTACACGGTCTACGACAGCTTGCTTTCATGCTGCACAGACTATGATTTGCAAAACCCTAACTTTCACTGCCTGGATTTTTACAGACAGCTATTGTCTCCCCTCTTTTGCTCTCCTAATGCTTTATTGTTAAATGAAGGAAAATACCACACCAAATCCCAGCATGGAAAGGAAGTGTGGGCAGGAAGTCCCGCCTCTAGCTGAGGAACTGTTTGGTGAACCTGTTGTTTGGCATCACAGGGGTCCAAGACTTTACTGTTTCTGTGGGCATTGCCCTGTTCACTCCTCCCTGACTCTTACATCAAAACAGGAACTGATGTGTTTGGCTCCTCATGGAAAACACCTATCACATTTATGCTGGGTGATCAAGAACGGGGTTAGTAAAAAATTATTTTGAAGAACTCCAAAAAGGGATGGTACAGAATCCTGGATGTCCCATAAAGAACCTTTCCCTACCTTCAGCCTGAAGGCTCAGGTGGGGGAACATGTTATTGGACTCCAGATGGAACCACTTCATGGAGAGATGCCTTACAAGAGCTCTGGCATTTAGCTGAGCACTGAATCACAGTGACTGGGAGGGAGGAAGCCAGGGTAGCACATGCCCCACCTCTGCTTCCCTGAAATGCCCTACTTTTGTTGCCTGGTTGCTGAGTTCTACCAGAACTGGAGGACAAGGATCCCTCACTGCAAGCCCGTGACCTTTACCACCTCCAGCCAAGCTGTAAGTGGGACAGGGCGAGTGAATGAAAGGCAGCCAGTACTTGGAGTTCATGTTGGCAAACTCTTGTTTAGACTGTCCCACGGAATGAAGATAATGGACATGTTCCTTCTCCATTGTCTACTATGCCCCAGGTGGCTGCCGAGTCTTGGAAATGTGTGTATGGACCTACGAACTGAATCTTTAATACATTTTATTCCATTTTAATTTTATGTTAAATATCCACACATAGGCAGTGTCTGCCACATTGGAAGCATGGCTGTGTGTGGATTCCCGTTTTCCTTCATGTATTGATTACAGTGTATTTTCCTAAATGGTCATTATTGCTGGGCGATATTTTTTTGTTTCTTATTTCGTCGAGTCTGACACACATGATCAATTCTGGATATCTGAGATAGCTCCTCTTGCTCCTTTTTGTAGAAATAATCTCTGAAGCCTCATTGCCTCTAAGAGCAAGGCTTCAGAGATCATTTCTACAAAAAGCAAGGTCTTCCTTATATGACTCTTTAGTTATCACTTCATATCCCTCTTGGATCTCTTCCACGTCCTTGCACCATGAATTTGTAGCCAGATGACAGCTTTTAAGCTGAAGTAGGAGAACATTCCTGGTGGATTCAGGAAAGATAAACTTCATCAAGTTAACGGAATGCCCTAGAAGACACCTGCTATTTTAACCAGCAAAGATCTAGAGTCTTTGTCTGGGATCTGGGGTTCAGTCATGTCTGCTAGCCCTGCTACCCAGCTTAAAGATGAAGATGCATCATTAGGAGCGATTTTGGTTTTGAGCCAGGGGGATGGCTTCGTTGGTGAAAAACTTGCCGTGTATGCTTGAGGACCCTGGTGTTTGTAATTCTAGTGCTGTGGAGGTAGAGACAAGAGGCTCCCTGGAGCTCACTGACGAGCCAGGGTAGCTGCATCTGTGTGCTCCAGGTTCGATGAGATTCCTTGCCTCAAAAAATGAGGTGAAGAGGGATGGACAAAGACACTTGGTATGGACTTCAGAGATCCACATGAATCCTCTTACACACACAGAATATACATGTAGGCATACACATAAAAAGAGTTGATCATGGTTCTTAAAGCATCATGGCTTTGTGAAGCTGGACCAGGTCTTTTTAGAATGGCTATACACAGTTCTGCTAACCTCAGAATCCCTCTCTTGTCATCTTTTCTGTTTGACAGACACTGTTGCCTGTGAGCTCAGGCCATGATTTTAAATGTGCATAATCTCCGGGCTGAAACGGAATTAATACCTATTGCTTGATTTTCACACAGAGACATTAATTACTATTTGTTTTACATTTGCATTCACAGGTATCTGTGGAGGAAAATTAGCATACTTTGTTGTTAGGCTATTATTAAAATGACAGTTGGGAAAATATTTGAAAAATATTGTCTTTCTCCCCGCTTCCCTTTTTGGCATTGGCATTATTATTTTTCCCCTACCTTCTCTGTAAGTTATATCTGTTGCACAATTTTGGAATTCTGAATAAGAAAGGGAGAGCCTTTTAGAACATGGATACCGAGGACAAAATCAAAACGGTTAGAGCCAAGGTTTCCAAATGGCCTTTGCATTTGTGTATAAACAAGCTAAACTGGTCCAGCCATTCAAAGCTGGTGAATCAGAGGTGCCTAAAGCCTAAGGAAAAAAAATCTTCTGTGGCTTTAACCCTTACATGTGTGGAGTGTATGTGCACACACTGGATTTAGCTGGGTTCTCTCTTCAATTGAGATCTGCTAACGTTCGGGCCAAGAGGATGAAGAAAAAGAAGAATTCTTGTCTTTCCTGGCTTCCAAAACCCAAGATTCATGGTCACTGAGTACTGGAAGCAGCTGAAACCGGTCACCTTTATCCTGAGTCCCAAAGATGGAATTCATGCTACTGTGTGTGGCTCAGCTGCAGAATCACTCAGACTCGCTCTGTACTTACAGTTCCGTTTCGGGCTTTGTTATTCCATTCACTGTTTTACAGATCAGCTGAGATGTAGCCGCAGTCTCATGCTGCTGGCTTTGGATCAGCGGAATCCTGGAGTCTACACAGGCAAGGGCCCTGCCAAGTGGCTTCTTTGCCTCTGTGTATCCTTGAACGTGAACGTTCATTGACATCAGTCAACACTGGTGTTTGTCACAAGCTGTTCTCTTAGTGCAGGATGCCCTTGGCTTTTGGGGGGGAACTCATATTCTGGGAAAGCTGGTAGGATATTTGGAAGGCTTGATTGACTGATTCATTTAGTCATTCAACAAACATTTGTTGGACCTTGTATGTGCAAGATCCCAAGGAAAGCATTTGAAACAGAACAAGATAAGCTCCCAATCCTTGAAATGACCATGTTTCTCACACACTGCTCATAAATCTCCTGTTGGGTTTGTCACTTTCAAAGTTGAGGATGTCTCCCAGGAGGTCAAGCTTGGGCATCTGGATTTTGAATCTGCATTTTGTACAAGCCGTGGGATAGTGGAGAAAACTCTGTAAAATGTGCAGCAGGGAACACACAGACACAGACATAGATACACACACACAAAGACACAGACATACATATATACAAAAGAGACACAGACATAGACACATGCGAGAGACACAGACATAGATACACACACACAAAGACACAGAATACATATATACAAAAGAGACACAGACATAGACACATGCAGAGAGACACAGACAGATACATACACACAAAGACACAGACATACATATATACAAAAGAGACACAGACATAGGCACATGCAGAGAGAAACAGACATAGATACACACATAGATATACACAGATATATGTATACACACAGAAAGACACAGACATACATATATGCAAGAGACACAGACATAGAGACAGAGACACAGACAGATACACACACAGAAACAGAGATACATATACACACAGAGAGACACAGACAGACACATGCAGAAAGACACAGACATAAATACACACACAGAGAGAGACACAGACATAGATACACATAGAGACACAGATATACAAACACAGACAGACATACATGCATACACATGTGCACGTACATGCTTGTGCAAGCGTGCGCGTGCGCGCGCACACACACACACACACACACACACACACACACACACACCCCTACTCAGGTTGAAACAGGTCCCCTAGTTCTTTCTAGCTGGCTTCTGAGTCTCTCCTGTATTCAGGTAAGGTTTTCCTCTCAAGAGAGGGATATGCCTTTGCTTCCAGAATTCAGGAAACCAAGGCAGGAAAACTGTGGGTTCAAGGCCAGTCTGGGCTGCATAGCAAAGTGAACAAAACAAAATAAACTTAGAAGAATTTTCCCATCTCCAGCAGGGAGCTTGATCCTACTGGCTCTTTACAAACCTGAAGTTTGTATAAGAAAATGCACATATTTTATGTGGAAGCACACACACACATAATTCGGAGTTAAACTGTAAGTTTTACCTTTCCATCAGACATATCCCTCTGGAAAGAAACCAGCTTCAGATGTCTATGCAAATTCATCCTCATCTGGTGCATTTCTATTTCTGAAACAGCACAGTATCTTTGAATCTAATGAACAGTGGGGCTCAGTGGTCAAGGGTGCTTGCTGCCAAGCCTGGGGACTTGAGTTCAAACCCCAGCCAGAATCTTTGTGGTGGAGGGAGAGAATTAGCCCCGGCATGCTGTCTTCTCACCTTCATGAGTATCTTGTGGCCCATATGTGCACAGGTGCGCATCGCATGCATGAAATAAACAAATGTAAAAATTAAAATGAAACAAAAATAACAGTGACGATTGAATCTTCACTTTGGAACAAATCTGTGCAAAGCATTTAATATTTGTGGAAAGTTCTAAAAGTTACTCTTCTGTCCATTTTCCAGTTGATGTGGCCAAGGCTTAGATACTTAAATGGTGATATTTCTAATTTTCAAAATACCCATTCAGTTTCCTTGTGGTAGAATTTGAAAGGGGTCTGTCTATGTGACACTGGACCCCTTCCTGGACCAACACTTTTTCCTACATTCCTTCATATCTCAGCCTTCCTCACTGTCACAATAACCACGATTTTCAGTGTTTTACAGATGCCCAGTCCTCCACTGCCTCCTTTTCCGGGATAGCCTTCCTGCTGTTGGACAGGCACGTGAATCTGAGCTCCAGGGACCAGTCCCTTCTCAGTCTCTGACGTCCCCTGATGTGTCTTTGGGCAGCAATATGTAAAGGGCAATAAGATCAGGTGGTGGTGACGATGTGACAGGGTGTCAGCACCTATGGCCGTACCTGGGTTGTGACAAGCACCTGGGCAAAACGTTCCCAGTGACCCCTGGCTGGTGATTGACAAACAACATCAGTCATCAGAACAGCGGGGCACAAACCAGAAGGAAATGTTAAAGGCAGCTGTAAGAAAGGCCCCCGGGGTGTCCTGCCACTGTGGGCCCCAGGGACCCTGTCAGAGGGGAAACTTTCATAGGCAGAGGCAGCAAAAAGCAGGACTGTGCTTACAGGGTAAGAGCCAAGGAAATACTGTCCACTGTCCTGTCCTCTGGGGCCAAGACCTCTCAGGAGATTATAATGGCATTATAATGTCTCTAACTTTTGAAGGTCCAGTCCCACATCATCAGAAGTGTTTTACAACACACTCACACCTCTAATTACATATGCGTCATATAGAGTTATACTCGGTAGCCACCATATGTAATTTTTGCAGGCATTTAATGGCTACATTTATTTCTAATGTACATTTGTTTTCCAAAAACCTACCAGGCCCATATATTTAAAAGACATCATTTTTTTTTTTTGAGGATCTTAAATAAGCCTTGAGCACAGGGTCTGCAGTGCCTCATGGGTAAAACAGTACTGCCTCAGCATGAGCCAGGCAAAGGGTCTCTAGCCGACTTCGCTGTGACAACTTGTGCTGTTGTTAGCTCAGCCCCTGGCTCACCTCACCTGGCCCCTCCCTTCCCCCTTCTCAGTGCCTCAGTGGCATTAGAGTCCATCCATTGGCAGATATGGGTTACCTGTTTAGACTCCATTGCGGTCAAATGTGCCAGACCCCACTGTAGTATGAGCTGGGATTCCTTCTTTGGTTTGTATCCACAAGAAGAAACTCAGCTGGTCCTCAGCAAAAGAAAAGAGAATGTAAACACTTTAAGGTCTTAGAGATACTTCTAGACTAGAGATAGCAGGGACATGCAAATTCTTGGGCTTCCAATGTCTATCTCAAGAGTCAGAAACTCTCACCTCCAGGCAAACCCAATGTACTCTGAAGACAGACTCCATGCCAGGGCAGAGCTTCTCAGACCCCAAATACGTTAAGGACTTCTAAAACATGAGGATTCGGGCTGGGCAGTGGTGGCCCACACCTTTAATCCCAGCACTTGGGAGACAGAGGCAGGCAGATTTCTGAGTTTGAGGCCAGCCTGGTCTACAGAGTGAGTTCCAGGACAGCCAGGGCTACACTGAGAAACCCTGTCTCGAAAACCAAACCAACCAACCAAACAAACAAAAAACCCAAAACAACAACAACCCCCCCCAAAAAAAACCCAAAAAAACAACATGAGGATTTGGGACCAGCTGGTCTTCAGTGGGACCTGAGAGTTTGTGTTTCTAACAAATGTCTGTAGGGTGCCGGCCTCGGTCCATGGATCACACTTTGAGCAGCCAGGCAGTGGGCTATCCCAGCTTACTCATCACTGAACAGAAAGAAAGAAACCAATGGCGGGTGAAGGATGTCAGTTCCTCCATTCTCAGCTTCTTCATGTGTCACACACAGGAGATGAATACCTGATGAAACAGTCACAGATAGATGAAACGTTACATGCAAAGCACAGGACGTGGAGTATAATGGGTGACCAGTGGGTTTCCCCCAGTCTTACCCTCTCCATACAACTCATCAGATTTTCTTTTCTTGAATTCAGGTGTTAAGTATCTTAACGGTAAGGTAGCTAGGGAAGAGGATATTTGAATGAAATTAAATAATAAATGAGACACACCTTTAATATGTACTCCATCCCTTTCTTGTATCTGTCTAGGATTTGGCAAACTGAACTCTAAAGGGAGGAATGAATTCACAACAGGTAAGAGTTAGGGATAGCGGGGAAACGTTCTTTCTGGTAAGTGGGGCTCAGGCAAGCAGACCTAAGAGGACGTGTGCATTCGGGAGCTGACGGGCATTTACTGAGGACTTGCTGCCTGCTACTGTGCCCTGGCATTTGGGTTTAGCTGTGAGGGACGGATGGAATGTGTCCACCCTGGGCCACTTGGCCATCTGTCATCCCACAAGTCCCTCATTTGGTCTGGCTGGGGATTGTGCAGGAAGGAGGGAGACCTGTGTGTGTGTGTGTGTGTGTGTGTGTGTGTGTGTGTGTGTATGTGCTTGAGTCGGGGGCAGGGAAATCAGGGTGAAATTAAATTTCTGCCTCTCCTTTCTGGAATGCCAGCAGTGTGCTGAGAACAAACAAGGTAGTGCAGCTGGCTGCCAGCTCTCTCCTCGTCTTGGTTCAGAGCCTCTCAGGCTCCTGGTAGTTCAAGAACCTTCTAGATGCCCAGTCCTGTGACATCTTGCTTCTCAGATGTCACCTTTTCAGATAATCTCAATTGTACAGCTTCCACCATCTGCTGATACAACACCTAACATGCCTGTTAGAACTTCCCTCCCAGAGGAGGAAAGTTTCCTTCCATCCAAAGTCTCATACGCCATTGGGTGGAGCAGCAGCCATCTTTAAGAGTCCAACTGAGCCAATCCGGGAGCATGGACACTCCCACACAACTCACCAGTCTCCCATCACCAGCCATCTCGTGCTGCTGTCGAGGCTGATGGGCCTGAGTTTGCCGTGCACTTGAATGCTCTTCTCCATATTGAATTATTTTACACTCGCGGCTATCCCAGCTCCTTCCGAGCTTGCGGTCCTACAGTCTAAGGGAAGAAGAGCCCTGGTGTGCTCCGGTGAAACTTTCTCATTGTATGGGAGAACTGAGAGTGGTGGATAGAGTCTAGTGACTCTCTGGGATAGAGACCAAGGTAGAGAACTGTCCAGCAGAACTTGGGCAGTCAGTTAGGCTTGTGCCTTTTCAACTTTATCATAAGCACCAACTTTTTTTGGGGGGGGAACCCACCTCTGTTTACCTTATTTTCTTTAATAAGTCAGGTCCTGGCTCTACAGGACGAATGGCTTCTGGTGGTTCCCCACTGGCTACCACTGAGCTAAGAAGAGGTGTGGTAAGTGGGATGAGGCTCGCTGTGTGCAAGACTGTTCTAATCTGTTGCTCCTCTGTGTGGATAGTCTAGCAAGAGATATATGTACTCATGGGAAGGTAGGGTCCTCCTGGGATGGTGGGAGTCATATCTGGGATGGCAAATTGGGAGTGAGGGGGAACATGTTCTCCCATCCCATCTTACTTGGTGTCTATTACTGTCTACAATGGAAACAGTGATGGTCCCTTCAAATTTATAGCCATTGAGTACCATAGCCAGTGCTTTGCTTGGTCCATCACTCAACACACACACACACAAAACACAAAAACACACACATATAAAAATACACACACAAACACATACGTGCACACAAACATACAAACACACACATGTACACAAACACACACACAAACACACACACGCACACAAACACGCACAAACACACATGTACACAAACACACAAACAAACATATACACAAACACACACAAACACACACACGCATACATAAATACAAACATACACACAGCACACACATATACACATGCACACAAACACACACACACACACACTTCATAGAGTTCTTTCATTCAAAAGTAACACATACTGGCAAAATGAAGAAGATGGGAGAGAGAAGACCCACACATTGGACACATAGACACTAACGTGTGTGACCTGAGAGGTGTGCACATACCCAGGGTGTTTGTTGCACTGCTTTACCCTGGAGGTTCGCTCTGAGTTCTTCCATGGCTTGCTTCACCTCCAGGAATAAGTGGATTTCCCATGTTGTGACAAACTCCTTTCTTATTGTGCCCCTTTGGCAGCTGAGACAATCTCACCAGTGCCTGTTTAACCATTTGATGAGTATAACTACATTGGAATTATTTTGCTCCCCCCCCGTCACTGTAACGTGGTAATAAAAGTTCATCCCTATATGCTAATGTTTTATTTATCAATAGCCAAGCCAATGTAATAGCACTGAGGTTTTATTTTTTTCTTCCCCAATATAACACATTCCTACAAACACAGGATAAATCGATGGACACTGGATCATGGTTTTGATGTGTTATCAAATTATTTGAAAGCATTGGCTCCAGCTTTCTATCAACTGCCCTGCCTGAGAGAGGGCGGCAGGAGATAGCCGAGTAGTCACTAAAGAGACGGCCGAGCCCAGAGCTCACGGATTAGATTATCTGGCTTTGCACTCAGCACTCGCGCCTTACCACTTGCCAGCTTACGACAGGCCTTTTTAGCCTCTTTGTCCCTCCACTTTCTCATTTATTTAACGTGGCGTTCAGGCACCCTCTTACGGTGGCTTCATGAGTCCAATAAGTGGCTGCATGTAAATGCTTCGAATGGTCCACACAGTGAGCACCCAGAACCCCAGGGCGGAATGAGCAGAACTGCTAAGGCTTCGAGAAACCGTGTTGTTTCGGTTCGTGCTCCTGACAGTTGTGTGGAAGAGGGCTGACCCTGGGCTCACATAGAGTCCGAGGACACGCCCTCTCCTTGTACATCCTGCTGAGCAAATTCTTATAATTTAATCATGACTTTTAATGTTTGAAATGGTGCCTTTTACATTTTACTGAAGCACCGTTGCGGGCTGCTCTGTATTGTCTTCCCTGTTTATATTGCAATGCAAATTATTCCTGGTGGAGAGTTTACAAACTGCACTTCCATTATTAATAGGGTTATGATTTTCCCCATTCCGCTCTTATCTCTGTTGCTTGTGTGATGCATAATTCATGCTACTACCCTCTGCTGGTCTCAGTGCCAGGGCACAGCAGTCTCCCCCTCTCTCTCTTTCTTCCTGATGACAGTAATTGGTATTCAGTGAGAGTAAAGTGACCATGTCCCTAGCTTCTGCCTCTCTCTAAAGGCGGTCCCTGGAAAGGCTCACATTCAGGGATAATAGAAGCTCTAGCCCGTTTACTGCCAAGGCTTGAGTCCCAGTTTGAATTCAGCTCTGGGTCCCAGACAGGCACACACAGGGCTTTCCAGAGTCCTCAAACTATTGGCACGTCAGAAGCAAATAGTATCTCCATTGGGGTAGGATAAAGGACCACTGGGAGGCTTGAAATAGCAGGGGGAGCCATCTCAGCCTATATCAGGCTTGTGGAATCTGGATACTCACTTCTTACCATCAGATATATAACTTTTACCAACTACCTTGAAGGTCACGAGCCTCCTCTGCTCATGCCTTTCTCACCAACACAGAATCTCACAGGAGACTCCCAGATGGGATCTGGCAGCCCTTGCTTTGGGATGTGGTACTCTCAGTAGATGCTTAAATGTGGGACAGAAGCCTGGGAAGTCTCTACCTTTGAAAGCTCTGTATGTGTGCTGTGGTGGGAGTGGGGACCATGATGTCCCTGTCAGTCTCAGGAAGATCTCAGAAGAAAGTAGCACAGGAAATAGAGATCCCAACATAGGACCACTCTGCCCTTAAGAGCAGAACAACTGGTGTCTAGGGTACTGACCATATGAATTGTTTTAGGCAGGACATCCCAGCTTAGGAAAGAAGCCCAGGACAACCGTCACTATCTAAGTGGACATGAAATATTCCTTGATCCAATTTTTGTGAACCTTGGGAGCCATTTCCCTGGAGGAGGGCATCCCATCACACATACTGGCTAGTGAAATGCTCTCTTTCGGCTCCTCGCCCTCTTTGTGCTGGCTACTGGCTGCCCCCAGCCTTGTCACCAGTCTCAGATAATCTAATGTTCTTGTTCTCAAGAGGCAGTCTCTTCGAGAAACCTTATTTCCCTAACCAAGGCTGGCCCCTCCAGCCAATGTTTTATTCCCATACAGACAGAACACCCCTGACTTTCTCTTTTGTCAACTCTGGCCCTGGCTCCCTGGGACAGGAGGGTACCAACAGGCAGATGCAAAGTGTCACTCACAAAGCTCTCCTTGCTGAGAAGGAACGGTTAGGCCTGTCTGGGGGTGTCTCATAGACCCTCACATTTCTTTAGGGCAAGACTTAGAGGTCTGAAGTCCCTAGTCAGGAGTTGTTAGGTGTTCATAAGTCCCATGACTGTTTAATGCCACGTGCAGGAATTGGTGGTATAGCTCACTGAGTAGGGCTGCAGCAGGAACCCTGAGGTCTTAGTGGATCTGAGTATGTCCATGGAGTCTGCCTGATTCCCTGAGGTTGGAATGGCCTGGAGAGGTCATTTTTGAAGGACACAGCTGGTCACTCTTGGTACACTTCTTGCCACATCCCTGACAGGAACTTGCAATATTTCTGTGTAACAGAGGCCCCCCTTTCTCTCTCTTCCAGAAATTTCTTTCCCTCTCCTGGTTCACAGCTTCTTCCTGCATCTACTCCCCATCTCCTCTCTCACTCACCAAGCA
Organism: Apodemus agrarius; assembly: GCA_964023405.1. Lineage (NCBI taxonomy): Eukaryota > Metazoa > Chordata > Mammalia > Rodentia > Muridae > Apodemus > Apodemus agrarius. The sequence goes on from OZ030008.1 coordinate 19,441,013, forward strand.
GGGGCTCCGAGTTATCCAAGTGCACTTACACAAGCAAAGGAAGATGAGCCTTCCTTCTTCTGAGGAATGTTCTTAGAAACTCATGCCTTCTGCCATACACAGATATATGAAGTCTCCAAATCACACAGATGACATACATACTTATGGACACGTGTGTATAGGCATACACAAATATACAGAGAAAATGTGGACATCCACAGATACCAGGGACAGACACAGACAGACAGACAGACAGACAGACAGACACACACACACACACACACACACACACACACACACACACACACACACACAGGCCATGCTCACTTTCAGGAAGCCTCTTCCCCGTGCTCAGGGATCCATGAAAAGGATAGGTGACAGCTGACATATTCTGACCCCACTTAAGGGCGCTGGGTTGCCCACTGAATCATGAAGCACTTTCCTGCTTAATTTTGTTTTCTTCTGGCCAAAGAGAGCTACGTATTTCCAAGAAACAGAGCCAGTGGATTCTGCTGAGCCCACACTGTGGTTGGGGACACACATTTTGGCATCAGTTCTGTCCTCCCACAGATCTTTGTTTACATAGCTCCTGTTTCTCTGGTCTTCAAGACCTTGAGAGGAACTACCACCACCATGCCCTACCACAGTGACCTGTGCAGAGTGCAGCTGCAACTGACGAGGCCTCATGTGTGGGCCCTTAACTATTCATGTGTTCCTGTTGCCTTTTCTGGAAGGTTTTTACCAACGAAGTCCAGGTCTCTCTGTAGAGCCTCCTTTGACCAACTGGAGCAATGCTTTTGTGCTCTGGACTCTACCTTCTACGAATTGCATCCCCCTTGCTCCAGGGTAGGCCTGCTGGCTTTCTACCACCCCAAAATAGCACTGCTACACAGAAGGACATTGTATTTACTGCATGAACTATTTAACCTGACACGCAGCCTCTTTGAGCTGGGCACTATTACTCTTCTCTGTTTACAGATGTGGCCACTAAAGCTCAAAGGAGCAACAACTCCCAACCACAACAAACACCCAAACAAGTTGAATCCAGGTCTTGGCTGGTCCTGCACCATATAGTTGTAAAACCTCTTCTCTATTGCTTGGAGGTTTTGAACTTCTGGGCCTTAGGAGTCCTTGATCTTTGGAACCAGAGAACTTATGACTTATGCCACGGTTCCTTTAAGGTTAATGGAAAGAGCTCTCTGCTCATGGAAAACAAACTCTGTAATCTGTGTTACTGGGTCATTTCTTCTCCAGCTGGTTCCACTAGCTTTTGGGTTCTCCCTGTTGTCTGGCCAAGCCTGGCTCATCTCCACGCTGCCTAGGATTCTAAGCTTGAACTCCTCAGAGTCGTACAAATATACCTGAATGAGAACCAGCTCTATGTGTCCGCAACTGTGCCCACCATAGAAATTTCACTCTTGGGAATCCAAGAGCCGTGTGATGATCGAGATTCATTCATGCATGCATTAATTTAACATGTTTATTGGATACCTATATCTTCGGTCCTACGTTGAGCTGGAAATAGCGAATGACCTCCAGGGGCTTAAAATCTAGTAAAGGGGACAAACATAAAATCAAACAACCCCCCTATGGAATGAGTGGATAAAGGAAGCCAGGGTGCTAAGAAAAAAGATATTCACCTTTGCACCTGTAACTGTCCAGCCGCAAAAAGCAAGAGAACTAATTGCCTTACAATACAGACTCATAGATTCTAAATATTAGATTTCAGCAAGTCTGGGGTGGGGGTTGTCTAAAGATGAAGACACTTAATGATATACCCAAGTAATTCTGGGATGGGCCTGTCTGGAAAACAATCTGTAGAAAAAGGTCCGAGAAAATGTTGCTGGGGTGGGGATGGGGGGGTTGGGGTGGGGATGGTGGGTGGGGGAGGTCACTATGTTAAAGAATTTTAAGGATTTGTCAGCAAGCAAGAGGATTAAAAGGCCTTCAAAATTTATAATTTAAAACTGTTTTTTATGGAAATGATCAAATGTCAAACAAACAAACAAACAAACAAACAAACAAAAACCCCTGAAAATGCATCACCTGGGGTTACCACCACGTTCAGTTTTGTGTGCATTTTGTCAGGAAGTTTTCAGTTAACACCAACTATATATTCCAAAGTCCCAGCATGAGGATTGTTCTGTTCCTGCATACACAGTCCATCCATACCTCTCTGGTATCTACAGTGGGACTCATGGCAACACCATCGATGTCCACCTCTGATGCTGGGATGATATCTGTGCTTCCCCCAGGTTACCTATATGATGCCCGTTTTGTTCTCTTTGGTTTCAAAGAGTTCTCCCTCCTACTACTAATATTTTAAAACTAATATAGAGCTTGAAATTTTATTTTATAAGTGATTCTTATTGGGTCATGTAGACATATCTGCACACACCCTAAGTATATAACTACTGGTGGATCTTCTCAAACTGAACACACTTTGGACCTAGCATCCAAATCAAGGCAAAGAACATGATCAGCACCCCACACTTCCTCAGTCCTCACCTTCTCTTTCCAGTACTCCATCATGAGAACAAGGGGCAGAAACCAGGGTACGTTTGATGTCTCATATTTGGGTTTCATTTCTTCCCTAAGACCAGTGCCCTACACTTCCTTGTGGTGGATGCTCTCAGCAGGTCACTTGGGCAGGGCATTGTTTGGCAGGATTCAAGGTACCAGGATTGTGCTTCGTGACAGCCAGACAATGGGTGCCAGGAGAGCGGTGGCCCTGAGTATTCCTGAGAGACTCCTATAGTTTGTTCGTATTTTGATCTCAGTTCTCAGGACAGGGTTCCTTCATTAATTCCGAGTACAAACACATTCCCGGAAGGGGCACTATGCAGACTCCACTGAACCTGAGATCTACTGCCAAGGCTTTTCTTCTCCTCTTCTCTCTACTCTGACCTGAATCATCTTAGATCTCGGGGGAGAACCTTTCAATACTCTTTGGGGCTGGATTTTTCTTGAACTATTAGCAGCAATCACCTCTGCTAACCCTTTGTCCTGAGGCCTTTCAAAAAAAAATTTTTTTAGCACATTATTTTGTATTATGTATGGCTTCTTTTAATTTCAAAAAGAACATAGTTTTACGGAAAATATGTGAACCATACAGTCATGTAAAAAGTGAAAGCCATTCTTATCGGTTGAGGCTCTCCCTCCCACTAAAGGGTGGGAGGAACCACCCTGAGCAGAAAAGATGAGTGTATCAGATTTCTCTCTTTATTACTCTCTGGACTTTTGCCAAAATTGGGATCATATTATCCTATTTTACAACTTTATCTTGGCTTTAACAACACCGTGCACACATCTTAACAAATCAGTCCCTGCAACTCCACATCACTGTAGCAGCCTCAAAGAACTTTTGTAACGTGCTGTGAATGACTTAGCTGTGCTGGTTTTGACGTGGGGGTGGGGTGGGGGGATGGGGCATGGACAGAGTACATGGTGCTTAAATTATCTCCTAGTTCTGCTATGACAAATAAATCTGCTGTAAACATATTTTTCTTTTCTTTTTAGAGACAAGGTCTCATGTGTCTTGGCTGTTCTAGAATCCTCTATGGAGCCTGGGGATGACCTTGAATTTCTAATCTTTCCTCTACCTCCCTAGTCCTAAGATTACAGCTGAGTGTCGCCATGGCCAGTTTGGGAGCTGGCACACTTTATGTATATTTTTGTCCAGACACTTAGATGACAATGAATCCTGGGGGTTGTCTGACTAGAGGCAAAGAGCACCAACCTTTTAAATGCTGCTGTCACTGCTCACACTTTGGTTGACAGACCAAGGTATAGTCTCCCCTCATCTAAACACTGGGTAACATTAATCTTCAAAAAACCATTTCACAAGTGGAAAAGAATATCCCCTTTTTAATCCCCTGAGCATTGGTATGTCTTAGCATCTGCGTGTGCTTTCCTTGTAAATGTGAACTGGCTCTTTTAGGCACAGAGTCAAGGGATAATGAGGTTGTGGGCCTGGTGTTATGTGGTGGCAGTGGAGGCTTGTCACAGAGAAAGCTGTGTGAGACCGGTCATTTGGTGAAGATGGAATGAGATAGTCCACCATCAACAATGTCCCCTTCTGCATCAGGTTATCTACATGTTGGAAGTCACGGCTCTGTTCCTATGACCCCAACAAAGTGGGTAGTTGGGCTTTCCCCTCTCCCCTTGCCAATGACTGGACCCAGGTTGTTCCCACTGGATTCCACCCCGAGATCACAAAACTGATGAGCAAAGTCTGTCCAGAGCCATCAGTTTAGCTGCATGCCCCTTTGGGGAGCACTGGTTTTGGAGGCTTATTAGTTAATCTCTTCCTTTCAAGAGCTTGCAGTCAGGCCGGGGAGAAGACTTTGTCCATGAAACAGGGAGCTTCTAACTCCATAGCTGCACAGAGACAACATCCATAAATGTGCATGCGTGAGTGGTGTGGTTTGGGCTCATGGGCAGACGCTTGGAGACAGGCATTTCCCAGCTCACTAACTATTCTTTCTAGGTTGGTTCTAGTTTGATGTTTCCCAAGACCACAACCTCAGCTTAAACCTACCGAGGCTCACCACATCGGTGCCTGGCACTACCTATTTGGCCCACGTGGCTCCAGCAGGAAGCCAATAGCTGACCATTGTTTATTATCGCTCGGGACCCATACCTATATTTCAAAATGGAACAGTCTTCTACCTTGCTGTCGAGCTTCCATTCTTGGCCCCTAAGATTCACTTCCATATGGCAGCTGTGTGACAAAAGAAAGAAAGCGCAATGCATGATGCCTCTCATGCGCTCGGTCCTTCAATGGCTTCCCATTTCAATGAGAAAAATAACTCAAAGCTCTTGCCCAATAGGCTCTGTTTGATCTGGCCTCTGATAACCTTCCTAACTCCTCCGAGGCAGGCAGTCCCCATAGCTTGCTGTTTTCACTTCCCCAAGTAAGTCAGGGTCCTTCCCTGTCCTTAAACTGTCCTTCCTTGTGTCTGAAACCCTCTTCCACGTGTTTGGCTCCTGCAAGAGAGCTCCATTCTGTCTGTAGATTCCAACAGAGCATTTCAAGGCCACCAGAAGATGGGGATACTCGCACTCCTCAATCTCAGCTTTATGCTTTCTTTCATACTGTTTTGTTTTCAGGGTTGCTGAGGTATAACATGTATGCAGTGAAGGATTTTAAGTATGCTAAATTTAAATGTGTGACTCAGTGGTTTTCTCTCTCTCTCTCTCTCTCTCTCTCTCTCTCTCTCTCTCACACACACACACACACACACACACACACACACACACACACACGGACATGTATCAAGTCACCACATCTTTCATGACATTCGTATGTTTATTGTTACTTGTCTGACTTACAAAGATAAGAGGCTTGATAACACTGTCACGGCAAACAGGGCTTGACTCTTGGTTGGGAGACACATTCCTATAAGCTCTGTGCAGGCAATTTCACAGCTTAAAAAATTTTAGAATGCAGGTTCTGAATGAGGCAAAAAATACTCCTCAGGGCTTGCTCATACCCTTTACATGTGAGTGGCTGTAAGTGTACAGCATCACAATCACAAATTGGTCTTAGCTGGACAGTTTTAGAAACATCCCAATGGTAACTCTGAGGAGGTCTAGCTAGAGATGCACATTTAGCCTATGTGGAAAGATTCTTTGGAAGCTGTTATCAACACTCATAATCTTAGGGCAAAATTCTTAAGCTAAATCAGACAGAAAAAGATATAGAATGTTGTATAGGGGGCATAATTCTTATTTGTATAAAAGAAGCACGGGTTTGTTTAGTATTACAGTCCTATATATGGAGCCCTTAGAAGGAACTGAAAGTTATTGCTCTCAAGATATTCTGGAGGCAAGAGGGGGATGCTCAAATTTTTTTTCAGTTGAATATATGTCGTGTTGTCCAAATAAATAATTAAATACAATAGTCTCTTTAGGCTCTAGAGGGAGTATGCACAAAAGGGAACAGGCTCCAACAGGCCAGGCCAGGGGTTTTTAGGTAGTTTGTCCTGACTTGGGCTTCAAAGGCATGGAGGGAACTGGCTGGCTCGGAATTTTTCTTTTTCAGGGCTCTTGATGAAACTTCTGGGAGAGAGCACTTGTCCACTCCTGCAGCAGTTACCAGTGGATACTGTGTTGTTGGTTCAGGCTCAACACTACCCTAGGACTTGTTCTGTGGAGTGTTATGTTCCTTCCAATTCATCTCATCTCTTTTTTCACATAGAGACATAAGCAAATGTGTCACCAAAGAAATGTTCCTTCCTAGCTACTGTCATCGACCATCTGATTCCTTCTTCTTCTTCTTCTTCTTCTTCTTCTTCTTCTTCTTCTTCTTCTTCTTCTTCTTCTTCTTCTTCTTCTTCTTCTTCTTCTTCCTCCTCCTCCTCCTCCTCCTCCTCCTCCTCCTCCTCCTCCTCCCTCCTCCTCCTCCTCCTCTCCTCCTCCTCCTTCTCCTCCTCTTTCTCCTCCTTCTCCTCCTCTTCCTCCTCCTCCTCCCCTCTTCCTCCTCCTCCTCCTCCTCCTCCTCCTCCTCCTTCTCCTCCGAGATAGAGAGGTCCAAGCTGTAGAATATAAACCTGCTCCAACAAGCAATCAGCTGTCTTTTTCCTCAGGCTTCAGTGATCTTGGTGAGGATCACAGGCTTGGGAACGAGCCAGAGACGGGCTTGAGTCATCCGTTCACCACCCCTCAGCCTTGTTTACTTTGACAAGTCAAGTTACTGCCTTGTGTCTATGTTTCTGAGCCGGTAAGGTGGCACCAGCATACCTCCCTGTTTCCTGAGGTCCCGAGGAACAAGTTACAGTGGTTGTCCACCTTGAGAAAAGCAAAGTGCTGTACAGAAAAGGTCTCCTATGTGTTTCCTATGGCTGTCACAGCAAATGAGCATGGATTTGGCGTACAATGGGAGTGATTTACCCTCTCATAGTTCTGGAGCACAGAAGAGCAGAATCAAGTTTTGAGCTGAGCAGTATACCGGAAGCAGACCGGAAGAGGGTCCATTATTGCTCCTTGTAGCCTCAAGGGACTGTCTACATCTCTCATGGGCTGTATCACTCCAAACTGCCTGTTTGCACATGGCCTTTACTTTTTTTCTGAGTCTCTCCTCTGGAGGAGGATGTTAGACTCACGTGGATCATTTATGATGGTTTCATCTCAATAAACTGGACTTTATCCCAACTGCAAAAACAGAGCCTTCTCCCCACCCCCAAATAAGATCATATACGTCTGGGGGCTGGGGCAGGGTGTGAACCTCTCTTTCTGTGGGTACCATTCAGCCACGAATCCTAGACCAAGCAAAGGTTGTCATGTTGGGAGTCCCCAGGTATGTGCCCATGCTATGGGAGTTCGTGAGAGGTTCTGGGCCATGGTCTTCTGCTTCTGGGCAATACGGCACAGTCCTACCTTCTATCCCAGGGAGACGGCTGCTGCCCTCATCTGTTTTCCTTTCCTGAACCCTCTTTGTCTCTTTCTAATGAAGCGAACACCAGTCTTGTTTCACAGCTCTGGGAGGTTGTTCAGAACAGAGAAGAGGCCCCGTAAAGATTACCCTTTTCATTGAAAGCTTCACACGCGTTTTGCAAACCAAATAAGGACTGCAGCTTAGTTCTCAGTGTTTTGCCTAATGTTGTCTTCTGGTTTTGACTTGATATCATAAGAAATCACACCGAGAGGAAGTGGACATAGGGAAGCGAGTCTTTGTGCGATTATTGCAAATTCCAGTGAGCCTGCAATAATTTCAGGTTAGAAAAAAAAGGATACCTCCTGCCCCATGAAGACTTAAACTTCAGACAGTAAAACAAACGAGCAAAACAAAATATTCCTGTAGATCTTTCAAGATTGGAGGGTAGAAGGAAATCGAATCTTCAACTCACTCATTTGGATGTTTGCTGAGTCATCAGGAGGACACCCCACCCCCTATTCCCAGGGACTGTTGGGAAGGGACCTTACTCTGGTCTAGCCCCATCTTCATTTCAGGTTTCCTGGGATGCTATCTCCGGTAGCCTCCTCCCTGAAGAAGGGAGTTCTGCCAGGCCCGCCCCAAGCCTCCGCAGGCCAGGGTTGGTCTGCAGACACAAGGCTGGGCAGGGCCAGCACACCTGGCCCCAGGGCCCAGGCTGAACCTGCTGCTGCCATACACACACGGCTTTGGCTCCTGTTAAACTTCTCCCCTGTACTTTCCTGGTAGGCACATGGCCTCAGTAACCCCACCTTGAGTCAGAGATGCTCTGAGCTCCTAGGAGGTGCTGCTACTCTGGCTCCGCGCCAGCTCTCCCTACCCTGGCTTTGATTGTCATCCGAGCTGTCTCCTCCTCCTCCTCCTCTTCCCTGGGGCAGGGTGTCAGCTTCTCTCCTGTGCAGACTCCAACTGCCACTAGTCTGGGCAAGTTGGAGGTACCCTCCCTGGGCCACTTGTCTGGTCTTTTCTCTTATTCCTCTGTACCCATGGGATGGCTGTGGGCGAGTTCTACTTAGTGTGGCTTAGTAGTTTAGTGTCCCAAGCTTATAAACTTAAAGGCCATGTTTAGACATTTGGGGGCTGCCCTGGGAACTAACACAGAACTGTTACATGGAACATAGGGATATCTTTCAGGCAGAGAGAAAGCCTAAGAAAGCTGGGCCCAGAGGACAAAAGGAGGCTGTAGCCTACGTTTTGTAATGTACATTTTTTTTTGTTTGTTTCTGGCATCAAATTGGTGGCTATACTATTTCACACCCTTACCTCAGTTTCCTCCTGTGTAAAAGTAATTAAATGATTGCCTCATCCCACATATCACAATTGCTTGGCACTGTGCTAAGAAGCATAAACGAAAAAGTTTTTGGCACAAGCCAGTTGGAGCCCAACAGAGATTAGCTGTTATTGTCATTACCTGCCCTGAGCACGGATGAACTCACATTTTGCTCATAGCAGCCGTGGGACATGGGGAGTGTCTGAAGGGAAAAGGGGACTGGGAAAAGAAAGGTGTTGGCCCTGTCCAAAGGGAAAAAAAATCCCTTCATGACTGCATCTGGAAAGTCTTTTCTGCTCTGTCCTCTGAGGTGTGGAGGGAGGCACTGAGCTTGCGTGTGGTGGGTGCGCTGGAAGAAAATTCCAGAAGGACGTGGCTGCAAGGGCAGGGTTGTGCCCATGTAGAGGAGGCGCCTTTGCAGTTGATGCTCTTTCCTTTACTCTCGATGCTCTTCTGGCCATCTGTCAGGATACCCACCCTGGGAGTCTAATCCCCAACTCCTCCTCCTCCTTCTATAGGGGTTGCATTTCATCTTTCAGCCCTTGTATACCATTATGGCCTGTGTTAACAGCACCAAAGCATCCCTGTGAAGAGGAAAGGCCTTTGTTTAATGCATCAGTTTTTCTCCCTCTGCTCGGCTTGGTGACTGTAATATAATAACGTGTCTGCTGAGAAGGATGTCCTCTCTCTATTCCTTCTTCCTCAATCAGTTCTTGTCTGTGGAAGGGATTTGGAGAGGAGAGAGCCATGTTCTTAAGACACACAAGGTCAGAGAAAGGGGGATAGCACATCCCCTAGAAAGTTATCCAAGTTTTCTCTGGGCTTTCCTCATAAAACTCTTAGTCCTGGGAATCCCGAGGAGCCAAATCATATTGGATTCAATAGACATCAGGAATGACGTGTGGGGGCAGGATGCTGAGAGTTGGCTATCTGGCTGTTTCCCTGAAGATTCTGGGTAATAAGGGAAGAGGCAGAGCTTTCTAGGACTCGTGTGATACCTGAGAGTACCCAAGCCAGCCTGTTCATCACTCTGATATGGCCTGCTCTAAGGTCTCTTGATCTGATGCCTTCTATCTCTTAGGGCATCAAAGGGCTGCTGGGCTGGGCCTTGTCAGCTCCCAGCCCTTCCGGGGGTGGGAGTGGACAAAGTTGCTTATTGGAGAGATGCAAGAACAAAGCTCCAGGTGATCACAAAAGCAGCTGAGAGTGACCTCACACTGAAGCAGTGCTGTGTTCTGGACTTCTGTGGACATGTGGGGAAGTTGGTTGTTGGCTAGGAAGGCATTGGAGAAGGCCGGGAAAGGTAAGGGTCATTTTTACATTAACTACCAGTGATTTTCTAAGTGAAGTCTGCGACTGAGTGTCCAAGTCCAGATTCATGACTCAACCCTGTAACCAAATCCTATCTCATCTCAGAAAATGGCTTCCCTGTCCATTCTGAAACCACTCTGCCCGTCACTGCCTCAAATCAAGTCTATCATCTGCTTCTATCATTTTGGATTCTGAAACATTCCTTGAATCTATCATTCTTCTCTCTGTCCCCAGGACTACCCCTTCGGAATCTCACCATCTTTCTCTCTTTCCCCAGCCACTAGTTGGCCCAGAAGTTGGGGGATAGGGGGAGCTTGTCAAGTTAATTCTGTGATTAAAAAAATCTTTTAATGTTTCTTGAACAATGCTTTTCAAGTTTGTGACTTCATACCATTCAAACCTTTAAAAACTATATAAATATGGAACTCCACGATATGCTAGTTGCAAAATTTGGAGGCAGGCATCATAGTGACTATTGTTACTCTCAGAGTTGAGTGAGTGTTTATCTGTCTAGTATGGAGATTAATAACCCTTGCCAACATCAAAAAGTTAAATGGTAAAAGGATAGGCCCAAGTTATGGAGCAAATCTAACAATCAACTGTAGAATCTAGGGAGTGATACACTGGGAATTATTGTACAACTCTCCCAGCTTTTATTTATTTTTTGGGGGGGGGATTTCATTTCAGACTCCTGGGAAAAGTTTCTCTCACAGCTCCCATTACATCAGAGTTAAACCCAAAGTCATTGCCTTGGTCTGCCAGTCCTGTCTGAATGCCCTGGCCTCTGCAATGGCTGTATCAGAAGCCAATTCTATCACTTCTACACTCATACTCTGGTCATCAGGCTGGTCTTTCAGGTTTTTGTTTTTTTTTTTTTTTGAAATTTTCTTTTTTTCTTTTTTTAAAGATTTATTTATTATATGTAAGTACACTGTAGCTGTCTTCAGCCACCAGAAAAGGGCATCAGATCTCTTTGTGGATGGTTGTGAGCCACCATGTGGGCACTGGGATTTGAACTCATGACCTTTGGAAGAGCAGTTAGTGCTCTTACCTGCTGAGCCATCTCTCCAGTCCCAGTCTTTCAGTTTTTAATATAACACCATAACACCCTCCAACCCCCAGCACAGTTTGGGATAAGTAATAGGTCCAATCACAATTTAACACAGCCCATTGTATGACAATATGAATGATATGAAATGTCTTTTCTGTAGACAAGGTAAACAGGGGCACTTTATATGGCCTTAATAAGTAATTGTTTATGTTCACTCTTGCTTAAGCTCTAAGCCTAGGCTTTCTAGCGGATGGTCTGTCACCCCATTGCTGGCTTTGTGTGCATTGAGGACATGTGCCATCCCTGTTCATATACCACAGACAAGCAGGGATGATTAAAGAAGAAGGAACAGAGAGAGAACATCCTTTGCAGCGCCATGCACTGTATTCCAGTGGGATGCTATGGGTTTTCTTGTGAAAATTGATTTATCAGTGGACCACCATACTGATTTAAGATAGCTTTTTCTTATAAAGTGAAATAAAGAATGCTGATAAAAATCTAGATATTGCCAAAAAAAAAAAAAAAGCATATTGTCCTCCCCAATTCTCGAAGCAGTGGATCTATGCTTCAATTTTAGTTTTGATGAACCTGGCAAGGGAGGAAAATGGGCGATCACCAGAGTTCAGGCATCCCCTAGCACATCTACTACCAAGAGACAGAGAGGAATCTTTGAGTCTATGGTGGGCTGCTTTTAACGGTCAAGCCATTGCCTCTCTGATTCCTCTTTTCCCCATGGGCAAATCTTGGAAAGTATGTGAAGTTATGTAGGTCAAGAGCCAAAGACATCAGACGTTCAAGTTCTTTACTGCCTTGTATCTCTTTTCCATCCACAGTAGTCAGCGACAGGAAAGAAAGCAGCTTCAGCCTTTAGTATGTTGGGGAGGCACAGGCTGGAGACTTAGCATCATGTGCTGACCTTTGCATCTACCTATGTGTCCTGGTGTTTCACTCACTGTCTGAGACAGTTAAAGGGGGTGGGGTGGGATCACAGGCCATTTTACTTCTAGAGATGGGCAATATCATGGGTTCCATGGTGTGCTCTAAATGGCTTGACACTGCATCAAGAAAAGAGAGCAGTGGAACTCTTTGAACATCAATCAGTCTTAAGAACTGATCAGTTCCATGGGATCCATTTGGTAGAGTCTGAGCTCTTTATTGTTAGGTTACACACTCACTCAAATCCCAATAGCAAATACAAGCTTTATCCCAAACAAAGGTCTTGATAAATGGGGGCTTAAAATATGAAGAAATAGGCAGAAGTTCTCTGGGGACACAGATGCTTAGATCCATTGGTCTCTACCTGGTATCAGCTTCTCTAGGGAACATACTTTAACTACTTAATACATGATTGTGTGCTCAATCTAAAATTGGAACCACTTGTTCTAAACACAAGCATTCTCATCAATTGATTAGAGAAACAAATTCAAAGCCCACCAAAATATTGCACAAATATCTCAATCTCTCTATGGAAAACAATAACTTTGTTGGAGACATGAGGATGGGACATTTTTAAACAAAGTTCTGGGGAAGATTAGTCATTGTCTACTATACCCAAAAACCACCCTGAAAAAGTTACTGTGAGGGTATTAGGTGCATGCCTTTGAATCTCCTTGCTAATTAGTCTACCCAGGCAATCCAGCTAAAAATAGTCCAGAGACCACAGGTGAGGTCCACAGATGAAGTCCATGGGTGAGGTCCATGGGTAATGACCACGGGTGAGGTCCACAGGTGAGGTCCACAGGTGGTGAGGTCCACAGGTGACATTGTAATAATCAGAAGAATGACTCTCAAGGATGTTCACATTATAATCTCAGAACCTATGGAGGTGTTAGAAAAAGGGAAGAAATGTAGGTGCAAAGGTTTGTTAATTGACTGACTGAGATGAGATTACCCCATGTTATCCTACTGAATCTAGTGTGATGGTCAGCTCAATGGGAAATAGAGAGGCTCTCTTGGTTGTGACTGGAAAGAGAAATAAAGATTGGCAGGCTGCGGTGAAGATAGGCAGATGCTGTGTGGCTGGCTGTAGAGTCGCAGGAAGTGTGAAGCTGTGAACCAAGACCTGTGGGTGATGAGAACCTGGAAAAGGGAAGAGAATGAATCCTCTTTATTATATTACTGTGGAGCTTCTGGGAAGGAGAACAGTCCTGTTTGTTCCTCCATTTCAGTCCAAGGTGACCCACACTGGGCTTGAGCAAAAGGGGTACATTATTAATTAGTATATTAGAACTTACTCTGACCACAAAGGAACACTAACCCTGGGATTCTCTGACCTGATCATTTCTTTTTCCCTCTTCCCCTCCTCCTCTTCCTCCTCCTCCTCTTCCTCCTCCTCCTCCTCCTCCTCCTCCTCCTCCTCCTCCTCCTCCTTCGTTCTTGCCCTCGATCTCCTCTTCTGCTTCCTTTTTTTTTATGGCTATGCTCTTCCAGAGAGTGCATCTGTCCAGGCTATGACCTATTCACACAGAGGTTGGGCCATCAGTATTTACTTGGGGTACCTTTATGGTTTATACAGGTACGCAGGGCGTTCTCTCATTGTGGCTGCCTTCTCTCCTTGACTGTTTGGCACAAACATGTGAGCTCATTGTTTTCCCCTCCAATCACCAAGCCAGTAAGGAATGGGTGGGGATGCTAGCTCCTGGCTACACTTCAGAATGCAGCAGAAAAGTCTACAGTCATTCCTCATTGACTGGAGTCATAATTAACTGGGGAATTAAAGAGTGGGGATTCAAGGATGAGTAAGACATGGGAGCTGAATGCATACCTTACTGTGGATGTCTGCGAGGCACCTCCCTATTCTTTCTGGGGATTAAACTGCACCCATTGCCTTGGTTACAGAACCCCAGGCTTGATAAGGCAAAGACAGCTTGGTTTATGATGACACATGGCAAGTGCTAAATATTTAGCGGTCAATTATCTCTTGCCTCAAAGTGGATATGGGAAGCAACATTTATGATGTGATGTCATCATCCTAAGTACTGAGATGGGACCCATCATTTTTCTCATAGAGGTGAGACTCAATAAAGCTTAGGTTAACTTGCTTCACTGTCGTGTGTTTGATCAGAACTAGAGGTAGCTTTGGAACTTGTCTTCACCATCAGACATGCTACCATTTGTTCCTCCTTGTGCTTCGCTGAAGGCAGAAATATGACCAGTGCTCTTTATGAGATGCATTGAGATGAATAAATAATGGATCACTACTGTACAGTCTGATTCCTAGACTACGCCCAGATAAATGTTGCGTCATCCTCAGAAGCAATTAGCTTCAGTGAAAGGTTGTCCAGATTAATAATGATATCATCACTTGCTATTTATAGATGGCTGTCCTCCAAAGAGGACAAAGTGCTCTGTGGATAAACATTGTCGAATGCAGTCTTAAGATACTGTACATTGGGTCTGTGCCTGTGGTTTCTTTGTATTTCACAAAGGGGAATAGATCTTGACAACCATCACCCAAAGGGTTGATTCCCCTATGGGTGGCACAAGCCTATTGAGAATTGGTTCCTTATGGTAATCTGTCCTTGCATATTCAACTCTCTAGGGTTGTTTGGCATTGCTCAGACCACAAGGGTGAGAGTTTACATTGTGGGTAGTTTTCAAGATTTATATAGACTTGATATTGGTTTTTCCTGGTAACCAGTTCTTACTGCAGTCTCCCCCTCTTTGTTTGCCTGTCCTCATCTCTCACTCCCATTACTACCACCACCACCACCACCACCACCACCACCACCACCACCACCACCGCTACAACAGCCATCATTTCTACAACAGCCATCACCAACACTACCACCATTGCTGCTGTCAAAACAACCACTACTACAACCAACACCACCATAATTACCACTAGAACCACTGCCACGTAATTACCACCACTACCATGACAACTACCATTACCACCACCACCACTATAACCAACCCTACTACAACAACTGGTACCATCACCATCACTATTACATCTACCATTACTACTACAAGTATCACCACCACCACCACCACCACCACCACCACCACCACCACCACCACCACCACCACCACCACCACCATAGGTATCAGTAGCTGCAGCAGCAGCAACTGCAAAACTATGCATTTCATACCAGCTGCATTCCCTGTCTTATGTGAAACACTGTACAGGTGCTGTATGACACAATATCTACCAAAGATGAGTTATTATTGCAAACCCTGTTTGACAGAGTAGAAAATTAAGACCCGTGGTAGATAAATGATTTATTCCCTCCCACTTATTGACAATCGGAGACAACTGTCTAGGATCATGTCGAAAGACGGAGGCTTTAACGCTGATGAATGTGCATGAGACACCAGTGAGAAGATGCTTATTAAAATATCAGATTAACTCTCATTCATTAAATGCAGAGATTTTTCTATATCAAAATTTTAAATCTGTATGATAACCCTATAGTATAGATATTTGCACCTATTTACAGAAAATAAACGGGGATTCAGAAAGCTAAAGAATTTGCCAAATTAACACATTCAAAAGCAGTGTTACACTTTGCCTGTGGACTCTGTCCCGTAGGTTCATGTGGTTGGACACTTGGTCACCAGCTGCTGGTGTTTTGGGGAAGGCTTGGAGCCTTTGGGGCTGATTGAGGTGGGTCATTGTGGGCAGACTTTTTGAGGACATCCTGCCCCTGCTTCTCTGGCCTTAACTCCCTGCTTTCTGTCTACCTCCATGAGGGGACTAGCAGACTCACGCTCTTCTCTGATAGTTTTGGAATTACAGTTCAGAAGAAGTGGTTCTTCTCTAGGTTTTCTGTCAGGTGTTTGATCACAGTGACAAGGAAAGCGACTGAAACAAGTGGTAAAGTGTATTCTAATTCCTCTCCCTATGTTTTCAATAAATACGCCAGCAGTTAATCTGTAAGATCATTTGGATAATGAAGGATTAGGTGGCTAGTGGTGGAAAGATGGCTGAATGGGTGGGAAAGGAACAGATAGATAGACCGTCCCTCCCATACCCAGCACTGATAAAGTAAAATACACTTGTATCATTGGCCCAAGCCTCAGGGCACCTATGTAAATGGACCTGGAGTTGCTTAGGCACTGGAGGAAACTTCTACTCTAAAACAGGACATTTTTGGGAAGCTAAGTATTGCCTTAGGCAACTCAGATCCAAGTTCTACTGGCTGGAGATATGAATGAGAAAAATACCCAGCTACACTGGGACGAAGAAGAATAGATCAGGAAAGATCTTTGCATTGAAGAATATCATAATAACTTTAAAGCCCATGAATGTGAAAAGCTCAATAAGACAAAAACCGTGGTAACTACATGAATCTTGGTGCCCAGGATGCCAGGGACATGACATCACTCACTTAGATGTGACGCCTTCTAAAGGAATGAGGCAGAGCTAATAGGGCCTGCGAACCTGGGCATCAAGGTCACTGTGCACGGGTAGGAGCCATGAAAATGTGGCAATCAGTGGCTGGAAAGGAAGAGAGCTGGTGCTAGTCTCTGGGGTTTTCCTTTCTCTTCTTTCCCAATTAGAAGCCAGCTCGGGGGGTTTGGGGGACATAATTTGCCATATGCTACCTTAAGCGTATAGAGCCAGGCAGAGGAGCATGCCTGAGAGCAGACTGGCAATTGCTGGGCACAGCTGCTGCTCTGAACATTTATTTGCTTCTCAGCCTGGTGTCAGGGCCAGGTGGATTCTTAGGTTTTATTTGCCACACTGGAAGTTAGAGACCCTGAAAAAGAGTCTGTTTTATTAGATTTTAATCGTGACTCAAGGACAGGAAGCAAGCCATCATTCAGATAAGCATCTTTCACAAGAATGCCATCTCAGGGCCAGAGTCCAGCATCCTTTGGTTGAATGTTTTTGGCAGGAGGTCACCAGGGAACTAGCTTACCTGGAGGCCAAGGCCATGGGATTTATGCTGCTCAAAGCAGCTGGGCTCCCCCTATATCAACCTCACCACTCAGTGACACGGTGATTGAAATTCCAAAATGGATGAAAAATTCCTTAGGGTTAAAGTGACAAGTTTGAAAATGCCTTTGACAGAATAAATAAATACACAAGAAAATGCATAAATAAAAGGCCCTCTCCGATCTGCTCTGGACATTGCTCTTACAGATGTCTGAACAAGGGAAGGCTTCAATTGAGTACTGCAGCCCTTTTCTTTTCTAATTTTTTATTGGACATATTCTATATTTACATTTCATTTTCTTTTTTTCTGGTTCCCCACCCCCCAAAGGTCCCACATGCCCTTTTCCCTCCCCCTGTTCCCCCATCCACCCCTTCCCACTTCCCTGTAATGGTATTCCCCTACACTGATGCTTTGAGCCTTTCCAGCACCAGGGTCCACTCCTTCCTTCTTGTCAGACATAATTTGGTATGTGGATTGTGTCTTGGGTGTCCCAAGATTCTAGGCTAATATCCACTTATCAGTGAGTGCATCCCATGGGTATTCTTTTGAGACTACGTTACCTCACTTAGTATGATGTTCTCCAGCTCCATCCATTTCTCTAAGAATTCCATGAATTCATTGTTGCTAATGGCTGAATAGTACTCCATTGTGTATATATACCACATTTTTTTTTTATCCATTCCTCCGTTGAGGGACATCTGGATTCTTTCCCTTCTGGCTATTATAAATAAGGCTGCTATGAACATAGTGGAGCATGTATCCTTATTGCATGCTGGGGAATCTTCTGGGTATATGCCCAGGAGTGGTATGACTGGGTCCTCTGGAAGTATCGTGTCCAGTTTTCTGAGGAATCGCCAGACTGATTTCCAGAGTGGTTGTACCAGCTTGCAGTTCCACCAGCAGTGGAAGAGTGTTCCTCTTTCTCCACATCCTCGCCAACACCTGATGTCTCCTGAGTTTTTAATCTTAGCCATTCTGACTGGTGTGAGGTGAAATCTCAGAGTTGTTTTGATTTGCATTTCTCTAATGACTAATGATGGACATTTTTTAAGGTGTTTCTCAGCCATCTGAATTTCTTCAGGTGAAAAGTCTTTAGCTCTGTACCTCATTTTTGATAGGGTTATTTGGTTTTCTGGGGTCTAACTTCTTGAGTTCTTTGTATACATTGGATATTAGCCCTCTGTAGGGTTGGTGAAGATCTTTTCCCAATTTGTTGGTTGCTGATTTGTCCTTTTGACAGTGTCTTTTGCCTTACAGAAACTTTGTAATTTTATGAGGTCCCATTTGTCTATTCTTGATCTTAGAGCATAAGCTAATGGTGTTCTGTTCAGGAACATTCCCCCTGAGCCAATGTCCTCAAGGGTCTTCCCCAGTTTCTTTTCTATTAATTTTAGTGTGTCTGGTTTTATGTGTAGTCGTTGATCCACTTGGAGTTGAGCTTAGTACAAGGAGATAAGAGTGGATCAATTCTCATTCTTCTGCATGTTGACCTCCAGTTGAGCCAGCACCATTTGTTGAAAAGGCTATCTTTTTTCCACTGGATATTTTCAGCTCCTTTGTCAAGATCAATTGGCCATAGATGTGTGGGTTCACTTCTGGGTCTTCAGTCCTATTCCATTAATCCACCTCCCTGTACCAATACCATGCAGTTTTTAACATTACTGCTCTGTAGTATTGCTTGAGGTCCCGGATACTGATTCCCCCGGAAGTTCTTTTACTGTTGATGATAGTTTTAGCTATCCTGGGTTTTTGTTATTCCAGATGAATTTGAGAATTGCTCTTTCTAACTCTAAGAACTGAGTTGGGATTTTGATGGGGATTGTGTTGAATCTGTATATTGCTTTTGGCAACATTGCCATTTTAACTAATTAAATATTTAAACAATTAGAAAAAAAAAGAGAAATCATGTTCTAATGCAAAGCAAAAGTTGAAACTTTGGAATATTTATTAAGAAATCCAGTAAGTGGCCAATGCCAGAAACCCAGTGTCAGTCTGGATCTTTCTTTCTGGACTTTATATTGCATTGAAGGCAGCCGGTCATCACTGGATTTTGTGGGGCACTCTGCTCTGCTCCATGTGGCAACTGTTCTTCTCCTGGGAACAGAACCCAGCTTTTTTTTCTTCCCACAGAGATGCAAAACAAGAAGTGAACATATTTGGGAACCCTTATGGCTTAGGGTTGGGCTGGGCACAAACACATTTTGCCTCATTTTGTTGGCCAAATCCAGTATCTCCAAAGTCAAGGCAAATGCTGTTGACTCAGAGAGGAGTCGAGAATTAGGGCCAATACCATATACCACAATCTCCCATACTGGAATCTTTTGGTGGGGAAGAGGCAATAATTGGCTGAAATTACACATGTCTCTTATGTTATTGTTAACATTTTCCACTTAATAAGTGGTGAATTTCAGACCTAATATAACTTAGCTTTCTGCACTAAAGTTTTTAAGAGTTCCTCTTCTAATCTATGAAATGGAAGTTCCACAATTGCTGAACTGGCTTTCTCTTATCTTCATTTGATAATATCATCTGTTCCAGATAGTGCATATAGTTATGATCATAGCTCTGGATTCATATGCAACCATGTTAATATTTCTGTGCTACGGGGTCAACGTTAAATGGTTCTATATACATTGACAGAGTTTCCACATTTAGGAAAGGCATTCTCATTGATGTAGTGGAGAGTGGTAGTAGGAAGCCAAGATCTGCACACTATGGGGTGTCATTCCTTCTAGGATCTCTAAGCTCACCTCATTCTCCCCTTGTATTTGTAAACTTTTTATCTGATGGTAAACCTAGTTCTGAATATTCTGATATAGGTGAAAAGGGCATGCTTATACTGATTCCAATAAGATACATCATTTTGTCTTTTCCTTTAATGTTTTATTTTTATTTTTTTAAATGTTGGGTGTGTTTTTATCAAGTTAGTAATGTTCAGTAAAGAAGACATTTTTCTCCAATCCATCCATCCATCCATCCATCCATCCATCCATCCATCCCTCCATCCCTCCCTCCCTCCCTCCCTCCCTCCCTCCCTCCATCCATCCATTCATCTATCCATCCATCCATTCTTATTCACAGTATCATTGACATAGTTTCTTCTTTACTGGACTAGAATATAGTTTGGGCACTCAACTAGTTTCAAATATTCAACATGGAAGCCATCTTGGGTGGGCTCTAAGGTTTTCTTCTGAATTATTATTTGAAGAGAAACTGGCGAACACAGGCATGTCCCCATCATTCTTCAAATATTTTATGATGTGATGCAGTAATCTAGGTTTATCTTCTATTTTCCTTGCTCCATTACTGATGCGCTCATTCTTCTAGCTAAGAATGGTACCTTAAAGCCAAAATCTCCGTGCTATGGGCATGTCCTAGGACCATATGTACTTTTCTCTCATTCTTTCAACTGAAACACTTCCCCCTGCCCTAATGTGTTCTGAAATCCCTTATTACATGTTCAAAAGACTAATTGCCTTTCTGTTACATAAAACAGATAGCATGATGTTTCCTCCAAGTTTGTCATTTGATTTTGGATTTTATTTTGTTTTCATTTCAACTAAAGAAGCATATCTTCTCTTCTTCCCCCTTCCCTTTCTTTTTGTATCTCACTGGCCAGCAAGCTTAGGCAAAATGATGAGCTTTTGCTTTAGTGAGAGCCACCATCTCAAGAATTGAGGTGGACAACATTACAGGAAGAAACCCAACCCACTCCCCTGGTTCCTACATGCATTTGTGTTCACGTATTCATTTGCACATGCATATGCACATATGCCACAAACCTCTATACATAAAATATTTTAAAAGAAATACAAGTTGATCTATCATACAGGATAGCTCATATGTGTGTGGATTTGCATAGATACACCATTTTACTTATCTGAGGGACTTTTGGGTAGTTTTCAAGTTTTGCCACTGTGAATAGCATGGCTTTGAATATGTTGAGTGGTGTGCACTTATGCATGTACATGATCATACATGTCAGGAGAATGACTGGATTTCAGAGTATATACATGATCAATATTAGAAAACACAATTAATTGTTTTCTAGGGTAGCAATGCCCAATGTGCCCATGGAGACATGTTATCAACCAAAATCCTCTCCAAAATCCAGTATTGTATGATTTTATCTCAGGTGAATAAACATGAATTTGTCCATCACGCCTGTCATACTCCGTATTTTCCTCACCATAAACACTGTTTATCTTCCTAAAGACACATTGGCATTTGTCCTTCTGGGAAATGCCTGTTTGTGTCTTTGTCCCTCTTTAATTTGGTTATTTGTGATTTTATTGCCAGTATTAACAAATATTACTTTGAGGTTATTTTTTCAAAGCAGGGTTTTAATATGTATCCAGAGCTCCAGTTTTTGGAGTTATGGACATGTTCCATTATTCTGAGCCATGATTTTATTTTGACTTGAGGGAATAACCATGCATATTTGATGAAATAGATTTTATCTTTGCTTTTATGCTTTCTGACTTGGTTTCCAATCTAGCAATGTTACCCACCCTATACATATTTAAATATTAATCCGTTTTTGTTTCTACTTTGCTGTTTTTTTGTCATTAGTAAGCAACAACCAAGCCAAATTCCTGAGCTGACAGTTGCTACCTGGGACATGAAACTTGTACTACAAAGGCAGTTATTTAGGCTTCTCGTGGTCTCCACTCTGGTTCCTTTGAGGCTCTATCCAAGTTTGGTTGTGGCCTGGCCCAGCCTAGGGAATTGTTTGGAGCTACAAGGTTTTTTTTCCAGCAGATTTGAGTCATTTTTCCTTTCCAAGAAACCCAGGAGTATAACACTTGCTGGATGCTTTGGAAGATTCAACTAAATTACTTTATAAATGAATACACAGAGGTTCTGAAAGGTGATATACTTCACCCAACGCTTCACAGTCAGAGTATGAGAAAGACATGGAGATCCAAGTGTTCCCTTTATACAAGTGGTTCAGCATTGGAAAACTTTGATGGTGGACTCATCATCAAACTTAAGCCTTCTTTTGCCTCCATGTTCACATAAAAGGATGCTAGAAAGGTCATGTAGCTTTTTAACTATTATTTTACTTTGTACCCTGGGTCCCCAGCTTCTCTTCATATAATAACTCAGGAGAAAACCTTTTGTTGCGGTCAGACCATACCTCTCTGCTGCTTTAGTTGCTCTGTGTGCTTGCACTGACGCCTAGCCTCTTCTTCATGCCCTACATGTTTGCCACGATCCACGTCTCTCACTCCATCTCCCACACTCACATGCTTTCTCCACTCCTCCATCCACACAGACCTCCTTTGTATTCCTTGAATGTGATGAGTTCTTGAGGTCTTTGCCTCTGCTGCTATTTTTTTTTAATTTCAATTTCTGGAAATGATTTTGTTAAAAAAAAAGATGAACAGATGTCTATAGAAAGAAAACTCAGGCAAAGTTAGCTTCCAGAACAACTTTACTAGCAGGATTATCTTTTTGTGGCCATAGGCATCCATGATGGGTCCCTGAGGGACATAGGCCCTTCACACAATGGTAATTTCTGACTCTTACAGGTTTTCAGAATAGCAGAGGGAGAACAAGCTCTACACTGAGTGACATAGGCTACACATTAGAAATCAAGGCGTGGATAAAAGGAAAGGTGTAATTCAAGGTCCTCTTGGGACTGCAGCTGGAGGGAAAATACTCAGAGATGCAAAGTTACAGTAAGACTGCTTATCAACTGTCTAGGTGGACAGGGGGTGTGTCCAGAGACGAGAGAGGGGAAAGGGGAGAGGGGAGAGGGGAGAGAGAAGGGGGGAAGGGGAGAGGGAGAGAACAAGCCCTCAGGTAAGGGATTTGTGATTTAACATCTGTATTTGCTCCTGTATGGGCATTTTCTTCATATCTTCCAGCTAATATGTAAGCTTAAGATTTCGCCTTGAAGAAGTGTTCCTGGTTCCTCCTGGGAAGATTGGAATCCGTCTTCCTCTGCAATGCTTCCCAGTACTTCTTGTTTCATTCCTTGACAGAGCTTGGGGGTCTTATCCCAGTTGGGGATTTCATTCTTTGTTTATTACTTCTCTTTCTCCATCTCCGCAAGGAACTGCATACTCTAAGAGCTTGTCCCATCTGTTCGGATCCCCAGGGGCTGAATCAAGTCCTGTCATTCATTCAGTTGATATTTGTTGGGGCAGCGAGTGAATCCAGTGGCCACTCAATAATTAGTGGTTTAGTGGTTTCCACTTCTGTCCTCTAAAAGAGTATTTTCTCTCTGTCTCTCTGTCTCTCTCTGTCTCTCTGTCTCTGTCTGTCTGTCTGTCTGTCTGTCTCTCTCTCTTTCCCTCTCTCTCTCTCTCTCTCTCTCTCACACACACGCACACGCACACGCACACGCACACGCACACGATGGCACATGCACCCTGAAGGAACTTGAAGACAACAATGGAAATAACAGCTCAGTGGCTGGGTCTGGTGAGTCTCAGACTAACTGGCTGAACCAGTTGAGCGCGCTACTGTTTGTTTTCTGTTTTATTTTCATTTCACCAGGTTCCTTGGCCTCTGACACTCTGACCTGGGTCTATATATTCACAGGGAAAAATGAGTCTTCTATTATGGAATATGAACTTAATGAGCATAAAGTTTGGGTAAATCACTACTCAAAAGTAATTAATAGATTATAGCATCAACATTCTTGAAGAGTGTCTTAGTTACTTTTTAGCTGCTGTGAAAAGTCACCATGACAAAGGAAACTTATAAAATAAAGCTTTTAACTCCGAGCTCACCGCATTAGAGGATTAGAGTCTGTGACCAGCAAGTGTGGAACATGGGGCAGGCAGACAGACAGACAGACAGACAGGCAGGCAGGCAATAGGCATGGTGCTAGAGCAATAGCTGAGAACTTACATCTCCCACAAGCAGCAAGCCAGGAGAAAGAGCAAGCTGTGAGTGGAATGAGATTTTGAAATCTTAAAGTCCTTCCCCACTGACACATTTTCTCCAAGACCACACCCTTCCAAAACAGCTCTACCAACTAGGGACTGAGGAATCAAACACATAGGCCTATGGGGGCCAATAGCATTCAAACCACCACAGAGAGGACTTTCATTCCATTAGAAAGGGGTGGGTGAGAACTGAATGAGCGAATCTTCAAGTTCCATGCCTGTAAAGGACTTAGCTGGGTGACAGGCGATGCAGAGGATGCAGGGAGGGCTTTCTCAGTACTCAGTGAGCAAACAGACTCAAAAGCATTCATCCTCAGGAAGTCTCCCAAGCAGAAGTTGGGTTAGCAGTCCTGAGTTGGACTTGGAGGTGTCATTCCAATAATGGCTTTGTTCTCCCTTCTTTGCTTAGTCTGTCTGGAAGTTTGACAGGGCTGTCTAAGCCCTCTGAGGAATCAGACATGAGGAAGCCTAATCTTCTTGAGATACTTCAAGCTCTCACTATGAGCCACAGCTGATCCCGGGTGAAGATGAACGCAATTCCATTACCCTTGAAGGGAGAAAGGGGTCGTTCTCCCTCTCACTGGCTTAGCTTCCCTTCTCCACCTCTCTTCCTTTTTCCTCCAGTCCCTTCTTCCTACGTCTTTGTCTTCTCCATCCTTCCACGCATGGGCTAGACACTGTAGCATACGTAAGTGACGATGGATGAGATGTCGTACCTTCTACATATTTGTGACTAAGTGGAGGAAAATGAAGCTTGACATCACAGTCCGCGCTGATGGGGATTGCAGAAGGGCATGCACAGACTGTTAGGAGCGTAAACGCCGCACGTCAGATGTGGGCAGCTAGCCTGGCCTGGGACGATAACTTGATTAATTCCCATGGTATAAAACACTGCCACCCTGAAGATTTCAGGTTCCCAACTCGATGCTGTTGCTCAGAGTCAGGAAGAGATGCACACACTCTTCCCTCTCTAGATTTAAAAGCTGCCTGGGTTGTATTTCCACGAAGGGCACATAATTGGGTCTATTTAGGGTGGATGTGTAATGTCAGGAGAATCTTCTGGAAAATATAGAGGGACCTGAGCTATTTTATCTTATTTTGGAACACTGAGAATTAAGTAGGGAAGAAATCATGTTTTGTTTTTGTTCATTTGTTTCTTATCCTTGTGAACATTGAAGAAGATACAAATAAATAAAAAGAAGAAAGAAAAATTTAAAAACTGTGTTAAATACTTACCACATACCTTCTATGATTGATCCTCAAATGTTTTCATTTTTCCTATGTTTGAACTCTTGTTGTTTTAAAGTGGACTCCTTATGTTTACTGTAACAGTATTCATAATAGCTAAGCAGGGTATCTTACCCAGGTAGATGAATGGCTAAAC
The DNA here is from genome assembly GCA_964023405.1 of Apodemus agrarius. NCBI lineage: Eukaryota > Metazoa > Chordata > Mammalia > Rodentia > Muridae > Apodemus > Apodemus agrarius. The sequence goes on from OZ030008.1 coordinate 19,466,230, forward strand.
CAGCTGTGGTATGTTTATACAATGGGATATTATCCAGCCATCAAGGAATTCAGCCACTAACATGAGCGATGTAGAGTTGTGCTGTTTGGAGCAGGTAACCAGAACTGGGGATCGTCGTCATGTTAAGTAAGTCAGGAGTGGAAAGACAAGTCTCAGCGGCTTCCCTCCCTATGTAGCATCTTGAAAAAAGGACCTGAAGGTGGAGGAGGTACATAAACTAGAAAGGAGGTTGAGTGTGGATGTAGACACTGAGGGGGTGAGTAAACCAACATACTTTATAAGCATGCATAAGAATATGACAATGAAAACGATTATTTTTAATTTGTATACACTATATAATGAAAAATTTTTGCTTAAGAAAACCCCACTTTTCTATCACTGCCAATTTCTGTTCGTCATGACATTGCAAATGTTATTTACTTTAAAGTTGGATTCTGACTGATGACTTACTTGTAAGGAATTTGGATGATTTTAGCTTTGATTCTGATCAAATTTCAGAACATCTCCCTCTCCCTCTCCCTCTCCCTCTCCCTCTCCCTCTCCCTCTCCCTCTCCCTCTCCCTCTCCCTCTCCCTCTCCCTCTGTCCCTCACTCCCTCTCCCCCCACTGTTTACATGCCCTGCATAATAAACTTTAGCTCTTTCTGTCTGAATAATTAACTTCACTACAATTGCTCTCTCTTCAGCCACACTTCTATTTTCATACTGACTCATGTCAGTGAAGTCAGTGATCAACGAACAACCAGAGGGCCCTCATGGGGTCTGGTACTAGTTTGGTCTTTTGGTTTAGGCAGGCAAATGTAGCTTTTCCACAAAGAGTACATTGTATTGGTGATGGGTTATAGAACCCACTGGAAGTTTGAAATGAAATTTGGTTCTGTTAACAGATCTCATGCATTTTAATATAGCAACTTGGGGCTTAAAAAATTCTCTTTTAGAAGAAAGCCTTGACTATGAGACATTCTGCTTAGCATTACTGCTTCTGAAAACCCAGGTTCCTTTTTCTCTCTGTGTGTGTATGTATGTGTGTATTGTGTATGTGTGTATGTGTGTGTGTGTATGTGCACATGCTCATTCCTCCTAGAAACACTGGGTTGTGCCCCGTTTGTTGTTGCCACCTGCCACAAGACACCAGCATGACACCACATATGTCAACCACATAGGCAATGCTAGCTAGCTCTGTACTCAAAGCTCACAGGACAAAATAGGTGTCATACGGTGCTGGGTACAGCTAGTCTTGTCATGCAATGACAGGTATACCCTCAGGTGTCAGTCCCTGAGAGCCTTGGAGCCCGTAGCCTTAGCACCACTAAAGCTTGGCTTTGCCCGGCTGGGCCTGCTCTGTCTTCGCTGTGATAGGACAAGCCTGTCACTAAAGTGTGGCCACTTGCTTTAACTCCATATGGCGCCATGCTAATAATCCTCAGGGCTTGGGTATTCAAGCCGTGCTTTAAGTAAGGATTTGTCTTGCTGTTCCCCCGAGTATTCTCCATATCAGGTTAGTTGTTCTCCATTGGTAACTACAGGCATTGTCTCAGGATGCCACTATCCTCACATACAGGTGAGGAGTGAAGCTGAGAGACGTCAAGTCTCTGCTCATAGCCTCTGGGCTGGGCCTCATCAGAGCTCACATCACCGCACAACAAATTCTCTTTGTAGCTTCCCCCTGCTGCCTTGAGCTTACTTCCTAACTTCTTCATAATGGATTTTGGATAGGGAGCGTCCCAGAGACACTGCTGCCTCCAGACTCCCCAGGATCACCCAGCTCTGGCTTCTATAGCCAGACAAAATGAGAATCTTAGACTTTATGGCCTTCTAGATGCTACAGCCTCATGTGTCCTCTCTGGCCTTTGAAAAATTATGGGGAAGAGCCCATCATGGCCGCAGACTGGGGCAGATACACCTTACTCCAGGGTCTCGGGGTCCACCTCGTTAAGGTTTTATTGCCTTGGGAAGAAGGGTTGGGGTGAACTGCTTATAGGCCTGGAGGACTAGTAAAAATGTCTGCAAGCACACTGCTTCTTAACAAGACTCATGCCTTCTATTTACCCATTATTCATGTTTAAAAACAAACAAACAAACAAACAAGCAACCCAAATAAACCCAAGTCAAAAATCCTACCTCAGAAAAGACAAGAGAGGTTAGTGAATAGAATGGGCTCAGTGTTGCCATCACGTGAGTCTCGTGAACTCCACAGGAAATGCTGTCTCTGACCTGGAGCTCTTTGGAAGGCTAGAGAGCACCATAGGGTGGCACCTCTGTGTGCCTCCGCTGAAGCCCAGGATTCGGCAGAGCGTCCAGGGCGCTGCTATGCTGCCATGGTTTTCCAACTTCCAGTTTCACTCAGCCAGTCTTTAAGGGAGAGAAAACCATAGCAACCTTCCCACCTCAGCCTCCTGAGAGCTGAGATTATAGCCATCAGTCGCTATGGGTAGATTTCAGCTGTGGAAATGAATATGGAAGGTGTCTGTCTGTCTGTCTGTCTGTCTCTGTCTCTCTGTCTCTGTGTGAGACAGAGATTGCAACATATTCTGGGTCACACAGCGAGTGAGAAGCAGAGCTGGCCTGACAGTGGGAACAGAGACTGTGATCGTGAGTTCTTTGTAGCACAGCCTTCTAGTCAGGATGAGCTCAGGATCTCAGGGCACTGAGTGTGGTGGTTCTGTGGTCCCAGGAAGCAGTGAACTCAGACTACAGAGCAGAAGACTGAGGGGAGGAAACTCGCATCCCTGAGCTTCTCTGGGCTGCCTGCCAGGATGAACCTTTCCAACACCTAGAGTATTCATTTGTTTGCGGGGTTGGGAAGTATTCTAGGTAAGTACTCCACTGCTGGGCTATAAGCCAGGCTCTACCACTGAGCTATAAGCCAGGCTCCACCACTGAGCCATAAGCCAGGCTCCATCATTGAGCTATAAGCCAGGCTCTACCACTGAGCTATAAGCCAGGCTCCACCACTGAGCCGTAAGCCAGGCTCCATCACTGAGCTATAAGCCAGGCTCACGGTATTCTTTGAAAGTGAAGGTTGCAGTCCCCTTTATTAAGGTCAGGAAGAAAGTGAGAGGGGATACAAGTTGCTTACAAGGAAATGACAGAAGCTTGGATTCCTGGAGCCACATCGTCTAAACCATTGAAGCATTATGCTGTGTTCAGGGAAGATGTGCTTTCCATTTGTAGTAGATGAGGAACCTACACAGCAAGTGTCTCTCACAGCATTTGTCCTGAAGCTAAGGTGTTCAAAATCTTGAAGCTACAAAGATACATGCAGCTGACTGTTTTCTCATCAGCACACACTAATTGTAGAGCATGCTACCGCATGGACCCCACTCTGCAACCTTCATACATACATGTATGCTGTCCACTCACATCCCGCCCTCATTTGCTCTCTCTTCTAGCTCCCTTCCTTTCTTCTGATCTCTCCTACCTTAGTGCTGTCTGAAGTTAGACCAGTCTCAACCCAGTTGAATTCTGATATCTGACCCTAGATAGTCCTTACCCTTAACTTAGATGACTCCCATACCAGGCTGCAACTCCCTGATCTTTGAGAACCACAGCTCCTGATTCTTATTCCTACTTTGGATACCACCAGACTTGGAAACTTGAGCTCAGCATTCTCCATGAGATCATTCATATGCCTGTGTGGAAATGTGTGTGGGAGACCCATCTTGGTGAGGAAGAGTGAATCCAGTTGGAAGGATCGGTTTGTCATATGACCGAGAGAATCTGAACGGTAACTCAAAGCCATTTGCAGGGCTATCCTCTGGGGCCCTTTGTGAAGATCCTGAGACTGGAGGCTGCAGGAATAGGGGAGGCTGGGGACGTGTGCACTCAGGGGCAGAGAGGCCTGTGGGAATACAATGGCTGTTTTGCCTTTCTTTGACCCTTTGGACTTGGCAGCCTTCCTTGTGGTAAGCTGTCTGCTCTTGTTACAGCCTTCAACCTGTGCTGACCCCTGAGGGCGATGCCAACATCTGCACCCAGAGGTGATGAAGCTTCAGCAGGATGAAGTCCAGGCTCTGCGTCTCTGGGAACCGAAAGACAAGGATCTCAACTCTTTATTCCTAGGAGGGTGCAGGAAGCATGGGGTCAGAAATTAAGGTTGACGCTATTAGTGCCAGCTATTGAGGGGACCCTTGAGCCTGGACATGAAGAGTCATATGGACAAAATAAGACTCTTTCCATACCAGGCCCAGTGCTCAGTGCAAACTTGGGAAGTATAGACCAGGGAAAGAACAATGAGCAAAGAAAGACAGGAACCCCGCGATTCGACGAAGAGTGAATAACCAGGAGATGGGGCGCCATTTTCCCCACAGGAAGAACTTTCTGCACACTGACCATGGTGGAGACGAGTCAGGAAGAAGGGGCATTTACCTGTGTGGCTTGTATATTGCTTACTTTCTCATCACTATGATAAAATAATCGTGGTGGTTAGTTGATTGCCAACCTGACAGGATTCAGAATTGCTGAAGAGATGAGCCTGTGAGCCTGTCTGTCAGGGCTTATCATGATTAGATTAAGTGAAATTGAAATTGCCAGATCCACCTTGACTATAGGTGCTACTATCCCATTGGATTGTATAAAAGCAAGCAAGCGAGCTGGACACTGGTATTCATCACTCTCTTTCAGTCACGGAAACAATGTAACCATCCGTCCCTTGCTCCTGCCACCATGCCTTCCCTGCCATGGTGGACTGGATCCCTTGGAACTGTAAGCAGAAATAAACTCTTCATTTCTTAAGTCATTTTTTATCAGGTATTTTCTCATAGCTATGAGGCAAATTATTAATACAACACCTGACAAAAAGCAACTTAAATGAGGAGAGATTCAGTTTGGCTCATAGTTTCCATTGCTATTGTGGCCAGGGAGGCATTGCAGCTTGGATCACAAAAGTCACCTGTTGTGGTGGGAACATGAGGTCACTGCTCTTCATATCTTTGTGAATCAGGAATCATGGAGCTAGGCTGCAAATGGAAGTGTGCATATCCTCAAGGCTCTCTAGTGATCTGCCTCGGTCATGCTTGTTCCCATGCTTGAAACATGCCACAACTGTCCAATAGCACTACCAGCTGGGCACCACTGCTTTATGTGCATGAATCTATAGAGGACATTTCATATTCAAAGCATAGCAGTAACTTTCTTTCTCTCACCTCTACTCTGTATGCTTGTGCGTGCATGAGCATGCATGAGTGAGTGTGTGTGTGTGTGTGTGTGTGTGTGTGTGTGTGTCTGGTTGACCCACCATACATGAGAAACCAAGGCCCAGAGCTCAGTATTTTCAATGTAAATGGCTAGCTAACCCACCACATAGTCTGGGAATCGGGAGCTGGCAGGGCTTCCAAGATGCTGAAGATTCACAAATGTTCTTGCAGAGCAGAAGGGATGCTCTCAGTTTCACAGTGAATCAGGATACATATGGGGCAGAACTGAGAGTCCTGGGACCCTCTGCCCTTTGGACTACAGTCTCTGTGGAGGTAGAGCAGAGGTGTGGGTCTCACTGTGCTTCTCACTGTCTTCCCGATCTTTTAGTTAACTTTTAGTAAATTTAGCTGTATCATCTGATGTTATAACAAATAAGCAGATGCTGAATTTTATTAAGATAAAAGATATATGACTTTCAGTTTAAGGTAAACCAATATATTTCTTTTTGATTTTTAAGTATCACTATATGTCTCTTTTCAATAACACATTTTTAGGCACACAATCTTAAAATTCCTTTCTTTTTCTGGTCTTGAACTCTCTATGTAAGCTGGCTTTGAACCTGCTGAGTTTGCAACAATTTGCCTGCTCCAGGCTCCCAAGTGCCAGGGTTATAGGTATAGGTCACCACTGAGTACCTATGTATAAACTGCGCGATGACATTGGGCAGTAACTTGAATTAATATTAAACTTTAAAAATGAAGTTTCTGGTTTATCGTTCTGATCCATGTAATTACTCATTCCTTTAGATTTTTCTGCTTACTCATATCAGTGAAAGAGGCTCCTGAGAGGTGACGGGGAGACCAGGCTCAGAGACCAGAAGAGTACTATAACTGTGATCTTGGGGATAAATTTTTATTGTTAGACTATTATTTCCATGCCTATACATTGTGACCATAATTGTGTGTACCTCATGGAAATGCTGTGAGATTTAAGAGAGACAGTGAATGGAAAGTGTTTATCAGGATAATCCAGAGAAATGGGGGAGACTTCAGCTCCAAAACTCTTAGTAGAATAGACAAAGGGAAAGGGACCTAAAATTGTCCAAGTGCGGAGATCACTGTGGTATTTGGGACCAAGAAGAGTCCTTTCTTCTATATCTTCCTGTCATTAGAGACTGTCTGCGAGTTGGTAGGCGTGGCCTCCTGTTACCTTAAGAGGCTGTGGATGAGCTGTGTGGAAGGGTTGTCTCTTTGTTCAAGAAGCTGCATTGCTAGGTGTCCATGCTTATTCCAACAGTTCTTGGGAGAGGAAGAAGTGCATAAGATTTTGCCTCCCTTTCGGGAAATAGGAATTGACATTATTCTATTTCTACTCTCATGTTCAATAGCGTTCTCTCTCTCTCTCTCTCTCTCTCTCTCTCTCTCTCTCTCTCTCTCTGTGTGTGTGTGTGTGTGTGTGTGTGTGTGTGTGTGTGTACATGTAGTGGCTATGGGAGGTAAGTACTCTTTTCTTTAGATCACCAGATCATTAGAGTTTGCATCTGGTTCTTATGCACAGGCAATTCATGGCACAGAGATGTCAGATCACAGACCAACTGAGTGGATTAATGTCAGGACTACTGTCTCATAACTTCCCAAGGTGTGTGTTCGCCTTCACTGATCTTCACCTTCACTGATCCAAAATTTCAGCTTGCTTAATAGTTCCTAAGGGCAAAGTTTACAATGTCTTCATTAGGGTTACCATTGCTTTTTTATTGACAGGGTTTCTCTGTGTAGCCCTGGGTGTCCTGGAACTCAATCTGTAGTCCAGTCTGGCCTCGAACTCAGAAATCCGCCTGCGTCTGCCTCCCAAGTGCTGGGATTACAGGCATGCGCCACCACTGCCCAGCCATGGGTTACCATTGCTTTAATGAAACACCATGCCCAAGACAACTTACAAGAGGAAACATTTAACTGGATGCTTGCTTGCTGTTTCAGAAAATTAGTCCATGACCATCATGGTAGGGAACACGGCCGCCTGCAGGCATGGTGCTGAATCAGTAGCTGAGTGCTCATATCTTATCCAAAAGTTGTAGGGAGACAGTGGGAGCAAGAGAGAGGAGAGGAACAGGTAGAGGGAAGGAGGGAGGGAAGGAGGGAGGGAGGAAGAGAGAGAGAGAGCAGGAGGGAGAGAGGGGAGAGGGAGAGGGAGAGAAAGAGAAGCTGGTTCTGTGCCTGGCAGGGGCTTTTGTCACCCCCCCCCAATGACATACCAACTTCAACAAGGCCACACCATTGTATGTTTCCAAAGAGTTCTACTTACTGGGAACCAAGCATTCAAACATGAACCTTTGGGAGGCATTCTCAATCAAACCATTCCAAGAACCTTCATTCTTCTACTCTTGTGCCCATGGCAGACATTCCTAAACACTTTACCTGTTCGCTAAGTCATAAGTGCTTTTAGACTTCATGGCATGAAGACCAATGAATAACAGTTCCTTATAACCCAGGCTTACCAGACAAAACCAAGGCCCAGAGTGCTGCTACCTGGTACATAGTCAGCCAGCCTGAGGAATTACTGCCGTCCTACCCCTTAACTTGCTAACTGCACCTACCACAGTCATTTCAGCGCCTTCCACAGCACCCACATTGTCAGACATCTTTTTCCTACTCTAAATTCTAATCCAACCTTGGGACCCAATCTTTGAGATGATGTCCTCTGGGAAGCTGTCCTTAGTTTCCTTATGTTCTTATAATGTCATGTGCTGTTTTTCTTTTGTTGGATATGCTATAGTTGTCTGGGTCTTTGAGAGCTGTTCTCTTTGTGCTCTTAAAAATATAACCTTAGTAATTCTTTAAGAATGTCATACAATGCAGTTTGGTCATATCATCTTCCTCCTCCATCTCTTCCAAGATTCTCTCAGCCTCCTCTAGCCATCCATCATTGTGTCCTTTTTCTATGAACTAATCGAGTCCAATTTGTGCCCCCTTTATACTCTGGACCATCTGCTGATTTGTGGTTGATCTACCAGGGGCCACACCCTTAAAGAAAATGGATTCTTTTCCTAGTACTCATCAATGGCCATTGGCTCTTCAGGTAGTGGTGGGACTGAATGCCCACACTTCCCTCCATACTAGGATTTTTGTCGGATCCTGTGCTGGTCTTGTACCTGCTGTCACAGTGTGGTATTTGGGATCACAGAGCTTCAGTTAAGGTGAAAAGGAAGGAAATTAGATTTTATGTAGGAAGATTTCAGAGTCCAGCAAGTTTTTCTAAAGGCAAGAAAAATGCTTATTTGGTTATAAAAGAGAAGACACAGAACAGGCGATTTCTTAGTGACAAACTAATATGACAAACAGGGAGGCAGCACCCAGTGGGGGAAAGTCCATGAAATCCATTGCTGTGTTGCAGAAGTCAAAGGAGCTGTCCTTACAGTCAACTATGTTTAGAGCAGAGGAGAAATCACCAGCCTCTGCCCTTCCTGTAATTTCCAGACTTCTAATTAATTCCTTTATTTTCTATATTGAAAACCCACAATAATAGCTAGCTTGTATATAAGCAGGGAGGGAATGCTGATTTGATAAGGGAATGCTTTTGATGCACTGAGTTGACTTTGATATAATAAACTTGCAATTTCTGTCTTTAATAGAGAAAGCCCAGCGTGCAGCTTGTGCATGTGTCTGGGGCCATCTTGTGTACTCTACCAAACTTGCTGATTCTAAAGATTTTCCCCCCTTTCTTTCTTTGTGTTACAATTTGAGTTTCTTTTGATGTTTGCCTCTTCGAATATTTCTTAAATAATTAAACAGTTACTTTTGACCCACTTTACATAAGGAGTGCTTAATTTCTATCATTGAGTTAGAAAATTATATCGTACAATTTTATTAAATGGGGAGTAAGTAGAGACAGAGGTGATTCTGGATTCTGAAATTAGAAATGTAGATGCCATGAAGTCTGATGGGTTCACACTTTGTGATTCTCTGTAGCCCCAAGGTGCTGGCTTCCCTAACTTCAAAGGGAATTGAGGAGGAGGGGAGCATCCTAGGGAGTGCACCCCAGGCCTTTGCTACCTGGTGGGAGGCAGGTTGCAAAGTCCATGTAGGTTTTTTTCCTTGTTTTTTTTCTACCTAAGGACACCAAGGAAAAATTTGTCTGTCTGCTTGTGCTCATCCCAGATGCAGCTCTTTCTATTAAGAGAGAGCGTGGCCCTGACCACAAGGCACTGAGTCTTTGCTCTATCACATAGCAACTATGGAGCCCTGGGCAAAACACCCAATCTATCCTGGCTCCTATTTTCTTGTTTGTAAGACAGGGATAAGAGAACTAAACTTTTAGAGCAGTTTGGGAGATTAAAAGAAGTTTTTAAAGTATGTAACCTTTGCTTAGTAAGTGATATTTGGTATCTATCACTATGATTACTGTACAGGATCTGGATTTTTTAAAAAATCTACTCAATTACCCAATGTACTCACCCTGGGGTTCTGTTCAGTTTTCCTCCCCCAAGTGGAACTCTAGGAAACCTGTTCTCCTGGGCTATGCTATTCCATATGCGGGCTCCAGACTTCTTATTTAGGGTTTATCCACCCACAGTTAAAGACCTACTTGGTGGCTCACACAACTCTAGGCTCTCAAGTAATGTAAAAGACACCATCCATGCCATCACGGGAGAGGCAGATGTTAAGCAAATGAATTACACTATAGCTGTGTTGAAGTAGTATGGATAAGACTAAATAGTGTAGGTACAATTAAAGTAATTAATAAACAGTTATATATTCTGGTCCAGGACATAAAACAATGCACATCCAAGACAGTGATGTTTGTCCTTTGTTTTGAAAATTGAATGCTTTTATAAAGAAATGAAGGCAGGGAAGGGAGATTATTCCAGCTAAGGGAAAATGCATGTTGGAAGACATAAGAGAAAAGTATTCATGGAGTATTCGATTGTCTCCCAGAAGACAGGAAGAGTCCTGAGACAAGCAGAGAACTTCAGTGCAAGACTTTGCAGGAACTCCTGAGGGTTTCTGCCTTCTGCCAAGAGTAGCGGGAAGCCACTGCCATGACATAACGGGTTGGAAGGGAACACCATCAAATTTGCACTTCCAGAAAGACATTACTGGGTCCTTTGCTAATTGAAGGCCAGCCATCTTTGTATCTTTACCTCCAAGGCTACCCCTTCGGCTAGCTAGGAGGGTGGTGGCCCAGATGCAGACATGAGTTTGGGGCTCCATAGGAGCCAGCCCTCCAGTTTCCATGGTCCTGTGGCAGCAACCTCAGCACGCCATGATTTCATCACCTTCCTTATCTTGGCTTCTGGAGCCGAAGAGCTTACTGCAAGCCCTTCCCAGTTCTCTCTGCCTGGAGGGCAGGCGAATGGCCATGCCTAGCGCCAGTACTCCCACCGTGGGAAGGGATTGCAGTACTGAGACTTAGCCTCAGTAAAGGTCAAGCTTGTTGATGAGTTAATCCCCATTAAAAACTTGGATCATTTTAGATTTTATTCTCCCTTGCATTTATTGCCAATAAACAACTTTCTAGTAATTAAACCAAAAGGTCTTTGAAAAAAAAGAGGCCTCTTTATACACTCTTCTACAATCAGCTTGCTGTGCAGTAGTGGCTCAATAAATATTTGTTGCACTAAATGAACCTTAAAAATTAATAAGAAAAGATAAAATTAAAAAATCAGTCACCCTTTGCCACTCTGAAACAACTCCTTTCTTCCATTCGCTCCTCCCCCATTTCACTCTCAGTTTTCTACTCTTCCTCTTTCTCTCTCTCCTGTCTATAGTCTTATATACACAGGCATATTGTTAATTGACTGTTTAGTGTCTAATCCTAGCTCATATGTGATTTATTCTTGCCAGCATATTCTTATATTCTGAATTTCTGCCTTTGACCATCCTGGAGTGTGCACTGATGAACTTGGTTGTACATACGATACACACAGATAGGAACTATAGGCTTAAAGCTAATATCCTGCAATATAACCAGGACCAGTTTTACCTAGAGCAATGAAAATTAAATGCATTTTACAGGAAATAAAAGGAAAAAAAAGAAACTGAGTTTTATGAGTTATAAACAGAAATAGACTTTAAAATTATTAAAAACTTTGAGGTCATTAGGGAAGAAAACGAGAAGTCAAGGCTGATTTAATAAAGAAGAGTGCCGTTAGCATTCATGGAAAAGACTTGGGGGAAGGCTCGATCTTAGATGAAGGAGGCAAGTCCTGATAAAAAGGACTTGGCTTTTCATATGGTCAGGGCAAAGAGTGTATTGATAACATGTCAACTTCTAAATTATTTTGTTGACTGAAGCTGTTACTAAGAAATAAGTTTTCTAGTGAGACTCAGGAGACATACAGTTTGTATATGTATATCTGTGTAGGGATGGACAGATAGATAAATGATGGATAGAAAGATAGGTAAATGAGACATGTACAAATACTTTGGTGCACCTTATGAAATTTTTATTCTGTATTTCATAAAAAGTATTATAAATCCAGATCAGTATCATACTAATAGACAGCATCTCACAATTTGTAAGAAATGGAGGTAAAGTGTCAATGTGGCTATATATTGCAGAGACTTTTTCTTTTTTTCTTTTAGTAATATAAATGTTTTTATTAGATATTTTTTATTTATGTTTCAAATGTTAACCCCTTTCTTCGTTTCACCTCTGAAAACCACCTATGCCTCCCTCCTACCCCTGTTCACCAACCCACCCACTCCTGCTTTTCTGTCCTGGCATTTCTCTACAGTGGGGCAATGAGCTTTCACAAGACCAAGAGCCTCTCCTCTCACTGATGTCCGACAAGGCCATCATCTGCTACATATGTGGCTGGAGCGATGGGTCCCTCCATGTGTACTCTTTGGTTGGTGATTTAGTCCCTGGGAGCTCTGGGGGTAGTGGTTGGTTCATATTATTGTTCCTCCTATGGAGCTGCAAACACCTTCATCTCCTTGGATCCTTTCTCTAGCTCCATATCCAGTTACCAAGTCCAGACACTATTGTGGATGCCAACAAGTGCTTGCTGACACAGGAGCCTGATATGGCTGTTTCCTGAGAGGCTCTGCCAGTGCCTGACAAATACAGAGTTGAATGCGCTTAGCCAACCATTGGACCAAGCATAAGGTCCCCAATGGAGGAGAAGAGACTTTTCAAAACTGGTGACTGAGACCAGAGGGAGCAGTGTCTCTAGCTAAGCCCACCACTAAGAACTAGTGTCGGCAGTTCAGACTCAGTGTGGAGCTCTAGATCCTGAGAGGCCCCGGGGTTTTCTGTCTGCTTGCTTTGGCTGTAGTTTGCTGGTCAAACACTACCCAGATTGGCATTAAAATGTAACTCTTGTTGTGAAGGATGAAGAGGTGGGGCCGGATGGGACTTTTAAGATGTGATTGGGTCACGACAAATGGGACAAACATTCTACATGCTAATGTTTAACTCAGGCATGACTGTGAGACAGGAAGAAACTCTCCTTGGCAGGCTTGCTCAGTCTTGACATGTGATGTCTTCTACCATGCCACCACTTAGCAGAATGACCCTTACCATATGCTGATGGCATGTTCACAGGCTTCCAGAGTGATGAACTATACAGATCTCTTTTCTTTATACAGTCCACAGCCTATGCTATTCAGTTGTGGCAATAACAAACTCTAAGACAACATTTACCCAAATACCAAATACCCAAATTTGTCCCAAAATGCATTGCTTTTACACCCATACTCATTTTTGAAGAAAGGAGAGGAGGCTAACAGGACCTTATTTCTGGGCATACAGCCTGATACATACACACACACACACACACACACACACACACACAAATTATATATATACATACATATATATACACATATGTGTATATACATATATGTGTATATACATATACATACACACACACACACACACACACACACACACACACACACATATATATATAATTTGTTTTTGTATCTTGCTGGCCAGAAGTCAGACACATGCCTCCGGGGCTGGAAGAGAGGTGGGGAAATGTTATCTACCTTAGGTATCAATATGTTTAAACAGAAAGAAAAAGTCCTATTGTGTTTTCACAGAACTTGGAAATAAAGCAGCAGGGGTAACGGAGTTTTGTGTTTATAGGCACAGGATGTGGAGCCAGCCTTACTGGGACCAACTCTTAGCTCTGGTACTTACTAGATATCAGATATTTAAGTACCAGATACTAAATTTGGTTTCATATTCCTGTACAATGGAGAGAACAGTATCTACTCGTGTTATAAAGATTAAATGTTTACATTGTGATTATGGCAGTGCTTGAATAAATGCTGTGTTTTTGCATAAAAATGAGGTAAGGGGCTGGAGAAATGACTCAGCAGTTAAGAGAGCTTGCTACCAGAGTTGTGTGCCCAGCACCTAGGTGGAGTTTCTCATAGCTGTCTAACTCTAGCTCCAGAACATCTAACGCCCTATTCCAGTCTCCCTATGTATCTGTACTCCCATGCACATTTCCACATACAGAATGAACTTATATAAGAAATTGAAAAAAATAAAGTAAAATCTTTTCATAAGTTGAGATAAAATTACTAAGAAGGCATGAGTAAAATCAGGTGTCAGGAGATGAGAACGGAGCTGGTCAAGCCCTCTGAGAGAGGGAAGAGATCAGGAGAGAGAGAGAGAGAGAGAGAGAGAGAGAGAGAGAGAGAGAGAGAGAGATTATATATCTGCCTTCAGACAATGTGTGACATGGAGTAATAGAGCATGCCTGAGATCCTGGGTGTGAGGATACCAGGTGCATAGTGAGTTCCATTCATGCTATTGAAGGAGATCCTTAGGTCCTGGGTCAGGGCTCCTGGGTCTATACTGGGAAGGCATGTGCTGAGAGGAAAGATGGGGCTGGATAATTACATAGGATGTCAGGATTAGAGAATGTCCTAGGAGGATAGGCTGAGATACTAAAGTCTTTTTTACCTTGAGAGAAAACTGTTGGTTACAATTAAGTAGAGCCCAAATCCAGCATACCAGGTCAGCCTTGGCCAGCTAAGGTACTTCTAGCTGCCATAGTGGAAGAAACAAAGTCCTGGTGCTGTGGCCTACCAGGAATGTATTTACAAATGCAAATGTACATACAAAATAAGACAAAGAGAACCTCACGTGGGTTCAGTGGTTGAGTTATGTGGTGGTCCCATGGTTAATTGTGTTATTTGAAAATAAGCCTCAATTGTCATTCTGGAGGAAGGAGCACTTAGAATGTATAGGATAGTAAATGAGTTTCCTGTGGGATAGAAAGTCAATTTTGTCATTCTTGTTGCCATTTTTATAATATGGTGACATTCCAAAGCAGAAAGGAGTCTGAGAAAGGGTGTCTCTTAGTGGGATTCCTGGTTAGCCTTAACCATCAACATGATAAAGACTAGCACCATCAATTGAGTAATACCTAGATCCTATTGTCCTGTGTGCATGTCATGGGATCTTGTTTTGATTGTTAATTGGTGTAGGGAGCCCTAGCCCACTGCGGGTGGCACCATTCCTAGGCCTTTCTTAGGCAGATGGTCATAAATGGTGTAAGAAAACTAGCAGAGTGAGCCAGCCAGCAAGCAGCATCCTCTGTGGTTCCTGGCATACTTCTTTAGCTGTGAAGTGAGATCTTCAGCTGGAGGTAATGCTGTGTGGAATAGTGAACAGGCATTCCTTCAGTTTTCTACCTCTAGTCCCTGCCTTAGCTGCCCTCAGTGAGGGGCTGTGATGTGGAATTGCAAGCCAAACTTACTCTTTCATCCCCAAAGTCGCCTGTGGTCTGAGTATTTGTTGCAGCAACAGGTAGGAACCTTAGCAGCCATTGACCCATATGGAAGAGGAGCAGGACCCATCAGTGGATGGCGAATTCTTCCACTCCCGCCAATTCCTGGGACTCTGGCTGGAAGCCCGTCTGGTACTCAGAATTGAGATTACTCTTCATCAGTTACCGCCCCAGCACAGTTTGCTCCCTGCGTCTTGTTCACTCTCGTTCAGGCTGGCTGTCCTTTAGTACTGTCTATTCCTTTGGAACTGATGTTGGACTTGACACTCATCTGGGAAATAAGTGTGGGCACAAAGTGAAGAATAGAGTGTCACTTGCAGTATTCCGTCAGGTCTTCCATCCCTGGACCGCTTTAGGATCAGAGCTGGAGTCAAGGAAAATAAAACACTGTGATAAAATGTGTTGAATCCAGGGTCAAAATGTCATCTTTAGTTCAAGTATCAGTAACTTATTCTATTGTTCCAATGACTTTGGGTGATTACTTAATGCATTTTTAGACTTTAAGTTTCTTATCTTCAAGATAAGGATAAACATTTCCCCCCTTTGAGGTTGTCACAGGATTATATACGATTATAAATGTAAGCATGCTGGTAAAGTTACTAACTCATTAATTACTATTATTATTATTATATTATTTGTTGTTAGTATTATTGCTGAGATTTCTATTAGCCAAGAAGGGAAGAAGCCTTACATCATATACAAGAAGACAAAAGACTTGATAGACCATGTCTGGCAAGAAACTTGCTGCCTGAAGTTTTGACTTAGGTCTGATCTGATTCTAGATTAGCCTTCCTGAGTGAGTCCTGACCAGGGCATGGATTGGGTACTGGAGGATTCTTCTCTTGGGATCAAAGGGGATTATTGTCTGTGGAGGTTTTTCATAAAGCCCTAGCCTTCAGGGAGAGCTAGAGTCTCCACCCACTAAAAACAGATCCATTCAAATTAGAAGGCTCAGAAGGGCAGGTAAGCCGCCCAAGGCAGAGCTGGGTCTATTCTTCTTGACACATTTTTATTCTGTTGATTTGTTTCCCTCTTCCAGGTAGTTTTTAGGAAGGGAAGGATAAAGGGTTCTCAGAAGACTAATTGAATTAGGGTACACTGTTTGGCTGAAGGGGGTGTTGAATGAACTTTTTCTCCAAAGACAGGTCCCACTTTTGTCTGGAGCAAATTCCCTAGAAAAGTTCTGTAAAAGATGAGGTTCTCATTTTTTTTTTTAATCAATTAGGCCAGAAGCAGTATTCGGCAAGTCGCAGCCCCAGTGTTGCTGCTCAGTTTCCAACTGATGGGCCTCTTCCAGAAGCTCAGCCTTTGGGCTGCATGACAAAGCTTTGGGCTCCAAGTGTGAGCACTGCACAGAAGGTGGAGACATTCATGCAGATCACTCTCTACTCAGTATATCTGCTTTCTCACTCTTTCTCCCACTCCCTCTCTCCCCCCCTCTCATCTGAGGATGATTAGGCATGTCAACTGGTCAGAATGATGCTGTACATTGGCCTATGCTAATTAATAAATTACACAAGGAAACAAACTTGTTTAATGACAAATAAATTTGCAAAACACTATTCCATAAAATAGTAATTCAATATACACCTCTTCTGGACCACCCTGCCCTCCACAAACAAAACTTTAAAAGAAAAAAATTATCCAATTGGTTACATTGAGGAAAAATTGAATTCTCAAGGCTTATTTTGTATCCTACAAATTCATATCACCCATCGCACTAGAATTCTAAAATATTCTCCATGAAAGTAATTCCTTTATCTTTATCAAATCTTTATCCTTTCAAAGCTCTGGGATCTATATGGAAGAGGAGGAGAAAAGACTGTAGGAGCTAGAGATAGTGGTCAATTTCAAAGAAATAGTATCCAGACATAGCAGGCTGATGCGCATATGAACTCACAGAGACTGTGGTAGCATGCACAAGACCTGCACAAGCTCAAGCCAGACAAAGATTGCAGCACAGAGATGGAAAAGTGGGCACAGAATATTATGCATAGCCAAAAAGCTATTGTCAGTTGGTAGCTGCTGGGAAAGGTAAAATCAACTTTCTTCAATGGAGTGACTCGGGTGTATCAACACCATCCCAAGAAAAAAGTAGTTGGCCAACACACAGTGAACTCTGTGGTTTTCGTTTGTTTTAGTTTTGGTTTTCTTTAAAAGAGAGAAAGAATATGAAGTTTGGGGATGAGGCTCTGGGAGGAGCTGGGAAGGAATATGATCAAAATACATTATATGAAATTCTCAACAAACAGATAAAACCACATTAAAAAACAAAAACAAAAATCCCAGTAACTCCTTTACTTTTGCCTAAGTCATGGTTTCTCTCATTGAGTTTGACTTCAGTCTTTTCTTCCTAAATGTCTCAGGCAGCATGAGAGGTGGAGAGGAAGATGTCCCTAACGGTGGTAGAGCGGCAGGCAGTCTGCAGTCTGTAGTCAGCATTCCACACCCGCAAGAGTAGAACATCTGGTTGGTTTACCTAGTGGGCTTATGAAGTTACACCACCCCCTTCAGGCTGCTTCTCTCAGTCACTCCTCTGAGCCCCCAGATTCCAGGACTAATAGAAGGAGGTGGAAACCAAAGCTCCTCACCATCAAGGTTTTTAGAATTGCAAAGCAGGCAGCTCAGAGGTCAGGGCAGAAGATTCTAGAATGAGGCTGGTGGAACTGTGAGAAGAGGGGACCCGTGACACGTTTTCTTGAGTGTCTAATTATTCATCTTCTTTGTCTTTCCATGATTATTATTACTCTTCTACGAATTTAAGGGTACAGTTGGAAAGAACACAGAACCGATTTGCACTCTTATGGGTCTGTGATCTTCTGCAGACATAGAAGTAATTAGGTTAGTTTAAAACATAAATTAACTGCATTATAGAATGAAAAGGGGCTGAAAGTATGGCAAAAGCTGGGGCAGGGCGGCGGGGAGGGAGTTCCACATAATCTAAGGGTCAGAAGATCCAAAAAGATTAAAAGATTTCCCAAAGGAAAGAAGCTTAGTACTGGTGGATGAAGAGAAATGAGCACAGTAAGTTAAAAAAAAAAAGATGACAGACAGGTGTCTAGGGCAGCTTTTTTACTTGTAATTTCCCGGAAAACTTCAGTGACACAATGACAGTCCAGATCTGAGGATACCATTCTGGTTAAAGGGGATCAGTTGTGTTCTGACCTTTTCCCACCCACCCCCACTTCCCATCCCCTTCCCAATCACTTCTCCACTTGTTACAGAAACCTCAGATTTTTCCTGCCTTAGGTGCTGGGCTTCCAGAGTCCCTTGTAGCCCATTTCTAGTTAGGTCCCTGCTGAGAGCAGCAATAACCTTTTAAATGCAACCAACACCAAGGGCAGGGTCAAAGGAGGTCCAGCTCTTTTCTTGTGTAAAATTAATTGAGCTCCAAGGTCAGAAGGTGATGAGTGGGGCTCATTAGAACAAATGCTTTCCTATTTGAGTAAAACGGACCTTTGGGGTCCTTTCAAGAACTGCCTAAATTCAGTAATTATATCTGCCCCACGGTTTAAGCCTGCAAAGCAGTGAAAGGAGGGTGCCCAGAGCTGGAGGGAGGGATGTAAGCAGATTCAACTGAGCCTGGCTAGGTTTCTGTTTTAGACCTAGTCCTGCAAGAGAGCTGGGCTCTTGTTGTTCAAGAGCCTGTTGAGGACAGGCTATGTGCAGAGGCGCATCCACCATCAGCTATAGATGCTCTTAGCCAGGTCTTCTGCATGGATGGGTCAGTAAGTGTTTGGTCTCATCATCATTGTTGCCTTCAAACAATTTATACATGAAGTCTCATTTTTATCAGACGGACACCTCTTTCACTCAAATTCATGCTCTTTATAGGAAGAAGAAGACCAAACCTTTTTGTATCAGTTACTTTTCTTGTAATGTAATACCCAATGCCCATCAAGAGGAATTTAAGGAAGAAACGATTTATTTGGGCTCATAGTTGGAGGGTACAGTTCATGGTGTGTATTTAATAGCAAAATTATGAGGTGGCTGGTCACACTGTATCCATAGCCAGGAAGCAGGGAGAGAGGGGTGGATGGTGGTGCTTAGTGCACCCTTGCCTTATTTCCTCTTGACCCCCACCTAAAGCATGGTGCTGCACACAGTTAGGGTGAGATCTTCCCACTTCAATTAATCACATCTAGAAAATTTCTCACAAACATGCCCAGAGCGTTGTCTCTTAGATGCTTCTAGATCCTGTCAATCTGACCATTGATATTAATCACTATATTTTATATACCATCCAGTATGACTTTAACTATTAAAACTGACACTTAGTTCCACTTGGACCAATGAAAAAAAGGAAGAGCTATTTTCTTAGAGTTTCTGGGATTGTGTTTTGCTTTTCTCAGAGAGCCTTTTATTGTGACGCTTTCACCCTATCTCTTGGTGGAGACCGTAGGAGTCTTTGGTAGGTATTGGCAAGCATCTAATCTCATAGCAAGTATACCCAGCCTTGGGGGAAACCAACATCAGGAGACTAGAAGAAGCACACATTGGTGACTTGCTGAGTCAACCCCAAACTTCTCCATACCCTTATTTACCCATATCTCATCTTGATGTAACCACCAATTGAGTTAATTTACAACTATTATTATTTATATTTCAAGTCATTTCAAATGATGGAGGCCCTGATACCAACATGTAGGAGACTGTTGCTCACAAACCCCAAAGTTAGAAGTTAATGGACATGGCGTAAAAGCTTCTGTGGAGGACTCTTAGCAAATCTGCTACACAAACACTGTGAGGACAAGGTCATCAAGATAGTAGCATTAGACATGGTGGAAAAAGTAGAGGGTTGTTGAATGGATATGAAGATCCCGTTAACAAGAAGTATTTGAGGCTTAGATAATGATGTCCTTGAACACAAAGGAAGATAAAAAATGCAACTTCAAGATGTCTCGTCTAGGGCACCCTGTTTAAACCAAGTTGAGTTGAATTTTCTGCAACAGATCACATGCGGACTACAACAGGGATCAAGGCATGTACTTTTGTGTTTTCTGTTGTTTGAATACTTAGCAAATGTTCAGTTTGCCAGCATGCTTCACCACTGAAGAGTTTATTATTTGAAGGCAGGAGCTGTAAATATCTGAGCATTCTTGCCAAAATAATAATTGGTACCTAGGAGGTATACATGTGTCATTGACACATTTCTCAATGAATGATAGTCACTGGGATGTTACAACAGAGGTTAAGAGGTAGGATGGAGTGAAGGTTCACTCTTTCAACCTACACTGAACAGTTTTTGAGCGAAAACAGTTGGGTTATTACTCTCCATCTCTTGTAGGTTGTTTGCCTCCCTCTTGTTCGGATATTTTTTGTAAAATTACCATTACAGAGGATAGTATAACCTCCTTAATCACCTCTAGATACTATTTGGTATTACAATGAGAGACATGCCATGTCAGAAAGGTAGCCCTTCTTAATGGACCAGTGTCAGAATAGTATTCAGCGTCTCATGGCCCAGACCCTGCAGAAGTTAGCCTTTGATCCAGACAGCTATTCCTCTACCTCAAATTTAGGGCTGGTTAGCTCTGCAAAAGCTTTGGGATAGCCACACTGTGTGGTGGCAAGCATGTGCTTCTTATATTTCCTATCTAGAAAGTCTGTGAAAAGTGTGGGTGGCTGGCAGATGCTGAAAACCAGAAACCCACTCCTTTCTTCTTCCTCTCTCTTCCTAGGAGTCATATCTGCCTCACAGTATGAAGATTCTCTTCAAGTCTTATGCTGTCTCTTCCTTTGACCTTATACTAGAATGTCCACACAGTGGATCCTCCATACTCCTAAATTGTTTACTGGTCTACCTTTCTTCTGAGGACCTAAGCCCACAGCGCATGGGCTCTTGATGGCTGGTTTAGCAGACTGTGGGATGTAAGGACAATGGTTTGCCTCCTTTTGTTCAGGTATACAGGAACCAGTCTTTCTCAAAGTTCATACCGAGTGATGGCATGTTCAAGCAAACTTGAGAGAAGGAAGAGGATAGGGAAGAGTGTGCAAGGCACAGTGACATGTGGAAAGGACAGCAACACCAGGCCTCCTTCTTTTTAGGTTAAGCATTATAGAGTTTTAGCTGTGCTTTTCAGCAAAGAAAGGATTGCTAGACAACCACTGAGCTGATAAAGTTTCTGGGTGCATCCTTATTGCTGACTGGTCTCTCCTTCTGCCTCCTATCCTCTGCCACCTGCTATGACAGCCAGCTTCATGCCACAGTGGAAGGAAGACTAGATACAAATAATAACCATCTGGATTTTCAACTGGGTTTTGTTGTGTGGACTTAAGCAAATGATTTCATTGCTCTCAGTCCGTTCACATCTTAGAAAGGAGCTGATGTGTGTGTGTGTGTGTGTGTGTGTGTGTGTGTGTGTGTATACGTACACACATGCATACAAAGGCAAGAGTATATCTTCAAGTGTCCTTTTTTAGTTACTTTGTATGTTTCATCTTCTTGTGAGATCTTCCATTTAACCTGGAGCTCCCTGATTCAGCTAGACAGGCTGGCTAACGATCTCCAGTGATCTGTCTATCTCTGCTTCCATCTCCACAACCCTGAGGTCACAGGCACCGTGGTGCAGCTTTTACCAGGATGCTGGGGATCCAAACTCAGGTTCTCATGCGTACATGGCAACCACTCTGCCTATGAAGCTACCCTTACCTACCATCCCCAGCTCTGATAATCCTATTTTGAGAGTGTTGCTAAAAACTGAAATAAGATGACTCCTGTGTTCTAGACTGGCACAAAGGCAGGCACAGGGGAGGTGCCCAGTGGCATTTGTCCCTGCTCAAGGGGTGGTATTTTGATAGAAGGACCAGTGGGCAGCACTTAGAGAAGCTGGGAGCACTCAGAGTGCTCCTGCCATGCTATTTCAGGGGGGCACTGATGAATCTGATCTAAAAGACTATATTTATAGGTTTTGTGACCACTGGCCTCTTCCCCCCAGGTTTCTGAGTTCTGTTGCTAAAAGTTGAAATAACCACTTTTAACTTAAAGTCTATCTTCTCCTTATTTTAGGAGAATGATTATAAATATTTTATATTAGACTTGGAATCTAAATGGGATGGGCTGTGGTTTTGGAGCTAAAGATAGTCCATTCCAGCATGTGCCACGAAGCAGGTGCAGAAGAGACAGGGCCGAGCAGAGTTGTGCTCCAGGCTGTGGCAAAGCTGGGCTGACTCCAGGTCTCTGGAAGCAGGCAGTTCTGTCTTGGGTGCATATGTATTGGGGAGGGTGTAACTTCCTTTGGGGATCAATTTCATGTGTCTGAGAGGAATGGATACCCTATTTTCCAAGGTCCCAGGGTTCTGCTCCGTGGAAGTCTACATGACTTTCTTCACAGCATGAGTCCCATTGCATGCTTCTTTGGTATCTAGAGTACTTTATAACCCTACAGTGTTTGATGCCTCTGATTTTCTTCCTCTGCTATGGGAATGACTATGCTATTCTCAGATCAGTACTCCAGAGAATACTCAAGTTAGGGGGCTGCACATCTATTTGTCAGATTTGTTGCATTCATAGATTTTACAATCATGGGTTGTCTGAACAGCACCAAGCATCAGGGGTAGGGACAAGCCATAGGCATATCATGTACTTCTTTAGAGAGAGAGATTTCAAGCTGTCTACATTCCCAAGACTTAGCCAGGAGGAACAAGAGATGGATAGGACAAGAAAATGGAACCGAGTTAATTTGCTATGGTTTGAAACACACTTCTGCCACATGCTAACTATGTAGCCTTAGGTAGGTACTTAAAACCCGTGCGTTTTCCAAGGAGAGACCCAAGAATCTCTTTCCAGGCAGCTATGATGCAGACAGATGCTTATGTTAGCATGAATATAAATGCACCTGTGCATGTAGACTTGCATGGGCCGATGTGGCTTCACATCTATTTGTAGCCTGGCACCTACAGTTTCCCCATGCTGTCGCTTCAAAGTCGTTCGTTGAGTTTGGTGGCATGGATCGTTCATTCAATGCATAAACATGTAGTAAGCACCTAGGAGGTGACAGACCTCATTAGGAGCCAAGGAAAGGGCTATGAATTAAACATGTTCCTTCACTTTAAGGTACACAGTCTATCACCCGAGAATAACTGTGGCGCTATGTGTTAAGGGCGTGCTCAGCATCCTTTGGGAATGCAGAGGAAGATATGAGCATCTTTCAGGGAAGAGTGGGTGGAGGGCATGACAGGCCTGGAAGGTGAGAGGTGTCTTGTGTGTTGGAGAGATCTGGGAGGGTACTTTACATAGCATGATAAGGCAGTGCTTGCTAATCCAGAAGGCAGGTGATGTAGGTGATTGGGGGATTACTTTGAATTTGTGTGTTTTAGTTTTTTCAAATGTTTTTTTTTTAAGTTTTCAGGACATAAATACTAAGTTGTTTGTGTGCCAAACTGCTCAAAAGAGGCGACAGGTTTCTCTTTTGACCTAGCATCACCTGGACTTGTTAGCAAGACTGTAATAAACTGTGGAAATAATGGGAGGTTCTATTCTATGCAAACAGGAAGACATTTCTCAGATATGTTTTATTTTTCTATGCTAACATATTTTCAGCTATGATTGTATGTAAGAGCAAGACTGCGAGGATGCTGCTTTTAGCCAAAAAGGACAAATAGATTCTATATACACATGCGTACACACACACACACACACACACACACACACAGAGAGAGAGAGAGAGAGAGAGAGAGAGAGAGAGAGAGAGAGAGAGAGAGAGGGAGACAGACAGACAGACAGAGACAGAGAGAGGAAAGAATGGAGAGAGGAGGAAGGGAGAGCTGGCCATAACACCACCTTTAGAAGGTAATTAACTTTGAGAAATGAAAATGGTTAAAAATCAATTGGGATATGATTTCTAGGACATGGGAGGGGTTCAGAATTGGAAGTTTCTAGAGAGAAATGACTGTCCATAGCAATGGGGCTGCCTCTTGACCAATAGAACTCCAGCACTCTGGCAATAGTAAGTGGTGGTGACTGGGTGGGTGCGGGACACAGAGAAGGGTCTTCCAGGATCAGGCATTTCCCAAGGCTGTGCAACCTAGTCAATTTCTTCTGATTTTATTATTTCTAATTTTTACTGTGTACACTCATTTTACATGGCACCACGTTACAGAAGGATGTTTTCATACACGTATATATTACATGGTAAACATCCTTCCCCCTGATGTGGTCTCCCCTGGCCACCTCACTCTCTTCCTGGCTGTTAGTTGCCTTTAGATAATGACACTTCTACATTTATGCCAGTTATACATACACAATTTTATATAGCTATATAAAATGTAAGAATGAGAATGAGAAATGAGGAAAAATGAGAAATAAAACCAAACATTTGTCTTTCTGGGACTAGCTTAGTTTACTTAACACGATGACTTCCAGTTGTACCCATTTTTCTTCAAGTGATGTAACTTAATTCTTCTTTATGGCTGAAAAAAAATGCCACCGTGTATAGATGCCACCTCTTTTTTTCTCCATTGCTCTGTAGATGGGTGCCTGGGTGGGTTCTATAATTCAGCTATTGTGAATAATACTGTACTAACCATTGATAAGTGGGTATCTCTGTGACATGCTGACTAGAAGTCTTTGGGGGTAAATATCCAGAAACGGTATAGCTTGGTCACAGGAGAGATCTATTTCAATTTTTTTTTTTTGAGAAGCCTCATGCTGATTCCCATAGTGGTTGTCTTAGTTTGCATCCCTAGCAGAAGTGCATACTGATTCCTGTTTGCTCACAGCCTCGTCAGCATCTATTGTTTTCTTTCCCCTATTGTAGCCATTAATTCAGACTTCTCTAATCAGTGGGGAGGTTGCGTGTTTTTCCTTTCATGCTATTGGTCATTTGTAGCTCATCTTTGACCCACTGCCTTCTTTACTGTACCCAGTGTTTCTGCAGAGTGAGACGTCCCAGCTTTGTTATGATGTTCATCCATCCTGCTTGCTACCAATGCACTCAGCCACCTTCCATTCTGTGAAGCCTCCCAGCCGCTCCTCATGCGGTTCCTGGGACTGCCTTGGTTGGTGCTTACATGTCCTGTCAAATGCCTTCACAACTGCTACTCTCTTGGCTGTTTAATACTGACTCTTGATCCTTCATAATGAGGCCTTCAGAAACCTTCCATGGGGTAAGCGTGGTTTGTGAGTCCCGTCAACACCACTTTGGGACATGTTTCTCTCTGTTTACGGAGTGACGCAGGCCCCTGCTTGCTCATCTTCTCTGCCCACTCTGTATTTAGGGGCGGGAAAGGTCTGCTCTTAGTGGAAGACTTGATCAAGAATCCCACTTGCCAGCCTAAGGTTTCTTCATTCTCACATCACATGCAATTTGAGCACATCCTATGCCCGGTCCTCCCCTCAGCTTTGGTAGTAATTGTCCAACTCTGAAAATCACCACTGCTGCTAATTCCTGCTGTATCTGACAGTTTTGTTTCCCTGGTATTTTCCCCAGTGCTCAAACTTGACTTCTAGTGACTTCTGGGGGACCAGATCGATTGTTCCAGGACCCTAATGAAGACTGATTCAGAGACCATCTGGAACTCCTGACGTCACCTGCAGGCTCCAGCTTGCACCAGTGGTTCACCTGCCCAGACCTGTTTGGTTCCATGGTGGTTCCGATTCCTGCTCCACAATGGTCCTGATGCTGGAGATCTTTCCTCTGCTTATCGATTTCCTCTATTTTGTGTATTCTGACCATTCTTACATTTCACATTGTTCTTTTCTCTTTTATATCTTGACCGTAAGATTTCTTCCTGAGTGTCTGCCATGATCCTCGAGGGAACCCAACAGAAGGGAAGACAGCAGCCTTGTACAGAGATGAAGTAACCAGTTTCAACAGCATGGAAGCCATGTCCCTGAAGCCCCGCCCCACCTCGCTGGTTCCAGTTTTCTGGTTCCCTCAGCCCCACACTTGAATCTTGTCTTCTACTGTCTCCAGCTCAGTTCTGTTCCAGTTGCGGTGTGAGATCCTCAACTTAAACATTTACCTTTGGGACACCTTCAGATTCCTTGTCATCTTGAGCACCTTTTCCAATCCTACCATCTTCCACTGTGGAGTGTCACACTATGTCCTTACAATCAGCTTTCTTCTCTACCAGCTTCCAGGGTAGTTGCAACGGGTTATTGAGACATACACAGAATATCTTCTTGTGCCATCTCTGGTACCTGCAGGTGATGAGTGACGGTGGATTCCACTTAGATTCCACCCCAGAGTATATGAAGAGCTATTAATAACACAAAAGTTGTCCTGGTTTGTAGATCTGGACATTTCTTTATGATTTTTGTTTTTATGTATTTTCCTCTTTTCTGTAGATCCTTCTGAGACAGTCCAGACTCTGCCTTGGGTTCTAATGCTAGACACACCCTTTCTATGAAGGTCTGCCTTTGCCGATGACAGTGCTTTTGACTTCCAGGTGTAGACATGTCTCCTTTTATCCTGCCAAATAATCAGAGGGGACTGTGGATTCAGTAAATGAAAATGGATCTAATTAATAGCATTGGATCTCATTTACAGCCATGGCTCATGCTTACATCATGCAGATGAGTTCTCTAAGTGTTTTCTCCTCTGCTCTCCTCTTGCTGTGAGACAGGCAGGGCACATGAGGACATTCAGCTGGTGGTGACATGAGGACACAGGTGCCTTAGGTGATATAGCTGAAAGTTCTGAGTACTTAGAACGTATGTATTCCGAGGATATAGTTACCTCTCCATACTCCCCATTAAGTGTAATTCAAAGGTTTTTGTTTTGAACCTGTGCCTACTTGATCTTGGGAAGAGGGTTGCTGCTTTCTTTTATCATACCCTCCAATGTGTCTCTAACATTGTTACTCTCTAGAATTCAGGATTCCTACTGCCTTGGTCAGAGACTAGACACAGGGTGTGTTTGATTATTGCTTTGTTGATGATGTGTAACAAACCACCTTAAAACTTGTGAGTTAACAGTTAATTTTCTTCAGATTCCTTGGATTGGCTGGTCAGATTCTCTCCTGGACTTGGAGATTCAGGATGGCTGCATCTGTAAGTCTAGAACTTAGAGTGAATTATACTCAGAATGTGATAGTCCATGGTTTACCTCTGTGAGGAGTCCCACTTCTAGGAGGCTAGACTGATGTTTTCCATGTTGCCCCAATGGGGGAAAGCCTACTGAGGCTTGGACCTACATCACAGATAACATCAACTCTACCATCTTACTGCTGGCCACAGCCATCCCAAGGCCACCTAGACCTAAGGTCAGGAGAGGTGGACTCCACTGCTTGATAGGAGGAACTTGACTTTCATAGTGTAGAACAAATTGCTAGGTATATATCACAGACAGTGAGGCATGATGACATTATGTGTCCCAGGTTGGGAACTCCTCCCAACAGTGATGCTTAGGAGACATCTTCATGTAAGAATTGGTTCTTGGTCTGGTTCTTCTGAATTTGACCTTGATCTTCCCCTCCGACCAGATGAAGTTCATGTCTCTTCATGGCATGGGGAGAGGGTTATCATGCTTTCCCCTGGTATTCCCAATCCTGTGCCTTTAGGGTTTATGCTCCCTAATGAAAAAGAAAGCGCTGTCTTCAATGCTTTGCACTTTCTTGTCTATATAGTCTGCTTTTTAACCTTTTCTCCATCTTTCCTCTTCCTCCTTCTCTCTTTCCTTCTGCTTTTTCTTTTATTCCTTTCTTTTTTCAGCTTTCATTCTTTTCCCTTTACTTCTTTCTCCTCTTTTCTACTTCCTTATTACTACTCTCTTTCTTTCTTTCTTTCTTTCTTTCTTTCTTTCTTTCTCTTTCTTCTTTCTTCCTCTCTTCTTCCTTCCTTCCTTCCTTCCTTCCTTCCTTCCTTTCTTTCTCTCTTTCTTCTTTCTTCCTCTCTTCTTCCTTCCTTCCTTCCTTCCTTCCTTCCTTCCTTTCTTTCTTTCTTTCTTTCTTTCTTTCTTTCTTTCCTTCCCCTTCCTGTTCTGCCTTCCCTTCCTTTAATTTCTTCTCCTCCCTTCTCTCTCTTTCTAGACTGGTGACTTTGAATGCAACATGCAACCCAGACTAGTCTCCACCTTGTAATCTGCTGTAGCCTCCCATGGGATGAAATTGCAGACATGTAGTCCATGGCTGGCTGCTGTTTGCCTGAGATACATCCATCTTTCCCGTGTGGACACATTTTCCTTCCATCATATCCTTGGCTGCCCTTATCTCCAAGTTACAAGTTGATTTTTCCTTCCAAATGTTAGTTTTTAAAATAAATTTTTAAAAATCATAATGTGACTATTCCACTCTCCCCTTTCTTCCCCCAGTTTCTTACACATTCCACTCCTTGCTGCTATCTTCCGTATCTTCAGGGTCTCTTATACACACACTTCTAAATATGCAAGTACAACCAGCTCAGTTCTTATAATGTTAGCTACATAGGATCTTCAGGCTAACCACTTGATGTTAGAGAGCCAGTTGCTAGGTTCTTCCCATGGAAGATCATTTCTCCTACTCTTGGCAATCCCCAGTTCCTCATAGCTCTCTGAATAGGGCTGTGGCCCCATGAACTTCTCCCCTCCTTGTTAGCATGTCCATTGTTCAGGTCTTCAGGTCTTGTTCAGACAGTCACATTGATGATACTTCATGGGTGTAGCCTGTCTTACACTTTTAGGAGACATGATCTCACAGCAACCCCCCTGTTTCTTTGGCTCTTACAGTCTTTCTATTTCCTCTTCCACAATGATCCCTGAACACTGGGTGCAGGAATTGTGTTTACTTCTCACCTACGGATATTTTATGGAGGCCTAAAAAATTCCTTTCTATTCCTTGAAAGTCTAGTCTTTCAAGATACAAGTTAAAAATTTCGATAGATACTCAGAACTGAGATGTTAAAACTGTCTTAACTTTTTTTTTTTTTGCTTTATCAAACTACCAGTAGAGGTGACTATTTTATTAGTTAATCATAGCTAATTAAGTTTTTACCACATTTTGCTGTCTTTGAGAATATTTTCATTCAAATAACATCTTTTTCAGAACGCATTACCTATTCTGATAAGGTCTATGTTTCTTTTATCTTTCTAAGAACATTCTCTTATTCCATAGTGTATATTTTTACAAAAATCTCAAGATTGTTGGGAAAAGAACACTTAAATCTATATCAAATATTTTGAAATCACTGACTTCATGTCTAAGGAAAGCACTGTGGGTTGCTCAGAATAATAGTGAGCATTTTTTCTGTGGTTCGTGTTCTGTGCATAACAGAACACTCTACGCTTCATCGAAGCCCGTTGATGTTAGTTGATTGACAAACATTTGCACAAATCCGTGAGCCCTCCCTGCAATGGGTGCGGTGCATCAGTGAGCTTCTGTGGTAGTTATGTAAACTTTTAGGGGGATCAGTGCTGCTTTCATTCTATTTTGGGCTTCCTATCTTCAGGGTTTTATTTGCCTGTCTTCATCCCTGCCTGATAGACTTAGTCTGTCTCCTAGCCTTACGCTGGGGCTCAGGGGATTGCTTCCCACTGCAATATGCTCTCTTTGGGAGATTTCAATTGCTCTTGAATTAGTTATAGGCTCAAAAGTGAGCGACTCCCATTATTACAATGCAGCTTTTACAATTACTGCATTTCAAGTTGCCAGCCAGGCAGCATTAACCTGTCATCTGAAAGTTCTGCATGGTCATGAAACCAGAAGGATTCTGAAAAGGAATAAAAAAAATCAGGAAATAATTTTGGGAAGGTCAAGAATAAAGGGAACAGCCTTTGAAACACCTTCTGCTTTGCCCGGCCAGGCCTCATCTCTTTCTCCACCTTGGAGAAGGAGACGAAAGTACAAGTCTCCTTTGGAGAGCTAAGTTGGGGAAAGTTGGAGATGCTGTCATGTAAAACAACTCACTGAGCATGGTGCTACACCACAGCTTCTCCAGACTCAAGAAGCTATGCCATGGTTTAATAATGACATTCCTTTCGCAGCACTCTTATTTCAAATATCAGAGGACAGTAGTTCGTAAAGAGAACATTCGTAACCATCTGCGGTGTTGCCTGCAAACTCATCCTTAGCAGAGGTGGGGAAAGCAGTAACACCAGAGAGGAGCTTATCATGGATGCTAAAATAGTTTCTGGGCATTGAAAGATGGGTTTTCTTTTTCTTTCTTAATATTTTTTTTAATCCAAAATCTTCTAGGATGACTATACTGTTCCATTATCCAGCTAACTGCTATTAATAAAAATACTGATGAAGAGAGTACGTGGGCAGTAAAGTTCCTTTCTGCAAGTATGAAGACTTGAGTTCAACACCCAGAATTTATACAAAAGAGCCAGACATTTATAGCCCAAGCTCAGGGGAGGCAGCGATTGATGAATTCATGGTGTTTACTGACTGGCTAGCCTGGCCAAAGCAATAAGCTCTGGGTCACAGAGAGACTCCGTTTCAAAACATGAGATGTCAGTAACTGAGGAACAATATCTAAGGCTGACCTCTGACCTCCACACACGTAAACACACATGTACATCCACCTGTATATGATGAACACATAAACAAGTCAAAGTAAGACCCAAAACACACAAATATAAAACAGTAGCAGTGACAAGTGCTGTATAACTTGGATAGCTGTGCAATGTGACTCTGAGCTGAGAATTTGGAGGCAAGCAGTTTATTTTTGCATGAATTCTAGGCAGGGCTCCTGGAGAGTTTTCAGACATTCCTCTACTTAGCTAAATTGGGCTTCTGCACCATAGTGGCTAGCAATTCTATTCCAACAGGAAATGAGGGCATACTGACTGTCGTGTTTACAATACTCCTTTCCCGAGCTACTTCTGTTACCTGGTGGTTGATCTAATGACTTGTGTGGCCAGTGACGTCCTTCGTACAGGAAGGGCAGATGTCCTCTTGACCCTTGTTTGGTTAATGTCCAGTTCATGACAGTATGCCTGTCTGATCCTTGGATTGTTGCTGGGAGTACCCCTAGTGCTGTCCCTGCCATTTTGAGGGGAAACCTAGTATTAATATCACTGGATGCTTTGCACAAAAGGAGAAAATTCAGTACAGTACCAACACCGTGGGCAACATGTCACCACTTACAAACCCTGAACAGAGAGGGCGGTCACATGGAGTTAGGAGTTTCTGTCTTTGGGTCACAGAAGCTGGGGGTCCGAGTCAGGGAAAGAGGGAGAGAGAAGAGAGAGAATATGAATGGCAATAATCACAAAATTTTATCAGACTTCAAGACTTATTAAGATTTTAGTCATTAACACAAGCATTCCCACATGCTGTGTCCTGACCATCACATGCACACGATGGCAATGTACACACTCTCTTCCCCCAAAAGGCACAAAACCAAAGTCTTAGTATACAGAGTTTCAGCAATCAGACATCCATGAAGAAAAATTGAAAGCAATTGTTTACTTAATTACAAAACTTTAAATTCTAAGTGCTTAATGATCGGACTATGAAAGGAAACCTGAGAAGTTTAGAAGTATGTTAGGATTGTGTAGAAGAGCATTAACAACAGAATGTACATGCAGGGTAACAGAAGGGGATTTGTTACATTATTGTCCATGGTCAAAGGTTCCGTAGCCACACTATAGTCATCTGCATGCTAGAGTGCTATCAAAAACAGTGGCTGTTTAATTCAAGAACATGGAATCCTCAGAGCCAGAGGAACAGAAGATGTAGCTCTGGTTGAATCTGAAGGGCTGAAATTCACTCCCTGGGCAGTTGCTGCTGTGAATCCCCTTTGAAAGGCTGAAAAAACTGGACTCATGTCCATGGGCAGTGGCAAAAGTACACTCACATCAGAAACATCTTTCTCCTCCCAAGTTTAGTCTTCTCCAGGCCTTAAACCTAAAGGGAGGGTATGGCATATATTCTTCCCCTCTTGGTTCACTGACCCCAATGTCAATCACTACTATAAACACCCTCACTGACAAACTCAGAAGTGTGCTTGTCTTGTGGCATCCAATAAGATTAAGAGTCAGAATTAATCATCTCAAGGGGTAATGGGGAAAAGTATCTCTATGACTTTGAAAAGGGAAATTTGTTGAAAAGAACATGGAACATAAGTTATAAACTAATATATATATGTATATATATGATTTGAAAATGATAAATATGGGTGCATAAAATACCTTAAACCAAACTGAAAGCTCATTTACAGATGGGGAGGATTTTCTGTTAACTCATGACCAACAAGGAAAAAGATCATAATCTAAAAATGGGCTGTTTCACCAGTAAATGAAGGTTTATTAACAGAAAAGTAGGAAAAAGACATATTACCAAATTCACAAAGAGGAGGAAATTCAAATGACAATTGGTTACTGGTATGTGAAACAGTAACCAATAAGATGAAAATTTCGTGTGGATCATATCAGTAAGAATTGCTTAGTTTGATTATATCAAATGTTGAAAATACTTCTATTTTAATCAGAAAAATTCTCTCGATAAAAACCCCTAAAGATCCTTTTGAGAACAGCTGACAGTCCATCGTAAAGCTGAAGATGCAGGCATTGTTCATCAATTTCACGACAAGCTCTATTTTCAAGAGCTAAGGTTGTCTGTGTCCTGCAGAAGCATAGACCCACTCCCTGTATTAGTTTGTGCCTACGCTGCTGAAATAAACCCTGTTCAAAAGCAACATGGGGATGGGGGAGGCTTTATTACATCATTCAGGTTAAAGCCCATCATTGAAGACAGGAACTCAAGCAAGAACTCAGAGGCAGGAAGTGAAGCGGAGGGCATGGAGGAACGTGCTTACTGGCTTACTCTCCATGACTTGCTCAGCTGGCTTTTCTAGGCAACTCTGGACCATCTGCCCAGGGATGGCACCATCACAGTGGGCTGGGCCCGCCTACATCAACTATTAATTTTGAAAATGCCTCAGAGACATGCCCATAGGCAAATCTGATGGACGCTGTCCCTCAAGTGGGATTCCCTCTTCCCAAGTGACTCAAGTTGTGTCAAGTTGACACAAAATTAATCAGCAAATTGATCCTTTCTCAGCTTGCCACACAAATAGGTCACTGCTAAACTGCAACTCTTCTTGTTTATCCTCTAGATCTCACAGTAGTTTTAGAATATAAAATATAGTTTAACTTCAAATTTTTCATAGTCTTTAAGCAATTCAGTAAAGACCAAATTCTCCTTAAAAAGATAGCAAAATCTTTTAACTGTGGGTCCTATAAACAAACAAAAAACAAGCTAAATACTTTTCTTACTCCCACGGTGAAGAATCAAATCCTAAAATAAATTATGTTTAAGCAAATCCCAAGACCAACAGCATAGTCCCAAATCCTCAGTATCCAACATCTGGACCTCATTCATGATTTTCTGGATTTTCAAGGTCTTAGGTAGCTCTGCTTCTCTGGCTCTACTCTCTGGAGTACACACTGATTATCTCCTAGGCTCAGGCTGGCTCACCCCATACCTGCTACTATTCCATGGTTTTGGCATCTTTTATATTGATGGGCCTGAAAGGAGACTACACCTTCGCCGATGGTCTACACCTGACCTCTCTACTCAGGGACCCTATAACGCTTGTTAATGTCTGGGAGACATTAATTAACTCTTTTTGAAATGATGGGATGGAAATGCTGTGGTTTGTGTATGCAGCGGAATTCAATACAGCAGGTCTGTCATCTCTTATAACCATAATGGACTAGGACAGTGTCATTGAAGTTCTGTGATACTAGAGATGAGCCATTAGCATGTGGGTTTTTGGTATAAAAATGTATAAATGTATAAAATGTATAAAATTCAGCCCAGGACATCTCTCTGTCCTTTGTCTTTACTGACCTTTCCTCTTTTTTTCCAGTTTGCTTGAATAATCCAAAGGACACAGAACAAACTATCTTCCCACGTGAGAAGAGAGAGTCTAAATTTAATCTAAATTTGTCCTCAGAAAGAATGTCTGGGCCCCAGACATTTGTATCAGAAAGCATTCTGGCTTCCTCTCTGCCTTTTCTGGAAAGGCCGTGACACTTCTCACATTTTAAAGGAACTCCTCTTTATTATCACTTAGAAAACAATTGACTGACACCAGAAAACATCCACAAGTATAATTACAAAGGCAGTTTTCTCAAATCGGGGAGCAAGCCAACGGAGTCGGCTCAGTCCTTCCTGTGTCAGGCAGCTCTTTAATCCAGGGTCACGTGTCACTTCTAATCACGAGCATGATGCTTGAGTTCCCCTTGGGCCTAAATTTCACCCAAGTAAATCCTCTCCTTTAGCAGCTGAGGAATGGTGTCAAGGAGAGTGATCTTCACGCAACACTTCTGCAGGAGAGAGCAGCTGAGCCAGGCGTGAACCCCCTGAACCAGTCAGCTCTGATCGACCGCTGTCCACACCAGCAGGCTCTTTCGCCACCAGACACTAACCTGCAGAGACCAAAGGGTGAGAGAGGAGTGTGCCCCGACCATGGAAATATTCTTACTCTTAAGTAAGGCAGCAGGGCCGTGCTTTAAGAGAGACAGCATTGCCATGGCGGAACAGACTTTTCTCTAGTTGTTGGCAGTTTGGACACTGGGTTTTGAAGGTCTGGTTCAAGTTGAACAGGTTCTCAGACAGCCTCAGGGGTGATTAGTTCATCTTGAGACAGCTTCTTAAGTGTCCTTAGGGAACCTCAGAGTTTCCTCTAGTTTGACACTTTCTACATGAACCCAAAGCTTTTTATTAGGTAGCATTTTCTTACAAAATTTCAAACAGCAAAATTGGAAAAGCTACAAGTATTGTCCCAGTACTTGAAGTCAGTGGAGAATATTTTTCTATAACTTTATTGTCTTATTTTTATGTATTCCTCTATCTGGACATCAGTTTATTATTTTTTGATAATAAATTGCAATAAAAGCAAAGTCCAAACATCATTATACTATTCCTACATACTTATTGGGACAATTGGAGTTTAATACCCATTTGCATATTTGCTTTCATAATGAAGTAAAAATTGCTTTCATACAAACCTCAAGTGTACATTTATTGAACTTTGACAAAGTCATCAGTCTGTTTAATCCAAACCAATTGCAAAATAGAAAAATATAATCTAGAATGTTCGCTTTACCCCTTTCAAGGCTGGTCATAGTCTTCCGTCCACTTTATACATGAACTAATTTCTTAGTTTACAAAAGTGGAATCATGTACCATGTAGTTCTTTATGTCTTCTATTTCTCAGCACAGTATTTCAAAATATGGCACAGTATATTTATTTTCCAGCTGTGGATAAGTTAGATTTGCCTCAGATTTGGCAAACGTGGAAAAATTAACCATTAATTTTTTGATAAGCATAAGAGCTAATATTTTGTCTATCCATAAATTCAGTAAGATATTTTTTCTTCTTCATCCTCTCATTCTCACCCTCATCCATCCACCCACCCACTGCCATCATCTCTTCTGTTCATTCTGACATAGTACGTATCGGTTGCATGTTAGGCAATGGTTAGTCCTTGGAAATGCAAAGCTAGCAGATTACATATTGTCCTTTACAGAACTAGCAAAATGCCTTTACTAGAAGAGTATTACAGAATTGTGAAGAAAGGATTAAGGTGGGTGCTTATAAAGCAACTAGCAGCTATCCAAGCCTGGGAGAGGGAGTCAAAACCTCCAGGAGGACAAAGACTGGGGGAGAGAGAGAGAGATAAAGAGATAGAGATAGGTAGATTATAGACAGTCATACGCACACATGCATGCATTCACACTCACACTCACACTCTCTCTCACACACACACACACACACACACACACACACAGAGAGAGAGAGAGAGAGAGAGAGAGAGAGAGAGAGAGAGAGGTTTTCAACACAGTGGCAGTTTTAGTTTTAGTAATTAGTACTCTGAACTTCTATGCTGTGGCTTCCCTTGACGTGTCAAAAGTCTTACTACAGAATTCAGTTCCATAGTGATAATTTTGCAAGGGCCCTTAGTGAATTAATCTACTTTAAATCTCCATCCTAGAGTGTCTCATCTTTGCATAACTCCTTCAGATGCATTTCCAGCTTTTTATCTCATTGACTTAAGACCATTACAGGGACGTCACAGGAGGAGTTTGTTCCCTCTTCAGGTTCATAAACCTCCTCTGAGAGAGCTCCATGGAGCTGACTCAGACAGTCAGCAAGGCTTTCTTAAGTTCAGAGATTCCAGAATGTACCAACTCTGAGTTGCAACATTAGGTTTCTTTTGGGTCATTGGTAAGGTTGCCAGATAAAATACAGGATGCCCATTGCATTTAATTTTAAATACATTATAATTTTTCTTTAATTATAAGTATGTCCCAAATATTGCCTGGGACATTAGTATACTCTAAATTTTAAATTTGATACATTTAAACAAACAAACAAACAAACAAACAATAAACAATGTCTTTTAGTGGGGCATTTGTTTTCATATTTCCTGTACCAGAATACTCTAGTCACGGTTGTAAAAAACTTGACTTTCACCTATAATGGAAGCCAATCTTGTAAAATATTAACATTTAAAAACTGTAGAATATATTAGTTAAATTATATACTTTTATCTTTAAAAGGTGGAATATATGGGTACAACATAAAACTGCCGTGGTAATTTGAATTTATAAACATCAGTTTTTGCTGAGTGTTGAATCCAGTTCTACTTTGTGTATTCCTTCCTGCCTATCTCTCCATCATTAACTACCCATGTTTTTAGAATTTTTTTAATCTCAGTTCTTTTACTTCATTTTTTTTGTGTGTTGGATATACACATATGTATATGAGTCGGGGGAGGGTGTTAACATGGATGTATATGCTACTATGAAAACCAAGCTTCTCCGTCAGTCTGGGTATTATTCGCTTGAGTCAGACTGTCTAGTGAGCCTCTGAGATCCATCTGCCCCTGTTGTCCAAGCGCTGCAGTTACAGGAGTGTCAGGCATGGTGAACATGCTTGTCTCTTGTGCGGACGCAGGGGAGCCAAAGTTAGCTCCTCATATTTACACAACAACTAATTTACCCACTGAGCTAGTTTTTTAAAATCTGATTTTCCTAAGACTCATTTCTCTCTTTCCCATAAGTCAACTACCAATTTAACACATTTAAGGCTGTCAACATTTTCTACCCAGAGTCTAAAAAACAAGAAACTTTCTTTCAGCCTATGTTGTTGTCCATAAAATTGAGACTAAATATCTCTAGCCAAAATGCATCAGCAAAGACGATGGGCTACTACAGAAGTAAGGTTCTGAGTTGTGATATTTATTAACAGTTCACAGAGATTTTTGAAAAGTTAATTCTCTTCATTTTTCAAGCATTCTCAAGCATATTTGTTAAAATGACACTAGTGTTCAACACAGGTTTCTGAAGACTTTTATAGTTTACCACTTTATGAAGTGATACAAATAAGGAACACATACTTAAATTTTGTGTACATGTGTGTATTTCCATTTCTATGTGTGTGAGTGCATAGGTATCATCGCGTATTGGCTGGTTTTGTGTGTCAACTTGACACAGGCTGGAGTTATCACAGAGAAAGAAGCCTCCCTTGAGGAAATGCCTCCATGAGATCCAGCTGTGGGGCATTTTCTCAATTAGTGATCAAGGGGGGAGGGCCCCTTGTGGGTGGTGCCATCCCTGGGCTGGTGGTCCTGGGTTCTATAAGAAAGCAGGCTGAGCAAGCCAGGGGAAGCAAGCCAGTAACATCCTTCCATGGCCTCTGCATCAGCACCTGCTTCCTGACCTGCTTGAGTTCCTGTTCTGACTTTCTTTGGTGATGAACAGCAATGTGGAAGTGTAAGCTGAATAAACCCTTTCCTCCCCAACTTGCATCTTGGTCATGGTGTTTGTGAAGGAACAGAAGCCCTGACTAAGATGCTTGGTGTGTGCATGCTGTGAAGCTGAAGGACAGCCTGCAAGGACCGGTGCTTTCTGTCCACGGGTTGAGTTCCAGGGATTGTCCTCAGCTCCTCAGGCTCTAAGTGCTGAGCAACCTTGACATACTCACGCACTTTAAAAGCACTAGAAGATGATTCAAAACAAACCGGAAGTTTGAAAGTCTCAATCTGCATTTTATATGTCATATACTGTATCTTCCAACTGCTTTGTTCCCTCAATTCAGGCAATTGCCTGCACCCCATGAGTGGATTGCCACCGACCTGCATGCTACTCTGCTAAGCAATGTTATTTAAATGTAGAAACCACAGTTTGTTCTGTATCTAGATCCCGCACACACCCCCACTCCGCCCCCCGGAATATTCTCTGGATAAATATTGAGTCTTTTCTGCATAGTCAGTTTAGGTTTCAGTCTCCTGAACAGAGAGAAACAGGCATTTGTTTTAAAGCTATATACTTCAGAGACTGAAGTGGCAAGCTTGGGGCCTGCAGAGGGTCTGCACCGGCTCTTCTGAGTATATCTTGTGGCTGTTGGCTTGGTGTTTTCCTGGGACTCTTAACGGTGGGAGCATATATGTCTTTGACTCTCTTGCTTCCTCTTGGGACTCTTTACCTTTGGTTGGGTTGCATTCTCCAGCCTCAGTGTGAGGGCTTTTGCCTTGTCTTATATTTTGTTTTGTGTCTTAATATGTTGTTGTTATCTCTTGGAGGCCTGCTCTTTTCAGAATGGAGATGGAGGGAGAGAGGATTCAAAGGCAAAGGGAAGTGTATGTGTGGTGGGGAGGGGTGCTGGGAAAAATGGAGGGCGAAGAAACTGTGGTCTGGATGCATTATATCAGAGAAGAATCTATTTCTTAAGATGGTATAT
The DNA here is from genome assembly GCA_964023405.1 of Apodemus agrarius. Taxonomy (NCBI): domain Eukaryota; kingdom Metazoa; phylum Chordata; class Mammalia; order Rodentia; family Muridae; genus Apodemus; species Apodemus agrarius. Next base: position 19,504,730 of record OZ030008.1, read on the forward strand.
ATTTCAAACTGAGGACTCAGCTTCTTACAGGAAGTCAACCTTAATCCTCAGGGGTTCACCATGTCTCTGGAAATGTTTGTACTAAAGAATCTAAGTCCCAATGACATTTGCCAGGGCACAAAAAAGTCACTGCTGGAGGATAATCGTGGAAGTTAGGCTTAACATTCTTGCATCAAAATTCATGAAAACATATCCAAGAGATTAGCCAAAGGATGCCAAACATCATCTCCTGTGATGACGACGATGCTTTCCGTCAAGGGAAGGTCTTCACTTTCAGTGGTAAAGTCTATCTCCACAGGAATAAGGATTGATTTGTAATTACACCGTAGGATTGTCCATAAGGTTCATGTCAGTATAGCTACTTATTACTATATATTACTGTAACAAAATACTGGGATAATAGCACAGGAAGAGGAATAATTTATCTTGGCTCAGATTTTTCAGAAGTTTCAGTTCATGATCAGTAGGTCTTGTTGCTCTGGGTCTGGGGGTGGGTCTGGGGCAGCACATCCTGGAAGGAACGAGAGGGTTAAAGAAACGTCCGTGTTTTGCTGTAGCCAATAGGTAAAGAAAGAGGAGGAGCCAGGACACCGGACTCTCACCTTGTATGACTTGGCAGAGATCTCCTGTCCTTCTACTCTACTCTGTATTATTGCTTGTCGTTCTTACTATTTGATGAGAAGGGTCTCTGTGTCTCAGGTTGGCCAAACTATATGTAGCTGAAGTTGAGATTGATATCCCGATCTTCCTGTCTCTACCTGCTACAGGTATGGCACAAAATGCTCAACTCAGGCCCATCTCTTAGAGGTTCTACCATAGGTCAGTCCAAATACCACAAGCAGGTGACCAAGCTTTGACTATGTGATCTTTGGGGGATATTTACCCAAACCACAGTGGATCATTCCCAGATCCCTGGGAATCTTTACCAGCCTGGGCCTTTACCTGGATCTTTCCTTACATTTCCAACTTGGGAAGAGTTGTCTATACCTGCTACAACTTTTTTTTTCAATCTTTTCTGGCAGCAAAGTTTTACTCCACAGTGCTTCTCAAGGTTGATAGTGATTTTAAGTCACCTGAAGAGTTTGTGGGATTGTAATTCCTCGGACCTTAATTCTAACCAAGAAAGCAGATGCCCTGGGACAGTGAACTATACCCCCAGAGACTACTTACATGGGTTAGTTCCATGAAGATGGGGACCATGTCAGCCTTTCTCATTCTTATCCCTTTCTAGCTAAGTGTTTTGGCACGTGGTAGGCGCTCAGTAAATGTTTGGTCAAGGAAGAGATTTTTAACAGACTAAGTGGCAAAGGGCCCAAGGACTCCAGTGGGAATTTTAGGGGAAAGCGATTCTCATCAACATGTGGGGATTTCCTTGAAGCTTTTTAAATTCTCAATACATATTATCGTTCTTAGTAAAAGTATCGAAGTACATAAAAGCGATATGCCAAGATGTAAATTATAGTTACAAGGTAATATAGTACCCTCCTTCTCACCTCTTTACCTCCTCCCTTTCCCCTCCCCTCTTCCTTTTATTATGTATGTGTGAAGAAAAAGCTGGAAAAGTTTGTTCAATGCTCTCTCTCTGGTTTTTTTTTTTTTTTTTGACTGGTGAAATTTTGTATACATTTTTGGCACTTTATTATAGAAAGCGTTACTATCTATCATACACTTATATTGTCAAAAGATATTAGTCAGTAATGATTTAAATTAAAATGTGTATGCTTTTTGAAAACTATGAGCTAGAGTCATTAAGCCTCTCTGATGTCAAACCCTACAGAAAGAGCGAGAGGACACATGGGCTATGATTTGCATTTTTCCCCCAAACTGTGAGTTCTGAAGGGACCCTGACTTCTTCTGTCTAGACAATGACTTACTGGTCAGAAAGTCTGCAACAGCGAAGATCTGCCTGATACCCACTTGTACACTTGACTCATGACCTGGGTACTTTATATTTTTGAATCCCAGACAGTAGACAATATGACAGTCATATCAGTGGTTAGAACTGCATTGAGGATTAAGTCCCAGGATGCCCTAAAAATCCTTAAATCATTGCCCCCCTGGGGTCTATGGACACACATAGGGTATATAAATAAAAGGAAAAGAGCAGCTCGTGTTTATATAGATTGCATGGTGCTTTGGGGTGACTAGAGGCCACATGTGTTTACTCTTTAGGCAAGAGCTGGCTTTAGTGGAGCTTCTCAGCTTGTGCTTCTGGTGAACTCAACTGTTTCTCAGAAAATCTTAGCTCTGCTTCTATTTTTCCTCATTTATTTCTAGATAGGATCTTCTTGAAGGGCTCTGCGTTTACAAAGCTAACTCCCATGCCTTTCTGGTGAAATGTCTTTCTCTGACTCCTTAATTGACCCTATTATAGCCATAAACACCAGGAGTGTATAAAGCCCCAAAGATACAGAGAAACATCCTCCTTGGTAGTTTGGTGAACCCGTGTGAGACAGCCTTTGGCTGGTGCAGTGTGGACTGTGGTGATGTAAAGCCGTTCTTGGCTAACTTCTAAAATCTCTTGGGAGATTTCTCTTCTGTGTGGTTAGTCATTGTGAAGGAGATGCACTGAAGACCCAGAGGAATTCCGAGTTTCTAGGGAAATTCTGATTTGGCCCAGGCTACAGTCATTGTGTAATAAGAAGCCACCCAGCAGAGCTTTCTGGCTAGAAACAGCCAAACTGAACTTTGCTTAAGTAGGAAAGAGGCTGTTTAGAATTAGATAATTTTTGTTTCTGTAGAACATATCAAACATCTCCACCTACCCAGACTTTCAAATACACTTAAGAATTTTCTATCTCTGTCTATTATGCATGCTGCTGAAGGGTTAACTTCATAGTCTATTTTAAGACCTTTTCCCACATCCCTCCTCTGCCACGAGACCAGAAGCAGCAGAGAACTGATCTTTTGAATGTGTTCTCCTGATTATTATAAGAAGCTCTCTGGATTTTCCTGGGAAGTGACAGGATGTACACATGAATCCAAACCTGTTTGCCCAAGCCTTTTGTCTTTGTATATTGCTTCTCTGACAGAACCAGAGAGATAGGAAGTGAAATTCCAAAGGATCTCAAGTCTCAGAGACACTAAGAAGATCCAAAAATCTTGAAAGACTTTATATTTTCTTTCTCTCCCATTTCCCACAAACAGCACCTAGATAATTGGCCAAATATCGCCAGCTGGGGCATTTCCCATTCGCTTCACTTCCCAGAGAAGACATCAAGGGTCAGGCAGGTTGGGTGCTATTCTTCCTTGATGCTGATGTGAGGAAGTGGAAATGATTCTTATTTATGCCCTACAACTGGGAACAGAGTAGTGAGGGCAAAGAAATTCTAATGTCTAGTCACATGGGTAGATGATGGCAAAAAGCACAAGCCCAGAGGGTCCAGTGTATGCTGCTGTCTTTTATGGGGAGGGCATTACATGGCTTTCATGGAGACAGCTCTTTGGTATACAAATGTGCACACAGAGCAGTTTCCAAACATATCCCTTCCCCACCCCCAACCACACTCGTAATGTGAAGGAAGTCAAAGTTTTTAGAAACTAGAGTGATTTTCTTCAGATGTTCAAATGACCCAGTTACTTCCTCACTTCAACCCTGGATCTTTTCTCCTAAGTGGTCATTAACTTGTGAAAAAAAGAGAATTATTCTGAATCACTTTACCAAGGAACGTGACTTAGTGTAAAGAAGATTGTGGTCAGTAAAACTTCTAAGAAATCTGAGGGCTAGGAGTACTGGAATGCTTTGCACAAGATCCTGAAGTTCATAAAATAGACGGGCTTGCTGGCACACAGGAACCAGGAACATCAGTGGATGTTCACAGTAAGTTCTACATGGTGAGCCCCTGAACTGCACTGTACACATTTAGGTAACATTATATTTTGTATTCTAGAAGAGTAAAATTAGTCCCCTGTTTATGGAGTACCAGCTGTGTGTTGGTCCCTACTTATCCTTTACCAGCTGTTTACTATATAGCTTAGCTTGGCCAGTGTCAAGTTTAGAGTTGAATAAGGTTTGATTCACAAGATTCAAGATTCAGATCAATTCAATTCAATTTTATTTTTCCCACAGAGATAGTCTTGGGCTCTTCACATTGTAAATGGGCTTTTAATAAACAGAAGTTGTCAATCAAAACAGCTGTCACTTGGACTGAATTCTTTTGCATTCGAGGTAGCCAGGGAGGATGACTTGAAGGTCAAAGAGTATAGCTAGCTGTCCTTGCTAAGAAAGAAAGCTAGCTAACAGGTGTAGGTGGGGGTTGGACAATCCCAGGACCCTGAAGTGAAGCCAGCACATGCCATTCTTCAGCCTCAGCACTTTCTGAGCAGTTCTGCAGAACATTAGCCTGAGTTTGCTTTGGATAAAGGTGTTGAAGGGTTTGCAGAGCTTTATACATCATATCATGGTAATTTCTAAGAAGCTTCTCATGACATAATAAAGATTCTAAGAAAGTTTGTAGCAAACAAAATGAATTGTATCCTCTCTCTTGTGTCTACAGCCCAGGGCACCTCAGATTTATTGTATAATATATAATTTTGTCCCTTATTATTTATCTACATTCTACAAATATGATATTTTTATATCCTATTTTATAACACATTAAGGGCATTTAAACAAGACTCCCCTAATCAATAATGGTCTTTTGATCAAATATTTGGTCCATGATTCTTTTCTTTCTTTTCCCATTTACCAGATATATGGTATGCTTGTGTGTGTATTTATGTCTGAAAAATGACCATCCCAAAGAAGATAAAGTGTTGGTGACCATACAAAAGGGATCTGAGAGCACATTTCAGCAGAATCTGTGCCTGAACACTGACTCTCCATGGCTAGCTCTATAACATCAACAATCCACTTCTCTGAATATCTGCTTCCTCATTAGCAGGATGGTATTTTGCAATAATCTCTGAACAAGAGTACGCACAGTAAAGCACTGGCTTCTTAAAAGTTTGAAAATAATTATCAGAACTGTTGAACATGCTTTCTAGATGAAGAATACCAGCTGGAACTGGGCACTTGTGAGTAGACTTCCTCAGGTTGGGAAAATGACATTGTCCTTGGGTCTGGCCATGCTAGGGTGTGGGATGTGTGCGTGGACGTGCATGAGTACATTATGGAAGTTAGAGTGGATCAAGAGTAGATAATTTTCAGTCTTCTCGCTGTTAACAGTTTATGCTGAAAAGCTCTTTGTTCTGTCTGATAACATGTGATATAAGGTATTTATACCAACTGCCAGAAGCAACTCCAAGTTGTGACAACTTGTAATGTCCCCAACCTTTGTCAGTGTCGCTTGGTTAATAACATTATCCCTAGTTGAGAAAATAAATTTAGCCTGTGAACTTATAAGAAGCTCTGGTGAGTGTGTGCATGCATGTATGCACAAATTTATACATGGAGAACAGGGAAAAGAGTGGGGGTTAAATAGTAAATGTGCCAATATGTAAGCCTTGAGATTACCTAAGCTAATTTGTTATTCAAAAATAAACCGTAGGAGGTGACATAAATTTCATAACTGCACTTGTAGATCTTCCTTTTGTGCTATTTCCTTGTAAGGTATTTTAACTATTCATTTCCAGAGCTATTTCCTCAGTGGCCTAGAGGCCTTTTTCTTTTCCATGTGCTAAGGCTCTCAAAAGGACCTGGCTCAGAGATTGGGCACAAAGTTGATAGATAGTTTGGTCAGATGATATGATTCTAGCACAGAGCAGAAATCAGTATGTTAGACTATATTATGGAAAAGATGCGTTTGTAGTTCTTTGTTAATAGACTCACCTAAATGGAAGTTCAGTTCTCTCACCTTAGTCCTTGATAATTGAGAGCAAATTCCTTCTGACCATCTAAATTTTTGTAAGGATGGAGAAGGATTTGCACATAGGAGGGGATGGACAGAAGCAATTGGTCATTATAGAGAGAGTATACTAAGAGGTAAAGTTGGAAACAGAAGAAAGACGAATTTGCTGGAGGCTTTTACAGAGCCAAACACCACACTCATGTTTTACCCATGTTATCCCATTTAATCCTCCCAGTGATGAAAGGATTATCAAACCCATTTTAAAACCTAGGCTTAAGGAAGTTAAGCAACTCGATCCAGATGCACCAGCAGACCTATAGACACCCTGGGTGTCTCAAACACCTGGGCAGTCTCTGGGTGTATGGTTTCACAGAAGTCTTTCCTGTCTGACATGAAGAGCAGAGACCTGAAGGGTCCCTGTGCTCCAATGCCTTCTCTTTACCCCAGCATGGTAAACACAGCACAACCTCTGCTCTGGGCTTCAAGGGTCCATGGCAGATCCTCCTGTTGCCTGAACCTGTTCATAGTGTTGACAGGTTACAACATATGTGGCCTTGGCTGGGTGCCCACTCCATGTCGGGCCCCCACACTGTGAGGAGCCCACTGTGGGTGAGTGCTATGTAGATTTTTTCTCACCAAGAAGCTGCCTGTGGCTGTGTTCATCATCAGGTGGAGAAATACCTTTTCATCAGGAGCCAATCACTCATCAGTCAAATGAGAAACAAAACCGAGATGGTTAGACTACCTTAATTCCCTCCTACCCTATTCACTAGGTATGTACATCTTAACATACGCCTTTTTACAAAACCGCCCGCAATTACTCTCCATTTACAGAGAGCCACGAATTATGGAATAGGTTGTGGGCTACCTCTGCCTTTTTTTCCCCAGTGGTGATTGTTTATCTATTAATTTTGTAAGTTAAACATATTAATTAGGCTTCTGTTATATGTCAGATACTACATAAAGACTGAGGAAAAGATGGAAAATAATGGAAGCTTACCTTTCATTGGAATGGAACTGAACACTAGTAACACACACACATCATCTATGACACAGGGAATGATATGGTGATCGGCTGGGAAACAAGCAAGATGGGTGGTTCAGATGATGGGAGAACACTGGTTTTGAGAATTGAAATTTGGGTTGATGTATTATCACTGATGCTCTTGGGATGAAAGACTGTGGCAGATTTATCAGATTCAGGCCCATTGGAGACCAACTGTTCAGTCCTAAGCCTTGGGTCTAGTCTTTATACACTGACAAAGTATTGCTCTTGGTTTTGTGACTCCATGGTTACTTATAAAACTTGTCATTAAATTATTCCTGAGAATCTGGCAAAAAGGTTTGGACTCTAATATCCATGTGCCTATGGTGCTTACTAAGGATTTGAGAGAGTTAATGACACACATAAACTCAATTCCAGATTATTGAGCTAGAACCAATTAAAAGGGTAGATCAAGGAGAGCTGGAAAGATGACTCAGCGGGCAAAGCACTTGTCAAACAAGCATGAGAAGAAGAGTTTAGATCCCCAGAACCCACATAAATGCTGGGTGCATGTGGCAACTCATCCGTAATACTCACAAGGAAGAGACAAGAAATCTCCCGGAACAAGCTCCCTACCTAGACTAACCTGTATTAGTAAGCTCTGGGTTCAACTGAGAGACCCTGCCTCAGTGAATAAGATGAAGGACAACCAAAGAAGATGCCTGATATCATCTTTGGCCTCTGCACACATGTGGCTATGCATACACACATACATAAACACCAAATACATACATACATACATACATACATGCATACATACATACATGTATACGTATACACACACAAAGAGTAAAAAATTTTTTTAAGAAAACAACATAGGTCCTGGTTTTCACTGCTAATGAGTGTGGATTTTGGAGAAGAAGAGTTCAGAAATAATGGACAGTTATTTCTTTTCCATTGCAGGAAGATTGATTGTATAATTGGTTAAGTTATTGTTTCCAATGTATGTTCCCCAGGAGCAATGTTCATCCATTCCCCTGCTGTGGCTCATGAAAACAAAATGTATTTCTTTACCTCTTGACACCGAGATGAGCTATATATCTTTCTTGACCAATGGGATATTACTGGGTATTACACATGCATGGTTGGACTTTTTCTCTTTGTTTTCATCACGGGAAAACACTATATGCCTGTGTGGCTGCTGCTGTTAGCCTGGGCCTCAGACTGGGGCTGCATGCAAACTCCATTATTCACAGCTTCAAGAACTATCTAAAGGGGCCAGCTCTAGTCCATCAGATGAACACACATGGCCTGAAAAATCTTTAAATGAAAATAAAGACTGACCTGGAAGGCACCATATTTGGAGGTGGTGGTTTTGTAGAATTCTTGTAATAGAGATTGGCTAACATAGGTGACCCACCATCTGAAGCAGCATTATTTACCACATATATGGCACCAAAAGATGTGTTATGAAGAATCTCACATAACTGTCATATTTAATCCTCATCTCACAATCCTGGAATGAGGTCCATGTGCTTATTTCTTATAAGTAGTTTTTAATCTAATATGGTAGATTACAGGAAGATGAAAGTAAAGAAGGCCGAGAAATTAGGAGGGTAAAGAAGGGAGGTCAAAACTGTTACACACTGGGGAAGCAGGAATCTCTGGCTTCCATGAGAAAGAAGAAATGGAAGATACAGAAATAAACATGACAAGCATTTATTGGGTCTCAGAGACCACACCAAATACTTTACATACAGCATTTAATGTAATTCTTTAAAAAACAAATACTCTTTGCTCAAGCTAAGGTCCACCCTCCGTCTTTCTCTTCCCCATGAGCTTTAAGAATAGCTTCTATTTGTAGCACACTCAACTTTCTTAGCTCCATAAACGTTTTAGAAGAATGTCTCTAGGCGGGGATGTTCCCCATCGTCTTTCCTAACGGCCAGAAGGTGCCTTTTCTGGACTCCAAGTTCCCTTCTTTCATCTTTAAGCCAGTAGTGAAGATTGCCCATTCCCCTCTCTCTTGCCCCCTTCCCTCTGTCCCTTCAAAGAACAGCTGTGATTACACTAGTCCAACCTGGGTAATCCAGGATATTATTCTCGACTCTGTATCTTGCTTAACTATATCTCCAATCTTTTTGGTACATGAAAGAATACATTCACAAGTTCTGGGAATGAGGATGTAGCCATCTTTGAGGAGAATCATTCGTTCCATTACACCATCTTGGAAATAATTATGTGCCAGGTTTTTGTATCTGATAAATGTATAGCAATTTCCTAGTTCTCCCATTCAGCCCAGTTATCCTCTCATGCAGTTACCTCTGTCTCAAGTCACCGTGGAGCCTTCCCAGATATGGTATCATTTCTTGAAGCATCCTCTCTCCTCACTGCAGCCAAGAGAGCCTTTCTAAACACATTACACACACCCATAGCATTCCCTTTTAAACACGACCTTGTTGACTCTCCCACTGCATTCAGTCTGATGCAGAAACTCACACTGCCGCGTTAATGAGACCTTTCATAAAAGAGCAGCTGCCACCCTGAAGTCACCACGCACATCCTCCAGTTCTACAATCCGCCCCTCCCCCCACCTTTGCATATATTTCTTTTTATCCTTTGGCTCTCAGCTTAGATGTCACCCTCCCCCCAGCCACCCCCAAACCATCCTGATTCTCTGCAGCTAGGCTGGCTTAGACACCTGTATCCCCACCATTAGCCCTACTTATGCTGACTGGATATTGATTTTAGTCACTGTGGCTACTTGATAAACATTTGTTGCCTTAATAGGTGGAATGAATGAATGAATGAATGAATGAGCCACATCTTTACTGTAGAAACATACTGTCTCTCTGGGATACACCATACTCAATTTGTTCTTAGTCTTCATTCACAGAATGAAACACTTATTTGAAAACCTAGTGGCTAGTAAAGGAGATGGCGGGCATCTGTTCTCACCATAAATGTAGGCATATAGATATTTGGTATACATCGTGTATGTGTGTGTGTGTGTGTGTGTGTGTGTGTGTGTGTGTGTGCATGCATGTGCATGTCCCCAAAAGCCTTTTAACTGTGTTTCAGTGTTAAGGATTAACATTTCCCTCTTATTCATGTGTAGAACTGGAAATAACTGGAGTTAATAGTTCAATAAGAATTATTCACTAGTATAGGCTTACTGCTTGCTCGTTCATTCTGAGACAGTTCTTGGCATCAACACATTTCCCCCCTCTACTTCTCTTTTTGTGGACTATTACTGATCACACTGAAATCAAGATGTCAGTCCACTGGGCTGAAACTCTCCTAGAGAAAGGAAGAGAGTACAGCTGAGGAGTCTGGCAGGAGGACGGCTCCTTCCTGCTCCCGGACATGCCAGGGAAGGCAGGAACCACATTCAAGCCCGTTTTACTGGAACAGGCAGGCTCAGTGTAAAGCAGGACATGGTGGCATCTCTTTGGGACAGGTTACAGTTCACAAGATTTCCACTATTCTGATGCCAACCTGGCGGGGGGGGGGCAGTGAGATGGGCTCTGTTACCAGAAGAAAGCTCTGCTTTTCACAGGAGGTGGATTACAGGAAGTACATAGATGCCCAGCAGACAGTTCATATCAGGAATTCTTCCACAGGAGATGGCAGACACGCTTGTTTATCAGAAGAACTTGCCTTATAAATAAACAAGGCACATTTGATATGGGCCAGCGGCTCACTATGAACTTGGAGGCAACTATTTTCTTCCTCTTTCTCCCTTAGCTTCTCTAGATTGGCAGTCTGTGGGCCTAGCTTACTGGCCCCCACAGCTGAGTAGGAAAAGCCACTTTTTTAGGTGGGCATGGACTCAGGTGTCTTATCCTTGAGACACGTTCTTCTAGAATAGTCCTAGAGCAGACACTACTTTGAGTTGTCTTCAGACCTTATGATCTAAGCATATGGCGATGGGGAGTCTAAATTAGAGGCTACGACTTCCAGAGAAAATCAACGTGGGCTTCACTCCCTCTTTGTTTGGCAGTGAGTCTTCGTGACTAAGTCCTGGCCCCAGGAGTACAGCTCTCCATGCCTGGATGTCTCATGCTAACGAACACAATAATCATTACTAGGATCCTTACATTCCTGGGGTTTGCCCAGCCCTTGTGAATCAGAGCCTTTGGAGGGAGGTCTAAGGAATTTGCATGCCATAAAAGTTACAGGGAGAAATGGAGAGCCATTTTGAGCCCATTTTCCATCACAATTATTTTTGTAGTGGAGCATGATTCCAAATGGAATCCATCTGGGGGTGGCTTAGCTTCAGAAAGCTGTTGGTACAAATCTTGTCTCTGCTACAGTGTGTGTGAGACTCTGAGGAATTCACATCTCCTCTCCTGGTGATGATAGTAACAGAACTTACTTCTCTGGGCTACTGTGAGCACACATTAGTCTTATCTGGACAAATTAACTTACGCCTAGAACGATTCCATATATGTTTGGGGTCACTGTGGGTCAGGAAGGATAGCCAACATTTTAGGGCAAATGCCATTTGGCTCTTCTTCCTAGAAGTTTCTTGTGATTCTTCATATCTCTGGCATTAGCTGTAATCTCTCTCTCATATATACATACATACATAGATATATGTGTGTGTGTATGTATGTGTATTACTTTAAATTAAATATATTATATTTTAATAGCTCTAATTATATCATATTGTAATATCTATATAATATATTATATGTAATATATACAATATATTACATTGTAGTATATGTTAAATTTGTATACTATATAATACAATTCTTACTTAAGCATAAAATATAATATAAAAATAACAATATATAATAAGAATATATAAGTACTTTAAAGCATATATCATATTGTAATATATATGGCAATGGCAATACTATATAATACATTTAATTTAATTAATAAATTTAGTAATTATTTATTTATTTAATAAACAAAGTAATTGTTTATTTAGTGTGTGCACATGCATATGCCCACGAGCCATGGCTCATACAGAGGTCAGAGGGCAGCTTTTTAGAAGTCGCCACTGCCCTTCCCCGTTACTTTTGAAGCAGGGTCTCTCTTGCCTTGGCTACTGTAGCTTCCAGGAGATTAGCCCATCTTTCTCTGCCTCTCATCCCACCGTGCGAGTGCTGGGACTGCAGATGTGAGCCATGGTTCTGCTTTTCATGTGAGTCCTAAGGACTGAACTCAGACTCCGAGGCGTGCACAGTCCATGCCTTTCCTGCTGGGCCATCTTCCCTGCCCTACTTTTATTGATCTGAATCCCTGGTCCCCCCCCCTTAGTCTAGCTAGAGGCTTGTTGGTATTATTTATCATTTCAGAAGTTTAGCTCTTAATTTTGTTGCTCCCCTCCCCCATTGCTTTTCTAAACTGTGCTTCATTTATTACTGCTCTGGCCCTTACTATTTCCCCACCCTGCTTTGTTTACTCTGGTTTATCGTATTCATCTTTTGCTTGCTTGATGAAGATTGTTCATCTAATATCCTTTGTGGAGCGAGGAGAGACAGCATGTGTCTATGAAGTGTGTATGTGGTGCATGTATGTATGCTAGCCCCTCATGGGATCCAGAGGAGGTCACCATGTCACGCGCTGCTCTTTCAGTCTGCTCCTTGTGCCTGTCGCTGGGCCCGGAGCAAGGCTGGCAGCCGGCTCAGAGGCCTCCTGCCTCTTCCCTATATAGTGTTGGGGTTGCAGGCCAGTTGTGGCCATGCCCGGCCTTTTACGGGACCCTAAGAATTTGGATTTGGGTTCTTATTCGTACTCAGGAAGCTCCCTTAGCCACTCAAAGCTTCCCCCCCCCCCAGCCTTGCCTGATATCACTGCTCTAACTTAGTAAGAGATTAGCACTATCAACTTTCCCGGAACTGTTTCTCCTGCATCTCAGAGATTGCGTAAGTTGTACTGATATTTTTGTTTGTCTCAAGACATGTTTGGTTTCTCTTTTGTTTCTTTGCCTTTTTCAGGAGAATGTAGTTTGGTTTCTACATTTTTATGAACTTTTGAAGCTTTCTCCTATTATTGATTTCTAGTTTCAGATCTCGCAATCAGGAAAGAAAATTTAACTGCCCTCTGCCTTCCTGAATTTGCTAGTCCTTGCTTTGTGGACCCGTGTGGTTTATCCTAGAGAAGAGTCCCGTGCACTCCCCATTCGGAGTGTGTGTGCTCTCCTGCTCCAAGTCGGAATGCAGAGCTCCGCCTCTGCAGTAGTGTCATGCAAGATTTCTGTTTTTCCAAGGCTTTTTTTTTTTTTTTAATCTGATGATCTACTCATTGCTAAACATTTCGGTACAGTTTCCTATCTTCCCATATGACTGTATCTCTTTTTCTTTATGTCTAGCTGCTCTGCTATTGGCTGCTTGCACAGATGCACAGTTAGTTACTCTCTGAAGAATTAAAACCACTTATCATCGCATACAGTGACCCTGCCTGTCTGCTGAAAGCTTTTGTCTCTGTCTGATTTAGAAACAGTCAAACCTGCCCCATGGAGTGTCTTGGCACAGACTGCCTGTTCCTTCCAGCTCACACGTGTCTTTAAAGCTAAAACAGGTCTTTTGTAGACAGCACAAAGTTGGTACTTGTTTATTTTTTCTTCTTTTTTTCTTTTTTTATTGAAAAAGAAAGTAAAAACACTTTATGATAAAGTTAAAAATTTACATGGAAAATATTTCAGATAAAATAGAAGAGATACATAGAAAAACAAGTTAAAATGGACAATTATGGAAAATTAAAGAGTAAAGTGGTAGACATGTAAAACATTGCTAAATTAATTGAAATATGAAATAGAAACATTTTATGATAGAATTGAAGATTTACATGGAAAATACTTCTAAAAATTGTAGAAAAATGTAGAAAAAGATGTTAGAATTGAAGATTATCATGGAAAATTTTATATAGATATAATAATGGTAGGCATAAAAGTATTCCTAAGTTGATTGAAGGTGGAATTATAAACATTTTCTGATAAACTTGAAGATTTACATGGAAAATATTTCTGATTAAATTTAAGAAATATATAGAAAAACATGTTAAAATTAAAGATTACCATGGAGATTATACAGATAAAATGATAGGCATTAAGATAATTCTAAGTTGATTGAAGGTGGGATTATAAACATTTTCAGATAAGATTGAAGATTTACATGAAAAATATTTCTGGTAAAATTCAAGAAATATATAGACAAACACGTTAAAATTGACTATTTCATGGAAATTTTTACATATAAAATGGGAGATATAAAAACTCTAAATTAATTGAAGGTGGAATTAGAAACATTTGTGATAAAATCAAAATTTACATTAAAAACATTTCTGAAAATAGAGGAAATATATAGAAAGACTTATTAAAAATGAAGATTATCATGAAAAATAATGCATATAAAATGGTAGACATAAAAAACATTACTATTCATTTCCCTTTTGTAAATATAGAATATATCCAATAAAAAATAAAATAAAATAAAACATTACTAAATTAATGAAAAGGGGAATTATAAACATTTTCTGATAAAATTGAAGATTTATGTGAGAAATATTTCTGTTAGTCTATGTCTTTTTATTGGGGAGTTGAGTCCATTGTTGTTAAGAGATATTACGGAATAGTGATTATTGCTTCCTGTTATTTTTGATGTTATTTTTACGTTTGGGTGGGTATCTTCTTTTGGGTTTGTTGGAAGATTACTTTCTTGCTTTTTCTAGGGTATAGTTTCCCTCCTGGTATTGGCATTTTCCTTTTCTTTTTTTCTTTTTTTTTTTTGGCATTTTCCATCTGTTATCTTTTCTAGGGCTGCATTTGTAGACAGATAAATTGTGTAAATTTGTTTTTATCATGGAATATCTTGGTTTCTCCATCTATGATGATTGAAAGTTTTGCTGGCTAGCATTTGTGTTCTCTTAGGGTCTGTATGAGGTCTGCCTAGGATCTTCTAGCTTTCATCGTCTCTGGTGAGAAGTCTGGTGTAATTCTGATAGGTCTGCCTTTATAAGTTACTTGCCCTTTTTCTTTTATTGCTTTTAATAATCTTTCTTTGTTTAGTGAATTTGGTGTTTTGATTATTATGTGCCTGGAGGTTTCTGTTCTGGTCCAGTCTGTTTGGAGTTCTGAAGGCTTCTTGTATGTTCCTGGGCATCTCTTTCTCTAGGTTAGGGAAGTTTTCTTCTATAATTTTGTTGCAGATATTTACTGGCCCTTTAAGTTGGAAATCTTTGCTCTTATCTATACCTATAATCCTTAGGTTTGGTCTTCTCATTGTGTCCTGGAGTTCCTGAATGTTTTGGGTTACCAGCTTTATGCATTTTGCATTTTCTTTGACTGTTGAGTCAATGTTTTCTATGGTTTCTTCAGCACCTGAGGTTCTTTCTTCTATCTCTTGTATCCTGTTGTTGATGCTTGCATCTATGACTCCTGAATTCTTTCCAAGGTTTTCTATCTCCAGAGATGTCTCACTTTGTGATTTCTTTATTGTTTCTACTTCCACTTTTAGATCCTGGATGGTTTTGTTCAGTTCTTTCACTTGATTGTTTTGTGTTTTCCTGTATTCTTTAAGGGATTTTTGTGTTTCTTCTTTAAGGGCTTCTGCCTGTTGACCCATGATCTCCTGTATTTCTTTAAAAGTTTTTTGTGTTTCCTCTGTAAGGGCTTTTACCTGTTGACCGATGTTCTCCTGTATTTCTTTAAGGGAGTTATTTAAGTCTTTCTTGAAGCCCTCTATTGGCATCATGAGATACAATTTTAAATCCAACTCTTGCTTTTCCGGTGTGTTGGGGTATCCGGGACTTGCTGTGGTGGGAGAACAGGGTTCTGATGTTGCCATGTGGCCTTGGTTTATGTTGGTAGGGTTCTTGTGCTTGCCTTTTGCCATCTGGTTATCTCTGGTGCTAGTTGGTATTGTTGTCTCTGGCTGGTGTTTGTTCCTCCTGTGGGCCTGTAAGCCTGTGTCCTTACTCTTCTCAGCTCAGAATTCAAAGTGCTGCTGGGAGATTACTCTCTCTTGGCAGGCTATGCACAGAAGGTTGTGGAGTCTCTTGGCTCCCTGGTTCTGGTACTTTCTATTTTTAAATTTATGCCTTTTGCTTTGAGACTTTAATAATTTTACAATGGAAGCAATTAATGGCAGTTACGGAATTCCTATTTCTACTTTGTGAATTTTTCTTTGGTAGTTCCTTTGTTGAATTCTGTCTCTCTTGCTGCCTTCCTTTGTCACTTGCTGAACATTTAAAGTGTTCTTTGCTTTTGTCTTTAATATAGTTTTCCCCCCTTCGTGGTTGAGATGAAACTAACATAAAAGATTTTATAGTCATAACAATTTATTTTTCAACTTAACCTCAACCAGGTATAAAAAAACTTTGTATTTGATTTTATATTTTGATGTGAGAAATACATATTTTAGGTTTTGCATTTCTATCACCAAATTATCACAGCTATGGTTATTTTTAAGACTTTATCTTTTAAGTATTATATTAAGGTTGAAAATGATTTGATCACCATAACTTTAGTTTTATAATTTTTGAATTTCACCATATTCTTTTTTTTTTTTTTTAAAGACAGGGTAGCCTCATAGCCTTGGCTGTCCTGGAACTCATGCTGTAGACCAGGTTGGCCTCGAACTCAGAAATCCGCCTGCCTCTGCCTCCCAAGTGCTGGGATTAAAGGCATGTGCCACCATTGCCCGGTTTACCATATTCTTATCTTTAGACAGTTATTTAGAATTCTGATGAATGGTCATAAATACCCATATCTTTACAGTTGAGTCACTGGTGCTTTTGCCTCTCTTTGATAGCCTTATATTTCCATAATTTTTTGGTATTACGGCCATGCATTTTTTTCCACTGTATGAAGAAGTAAGCCTCTATTTTATTCCTTTGAGCAGCATTTGCAGAATGATCACACCACCAATCAGCCAGCCATGTCCATGAGTGAGTTTGTTGTTGGTGTCCTTCATCAGAAAGGCTTGATACCTGTATTAGGTAGGAAGCAACATGAGGTGTGTCTCCCACTTTTTCTCTATTCTGCCCAGGCTTCAGGGAGAAAAATGTGAAACTGTCCTTCCTGACCTCTTGAAATACCTTTATTTTTCTAGCGCCCCCAGGGGTAGCCTTTCAACTATTCCCTTTTAGCTCCTGTGAAACTATTTTCACACCTAGATAAATTGCTCAAATTGATGATCCCATGAGGATGAGAACCCTTCTTCTGCTGTATTGCTGAGGTCTTTCTACCTATACATTTTAGTTTCTTCACTTGAGAAATAAACAGAGCTGGCTCCAAACACTTCTCTGCTCATGGGTTATATGTGATTAATACTATTTATGGGAAGCGGGGGATTTGCTAGTGCTTAAATTCTTACTTACTGAAGAAATGTGCATAGACCTGGAACTGCAGAAGGATAGGTACTACTGACCTTTGGAGAGATATCAGGCATCCAGTCACCATGCAATGTATGACATGTAAGAAATGCTCACTAAAGGTACCATCACATACAGGTGTTGTTCATGCTGCTGTGCATTCGCGGGAGAATCAGGTTTTAGTATACACATAATGTCATTGTAGGGGAATCATCCCCAGATTTTAGAAGCTCAGTGACTTTACCTAAGGCACCAAATCTATCCAAGCTTGACTTATATTGTCTCCATAAAAAGAACTTTATACCTGCCTTGACAGTGCGCTGTATTAAGATGATATACTGTGACACAGAAGTGTACCACAGGCACTCAACATACATGTACATTAAACACCAGCCCACTGCTTTTCTTAAATATCTTAAAAATTATAAATCACTTTGTTTTACAATATACAAACTTTTCTGAAAACATGGATGACTTTTGGTCACCATCAATATGTTTTTTAATCAATCACTTCTCACCCCTTATTTTATTGCTGATATTAGGAGTTGCAGATCAATAATATAAACCATAAAGATGTCAGACTACTTCCTCTCAGAGTGAATGATTCTGATACTTATGTAACCATTAGGTATGACTTTTTTCTTCTTTTTTTACTTTACTTCCAGTAATGTTCTTTTTTTTTTTTTTTTTTTGGTTTTGGTTTTGGTTTTTTTTCAAGACACGGTTTATCTGTGTGGTTTTGGCTATCCTGGAACTAACTCTGTAGACCAGGCAGGCCTCCGAACTCAGAAATCCGCCTGCCTCTGCCTCCCAAGTGCTGGGATTACAGGCGTGCACCACCACCACCCGGCTTCCAGTAATGTTCTTAAATGTAATGTTTTATTCCATTTTTACTTTATTTTTTATTGGTTATTTAATTTATTGACATTTCAAATGTTATCCCCCTTCCAGTTTCCCCTCTGCAAACCCCCTATCCCCTTCCCCTCCCTCTGCTTCTAGAACATGTAGAGATCATATGCAGAGGTTAGGCATGGCCCCCAGTTGAGGGATGGGGCCACTCACCCATCTCAAAAATATTAACGTGGAATTGCTCCTGCCTAAAAGAAATATAGGGAAAAAGAATAGAGCAGAGACTGAAGGGAAGGCCATCCCAGAGACTGCCCCACCCATCCCATGTGCAGACACCATTTTTACTTTAATAAAGTATGCTTTTCTTCCTCATAAGTAGTAGGATACTTACTGTCTGCTCACAAGCTCTAACAGTCCTCTTCTTCTCTGCCTCTTCCCCTTCTTTCTTCTCTCTCTCTCTCTCTCTCTCTCTCTCTCTCTCTCTCTCCCCCCCTCCTCGTCTCTCTCTCCTCCTTCTTCCTCTTATAGCTACTAATAGGCATGACCGATGTTCTAATAGCAACCCCCTGGCAGCTCAGGACTCAACCAAACCTAGTTCCTTTAGTACACACAAAACTCTTTCAGTCACTGGTCCTGTTCCAGTGTTGTTTTGCTCTCTCTGATGTCTTTATCTTTTCGTCTCTGGAGCAGTACTTTGGGAAGTAGGAGAACACATGAAGGAGCCTCCCATTTGCAAGCACACATGGATGGAGACCGCCGTGGCTCTATCTGGACTATGTAAGGAAGGAACCTCATGAAGTTCTCTCTGCTCTTGACACGGAGATGAAGGGGTTGGAAGGTTCTGTGCCATCCCTTGCAAACTGCTGTCCCAGCAGCACTCACCAGCTGCCAGGCACCTGACTTCATGTCCTTCTGACCACAGTCAGCCAAGTCCCAGGCTGCAAAAGCCTGTTTCCATAGAAATGTGAATACACAGCCAGCGCTTCCTCTTCAAGGCACCTTGTTCCTTTCTTCCCTTTTTTTTTCTAGATGTTTTATGACAGTTGCTTGGGATTTCACAACAGGGAGATGTGTCACAGAGTCATGCAGTTCCCTATGAAGAAATACATTTTCTTCTCTCATTTAAATTCTTCTTTGAGAATGTTTAAAAAAAAAGGAAAGGAAAATTTGTCAGATAAACTTCATCTCTATGCATTTCTTCTACAAAGGACATGAGGAAATAGAAGGGCTAATGTTAGCGAGGATGGGGATATGGGTCTGGCTTTACGTTGGCCAAATAGACGGAGAACTTCTTATGATGCTTTTCAAGATGGCTTCAGTCCTGCATGATCCCTAAAGCTAACTCTGACCTTTCTGGAAGAGAATGACAGATCTCCTTGGACTTCAATTATTTCAATGACAGCAAACTCAAAATCTATGTTGTTTTGGATGTAGAAAAGAGGCTCCTTTGAATAGAAGCCCAAGTTGTGTTGATTAACCATTTGTGTTTTGGTTGCTTGTATACAGTTCTCTGTATGGCCAGGTCTGGGTAGGGTTGGGTGTAAACAACGAAGGAAATATCATTTAAGTTAGACTGCACAGAATCAGACCTTTAAGTATGAGATCATTTGCAGTAAACCAATGAAGGAAAATGGAAAAGGGCAGGAAATAGGGGAGAGTCAAACAAAGTAAGGGTGCAGGCAAAGTCCAACAGAGAGTAAATTCATACTGATCTCTTTTTAAAAAATATTTTTAATTAAAAAAGTTTATACTACATATTTTAATTATATTCTTTCCCCTTTCCCAATATTTCTCAGAGTCTCTCTCTTCCCTGCCTATCTCAATACCATGTTCTCGCTCTCTTTTAAAATGAACAAACAATTGTTGTATTTGGTTGTTGTCTCTTGTAGGCCTGGTCCTTTCTGAAGGGAAATGGAAGGGAGTGGATCTGGGAGTGAGGGGAGGTGGGAGGCAGAGCTGGGACAGAGGAGGGAGAGGGAACTGTGGTTGGGATGGATCCTTTGGGAGAAGAGTCTGTTTTCAATTCATTAAAAGATACAAACACATACCACACAAACAAACACACATACCACACACACATCACACACACCCACAAACACCCCCCCCACACAAACACAACTCCCAAACAAACAAACAGAGAAAGAAACAAAAATACCAAACCCAACCAAACGAAAGAAGCACAAAAGATAGCCTACCAAACAAACCACGGTCACCAATAACAACAATAGCATCAGTAAAAGAAACCCACGGAGTGCATCTTGTGCTGACGGACTGCTCCTGGGCATGAAGCCTGGGGAAATGGGATGGAGGCTGAAGCGCACAGGTGTCCTGACTCAGTGCAAGCGAGTGTGAGTTTCAAAGGACTTCACCTGGCAGTCAGTTGTTAAAGGTTTCTGGGGTATCACAATGTCTTGGGGAATTTTAGCTTTTCTATGCATGCCAAAGAACATGCCATGTGAGTCAAAGGTCATCTGTAGAGATCTGAATTGACCACCAAAGTAGTGCTTCCAAGAGGGGTTAGCCAAGCCATACACACAGGTTAGACAAGCAGACTCCCAGGGTCTACACATTTGTCTAGCTCCAAATGCAATCATACCTCTCCACCCTATGGGAAACCACTGCTTTAAGTGCTGCAGTGGGCTGAGGATTCTATCACTGCAGGCAAACCAGGACCAAGGAAACAGGAAGCTCAGCTCTCTATGGAGGAAGAAAGATCAGTGTCTTCTGAAAACCAGGGAGCCATGCAGTCAAATTCAGTTCAATTCTTAGTCTGGCCCCGGGATTCTGTGACTTGGAGAATCTACTTTGCCTGTTGATGGAATCTTCATGGCTGTGAATGGTACGACTTCATCCACAGAGCTCTAGGCAATATCTGTGTGCTTTGCCAACCACTTCTCGAGATTCTGGGGATATAGAGGAAAGATGGGATGAGTCGAGTTTCCATATCCATGGAGCTCAGGAGATGCGATGTCACCATCACCACATACTGTGATGTTAGAGCCTGGCTCCCTTCTCGGATGCCAGGCACTGTTTATTCTCTCCGTATCCACCTGTGAACTCTTTATCAGTATTTGTTTCCTAATTTACGTGACTTAAGAACAGATGCAGACACTTCTGGCTTAGGACAGAAGTGTTCCAGTACAGCTCCTACCAAATGCTGTTGTAGAAATCCCATCACTATGAAAATGAGGACAACATAACATAGACAGAATTTTCTCTGAATAAGAAAGGTATTGGGGGCCACTAGTTGCATGCACAAAGCTGAAAAAGGCTATTTGAAAATCAAAAGGTAAAATTGAGCAGATATTTCTTTTCAAATGATACGAAATATTACATGGAGGAGCTATTTGAACCTATTTACTTAAACATTTTTTTTTTCATGCTCATCTTGTGTTACTCAAATGTCGAGTTGCACAGCCTGCTGAGATTGGGATGGGTGCCCTCAAGTGTCCCCAGTTCCGTGTTCCTTCATAACATCTTGTTGCATTTCTATAATCTCTCTGACTCACGGCCTCCTGCTCGCTACCATGCGATCATTGTTTTGAACCACACGGATTCCGACGTCAGAACCAGCCACTTCATTTTCTTTTTCAACCAAACAAAATTAACTGACATACCAAACCAAAACAACCACAAGGAAAACTCAACCGTGTGCTTTTGCTGAACTTGGATGGAGAAGGCTTCCATGACTGGGACATCAATTAAAGGGATAAGAACATCTCATTCTCCACATGCCTGTATGTGTCATAGGGCTTTGCTAGCTGGGGACCACTCGGACTGACTCTTCTTTCCTCCTTTAGAATATGTTTAATCTTATTAGTTCAGTGGTCACTCGACTTCATAGTTACAGATTCTTTTCTCAGCCTCAAAGCAAATTTGGAATTTGTTTCTTAGGACCACAAACTTTCTCAAACATCAACCTTATTTCCATCTTTGTCTTTGGAGTATTATGTTATTTGTGTGAGAGAGTATTTAATCATGTCAACTCACCACACAAACAAACAATCGCTTATCAGTTCTTTGAGCCGGAGCCACTTAGCATGATTACCTTGTATGGAGATTGTGCCTTAGTTTTCACAGGTGCTCAGCTTTGGCTTGTCTTCCTTTTCTTTATTCCAGAAACCAGAAAGAAAGAGTAATTTTTATCCCCCTGTCCTCGAAGAGAACCAAGGTCTTGAAAGGCATGCTTGCTCCCCTTTGTCTAGAAGAGAACCGGCTTTGATTTAGGAAACCAAGGCTAACAGAGACTGACTTTGCTGGGACTAACTCCCTCTGGAGCCCAGTTCCAGGAGCCCGAGAAGCTTCAGAGCTGACCTGGCTTCTGCTGGCAGCTCTAAGAGGTTACCGGCTTGGTGTCCAGATCCCATTTTCTCCTGCCCGGCATCTGCTCTGTTCACACTGGTTCACAGAATGGCTCTGCCTCCTCCTTAGTGAACTATTTTCAGTCAGTGAATGTCCAAGGCTTGGACTTCCCTCTCATTTCCAAGGTTAAGCATGTGATTCCATGGCCGGAGTATATTCCGTCTTTTCTGGCCTCAGTTCAGAGATGAGAGTAGGAATGAAGCCAGAGGAAGGAGGCTCAGTTTCTCACACTGGGAAAACCCTACTCATCTTTCAAGACCATGAACTTGACTGATCTGTATTCTCTACTCCCACAGAGCGCGTGCTACAGGTTCACACAGAACCCATCTCAAAAAAACAAAAACAAAAACAAAACAAAACAAACAAAACAAAAAAACCTCTCTCCTTTTTGTCTGTCTTCTTCTGGGCTAGGGTGTATATGGACAAAGGTTATTTTTAGCTCACTGTGAGTAGATCAGAGGGAAACTGCCCTATGGTAGGAATTCAGGCAACATTGGTTGGCCGAGGGGAGGGTTTGAGGAAGGAGGCTTCTATCTGGACTGCTGGGAGGCTCTGGTTGAGTGCAGGGACGGGGCTCAGGCAGGGCCCAGGGTTTGGTGACACTCCACTTTGAATCTGATCTCCAAAGAGCCTTATTAAGAAAACAGTAAAGCTGAGAATTGCGCCAGTGTCTCCAGCAGACTCCCAAGTCCCCATTAATGACTCCTATAATAGCTTTCCATTGCTTCCTGTTTCCCTAAGAAAGTCTCACATTGTCATCCCGGCCTGTTAAACGTTCTGTGGGCCCATTATCAAAATAGCATTTTCAGCTTCATTGAACACATGTAGGAAATGTTGTCGTGTTTAAAAGGAAAAAAAAAAAAGCCCACAACTCTGAGAATAAGCCCAGATTGTATTGGGGTAATTATCTCTTCTCCAATAGCTTTTGGGAAAAGAGGATATTTCTAATTTTTGGAAAGCTAAGCTGTACATCGAAAAGGCTAAAGTTGTCACCGATTAGATTAGTGACTTAACAATTGAAACTTGACATTCAATTAATTTCTCCTCCCCCCCGCCTCCTGTTCTGGGCCACTCAGGACAACCTTTTCTCGTAGTAATAAAGACAGATTGCACACAGGTTTCTGATGGGTGTTTGGTGCAGGGTCATTTCGGACTATGTTTCTGTAGGAGTGGAAAGCAAGTCTGCAAATGTAAGTGGCGAATGGATCCCGAACATGTGATAATGCTGGGGTTCAGACCAGGGTCACTCCAGATAGAAGGCATGGCTCCGAGGAATGCATGTGCTGCAAGAAAGAGGGGACTACAGGGACTGGAGATGCCCGGCTGTAGAATTGCATCTTCGGCTCATCATCAGCTGCTTAATGACCATTGTCTGAAGCGCTCAGTGTGATACCTTAACAACACCTCTGCAGTCAGAAGGGCGGGAGGCTGAGGCCCAGCTCTGCTGTTAATCAGAAGCACAGTGAGTGCATTGCTACTATTTTTTTTGCAAGCTTTGTTATCCTCACCTGCAAAATCTAGATGGAGACGTTAGCCTCATATATTGCTATTTTTTCCTTTTTCGCCTACCCTCCCACCCTCCCATACAAGCTAAAGCACAAGAGCTGGCCTAGGTGGCTCAGGATTCTCTGGCTCCAGTGAAGAAGTGAAGCTACATCATACAATGACGAGCAAACGGCTGTTAGGGACGCAGAGGGGCCATGGATGTTGGTCAGCCTTCCAAAGCCAAGGAAGGCTTTCTAGGGGTATGCTAAGAAAGTTGCCAGGGAAGAAAGGCAGGCATTTCCCCTCAGCAATAAGGAGAGAGGGCTTATGGCCAAAGTGGCATTTCAAGGGCATATCAGGACGTTGAGGATAGAGAAGCTGGTTGGCTTCAGTCCTAGGTTGACAACCATATTATATAATAAGTGGTTCTCAGACCCCCATGGACTTTGAATTACATGGATACTTCCTCAAGAAGTAGTATCTTGAACTGTTAGAAAAACATAAACAGAAACCTCAACAGGATACCCTTTCATACCTCATAGTGCGGTGCCACTATCATCAAAAAGAGAAGGTTAAGCACAGCTGGCAAAGACAGGGAGAAAAGGAAACATCTGTCCACTGTTGGTGCCTGTGTAGGTTGGTACAACACTATGGAAAAAATATGAAAGTCTCTAAAGATGTAAAAGGTAGGACTAATATATATCCAGCAAAAAAATCTCTGGTTGATGTGGTCCCAATGAATATTAAGTCAGCAGCACATAAAAATATCTGTGCACACATGTTCACTGTAGCAGGAGTCACAAGACCTAAGATTCAGACAGCATAAATATGCATCAACAGATGAATGGGGTAAGAGACTGTAGTGTAGCTTTCTGTGGACAATGCATGTTATTCATCCTTACAGAAGAAAGAAATCCTGTCATTTACAGCCTGGAGGAACCTAGAGGACATGCTAAATAATGCAAACCAGATATAGAAAGACACATCTGACAGGACCTCCCTTATATGTAAAATCTTAAAATAACAAACAAATGCATAGAAAAAAGAGTAGAAACATGTGACCAGATAATTTGGGAATAAAAGATGGAAGTCATTAGGTCTATCCAGTAACACAGGACTCATCAGTGTAGAAAGCAAACATAGCACAAGGTCAGTGTAGTTCCTAATACTGTAGATCATGGGGAGGAATTCCTCAAAGAGTAGATTTTAGGAAATCATGTGAAATGATGGAGATGCTAATATGCACAAGTAGATATTTGTTGCCCCTGTATATGTATATCCAAATACCATGTTGCAGACCCTAAGCGTATGATAGCATGTATCCCAGAGCTGGGCTGGATTCCAGCAAATCTTGAGGACAGCAGGCGATCAGAGGAAATAATGGAGATACAGGATTATAGGAGACAGAATGAACACAAAGCAAGAGCTTAGACTATGTCTTCCCTGGGTTGGGGTTGAGTCTTAGGCTGCAGAATATTCAGTGCTCCTCCCAGAACGGACTGAAAGTATAGAGGCTGGGGAAAAAAAAGCCAAGAAGCGGCTTCAACTTTAACCCTTGATGAAAGATGCTATTAACTGGAGCACTGGGCAAAGGTGAGTGGAGAAACCACCAGCCTGGCATTGTGCTGTGGAGGATGGCATCTGTTCTGTGGAATAACCAGAGCTTGTGCTTTGGACCCGCTTTTCTCTTTTGTGTGGTCATGGATAGGAAACTGTAGACAACTCAAAATGAAAGATACAAAAGAAAACGTGAGAAAACAGATCAGGCAGTAGAGGTATCAGAGATAAAGCTGAGCCTGTTCTCATGGTTGGCCAAAGTTACAAGACAGAATTTAGCTTTTAGAGGCTGCAAAATGGTTGCTTCTTAGAAGAGGAGGGCTCAGGTCATCTCACAGCAGCCTCTCCAACCCAGATCCAGCCTCTCATTCAAGAACAGTTCATGTTAGAGAACAATTTGCTTTCTCACTGACTTTGGAAAAGTTGCCTTATATTCCCCAAGCCTCAGTCTTCCCCTCTGATAAATGCCAAGATGGACTGTGGTTTTTCTGGCCTCTGTAGTAGAAGCATTTCCTTCAGGGTGGATATCCAGTGGGTCCCAGAGAAGCCAAGGCCCGTTTAATTTAGAGGAGGAGGCTCTTTGGTTGGTTGGGGTTAGTCATCTTGCTCTTATGGGGGGGGGAACTATACTAATTAGGAGAATCCACTAGGGGTTTCTGGCAAGGAGTAGCATGAGCAACGGAGAAGCTTAAAAGCAAAAAAGAGCAGTGTTCTGGGTGGATGTCTGTGTCGTCGTCGTTGTGTGGTTTGTGTGAAGTCACAGTGAATAATAATTGCCTCCTTCGTGTTTTCCAGCCTGGATGACGACCAAGGAAGTGGGGACAGCTACTCAATATCAGAGGCAGCCCCCAGACTCTACAGCAAGCACAGGCTCGCACCGAGCCCTGACAAGTGCTCCCATCAGCTGGTAGAGATCATCAGAGTATAGCTTGCTAGAGGTCAGTAGGGGCATGGGGAGAGGGCCAGACAGAGATGTGTAGCCTGGCTTCAGAGGCTGTACGCAGGACTGGGTCTTATTCTTTGTAAGCCCAGTGGGAGCTCACTGGAGAGTGCAAGTAAGGATAGTCTTAGCTGCTCTATGTGCAGGCAGCTGAATGAAGAATGAAAAGAGAGAGAGAGAGAGAGAGAGAGAGAGAGAGAGAGAGAGAGAGAGAGAGAGAGAATCCATGCCAAAGGCTTTCCTCAGACCTGGGCTATAGTAAGTGCTCAGGAAACACTATCTAGTTGATGTCACGGATCTGACAGCTGCCAGGTATTAGCTCAGCCAATGGCCCTTTGGTACTTCCTTCTAACAAAGGGATGGAGGTGTGCCAGACCCGCCTTAAGCCTGGCAACTTTTCATAACCCAGCACTGGATACTTAAGAGTGTAGCTCAGCCAGGCTTGATATAGAAGCAAGCAGCCCCTTCTAATACACAGGATTGACACATTTTTCCCTGAGTGGTGAAGTTGTAGTTGGGAAGGTATAGTTGGGAGGAAGTCCCAGCAGGGAGGCTGTGCCCTCTAGTGGGGTAGGGAAGAGGAAATGTTATTTGTTGGTTTTTGCCCCAGAGACTTCAGTTCACAGCCCTTCTGCTGTCCTGGGCAACTTTATCAACCACATGCCAGGATTTCTGCTGGGTGTATCTAAAGTGTGAGCACATGGACAGGATGAAGCGCGGGATACCTAGGCACTAACGAGGAGGGGTAACGGGAGGGTTGCAGTCTTCTTAGTGGATTAGAGGCTCTGGTGGGGAAAATAGTTGATCCTATGTGGTGGTACTGCCAGCATCTGTCTCATCCTGCTCCCTTTAAACAGAAGACAGTCTTCAGTTGACACCCAGACCCCAGGACAGCACCACAGGCTTCTTGCTGCTCTGTTTATCCTCAAAACTGACTGGTCCCATGTCTCACCACAGGCAGGGATTCTTTCTCTGACATGCACTGTAGTTGTTTGATGCAGTCGTTGAGAGAATTAAGCTTAAGAATGTTTGGGCCTGGCTCAGACCACTGTACAGATTAATGACCCTTTGAAAAGATGATGTATGTGAAAATCTTTTGCAGTGCTCCTAGTATATAAAGGGTACTCAACAAACTCCCAGGAGAGGTAAGCTGTTATGTATCAATGTCAATGAAACAAGAATAGTGGTCTTGAGGGTTTAGTAGAGCCCACGAGGATCTTGTGAAATGCAGGCTCCTGCTGTATCCTTTCTTCCCATTTGATTCAGTAAATCAGAGGTGGGAGTATGGTCAACGATGTTTTAATACCTTCTGAGTTATTCTGATATAGGTGCTTCCTTTGGATTTCTTTTCAAAAGTATATGGGATGAGTGGGTAGGCCATGTGGTGCAGAGAGGGTGCAACCCGGGCTAAGTTACTTGTGCTAAAAAAAAAAATGACCAAGGGTGAGAGGCATAAGTCTGGACCGTGAAGTGGGGGTTATAGAGAAGAGCGGCGTGGTCTCAGAAATGGAAATTGCCTTGTGGGGAGCTGATGGTATTAGAGAGAAGGATATTATATGCCTGTGAGATTCCATACCTTCATACTAGGGAGTGCCCATACATTACATGTTCTAGGTCCTTCCTCTGCTCTAAGAAGCTTTAAATTCCAGTTCACCTGCAGCCTCCTTTGAGAATCCCACTATCTACCCATTTGTGTGACTTAGTTGCTCTACAATCCTCACAATGATGATTTCCTTCATTAGTTCAGTGACCAAGGGCTGGAGTAAAGAAGGTGCTTTGTCAGGGACAGTGAAGGAAAGCATTGGTTTTTTTTCAAGAATAACTAGCAGACAAACCAATGTTAAGGATGTTTCTTAGAGAGGGAGAAAGAATGGGGTGGGAGAGAAAGGAAGAGAAATGGAGAGGCAAGTCAGTAGAAAGAGCTAAGGGCAGATGGATATTATCAGCCTTTACTTTATTTATGACTATGTAGCATGCTCGATTCTCACAAAACAGAGTAACCATTGCTCAAAAAAGCAAGATTGAAACTTGGATGTGAAGAAACCTGCCAAAGGCCACACTACCCATGTAAGCAACACCTGAGATTTGAATCCAACTCTTTTGGGTTGGTACTTTGTCTCCTACACTGTGTATTATACAATGAAGGGTGTGTGTGTGTGTGTGTGTGTGTGTGTGTGTGTGTGTGTTTACCATGTAGTTATGCCAGTACACTTGTGTTTTGTAATACTGAGCCCTTTAGGAACATGATCTTTTTCATACTAAGCTCTTAAAACATACCAACCTTCCTGTTTAATTTCATTCTTAAGACCAGGTTTCTTTATTAGCCTATCCAAAACTAACTTGTTCTAGAACTCAAGAAGATTTATTTCCAGTGGCTAGTCCATTAGAAAATCTTGATATCCTGGCTATACCACTGAGGGAAATAAATTTAAAAGAAAAGAAAAGGAAAGGAAAGGAAAAGAAAAAGAAAAAAAGAAAAAGAAAAAGAAAAAGAAAAAGAAAAAGACAATCATAGTATTGAATAGTGTTTCTCTAAACCCAGATTGTGGAAAAAGTAGATATGAAGAGGAAATAGGTAAGCTGTATTCATAGGGAGAGTGAATAAGAATAATGATATGAATATGATAGTACTTGCTAGTTTTTGAGTACTTGATATTAGTCAAAGTCTTAAGATGAAAGGTTGGGGGCTTATGGGCTGAGATAAGGACTCTGATTCTGGCACCACTATGGTTTATTTGGAAGTTACTCACCATTTCTCTTCAGCAGTGGCCACACCCCTTCTTACTGTCAGGAGTGAAGAGTCCGTATCTGGACTCTAAGAGAGGAAGTTGCTTCACACAGGACGTGAGTGGGCAGTAGTTCTTGGGGGACCCCGGGATCAGTAGTTGAGGGATCCCATTCTTCTGTTTCTTCTCTTCTGCCTTCATGATTTTATAACAGGAAAAGGAACAGGAGTTGGGCATGCCCCTGTGATGAGCCTCCACTTTGGTGACTTCCCCAGTGGCTTTGAGGAACGCCCAGTTTAAATAGCAGCAGACATGATTTAGGGCGATCAAGGAAGTCTGTTTTTTTGACTCCATGCTGAGTCTCCACAAGGATCACATGTGACTTAGCGTCAGTGATGGGGACCTGTGAAGAAGCAATCAGCTGGCAACAGGAAGGCTGATATGTTCCCCTGAAATAAATCGCCAGCTTAGTACAAATCTTCCTCATGCCTCAACTGCTCTCCAGCTCTCTTATTCCTTTGTAGCAAGTGCTGAAACAACTGCGTTTCATATTGACCGCTATAGAAAGCCAAAAGGAAGAAGACATATTATGAAGCTGAAGAGACATATTCCTTCTAGAACCTTAGATTTTAAAAGAAGATGCATTCAGGGCAAGGCCTCAGTTGGAATGAATGCCAGTGTAGGAAAACATCAACAGACTTACAAATGCTTACTTGCGGTTCAAAATGGAGGTGGAGGTCAGTTTACTGAATGGCATGGGGATCCCAGGGTGTTTTTTTTTTTTTAAACTTATTTTGTAGTTTTCTGTATTATCAGGGTGTTCTTGACAGTTGGCTTTCTCCTGGCCAGAACAAACATACAGAACTCTATCTAGGTAGGCCAATGTAAAAAACTTTGGCTAGCTGCTATAGATCCAAGATACCTGAGAAGACTCACATTGTGCCCCTCTCTAAGGACCTTGTTAAAGATGCAGACTCTTGGACCCCAGCTAGGACATTTTGAATAGGCATCTGCATTTTAACAAGCTGTCCAGGTGATCTGTATGCACATGGTAATTTGAGACATGCTGATGCAGATGTCTTTTGCTTTCCCCATCTCTTAGGTTTGAGTGAAAGTTTCCATCTAAAATTAAGTTACAGACCTATCAGGGAACTACCCCCGCCTGGACATTTCAGAACTTAGGTGCTGATCTCACTGTTTGTCAAAGGTTTGCAGAGGGAGAGGAACTCCAGCTGCCACTGCTGTGACTCTTGATCCTCTATTTGCTACATTAGAAATTGTTGATCAGATGCTTCTTTAGCAGGAGGAGGACTTCCATAAGAGGTAAGGAGTGGTGGCTTCACTCTGGGAATTTGGCTTAGCCAGATCTTACTGCTGACAGAGCACTCTTACTTTGTGAAGCCCTACTTTGGACTTAGAATCTGAACGCCATCTGGGCCTTTCCATAGATCATGAAAGGAGACAGAGAGAAAAGAGAATTGGCTTTTGATGTGGTAGGGTTTAGATAGTCTGATAAGGAAGGGAGATTAAAGGGCAGAGTTTAAAAGTCAAGAGACCTAGAGTAGTGAAGAGGTTGAGAGGGAAATATTTATCTTAGGAAGGTGCTGGGCAACAGGCACAGAAAGTCTTCCCTCTGGGATTAAAGGGTGTTAAGTGCCTAAAACCAGTGTTAGGTTGGGTTTCTGTGATCTGATCTAATTATGAGCAAACACGTGCATACCCATGCCCTGAGCTCTTCCACGAGAAGGAATATGACTACTTTCATCTAGCACCCTCTCTCGTCTGTTGGAGCAATGCCAAGTCCTGGCCATGGATTCTGACTTCCATAGAACCCACCCAGAAGACTTCAATCTGCAGATTTGTATCGGAATTCTTTATTCCCAAAAGGTATTTTCAAGTTCCTGTCTCCAGCACCGAGAAATGTAACCTTATTAGGAAGCAGGGCTTTTACGGGTATCATCTAGTTTGGAGGAAGTCAAGGGGTGAACTCTCTAACCCAGTCACTGTTATCCTTACTGAGAGAAGGTCATGCGACAGTGGAACTAGGCACCAGAGTACTACAGCTACAACTGAAGAAATACCAAGGGCTGGTGGTTCTCATCAGAAGTTAGGGGAAGACTTAATGGTGGACCTACTGCTCTTGGGATGCTTTTCCTTCTACTGGGTTGCCTCACCTAGCCTTGATGTGGGGGGGTTTGTGTCCCATCTCTTGATACTCTTGATACCTGGTTGTGTTGTGTTATTTGATATTTATGGAAGGCCTGTTCTTATCTGGGGGGAAATGGGGAGGAGTGGATCTGAGGGAGAGGGGAGGTGGAGAGAACATGGGGAGGAGTGAAGGGAGGGGAATCTTAGGTCAGGATGTACTGTATGTGGGAAAAGTAAATTAAAAAAAAATACATCTCTGCCATTTCACAACTGAGCAAAGGATCTTCCAATACCAAAACAAGGCTACATCTTCAGAGAATGGTGTTTATTGAGGAACCCGCAGTCAGTCCGGTGTGTAGACTGTGCCGTAATTGGGATATGTGACCCTAACCACATGGCTCCTTGGGGTTATTCTCTCTGCTTATCAATCTGCACAGCCAACCTTGCCTGGGCCGCCTCACAAGGCTCTTTGCAGTTGCGTTTTGAAGGAGCTCCATTCCTGAAGGCCTCGGTTCTCTGCAACTAGCCAGAAGAAAAAGTTATTCTTGGTTTTCCAGCAATTTCCCCTATTCATGATTTTGCAATCGCAGAAGGCGGCCTGCTGTGTATTTGCATAGCCACTTCATCCCTTTTCTTTCAGGCTCTGTAGGCCACCACCGTGCACCCTCTACTCAGGACTCATAGCTGCCCTCCCTCTCCACTCCCCACTCCCCCCTCCCCTCCTGCCCCAGTAGAGATGCCTCCTGTGGCTCCTACACCCTCCCTAGGAGATCATCCTTAGTTCTCTCCAGAGCTGTGCTTCATTGGCTGCTGGGCAAAACTCAGTCTTGCTGTAAATTCGGTGGCTGCCTGCGTGTGTGTAATTGGGTTGGATTTACATTAAGAGGGTTCCCTGTGGTGAAAACCACACTGCTATTTCCAATCCGAAGCTGCATAAAACATTCAATTTTCTAAGTATCTGTCAGCTGTTAGTGCTGTGAAAAATGCAGCGTGCCTGGATGGATGGGAGGGCTCCCCTGAGTTCCTTAACCACCGCCACCTCCCGATTATTTGTGCTAACAGGGGGGATAATATGATATGGTGGTGGATAATGGAGCGTTATTCATCTAAATATCCACTGATTCACTCGACCAACATGCATGAGGATCTGATGTGTGCCAGACAAGTTTCTGTGTGTCTAATCAAATGTTTTTCCCTTGTTAAGAAACTCTTCCAACTGACTTCTGGTTGCATACCCTAAATCAGGGGTCAGCACACTTTTGGGCCAAGGGCAAGATTATTAACCTATCTCTATATTTATAGCCATATCTGTCTCTACGTAGCTAGGCTTTTGGTCTGGTAGTTATTGGAAGCAACTAGTCCTTGCAATTTACTTGAAAAGAAATATATAATAAGTATGTCATGTATAATATATGCATACCAATGGATTTAACTGCATTCTAATTAACACTACAGTTGTCTCAAAACAGACAGCAGGTTGGAACTGGCTTGTGGACCATCCTTTAACCTAAACATTTGCATTATCTGAGCCCTGGAGTCTAATCCTGAGTCAAGCCCCTTGTCCTTCCACCCCACCCCCCATACACATTTACCATACATAGTCAGCCCAGGGACATTAACCCTTTTGTCAGCTATGACCCTCTCTGCTGTCACCTGCCTCAGGACCTCCGAAGGTCTTACTCCTCTGCCTGGAGTAACTTGTTGCCCTTGTCTTTTAGCAAAGGTGCTTTGATGGTTGATTCCTTGAATAAAGCGTGATTTGAAAGTTGACCCTTAACCTAAACATTTGACTGATGTAAAGCTTGTCTCACTTGAAGAATCATCTTCTCTTGTCCTGGTCTATTGGTGTGCGTTCTTAGACGGCCCCATCTTGGATGTTATCTTATGGCTTATTTGTATTTGATTTTGTTTTTGATTTCTTGTTGCTACCCATTCCCGGAAACCCAGAGAGGGCAAGTCCCTCGACTGGCTCATTCAGTGAGGTCTCAGTGTATCTAGAGAGCAAATGAGCCTGGCATCTGGTATCTCTCCTTCATGTAGGAGAGTCCGGGAATAAAGCCGCTGTGACACACACTGACACGCCACGTGAGGAGTGTGCAGTAGGTGTTCATCTAAACAACAGGGTGCTGAGGGGTTTCTGAGCAGAGAGGCGGCCAGGGCCAAGGGATCCCCATCGAGAGGGAAGAGCAAAGTCAGAGCTCTAAGGAATAGGCATCCAGAGTGGAGCGGGGCTGACAGAGGAGAAGGCTGTAAGAAACACCCTCATATCCATATTGTGGGGCAGAAAGGTAAAGGTAACAGACAGTTTGAGCTTGTGGAGTGGATGCCAGGCACTCTTTCAGATGCGGCCTACCCTTCTTAAAACGGCCCTTCTGCATCAGTGGTTAGAGTGTTCCCATTTTACAGGTGTAAGACTGAGGCTGAGAGAATGAGCAGGCAAAGGTCGCAGAGCTGCTGAGTTGGGACGCATCCCCATCTCTTGGTCTCATTCCTATGATGAGTGATACTGGATAGGGTAAGGGTTTCTTTCTCTCCAAGTCATTCCCTAAGGTCAGCCATTTTCCTTTCAACCCCTTTTAAGAGTGGGGGCTGTTATATGCATCTTTCTGGTAAGTACCCCCTTCTCAGGCACAGAAGGGCTACCAGCTTAGGACTTGGACTGAGGGACAGGCAGTATGGGGCCTGGTGTATGAACAGCTCATGAGCCTGATGTGCGTGATTCCATTAAAATCCTCTGTACATCAGGAAGGAACCTGCTGTCCCAGGGAAAGGACTCATCCATGCCTCCACATGCTTCTCGGCTCACAGTTATCCAGCTGCATAGAGCCAATCTTTAGGCTGGGTGTTGGTGCTGGAGGCTGTGCTCAAGGGCTCTGTACATACTAGGTAGGCTCTCTGCCTCTGAGCAGATCCCCAACTCCCCAACAACTCCCAAGAGATGAACTTCAAATTCCCGGCCCTGGGATTCCATGAACGAGCTTTATTCTGTTCCCTCAAGGACATGTAGCTTATAGCTGGAAGAGTCCAGGACCTAGACCTGGTGGCTAGGTTGCTGGCTTCGGTTATCCTGCTTGGGCACACTGACAGTCCCCTTCCAAGCTGAGCCTCGGCGGGGAAAATGAGGCGCACCTGTCTAAGCACGGATACCAAATTGCCCGAGGAGAAGCTATTAGATATATGAGGAAATTCGTAGTCGATTCTACCATCAAAAAAGTGCTTACCGCTTTCTCCCCCACCCCCAACGGAGGGTTCATATACACCTTATGGGTAACGGGGATCAGAGGATGCTGCGTCTGAAAGGCAGCTGGTCTCCTTCCCCCTAGGGGGATTGGAAGTGATTTGATTCTGCCAGCTAACGTTGTTCGAGGCAGACTTCATCTCCCCTAGCACTCATCAGGGCTGCTAATAGGCCCTTCAGAGCTCATAAAGAGATGACCAAATCTGGGGCTAGGGGGACTCCAGCTCATTTATCTTCTGCAGGCCCGATCAGATCTGATTTTGTGCGCTGACGGCTGGATGCTCAAACGTGGGCTGGCCCACTTCTCAGACACCTCCTCAGCATGGCTGGCCTTGAGGAATGCCAGGAGTGGGCAGAGGTCCTCTGACCAGTGGGGGGGGGGCGGATCTCAGTGTTCTGATGTAGTGGACATTTACCTGCCAGCCATATTGATCTGTGGATGAGAAAATATAAGCATTTAGACTTGGAAGGGAAGGACGAAACCACAAATGGGAGTGTCAGTTACCGCTCTGGGTCCTCTGCACGGTGCACACACTGTGGTCCCTTTGCCACTTGTAATACCATGTCCATCAACTTATAAGCTTATGTGTTGTGAGAATGTAAGACAAGCAGGGAAATCACGGACACACACCGACTGATGCTGCCTCCTCCCATCCCCAAATAAAAGTCTGCCACCTTGGTAGACAAATTACTTTCAGTGCAAACCTGGAATCAGCTTCTTTACAAATATATGTTATTCGTTTGATTAGTCAAAACAGTTTGCAAAATGATTAACCAGGGGCTTTCCATCCATGTACTTATTTTCACCGTTAACACACACAGGATGATCATATGAATCCGCAGCATTGAGACCGTGCAGTGTGCCAAGGGCAGAGTGAGCATTTATTTTTCATAACACTATACCGACACGCACCGTTAGTAGCGCTATTTCACAGATAAGCAAACTGAGGCTTAGGGAATACTCTAGTCAGCTATGGCTACATTACAAAGGATCACGCCACTCGTTAGAGTGGAGACAATAGTTTCGGCAAATGCCTGGGTGTTACAGATGGGGAGGATTCTGCTTTCTGTAATTTGAGCCGCAAGGCTTTTTTGTTGTTGGTATTTTTTCGTTTGTTTGTGTTTTGAGAACAATCTGTTGGCATAATGCAGTGGGTCACGTGAGCTGGTAGTCAGGTTGAGCTTCTTGGAGACTTCGAGAGGCTGGGTAGAGCGTGGGTCAAGAGCCTCATCCCATCTCATCACAGCGGTTGCCTGAGAAAAGGATTCTTTGGCACCCATTTAGTAGCTGAGGCATCTGAAGTTCAGGGAGAAGAATCCACTTCGGTTGAAGTCATTCCTCAGTGGAATTGCTGGGGTTTGAATTACAAGTATGACCCATGAATAGAGAGCCTGTGGCTTTACACAGCAAAGCACGGAGTTATTACTGTTCACAGGTAAGGGCTCATGAGCTCCTCTTATTTGGGCTAAGCAGAAGAGTTCAGGCCAGTGGAGCAAGGACATTGTGACCCTTCAGAGCAGGACCTGGGTTAAGGAATGTCCAAATGTGAGTCTTAAGAAGGAGAGCCAGATGCGGGAGCATGTTAAAGGAGGGGCAGATAAACAGTAGCAGCTGGGTACAAGCAAGCCCTTCCTTCCATGTTGCTAATAAGAATGGGAGTGGGAAACAGAGGAGGTTCGATTCAGGTATTGAAAGGATAATCAGGAAGAAGACAAGGAAGAGGAGATGCTCCGGGTTTCTGAAGGGAGGCATGTGAGTTTATCAGAGTCAAAAGAAAGAAGAAAAGGTGTGCTAGAGGTCAGAAGGCATTGGAAAGAAGTGAATGAAGAGGGCAGGGGCCAGTGTGTCTGCTGAGCAATGAGCAGGGAGCAGGGAGGTGTAAAGTGCACAGGACATAGGTCATGAAGGGCTTCAGGGGTCTCCCTGGTCTTGAGCTATACTGACGGTCTTGTTATATGAACCCACTGGAAGCTGGGGTGTGGTGGTACACACCCATCATCACAGCACTCTGGAGGAGGATGCAGAGATAGTGTAAGCTCATGGCCAGCCTGGGCTATATGTTTCAAGTCCCCATCTGACATAAAATCAAAAAGTAACCACTGGAGAATTTTCAGTGTAGTGGCTAAACATTAATTCATAATTTAAAGAGATTCACTTAGGGTGCTCTGTGAAGCCGAGACTAAGGCATGGGGTGATGGCTTAGAGGGTCATTGTGCTTGCTACACAAGTGTGAAAGACAGACACAGAGAGGAAATATGGGCAATCCCAGTGCTCTTATGGGCAGATAGGCAGTAGAGACTGGCAAACTATGAGGCTTGTGGGTCCGCTAGCCAAACACAATAACAAAGGAAGAAAGACTTTGACTCAGAGAAAGTAGAAGGCAGGGCTGACACTTGTGATTGTTCTCTGAACATCTCATAGCATATGAGTACACATATTCACACAAATGCAGGACTATACACACACACACACACACACACACACACACACACAAGTATATTAGAGTTAAGTGTGAATAGACAAGACCTGCTTGAAGGCTCTAATTTATTCTATGGAAACTGAAGATGGTCTCTTCAGTGGCTTTGGTGATGGGGATGGAGGCAGGTGACCAATCTGAGATGTGCTTTGGAAGCCAAAGTGGCAGGACTTTCTTCAGGACCAATGAGGAAAGAGCACTGGAGGAGGTCGGGCTAACCCCAAGCAACCAAAATAGTTTGCTCCAACACAGTTCCACAAATAAACAGTAAACATTTGGAAAACTCCAAAGCTTAAATCACATCCAACTCTGTGGTGAGGAATGGGCCCCCTCCCTTCCCAGGAAAATGCGTGTGCACACCTGTAAAGATTCTACACAATTCAGGTGGTTCGGAGCTACCTGAAGATCCCAGGGCTACTCTCAGTGGACTAGGAGAACCCTGTCCTTGGTGGGGACAGCCTAAGATTTAAAGTTTTGCCAGTCAGAAGCACTGACTCTGCACATACTGGAAACAATGCAATCCAGAGTGGGCAGTGGGCAGTCTCCTTTCAGGCAGGCTTATACATAATCAATGTCTAGTGCAAGTTCTCCAGGGACACGCATCCCATGCCATCTCCTTCAGGGTCCCCTGTAGTGCTCTGCCCTGGTTAAAATACTGTCAGTTCCCATTACTGCATGTTTGGTATTCTGATGGAGGGGTGGGCCATTCAAGCTAGAGCCTTGGAAGAAAGAACATAGGGTTAGGACACACCATTATCTGGCCCGTCCCAATCTGAGCTTTCTCAATGGTTTATATGACTGTGCTTGAGCACCACACTATGAAAAATTTCTGAAAGAAGATTGGAAGTAAGAAATGATCTCCCCTCTCAGTTTGAATAAAGAAATATAACATCAAAACAAATGCTCAATAATACACATATAAAAATTCTACACAACTCAGGCAGCTCTGAGCTACCTGAATATCCTCCACACATATATAATCAAAACTACTACTTTTTAACTAACTGATTTCTCTTCTGCATACACTTTTCTCTCTCTTTATGTTATTTAAATGCAGGAAGCAAACCCCAGACATCCTGGTGTGAAAGACCATATGCTTAATCACTAGAACTGCCCACTCCAAGATTTTTGAAATTTTGCATTTGTCGCCTCAAGCCTTATGCATGCTGTTCCCCTTTCCTAGAATGCTTTTCCTGCAGTATCCTCTCAGGAAACACATGCTTTCCAGTAAAAGGAATTTGCATAACAGATACGTAGTGTTTCTGAAGTACATTAATATGTCTGGGAAGTGTGATCAGTGACGATCCTTCTGCCTCCTGAGTTGAGAATGACAGGAAACGAGGCAGGAGCATTTTCAAGACAGAAAGAATCCTACTCAGAAGAGCTGTGAGTTGGGCCAGGGGCAATTTGGCTTATGTAGTGGTCAAAAGTATGTCATTATGTCAGACATCTGAGGAGCCAGGAGGAGGGGGGCACCCTGCACTAATTTAGGAAGAGTCCTGCTAGAATCAGGTCAATTACTTTGGACGAGTGGCAACAGAGGCTGCCAAGAAGTTATAGGCCATGCAGTGTTATAATCTTATGTGGATGCATCCCCAAGAAAAATGGTGGAGAAAAGTGCATTTGCCTTTGCATGTGTGTGTGTGTGTGTGTGTGTGTGTGTGTGTGTGTATTGATAACAAGGAAGCTAGTCCAAGCTGCTAAAGATGCAATCAAGGGCGGTGGCTCAGAGCAGGCCACAGAGCCAGAGGATTATCATTTGTCACTCATTAAGGCAATGCTTTAAGCTGAAGGACAGACATTAAGGAATCATGTCACAAGTAAGGAATCCACAGATATCCTAGTGTCCAGCCTGCAAAGTGGCCTTATGTTGTCTGTGTTCTACAATATAAGCTTTCCAGAAGGGTTTGAAAGTGTAATTTAATAAAAGGGCACAGGCATATAAGACAAATGGTCTCATTGGAAGCTTGACCACTTACAAATTAGGTAAGCTGGGGAGTTGGGGAAAAGGTGTGTCCTTTAGCTAACTGCAGAACCTCATTTTGAAGATATCAGTTGTATCAGTCAGGTTGACTTCAGTAGCAAACATCCCCAAGACCACCATTGTCCTACAATAAACTTGCATTTGTTGTTACACTTCAGGTTGCCTGTACCACACGCTTTCTTCATCCTATGAGCCATCCTGTAGTCCTGTCATGTCCCCTGCTGCTCTTGGGGCAAAGGAAAGATCCAGAGAGGAGTAAAAGCTTTCCAGTCTCTTAGAGTTACAGGCGGGGCAGTTAGCGCTTCAGTGGCCCAAGGAAATCACATGTCACAAAGCTTGTGTGTCAAAGGAGCACCATCTGGTGCATGGAAGTTGGTGGGAGTGTTTGACAAGGGAAGGAGTGGTTGAGCCTGGTAGGCAGTGGTGATACCAACAAAGTACCCAATGGTTAGAACATAGGAAACACTCTGTGATTCTTATTAGGCAGCTCGATTTTAATTTTTGCATCTTTGCAAACATGTGATGAAAACCTGCCTCCTTGCTCTCCGATATCTCCCTCTCTCCTCTCAGTATCCAGCTTGCCTATACACCTGTGTTTGAGAACAGTGGGGGCACTCAGGCAGAGAAGGTGGTTTTTAGTGCCCAAGAGATTTCAGCTTGAGACTCAGTTGTGTGAGTTATACATCCGCCTGAGGTCACTGGTCCTTCCTTGTCTGCACAATGGGAAGGAAGCCCATACGATCTGATTGAAGGGAAATGATTAAAGCCCAGGTCATTTGACTTTTCTTTCCTCATAAGCTACTCCCTCGCCCCTGCCTCTGGTGAGAGCTAAGGAGTAAAATATATTCTGAATAGTTTGATTTATGGCAAGAAGAACCCACCCATCCTTGTGCTGGGCCATTAGGAAAAGGCCTGGTTAGAGCTGTTTTTTTCCTCTTCTTTTCTTTGTGTGTGTGTGTGTGTGTGTGTGTGTGTGTGTGTGTGTGTGTGTGTGTTGCTTTGCTAGCACATGCATCTGTGCACTCCTTGCCTTCCTAGTGCCTGAGGAGGCTAGAAGGGGGAATTGGAGTCCCTGGAACAGGAGTTAGAGCCTATCGT
Organism: Apodemus agrarius; assembly: GCA_964023405.1. Lineage (NCBI taxonomy): Eukaryota > Metazoa > Chordata > Mammalia > Rodentia > Muridae > Apodemus > Apodemus agrarius. Next base: position 19,544,697 of record OZ030008.1, read on the forward strand.
GAGCCACCATGGGACTTGAATCCAGGTCCTATCAAAAGGCAGCCAGTGCTCTTAGTCATTGAACATCTTTCCAGGAAGCTGTCTTCAGTAATGGTCCAGTTTCTGCAAGAGGACTTGGACTTTTACTGTGAAGGTCGTGTCTTGAGACTTTCTGAACATTCTATGCCAGCCCAGGGTTTCCAAACTCTTGCCAAACTTTTCGGTGTCCGTACTTCCATCTGTAATGCCTTAATTTTCTCTACTGTGTCTTTTTTGCTGATGGCCCCCGATCCTCCCCATTACCCTGCCTCCACAGGACTTAGTTCTGTGCTCTTGGTTCAGCACTGGTAAGATATGGCTACACATGCCTATGTGTTGTGTCAGGATGCAGATTCGTGGGGCTACAGCTAGAGTTAGCACCAGCCTTCTGTTTACTGTGAACAATTCAGTTCCACTAGAGCCTCTGGAACTGAAGCAAACTGGGGTCAGTTTGCTATAAAATGAGATGCTAAGTTATGCATAAGGTACCCTGAGATATTAGGGAACTACCCCCAGTCAGGTAGGAGAATGGCTGTTAGGTAGACGTTTTGGCCTTTTTTCTCCTGTGTTTGTGAGTTCTGGAAGATAGCAAGGCTGTGGTTGAACTGATTGCTTAGGCAAGAAGAGATGGTGCCCTTGTTTTTCTGAGAAGCATCCTGGAAAATATTTAGTTGCGTTTCTTTGCACAGTGCGGAGTGTTGCAAATGTTCACTCTCTTTAAGAACTGCTGCTCATGAGAACAGATGTTCACACGATTACACAAGAATTTGATATCCAAGCACATTTCCATTTTTTCCTAGTGGCATATTTATAGTTGTTCTGTAATATATTGATAGGAGGGAACAATCAACATGATGTAAAGGCGGACCCCTCCTCAGACAGTAGAGGAAACTCCTTGAAAGTTCCACAGCAGAGGCTCTTCTCAACACTGTCCCTAGGAGTAGGAGGGCCTTATGCTCTTTCCCTCAATGCTGGTAAAATTAGGTTGTGCTGAAGTTGAGTTGCAGCTGCTTCCAAAGTTTTGTGCTTAGGGTGTACTCTGGGCCACATCTCCTAATTGTCCTCTGATGGTAAAACTCACCAGTTTTATTTTTCTGGAAGAAGAGGAGGATATTTGTGTTTAATCCCACATTACCACAAACAACTTTCCTTCTCTCTCTCCTGAAAACAGACTTTATTTGCAGAAGTTTCGGGTTCATACAAAAGTTGAATGGGAAGTACAGACACTTCCCTCTTTCTCCTTCCACCAGCCACGCACAGTTCTCCTTACCCTTAAGTTCTTGCAGTACTTGGGCCCACTGATGATCACCATGTACATCTGATGGTCCAGTGTTGGTATGTTCTATTAGCTAAGGTACATAGATTTATGTTAAGGCTCACCCAGGGTCTTGTAGAGTCTGTGCTTTTTAAATTCTTATTTTATTATTTATTTGTGTGTATGTATGTATGCATGTCTATTGTGTTGGTGTGTGAACATTTGTACAGTTCCAACAGAGGTCAGTAGAGGGTCTAGGATCTCCTGGAACTGGAGCCACCTGGGAACCTAACTCAGGTCCTCTGTAGGAGAGCTGTGAGCTCCCTTAATCACTGAGCCCTGTTTCATGGGCAATGACCCTCTTCTTCTCCCAACCCCTGGCAACTTCTCATGGTTTTCCTACCTCCATAATTTTGACTTTCCCAGTGTTATAGAAGGGCATTTGACTGTCCTTAGCATTTTTATGTACTTGTTTTCTCAGTTTCCCCACGTCTTCTTGTCTCTATTATCTTACTGCACATACACATGCGTACATGCTGGGCAAGGCTCTTTACAGCCTCCCCCTCCCCCTCTTCTTTCCAGTAGACAGTGACTGCTCCCCCTCTTCAGAAGAGCCAGCCTCTTTTCCTGACCGCGCCACCTTCCGCCTAACTCTTTTTTGGCTCCTTTTGTCACTAACAGCCTGGTTCTCTTGCCCATGCTGAGTCTGAGCGGTAATTACCTGGTATCTGTTCTGCTACCTTCAAATAAGGTTTTCCACCTCAGAACAATTGGTCCCCCCCACCCACCCCCACCTCTTATCTCAACTATGATCCTCTACAGGGCACAAGGGACCTGCCTCTCTTGACTCTCATATTTTTGCTTCTGAAGTTAAAAAGTCCCCTTGAACTTGCATTTTTTACAGACACCAGCAAAGCCCAAGTGTCTTCACAGAACCTGACATTTCCTGGGGGCAGGGTGTTTGCAATTATAGGCTGAGCTGGTTGTGGGATCAGAGAGCTGCTAAGGGCTGGGGAGGGCTGGCCTGTAGAGCATCTTTGATGAGTGACAGAGTCATTATTATGAATGTTATGCTGGGATGCCCATGAAGTCCTGTGGCAGAAGGGGCTTGCCTTCCTTTATCTTGTTTTAGCTGTAAAGACAGACACACAGAGAAAAACACATATGCATATCCTGGGACATATACCAGGCTACATGGGGAAAAAGGAGCTGGTTAGGAAGATTTCTTGAACATTCTGGAACAATCTTTGCATGCTTTCTGACCTTCTAGGGCCTCAATTTTTTTGAAGATGACCTTCTGCTTAGAGGGGTTAGGGAATTTGGCCAATTCCAAATTGAAGATTAGCACGTCTTTCCCAGCTGTTTGCCTCTAACATGCCCCCTTCCCACTTGTCTATTCGGTTGAGGTTTGTGACAGCTCCCATTGGATTTCTTTTCTGCTACTCTTGTCTCTTGCATGGAAAATGAATAAAACCCCCAAGGGCTAGCAATTCTGGCCTGGTCCCCTGTAGCAGCAGTGTGCTTCTCAGGGTAGCCACTCTTCTCTCCTTTCTCCCTCTGCATGGGTTCGATGCTGTCATTGGTAAATATCCATGTCATTCTGTAGATCCACATTCTCATTGGTGGGCTTGGCCTTCCTACCCAGTGCAGGAGACAGGCACACCCCATGTTAACTGTCTAGTCCGGGAAGCCATGCTTACCATGACAATTCTATCTTGAATATGGTTTGGCAAGGGGCCTCCTCACCTCCACACTTCCATTTTACACTTTGAGGTTAGACGTTTTAGGGAGAATGCAGGATTTGGGGGAGGGATCATGCTTTCTTGAGATAAATAGATACAGGCCCTAACAGTATGTGCCTCAGCAAAGGTGGTGAGCCTCTCTCATCTTGCAGGTGAGCATGGCTGCTGGTTTCTGTCTCCCTGAACATTCTAGTCAACTATCCTTTCCAAAGTCTCTTCAGATCCTTAGAAATTGGTCTTGGTAGTATGCTGGGAGATGCTTTGTCTCATTCTGAACATAATGGTAGAAATTACCTACCCAAATCAGCCAGCACAGCAAAGAAGGTTCATATCTGAATGAGAATTCATATCTGAACGCATGACTGGTATTTTAAAGTAGTTTCCATGTGTCTATCATGTTTGTGTTTTATTGTTTATGATGGATCTTAAGACCTGGCAGAACATTTGCTCCCACGTGATGGAGATGGAACATCTGAGATGGGGCATGTGGCTGTCCATCTGTATAGAAACTACCCAGGCTCCATTCGGTCTAAAGGATTTGCAATGTGCATTGAAAAGGAGATATAAATGCTTTTATGATATGTGAAGCACTTGCATACTTCTGGTCTAGCTTATGGTTATGTGTGTGTGTGTGTGTGTGTGTGTGTGTGTGTAAATCAGGACAGTTGTTTGTTTGCTAACTGTTAGGAGCAGTCTGAGCAGTCTGTAGACTTTATCTGCTCTATCAGAAACTACATGTCAATAGATGGAGGATGAAGGAGATGGAATTCAAGACTACTTCAACCCTGGGCTAATCCCTTTCCTTTCCTTTCCTTTCCTTTCCTTTCCTTTCCTTTCCTTTCCTTTCCTTTCCTTTCCTTTCCTTTCCTTTCCTTTCCTTTCCTTTCCTTTCCTTTTTTTTTTGTTTTTTGAGACAGTTTCTCTGTGTAGCCCTGGCTGTCCTGGAACTCACTCTGTAAACAAGGCTGGCATCAAACTCAGAAATCCACCTGCCTCTACCTCTCAAGTGCTGGGATTAAAGCCATGCGCCACCACTGCTCTACTCTGCGCTAATTTCTTAATTCAGAATTTGGTCATATATAGAAATATCCAGGTAGAGTCTCCAGCAGCACAGAAGAGAATAAATAAGGAAAGATGCCCCCCTATGCCCCCACAACCATAAAGAATACATGCCAAGTCACACTAAGCACACATTTTCTTGGTCAGGTTCTACATGTGTTTACCCGTCTATCTCTACACCATTCTGGATATGGCTATAAGGACTCTTATTAACAATCCAAATCGCTCATTGAATCAGTAAGTAGGTTTTGTCAAAGAGCCAGGAAGAACAGGTGCTTGTGAATTGATAACTATATGAATCCTTTGGTTCTAAACCTTCTTTGCCCAGGTCACAGAAAATGGAGGGAAAGAGAAGTGCCAACTCTTTCTTTATGCCAAAGTTTCTAATGACTCTTCTCCTCCTGTGTCGCAGCCATCACAAGCTATCAACAGACCATAATACCCTGACCATTCCTGGATGCTGGCACAGGAGGTGGATCTTTTTTTAAAATAGAAGACCTTGGCTACTTTTATAAAAAGAAATCACCTGCTAAATGTGTGGTCCCAGGAAGAAATGTCTCTGTAGATGGTGAAAGGACATCCAGAGAGCGGCCCCAACCCTGGCATTCTAACCAGATTCCTGGCCACTTGCTTCTCAGTCACTGGGCTTGTGTCTCACATCTGTTACATGCTCTGGGTGTGACAAGGGGGAATGTGCTTCCCCTCCCTGAGCCACAGTTCCTCATTTATAGACTGCAGACTTTAGATTTCTGAGATCTCTCCCCTCCCCATGCCTTAAAAAGCCTAGGCTGTGAATTCAGAGACTCCCTGTAAAGGAAGAGGAGTCAGTCAAGACAGGGCAGGGCTTGTATTTAGGTGCTAAAAAACTGGGACAAGTGACCACAACTCTTGCCAGTCTGAAAAATAGATCTACAAGGATCTGATCTGGGGCCCACAGATGACAGTGGAGTGTCCTACAAGGGGCAATCAGTCACGCAGGGTCAGGTTCTAGGCAGGTTGCCCCACTTAGAGAATGGCACCAATGTGTAGGCTGAACAGGTGCTTGAGGCTCAGCCAAGTGGATTGGAGGTCAGGATGGGGCTTCAGTTCTAAAAACAGCACCCAAGTGCAAAGCAGGCCCGAGGCAGAGCCCAACCATCCAGAGGCTCAAGCATTGCTGGTGTGGCCACTGATGACCAGACCCTTGGGAGCAGGGTGGGGGTTGGGGGATGGGGTTGCTGTACCTAGTGGAGAAAGAGCATATCCAGGATTACCTTTTCAGGGCAAGGACAGCTTAGAGTCCAAGGAAGGTTGGAGAAGCTGGAATGAGATGTTTAGAACTCAAATTAGTGTTTCTTTTAAAGATAGATTAAAATTGCAATAGCCTACAAAGGGGGTATTTGCTACATTGCTAACAGTCTAAATATGTCATCAGTGTGAACTTTGAATTTGTTAGCAGGCTAGGTTTAGGTCTCTGATTTATAAACCAATGTGCAAATAGACAGTTTTAAATTAACCAGTCAAATTATTTTTGGTTAAGATAAAAACATGAGAATATCTAGGCTTTTGATTGTGACTGCCATAGAAGACGCTGGGTCAAGATACCATGGGAAGAAGGCAAGAGCAGAAACCAGTGCGGGAAAGCACATAAACAGTAGGAGGCCTTTGCCTGACTTCATATGTGTGGATTTCATGTCAGCTCTCATTTATGTCAAGCTCAGGGGATTGAAGCTATGGACTTGACTTTCTGGTCACCTTTGCACCTTTTCAATAAAGATGCCACATCTCTAAACTGAATGAGTGAATGACTGTTGTGGTTTAAATGAGAATCCCTCCCCACCCTCATAGGCTTATGTATTTGAATGCTTGGTCTCCAGTTGTTGGAACTGCTTCGGAAGGATTAGGGGGAATGGCCTTGTAGGAGGAGGTGTGTCAGTAGGGATAGGCTTTGAGGTCTCAAAAGCATGCAAGGATATAAATTCTCAGCTACTGCTCCTCCAATGCTCTGCCTGCCTGCTTGCTGCTAGCCTTCTGAACCTGTAAGCAAGCTCCTTCTCTAAGTGCCTTGGTTGTGGTATCTCTTCAGAGCAGTAGGGCAGTAACTAAGACAGTACTTTTTTTTTTTTTTTTTTTTTTAAGTTCTAGAAATGACTCATGAGTTCCTCTAGGCTTTGACTTGTGGTGACTGGAGAAAAGGTTAAAAAGTTGTAAGGAAATTTCAAACAGGGTTTTAAATGCATTCAATACATGTCTAAAAATGTAAGAAAGATAAATTCTATTTCCTTCCCTGTTGAGAACTTTACAGACACAGCTTGCCTCTAACCTGCACTGAGACTTGCTGGCTTTGTATTCTCAGTAAGTGAGGGGGCTAATTTACCCCTCTGCTCCCTTACTCTTCAATCTGCCCTCCACTCTGTGTATTAGTTACTTTCCTCATAAGCATGACAAAAGAGCAGACAGACACAACCTAATTAAGGGACAGATTTATTTTGGCTCAGTCACTCTCCTTAGTGGCCACCATCCCCTGCATACTAATACTTAGAATTCACACCTCATGCCTCAGTTGCTTCAGGTGTGCCTTAACAAACTTGCCTGTATTAGTTTTCACACACATTTCCCATAATTTCATGCTCCAGTTGCTTACAGTGTACCTTAACAAACTTCCCTGTCTTTAGCTTTCTGCACACATTTCCCATAATTCCAGGCCCAGCAAATAGGAACATGTGCTCAGTCTCCTCAGCTTTATCTCTCCCATCTGTCAGAAATTGGTTTCTCTACTTCTGCCTGTGAAGGAACTCATCCTGAGTAGTGTGGATCCCTGTGTTTACTTTCCACATCAAAGGCCAGCTCCTTCTATATCTCCAAGTTTCAACATCATACCTCATCACTAGGAAAGACCATACCTATCTCTTAGTTCTTCATTTCATAGTTTTAAAAATGTATTATTTTCTCATACAATATATCCCTACTACAGTTACTCCCCCTCCTCCCAGTTCCCTTCCACCATCTCCTCTGTCCCCCAGATGCACCCCTCTTCTGTTTTCCTTCAGAAAAAAACACTTTTTATTTCTACGTCAGTGTTTCTCAGGAACATCATCTGTGTTGATGTCTACACTAGCCACTAGCTGTGACTGTTGTTCATAAATCACCATAGTGCCTCACCCAAAAGCTGTCCCACCACACAACAAACACACGGTATAGTAGCAGTGTGGTATTTATGCACACACGTGCTTTACACATAGTCATACAGACATGTGATGTTTCCACACATACACGACACACACATACTTGCACTGACTTACATTTGAAAGCACAACTGAGGAACTCTGTGAACTTCTAGGGCATATAGAAGTTGGGTAATATAATGTAGGCAGAATCAATATTTGATGTATAGGTTCAGTTCTCATCCCTGAAAGTTTATGGGGAAATCATACTGAAAATGGGATGTGTTTCTATTTAAAACAGCGAGCCTCTGTCTATGTTATAGAAGGCCAGGGTACCCTCTCCCAGAAACTTTGTACTGTTTAGAGACAGAGATGTTTCTTCAGGTCTTTGCAAGGACTAGGATTCCACATCAGAATGTAGTCCTAACTCCAGGTGTTCACATAACCATAAAAGTCTTCTCAAGAATGCTGTCTTCCAAAACTTAGTGACCTTCCTCAAGGGTATAGGACAGATAGCCTGCCAGGAAACACAGGGACAGATATTAACTCCTATAGGTGTAGCACATAGGTGTGAACTTTAATTTTTATGTTACCTCTGTTTCCACCTGGGAAAATTCACCATTTACTTTTAAAAATTTTCTTTCCTCTAACTAAACACTTACATCTTTAATGGATTTTTACTGATCTTTCTTAGCTTTGCTCAGAAGTTCTTCTAACTTGCCTATGTGTGTTTGCTTTTGTGGTGTACATTAACAAAATCAAATCTCTTGGTATATGTGGTGGTTAATAGCAATTGTCAACTGGACAGAGTCTAGAACCACCCGGGGAAGAGCTTCCGGTTCTACCTTGATTCTGTTCATTGATGTGGAAACCCATCTTAGTTATGGCTGTCTTGACTCCCCTCCATGATGAGGAGCTGTAGCTTGAATTACGAACTAAGATAAGTCCTCCCTCCTTTAAGTTGCTTTTATCAGAGGATTTTTATCACAGAAACAAGAAAAGAAACTAAAAGAGTGTATGGCTTAAAACAATGAAACTTGTTCATTTTGAGGATTTCTGTGGAAAATAGCTTGCTATGGACACACACATTATACACACATAAAGGAAAGAGAGGAGGAGGAGAGAGGGGAGAGAGACAGAGAGAGAAAGAGAGAGAGAGAGAGAGAGAGAGAGAGAGAGAGAGAGAGAGAGAGATAAAGAAATTTTGGGAGAACCACCATTAATATCAAGTCTTCTAATTCATGTACATGGTATGTCATTCAACTTATTTAGGTGTTTGATACTGCATTATAGTTTTAGGATTAGGGATTATGTACATATTTTATTAAACTTTTCATAATGCTTTTGTGTTGATTTTTTAGTGATAATATAATTTTATTTTTGTTTTCCTTCCTGATGCATAAATTTAAATCCATTTTATGCTGAAGCTGCCCTTAACTTGCACTGTAAAATTGTTCCTTCTTTTTTTCAGCCATTTTTCATTTTCTATATTCTTTGTTTACATTCCAAAGGCTTTCCCCTTTCCCAGTTCCCCCCTCACCATATGTCCCATAAGTTCTCTTCCCTCCACCCATTCCCCAATCACCCCACCACCACCATTTTTCTGTTCTGATACTCTCCTACAATACTGGATCTAGTCTTTTCAGGACCAGGGTCCTCTCCTTCCTTCTTCTTGGGAATCTTTTGATTTGCTAATTGTGCCTTGACTATTCAGAGCTTCTGGGCTCATTAATATCCACTTATCAGTGATTGCATTTCATGTGTATTCTTTTGTGATTGGGTTAGCTCACTTAGGATGATATTTTCCAGATCCAACCATTTGCCTACAAATTGCATGAATTCATTATTTTTAATTGCTGAGTAGTATTCCATTGTATAAAGATACCACATTTTCTGTATCTATTCCTCCTTTGAGGGACATCTGGGCTCTTTCCAACTTCTGGCTATTATAAATAAGGCTACTATGAACATAGTGGAGCATGTGTCTTTGTTGCATGCAGGGGAATCCTCTGGGTATATGCCCAGGAGTGGTATGACAGGGTTCTCTGGAAGTGTCATGCCCAGTTTTCTGAGGAACCGCCACACTGATTTCCAGAGCGGTTGTACCATCTTGCACTCCCACCAACAGTGGAGGAGTGTTCCTCTTTCTCCACATCCTCACCAGCACCTGTTGTCTCTTGAGGTTTTAATCTTAGCCATTCTGACTGGTGTGAGGTGGAATCTCAGGGTTGTTTTGATTTGCATTTCTCTGATGACTAATGATGTTGAACATCTCTTAAGGTGCTTCTCAGCCATCCGAATTTCTTCAGGTGAAAATTCTTTGTTTAGCTCTGTACCCCAATTTTTAATAGGGTTATTTGGTTCTTTGGCCTCTAACTTCTTGAGTTCTTTGTATATATTGGATATTAGCCCTCTGTCGGATGTGAGGTTGGTGAAGATCTTTTCCCAATTTGTTGGTTGCCATTTTGTCCTTCTGACAGTGTCCTTTGCCTACAGAAACTTTGTAATTTTATGAGATCCCATTTGTCAATTCTTGATCTTAGAGCATAAGCTATTGGTGTTCTGTTCAGAAACTTTCCCCCTGTGCCCATGTCCTCCAGGGTCTTCCCCAGTTTCTTTTCTATTAGTTTCAGTGTGTCTGGTTTTATGTGGCGGTCCTTGATCCACTTGGAGTTGACCTTGGTACAAGGAGATAAGAGTGGGTCAATTCACATTCTTCTGCATGTTGACCTCCAGTTGAACCAGCACCATTTGTTGAAAGGGCTATCTTTTTTTCCACTGGATGGTTGTAGCCCCTTTATCAAAGATTAAGTGACCATAACTCTGTGGGTTCATTTCTGGGTCTTCAATTCTATTCCATTGATCTACTTGCCTGTCACTGTACCAATACCACACAGTTTTTAACACAATTGCTCTGTAGTACTGCTTGAGGTTAGGGATATTGATTCCCTCAGAAGTTCTTTTATTGTTGAGAATAGTTTTAGCTATCCTGGGTTTTTTGTTACTCCAGATGAATTTGAGAATTGCTCTTTCTAGATCTATGAAGAATTGGTTTGGGATTTTGATGGGGATTGCATTGAATCTGTAGATTGCTTTTGGCAAGATGGACATTTTTACTATATTGATCCTGCCAATCCAAGAGCATGAAATATTTTCCCATCTTCTGAGGTCTTCATCGAATTCTTTCTTTAAGGACTTGAAGTTCCTGTCATACAGATCTTTCACTTGTTTGGTTAGAGTCACGCCAAGATACCCAGCCCTACAAAGGGTAATAGGGGGAAATCACCAATACAAGGAGGGAAACTACACCCTGGAAAAAGCAAGATAGTAACTTTTGGTCATCAAACCCAAAAGAAGAAAACCTATCAAATATAAAAAACAACATCAAAAATGACAAGAAGCACATCACTACTCCTTAATATCTCTTAACATCAATGGACTCAACTCCCCAATAAAAAGACACAGACTAACAGACTGGATACGAAAACAGGACCCTACATTTTTCTGCATACAGGAAACACATCTCAGTGTCAAAGACAAACACTACCTTAGAATAAACGGCTGGAAGACAGTTCTACAAGCAAATGGTCTCAGGAAACAAGCCAGAGTAGCCACTCTAATATCAGATAAAATTGACTTTCAACCTAAAGTCATCAAAAGAGATGCAGAAGGACACTTCTTGCTAGTCAAAGGAAAAAACCACCAAGAAGAACTCTCAATTCTGAACATCTGTGCTCCAAATGCAAGGGCACCCTCATTCATAAAAGAAACTTCACTAAAGCTTAAAGCACACATTGCACAATTGTGAGTGACTTCAACACTCCACTCTCCTCAATGGACCGATTAGGAAACCAGAAACTAAACAGGGACACAGTGAAACTAATTGAAGCTTTGGACCAATTGTGTTTAACATATATATATACGTATATATAACATATATATATAGTATATATATATATATATATATGTTAAACACAATTGGTCCAATTGTATTGTATTTAAATATATATATTTAAATGTTTTATATATATACATATGTGTATATATATATATATATATATATATATATATATATAACATTTCATCCTAAAGCAAAAGAATATATCTTTTTCTCAGCACCTCATGGATATAATTGGTCACAAGATAGACCTTAACACAAGAAGATGGAACTAATCCCACGCATCCTATCAAATTACTATGGAGTAAAAATTGTTTCTTCTAATGCCATCCTATCCTTCAGGGAATTCTTAAGCTCAGAAAGGGCTTCAGGAATTCTCTGAAACTGACCAGATACACTTGGCTCCTCCCTCCCTAAGGACATATAAGCAGTAAGGACTGTCATACAAATTGATACACCTGGAAGAGGTGAAGGCCAGTTGAACTACCTAGAAAAGACACTTGCAAACTTGTAGAGCTGCCAGCAGGTTGCACACTATGCTCCAGAATTCCAGATCTTGTGAGTGGTTCACATGGTGTGTGTGCTTCTGGAGTAGCATATGCTTAGGAGTCCTCCCTCCCCCTTGTTAGTTACCTCACCTGTACTCCTGTTAGAACCCAGGAAAAACTCACTGGCCCATAAAATTGAACTTCGGTGCAATCATTACTTTGGTTTGTAATTACTTTTTTTTCCTGAGGAGTGTGTGTGTGTGTGTGTGTGTGTGTGTGTGTACACAGATTGTGTTGCACAAGGTAAACTTTGCCATACAACTCTTAAAATTTTGAATCGATTAAAACTCCTTTTTTATTTCACAAAACAAAATACCTCGTAGTTGTCCATGTATACTTGGAAAGAACGTATATTTTTCTAACTGAATGGACCATTTGGAAGATTTCAGTTGGTTTTAGTTGCTTTATAGTATGATCCAAATCATCAATATCTTTAATGCTTTATCATGATAATTATGGAATGTATATTGTTGAGATATCAGACTGTAATTGTGAACTTATTTTATTTGCATGCTAGTGCAAGAGGTTCTTCCTTTTGGAATCACTGAAGCTCTGTTGTTAGGAACTGTGTATGTGCTAGTTGTTGTACATCCTTGGTTACAGAATTCCTCACTTTATCTCTCATGATGTTTCTTATCCTGATGTCTCCACCATAAAATATTGATAGAGGCTTTCCAGTGTAGGCTAACAAATAGTTACAGGTCATATAATGTTTTATCATGTTAATATTTTTGACCCTTTATGACTTTAAATTTAGAATGGACTTTGTATTGTTGACCCAAATTTGGATATTGCCATTTTTATCTGTTTTAGCCACTTCTCTTTGAATTGGACGTAAAGGTGAGCTAAATTTACACCCATTAACATGATAGAATAAATCTGTAATTTGCTCCTTTTCATTATTTGATTTGCTTTTTATATTAAATATTTATTACTAACTTATTTATACCATAGAATTATTAGAAATGTCTTGCTTTTATTCTTATATTTCTCTAGGGAACAACACAGACAGTTTTAACTGATTTCTGTCCTTAAATCCTACGATATTACTCCACAACATAAAGATTCTGTGCCTGTGAACTCATTTAACCCCTGGCCTCTGAACTTATCTATACATCTTACAGATAGCATCATTTTGTGTCTTTTAAATATGAGAAATATATGAATATATAAAGGTTCACTTAAAGGAGCTTATGAACTGTGGCTGTATTTGTTTCAGGTCTGTCCTTTAGAGAGTCTTAAGGATTATTTGGCTTATGAAAAGTTTGAAAGTGACCGAAAGAACTAGGAAGCAAATTCATGCAAAGACCCAGACAAGGTGTCACAAACCTTTAATTCTAAGACTTAGGAAGCTGAGATAGGAAGATCACGAGATCAAGTCAAGCCTTTATACTGAGACTCCATCTCAAAGAACCAATCATTATCATCATCATCATCATCACCATCATCACCACCACCATCCAAAGAGGATATTATGAGGTTTCAAATGAGTTTACTGGGAGGTGTGGATAATAAGTAGGCTGGGACAGTAAATTGCCCATCAGAACTTGGGATGAGATGTAAATGCAGATGTGAATTCTCTGTACTTTTGTCATGGCTTGTGAATGAGATTAGACTCTGTTTATCAAGGTGAAAATTTATGGGTGCAGTCATCTGTGAGGACAGTGGTGACCATTTCCATGATGCCTTAGGCCCTAAAATTGGACACTCCCAGCTCAGAGGCTCTCCCTGGAGATCAAATTTCCTACTGGAATTTACCACTTCTCTGTTGAAAAACCAGATATACATCTAGCTCTTACTTGCTGCCCCACCCATCAAAGAAAACCATTTTTCTTTTCCTGCAATCTACTGAGTACAAATTCTTACCTTAGATCCCATTCCTGGACTCCTGGGCTGGGTACTCATGAATACAGTTCTTAGGCGAAAGCAAGCTCAGGTCAGTATTTCTGCCATGGTGCTCGGCTTGTGGCTTTTCATTAGAGTCACCCCTTCAGAGTAGAGGCATCATTATACTCTGGTTCTTTCTGTTTCCTCTGTCACAGTGGCTACAAAAAGTCGATGACTGAGTTCATCCACTAAGTTATGACATCATTTATACTTTTCCTTTCAACTTAAAATATGAAACAAGGATAAATCATTCAACCTTTGCCATCCATTTAACCCCTGTGTAAACTGTCTGAGGAATATAATGATAATTACCTTTTCCTGGGACAGACTTGGGGGAAGAGTCAATTAAGGCTTGTACTGTGCTTTGAGATCTTTCAATGAAAGGCTTGGGGTTATTATTGTTAACAAGATACTGGAGGGATATTTGCCAGCAATGCCTCCCTTTGAGCCAGCATGTCTGTCATTAGTAATTTGGGGGCTTGGCACAGAGTCCTGGGAATGTTTTAATGGCTTTTGTTCAACCCCAGAAATAGATCATGGAGTTGCTAAAAGAAATGTTGGTTTTCTTCTTTGCTCTCTTCTCTGTGTCTGCACACGTGGCAGCTTTCAGAAACCTCAGGTTTCCTAACGACAGTCGACGAAGTGGACAATGAGGGGTCTTATGTTGTCCCATCAACCCAGATAGAAAAATGGTAGCTAGGCATGCTCTGGAGACTGAGTTGAAGATGGGTTAGTCCATCACATTGGAATTTTGGGCTGAGCTAACACACTGAAGCTACCTGGAGGTCTTGCTAATTCATTGAGATCCAAGAGTAAGTGGGGAAATTCTCTTCCTTTAAAAAAGTATTTGGGAAATGTGGGTGAGTTTCAACAGGTTATTTTCTTAGCGAGCCAGCTCCCAAATGCTTTTCAGGGCTGACTTGATGAGTCAAGGTGGTTTTGCTTCTGAGAGGCCTGGACTTGTTTCGTGGACATGGACCATGAGCATGCATATCTGACCAGGGCTTTGCATGGCTCCTCTTTTGAAGAGTCCATGCTATATCTTAAGTTCTAATTCATTAAGAAACTGTTCTTGTAAAAGCTCCCATGTGTCCCATGCTCTGGTTTTGTTTCCATCACCTCTGGTCCTTGTTTTGTGTTTATCAATTTTTCACTCTGCTTGTCAACACAGCAAGACAAACTTGAGAGAAATGGTAGGCATTTTGAGATAAGGATGGCTTTAACTCTTACTGATGGTAATCTTGGGTAAGTTCCTAGACTCCTCCGAGCCTCATTTTAGCATCCGATGGAGACAGAGAAACAGAACAGTTTACTGTGGAGAATGGTTGGGGCATTGGAGTCAAATGATTATGGTGATTTCAGGCACAGAATGTAGCTTAAACCGTGAAGGGACTCTGACTCTGACTCTAATCAATAAGGTATGGTAGGTACTGTGACTCAACATTCACACCCCATCCACAGATGTTTCTGTGGAATTCCTTTCTTTTCACAAACCAAACCAAACCAAACCTAAAAGGAATCTATTTGCTTCCTTTCTTGTGTCAGAACAAACAGGAAACCCAGAAATGTGTGAATAACATTTCCTGATTTATAAATGATACACTTAATTTGTTTCCTTTGAAAAGATTAGAAAAGTTAAACTATGGGTGCAGCCTGGGTGTGGGGGCCAGTTCAGAGCTTATGGTTTTATTTGATCTCTTATTGACCTATTTCTGCTGCCTTCTCTTTCCTTCTTGCCCATGACTACTTTGGGGTTTCTTTTTCCTCTCTCCTATTTCCCTGTGACATTAACAATATCTTTTTTTATTTCCCTAATGTAAGGTCAGACTCCTTGCATGAGGCACATTTTCACAGACCACACAGTTTTCCTGTTTCAGCCTCACCTCTTTCTTGTTTACAACAATACAGGAATGGCACCCGAGTCCACAGGATAAAGGACAATTCACTCTAGACTGCATTCCTAGGAGAAAAACAGAATAAATCTTTCTACTTGTACCTAAAAAAGAAACCTAAAACAAAAACAATCCCATGTGGCTGTGGATACTATCATTAGGAATGCAAACTTGCCAGCATCTTGGGGCTGCCTCTGTGGATGGGTTTGCCAGTCATTGGCCCCATAATTGATGCTACCGCTGATCTTGGTAAGGAGCTGTCATTAAAGGAGACATGACAGGGGCGCTTCCATTGCCTTTCCAGAAAACTATGCCGAAGAAACCCCAACCACTGGGGATTTAATAATTATACTGGAAAAGGCACGTCCTTCTGCAAAATGCCTGGGAGCCTTCCTAGTTGCAATGATTTACCTTCTTTTTAATAAGAATTATTTTATTTTAATTATGTGTATGTATATGTGTGCTCTGTGTGGACACACACACACACACACACACACACACACACACACACACACACGAAGATGCTCATAGAGGCTAGAGGCATTGATCCGGTGGAGCTGGAGTTATAGATGGTGGTGAGCCACCTGACATGGGCGATGGGTAATGAAGTTGGACCTCGTGTAAGGATATTACATGCTCTTAACCACTGAGCCATCCCTTCCGCCCATGTATCTTCTTATTGCTGCTTTTGCATGAGGAACATAGCTACTCCACTTAGGCCAGTGTTTATATCTAACATGTCCCCACAGATTGATGTGTTATGGCCTGGCCCCGTCAAACAGGAAGCTTGTCAGACTGGTGCTCGCGAGACTGGTGGCTTTGGGGAGGGAAGAACAGATCGCTGAGGAAACACCTTTCTGCCAATCTTCTGGTCCAAAGCCCCACACACAGAATCATCACTGCCTGATTATTGATATAATATTATAGATGTGAGCATCTATGAGCATCCAAATATATATGATATTTTCTTAGGATTTAATATTAGCATGATGTAGATAATGTGGCATTCCTGCCATGACCCTGTGTTGTTAGTGTTTCCTGAAGGTATGAAGCACTGGCGGTCATGGGGTTGGTGGGATACCTCTCTCCATTATTGAGTCTAGTTCATTAAATAGTAACAGTGAAGGCACACATGTATGTGTGTTGAATATGTTTAGCTGTGTAGGTGAGAATATGCTTTAGAGTTGAAACATGCATAAACATACACACACTCATATAGACAGACACATACAAACACACAGCAAGTCATTACATACAACACAGACACAAACCAAACAGATACTCATACAGGTACTCGGACATCACATACTCAGACATAGACTTACATAGACATTAATACACAGACACAAATACACAGTCACACAGATATATATGCACAGACACACATGTGCACAAACACACACACAAACACACACATATACTCCTCCCTCAGTTTCTCCCTATATTTCATGAAGTCCTTGTGGTCTTCTGAGCATCTCTGAGATGAGGAGAATAGACCTCATCTTCTGAAGTTCTAGGAGACCATCTATGCTAAAGATCTGGGCTAGTTCCAGAAACAAAGTAGCTGCTTCCTAAATGTGTTTTCCTGACTTCTGCCTTCTCTATATCCTCATCTAACAAGTCCAAGATCTGTTTGGAGATGGCTGGATCTAGGTAGTAGATGCTCCAATGAGAGTTGTCTGATTCTTCGAATAATTAGACACAAATGCAGGCAGCCAAGGCCACTTAGCCTGTAAGAGAACCCTGCTGTGTTTAGTGAGTTAACCGACTCTGGAAGAATTAGGTGCCTGGATTCTTACCCTTCTTTGCTTCTGTCTTTGGTCTGAAAGATTTGTAAGAAGGAGTAAGGACCCTAGAGAGACATGAGGTTCCTGACAATGAACATTCTTTGGTATGAAGAGATGGTCAGAATGACAGATGAGAATTGTTCCTAAGCCAGATGCCCCCAGAAACCCACCCATCCTGTTTATTTCACATTTGCTCAAAAAGTCTATGTTTTTGTTGCTGCTTTGGGGCAAGCCAGTGCCTTGCTATTGCCCCGTTTGTCCTGGAAGTCACACTCAGAAATCCCTGGCAAAACTGGGCAAAAGCAACTCTAGTAATGTCGCTTATGTGTGTATGCCTTGTTGTGAAGCAAGAGAAACAGCAGTATGCTGAATATTCTTTTCATTTGGGGGTGTGTGTGGTATATGTATGTGTATGCAATTTCACACTCGTGTGTGTGTGTGTGTGTGTGTGTGTGTGTGTGTGTGTGTATCCAGAAGTCAAAGTTACACACCTTCCTCTATCAATCTTTATTACATAATATATGTTTTTAAAAGTTGAGACTATAGTGTAATCACTTCATTTTCACCTTACCCTTTCTTCCTCTCCATTTCCATGTATATTAGTGGGTGTATACATAAAGTTAATTTTTACTTTATTAGTTCTTTGAGAATTTCATCCAGTGTCTCTTGATCATCACTCACGCAGTTTCTCCCAGGCCCCTCCCTCTTCCCTACCCATCCTGCTCTGTGTTGTCACAGGCCCTTTCACAGCAATAAAGTCCAGTTTGTGTTGCCCATGTAGCCTTTCATTCTGCAGTCTTACATTCTCTACAGATAGACCAGTCGCGGGTAATCATCTGTAAATAGAATTGTCTCTGATGAGGGATGAAAGATACATTCATCTATTGGTAAAATGACAAGACATTAAGAATAAGTTTACTACAGTATCCATTTAGCAGAATAGTGGTTGGTCCTTTCTTGGGTCTGTGACCTTTTTAGTTACAGACTAGTGGCCCAATAATGGTGCCGGATATGGGTTTTACTTTGCGGAGTAGGATGTAAACCCAATCACAGACTGGTTGGTTAATGGCATGATGTTCATGCTTCACTCTTATCAGTGTCTGCCTAGCAGTCTACCCTACTCAACCCTCCATAGTGGTCAGCGGCACCATATCCCTTAGGGGATGCTCTCTTTATTGCCAGCTTTAGATGTGGCCTAGCACATGCAGAGTCATGAGCAATTGTAATTAATTTTGAAAAATAAACTTTTCAACATAATTTAATTTTGAGCAAGGTATCTATCAGTCAAGGGCCTAGGTGTGATCATTGTAGGAATAAGGAATAACTGCTCTCTGCCTTCTAGTGTTTGTAATTTAGTCCACCATTGCATTTCATATGAATCCTCTCTTGCCCTTTTCCTTGTCCTGACCATTAATAATGACTTGTAGATAACAAGCTAGTGGCTTGAGGAAGTATATGAATGTGAACAAGACCACCCAGACTCTTGTTTATGTAGCTGACTCCCAAACTCCCCACACTGCTTGCTACCCTTTCAATGACTAGTACTTAATAGCTCTAACCAATAAAAGCCAAATGGGTCAAATTTGCCTCTAGAATGTTAGACTGAAAGCATCAGTAACCCAGCTAGAGATAATAAAAGCAAAGAAAGTGATTGCTAATGATTATTTATTTATTTATTTATTTATGTATTTATTTAGTGTGTGTGTGTGTGTGTGTGTGTGTGTGTGTTTGTATGTGTGTGTTCTATGTGTTTTCGCATTGTGTGTGTTCTCTGTGTGTGTGCATTCTGGGTAATGGATGTATATGTGTGTATGCATGTATGTGTGTTCTTTATGGGTGCATTTATATGTAGGTGCACATGCATATATGGGTGCATGGAGGTCAGAGTAGAAACTCATTCTTTGGGCACTCTCTATCCTGTTTTTCTGAGAAAGGCTATCTCAGTGGGCCTAAGACTTACTCATTTATCTAGGTTGTTTATACAGTGAGTCCTGTGTTGATTTCCACCTCCTCTCTACTGGGATTACAGACACATGCTGCCATGCCTGATTTTTAATGTAAGTTCTAGAGATCAAACTCAGGTTTTCCTGTTTGTTTAACGTTTTAGTAGGTGAACCATCTTCTTATCCCAGCTCCTTCTGTTTAAAACCATCACACTATGACCTTTAAGCAGAAGCAGCAAGACTCGGTCTAGTACTTATTCACTGGAGGAGCTGTCCTGGAGTTAAATATGTCAGGATTTGAACTTCAAGTATGCCGTTTTGTTTTGTATCTGAAGCTTTGCTCAACTCACATCCTTATTCATAAAGTAGAATCTATCAGTAATCTACTTGTAGGCTTTCTGTAGAGTTGTGAGGTTTTATTTTTTATCATCTTTTATGCATTAGACATACTACACTGCTCCTAAGACAGTCTGCAAATTCACAAAACCTCAGCTATTATTATTAATTTTTTTCTTCTCATGCTAAATCTGATTGCCCTCTGGAGTCCCCAGCCCACACTGTTGACCCTGGGCCAGGCACCTGCTCTGTTACCACCTTTGTTGTCCCCAGGAGCCCTCGGACAATTCTTGAGCCTTGCTTCCATAGTAGGAATATGCGAACATGATATGTTCCAGATATAGTCCAGGGGTGCAAGGTGTCTGCTAATTGGAAAGGGAAGGCTGGATGCAGCTAATAGTTTTCCAGTTAGCCAGTTATATTCACAGGCAGGGGAACTGGGTGTGATTTCTTCTTAGAACAACCCCATGGAAACTTAGGGTTTGTTTGGATCTTATCATCATGTCTAAAATCCCTTCTGTCCTCTGAAGGTCCAACTTGGGAACTTGTCTCTTTAACTTGGCTCTTTCTGCCAAGCTAGGCAAATACAGATGCTCCTTGTCAACCTTGGGTCAAATTGCTTAGCCAGGACACTTAGCACTGGGCCACCCCCCATTGAACTGAACCTTTGGCTACCACTGGAAGGATGCTACTGAAAAAGGGGCAGAGATGTGCATAGCTTATGAGGGTGATGCCTGCCAGGAACTTGGGATAGCCTACAGCTATTAGGGCAGGATTACTTATGTCAGCCCCTCCCAGGCAACAGGTTCAAACAGGAGGATCTGGGTGCTACCCTCACCCAGGTCAGAGGAGACATTGGCAGACAGGAGAGCAGGCCCTCCCAAGTCTGGGCTCTTTGGGGCCTGCCCATTTCAGCCTGATTGTTGGGGAAACCTGTTGGGTAGGCTTCTGTGCATTTCCCTGTGAGGTTATTCTTACAGTCAGGCAGAAAAGTGGGGTGAGAGAAGGGAGCCTTTTAATGACTCTGACATGTACTTGAGAAGCTGCCAAAGGGTGGTTTGTTTCTTAAACAGAGATGTGTTATGATAGCAAGGTTGCTTCTGTGACAGTGATAGCCCAGCCCTGTGCAAGGCTGGGGCTCCCTGGCAAGTCCCTGTGCCAAATCAAGAGGCAGGATGGTGGAAGCAGGGTGTTCCTGATTTGATGGGGTGGGGAGAGGCACACATAACTGCCCAAGAACAGAGCATGTGACCTTGGAGTAGACATATCATCTCTTGACAACCCCCCCCCCCAATCTCCTCATCAGCTAAATGGTGACATGGTCTACGTCCCTTGGATCCACCTTCTTGCCACACATTCTTTGTGTGACACCATTCTGGGCATTCCACAAATCCACTCTCATTTAATCTTATGATAACAGCATTAGGTAAGGGCTATTTTTATCCTTCATTTTACAGATAAAGCACAGAGAGACCAAAGGACTGGGCCAAGGTATCATCCCAAAGCTGAGCTCAGAATCTGAACTGATCACCCCAATATCTCTAGCCCCAACTACTGGGCTCTGCTTCTAGAACTTTACTAGGACCCTCATCACATAAGCACTTACTTCAGTTTGGAATAGCCAATGAGTTGACCTGAGTCTTGAATGAATGTTTGTGTCCTGAAGTCTGAGCTATCCACCTGGCTTTTATTCACCACCTTAACTTCAGCACCTGCCTCCAAAACCAATGGGGATTTCATGTGTCAGAAGTTTTCACCAAGAATCAAGACAAAGAACATGATTTCACAGGTGGTTCTGTAGGAAATCGTCCACACCTGCTGTGGACTCACAGTAAGTATTTAGGGAATGTTTATGCTCAAGGCAGTCATGGGGTGGTGAATGATCTCATTTCCAGGAATCTCTCAGACCCGCAGGATCAATCATGCATGGGAACCCCTCACATTGCAGCCGTCGCAGGACTCCGTTGGACTCATCCCCAATAGGATGTGGGTCAGGCATCATATAATGTTTACTTCACCAGGAAGTCAGCTCTCCATGCCCCTACTGAATGGCCCTGGTAGAAGAGTCAACCATCTTTCTGTTTTGAGGCTTTCAATTATTTTTCTAAGCATCCTGACTCACCTTCTTCAGCTCACGTCTAAAGTGGAAAATCTCTGAGGTGACAGGTGATCAAATGGCTTCAAAAAAGAGCCTGGCCATAGCCTATGTATCCTCCTCCTCCTGCTGCTGCTCCTAGTCCTTTCTCTCTTCCTCTTGGGCTCTGTGCTTTCAGAGCACAATGAAATGAGAGGAGTTGAGCGATGGTTGCTGGCTGGACTCTATCTGGAGTTTCTCCCTTCCCAGGAGCCTCCCACTTTGGCTGCTAGCAGCAAAGTAATCATACATAAGTCTATGGTGTATGTACAAAGACATGCCAGGCATCCAGTCTCTGGACCAATGAATCCCACGCCTGATATCTTCTAAAGGGTGCTCTTTTGCTCTCTTGTTTCTCCCTTTCCATTATGCTCATCTCAAGCTTCTCAGTTTGTGTTTCTGAGCATACTACACCCTATCTCTGGCCATGATGGGGGTTGCCAACTGGCGGCCCGAGGGAAATAAGCTACCAGTTTATTTGGCATGTACAAATAAACTAGAAAGAAAGCATAAGTCTAACTGGTCCCTAAGTTGGAATGGGTAGTTGACTTACATGGACCACAAAAAGAGAAAGATTTTGGGTATATGATATTTAATGTTCTCATCTCCTATTAACAAAGAGAATATTATAGAATATTAGAGACTATGCTGGTTTTTGTTGTTGTTGTTGTCTTAGTGATAGTGGGTAGTAGGTGATGATAAATGTCTGGATTTATTTGCTCTATATGAAAGCAGTCAATCAGAAAGCCCGTGTAAATCTATGCAAGTCCATTACACATCTGAGTCTGCCCCAGCACTAGAGATGCTCTTTTGTTCGGACTTAATTTCTTTGTCTTCATTGTGCACCTGGAATGATGATAAAACCAAAGAATTTTACTAGCACCTTTCCATCCCCTATGGGTGAATGTCTTAGTTACTTGCTTGGAAAGCTCACAGGGTAAATCTTACTATTTAAGATGGAAACTGAACTGAACCTGAGATCAAGAGTCTTCTTGGCATTTGGAGTTGGGAACTTTATTTTCTCAAGGAGATGTTCTCACCTGGTAAAGACAAGTTCTTGGCTCAGGAAAACCAACTCAACAGTCACCTGTGTCCCTTGACAGGACTATGGCTCAGAACATTGCCACACCTGGGTGTGTTCGAGGGGCCTTTGACGTGGAGCGTGAATATCTTTATCCACTTGGGGTGAGGCAGTGGCAGCCTCTTCACGCTCTCCACAGGTGGCTTGGCTCTCATTCAACTCCCTTTGATCCTTATGGAAACTCTTGTTCTGGAATCACTGGCAGTTGCCCTGAAGTGTCTGTCCTGTCCACTTGGATATCTTATGAATCAGGAAGTACCATGAGGCTGGGCTCTTGCCTGCCAAAGGAGTGGACAGTCTGTCTGATTGACTTAATAGCTTTATAAAGGTCTTGTATAAACATCATTCCAAAGATTAAAGAAGACATTTTGTTAGATTACATTAACTTAGGAGATAGTATTATTACAGAAGGCGAGTGCGATGAAATTGGCTTTAGAAGTGTTAGAAATTTTGTACCATAGGTGAATCTGATGACCACATGTTGCTTGCTCTGTTCTGTTTCTTAGTGGCTAGCATGCAATTGTTTATGCATACATGCAAATGCGCACTCACATGTGAACACACTTTCTACTCTCTTTGGACAGGTCTCTGTTATCTTTTCCAAAGTGTCTGTGTGTGTCTGTGTGTGTGTGTGTGTGTGTGTGTGTGTGTGTATCAGCTCATTTGGGCATTACAGACTCACTCCTGCTTGTGCGTTGTTTAAAGGAGCTCCCATGTTTTAGCCTTTGATCACGAAATGCTGAACATGTTTAATTTCAAGAAAGTAACCTCATCCAGGGCATTAGAAATATATCCCATTCCAGCCGTCTCCTAAATATTCTCCTTGACTGTGTTTTCAGATGAGCCTTCTATCTTTACCTATAAGTTCTGCTCAATGTGTCTTCAAATCACACAAAGGCCACATGAGCATGCAGTGTCTGTGCTTAGGCCAGTGAGGGTGTTCAGGACATGCCAATGAATGTTTAAGGAACATGTTAGACTGGAGGGAGGTAATTCCTTTAAGCAAAGGTCCTTGGCTTAACAATAACTCATCTCAACACTGCACCTGCTAAGGGAATGACAAAGATAGCTTCAACTAAAAGCGTTACTTCTCGGGGCCGATTACCAACAAGTCTGTGGAGGGGGCAGAGCTGGGAAGCTACCATAGGAAAAAATACACAGGTTGGAACATGATCATGGTGCTCTGAGCCATATAAAAGTTCCCGTGGGTTTCAAGGCAATTTTCCAAAGTTTTTGTAGTCCCTGCTTAATGGATAGACCATTTGGACAGCACATGTAACTCCTATAATAGTAATATTGTTGATTAATACTGTTTGCCTAGTAGCGTTTTACACACTTAACCAGACTGGCTCATGTACTTGTTTTCATTAACTTGATAGAATAAATTAGTAGTCCTTTCTTACATATGAGGAAACCAGGGCACAGATGAATGAAGTAACCTGTTCAGAGTTCTAGACTTAATAAGTCACAAAACGAGCATTTAAACCCTGAGCTCTCTGTCTCTGGCCCTCATGTTTAATCCTATTATCATGTCTCCCGACACTATATTCCAGGACCTGCACATTATTTGTGCAGCCCAGATAGCAAATATTGAAAGCTTTGTGGCCGTCTAGTCTCTGTGACCACCATTCAACTCTGGAGTTGCAACACCTAAGTATTCTATGACAATATGGAAATTAATGCTGTGGCTGGGTCTCCACAAAGCTTTACTTATGAATAAAAGCCATCTGATGGCTTTGACCCCTCTGAGGGAGTTTGCTGACACTCGGCATAAACCAAAGAGGAGATTGAAGAGTTGGATTCAACGAACATTCATTGGAACACTTATTACATGTCAGGTGCTTCAATTAATTTATTTTATTGAACCCTTCAAAAGCTGCGAAGTAGAAAAGGAATTCCCGGTTTATAAATGAGAAAACAGAGGCTTAGCGAGGTTCACTTTCCTACAGACGTCCAGCTAGTAAATGGCAAAAGAGAATTGAACACAAGGCGACATCACTCAAGTTCCTTTGTCGTTTTTCTCTGTAGGCTTTCCAAGTAGACTGAAGCCCCATAAATACGCACGTCTCCAGAAGCTATATTGCTGCCCTTTTTCTTTTTCAGGGAAGTGTGAATGTGTCATAACTTGGCCGAGTCTAGCTGCAAGGCATGCTGGGACTTCTGGCTCAGGAGACATCTGAAAGAGGAGATGGAACCAGGAATAACACTGAGTGGAACTAGCCTAGTTGGAAGGTTGGCTATTGGTGCAGGGAGGGGGTGCTCAGTGGTGTAAATGTTGAGGTTTCAGGTTAGTCTCAGGCTTGAGAGTCAAGGATTCCCCAGTCCTGATTGGGTGAGGGAGCATCCTAGTTTGGTATAAGACACTGAGCAGAGGTTCTTAGGAAGAGGGAGGTGGAAAGATTTGCTACTTTATAAGACAGAGAAAGCAGACAGAGTGAGAAGCAGTAGTTCTAGAGGCAGCCTTGACTCTTCAGTATCAAGGTCTAGTTCTTAGGCAGGCTGTTGCTGAACACTCTGTGAGATGCTCCTGTGTATCTAAATTCTAGGTTTAAGTGTATGTAGCCAGACTTCTAGACTTTTCATCCTGGAATACTCATTTCCCAGATATCCTGAGGCTTCCCTCCCTGCTATTTCTTTACTACAGAAATGCTGTGCTCAAGGAAGTATTCCTTGGCTATCCCAATTTCCAATCTTTCTCTCTCCTTTAATATTTTATCCAGTTTCTTTGCTTGCTTTACAGTTTGCACCCCACCCCCTTTAGCATGCACCATTAACCTACAAAATGGATTACCTTGTTATCTTGTTTCTTGACTGCTCTCTAGGAAGCCAGGAGATGCAATATAGCTTTATTAGTATACACATGGTGTTTGGAACATTGTTCACACTCAATAAATATCTCTTGGATTAATGAATTGACTTACCATGAGTTGTAATTATGCTTTCAATCATCCATTCCCCTTTCTATCCCAGACCGTGCTCTGTGAGAGGGAAGACCACATCTAAGTTTTCATTGTTCTGTCTTCCACACCTAGCCTATACTTGATGCTCAACCAAACACATGAATAAAATGAGGAAGAATTAGAAGTGGGTATCACCCAAAAAGCAAAGCAAGGAGAAGAACATGCTTTCCTCTCACCAACCTAGTCCTTATCAGGTTCAGTTGCATGTATTATAATTATATCTGAAATGTTTATGTTTCCCATTAATCTAATAATTCCTTATGGGGAACATGCTGTTTATTGGTCATCTCTAAACCCAAGTTTCATAATGTCAACTGACATTTAGTGGATGATGGTCGCTTGCCTAATAAATTAAACTATATTGCAGGAAGCAAAGAAAAGCCTAATAGCCTGAAATTTGTTTCAGAGGTCAAGCATTGGTGGGATTGAGTAGACATAGTTTAAGACCAGCAAATGGAAGGCAGGGCTTTATTTGAAGATGGTAACTGTTTTATAGGGTTTCTATTGCTGCGATGGAACACCATGGCCAAAATGTACTTGGGGAGGAAAAGGCTTATTTCATTTTCCAACCCCATCACTGAGGGAAGTCAGGGAAGGAACTCAAAGGGGGTGGGAACCTTGAGGCAGGAGCTGATACAGAAGTCGTAGAAGAGTGGTACTTACTGGCTTGCTCCTCATGGCTTGCACAGCCTACTTTCTTATTGCATACAGATCCACCAGCCCAGAGCTGGCACTGCCCACTTTGAGCTGGGCCTCCCATATCAATCATCAATCAAGAAAATGCTCCATAGGCCAGTCTGCTGGGGGACATTTTTTTTTCATATAATGTCCCCACCTCCAAAATGATTCAGCTAGTATGAAGTTGAAAAGTAAAACAGTAAACCAATGACACTTGTCATTGACCCTGCAGAGTGGAGTAGGTCAATATACAGTTAGGGAAACAAGGAACATGATAGTAACTTTCATTCTATCAGTAGGAAGGGCCGAGAAGATCAGATAAAGAGGAATGACCCACAGTCCCAGATCATTAGGGCTTTCCAGACACTAATGGTGTTAAGGGTATACTCGAGGAGATAAGGCAGGTAGGAAGAGAGGTGTAATTGAATAAAAAACAGACCAAATAAGAGCCCACGTAACATGGGGTAGTAACAATCACTCAGCTAGTTATGGGAGACTCTCTGGGGGTTATGGGTCTCTATTGCTACAGAAAACAGAGAGTGAATTCAGACTTTTCATAATGACATAGATGGCAGATAAGACGTAGATGCCAATCCCAACTTACCTCATGAAGCATGTGTCATAATTTGCTTCTCACAACCATCTAAATTCTTATACAACAAACAGATGGTTTGTATATGGACTGGTTGCAAAGAGTTTCAGACTACAAGTTGCATCCATGGGAGAATGCAGGATTTAAGGACTAGTGATCTAGAATGCCTTTGGCTGGTCTTTTAACTCAGTGATTACATGGATGGATGAATGGATAGGAGGATGACTAAATGGACAGAGGGGTCAATAAACAGCTGAAAGACAATTTTGCAATTTTATTTAAAGATAGAGCATTAAGGAGGAGTTTATTTAAGAATCACAGAAGCCTGTAGATGGGGGTGGTAAAGACAACTAGATTTTAGAGAATTATTACTATCTAATTTGTACAAGCTATATGACAAGGCTCTTTGAATGAGGGAGGTCCTGAAAAACATAGACAATTAATTAGTATTCTGAATTTGGAAGCCACTGGGGTTTTCTGTGTGGGGTGCTATTTGTATGATATTTGTTACTGTTACATGTCAATCTTTCTGTGTCAGGTCTAGGTGTATTTCCTTGAAGGACAGATTGAGTTGAAGGAGGTGAGTTCATATTGCCTGCTTTTTATGAATGCTGTGTCATTTGTATAGTTGCTTTCGTTAGTCAGCATGATGCTATGCTATCTGGGGTCTAAAGATATAAGCGCTTGCCATTGTCACTGCAGAGTGGAATAGGTCAGTATACAGTCAGTAGCGAAACAAGGACCATGACAGATTCAGGAAGGGAAGTCCAAGGAACAATCAGGACCCTGGGGCAGCTGTGATTGGCAATAGGGCGTGGCAGTAGGAAGGGTGAACATGGGTCCTGTGGAGTCCTTTGTGTTGGTTACTGGGTATTTTGGCTCCATTTTTTTCTCTTTCTAAAGATTTGTTTTTATTTTTAATTTTGTGTTTGTGTGTTGAGGGGTATTGCGCATGGGAGTGCCTGTGTGCCAGGTCCTCGGGAATTCTGAGCCATCAAATGTGCAGGCCTGGACCTCTTCCTCTGCCAGAACAGCACGTGTTTATCATTGCTAAATCATCTCTGCAGCTCTCGGCTCTTTTTGTTTTTTAAATCAAGTATTACATTGAAATAGCAATGGCCTGTTTCTTTCTCTCTCTTTTCTCTCTGTCTCTGTCTGTCTCTGTCTCTTGTCTGTCTCTGTCTCTCTGTCTCTGTCTCTGTCTCTGTCTCTCTCTCACACACACACAAACACACACACACACACACACACACACACACACACTAATGTCGACATTTCCCTGTTTTGAGATGGACTATGTTCCCAGCAAGAGCAGATGTGGTAGACTAGGAAGAAAGGGAATGATTGGCTGTACAGAATCCCCAGGGATGAAATTCAGATGGAAGCTGAGAAGTCGAGAGTGAAGAGGATGGAATGAGAGCTAACACTGGAGCAAAGAAAAGTCACCCAGTACCAAGAAAGACAAAGAAGCCGAAAAGTGGATTAGAGGTGACCGTTAACACTTAGAAACGACCTTGATTTGAAAGGATTTGAAAGTACGATCTTCTAACTTTCTCTCTGTAACAACTATGAAGCACATGGCATGGCCCCCATTTACAGAAGAGACAACTGAGGCTCAGTGAGACCAAGTGGCTAGCATAGATCAGACGGCAAGCCCATTTACTTCTGACTTTAAATTTTAACCTACAGCCAGGCGCGGTGCCATATGCCTTTAATCTCAACACTCAGAGGCAGAGACAGGTGGGCCTCTATGAGGCCAACCTGGTCTACATAACTAGGTCTAGGCCAGCCAAGCCTACATAACGAGAACTTCTCTCAAAAACCAAACAAAACACATCAACGAACAAAAACAACAAAAATCAGACCTATAGTGTGACCGGAAACCAGCAGGCACGCCCTATGAATGAGGAACAAAGGAACATCATGTTTGCCTGGGATAGTACATAGATTACGCTAGAGAAATATCTGGTTCTTTTAGGTGGAAACAAATTAAAAACCCACCCCACAATGAAAACAGGACAGAGTGCTGAGTCACTCACCCCAAGCAGCCTGCAGGAGGTAATTATAAACAGCTGGAGCAGACATCATGGGACTCCAGAGAAGAGCTCTCCGGAGAAGCAGGACCAGGGACTGGCTCTGGAAAGAGGAAGTTTCTGCAGAGGACAGAGACCTGGGGGAAGAAACTCTGGCCATCTTGAGTGTGGTGGCCATGGGGCTCAGGCAGGCCTTGCCCTACTCCCTCATTCCCTCTGCCTTGCTAAAAACCATTAGATTCCACTCCTAAAACCAGCCACCAAGGTCTATTCTTTTATTTGTCCATCTCCTCCTCCTGAGGCTGACTGCCAAGGTCCACCTATCAAAGTCCAGCAACCAAAAGCCCCCTTTGGCTCACCTAATTAATATGCCCTATCAAAATCAAACACGCCATCTTAGCACAGGGCTTCTCTCTTTACCTTTACAAACCACTGTTTTCCTATGTGCCACGACTGTGTCCTCTGTATCAAGAGGCAGACCTTTGCCCCATTCTCAGACAAATTCCCCATCCCCCTCTTCATTACCCCCTCTCTTTCCTCTCCCTTGTTCTCTTACCCCTCTTCCTGGTCCTCTATTTTCTGTCTTTGTCTCTCGTTCCCTGCCCTCTGTTCCTCTGGGGCAACTAAATCTCCTTTGTGCTGAGAACTTCTCCTTGAGGGTTCTGAGCCCATAACAATCTCTCACACCGAGAAGGGCCAGAAAGAACTGGGTTGAGCCAAGCAGAATAGGCCCTACTTGAAAAGCAAAAGAGAATTCCAAAGCTTCGGAGATCTTTGAACTCTGGTGTCTCTCAGGAGGGAGTGAAGTACTAGACACATGGCCCTGAAACCCTGAAGTCTTCGCCCTCTGTCACGGGAAAATAACTTGAGAGTCGAGGCAATAAAAGCAGCAGAGGCCAATGAAAAATCTCCAGGTAGAAGGGCAAGGCTGAATGATGGAATGGCCCGTTTGGACTCAGAGGTTATTTTTTTTCTTCGTCTTCTAAGGTACTGGTGGCTCGTTTATCTCGAAAGGCCAAGTAACTAATGCCTTTTTATTGATGAATGGCCACTTGCCTTCTGATGTACAACCACTTAGTTAATTTTCCCCTTCCTGAAATTGCTGTACCTCCACGTTGTCACACCTGCCAAGATACCTCCATTGAGCAACTGAGGGCCCTTAGGAAAGCTCCTGAGTCTGGGTCCTGAGCAGGAGAGGCCTTACATGCCACTGACCAGAACCCATATGAGACAGACAGAAAACCACCCCCACTGAACAGAAAATAGGAAGTCAGGAGAGGAAGTGGATCGGGAACATGGGCTGAGGGATATTTGTTTGTTCTCCAAGCTACGATTCCTTGGTACCAGCCCTTGCGCTGAGGATTAGTTACAGTGTCAAAGCCAAGTTGTACCAGAGGCATTTAGTGTCAAGTGAGGAGACTGCCAAAGTGCTTTGCTGTCAGTCCTTTTGACTTGGCTGACTGAGTTGTTAGTTATGATGGTTTGTGAATCAGTGCTTCAGTTGTACGAACAAGATCTCTTTGCATAGAACCGAAAGAAATGTGGAGCAGAAAAGGCAGAGTGCGCACCAAGGCACGTAGGGGGTAACAGCTCATTTCGAGTGAGAATGTAAGAATGAATGTATGAGCTCAGACAAGGGCTGCATAGACATGGGTCAGCATACAACCCTTCACAGCAAAAGTGAACTACGAAAGCTATCAGAGAACATTTGAAACATCTCTGGGATGTGCCTGTATGAGTTAGCAATACCTAACATGGCATTGAAAACCAGACTATGTCTTGTCATCTATGTACTCTGGAGCCTGGGAGCATGGGAGGCATGGTACAAAGTAGATGCTCGCTGAGCATTACTTTGCTTCTCCCGTTTCTAAGGACCAATGTGAGTGGTGAAGATACCAAGGCTTATGCTTGGAGTTATTTTTGAAGATACCATATTTATAACACATCCACAAGGATGATCTAGTACTGCAAAGTGGTCATACCAATGCACAGTCAAGAACACAGTTGTTAAAGTCATAAGAATGTGCCAAGGAGGGCAAATTTAGGTTCTCCGAAGCCATGTTAGAGGTAATCTCTGAACTCCTCCTTCAGCTTATCTAGCTGAGGTCAGAAAGTTCATGTCTAATGATAACCAAAAGCTTCTATTTGTGAGCACACATCATATCTGAGCAGCTATAGGCATACAATGGGTTCTTAGCCCTAGGAAGATTAAGAAAGGAATACAACAGTTGCTATCTACCCTGCATCCCTTGGATTTAACTCTTGGGTCTCTTTCTCTTTGGCAAGTCTATGAGTTAATTTTGGAGGGATTTTAGGCTGCATTTGCTTGACCTGTATTACAGGCAACAGGTTCTCTAAGGAGCTTCCAGGACGAGGCTGGGTGCTGCTAGGCTTGGTACTGGACGGAGGCTGCCCTTAGCTCTCATTGCTATCCTTCTAGGTCAAATGATGACACTTGTCCAGCACTTCAAGGTAACAGAATAATTGAATTTGATTGTAGAGTCCTGGCGGCTGAGTGTATAGTTACTTTTGGGGTTCAGACCATGAGGACTCTCTGCAAAGCCTGGGGCAGAAGGAGGAAGCTCTCTCCAACATCATCTTTCTGTTGTATAGTCACAGAGTGAACTTCCCTCTATTGCTCAGGGTCTGGTCATGTTTCTTATCTTAGCAATTGAAAGAACCAGTTGTCTGTATATGCAAAAGGGCCAACTTTGGTGACCTTCCACCCACACCCAACCTGGTCTATTAGAAGCCATGAAACTCAGTGACCTGAGATTCTTGGGGACACGGAACCAACTGTGCATCAGATCTAAATGCATTAAATCACAAATTCTTTCAGTTCATTGACCTGGGGAAAGTACACTCTGAGTGTCCATTCCAGAGGAATATTTTGTACAGTTGATCTAAATACTGCACATGCACTGTTGGTATATAGTACATGCTCAAGAAATACCAGATAGGAAATCCTTCGCATATTATTTGAATTCTCTCAGATATAAAGTATGACAACTGACCCATTCTGTCTTCTTAAAAAGACAACCCCACCCACCCACCATGACAGTCTTCCTGGGATTCATTTTCTGCTTGTTTCTGGACAAGTTTTACATATTGTACATTCCATGGATCTCTCTCCAAGGCATCTCTGACAGAAGACAGGCTGTAGGGATTGGAAACTAGGGAGCAGAAAGCAGTTCTGATCCTAAGATCAGTTAAGCAATAGGCAAACTCCCTTTGAAATTGACTGCTGACAAGAGTCCTTCCTGTTCCAAACCCAAGGCAGACACTGGAGCAGAGGGATGAGCCAGCCAGTGGTGTTTTTTATTTTATTTATTTATTTATTTATTTATTTATTTATTTATTTATTTTGGTTTGGGATGAGATGGCTCAGCTGAGTGAGGAGGGGACCCAGTGCTAGGCTCTCCTCTGCACATCCATTCTGTGAAGGAAGCCATCAGGATGGGAGGTAGCTATATTGGCCAAAGACTTGTCTTCTGGGACTTTCAGAATGACAGAAGTGGCCCAGAGTTCCCATCCAGGGTGGTCTCTGACTGGAATGGGAGAATCTAGGGAAAGTTTTGATGAAAGAACAGTAAAACAGAACCATATTTTGGGGGCTGAGATTTCCAATTCAGAGTCCAAACAGAAAGTATTAAACACTCTCTACAAAGACAATGCCTTCAGCCTTCCCTTTGAGGCTGAGATGGGAGACGTTTCCTTGCTGTTACTGCTTGCTTTCATAAACACAAAAGCAAGTTTAGCTCTGAACTCCAGGATGGAGCTGGGGAGAGAATGATCCATTTATTAGAGCCGAGGAGACACTTTCTAGAAGATCTGCAGGGAAATGCCCCTTGCCTGCAGGCCCTTGGCGCCCAGGCTGGGCTAAGCTGATTAAAGCCCCATTCAGAATCGCAATAACCCAAAAGCTATGCTGGGGCCACTGATGGGCCTTAAGATTAGCCACTAAACTGATCGCTCTCCCTGGGATTGTGGCTGTTGTATTTTTGGAAACTGAGCACTTAAAAAAAATTCTATTTTCTCATGGCTTTCTGTGCGAACCTCATTAATTTCCCGAAGTCTCTGCAGAAGAACAATTGCTGTAATTCCATCTGGCAAGGTTCTAAAGCCTGAAAATTTCTCATAGAAAATAAAATATATGGAAAATGAATAGACACACTTATATATGACCTCTGTAATAGATGGCCCAAGTATACATAATAGGCTACACTCTATATACAAACACACACATATGTGTATATAAATATTTTTTTTCCTTGCCTTCCTGCCCTTATCCTGGAATTCTTAGCAATTTGGCCTGTCCCTGCTTATTAATGATGTTTCCAGAACAGAGCTCATTGGTGCATTTTCAGCAATGGGCTGATTAATAGGTGGGCACCGGGGAGCTCTTTGAAAGCCAGGGCATTGCTGGCTTGTTGACCTTGATGCTCAGGGGATAGTCTTGCTTCAAACTATGGAATCTCAGTTAGCATCATAAATTGTGGAGCCACTGGTTTTATTACCCTTCTGCCTCCTGCTGGGAATGTTGTTTCTCTTTAATAATGGGCTGAGCAGCAGCAATGAGCACCCCTCCTCCCCCCCTCACTTGCCCTGTGCATTCCTCTCCCCCACCTCCACTCTCCACCTCCTGCCTTGGTCATCAAAGAGGAGGCACACACTCCCATGCACATACAAATAACACACTCCACACACACACACACACACACACACACACACACACACACACACAGGCTCCTATGATCATACACATATACAATATCTATACCTGTTACCTCCCTGTTAAGCTATAAGACTTAATCAGGATGCACTCCCCCCCCCCACTTTTCCTGGCTTGGCATAACTAAATCAAGCAGGGCTTTTCAAAGGCTTAAAAAAAATGACATCAAAGCAAAACAGAAAGTAGCCAATCCAAGGAGATATGAAAAGCATAAAAATAGTCTTGTTTTCAAAATAGAGAATCCTAGAGTCTCAGTCAAAATAGTGACAAGTGGCCTGTGTTCTTAGTAGTGTTCTCAAAGGAGCAGTGGTGACTCTCTGCTCCCTCTGTCCCTTGCCTCTCTTTTCCTGCTCAATCCCTGCTTCTGCTGCCTTGGTGGTTAACCTCACAGCCGTGCTTGCTGATCCTAGACCTGGGCTAAGGGAGCCTTCTGATTGATCTAAGCTCTCTCTAGCTCATGCTTCACGTTTCTGCTTCATTGACACTCTTTGGGAGGTGGGGGTTGGGCATTCTTGTCCATCAAATCCTCTTTCCAGTCAAGAGTATTATGTTTTTCTACCCTTTCACAATAAGCACACAGTTGTAAACTTGTGTTTATTTGCGGGTGCATTTGGTTAATGTCTGTCTCCATCTCTGGAATGTAAACTCCTTTAGTTAGGGATCCCGTGTCTGATTATACTCACTCCTCAGATCCTCAGCGTCTGTCCTCTTACCAGGAATAGAGTTCACATTCAATAAATATTTGTTGATGGGATAAATAGCCCTTCTGTGTTAGATTATACACAGTGTAGAAAGGTCTCCTCAGATCTTACTCAGGTTCAATGTCTAGAATATCTCTGTGCTATTCTACATGTTAATGCTGCCTTGTTCAGATCTCACTTGTTGAGCTGTGGTCAACTGGACTGAAGATTAGATTCATTGACCCTTTTATAGAATGGCTTTGGGATCCAGTGCTATCTCATCCAGAGATGCCTGGGAAGTCACATTCTCCCCAGAAGGTGATCAGGAGCTAATGGCCAAGTAATATGAAAATCAGTCTTCCTGTTTCAAAGTGGGAATTTTGAAGTCTGTTCAGAGATCCTAAGGTCCATAGTGTTTAGGCTGAGACTAGACTTCAGCCGAATCTGTGTATTAGTGTTTAATAACTGTAACAAAATAACTGAGAGAGGCTATTTATAAAGAAAAGAGGTTCATATTCAGTGCATCATACCTTATAATACAGAGAGATGAAAAATTAGACATATAATATTAGTAACAATATGGTCTTGTTCTGCTCTATGTAGTTTTTCTAAATAATATATTTTTGTGTTCACCACTCAAAAGCTTGTATTATTTTGTTACTGCTATTTGACAATTGTAAAGGTGCAGCTCACATAGTGCTATGATTTATCGAAGACTACACTAACAAATGTTGGGGCTGAGATTCGACTCCAATGTCTGGACAGGTGACTGGGTTGTGTCCTCTGCTCAAAGGTAGTAACTATTCTGCTCACCTGCATAGAATTTTGTACTCAAAATGGCTACCGTTTTACACTGTAACTTACATTTCTTGATATATTTTCATGGTGTATGGCATAGAACAAACATCTTTTAAAGACAAGGATGCTGACTCTTTTCAAATGGTGTGAGGAACTCCCAGCTGTCAGCACATCAGGGCTTCTCATGGTCCACATGTCTTCCTGGTAATGTTGCCCTTTTCTGCCTCAGAGTCTCAGTCATTAAAGACAACCACACTGCTGTCTGGGTGTAAAGAGGTTGTCACTCAAGACGTGGTGTAGAATATTGCTCATTGATTCTTTAGTGTCTAATGAGTGTCAATTTGGGTGACATGTAAATTCACAGAAGAAAGCATTGCCAAATTTCCCAGGATGAAGAGTAAGCTTATTCAGTCTGCTTTGCTCTGACTCTCTGTGCCTACCTTCCTGGGAACTCCCCACAAGTTCCAGAGACAGTGGTTTGCCACAACACATGTGAAGCGTCTAATGCAGAAACCACTTGTGATGGTCAATTGATATGTCTATCTGGGTCCTGTTTTGGTCT
Source organism: Apodemus agrarius (assembly GCA_964023405.1). Classification (NCBI taxonomy): domain Eukaryota; kingdom Metazoa; phylum Chordata; class Mammalia; order Rodentia; family Muridae; genus Apodemus; species Apodemus agrarius. The sequence goes on from OZ030008.1 coordinate 19,580,455, forward strand.
GTGTTGGCTCCAACAGTTAGCAGATCCTGCTAACACCAGCACAGTTATGTTTCTGTGGAATGGTGCTCACAGGACATCTAGGCTTGTGGGTTTGAATTTATCTTTTTATGACATCTTATGTGCAATGGAAACTTGGCCAGGCTTTTGGGGTGCCCAACCATGGGTGATTTGACTTAGAACATAGATTGGATAATCTGCATTGTTCAAAAGGACAGATTGAAACCATCTCAAAGGAGAAAAGTTTAGTCTACTCCAGTAAATGTCCGAGCTGAATCCCTGACTCAGGCTCACCATGCCAGCTGTCATTATTGGCCGTGGAATCAAGTAGTCTAGGCTTGACCTGGGCTCTGCCTCCATGTCCTTGGCTAATTTATTTGCTCTTTCTTCCTTTGGAAAACAGAGATTAAAAACAATCTTTAAACTGCCTTCTTCAAAAATATAACATTATTCATAATTCTCCATCTACCCCATACTTGGCCCCTTAAATGTATTCATTGGTGATATGAATTATTAATATTATGATGACCATTGCCATCACATTTAAAACAGGTTAGTAGTTTTCACTCTTTCGACTTCTCAGAGTTGACAGTTATGTCTTTGACAATCTAAATGAGACTCAGAGACCTTTTAACTCATTTTCTTCTCCTTCTTGTGGAAGACCTCCAGGGCAAGAGTCACCTCTCCCAGGCTGAGATTTCAGTCAAATTAGGAGATTAATAAGCAGGATTGGAAACTATTACTGGACTTCCTGTTCATTTAGCACCTGAAAGTCAATCGGCATTGATTGGGAGGGTCTTAGAATCCCCTGAAGCACTGTCTGCAGAGTCTTTAGTGTATGAAGGAACATACAGAGAGGACTTGAAGGTCCATCAATGACTACACAATTAATACGTTTTACCCTTTGATGGTTTTGTTAAGGCGACTGGTTACCTCACTTTGGAAGGGACAAAAGGGAGAATGTAAGGATTTAATTACGCTATTTTACTCATACTTTTAGGTCATTAAAGTTAGCCATAGATTTCATTATGGAACCTTTTCAGGTCAATGGGCGCTTGTTGGATCTGCTCTAGGGATGAGGCTGTGCCAGTTACAGTGATCCATACAGACCAACCTACCTCACCCTCTCAAGAGACTGCCATGCTAAAGCTAGAAATTAAGAACCGGATGCAATTAAAACTAGAAGTGATCAGGGACATGTGATGTGATGTGATATGTGTGTGTGTGTGTGTGTGTGTGTGTGTGTGTGTAAATGCTCGAGTGCGTGCACATCTTCCAAAGGCTATGGTTTGTCCCTAGGGGAAGAGAGATGTTTCCTGGATGAGCTTGGCTGGAGGTGATGAGATAATTTGTTAATTTGATGAGGCCCACAAGGGCACCCTGCCCTTGCCTTTTCCTGTGGATACTCTGGGTGGCAATATTATCTTGGAGCCAGCTTTGACTATGATCTGCTCATCTAAAAAATACAGATCATGCTCAGCACAACCCTCCTCCCCATCTCATCTTTCCCCAGAGAGATCCAAGAGATAGAGGGCTTAAACTGGACTTTGTAGCAATTCATCATGTAGCAGGCAGAGTCACTCATTGGTGGGCAATGGTCCTGATCCAAATCTCCAGTTTTGCTGATTTGCACAGGATAATATCTGGGAGGACTGGAAGGCATCTCAGTGTGGGTATTAGATGAACAGACTTATACTAAGTTCTTTGCAACAGACAAGTGTAAAGAACACCCAGGATCTTGTAGCAGACTATTTTCCCATTCCACAACCAGTGGGCCTGCAAGACTGCTGAGCTCATGACTAGTGAACCTGACCTTCTCATTAATAGCAGCAAGGGCTCAGCCTGGATAACTGCCTCTGCTCTCAGATAACTCACAATCAAAGGGGAAAGTTCTGAACCTTAAGGTGGAAAGGCAAGGTGTGTGTCTAGCGCATGACCAGGAGGATCTCTATATAGCTGCAAGGGAGAATTTACAGAGCCACTCTTCCCTATCCTCTGGTCTCTGGGCTCCAAATACCATAAAGCAGACTCCTAGGAATTCCAAGGTACTGTGTTCTGGCTGTGGAAGATGGTTCTTCCATTTTAGATGTTTACCCAAAGCACAGAAGGAAGATGACTGTCAGAGACAAGGGTTAGTGCATTTGGTCTTTCATAGATTGAAGTCTAAGATACACCCAGCAGCTGCTGTTAACACCTATGCTTCCAGTTTGTATGGTGACACTGAAACTCTATAGGCTTTCTCGGGCAAGCTGGGGACAAAGTATAATCTCCTTTGCAGAACAGAACTTCATACAAAGTGTCCCAGAGAGCAGAAGCTCCATACAGAACATTATACGTCTTTAAAAAGGCATTACTTGGGTTTGCCTGAGTAGCCACATGATACATACATTTTCAAGTATCAAAATAAGCTATGTGTGGTGACATAAGCTTGTATTCTCAATACTCAGGAGGCAGAGGTAGAAAGATAGCTTCAGGCCAGCCTGGTCTACATAGGAAGAACCAGTCTCAGTGACAATAAAACAAATACAAAAGATCCAAAGTTAATTATAACAGGGTTCTGGCATGTGCTTGCTCTGGGTCAGAGGGCTGGTTACTTATTATATGTGCATATTATACTTCTATGTGCATATATGTGATATTTCCATGTACAATAAAATATGTGATATTCTTTTGTGCATCAAAATTGATTCTTAGAAAGAATGACATTAGTAATATAAAGTGAGAAAATGGTTACTAACATAATTCACAATCCATGGATATCTATGATGTTGGTTTAAAGGTCTGTGTGGATCAGTGCTGGGACAGTTCAGCACATGAAACAGACTGGACTGGGGTTCCACAAACCTCCTTTACTCCTTTACATCCCATCTGAGACATTTGATCACTGGCTCTGTAGCCTCTTTTGATGCCCAAGGTCCATTCTAGCCCCAACTGCTCTCTTGGACCTTGCCTCTTAGCTCAAGGTTCCTCCAAGCTGGGTCCTTGTGTTAATGACAAGGTCAGGTTTACTAGTTCTGACCTCAGCACCTTGCACACTCACTGGTTGTGGAATGGAAAAATTAGTCTGCTGTCAGATCCTTGGTCTCTTACCTGGGCATCCTTCAAGCCCTGCTCTATATGAGCTCTGTCTGTTGACAACTGCCTTGGCCCCGGTATGCGGAGAAGCACTCCAGTGTCCTGTGGACCTTGCCCCTGCCCATCTTTTGACTAGCTCTTCCAGGATATCTAGCTTCTTCTTGCTTCCATCTCACGCTTGCTCACATTCCAAAATCTACCATTTTTACACACTCACTTGCTTTAACAGACATGACATTAGTAATTCTATATAACAGAAGTTATCAACTAGACCACCAATGGAATCACTTTTGAGCTTGGCACACCATCTCACCATCTCTTTGTCTCATCCTCTGGAGGGATTTCATTCATGAGTCTCCTTCATCTTGACCTCTAAGGAGGCCACATCTCTCTCCCTCCCAGTTAGCTCCTGTTGTTTGGTAACTGGGTTTTGACATCCGGTGTCCCAATGCTTTAGGGAAGCTCTCAACTTTAGAAATGGGGAGGTCTGGCTGTAAGACAGGAGGGAGGGTCCCAGAGCAGAACAAAGACCCTAAGTCAGCAGCAGCAATATGGGAACATGCAAGAGATGGCACGTGCCTGGGGCCAGTGGGTGGAGGAAGTACAACACCCATAGGAAGGGGCATCACCCAGCCTACTGCCAGGCAACCCTGGACACGCAGCTCAGCTGTCTGTCTTCTGGGGATTGGGCAGAATGTAAAAAATTCATAAGGATGTATTTATCTGCCTTTGTCTCTCCATCACTGGGGAAATTTCCCATTAGTTTGGGTAATAGCTACCCATTTTTTAAAAAAAATTCTTTTCCAAAAGGATTTACTAAAGGTGGCTCTCCAAAATGTCATGGATTACACGGGTCCAAAATGCCCCTGTAAGATCTTTCATAGAGCGTCATTTCTGAAAATGTATCTCAGAAGGCACAATCTTCCCGTCCTGGGGCCTGGAGGAGAATAGCAAGTGGTGTTGCAGGATGTCAATAAATCTGCAAGCCCTCGGACACATTATTTAGCCTCTCTGAACCCATTTCCTCCTCATCCGTAAGTGGAGATAATGATCGTGGCTCTGCCTGCTGCTCGCTGGCTGGCGAGGCTCAAGCAAGATGTAAGAGAGCTCTTGGTAAACTGTAGAGTAAAGAGTTATGAGCAGAGTGCGAGCAAATTCAGGAAATGAGATTCTGCCGGGCAGCGCGGAGCCCCGTAACATAGGAAGTGTCTCAAAGCCTGGCCTTTTAAATTGCTACCAAAATGGCGTACTTCACAAACCCACGCACCTCTGCTGCTTGCTAGGCTTAAGTCTTTGGTTTCTGTGGTAGTTACATTGCTCCTCTCTGTGACCTGACAGGGAGTGACTTACTGGGAGGAAGCATTTTGGAGGGTGGTGTCCGCCACAGCTGTGAAGGTGTGGTGACATTCGTGGAGGCAGGAGCACACAGCTGGGACTCCTTACATCTCAGAGACCAGCAAATGGAAGAGGAAATGCCAGAAATGTCCAAGCTTCCTCCTTTTCCCCTTTTTCATTAGCTCAGGGCCCAGCCCGTCGTGTAGTGCTACACACATTAGAGTGAATGGCTCCCAATCTTGGTGAAGCCTCTCTGAGTGTTTCTGCAAAGCCACTCAAGGGTGTGTCTGAAGTGATCTCCTGTTTACAGTGACAGTTACCTTCACCCTTTCTTGGGCTGAACCCGTGGGTTCACATTTATCCTGACTTTTCTATTCTTCTTTTCTTCCTTTCTTTCCAAGATTGTAAGCTTTTCTCTCTCATAGCTTAAGAATTTAGCTTACAGTAGCTTAAGTACTAACCCATTCTCATGCTTCCCTAGTCAACTCTTTATAACCTCTAAATCTATAGTAAAACCGCATCTTCTCCCTCATACTAAATCTGGGTATCTTCCGGTCGGGTCCCCTTTTAACCTCACAGGCCCCTTATTGATCACGCAAACTTCCCCACCACGTCTCTCTCCTCCCTATTGTTCTGCATTTGAGTATTTATGTGCCTTTGCAGTCCAAGTCAGAGTGACTAGCTGAGATGAAATAGCCATGAGGTTAGCAACCATACGCCCAGACATTTTTATTTTCATTATGAAACCCTCACTGCCACGTGCATCATACGGGGCCAGAAAATGTGTATTACTTTTTAGCTGACATTCAAAATAGTGGGTTCCATTGTAACCTTCCACACATATAATATCATATTCATTTCCCTGTTTTCCTCCTGAATCCTTCTCCCTCCCTCGTGTGGGTCCCTTTCTCATTTCAAAGGATCTCATCATACTACCCTGTCATATATGTCGATCTGCATGAATATATGGGTAAGGCTACATAAAGTTTGTGCATATGAGAGAAAGTGTGATAACTTTGTCTCCCCCACCTAACTTATATTTTTGAAATTTGTATTCGTTGGCAGTTTCATAGATGTATATACTGAACTTCTGCTCATTTTTCCTCCCCTACCACTCTTTCCATTATTTATTTGTGATGTGTAATACTTCATCTTCACCTAGCCAGCTGACTACTACACCTGGATCTTGCTTATGTCTGAAGATGGATGTCTACAGCCAGAAGATTGACACGAGTCAGTTCTAAGGTTTCTGGGATGACTCCAGACACCCTGTAGCTGTATTATAACCCCACTCACATGTTAAATGGAACACTCTGCCTACCCACAGTGGGCAATCACTATGGCTGGGAAGAATCATCAAAGAAGAGAAAAAAGGAAGACATCTAATTCTCAGGGAACAAGTCATTCCAAGAGCAATTAATAACCCTCTTCATTCTTAGCCTATTCCTCCCATGCATTTTTCTTTCCCTGTGTCTGTAACCTCCTGACATCTAGAATTGAGCATTTGACTTACAAGTTTACCTATGTGTATATGTTATATAGTTATATATTTATATATACATATACATACACACACACATATATATATTTCATTGTTCATGAACTACCATAGACATCAAAAAGTAGGAAATACACAATTTCCAAGTAATTTACAAATAAGAATTCATTTGGGTAGATGAGCGAATAAGAGAACAAGTAAGTGAAATAATTTAATGAATTAATGTGCATATCACCTTTAATTCCTTTGGTAGATTTCCCCAAACCGTCTTTCTGCCCACAGATTTTTTTTCCATGTCTAATGTTTTATGTAGCTTAACATTGCTTGCCAAAGATGTTTCCTTCAGGTTTTCTCATCCATTATCCTTCCTCCCTTAAACAGCTGATTGAAAAGGATTTGCTTCCTTTGCACAGGTCATTTTTGTCTAGTTGTAAGGCCAAATGTTTTATCCCGTGGGAATGGATCTTCATTTTTATAATGGAAGACAATGGAGTTAATAAAGGGAATGGAGAGAGCTCACCACTGCCAACTGCTTAAGTGTGCGTCCATTCCATCCTAAGAGAATCCCACCTGTCCTCGCAGTGTGCCTCTGGGGAGTCCTACCAGCAGATGCATAAACAGTATATGAGACAAGGGCCGTAAGACTGTTTGATCGTGGGTGTCCTACGCATGTGCACGTAGAACATATATGACAGTTCAGATAGGGGTCCTTGGAATGAAGACCCCATAGTCTTTCTCAAAGTTATGACAAAACCTTGAGGTTGAATTTATTTCCTGTTCATGTCTATTTAATCAATCTTAACAGATATTCGTGAATTTTCATGGCAACTAGTTCTGTGTATAGAAAACACGGTGGTTATGCAGCCCAGGCTGGAGCCGCACACTCTATGAATTAAGTTCTAACATCAAGAGCTCTAAGAAGGTTACTTGGCCCTTCCAAGTGCTAATACCTTCATCTGCAAAGGATGATGTTCTTATGATAGATTCAGCATGAGCTTGGTGAAAGAATTAAAGGAGGTGAGGCTCATTTAATTAACTGAGCTCTGTCCTATAGCTACAAGGTAGGCGCTGCAAGTGTGTCCTGGTTGAAGGTATTGAAGATGATGGTGATGATGATGATACAGAATTAACTCAGTCTGTTTTTAGTAGACACTCTAAGGTAGTCAGGAGACAGACATATTCTCACCCTGTCTCTTCTGAGAAAGGCATAAATAATAGGTGCAGTACTTTATTTGACCAAAGACACCCTTGCATGGAGTCAGCATGAGGGTTTTAGGAAATGTAAACACATAAGGCAGATCCCCAAATCTGTAGGCCTTGAGATCGAAGGACCAGCTGGAAGGCCAGTGTTAAAGAAATAAAATAGAACTTAACTAGAATAACAAGTCCTTTCGAGAGGTTTAGATATTTTCAAGTTGTCTTTCCTATGTGTTCAGCCATGAAAAATGGTGATTTGAATTTTACATTTTTTTGCACATTTATTTTTAGAGGCTCTGGTGATATTATTAAAAGCCCAACCCTTCAATATTAACACTGGCCCTCCCTAGAAAACATGTGTATCTTTCTTTCCAGTAAGCTTTCCAACCCATCTTAGAGTGAGCGGGGCTGTGAAATCTAGAATTTTTCAGATATTAAAGGTATAAAAGAAAGGACTCTAAGAAATCATTTGAAAGTAAACTTTGTTGAAAAAGCCCAGATAGTAATTATGCCCACAGGTGCCAAGAAGTTGGGAAAACTGTGTGGGGCTGGGGGGGAGGGGCTTGAAATTAGAGCATGGTAAATTCACTGACAGAATATTCTTGGAATATCATCCTGATTATTTTCTAAGGCATGCACAATGGTAGATGATATTTGTATTAGTTATTTTTTTTGTCACTATTACTAAACTACATGTGAGAACAAACTTCAGAAGAAGGTAGTTATTCTGGCTCATGGTTACAGAAAGTTCAGTCATGGCAGAGAAAGTGAGGCGGGCCAGAGAGGATCACGACTTGATGGGCCAGGAAGTAGAGACACAGAAAGGAAATAGCTGGGGATCAACTATTTCTCAAGAGTCCTCATCTAGTGACTAACTTACTTCATTCTGCTAGATTCTACATCTCAAAGGTTCCAGAATCTTCCCCAAACCACCTGGGGATCAAGTGTTCAAAACATGAGTCTTTGTGGGGTCATTCTGTGCTTAAACCATCCCACTGAATACTTTCCAAGGCATAGCAAAGGAACTTTCTGGTCCCCAGTGGTGGTGCTATGAGCTTGTGAGCACACTGAATAGACAGTTCTATGCTATACAATGTTGACCATGTCCTATTATTGCATGTGGTCTTGGCTTTACTAAAGCACCTTCAAAATGTTACCTCGCCATCAGTAGGAATAAAAGTCTTAGACCTTGCATATAGAAAGGTCTATGAGTTGCAACATCACTAATTATGTTGAATCATTTAATCCCAACACACCGGAAGCAAGTACAGGAGCTCACCCGTCTACCTGCCACTCCTAAGAGTCTACATGCATTTTTGCCCGTCTCAGCCCCTTGATTTTGTTCAGCTGTAGCCTTTGCTTGCTGGAAGAGTTTAGCTGCTTGCTTTCCTCTTCCATACCTGTGTGTATATTAGCTTTAGTATTAAACTCTAGGAGATTCTCAATGCATATAAATCCTCAAAATCTGAACAATAAAAAATGAATAATTGATGAAGTTATTTCTATATTCCTGGTTCCTAACATTCATCTGTTATTCTGCCACATTACTATTAATGATGACCTCTAACCTATTTTTTTATTAGTTTTTTTTTCTAAGACAGGGTTTCTCTGTGTAGCCTTGGCTGTCCTGGAACTTACTCTGTAGATCAGGATGTCCTCGAACTCAGGACATGCATGCACAGTAGGGCGCGGAGTGGAGTAAACAACAGCACAGAGCTGACTCATCACAGGAAATGGGCGCCATCTTGTAATGGCGAACGTGACTTCCTACAAGATCTGCTTGCCTCTACCTCTCTACTGCTAGGATTAAAGGTGTGTGCCACCTTCACCCAGGCTTCAAGTTTTTAATAAGCAATAACTTAAAGTGGAGCAATATTCAGCAAAGTACAACTGGGCGTGGTAGTGCATGTCTGTAATCCCAACACTCAGGAGGCAGAGACAGGAGAAGCTTAAGGCCAGCCTGGGATACACTGTGAGTTCTAGTTGAGCCTTAGGAAAAAATATGACGAGACCCTTTCTCTAAAAATATCAAAAATTTAAAAATGAAAACAAAACAACAACAACAAAAAAGAGTAACAGTTCCCAGTCCTTGGAATGGAACATGAACAACCGTGACCAGCTTCTCAGAAGCCAGAAGACTTCTCGGTCCATTCTTCCCAACAGAGTCTGATGTTTCCCCTGAGTGGGAATTATTACTGAACAACAGATCTCAGGGGCTGGTGAGATGGCTCAGCAGTCAACAACACTTGTTTTTGCCCAATTCTGAGGTCCTAAGTTCAAGCCCCAGAACTGACATACCAAGTCAGATGCAGTGGTGGCCATCTGTAAGTCTGGCAGTCTTGTGGTGTGATGGAGTATGGAGAAAGGACAATTATCTGGAAGTCCACAGGCCTACTAATCTGTAGTATTGCAGTGTCATGCCAAGGAACAAGAGAGACTCTGCCTCAGCAAAGTGGAAGATGAGAAGGGTCTCTTTTCTGATCTCCACACGGGCACCCTGGCACTGATGTATCCCTTCTCCAATAACAAGCAAGTAAATGCTCTCCCATGTCATTGTCACCTGCTTTTATCTTTACCCACAAGTTCATTGAGCATGTAGCTTTTAATCGTTTCTTTTCCTACTTAATAGTCTCATGAGACTTTGATTTTGTTTTGTATGGTATATAGGTTGAACATGCAGTTCTCAGTTTACTTCTTCATGAATGTCCGTTTGGTCAGTTTGGTTAGTTTCCGGTTGGGAGCTGTCGGGGAGCAGCAGGCTGCTCTTATCTGTCCTGACTGTGACCCTGGGTGCAGGCATGCACACGTAGCTGTGGAGCATTTATCTGGGAGTAGAGCTGCTGGGTCGTAGGGTCTGCAGACGTTCAGCTTAATGAACACTGACAAAAATGTTTGCAGAGTTGTTGTACCAATTGAGAATTCCAGAAATTATAGAGTAGGAGAGAGTCTTGGGTTCTTTCCATCCTTGCGAATGCCCGTTTTCTGTCTCATTCCTCTGTGCTGTTGGCTTCCTAGCAGCTCTCAGAAGCTCCCAGTTACTCCTCTCTGCTCCTCCCAGCCTGCAGAGTGGGTGTATGCGCTCAATATCTGGTTTCAATTCTTTAAAAATAAGAATAAACAAGGCTGCTAACAGAGCCATAATGTTTACATGGGAAGGCATTGTAACATGGCTAGGTAGCCAGTGCATGCTAAACACACAACTCTCCAAAGAGCAATGCCCACAGGTTTAAACACTGGAACTTTTCAGGGAGATTTCTGAGTTCCCTCGTATACAAAGTATCTTCTGGTTGCTGCTATTTTCTCTATCCATCTTGCTGCCACCATCCCAGCAAACATAACTCCAAACTTGGCCAGAAGAACCTTCCCAAGTCCCAGGGATAGGTCCTTTCTGCTCGTATCTCCATGACTTTGTACATCCGTCTCTGGACTCTTAGCCTCCCTCTCTCTTTGGCCTGATTCTGCGTTCTGACCCTCATCAGATAAGCTGGCTCAGCATCCTCTCCCCAGCCTCCTCCGGCAGGGCTAAGGATTGAACTCAGGGCCTCATACATAATAAACAAGCACTATACCTAACACTGGGCTACAGATTTTTTGTTTTGAGATAGGGTCTCACTAATTTGCCCAGGCTAGCCTTCAGTGTCCAGTTTTCTTGCCTCAGTTTCCCAGGTAGCTGGGGTTACAGTCCTGCACCACCACCAAAGCTCAGCTAGGGCTTTGTAATGTCACCCCACACTGTTTCCTCAGGGCTTTGATCTTGATCTTATTTTCTACTTATCACCATTTACTTGTTTGACATTGACCTTAGAAGCTGAGCGCTGGCATTTAAAATACTCAATGCCAAGTTTACATTTAGATTATATTCAAGGACCCAGAACAAGTCTGGGATAAAGTAGACTTCTCCACATGCCTTTACTCAATGAAAGAATGAATGTGTCCTGGGCCTTAGGTACATGAAAATAATCCTGGCAAATGCAACTCATCCTCATTGTGCCAGAGGGCATCAAATGTGTGTGTGGGCAGTGGGGCAAAATAAAGTGCAAAATGTTGCCTCGTGGAAACACGACTGACAGGAGGTTGGGTGAGACTGAACTAAGATGAGAGTGGAGGAAACTCATTCTGTCTAAACTGGGAGAACTGTGTCAATAACGTCATTGTTCCAGAGCTTCGTGCAGCATTGTCATATATTATATAATTTGGTCATCGTAAAATGCCTAAAGAAATATTTTCTGTTTTACAGATCATGAATTTGAGCAGAGAGAGAGATTAGGTTCTGGAATGCAAAGCTATAGAAAAAGGATTTGAAGCCTTGGCTGAAGAGATGGCTCAGCACTTAAGAGCTCTGACTGCTCTTGTGTTGGTCCTACTGTCTGTACCCAGGACCCATGTCAGGTGTCTCAGTTGCCTGTCACTACAGCTCCAGGGGCATCTGACGCCTCTGACCTCTTTGAGCACCTGCCCAAAGAACACACCTGTAGACATACAAATAATTAAAATAATAAAAATAAACTTAAAAAAAACCCAATCATTTGAATCCTAAAAGTCTGGTCTGTCTCAGTCACCTTAAATGGATCTGCATGTCTTTAGAAATCTAGTAACAGAAGCAGAGCCAATATTGACCCCATTTCCCAGGTGAGAAGGTTGGCATCTGTGAGTTTATGCACCATATCCCATGATCATAAAGTTGTTTAATGAGGAGCAATGTGTGCCAGCTTTCTTCCCATTCTGAAATATAGGTGGGTATTGAGGGGAACCCAGAGGCCACTTCACAAACACACCCCACACTTCTGCCTCTGTGGACTGCAGAGACAGCAAGCCCAGCTCAACCCTGAGCAGAAGCAGAGCCACCAGACTGGCTGGCTGTGGGCTCCTCAGTTCTCAACCCCGCACCTCCCCCACAGGGATCCTAAGCCTTTCCCAGGACCTGACCACTTCAGGCCTCCTGCCAAGCACAGCCAAGGTTTAGTCTGCAAGAGGCCTCTTGGGGATACTTCTCCAGGGAAGCCATTTCAAAACAACTCTAAACCATTTTGTTGGAGGCTCCCCCGAGAGAGATGAAGGTCACACTGTGGTTCCCATCTGTCTGGGTGCCTATTTAGAACCTCTGTGTCACACTCTTGCTCCCAGACACACACACACACACACACACACACACACACACACACACAGAGGAGAAATTATGGTGTACTGCTATTCTCATTTGAAGAAAAACATGTTTTGGACTTGAGGAATTTGTCATTGTCTGAAACTGATTTAAGGAGCAGTGGATACCTCCTACAACGGCAGCTGGAATCCAGCACGGGCCCATGCCCAGCCTTGCTGCATTGTTCACAGCAAAGACGGTTTCTTTGCTGGATGATGGGCTAGGACACTCCCTTCTCACTTTTATTTCATGCTTCAATGTCATAGAGAGCATGCGTGTCCTCTGTTCTTTAAATAAAACCCATCAAATTGCTAGGCGTGGCTTCCTGATTTATCTGAGTTTTTAAGGAGGTATATATCAAACCATCCCACCCACCGTAATGGGCCATACACGACTTTTGTCCAGCATGAGATTCTACAGTCTGAAATTCAACTGTTTGAAATATAGGGAAATATTTAATTGGTTCAGGTATCTTTATAGTTTTCTAATGTCTGGTTGCCCCAAGATGACAATGAACCAGTGGCTCTGTGGCAACCTAGCACTTCACTTATTTGTTTTGCTATCAATAGTTTAATACCCTTTCAGATATATCTTAGTATGTGGCATGAGTAAAGAGAGATGGTTTAATTGCTTGGTCACCCTAAAAACAGGGAATAATTCTTCACCCCTAGAGCTGAGTGTTTTAGATATCACAGACCAACCCTTTGTGCACGTGTGGACTGGTTTTTCTTTCTCCTTTTCCTCCTCCTCTCCTCTTCCTCCTCTTCTCCTTCTCTTCCTTTTCTTCCCTTCCTCTCTTTTTCTTCCCTTCCTCTCTTTTTCTTCCTCTGCTTCTCCTCCTTTTTCTTTCTTCTTCATCACAGCTTATTTTTAACTTTTTAGCCTTCCTTCTTGCATTTTCTTTCCTACTCTGGTATCTTTACACACACACATATCAGAACTTTTTCAAGATAAAATTCCTCCTTTGTTATTATTGACAATATCAGGAACAGCTCATAATAGCAATTCTTCCTTCACTAGGAAAGTGTGCATCTCTTTCTCTTCTGATTTGCCTGTTGTATAACTCTCACAACAATGATAATGGACTTGGTTCTTTTGTTACTGATTTTTTTTTAGCAAGGATACCTTTATATTGACGTGGAAAAAATGACTTGTTTTACATGTTAAAGATAAAAAAAATCAGGAATTCAAGTCAATGGCTAAAACAAGCAATCAAATATGGAACTTAAAAATGTAAAAAAATCACTAACTTCAAATTTATAAAAAATCAAATTATTTAAACATGATACTGCTCTATTCTTGAGGATGAAGTGAGGTGAATTGAGATGGGCATTTATATATATGCTTTTGTGGGACTGTACATTGGTTAAAAAATTATAAGGAATAACTTCAAATGTATAGTAGGAGTATTAGATATGTTTTGAAATGTAAAGTATGTAAAGTATCATGGTCTCACAATATATATGAGTTGTAAGAAACAAAATTAAAAGAAATTAAATGATAAAGGGGCCTACCAATACTTCATTGTGGAATATTGTGTACTCACCAACATGGTGAAGAAGGAAATTTCTAATGACATATTTGCTGATTTCATGATAACAAGCCAACATAGTCCTGTTGTGTGTAAAATGTTTAGTTTTTTTCTTTTTTTTCTTTTTATGAAACAATGATACCCTTTCTTAAAATTAAATGTCCAAAAAGGATATTTATTGAAATATCAAAAAAGAGTTTTTTTCTAGTTGTTGGGTGTATTGTTAATCTTTTTATTTATTCATTTATTTTCTGATATTTTGCTGTGCAGGACTGCCTGCATCTCAGCAGTATCCTCACCCTCTCTTCCCTCAAACATCATCACCCTTTAGCCAGTGTACACAATGAAAACCATTGCCAGTAGAGGGCACTGAAGATACCAGACTGCAGTGGACTCTATCCTGGGTCCAGTATGGATTCTTCTTTGGCAAGAGGTGGCCCTGGTGGTATCCAGTGGCATTCTATTACCAGGACCACTGTCTGTGGGTAGGCTCCTACCGCATCCCATAAATGCACAGCTCAGGGATTTCCCTCTATGGTTCATGAGCCCAAGTATCACTCGTGATGAGAAATGCGTCTTGGCTCTGGGCTAGGGAGAGTGTCCTCCATGGGCCCCTTCCCCAGGTCCTGCTCCTGGTCTTGCAGGGAGTGGCAACTTCCTACTCTACTAACTGGTGATTTTGGGAGTCAGGTCTACTGATCCCATGTTAGATGTAACAGTTCATTACACCAAACTGTTTAAATCAACACATGGTTTTTAACTCTTGTTTGGATCTGATCTAGGTTATGCTGTACTTTGCCACATTTTCTAGGATTCTACCATAAAAGTAAAGTAAATTTGTGTTTGTTTTCCATTTATTATGTTCATATCTATCTATCTATCTATCTATCTATCTATCTATGGGTATCACTCCAACAAAGGAAAGTAAGAATGATGTTTTATTGTAATAAAAATAAAGAAAATATGATCAGCATATTGAAACATTTGCCTTTGTATAAAACATATTGATGTTCCAATATCTAGAAATCCTTGTATATGTACCCTTTAATATAGATATCTTTTAAAATATTTATTTTTAATATTTTTAATTATGTAAATGGTACCAAATCTCTTTTTCCACAAACACATAGTTATCAAACAAATCTGCTGTTTAGATTACTGAGTTGAGACTTAGGGAGTCCAGGGGACACCACCCAATGTGGGAAGAGTTCATGGAAAAGACATGGAGGTAACTCTTCTTCCTTCTTGGAGCACCACTCTCATGCAGCACTGCTTTGCAAGCTCACCATGTTTTGCTTCGACACTTCCTGCACTGATGTTTTGGACATCCATTCCTACCTTACAGTGTGAATTAACTGCCCTTTCTTCTCTTCTCTTCCCTGCAAGCCTGTCACAACCCAATACGTAAGCAAGGGTCTCTAACCAACCTTTGGCATTCCCCCCATCTCGTCAAATGCCACTCAAGGGGTGGGGTCTAAAGCGAGTGGCCTCTTTGGAGTATTCAGAGTCACCCTATAGCTATTAGATGTGGACGTGACACCTCTCTACATTTCTTATGTTAGCATATACTACTCCTAGCTTTGACTCAGTTTCTCCTTCACGGTGGGAGGTAGGAGCTTAGGTTAGTGGATGACAGATTTGATGCCCATGGTCTATAAGTTCTTTTTTTTTAATAGAAACTGCTTTGTACTTTTCTAGTAAATTCCTGATATAGGTGCATATAAAAGAGGGGTGGTTGGGACTTCCTTTTGTAGGCCGTAAGGGCGACTTGATGTACAGAGAATTTAAGGACCACAATACAGCCAATTAAAGGCTCTCCTTGTTTTCCCAATCTAAATGATTTTGGTGATATAAACACACCCACGCCAGGGCTGGGGCGCGCAGCTTCCCGGCTCTCTGGCAGGCTATTACCTTCTTCAGACTGAACTCTGTTACTGCTGCCAGACATTGTTGTGTTATGTCTTATAAGGAGACAGGTCAGAGGTGTGAAGATGCATGTTGGAACCCATGTTGTACCAGCATTGTTAAGGGTTGGCTTTTCATTCCTAATTCCTGCATGTGTGTGTGTGTGTGTGTGTGTGTGTGTGTGTGTGTGTATGTGTGCCTCTGTGTGTAGTTTTAATGGAGTAGGGTTTCACTGATCTTATTAAACTCATTGTACAACCAGACTGGGCTTCTACTTAAGGATCTTCCCCTGCCATACCCTCTCTGGAGCTGAGAGTCCAGGCACGAACTATCAGGATGGCTAGAGTTTTAATTATTGTTTTTTTTTTTTCAGTTGTGTATGGGGGGCATGACTGTGTGGATGTGTCTAGACTTATATGTGTGCTGGTGCTGATGGAGGTCAGACTTTTTGTCTTTCTACATTATTTTCCCCGGGAAAAGGTCTCTCATTGAATCTGTAGCGCAACGATTAGGCAAGACTAGCTAGCCAGCAAGCTCCAAGAAGCCTCTTCTACACACAAGCTGTTATGTCTATCCTTCTGCATGGATGCCAGGGATCTAAGCTCTGGTTGTTACCGCTATGTGGCAAAGACTTTGCAAACTGAGCCGTCTCCCAGCCTCTGTATTCTTAACTCAATTTAGGGTCGTTCCGAGTAGAATTCCCTGGGGCTGGTCATACCTATTAATGACAGGGTGTGGGGGTGGGTCTTACAAGACTGAAACCCCTTGGCTTTGAGGAGAGCATTTCCTGGTTCTACCAACAGGATAGTCTGATCTAGAGTCATCATTTGAACATGGTTCTTTGGAAGAGCTACCATCCCCACTCTTTTCTTTTAGAAAATATCCTACCGTCACCTTAGCTTTGGAGACAGGAGAACTGGGCTACGTGTGTAACTCATATCATTCTGGATAATCTCTGTACAGTGGAGGTAATATCACTTTGATCTGAGAATTGTTGAGAAGAGCGAGGGGACAGATAATTTTCAGTTTCTGGCCCACAATAACAAACAATAGCTTCCTGTATCCAATGCCCAGGTTAAAACTCACAGCCAGCTAGCTCCCTCTAAATTGCGAGGCACGCCATTAGTGAAAGATCTCGCCGCAGGGTTCAGTGAATTAGGAAGGGCTGCAGGCAGCCGGGCGGTGGTGGTGCACGCCTTTAATCCCAGCACTTGGGAGGCAGAGGCAGGCGGATTTCTGAGTTCAAGGCCACCAGCCTGGTCTACAGAGTGAGCTCCAGGACAGCTGGAAATACACAGAAAAACCCTGTCTTGAAAAAACAAAAAAAAAAAAAAAACAAAAAAAAACAAAAAAAAAAAAAAGGAAGGGCTGCAGGTTCGGCTGTTCTGGGCCCCCATCATCCAGCCTACGAGCTGAGGCGGCTGGGCAAGCAAGCTGGTTACTCAGCTCAGGAGGCCAACTACAGTTTGAGTTGCAGTTTGGAATTTCCTGGTTTTCGGGGGGTCTGGAGTCCGAACTTCCCCTGTGCAGCTTCTGCTGCCAGACCCACGCTGTAGACACGGTCATTTCCATCCGACCGCCCAGGGTGCGGCAGGAGAACCACCTCCCAGGCTGGGCCCTCCAGCTCTCTGCGCTGGCCAGGGCTGCCTGGGCAAGCTCCAGCAGCTCCTGCCTGTGCTGAACATGTGGTGTAGACAATCACAAGCTCAGTTGGACTGGGTGGAGTTCTGTCTGCCTGGGGAACGCAAGCAGGCAGGCAGGCAGGCAGGCTTTCACACCTCCCGTAATAAAAGGTTACTTATCCTGCCCCTGGGTTCTGAAATCCAGTCAAAGACACTGTGGCTCTCTTATCCCTTTATTGGTACTAGAATGGTCCTGCTGAGTGACTTAGGGTTCCCAGTTGCAACAAATAGAATCTATACCTGGCTAATGGAAACTTGCTTTTTTCTTTTCTTTTCTTTCTTTTTTTAAAAATCTTTTTCTTTTCTCTCTCTCTCTCTCTCTCTCTCTCTCTTTTTTTTTTTTTGGTAAATATACAGTGTATAGCCTAGCTTACAGAAACAAAGAGAAGTTGAACCGTCAGGCTTTGAGGACAGGATCCATGACAATTGGACTCATCTTGGCAGTTCAAACACATACAAAGTCTCAAAGAACTGTTCCAGACTGTTCCAGTGGCTCATGATGTTATATATTTTATTCAAGCTTCAAATTTCCTCCCACGAGGTAACCCAACTGGTTAGCGTAAAGAAGGGTCCCTGATTGACAAGTCACTTTTTCTTTTTCTTTCTTTTTTTTTTTTAATTTCCTGACATTTGGCATGATTAGTCGTTCCGATGATCAAACTCTTAGAACATACTTGTCGAAGACAAGCTCATAAACATAGAGAGCGGGCAGCAAACAGTGAGCCAGTTTCTAGAATTTCATCTTTGTTGAAAAAAAAGTTTAGTTATCATCAAGAATCTTCTCCTGGATTCTTTTTTACTGATGTCAATGTACAGCCAAGTTAAGCCTTGAGAGGTTATTCAGTGAATGGAGACATGTGATCTTTACAGGTAACTCCATGTATTAGGGGGAATAAGTCTGAGCCTCTTGTTCCATGGCCTTGTTTTATCTAAGCACAAGTCCTCTTACCTATCATTGTTGATCATCTGGACACATGCCACAGGCCACCCATCGGGAATCTGAACACTAAGGGCTCAACAAGGCATCCTCATGGGACTCACAATTTATTACTTCCAACGCTGAGAGCATACCTCTGCACTTCCTTATAACTAGAGAGTCTTCAGCACAGTTATTATTTCTTCCAGCTAACATTGCACATAAGGACATCTCTGTGCGTATAGGAAGTCTTCGTAGCAAATATTTTCCTGATAGGGACTGTAGAAAAAAAATCATCATTGTTTCAAGATTTTACCAAGCTGTAAATCACAGCTTAGCTCAGCTGCGTCTCACATCCAAACAAAACCAGAAAAACAAAGCAGAAAGATTCCTTCCTGGGCCACAATTCTTGAGCACTGGTCAAATGCATCAATCAAGGATGTGTGTTCTTCAAGAAGCATAAAAGACGCTGTTCTTGGCCAGTGTGGGTGTGTTGAAATGCTGTTTGGTTGGGTGAGCACAGCCTGCTGTGTTTTTGCTTATTCAGCCTGAGATTGCTTCAAGAATTGCAAGACTATTAAAGACACATTGATAATATGTAAAAGAGACATTTGTGCAGGTTGCTGAGTTAGACAGGAAACATAAGGCCTTTGGCTGTGTCTAGTTCTGCCTGAGATGAGGAGAGTTGCTTTTTCTGAAGATAGATTGTGTGACATGTCATGTTCAATTAAATAAAAAGGCCCCCTCCCACCCCAACTTTACTCTATAAATCAGAGTTCAGACCTCCAGCAATCTAAAACATATGGAAAAGTCCACAGGTGAACCATTTACTTAGACTTAGATGGTCAGAAAGCAGAATCCACAAAATCAGTAATGGGTGAGCTGGCATATCTATGCAGAGAAAAAAAAAAACACAGACGATGGAGATGTAAGGGAGAGATCTCTTTGGTATAGGGTCTCTCCCCAGGGCATCATTAGGAAGTTGACTTGAAGAAGATGATGGGGGTTGTTTGAAGAACTCAGCATTTGCTGCTCTTAGCCTTGCTTTGTTAGTAGTCTTTGTTCTCTTCTGTGCTCTGGGCCTGAGCAATATAGCCCACAGTCAAGAACTCAGCAGTTCTAGGGGGTTGTGCTGGGATACAGAAGGATTGGGGATAAGCCGACTCTTGCTCCTATTTTGGAAGAACTCCCTGTGTTTCAGAAGGTCTTACGTGGAGGGGAGATAGGCCAGCCCCCATTAGTCACCAGAAGAAGTGCACAGGCAAATGTGATGCAAAAATCCCAAGAGAGAAAAATACTATCCAAACTCCACACATGCGAGCCTCAGGGCCCTGGCTAACTGCGTTGGAGGAAGCATCCCAAGATGCCAAAGCTGGGGTTGCTTGACTTACAGATAACTAGCAAGAGATGCTCATACCCAAAAGGGTATGCCTCCTCTCAAGGAGGAGACAGGAACACACCATGTTACTTTGCACTTAAAAAGCCCAGAGGAAGGTATGCAGAGGTGCCTTGCTTGGGCAAATACATTCAAATTGGGAGTCTTAACACTTTGTATCCTCAGCCTGGCAGCCTGTGACACATGTAGGAATTACTATCTTCTCTGCTCCTTCTTGCTTTTCCACCTTATTCAGCATCGGGAGAGAAGGGACAAAGCACGGCCCATGGAGTCAGTGGCAGGGACTGGGCTGGTCACTGGCATTGAGGAGTGCCCACCCAGCACTCTATTTCCATTTTATTTCAAAGCCATTTCTGTGGGTTAATGAAGACGTAAGCTTCCAGCCCCAGCCACACTATGTAAAAGAACTACTTATTGCCTGTTCCATCTCACTGACTTTTATGGTGATACTTAAACCAAAATGGTGAACTATTACACTTCATAGCCTGCAAATAAAAGCAGGATGTTAAAAAGTAGGGGCCGTAACCCCTGATCGTGTGGAAATGGCTTGTAATCTTAAGATGACTTTGTTCAGCTCCCCAGGGCCAGGGCCTAGGGCACTGTGTCAGGCACGGGCCATGAATCCCTGGAGTCTCTCTGCTCAGCCCCTGTGCTGGGGTGAAGCAAGCATCCTTTAGGAGCCTCATGATGAAGAATATATAACAGTTTGATTACAAATGGCTAGGGAACCAGTAGAAAACACAAAAGCAAGACAGAAGACTTGTTTACAGGGCAGTGGGTGGGAAGGCCTCCTTGTAAGAGCCCTGTTTCTTTTACAGGCCTCGGTGGCCCTCAGCATGTCCTCATCTCCACTGCTAGAGTGATCAAGGAAGACTTGGAACCCAGTATGAGCAATACTAACCTAGCTTTCCTTAAAGGTATCTATTTTCTGGTCACTTAAACTTAGGTTCAATTACTGGTTTTCTTTTCACATGTGTGTGTGTGTGTGTGTGTGTGTGTGTGTGTGTGTGTGTGTGTAAGCCAGGGGTTGATCCTTGGTATCTTCCTTGATCGAGTTTTCCCCATATTCCATGTCGAAAGTTTTCTCAAACAAAATACTCACAGGAGCAATAAGGGAGACAAAGTGTGGAGCAGAGACTAAAGTAAAGGCCACCCAGAGACTGTCCCTTCCTGGGGATTCATCCTATAAACAGTCACCAAACCTCGACACTACTATGGATGACAAGAAGCATATACCAAAAGGAGCATGCCATGGTGGTCTCTGGAGAGGCCCTGCCAGAGCCTTACAAATACAGAGGCAGATGCTAACAACCAACTATTGGAATGGGTATGGGGTTCCCAATGGAAGAGCTGGAGGGTGGTCCAGTGGAGCTGAAGGGGTTTACAGCCCCATGTGAAGAACAATGATTATGGCCACCCAGATGCCCCAGGACTCCCAGGAAGTAAACCATCAACCAAGGGGCTCACATGGTTCCAGCCAAAAATGTGACTGAGGAATGCCTTATTGGGCATCAGTGGGAGGAGTGGTCCTCGGTCAGGTGAAGGCTCAATAGATGCCCCAACAAAGGGAAATCAAGCGGGGGAGGTGGGAGTGGGTCAGATGGAGGGGCATATACGTGGAGGTGGAGGCAGGGGGTGAGAGGAGGGGTTGAGGGTCTTTGGGGAGGGGGGGATCGGGAAAGCTTTTACCATTGGCAATGTAAATGAAGATAATATTCAATTACAAAAAAGAAAGGTTTCTCAATCAAACCCTGAGTTCACCAATAAGGTTAATCTCCATATGGTTGTTTGCATGGGATCCCCAGTCTTTGCCTTCTGCGTGCTGGAATGACAGGTGGGCTGTTACACTCACCCAACATTTATTTGAGCCCTGGAGATCTGTACTCTGCTAGCTTTGCTTTCAACACTGAGTTAGCTTAGCCCCACCTACTTGTTTAAGTAAGAAGCATGGGGGACACACCAAGAAGCTCAATAGTGTCTTAGTTTGTGTTCCACACAGCACAGGCACAGAAGGAAGAATTCAGACACAGCAGGGTGTTCAGGACCTGACCCCCATCACTTGTGATGAAGAGGTGAAGTGTGAGACAGGGAGGAAAGGGGTAAGTAGTCAAGGAGGAGAGGGTGGGGCAAGGGACATCTCCAGGAGCCTCAGAGGCTGGGAAGAAGCTTCCCCTGATAGGAGGCAGATTTGCTGACTGAGCCCCAGAAAGCCTAGTAGCCACAGCATGGGTATGAGGGTTTGCTTCAAGGGACAAAGGATCTTCTCCAAAGGGAAAAAAGAAGGATGAGGTAGGGAGGGAGAGAGGGAGAGAGAGGGAGGGGTAGAAGGAGAGAGTGGTGAAGAGGGAGACTGGAAGAGGGAGGGAGGGAGAAGAGTGGAGGAGAGGAGGAGGGGGTAGGAGAGGGGAAGAGGGTATATAAAATAATAAATTAACAAAACGAAACAATATTGGTGCTTACTGTTAAAGAAATGAAACCCAAATATCACTCCCCAATGAGAATTCCACGAGCCAGTCTCTCATGTGGAAACACATTTTGTCCTGTCTTCGGTTTCTCTCTTTTTGTATGAGTACATCATTATGTGGCTAAAAAAAAAAAACAATATAAATGAGTTCATTATAGGAATTCTCATATCAACATCGTCTAAATACAAAGTTATTTAGCCTGTACACAATTATTCTAAGCAGAGAGTGTGTCGTGATGGCATCTAAACGGCTTGCATTAAGCTATAAGGTGCGTGTGAGTATGTATGTGCAGTGTGTTTATAATCTGGGGTGAATGTATGAATAGATTTGACCCTTCTCATTCTCTGGGATAGTTTCATATATTATCCTTAGAAAGAATATACCCTAATTTATTTTGTGATCTATTTTAATAAACTAGGCCAACTCATTAAAAATTACAAATAATTAAAGCCCGCAATTTATGGAAACTACAATAACATTTAATTTGATGAGCTCGTCTTTACAGATGTTTGCACAGTTAGCTGCTCAGAACTGGATGAAATGACCTGGGGAAATGAGGAAGGGCTACACAGCTGGGAGGCCTGTCTTTTGCATTTTGATCTACGAGTCCAAACCTAAGGAACTTTTACCAAGAGTTACCCCAACCTAGATTTTACGATCTCATGGGTTCTGTTGTTTGGTCTCCTCAAAGTGGATCTCAGGGGCTCTAGTGCAGTTGCAATACTACCCTGTCATCAAGTCTGTGGCTATCAGAAGGCCATGTGACCTGGAAAAAGTCACACAACTCTGAACTCTTCTCTGGAGTTCAATTACACAACTCACCTCCCCAAAGGTTTATAGAGACATTCACCAAAAGGTTCTTTGTGAAGGGAGCTCAGCCTGGTAGAGATATTCAACAAATATTGTCTGCCAGTACTAAACACAAAACCAACCAACAACCAACAACAAAACAGACACTTCCCCTGTGTCAGGTCCCATGTCCAAAGAAAACAGAAAACAGGCATCAGTTTCATCGTTACATAAAACGACTTCATATTCATACAGTATCTGGCCACACTTGCTTTATATCTTCTGAGCTCAGACTTAGGCACAGCAGGAACTTCAGACACATGGTCTTGGTATAGTGACATGGATGATGTCACTAACAGCTGTTTTCTATTCCTTCTCTATGCACAGGTTTCCTTGCTTTGACAGCCCAAATCTTATTTTCTTCCTTTAGCTCAATGGTTCTCAACCTTCCTAAGGCTTCGATCCTTAAAGTTCCTCATGTTGGAGTGACCCCCAACCGTAAAATAATTTTGTTGCTACACCATAATTGTAGTTTTGCTACTGCTAGGATCATAATATAAATATCTAATATGCAAGGTATAAGATATTTGACCCCAAAGGAGTTATAACCCAAACGATTTGAGGAGAGAAAGCATTCTGAGACAAAGAAACTAATAAAATGCCTTTGAGTTCACTTTGTGTTGGTGATGGATGGGCAGGGGCTTTGCCCCTAGGAGTGGTTATTATGTCCAGTGAGAAGCAACTAGAGAAAACTTCTTTTTTCCTTTGCAAGTGGTTATCAGTTGGTGATAGCTTCTGGTTAGAGACAGAAGCTTGTGTCCACTTCCCCTCTCGGATCTGGGATTCCACCTGGCTCAGACCCACACAGACATCAGCTCAACTTCTCTGTGTTCAGTGAGGTGCATAGGTACTGTCTTCAGGTTAGGTAGGGCCTTAACCATCAGTTTGTAGAGAGCAACCAATCACCTTGTCAATATCCTGAGTTGTTTCAGGCTGTCCAGAAGACATCTTATTTCTGGAACTGGAGGGTTCATTTGGTAACAAGAGATGTCTAGTTGGGGTGTTATCGCCTCCATTATTTGGTGATTCCACTTAGATTTCTTCCATATACATGTATATATTTTAAGAAACTTCTATTATATTGGCTTTCCACTTGGCCCCCTCAAATGACCCTTAGCTTCAGCTGTCCCTCCCAGTATTCCATGCTTAATCCCTTTTCTTTCCCCTTCCTTGTTCAATCCTCCCATTGTATCCTCCAAGCCCATGTCTATCCATAACTATTCATTCTTTAATCCCTTCCCAGGGAGATCCCTCCCTCCCTCCTAGTCCCTTACTATATATCTAACCTCTGTGGTCATAGGGATTGTAACCTGATTATAGAAGTCTTAACAACTAACATTCAAACACAAGTGAAAACAAACCACATTTGTCCTTTTGGGGTTGGGTTACCTCACCCCGGATGTTTTTTCCCCCTAGATCCATCCATTTGTTTACAAATTTTATTTTTTTAAATAGTGTAGTAATATTCCATCTTGTAAATATACCACATTTTCTTTATTTGTTCTTCCAGTGATGGACATGTTGGCTATTGCCAATTTTTGGCTATTATGAAAAACCAGCAGTGTACATGGTTGGGCAAATGTCTCTGTCATGAGATGTGGAGTGCGTTGGGCATATGTCCAAGAATGATATAGCTGGAATTTGAGGTAGATCTAGTTCCAAATTCCTGAGGCACAGCCACACTGATTTCCATAGACTCTGCAAAAGTCTGCAGTCCCGCTGGTGACAGATGGGTGTTCCTCTTACTCCACATCTTCGGCAGCATAAGTTGTTGCTTGTTTTATTGATCTTGGCCATCCTGACTGGTGTAAGATGAAATCACAAGGTAGCTTTGATTTGCATTTCCCTGATGACTAAGGATAGTGAACATTTTCTCAACTACAGCTCAACTCTTTTTGTTTTCTCTTCTGAGAATTCTTTGCTTAGATCTGCATCCCATTTTTAAATTGGGTTGTGTACTTGATGTCCAGTGTTTTGAGTTCTTTATATGTTCTGACTATTAGGCCTCTACTGGATTTGTAGTCGCTAAATGTTGTTCCCATTCTGTAGACCGCCATTTTGTCCAAAGAATAGTGTCTTTTTCTTGGCAACATTCTTGATCAACAAAACTGGAAACAACTTTTTTTGTCTTTATATGCCTTATTTATTTGACTTTCAATGGATTCTTTGTGAGTTTGCACATCATGCATATCTCCCCACCCCTTCGTATTTGCCTCTCCACCCTTGCAACCTTCCCACCAAAATAAAACAAGAGAAGTGTCCACATCCATGGGACAGTTGCTCTCTGAATCTTTATGGCTGGTGAGTCTGCAATGGCTGACCAGTGAGCCCTAAGGATCCTTCTGTCTCTATACCCCAGTGCAGAGATTATAGACTCATACCGCCATGCCTGGCTTTCTAGCTGGATTCTAGAAATCAATAAACATTTTACAAACGGAGCCATCTTCACAGACCTCATACATTCATTTTAAAAATGTTTTTTTCCCATAGCCTATTTTATTTACTTGCCAGATACTTTGCTGCTCAGTTTTAGAAGGCAATCCTAAGCTTGAAGCAAAAGATTGTATTTATCAATATTACTCATTATTGGAATAATGTGATTTAATTATCTGCCAGGTGACATTTTTATTGCAAGTCAATCTTGTAGTGAGCATGCATGCATGTATGCGTGCATGCGTGTGTGTATGTGTGTGAGCTCATGCATGTGCATGTTTGCACGTCATGTTTAGAAATTCTGAAGATGTGCAACTTTATAAAAGAAAAAAGATAACTTCAAAAGTTTAAAATTCTTTGCTGCTTAATAAAGCATTTTTCATTATTATCTCATCCTAAAAGCAACATGTTTTTGCATTTAATATTCTTCTATAAAACTAAACACACTGATGACAACTTGTAAGTAGCTTTGCTCACTAGTGATTTTAACTTTCTTTTACCTTTTTGTTGTAGTCTTGATGGAAAGGTATATGAGTTTTATGTGTGGGGCTGACTTTATAATTTTGAATAAGATTCTAGTTTACCAGTACTAGACTCAAAATTACTCTGAAGGTATGGGTTCCACAATGAACACATTTATTGCTCTCTCTCACATGCTGCTGTTAGTGTATAAAAATAGTTTTATCTGCATTTCATGTGGTAAATTCCAGAAGGAAAGAGATGCTAGAAACATCTGGACTGTGTGGAAACCCTCACACACCAAATAATACCTCTTAACACCCAACTTCGAATCCTTAGCAAGGTTTCCCCTGCTTCTCCTAACACAATCTGCTGATAAAGGAATACTCTGTTGTTTCTTTCCATATTGTTTCTTTGCATGTTTCAGATGTTTCTCTTGTAGTAGGAAGATTGAATATTTCCCCAATGACATATTTTTCCAACTTTGTTTAGTAAGCACGAAAACTCAAAGTAGATCTCTAAACACAACCATAAGTTTAGGCAAGTTGTCAAGCACTTCAAAGAGCCTCATGTGACTTAAAACAACATGTCTGGGAAAAACAAACAAACAAACAAGGTCCTGTGTGTGTGTGTGTGTGTGTGTGTGTGTGTATGTACTAGAAACTTTATTTTCAAATGTCTTGAAAATAGTGCTTAATTGTGTGGAAGATTTGATTTACTTATTTTTAAATGTGTGTGTGTGTGTGTGTGTGTGTGTGTGTGTGTGTGTTTGTATTTTGCATGCATGTATTTCTGTGCAGCATGTGTGTGCTTCATGCTCACTAAGGCCAGTCCAGGGCATAGGATTTCCTGGAATTGGACTTACAGATAGATGGTCGTGGGCCACCAGAACCAGGGTCTTCTGCAAGAGAAGTATCAGCCACACCCTTGGCTGTTCTGAACTACTGAGCCATCTCTCCAGCCCCCTTATGTGGATTTTGTTTATAAGCTTGTTGATGACAGATCACAATGTTCAGTTTAGGGAAGATCAAGGGAAAGAAGACATGGCAAAAGGGCAGGACACTGAAGTTAAAGTTGGGCAAGTGTGCAGAGAAACAGCGAGAAGAGATTTGAAAGAAAGACTCACAGTGATTCCTAATGCTACTTTATCAACTACACCCACTGGCAAAATCTATTTTCATCTAAAGAAAAGTCAAAACAAAATTTATTCTCCTCATAAGGAAGAAAACAAGTGGGTTAAGTGTATTAATTCAGTTGCTGAGGTCTCCTTAGAAAAACATGAGGCAGTCGGGAGCTGTGAGCAGAAAAACCCATCAAAATTGTGTTCTTCTGATTTCTCATTTTCAATGTTAGCCAGAGCGTTGGAAATCTCTCTTGCACAAATCTCCTCCTTCTGATTTCTTCAAACCACCAGTCCTTAGCACTGATGGCCTCAGGTCTCCAGGGGCGTCCTTGTCTTTTCTTGCTGGCTTGTTATCATCTTGGGGTCTCATTTATACTATCAGTGTCTGCCAGCCATCCTTAAGTAAGAAGAAAATGCTTTCTTTCTTTGATCTTCCAACAGGAGTCCAGAACACATGAGGGAGGGGGTGGTGGCTAGAGAAAATGACAACATTGTAAGTTCTCTGGGTTGCCAGAGAACTGAAGAGCCTCTTGAACGGTTTTATTTTCCTTTGTCTTATAATAAACAACAGAAGTAGAATCCTTGTCGTCATCATCTTTATCCTCCTCATCATCATCACCATCACCATCATCACCATCATCACATGAACAACACACAGAACAAACTTTAATTCTTTCAAGAAGACATGTGTGTGTGTTTAAAAAGAGGCAATGGAAGGCATCATCAGTCTCGGATGTGGGTTCTGAACAATGACTATGGGGTCTGTAAAGGGCACTGGACAAGGGACTATAATCCATAGTTCTCATGTTATTCCTGTCTGTGCCTCTCTCACTTCCATCAAAACACAAGAAGGGTGGAGCAAGAGACTCAAAAGCAATGTAAGCCGCCCCAGTGAGGCATCTGTCTGACTCTCTCTGGACTATCAGTTGTCTGTGGTTGGGTGCCTGCCACCAGCTGTGCTCGCCGACGAAGCTCTCCTTCCTCACATTTATTTATTTCCCACATTGTGTTTGTTTCCAATAAACATAGAAATTTACTTTCCAAAGTTATACATTTCTTCTTGGTTTTAATAAATGAGTGAATGAATGCTAGGAAGGCCTCTTCGAAGCAAAGAGGATACTTGTGTTCATCATCCTTCCTGACCTGTCAAGCTTCTTACCCTGTCTTTGTTTGGCTTGGTGGCTTTGACAGAGTCTAGAATCTTGGCTTCTTTGTCCCTATACCTAGAATCCAGAAGTACCAGCTTCAATTCAGAACAACATGACCCCCTTCCTGCACACCTTCACCAACACAGACCCACCTGAAAAGTCTACTCTGCCGTTCCGTACACATTTTCTACACAACATACAATTTCATTTATCAGCCACATTTAATGTTTGGCCAA
Organism: Apodemus agrarius; assembly: GCA_964023405.1. NCBI lineage: Eukaryota > Metazoa > Chordata > Mammalia > Rodentia > Muridae > Apodemus > Apodemus agrarius. The sequence continues at coordinate 19,608,840 of OZ030008.1, forward strand.
GGTGGGCTTCTGATTTCTTTTCCTCTTCTCCCTTCCTTCCTCCCTCTTTCTCCATTTCCATTCAGGTTAATTTATTTGATTACACGCAATGCACTGCAGCCATGTTAAGACACCAACTGAGTTTCCACTTGGAGGCTTGGAGGAAAGATTACCATTAAAATGTGACTTCCATCCACTCAGCTGAAATTACTATTGATTGCCAAAGAAAAATATTTGTGCTGTGAAGCTGGGAGCTATGATGTTGAACCATATTAACATAATGTTAGCATAGCTACGGGTGTTTAGTAGCACGCAATCAGATTTGAAATGAACGTTGATTATAGATGGAGATTAATGTTCACATATTCATAGGAACACAATGAGAAGAGCAATTTCCTTTCTACTACAGATCAATGGTTTCCCCATTCAATTATACAGCTGTAATAATTGCATTATGCTGAAATATTTCTTAATGGCTAATTTCTTTCCTTTTGTGCGTGCATGTGTGTGTGTGCATATGTGTGCTGTGGTCTTTTGTCAGTGATAGCTTCTGCAGCCGGGAGTACCGCATAAGATGTTTTAATCACTGGTGCCATTTTGCAAGCTTGGACCAAGCCAGTAATTTCCCTCTTTCCTCCTCCTTTACTATCCTCTCTTATTAGTGCTCAGAATTGCTTCCTGGGTGATTGAAACAGGGAGATTTGCCTCAAGTCGTTTCTGTTCTTGTTTAGAGTGAGAAGATAAAAACAGAAACCTACATAGGTTGCTTAGTCCATTTTGCATCTTTGTTGGAGATCCTTTAGGGAATAAAGAAGTGAAGACCTATTACAATTATGTGTAGGATGATCCTCTCTCCTCTTTTTGAACACACACACACACATACACAAACACAGAGGGAGACACACACTCACACACACATACACACACACACACACAGAGAGAGAGAGAGAGAGAGAGAGAAAGAGGGAGGGAAGGAGGGAGGGAGGGAGACACACACACACACACACACACACACACACACAGAGAGAGAGAGAGAGAGAGAGAGAGAGAGAGAGAGAGAGAAATATGAGGGGATTAGTTTTATCCCCTTCTGTGGATTCCAAAATCTATAGATGCTCAAATCCTTTACATAAAATGACATACTATTTGATTATAACATATACCCTAATTTTAAATGTATGCCATGAACCACATCTTATAATGCCTTATGTAATGTAAATCTTATGTAAATCATTGCCATTGTTAAGGGGATAATGACATGAAAATTCTTCGTATCTTCAGTTTTCTTTTGAATATTTTGGATCCATGTTTAGTTGATACAGACAGGATATAGTGGGATAACTGCATGGGGAAAATAATTTTGAGACCATTCACTCACTAAGACGCAAATAAAAATTCTGGAGTCCTCTTTAATTCTCCAAGCATATCTTTGCATCTTAATGAGACATTGATGCATATATTTTAACAGTTAAAATATGAATTCTAAATGTATTTTTATCCTAGAACTTAGGAAGTAAAGGAAGACGGATTGCTGTGAATTTAAGGAAAGCCTTGGGTACATTGTGAATTCTAGGCCATCCTGGGCTATAATGAAACCTATCTCAAGAACATCCTATAAGTTCATACATGAATAAGTAAATAAATAAATAAATAAATACAATTTAAAATGATTCTGTAAACACTGTGTATGTGATCTGAGCAGAAGCTGATCTTTGTTTCTGAAAGCATTGATGTCCTCTCACTTCTGGCTACATGTCCATGGACATGCGACTAATGTTCTCTTCAGAGGCGCATCATCTCATGGTAGAGTCACGACAGATTGTCCCATGACTGGAAGACTGATAGGTAAGAAGAAAAAGTCTGCTGAGGAGAAGGGAGAGCTTTAAAAAGTAGGGGGGGGTCTTAGGGGTACTGATGCCTAAACTAGCACTTGGAAGAGGAACTGAGCCACCTTGGTTGGGAAACAGCATGAGAGATAAAGGGGTCTTTCCAGTTATGGATGCACCCTCATTGAAGTTCATATTATCCACTAATGCTTATACTTTATTTATTATAAACATATCTTTATGCTTTCTTCATTATAAACTATGTCTTCATATTGTATTTTACCTCCTCTACTTCTCTGCATTGACTGTTTATCCAACTCCAGTTAATGTGTAATTCTCCTGGAGACTAAGGGGACAATACACATGACACATAACCCCAAACTTTCCTGAGCCCTATGTCCTTTCCCATCTGGCCTCTGCTCTCGTGTTTTGGACACCAAGTCTCTTTCTCAGTGTTCAATGCCATCTTCACATATACTGCTTTGGTGTGGGCACAGATCTTTCTTGGCCATGTCCTACCAATTCCTACCAACTCTTCCAGGTCCATTTTGTCTCAAAAGTCAATGTAAGCCTAGAAGTCTCTTTGCCTTACTACAGATTAGTTTAGAAGAGTTTCTGCAGTTGGTTCGCTCCATACAGAGAACAGCTGGTAGATTTCGTAAGAGACTGCAAACCTTCCCCACTTGTGAAAAGGATACATCAGAATAGACAGCCTTCTGTCTTTATTTCTGAATATAAATGTACATACTGGTCTATAATACTATGATATGGAGATGGGAAAGCAGAAGAGTGAAAAGAACTTGGGTCTTTGATGAAGTGTCTAAGTCTTTTGATGACCTAAAATTAGGCTCTCTCTAATTCCCTGAATTACTTCCATTTCCCTTTGGCTTTTCATTCCTCCAGCTGAAGGTGTCCTTGAAACTTCCTTTGTCTGCTAATCACCTTGAGGCCCCTGACCCACCACTGTTTTCCCTCCTTTTAGTCTTTTGCTTCCTGCCCCATCCCTTTCCTCTCCTTCTTTCTCATTCTTTGGAAACCAGGTATAGTTCTACATTTATAACTGGGTATGCTGTTGCTACCCAGCCTGACTTTTTTTTTAAAATACTTATTTATTTAATATACATTCACACACTATAGCTGTCTTCAGACATCCCAGAGAAGGGCATCAGATTCCATTACAGATGGTTGTGAGCTACCATGTGGTTGCTGGAAATCAAACTCAGGACCTTGGGAAGAGCAGTCAGTGCTCTTAACCTCTGAGCCATCTCTCAAGACCCCCCCCCCAGCCTGACTTACAATGTTCCTCTGTGGTCTTTGTAGCCTCTTCCCTCGAGTCACTCCTAACTGATCCTTATTAAGACTCCAACAAGCATATATTTAAAAGGACAAGCATATATTTTGAGGACCTCCATTGTAGGAACAGTCTTCTTGTTAATTAAATGAATTTATAATTAGACAACTAGTTTCCACCAGGAAGGAACAGCACATCTTTAAGCAGGTAGTGAGGCTCTTTCAACCTCAATTTGTCTATCTGGAAAGAAAAAATAACATCAACTACATCAAGAAATTGACAGCCTATTTGTCAATGTAAAACATGAGAGCCCATCTCAGAAGGAGAACTCAATGGATTCCGTTTTCCCAGAGGAACTCAAGCAGAAGGTTTTCTTCTTGCCTTTTGCCACTTGGTCCTTGCTCCCTTCTCAGCCTTACCCTCTTAAATGTGTTCAGAAGGATTTCAGAGGTTATAACTCATGGCCATGTTCTTCTCACTGGTGTTAACATGGGATTCATATATTTGTAAATTGACAGTTTCATTGCTTCCTCTCAACACACCCAACAGCAAAATCTTTCCAATATGGACCTGCCCCTGATGGACAATTTCAGTAAATAATATGTCCATGGCACAATAGTTTTTGATCACATAGATGTATGTATGTACACACATGCATAGACTATATTCTTTGTGCATATGTATATATACATGTATACATACATATATGAATATGATATAAAATAAGTTAAAAATGATTATATATTACTCTCACTAGAAATATACACACATGTTTATATGGAATGCAATTTTCATTCTACCAAAGATCAATTATTTCTTTAATCAATTAAGCAGCTATAATAATTGCATTATGAGTGTGAAAATGTGAGGTTTTAGAATCCCTGGCTAATAAGAATTATTTGGATTTTCTTCTTCATGAAACATGCATCAAAGTGTTCTAAAATGTTACATTATCCCCGTGTATGAGGAGAGGGCTGCAGGATTGAGAGGATGAGGGAGTACATGAAAGGGTAAATACTGGAGATCAGTAAAACATACGTGATGATAAGTGCCTCATTAGAGACCTAAAATTCCAAAAAAGAAAGCACCACAATTTCCCAGTTTGTTTGTTTGTTGTGTGTGTCTGATTCTTTCAGGAGCAGAGTGTCTGCTGAATGTAAACCAGTCCTCACTTCCACCAGCTGGGTCTGTGTCTCAAGTCACAAGAAATTGGTTTCCAGGTTCAGTTCACATGAACGCATGCATGCATGTGCATGCACACATGCACACATGCACATTTGTGGTTGTTAGCCTAGCAACTACCAATACTGGAAATCATGACTTAGAAGTGAAAAAGATCTTTGTTTGCTTTTAGGTCTTGTTGTTTCTTCTTGTTTAGTCTTTGAACATTTCCTTATGTTCTTTGTGCCTCTGTTTCCACACCTACTTAGCAAAAACAGTACTTGTTCCTACTTTATGATAATTTGCTATCAAATCAGTGACACAAATGGTCTGGTATAGATTCCTACACAAGGCAGATAAAAACCCGTCAGTGGTGTGCCTGCTTATGTGAGGTTGTAATTACTGACATCCCTTCTGCTGTGCAAAACAGGAAACTGAGCTATGAGTGAGTCAACTAAACTTGTCTAAGTTTCTTTGCCAGGGAAGAGATTTTGACTGTATTTGAAGCAAGACAATTATTTGTTTCCACCATTTATTTTCCTAACTATGAGACATGTCACTTCTGGAGTAAAATGTTAAAGTAGGGGGCTGAGCTCTTTGCAATCTAAAAGTTTTAGATCTCATCATGCAAGTTAGCCAAACATCTCAGGAATGCCTTGGTCTGGCATTTTAAGCTCCTAATGATTTTACTCTAATCTGTCTGGTCACTCTTATCCCCTGAGATATCTTATAAGAACCTTCCCCAACTCCTCAGTTGTTTACAAACACAACTTTTAAATATACACAGATCTATTCTTGTTGAAGCTAGGATTCAGTAGAATGTATTCAATATAGTCCAAATGCTTGTGGCCTTCACATCTAAATTTATGAATTTATTTCTGAAAAGTCCAAGACACCAGAAATCTCCAATCGCTGGGGCTGCTTACTGTAGACTAACTGGAGCCAGAGCTGATGTGAAGTCAGTCCTTATGAGGTGAGGGCATGGTTCAGGTCTTCCATTTAACCTGGTCTAAGTTTTGAAATGATCAAAGTCAAGCCATAGGGCAGAAGAGGTGGTCTTAAGATCCACACATTCATCATACAGCCTCAGATCATTGGATATGGGATAATAGAAAGCTGATAGAACAGCCTATAGAGAAGACTCATGGTAAGTTGTAGGCATAAAGAAGTACCACCCATTCCTGCTGTAGATACTGGGTTTGTTCCTCTTCTGTATGACTTCCTCCTGACAGTCTATTTTCTGTTGCTGTCACGGAATAGCTGTGCCCAAGAATGGATAGTTTATTAAGGGAAAGAGATTTATTTTGGCTCATGGTTCCAGAGGCTGGGACCCATAAGGATATAGTGCCAGATTATCTTGGCTTCTCATAAGACACTTTCCATTCATAGTTGGGAAGGGGAAGGGGAGGCGTGTGTGAAAGAGAGAACATGATGGATATATATGCTGTATTGGGTCTCACTCTTGATTTGAGGTAGCTATTTTAGTCCCACAAGAATGTTAACTCACTGACTACTATAAGAGAAACAGCGTGGGTGATATAATGGGCATGAGATGTTGCTCATTTTATGCTGGAGTTAAAGAAGAGCTCTATGCTTAAAAGTCAGTGTGCAGGTGGGGGTGTACACACAAATAGTGCAGAACAGTCAGATCCTAAAAGGACTCATTCCCTCCATGAAGGCTGTAGAGAGGCTCCAGGATGCACAAGGCATCATTACAGATATCAAGGGCATGGCTCTATTATTTTCTTATAATACTAGATATACACAAATTACCCCACATTTGTGTTTAATTAAATGACCATAGTTCCAGAAAGAAATCCTAGTTTTATTTGTCACCAAGTTAAAACCTCTTATCTAATGGAAGAAAACGCAGTTCCTGCTTTATTCTGAGGCAGAGACTGGAAAGCTAGTCCTTTAGATTAGATCAAGAACATTTTAGACTTGGTGGGTCATCAAGTCAGTGTTATAACTGCCCAAATTCTGCTGTAGTAGGACAAAAGCAACCATAGACTACCTGAAAATTCATGACTATATAGGAATAACTGTTTTCCAGTAAATGTTTATTTAAAAATAAACACATGGTAAGATGAACTTGGCCTGTGTTGCATAATTATAATTCCTCATAATACCTAGCATATGATTTGTGGTCATTTTGATTTTAATACTTCAATGTAGTTTAATGCATCCTAATATATACTACATGCTTTATTCAATAATCAATTTGAATAATATAGAAAACACATAAAACATATATACATATATATTTTACATATACATATACAAAATATATGTTTCAAACATATAGAAAAGACTCTCTTGGCTTATATCTGGCTGAAAGCCACCCTTGTGCTTATACTGAAAGGTGGCTTTCTGTGGATTTGCATAGGGTTATGGAATTTAGTGTAAAGTTTGCTAAGAGCTCTTACCAGAACTTGGAAGAAAGCTAGAAGCAGCTGGCTTGGCATTTCCAAACTGGAGGTTGTAACTGGAAGACAGTAAAGTAGAAGCCTTGATTACAAACGAAGGAAAGTTACCCTCAGTACTGTTTCCCTTCCTGGCTGAGAAAACTCCAGGGCTTTTTCTCACAAAAGATAAGACATCTCTAGAAATAGAATGTCTTTCAGGATGAGTTTTAGCACTTTACACTGGGAAATGAATATGTTCCTGATTGTGTATTCTCCAGTTTTCTCCTCCACATCTAGCTGTCTCTAATCTAGCGCCACCCCATGTGTTATTGACAACTCTGACAATATAGCCCCAGTCACTTGCATGAGTGTGCCTGGCAGCTGGCTAACTGATCAAATGCAGGGACACTGGCTGGAGATCTACACCTAAGAATGGTAGGAGTATGAAAGGGTGGGCGCCAGTTCTTCCTTCCCATTCCCCCTCTTTAGCCTGGAGGTCACATCAGGTGAGGTGGATTCAGTTTGTTGAGCTATGGACAGGAGGAGGCCTTAACAGCTTATCTTTATCCCCCTAGTAAAATATTTTGAACTAGGAGTACTTGAGTCTATTTCTGTACCTAATTCATGGACCTCTTAAAAAGGAAGATGAAGCTGATAATGTCCTTTGTATTAAAGGAGATCATAAGTGCAAAGCCTGAAATCTAAAATATTGTGGGCACCAAAGAAATAGCTGGAGATAACCACTGTAGTGGTGTTCCCTGTATTGTTTTGGTTAGAAGTTTAACTCCTAGATGTGACTTGTAAAAAATATGTGTATATGTGTGTGCGTGTGTGTATATAATGTGTATGCTCATGTATGTGTGTGTGTGTATTGTGTGCATGTGCTTATGAATGGGCACTCTCATGATGTACTTATGGAGGCTAGAAGACAACTTCATATATTGGTTCTCACTGTCTTCTTAGAGATGTGTCTCTTGTTCTCTGCTGTCCCATGAAAATCGAATCTCTTATCTCTGCTTACCATCTCCCTGCTGTAATGTCCGGGTTACAGATGGGTACTAATGTGTCAAGCTTTACATGGGATCTGGGGATCCGAACTCAGTTCCTTGCACTAGCAAAGCTAATGCCTTACCATGATGCATCTCCCCAGCTTTCTATGGGTTTCTTGATCTTTATGTGTCAATGCAAGAGTCCTGGCTAAACATAGTAAAAGCAATTTACAGCAGACCGATAGCCAACATCAAAGTAAATGGAGAGAAACTTGAAGCAATCCCACTAAAATCAGGGACTAGACAAGGCTGCCCCCTATCACCATATCTCTTCAATATAGTACTTGAAGTACTAGCTAGAGCAATTTGACAACATAAGGAAGTCAAAGGGATACAAATTGGAAAGGAAGAAGTCAAACTATCACTATTCGCAGATGATATGATAGCATATTTAAGTGACCCAAAAAACTCCACCAGAGAACTCCTACAACTGATAAACAACTTCAGCAAAGTGGCTGGTTATAAAATCAACTCAAGCAACTCAGTAGCCTTCCTATATGCAAAGGATAAGCAGGCCGAGAAAGAAATTAGGGAAATGACACCCTTCACAATAGCCACAAACAATATAAAGTATCTTGGTGTGACTTTCTTCTTCTTTCTTTCTTTCTTTCTTTCTTTCTTTCTTTCTTTCTTTCTTTCTTCCTTCCTTTCTTTCTTTCTTTCTTTCTCTCTCTCTCTCTCTCTTCCTCCCTCCCTCTTTCTTTCTTTCTTTCTTTCTTTCTTTCTTTCTTTCTTTCTTTCTTTCTTTTGTTCTTTTTTTCTTTCTCCCTCCCCTCCATCCTTCTTTCCTTCCTCTCTTTGAAATAGATCTGGTCTCATTTATTTGTAAAAACCGCATAGGACACTGGTCATCTACAGATTGTGGGTAGGTGTGTCCCAGCAGTCCATTTATCTTCACACTGGCAGGAGCCTTTTCTATGGGGTCTTCACAGGGGCCTGGGCACCTTTGGGAGTCTGAGCTGGAGCTGAAGCCTGGGCCTTAGCTGGAGCTGTGGTCTCTGCCTTGGTTTGAACCTTGGGCTTAGGTTGGCTGAGCCTATGACCCTTGGCCATGTAGCTTGAATCTGCTCCCCCAAGCTTTGGTGAGTGATGAATGCAAGACAGCTGAGTTTGTGGCTGGGGACCTTTGGCATCCTGGGCTTAACCACATTAGGCTTCACGAGGGCCTTGATGGTCTCTGCGCATGCCCTCAATGGCTTTGCATTATTGGCCTGCACCTTCAGGCCTTTCTTGTTGTGCTTCCGGGCAAAGCACATATTCTTAAAGGTCAATCCCTTTAAGAGATTCTTGTCTTTGTGATGGGGTTTCTTGATACCATTTATGTGCCATTTGCAGGACTGTTTGTGTGTGCTGTGGTTCTTGGACATGGCTGTGTGTGTATATTAAGCCATGGCTTCTGCAGAGCCTGGGACTGGAAGAGAAAGAGCACCCAGCATTTAAAATTTTGAATTTTGAAACATAAAAGTCAGCACAAATTGAGCCCCTTGACATTCCCCCCAACCTATGCATGTTGTATATACATAGTGCGATGTGTGATTAGCGTGATTTCAAGGGTGGGGATGTCTGTATGGTTTAATCTGTAGGTTAAAGCCCAACTTTAATTACAAGGCAAATCCACTATAATAAATGATGGTTCTACACTGTGGTCCAAGAGATGATCTTGGAGGAGGATGCAAACCTATCATTCCCAAAAGTACACTTGAGGAGTAATCAGGGGCATGGTGGAAAGCACATTGTGTTTCTTGGATTCTCTAGGTTCCAACAGGCAGAGAGTGGCTGTGGTGGCTTCCAGCAATGCAGTTGTCTCCCAGGCAGAGTTCCTTAGTGTTGCCACCACTGGGCACATCACTGTCATCCAGTTCATGCTTATCTGATTAGCAGCAGCCTCAGCCTCTGCCCAGGAGATGCTGGTGAACCTTCCTTATTCTAGTTATGATAGCATGAACTGGCTCCAAGCAGTGCTCAGTGCCTCATGGAGACCAAACCACCTATGCCTGAGAGTCTCTGCACAAGGCCTGCAGGTAAAGATAAGTAAGGCAGGCATCTTAACACATGTCTGGGACTCACAGATCCCAGGAGACAACGGCTGGCCTGACTTCCAAAGGGCAGGACAAGAGTAGAATTAGTGCCTGGGATTTCTGTCTCACATGCGCTTTGTGGATTCCAGATTGATGATCTTGGTATTGGGAGGTGTCTGGTCCTTACAGTAGGAGGTTTTCTGATGCATTGTCTGCTGGATACTTTTCTACTTCCCCGCTCATTGGACATTTCTAGTCCCCTGATGTCTCTTGCAGGCTTTCACATTTGTTTCTCTTCATGTTCCCCTGGTGCTTGTTCATCATCCATTTCATCTTCATAACAGAAAGAACTGCAGTGGCTGGAAAGAGAACTCTGACAGTTCAGCACTTGCCGTGCAAATGCAGGACCCTAGGTTGCTCCTCAGATCCCACATTAAAGGGCCAGGCATTAAGAGTTTGTAATCCAAGACCTGAGAAGCAAAGTCAGGAGGATCCCTGGAGCTCACTCACTAGCTAACCTAATGTGAATTAGTTCCAGGTCAGTGAGACACCCTGTCTCAAAACCAAGATGGATGGTGTCCTGAGAATGGCAATCAAGGACTGAAGAATGGTTGACCCATGGCCTCCACATACATATGTACACATTTGACTGTGTACCCCCCCCCACACACTCACGTACGCATGGATTCTCATACATGAATACTTACATGCACATATCACCCCTTTTGGCATTTCTTTCTATCTGGGGTTTCCTAAACTTAATTTCAAAGAGCTCCTAAGACACAACAAGGCTTGCCTATCTGAGAGCATCATGTGCCATAGAAATGCATTGTTTAGTTGAGTAAGTGAGTATGGCTACCACTGTACCTGATATGTAAGAACTTGCTCTTTCTGGACATCAGTTGGAACAAGGTCAATGGAGAAAGGGAAATACCACAGTGGCCACTTGGATACTATAAGTCTTACCTGTACAATTCATTTTCTCAACAGTCATTTAAGGCATGTTGCATAAATGTGACGACCTCTCCTTCATGCTGTAGATGAGGAAGAAGGCAGAGGAGTTGAGTGGCAGGCCTCAACCCACACACCTGGGAGGAGTCTGAAATCCATAGCCAGGGCACTTTCCCAGCCCGTGACTCTGTCCTGTGGTGTTAGAATCCGTGTCTCCGCACACTCGCCTAACCCAAGCCCACAGAAGAATCCACATGTGAATTTAGAAGCAGCCAGAGCTATGGCAGAACGGGAGCAGGGTAGAGCTGGAGAACTGCTAAGGAGCGATGGGCAGATGTCACAAGGGAAGCCACATCCTTTACCCTGCTGTCTTGAATCTTTGAGCACTCCAGCTCCTCTCTCCAGTCGGAATTGCTCCCAAGCTCAGATTTATACAAAGCCCCTTTATTCGCATGCCTTTAGATAAAAAACGTAAGGAGAACGTCCTAAGTCCTACACTGGCCTGAGGGCTTTATATTTATTAACTTCCTGAGTCCTCATAAAAACCTCATACAAGATTCTATTTTTGGCTCCAATTTATAGATGAGGGAACCGAGAGGGAGAGGTTAAGCAACTTGCCTAGTGCGAGAGAGCTGGGAGACTGCAGAGTCAAAATTGGGCCAAATAGCTCTGAAGTTGGTCTCATTAGATTCTCTCCTACTTGGATCCACGGTGGGCAGCTAGGCAGATTCGCAAAGAGCCTATATTCCTGCTCCTTCTGAATTTTCAGTTTCAATAGTTTTAAATCCTATTTTGGACTTTGAGCTCGCTCTTGGTGCACCTGTCCTATTACATGTATCTGAAAGTTACGGGTACTCTGGGTGATGCTTTACTGGGGAGACAACTGGAGAGGGCTCTCCTGCAGCTGCGGGACCAGAAACTGCCAGCTCATTCTCTCTCTCTGAGCACTTGACATAAAAGACTTCAATCAAATCCCAAGGAGATAACTACCTGAAGGCTCTGAAGAGGTTGGAATGGAGACAGAGTCCCTGGAAGAAAGTGTTTGAAGGTGGGCAGAGGCTGTAGTTGGGGGAAGGGCACACTGAGTGCTAAATCTGACTATACAGTCACAGAAACCATTTGATGTCTGTGTGCCTGGATCCTATCCTGCAGGCTGCATTCTGTTGGCACTGTAGGTGACTGCTCTCAACCATTTTCAAGTATCTCAAGAATTGCAGCATCCTGTAGATGAGGGTATCCTGCCTCTAACCTCTCTCTGGCTACTCTGAATCTCTGACCTTGCTCAGTCTAGATAGTTGCCCCTTCCCACTAACATGTCTTCTTTCTCCCGTCTGTCTTTGAAAATGACTCCACTAAACCCTTTCTTGTCCTCGTTCTATTGGATCATGCCGGTGACTACTGGGAACCCCCAATTCAGAGGTCCCTGTCGCTCTGTCCCTGGGTTTAATTTCTTGGCCATGTGTTCAACAGCTGAGAATCTTAATCTCCCACCTCTCTGTAAAATGTTCTCAAATCTTTATTACTCAAGTAATTGATTTCAAATAGATTACAGGGAAAAAGTCACTTAATGAAATATTTGCTAACTTTGTGATACTAAATCTCATCTCAGTTTCCCTGGCCTCTACCCATTTAAATATATTAGGAATGCATGTTACTCAAAGGAACAAATGCCTAGTTTCCTCCAGGCATAGAGCAAAGATGTGTGGTCTCAGAAAAAAAATTCAAAAAACAAAACGGTTGATTTAGTAATGGAAGGAGTGATTCTGTATAAAGGGTAGTTCCTAGCTGCATGCCTTACATTTGACAGAGTCTCATAGATCTTTGTTACTGATGTCAATTATTATTATTGTTATTATTACTATTATTACTACTTCTATTATTATTGTTATTATTATTATTATTAAATTTGGTCATTATTATACAATATCAACAAGTGATGTCTATATTCCCCAGAGTTCCTCTAAGATGCATGTGTGGGTGCGGGCAGCATATGTCTTATCTCAGGAAATAACTCTGTGATATGATCAATAAATGAAAAGACTAAGAGGCCACAGGAAAGAAAGGCCCACTGTGTTATACCTCTAGGGCCTGAGTTCAAGTCTCTATTAGTGGATTCAATGGAAAGAAGATTCAGATGCCAAGTTACACAGCTAACTAACTTTTGGCAAATCGCACAGTCTTCTGCTCATTTTAAATCTCAAATTCATTTCCCAACGCATATTCACAGGGCTTCCAGTTTCTGGAGATCCATTCCTATTGGTTATAGGCTGTTTATCTTATGTCTACCACTTAGCAAGGCTCAGTTGATTACACCTTAGAAGTATCCTCCCACCAAAAGTACTAGCCTGTTAAGTTAAAGTGGAATGTAGCTCAGGTGCATTCAGGGCTCCACAGGGACATCTTCTTTTAAACCCAGGGGACTTCTAAAGGCAGAGAGACTGAGGCAGCAAATCACATCTGGATCCTTGTGCAGATATATAGCTGCTTCATTTTACAAATCCATTCCCAGTGCTAACACCACATAAATGAGCCACCACTAGTCACTAAATACTATGCAACAGTACTTTGAAATCAGTCCCTTCTCATTCGGCTATACACCTCCTGGAAAATTCGTTGTCAATCCTAGTGTATTGCGAATAAGTCAGAATGAAAGGCATTCTTTCTGTATGAGAATCTCTCTGTGTTATAGGGATCATGTGAAACACTGTCTATGTTGGGATTAAAGTGGAATACTTCATCAAGAATCGACAAAGATATACCACAAGGAAAAAGTAGATGCCAGTGAGCTGCTGGCCTTAGGAGGCCTGCCTCCAAAGGAGCCACAGACTGAGGGAGAATATTTAAGTCTGGCAGTAGCTCCATGAACTCATTGACATGTTTTAAAAATACACTTTAAATCCAAATTGGGCTACTGCAACTTTAAATAAGAATCCATCCAAGCCACCTTCTCTTATTTCTTTTATAACACTAACCTAATTGCCCCTTCTGAAATTCCCCTGCAGCAACCAATGCCTTCCTAGCACTGTGCACGGTTTCTGGCTAATAATCCACATGTCACATACCCAGTTAGATCCTCTTTGGCTCTGTATTTTCATGGGCCAAGCAATGTAGTGAACTTCCTGAGGCCATAACACAGCTCTGGTTGGCTCATGGGAATACACATAGGCACAGGGGAGCCACGGAGCCAAATTCTAATCAGGAGCCTCTGAAGTCAAAGGACCATGTGATTTTATTTCAGTAGTTTTGCCCTCTACTGAATCTGATCTCTTCCAGGCTGACTGTTTCCAAAAAAAGCAAACATGCCCCATTTTGAGGGGAAGTGCTTATAATGTCTCTTCTCTCACTAATGGCTTTCTCAGATGGGTAAAGCCATACTCTGTGGGCAGGAGAGGTGAAGAAAGCTAAACAACGAATGGGATCTATACCCAGGTCCTTGTACTTTCAATGTTTTGATTTCCACATTGGCAGCCATTAGAGAAATCCTATGCCTATGCTAGGAACCATGTTCAGGGTGAACTGAGATGAGGAAAATCCTTATACTGGATGTAAGGTGAGTGGGATCATCACAGGGGTTTGCTTTCTTTTCCTTTTTTTCTTTTCTTCTTTGTCCTTTGGCAAGAGTGTAGGCAGAAGGTTTCTTGGGGAGCAAGTGTCAGCATGAAAGGCATAGCCAAGATTAGCTGGGCCTTAGATTCTTGAACTTTCTGTGCAGGCACTAACCATAAAAGCTGCCTCCAGTATCCTTGAAACAATGCTTGTGTAAATGGCTATTGCCTTTCATATTTTGTCTCATTAGGTAATTTTAACTGGCCTGGAACTGACTGAGTAGATCAGGTTGGACTCGAACTCAAAGAGATCTACCTGCCTCTGCCTGTCTAGTGCTGAAGTTATAGGCATGCATCATAATGCCTGGCTCTGGAAAACATTTTTAAATATGAAAAAATGAATCATGACCTATAAGAGTAATAAATCACTGACAAATGAGATGAATTTGCTTTGTTTTGGTGCCAGTGATTTACATTTTAGCTAAATTTCCTTAGACAACTCAAGTATTTTAATAGTCAATTATCATATGCAGAATCTTCCATGGCCCTGAGAACTTGGTTAGGACAGGGTTAACACTGATGATCTAGACAGGGTAAGACTGTGGTGGAGGCACTCTCTGGGCTTGTTTAGCAGAGTGCCTGGCATCTGCCCAGTAGGTACCGGAAACTATACCCATTGCAGTTGTAATAACCAAAAATGTCTCCCGATACTGCCCGTGTCTTTATGGGGAGGGTGGTTGACTAAAATCCTCATGATGAGAAGCAGTGAAGAACTGATTTAATATGATTCAATGCTTGTCATGGATTTTTATCTCATTTCCTTGGAAGATGTGGCTTTGTAAAACTATTTAGTTTACTATAAAGCACATTACGTGCCTGCCTACTGACCACCCACTATTAAAACTCAATTCATAGTAGTCTTTGGAAACTGTCTCCTAAATGAGCACCTTGTTTACTTTCATGAGGTGGGGCATGTTTTACAGCAGTTGCTCATGGAAAGAGGAGGAGGTTGAGATGAGCAGTGAGCCATCATTCTGGACCAATGGCGATTATGTGTTTGTTCCTCGTTGATTATTCGAGGCCAGGCAGTTTGTAAAAGTTGAGAAGTAAAGCCTCCCCCAGCCCCAGGCCAGAAGTGATGTTGTCCATTTGGTCTTCCTCTTCCTGGCCACTCCCTGCTCCTTCTGGTGTCAGGTAATTTAATAACACGGTACAAGGGAGGACTGTGGCCAGGTCCTTGCTCAAATTCAATGGCATCATCTCATGGTATCCTGCACATAACCCTGTGAGGAAACTGCTACTAAAACATTTTATAGTGAGGGAACTGTGCTCTCTGGGACAATTTGCCTAAGGTACTTTAGGTGGTAAGGGTATGGGCTGACATCCAAATTCTGATATGGCCCTTGCCCATTCTCAATTAGCACATGTATCTAACCATCACCCTTACAATAGATTCCTTTCAAGACCTAGACTACGAGACCTTGTCCCAAACAAAACAAAACAACAAAACAAAACAACATAAAACAAAAATACCTTTAGACTAGGTGTATAGCTCATTTGATAGAGTGCTTGCCTAACATACATAGGTGGAATCATAGGCATAGGGTATATACCTGTAATCTCAATCCCTGAAGAGGTAGAGGCAAGTGGATAGGACTTTCAGGGTCAGCCTTTGATACATAAGTTTGAGGCCAGTCTGAGTTACAAGAGCCCTTATCATAAAACAAAAGCCAAACTTAGCTCCAACATATATGTTTATTGTGTATCCTAAAATTTCCAACCACATGTTCTTTAAAGGAAAAAAAAAAGGCAATGTAGTGAATTCTGAGAAAAATGATCTACTGAATGTCGGGAGTATTTTCTCTCCTTGATCTGTCTGGGAGTGAAAATGTTAGCTTGTTGCTCAATGCTGCCTTTGCTGTCAGACTAAACAATGGTGTCTATTAATCATGGGACGAGCATAGGCAAACAAAAAAGGTTATTTTTCCTGTGAATTGAGTCTTATGGTTTGTATAATGGGGTGGCAAGGTTTTATGCCTCATCTAAAGAGGCCTGAGCTGCTGGAGCTTTGATAGCTTACAGAGCTCTTGGTAAATAGTTGGGGATCTGGTGTCTTTAATCACAGGAAGAGAAGGGATAGGGAGGGGCTGGGAGAAGGGAAAGCTAGTGGGCAGAAGAATGAAACTAACTTAGATAGATGAGGCCCTAGAAGGCAGGGCCATAGACTGCCCACCTCAGATGAATTCCCAGGGTCACACGAGCCCAGGTTTATCAATCAAGGGACTATGCAGGGTCTAGCCTGGTCTTGCTGATAAACTCTGTGTCTCCAACTTTTCTAATGTCATTGATTATGTCTGCTGCAAAAGAGCTCTGCAAATTCCAAGGCCCAGGAAGCTCCACTCTTCCTTTATTCCAGTAAATAACAATAATCATAATCATAATAACCCTTCAGGATCATCATAATATTTGCAGCTGCAGTACCTCTGGGACTGTGTGAGCATAGAAATCCTCCACGGTTTAATGTGGAAGAGCCATTAGGCGGTCAACAGAGTTTAGAAACTTCCTTATGGTCTAAGACAGACCCAGGCTCCCAATTTTCTTATTGTATTATTAAATGTAGCCACCATCACTATGCATCTCTCTGAGCTCTGTTCTCGCTTTCCCTCTCTAACAACCTGAATCTGGCACACTTCCCTTCCCCTTTAACCCCCACGAGCTAAAAATAATATCCTCTTGGAAACAGCCAAAAAGTGTCAGTTGGAGGAGTTTAATTAGCAGGAGTGGGCAGGAGACAGTTCTAGCTTTCCCAATTTGCTATAAACTCTCCAGGGAGCCGGAGCCAAGCTCAATTGGAAAATCCAGGTTCATGTGCACTTGTAACTGGAGTCTTGCAGACAAAGTCTGCCTAGAAACCAACTGCAATTCCAGTCCATAGTATCGAGTGGGAGCTCTGGGGAGAAAGGAGTAGGTACAAGTACTTTAAGAAGTGTAGGGGCTCAGGAAATAGACACTAGACCAGGTTTGGGGGATTGCTTCCTGCCTTCCTGTTTATTTTCCTCCTTTGCAAAGTGAAGATAGATAATGCTAGAACACATTCCATATGCATTTTTCTAAGAATAAATAAATGGAGCCCTCAGAGGGCAGCCTGATCCAGAGAAAGTCCAATGTTTTAGTGCTTTCTTAATATGAATATTATCTGTTGTTCATTTTTACTTTGGTGTGTCCGTATCTACAGACATGGATAAATTTTAGGTTCTTCATTTTATTTCTATGATCTAGAGTAACAGCTCCGAATGAAGTTTAAATAAAATAGCAATCAAGATGCATATGGTATTTTACCCAATTTGCATATATTTTAATTAGCTTTTCAAAGGGAACGGGGCATGTCCTCAAGGATTTTGGATTATTGGGTCTGGAAGTTTCATTGGCCAGTTTCCTTCTCAAGTTTCATCTATAGAAAAGCATCCATGCCAGGTAAGGAATTATAATAATAACACTTGAGACCTGGCAGAGTACTTACTATTTTATAAAGATTGTTTCCCTAAGCCAATCCTAATCTCTTTTCTCTTGGTTTGATAAAATACCATGACAAAAGCAACTTAAGGGAAAATGAGTTTGTTGGCTTCCAGTTCCAGGTTATAATTCATCATTGAGGGAAAGTCAAAGCAGTAGGAACTTGACATTTCAGGTCACATCACACCCATGGTTAAGAACATAAAGCAATGAATTAATGCTTGGCTGTTTATGCTCAGCTCATTTCTTTACCCTGATAAAACTCAGACTCCCCTACCTAGGGAATGGAGCCACTCTAGTGGGTGAGTCTTCTAAATTTATTTAATGTACTCAAGACATGAGCATGTACCAACCTAATCTAGGCAATTCCTCATTGAGACTCACTTCCCAGGTGACTCTAGCTTGGGTTGAATTGGCAATTTAAAGTATATACCACACTGGCCTAAACCTTATGTACCTACTAGTAAGATATGCTAGATCCTCGTGGTTACAGGAAGGGATTGTGGTTGTCAGAGGTGAAGTTTTACCTTTGTGCTTTCTTTTGAAAACGTACCTCTTTAGCTAGTCTAACCATCATATTAACCCGGGCCTCTCATCATATAACTTCCTTAGTAAAATCTCATTCTCTCCACCCCTTCTTTTGTAAAGAAAAACACCAACCAACCAAACAACCAACCAACCAACCAACCAAACAACAGATCTTTGCTGATGTACACATGGTGTACTTTTATATCTTTTCTCCTCAGATTATTCTCTGTTTACTTCTATTTTCTCTACCCTTCAACTTACTGACTTACATGACTCTCTTACCTCCTAATGTTTGCTCTTGCTTCTATGGATTAGTTGGGAATTTCTGATTTTGTGGACTAGATTTGAGGCAGAAGTTTGGCAGGATGTGGGAGATGGGATGAGTAATCTAATATGGTCTTGAGTTGGGCCACTCTTGAATGGACACCTTCTGTTAGTCTAGATTTAATCATATGGATCTGTGGCAGAGCTGACACCCATTGCTTCTGGTGGATCCTTAGAAGAAATGAAGTCATAAGGCCAGCTTGAGAGACAGACACATCTGTTGGCCATAGCAAGGACATGAGTCCAGGGAGGAAAATAGTAGCAGTTACTTCCTGAACAACATTCTGCTACTTTTCCTGCCCCTCTCAGTAGTGCATGGCTACTTTGGCAAAGTAAGTACCCTGAGTTGGACACTAAGGAATTGACACCAAAGAAAACACACATGTTCCTCATTCTCCCATGGCACAGCACATGTTCTCATGGAGAAGATGAAGATGAACAAAGTCATCTCAGAATTGGGAGTCAATGACAACATATGCATAGGGCTAAGGAGAGAGTTGAGAGTGCTTGATGAGAGTTTCAACAAGGGATACTGACCTAGTGGGGGAAGGAAATCCTGAGTTGTGAGTCCTGAGATGAGGTCTGAAGAGTGGGACAGGGCACAATCAGGGCAGGTGCATAGGTATAGGGAGACCATGACAAAGTGCCAGGAACAAGTGCTAGGCAGGGAGGAAAGCCAGAGTAATTAAAGGTCAGAAGGCAATGGAGAAGGTAGGCCAGGCAAACGCTGGAGAAGACAGCATGGATAGACTGACCTTGGAGGCTACCCTGAGAAATTTGCTTCTTATGCTAAAAATAATTATAAATAATCAAATGCCCTTGAGCATGGGGGTGAGAGCATGGTGAGGAAGCAATATGGCCATCAACTGCTATGCTTATAAATCTAGAATGGAAAGGGACAGCAAAGGGACAAATCTGAGCTCAAAAGCTTGTTGGAGATGGAAGATACACTTTCTGATTTAAAAAAAGCTATAGAATTCTAGAGAGGTGACTAGAGACACCCTAACACACTGATGATTCTCGACTCAGAAGAAACCCTCTGGAGATGTATCTCTCCCAACTTTACACCATCACTGAGCACTAAAAATATATAGCTGTACTTGGTTTATAAATTTTTTATTAAGAAACAAATTCAGTGATTAAGAACAGAAGAGCCTAAGGTGGTCTTTTTAAGTCCACTGTGGGTGTTCATACCACTTCCAGTCTGTATGATCACTGTCATTTTCAAAGTTTCCCCATTGGCAGTATGGAAAGAGCAACATTGCCTAATTTTCATTCATTAAATGGAAGATAGATGCATGTAGCTCATTATATGTATCTGCAATGTAGGCTAATTATTAAAAATAGTGCTATTTTCATAAAATGTCTTGTCCACTTGCTTTTAAAAATGTTTAATTTATAAAAGTTAAACAAAGATAATACTTCCAATTTTTTTCTTTTTTTTTGGAAAAAAAGTTTCTTTTTCTAGGCTGGAACAGAAGGTACTTGTGTATGAATTGGTAATTCTTTAAGAAACACTTAAAATTTATAGTGTATGTGTGTGAAAATTTAGAGCAAATTTCAGATATAATTGGCATCACCAGAGATTGATATTTCTTACAGTTATGCTGTGAAAATAAATTGTCTGCTTCATATAACTTTAACATTATTGGAATAATGTTTATAATGATTTTTTAAATATTAGATATGTTTCTGTCTCTTTTTTGATATTTAATGGACTTGGATTTTATGTGTTTTATCAATCTTGACAAATCTTTGCACATTTTATTGATTATCTAGAGAATTAGCTCTTAGTTCTATTGATCTTGTTTTGTTTTTCTAGTTCCCTAACTTCTCAGATTTTATTATTTTTAACTTTCTACTTTTTCATTTTTAATATACTGTTCTGCAATTTATTGCTCTGAACATTTAACTCATTACTTTTCCACTTTCTGAAAGTTTGTGATCAAGTTTTCCATGCTTCTCCAATACTGCTCCAGCCACTTTTGAATTTTCACAATCTGACTGTGGCATTTTCCTTGACATTCAGGTCAGGAGTACTTCATAATTTTCATTTTCATTCTTCTGTTTACATTTTTGTTTACGTCTTTTATAAATGTGGTTTGTTATTTGACCATTTATTTCTCTCTCTTTTTTTTTTGTTATCCAAGAAAGGGAGTCTGTAGTACTGGTTATTCTTGTATTTGTATTAAAAGCATGTTTATAAACATCTCATGTGATTTTAACATGATCTTTTTGAGTTACAATATTCCACCTTAATGACATAATCTTTAGATATAGCCAACTTTCAAAAACCTATCTATTCTTCTCTTAAAACATCTAATGAACTACTGAGTCTTCATTTCCAGAAATTCTGGTTGGTTCTCTTTCAAACTCAACTGTTCTTTCCATGGAATTCTGTTATTTTAGTTATAACAAATACTTTTAATCATATTTTGGCACTTAAATATTTCTCTATAATTGTATTACTCCTTCCATTTCTTCAGTTATTAATTTTTCTTTTGTTGGGTCATCTAGACCTTTGGATCTGGCTCTCAAAGACCTTTTCCTTATTTATTTTTTATTTTAACAAATGTGTCAGTTCTGAAGGAATTAGTTAATGTGTGGAAATCTTACATGGCTTCCTTGCAAAGTCATTACTGCTAAATAATCCTGGGATGGTTGGTGATGTGAGTCTTTGGTAGAAATCTCAATGGTTTAAATGATTGTAACTGATTTTTAGGCTAATTTCTTGGATTCCTGACTTCCAGCTAAATTGAGTCTGGAACACACTTCCACCTGTGGTTAGGGCTGGACAGTTTCATTTTGCCAGTGACTTTTCTTTCCATTGATTTAGGGCCAAGCATGTAAGATTTATTTCTGAGCTGGTGGGAAGAACGCTCTGTCTCACTCTCTCTCTCTCTCTCTCTCTCTCTCTGATGTCTCTGTCTCTCTCTCTGTCTCTGTCTCTCTCTCTCTTCTTTCTGTCTATTTATTTATTTATTTATTTATTTATTTATTTTTTTAAGTTTTCAGACAGGGTTTTTCTGTGTAGCCCTGGCTGTACAGAAACCTACTCTGTAGACCAAGGTGGCCCCAAACTCACGTAGACCAGCCTACTTCTGCTCCTCATGTGCTTGGATTAAAGGTATGCATCACCACCACTGGGTTTGTTGGACAGAACTTTTCTAATCTACAACTACCACATGGCATTTCAATTCCAGTTGTGCTTATTGTACTGCTCTTGAAATGCTAGGCTCTGTACCTCTTCTAGAACCTGAGTTCTGTGGTTAAGTTACCTTTAGATTGTTCTAGCAACAATTATCCCTCTTACCACTCTCTCATTCTTGAGTATAACTCTTCTCTTACTTTTTAAAACACTTGCCACTTCTTCCAGGTTGCGTGTGTTCTATGAAATCAGACACAATTTATCAGTTTAGTTTTCATATTGCAAAATGTCTGCTGCAGATTCTATAGGGAAGAATTAAATTAAGAAAAGCAAAAGAACACTGATAATAGTGTTCTTAAGCATATAAAGTATGACCAAGGGTTGGATCTAGCTGGAATGTCTTCACCAGAGCTGACTGTCAGGGAACACATTACTCCGTTAAGCAAAGCCACTATCTAATCTTAAATTATATATAATCATAATTAAACAAATTACTTAAAAATAGAAACAAGTAAATACTTGACACCCTACTTCTCAGTTGTTTTGCTACATGTTAACTTATCTGTGAACCTGGTGTCATTTATGTCTATTTTACTTGTATATTCTGAATGATCATAGTGTGTGTGTGTGTGTGTGTGTGTGTGTGTGTGTGTTACATATAAAATGATATGTGGTAAATAGTAATGTATTCCTAATGATCTATTTCAAACTCTGTCCTTGCTGACATCATAGTGTCAGCTTGACATTAGCTATGGTGGGATTATTTCAAGAAATTCTCCATATCCTAAAAAAAAATGATTTTGTTCCTTCAGAGAACTAATTATTGAACATTTGCTCAGGGTACTAAGTAAAAAAAAATCATGATTCACATACAAAAGAAACATACATGCTCAGATATTGAATTTAGAGAAAAGAGAATTCATTGGTCCCTATTGGACAAAAGAATCAATAATAAATTCAAAGTAATGATGAGACAAATATAAAACAAACAAAAAAGATAGAGATACAATTGAAGGTATAACTCTGCCTCTCTCACTCTCTGTCTCCCTGTCTCTCTCTGCTTCTAAGTCTCTCATCCTCTGCCTGCCTGCCTGCCTGTTGGTAGGCTGGTCTGTCTGTCTGTCTGTCTGTCTGTCTGTCTGTCTGTCTGTCTGTCTGTCTGTGTCTTCCTGTTTCTGTCTCTATGCATTTGTATGCTAGAAGTTGATGTTGAGTATCTGCCTCCACATTGGCTGCTTTCTTCAATTGTTTCACTACCATGTTTTATGAGCCATGGTTTCTCATTGAACCTAAAACTCTTTTAGTCAGTTAGGCTGGCTGGTTAGGAAGTTCCTGTAATGCCCCTGCCTTCACTTTTCTCACTCAGACCCTCATGTTTGTACAGTAAGCACTTTTCTTTCTGAGACTCCTTCAAACCCCTAGGCTTCTGTTTCTTCTATTAGGGATTTTGTTTTTTCTTCACAGCTATGAAAAAAATTAAAAGAGCTATGAAAAATATCAAAGAGGCAATCACTTACCACATTTAGTGGGTTAGTTTATAGGTCCAAACAGGGCCCAACATGGAGGCTGACTGGTTTGTCTTTGCTCCTGGTTTTGGAACTGGCATCATCGGAAGATTCTCTCATTTTCCATGTATGCTGTTAGATTCCAGGCACCAGTGGATTCCCAACTGGCTCTATTTCTAGAACAAATATCATCTCAACACACTCGATGCTTGATGCTCTTCTTAACATGGTGACTGGGTTCCAAAGGTGAGTATCTTAAGGTAGAACCAGACACCAGCCATATTGGCATTTTGGTCATGAATCTTCAAGTTAAACATTTTAAGAGTTCCTTTTGATTTCTGAAATCTGTGCTTAGGCTTCCTCTAACTCTCTAGGTCATTTCTACAGATTGTTCATTCTTCAGAAATAATTAATCTGAGTTCTCAAGAAGATGGTATTGGCCAGGCAGTGGTGGCGCACACCTTTAATCCCAGCACTTGGGAGGCAGAGGCAGGCAGATTTCTGAGTTTGAGGCCAGCCTGGTCCACAGAGTGAGTTCCAGGACAGCCAGGACTAAACAGAGAAACCCTGTCTCGAAAAAACAAAAAAAAATGAAGATGGCATTGCAGAATATTAATTTCTTGTGAACTTTATCCCACAAGGTGCATATAATGTTACTTTGTCAATATAACAACTTTTAAATATTATTAATGCTTACCACCTTCCTTCCCAATTCTTGAAAAATAATGGTATTTTAAAAATATTTTCACTGTTTACAACCGTTGTGTGCTATGCTTCTGTCCTTTTAACTCTTTTCCCCCCATTTTTAAATGTATTAATCATTCCATTCATTTACACCTCAAATGATATCCCACTTCCCAGGTTTCCCTCTCCACCAAACTCTTTTCCCACCACTGCCCTTCCCCTGCCCCTTTGCCTATATGAGAATTCTCCCCAACCCACCCACACTCTCCTACCCCACCATTCCAGCATCTCCCTATGCTGGGACATCAAACCTCCCTGGGACCAAGGGCCTCCCTTCCCATTGCAGGCAGGCAAGGCCATCCTCTGCTACATATGTATCTGAAGCCATGGATCCCTCCAGCTCTACTCTTTGGTTGGTGGTCTAGACTCTGGGAGAACTGGATGGTCATGTCAGCCTATGTTGTTCTTCCAATGGGTTTGCAATCCTGGTCTGTTCTTCCAGTTCTTCCACCAGCTCCCCTACCAGGCTCCCTGAGTTCAGTCTGATGTTTGGCTTCAAGCATCCACATCTGTATTGATCAGTTGCTGGCCAGACCTCTCAAGGAACCTGTCAGCAACTGCCACTTGACCACAGCAATAGTGTTGGGTTTGTCTGTAGACATGATGGTTCCCCAGGTAGGGCAGTCCCTGGTTGGCCCTTCCTTAAGTCTATGTTCCATTTTTTTGTCTCTGTTCTTCCTTTGGACAGAAACATTTCTGGGTTAAAAACTTTGAGATGAGTGCATGGCCCTATTCCTTGACCAGCGGCTGTACCTATCTACTGGAGGTGGTCTCAACAAGTTCTGACTCCCCCTTCTCTATGCATTTTAGCTAAAGTCATCCCTTTTGGGTCCTGGGAGCCTCATGTTTCTCTGGTGTCTGGGACCCTCCAGTGGCTATCCACAGTTTCTCATGCCCCCTGCTATATATTTTTGTTCGATTTCCTGACCCTTTGTACCTCTCTCACATCTCCTCCAGTTCCTGATACTGCCACCCTTATTTCCTCCCCCTTCTTTCTTCCTCCCCTGTTCCCCTCTCCCTCCACCTCCCACAATCATCCTGTTCCCCCATCAATGCAGGACCGAAGCATCCACACCCTGGTCTTCCTTTCTTCTATGCTCCATATGGTCTGTGGGTTGCATCATGGGCATTGCGAGCTTTTGGGCTCATATTCACTTATTAGGTAGTACATACTATTTGTCTTCTTTTGTGTCTGGGTTACATCACTCAGGATAATATTTTCTAGTTCCATCCATTTGCCTGCAAATTTCATGTAGTCATTGTTTTTTATCGCTGCATAGTACTCCATTGTATATATGTACCACATTTTCTTAATCCATTCCTTTGTTGAGGGAAATCTGGGTTCTTTCCAGCTTCTGGCTATTATAATGAAGACTGCTATGAACTCTTAAAACAGTAGTGAAGGTAAACCTGATTTTTTTACCAATACCATCAATTATTGTTCCAATGTCCTTTTGATAATTTTGTTTGTCAAAGGTTTGTTTTTAGTAGTTTTTTAGAAGTGGCATTACCTGAGTTCTTAAATGCTATATAAAATATTTATAATCTTTATAGACTGTGTTCACTTGGATGAACACCAAGCCCTTCACTTGCTTCAAGTTTCCTTGAGCATTGCCAATGAGATTGGCCAATAATATTCTTTTCATGTAAAGCTTTTTTATCTCTACATAAATGCCAAAAATGTCACTTCTCTTTCAGCTCCAGTAATTTCATTAGAATGCTTCAGCATTGCTTCTTCTGGCTCAGCACCTTTTCAATGTGTAGTTTGAAATTTATATTATATATAATTTATTATAAACTATAATACAAATTTTAATTTTCAGAAGAGTAGCCTTTAAATATTCTCATCACATTTTGCTATTTCTTGTTTGTCTCCTTTTCATCGGAGAGTATTATTCATTTGTTGAGGCTTCTTTGGTTATATTAAGTATATCTCATCCCTTATAAATCATTTATCTCTTTTTTTATTTTACTTCCCGTTCCTTATAACTAATTATTATGTTTATTTGCAGTTGCTTGCTTTTTACTTTAGATTTGAATTCTGAAGACCCATAACAAATGAAATTGAGGAAGTAATAAAAAAGCTCATGACTAAAAAGACTCAGGTCTAGATGAAGCCATAGAAGGTTTCTACCAGAGAATGACAATCAATACTTATAAAATTACACACACAAGAGGGAGAAGGAGGGGAAAGTGAGCAGGATCAGGTATTGGGGGGAGACAGGAGAGAAGCCCAGAGGGCCAGGCTGAGAATGAATGGAAATATGCAGCTGCAGGTGGTGGGGAACAGGGGAACCTCTAGAAAGTCCCAGAGCCCTGGGATATGAAACACTCCCAGGACTCAATGGGGATGACCTTAGATGAAATTCACAATGGTGAGAAAATGGAGCCTGAGGAGTCTACCTCTAGTATATACACAGGGTCCCCACTGGAGGGATGGGGCCACCTACCTATCTTCAAAATTTTTGACTCAGAATTGTTCCTGTCTAAAAGAAATACAGGGACAAAAGTGGAGCTGAGACTGAAGGAAAATCCATCCAATGACCAGCCCAACTTGGGATCCATCCATGGCCAGGCACCAAACCCTGACACTATTACTGATACCATGTTGTCCTTGGAGACAGGAGCCTAGACATTCAGTTCTCTGAGAGGCTCTATCAGCAGATGACTGAGACAGATGCAGATACTTACAGCCAGCTATTGGTCTAAGGTTGGAGACCTTTATGGAAGAGTTAGGGGAAGGACTGAAGGAGCTAAAGGGATTGCATCCCTATAGGAAGAACAACAGTATCAACTAACCGGGACCCCTCAGAGCCCCCAGAGACTAAGCCACTCATCAAAGAGCACACATGGGCTGGTCCATGGCTCCTGGCATATATGTTGCAGAGGACTGCCTCAGGGGGAGAAGCTGTGTCTACTCCTATAGAGATGTTATAGCCCAGGGAAGGGAGATGCAATGGGGAGGTTGGGGCAGGGGTGGATGAATAGGTGAGGGGGTGGGTGTGAGGGGAGCACCCTCCTCTCAGAGGCAAAGTGTTGGAGGGATGGGGTAAAGAACTTTTAGAAGGGCGACAGAGTGTGGGGGCAACGTTTGGAATGTAGATAAATAAAATAATTTAATAAAATAATTACACACAAAAATTGAAATAGAAAGGTCACTGCTTTCAGAGAACAAGTTTGGGAGTGATCTATTTTTTAAGTTTTTGAGTATGCAAACAAGTTAAAGACACAGCAAGAGAAACAAAACTATAGAACAACGATGAACAAATACGTTCACATATAGATGAACATAAATGTAAAATTCCTCAGTGAAATACTGGAATTCTAAATACAGGCACATATCAAGAAGACCATCCACCTCAACTAATTTGACTTTATCTCAGAAATGCGTGGTTGCTTAAACATATGTAAGTGAATATATATTATTGTCATATAAGTCATATAAATTAACTTAAATAAAACAGATGGGGAAGATGCTTTTGACAAAACACAATATGAATTTATGAGAGAAGTCCTGGAGAGATTAGGACAGGGAAAGCACTCAACATAATAAAGTCTATGTGACAAACCCACAGCCCACATTGTCCTAATGGAGAAAAATGTGAAGCAATCCCATTACAATCAGAAACAGCACAGGCCTGTACACTATTCCCATCCCCTTTTGATATAGTACTTGGAGCATTAGCCAGAGCAATAAGTCAAGAGAAGGAAATTAAGGAGATACAAATAGGAAAAGAAGAAGCCAAGTTAATCCCTATTTGCAAATGCTGTGATTGCATACATACAATACACTAAAATTTCCACCAGATAACTTCTAGAAGCACTCAGTGATCTCAGAAATGTCTCAGGGCACAAAAGTAACTTACAAAGATGAGTAACCTTACTACACACCACCACCAAACACAGGAAAAGAGAGCTCATGGACACACTCTCATTAACAGCAGCATCAAAGCCAATAAAACCAATAAAGTACCGTGGAATAAATATACCTAAGGAGGTGAAAATCCCCTATAGTGAAGCTTCAGGTCTTTGAAGAAAAATGTTGAGAAAGAAACTAGAAAATAGAAAGATATCCCAAGGTCATAGATCAATAGAATTAATATTGTGAAAATAACTGTCCTAGCAAGAGCAATTTACAAGTTAAAGGCAATCCCATTAAAATACCCAGAACATTCTTCATGGATTTAGAAAACTACGTCATAAATTTCATATGGAACCAGATAAGAACACAGAAAACCAATGCAATTCCGAGCCTAAGAGATCAAGCTAGTTTTTCTTAACTTAGCTAAGTTTCTATGGGGCATTTTGGTTTCTCCTCTTCTCTGGTTTTGTATGTCTTCTCTTCTTCCTCTGCCTCTTTCTACATTGATGTTGATACCTCACAAGTTCATTTACTCCTTGCATTTTGACCAATTCATTTTTTATTCTGGTGTTTTCAGAAGTTGCCTAGTGACATAATTTGATTTTACATTGTCTCTGAGACTTTTATTGTTATGGACTTTCAAAGTCAGTTGTTATGTTGGGGGCATAATTGAAGCAATCCCCATGTTGTAATGAAAGCATGTGATGATTACCTGACAATCTGCTAGGATATCTTATTAATTAACATGTCACGCAGAGTTCCAGCAATTACAACAATTGGTTGATTAAATATTTAATAAAATATATAAAATAGGAAAATCTTTTAAAATATTAAAGCCATCAAATTTCCTAGATGCCTTGGTTGTTTTCTTAATTTAATTTTAATTTTTTATTTTATGCACATGAGTGTTTTGCCTGTCTGCATGTATGTGCACCATGTGTGGCATCTAGCTGCCCTTGGAAACCAGAAGGGGGCATTAGATACCATAGAACTGGACTTACAGGTGGTTGTGATTTGCCAATTGGCTTCTAGGAAGTGAACTTGGGGCCTCTGGAAGAATAAGGGATTCTCTTAATCACTGAACACAATCTACTTCCAACATCTTGGTTATTTTTTAACCATGATCTTAAAAATCTGTCTTTGAGTAAAAGACACCCTCATTAATGAAGAACCACTAAAGTCATTCTGGTATAATAGAGAGCATTATGGCTAGCTCTGCTCCTGTCATAATTATTAGTGATATTAGCAGATATGAGAATCTTACCTTTCAGGACTGGAGGTCTTCAGGTCTAAGATTACAAGAATGATCTCAGAATCTGCCTACTACTGGCACAGCTTGTAAGCCTATTTCTTGACTTCTGTGGTTTGCCTCCATAAACAAGGTAGACACGACCAAGAGAATGTGGGCTCTAGAATTCCAGCTAGTAGGGGCTGATTCCAGTAACTCCAAAAGAAACACAAATTTGTGCCTTATTTAATTCTATCTTGGCTCCACAGTTTCAGAAAATAGAGACATTCATTATGGTGTTTGTTTATTTTTATTCCCTATGGTAAGGTGAAAGACCCGTGACTGAAGTGAACATGTATAGATGGATACAATCAATGATGAAACAATCCCAAATGTATATTGGGGAATGATACATTAAGATGTTAAAATATAAAAAGTTAATACTTCCAAGAAAGGATTAAAAAAAAAAACCTGAAGGCAGTTCCCTATTAGATTCGTGGAAGTGAGACTACTTTATTATCAAGGCAGAAACACTTCGGCCAGTTTTCCATGTTTCCCTTGACAGGCAGGAGGTTCAGAGCACTGCCTGCTGACACGCCTCTCTGAATGTGTGCTCTGATGTGGTGTCAGGATGTTTGGCTTACAGGGCAGAGAGAGATCTGCCATGTACCAAAGCGTACATGGAGTACTTACACTTTTTCCTCCATCTGGGTTTCCTGCCACCAAAGTGTCGTATCAGAAATAGTTGAAAGGATGGAAAGTGTTCCACCTGAGGAATAGAAAACACAAGGAAGGGATGTGAGGCCATGGTCTCTGTATCTAATTACCTGTGAGGTTGTTATGGAAAAAAAGAAACTTGTTTGACATTATCCCACAGGGAACAACTGCCACTAATGGACGAACGTTATAAAGATGTGATTCTTGGCTCTGATGTAGAGGAAGCCACTCTCCATTTCTCGAGTCTTGCTTGGCTCTCTCCAATGCCTACTCAGATCTTTTCCACCCTGAGTCCTGTTCTTTCTTTCAGTAATGAACTCTTCCAGAGACTCATATTCCCTTTCCAAAACTATTCTCAGACAGATGACCTTGTCTGCATCTAGGAATGGACTCATGCTTCACTATAGAAATTTATCATATTCTGTGTGTCTCTGTGTGTCTGCAGAGACCAGAAGTGCCATCAGATGCTTTGAAGCTGGAGTTATAGGTGGTTGTGAGTTGCCAGATGTGGGTACTATGAAATAGTTCCTTTGAAATACCAGCAAATGCTCTTAGTTTCTGAACCATCTTTCCACCCTTCCTCCTTCATTTTAAAGGACACATCAAAGATAGCATTGAATACAGGGAAGTCACTTTGACCCAAAAATTGCTAGATTAAGATATGATTTTTATTATATTTGGCAATATGGTGGTTCTTCTTAAGAATAAATGGAAGCATCTTGTTCCTAACTAAACCAGTCTGAAGGTTGAAGTTGCTGACCAACTATATATGACTGTATATAACTTGCTTTTCAAGATGCTCTCAATTAGGTTGGGTCCTGCTGTAAAGGCTAGTGACAGAGCAGCCAGGTAGATACTCCTTCATTTGGGTCTGTCCAGGCATCATCCAATCTGCCTGCTTCTAGGTCCACCCCCCCCAGATATTTAAAAAACCAGTGCCCACATTTTTAAGTTCTTGGATACTCTTTTCTGGGGTCAAATGTGATGGCCCCTCCAACTTGAGCATGCTGAAGTAGAGTCTTCCCACACTGGCAGGTCTCTCAGCTGTCATATCTGTGTAGCTTGGGTTCTGGCCAAGAAGGATGGAGAACTGGAAGCTTAGAGTGGAATGGAATTTCAGAAAGTAGGTCACCTCAGTCCATGGTGACCTTGTGTCTTGAAAGTGAGAAAGAGTTATGGACTAATAGCCAAACTTCTTAACTCTTGCTCTGATGGCAAGAAAACAGCTCTAAGAAGTCTGGTGTAGGCTGATAAGGGCTTCTCCCCTAGTTATCACGAATATTAAAAGCTCATACATCTGCTTTTGGTGGACAACAACATCCAGGTTTGCCTCTTTGTATGAACAGCTAGAACAACTGAACAGAACAGTATTTAAAATCAAAGCTTCAAAAGGCTGGTGTTCTAGAGAGGGAGAGAGGAAGAGAGATGGAACTCTCTGAGTCCCACAATAAATGGATGGGAGGTAAAAACTGACCAGAACTTTTACAGCTTAAGGTAACCAAGGGAACTCCACTTGAAGTCCAGCTGCTGTGGAACATGGGGAGTTCTAAGAATACCCAAGTAGGATGTGACTTGGACTCTAAAGGGACTAACCCTTAGCAATAAGAAAATCCATGAGAAAGATCTCAATGTTGTATAGATTAGCCTGAATTCCTTGGGTTAGATTGTATTTCTTTATGATTGCTTATCTCCCTACTTGCCTAATATGAGTAAACAAAATTTTTCTTTGCCCAAGATATCTTTTCTGTAATTTTCATATATAGTATACAATTCTAAATTAAAAAAGAGAGATAACAGTGCAAAAAACCAAACCAATCAAACAAACAAAACCAAGAGAAACAACCTAAAATAAAAACAGACTATGCAGACAGTTAACTTGGACATAGAAAATAACTTTTGTTTTTTCTGTCTTCATGGTCTAACCTCCTTCTCTTCCCTTGTTTTTCCTCTTCTTGACCAGGCTTTCTTTCAGTTTAACCAAGGGCAAGTATCTCACTTTAGCTGGAAACTTAATGTCTTAGTTGAATCCATTTGAAACATCATAGGTAATTAAAAATCTTTCCTGGAAACATGTCATATTCTTGATTTGGCCCTGCACCTTCTCAAGGTAAAACTAGCTCTTCATATTCCTGAGCCTTCTCGGAACTATACTTGCTTAGCTACTGATAGGAATCTGTTGATTCCTCCAGTACAGCAAATCCCCATGTTTGTGAACTTTGCTGTCTCTCACTTCTGGGTGTGACCTAGTCCATCCTTTTCTGAACCCAATTCTTTCTCGCAGCACTTTGTCAAATAGAGCTTAAGCTATCCAGCACTCTCTGCTTACATTCTGATTTCCTTCCCCCCTCCCCCCATTAGAGCTAGAAGTTCGGCAAGTGGAGTCTGAATTCCAAATTATTCAAGGGATTGCTTTCACCAAATGTTTTACATCTGAACAACAAAAGATCCAGATCCCACCAACTTATGGACCAATATCTTTATTTCTTACTTGTTACCATCTGAGGCCTAGGCCTTTAGTCTACACTGTGTTTGGTGGCAGCTGTTGTCATTGCTACTCATAGTAGCAGTTGGAGTAATGTAGGACTTGGAGTAGTAATGAACAGACCCCTGATTTTGAAGTGTGAAGTAAGGGTACTTTTGTCTGCTGCCACAAGTCCACCTGAAGTTGTTCAGCATCTTTCTCACTATTCGCTAGGGTATCCAGGTTTGTACTTGTGTCACACCTTTTGCCATGGACTAATAGACCTCTCTAGTGATTTACACTGGCCATTGGGTGTGCTTGTCATTTTTGTTCATAGCACATTAGGCAGAACCGGTCCACAGCCCAGCTGAGCACAAAGAGGTCAGGGAATGGAATTTTACTGGGTACTTAGAGGCTGTGGAATAAGAACATGTGGTAAACAACACTAATGACTACCACGTAGACCCCTGGGTATGGAAGAGCTTGGTATGCAGAGTGAAAGGCATACAAGTGAGTGGTGGAAACCAGACATTCCACTCGCGGTTCTGAGGCCCTAGATATTCCTATGGAAAAAATGCAGGTGTTAGATCCCTAGTGTTTACATTATACAGAAATACATTCTACAGAGTTTAAGTTGAGTAAAAATGGGAAGGAAATTTTCACAGTTCCAGAAGAAAACATTGAAAACATTCTTTCCAAACTAGGCTAGGGAAGAAATTCTTAAGCCAAAAATTTCCAAACTAACAGGAGAAGGTCTAATAGGTATAATTAAAGTACAAGCGAAAGGCAGTAATAGTAACACCACCATAAACAGGAGTCACACCAAAGAGCTGCTTTCAAGCCACACCACTGGCTATAGAGCAGAAATTAGAATCTAGAATGTGTTTCAGTAGGTCAATCAAAAAGAAGGTCTCAGAGTGGAAAATAGCACAGATGATAAATGTGCTTCAGAAATATAAGTATATAGACTGCATGAGGATTTTTGATGACTACAAAGGGAATACTATACAGCACTTTGAATGAACAAACATTACTTATACTAACATGGATTAAAAGGTCAGACTCAGTTCTTAATCTGTAGAGCATGATGCCTATTGTTGGAAATTGAAAAATTCACAAAAGCATGTTTTCTATAATGTAAAGATATTCATAAAACTATACACATTAGATAATTTTAAACTAGTCTTCATTAATGGAAAAGATGTTGAGATATACTAGCTTAAGTTTTAATGTTTAATTTGATTTCATAAATGATAGATGGACAGATTTGTAAAGCAAATGAAACAGAATATTAATGTCTGCCTTGCCTTGTTTGTAGGCACAAAGCAGAACAGTTGTATTGGAACTCTCATGCACTTGAATTATTTAAAAACTAAGTATAAGAGTGGAGAAGTAAGAGTACAAGGTACATGGGTGACATGCAGATTTATGTGACTATGTGCTAGAGGATACTCAACAACCATATCAGTCATATTGTGTGGTACACAGTGAGGACTTGTGCATTGTAGTTACAAGGCTGCAGACAGGCAGTTGAAGACTTGGTGTCTTGGGGATGGAGAGATGACTCAGCAGTTAAGAACACTAACTGCTCTTCCAAAAGTCCTGAGTTCAATTCCCAGCAACTATATGGTGGCTCACAAGCATCTGTAATGGGATCTAATGCACTCTTCTGGTGTGTCTGAAAACAGCTACAATGTGCTCATATAAATAAAATAAATAAATTAAAAAAACCCACTTGGTGTCTTAATCACATCATGTCACATCCCATGTTATTCAGGTCTCTCCTTGTAAACTTTATTCTAACAAACTGCCAGACTGCTAGCAATGGTTTTCATATGGTTATGGCAGCTTTGACTGTTCGATTGGCATGTATACATACACGCTCACAAATATTCTTCTTCAAGGGAGATTAATCCCCTGAACATGGTTCACAAAACAAAATCCATTATGTCTCCCTGGCCAAAAATGGGTCAAACACCAGATTAGTTATTTTCAGAAGAAAATAGGAATAGAATCTCTTCGTGTAGTTTTCATGAACGATTCTTCTGTTAATAAGAAAGGAGACCCAGTGGCAGATGATGGTAAACAACCAACAAACTCGGCTGGTGTGACTATGGCATGAAGTGTTGTTCATAATAAATCTCTCTCAGGCACTGATCTGTGATCTCAATATGCAGAGTGACTTTGTTCACATCACACAGCAAAAAGCAACGCTCATTTAAAGAAAGAATTCAAGGCTCAAAGGACCAGAGGCACCATAAGTAGGAAATGTCAAAGGTAAGATTTGAACCTCAGCCACTCTCTTAGCTTACCCAGTGTTCACTATGCACTATTGTTTTAGATGTGGGAGAGATGTAAGCTCCTCCTTCAAGCAGCTCAGAGCTAAGTTAGATGAAGAAAGAGGCACATGGGCTAATTCAATTTTAACATATTTTATTGCGTGCCGATGGTCCTGTCTTGACACTGCTAATTCAGCATGCTTTGACGCATGTGTGTTTTGGCCCTGCAGGAATATTTCCCAATGATTCCATTGCTTCCATCATAGTAAATTTCTGCTACACAAAGCCCAAAGTGCAAATGGCCTCAGTGCAAGGCGTTTGGAGTGTGGGGAAATTTTCCATGAAGAGAATATTCTTTGCATTTGAGGTTCATATCTTGGAATTATTGATCACAACATGATACTTAAAAGTATGAGAATAAATTTGTGGAGCATTGCACTTTCCCATTATGGAAGATTAGTAAATGATCTAGATCATGGGTATAAAGGGGAGACAAATCTTGAAGGTTTAGTATTTACATAGGCTACTAAGCCTAGGTTTACTAACACTGGTAACTGAAAGCAAATTTTCTTCCAAGAAGCCATGGGTCAAACAATTCATCATATCTAGCTTGACCAAGCCAAAAAAGAGCTTTTGAGATTAATTCTTGGTAAAATTGGGGTATTTCTAATGTTATTATGGGCAACAGAGCATTAGCTCGAGTCATTTCTGGTTAATAATTGTTTTATTTCTGTTATTCCCCTACAGAAGACAGCTTTGACTTGGGTTTATCCTCAGACAATACAAACACCAATTGATAGTTCTTCCCTTGGTCCATGTGTCTTCCAACTCATGGTTTATTCAACGATGTCTTCTTTTTTTTTATTAAAAGTTATTTACACCCCACAGACACATTTGTTGAACTCATCAAAAGTCACCAGCTCTACTCATTCTTAGTCTCAGACCCAAGGCACATGAGCACAGTTGACAGTAGTTTTCTGTGTGACAGAATCTGGTGGAAAACCAGTGTGTCCAAGCTGACACATTGACAATGGAGAAGTTAATGCTGGAGTACAGCTTCTTAAAGGACTACATCGTGCTGAAGATGTATATACAGATAAAGACCTATATACAGATAAACAAGGAAGGAAATGGGAAAACATGGAAAGATAGATTCTTCTTTTGATTTCTGCATACCCCAAATACATATCATCATAAGAGAATGGAAGATTCCAGAAAGTATACTCCTCCATCTCCATGTGGCTCAAGAAAGCACATCTGTAGGCACATGGTAGTCACTGTTGCCAGGCCTCTGCTCCTGGGAAGGCAGTCAGATCCAGACCTGGATCCAATGTGTCTTCATCTGTTTAGCTCCTCGTTGTAAAGTAAAGGCCAGACATCTGGGAGGGCAGCATGGTTAAGCCTCATACTCTCAGTTGACAGCCTGGATCACACATTTGCAAGCCTTGAAAGTACCACTTAATTGGACCTTCCATGTGCCTCTGAGCCAGCTGAAGAGAAAGTGCTGCTGAAGAGCTGGATTGGCAGAGTTAAGTTTATGCAGATGGAAGAGTTAGCAGAGACCACAGAACAAATACCAGCAACCAGTCCATTTCACACTTCGGAAAAAAGAGAGAAAGGAATGGCAGAGGCAGGCCAAAGCAAATAGGCTTTGGAAAACTTGAAACTGTGGGCTGGAAGTTTCACATCTTCCTCTTCTCTTCACACTCATTCTGAGAAGTGCGTTGCATTTAGGAAAGCAGAGCCTGGAGCACTTGGGAGAGCAGATCCTGGAGCACTTAGGAGAGCAGAGCCTGGAGCACTTAAGAAGGCAGATCCTGGAGCACTTAGGAGAGCAGAGCCTGGAGCAATTGGAAAGGAAGAGCTTGGAGCATTTAGGAAAGCAGAGCCTGGGACACATGCAGCTCTAGTGAGCCCCATGCAGAAAAGTGTTTCCAATCACAAAACAGATGTTGATTCCAGCATCTGTAGAGTGGGCTTTCTGGTTCTGGTGTTTCTGTATACCAGGAAGCATGAAAGGAACCATTATTTCCTGATGAATCTGTTTCTGGGATCTCTTTAAATTGTCTTCTTTTATCTTTGTCTATACTCGTAGTCTTTTATTTTATAGCTTTTCTTTTATTCCAGAAAAACAAATCCCCCTTTCTTTTTCCCTGGAGTATGTTAGTGGATGAAATTTTCCTCACATGCTACCTCACATTAAATACCCTTTCGTTTCAGCCAAAGCACTTGGTGCTTATGAAAAATGTATTTGAAAGTCACTGGATGCCATAGTCCCTCCGGGGAATGTGTAAGGCACCCGAAATATGAAGGACAATATTAGAAGATAAAAATTAAAGAGGTTGAGCCTGCCATCCTGGGAGATGGGAGGTGGGTGTTTCTCAGAATTTATAGATGGTAGTTGGAAGGAAGCATCCTGTGAGCTGGCATTTGTGTAGTTAGTTGGTGGCTTAGCAGCAGCTCAAATGTTTCCTCTGAGAAAGGAAATGATGGACACAGGAGACCGACCATACTAAGATCATCAGAGACCCGGATGGATTGGAAAGTGGCTGTCAGACAACCTTTCACAGCTTAGTCCGGTTACTCAACTCACTTACCAGAATGTGTGGACATGTGTCTATGAGGAAAATATTTGCAACCGTGTTTAAAAACAGTTCCATCTGTTCGTATGTACTTTAAATGCTTAGATGGGAAAAATGTTCGCAAAAAGTAAAGAGTCAGATGGTTTGTGAGACAGGCTAGGTTATCCCTTCGAGCTCGGATGCATAAATAGAGTGTTGGTCAGTAGGCTAAGAGCCAATGGAAGTAGGTCCTGGCATGGGGAGGGGCGGGGAACAGGGCAGTGAAAGTGAGTGGGGTTTCCCACGGTTGATTCTCCAGACCAGATGAGACCTCCAAAGGTTGGCATCCTAACATCCGTGGACACTTTGTTTATGAGAAGTGGTGCTGGGCCAAAGAAAAGCTCATTAGAGAAATGGAGCTGGCATCTTGGTGACTCTGAATTCAAAGAAGAAAAAAAAATCCTCTCTGGAATTGGCAGTGTAAAGAGATAATAAAATGTCATGCTGGTGCGGGAATCAAGAGGAAAGACAAAGTAGCGAAATAGAATGGGTGTGTGGTTTTTAAAGCTTTACAAACCCTGTGAGAGAGCAAGCAGGCAAGATATGGGCAAAAATTCTTGTAATAGAAGAGAGCCCAAGTAAAGCAGATGCATCATGGGAGCCTCATGAATGGTGATGCTTCCAAAGAGGAGTCTATATTAATTATCTCTGGCAAGAACGTATCCCAGTGAGACACGTGTCATTCACACTGACAGATAAAATGTAGGTATGTCACTTTCAAATAGAGTAGCAGGGTCTTGTACTTCTGCCTATGAAGGGAAACAGAGTCTACAAATTAAGACATTTGAGACTGTTTGTCATTGGCCAACAAAAGAGTAGGAAACTCAGGCATGACTCTTAATTCTACGCTTGGCCTTTTCAGCTTTTGATCAAGTCAACCTTGATAAATATCCATCTCTTAATCTGGAAGCTGACACTGGACTATTTCATTTCCATTATTCACAAGACAATGTGTCCCACCCAGCTCTTTGTGGTGCCTCCATAGGCAGCAGATGGTGAGCATTGATGCATGGGGGGTAAAGGTAACAGTTAGCAGTGGTTGTCAGGCAGCCATGGTCCCACTGCCTATCCTCAATAAACCAGTCTCTGGTGTTGGAGGCTGCACCAGGTTTGATACCACTGGGCTAAACCACTCTTTGGCTATATAATATTGAATTCCTTTGACATCAGATTACTTTTGACCAAGTCACAAAAAATGAGATGGGCACAGAAGACTGGGAGCATATTGCTAGCAGGTCTGGATGGCTTCTTCTGTCCCCAATGTGGAAGGGGATGAGGAGTGCTCCCATCAAGCCCCATTTACCCCAATCAAGTGATTCCTTTATTTTATCCCTGCAACTCTCAAAATAGCCTGTTATAAGTTTGGTAACAACTAGCTTAAATATCACCTTAACCCCAACAACCTGGGTTGGTATTCCAGCCCTGTGGAAAGAGCAAAGTTTGAAGTCCCTGTCTGACAGGGATGGTAGAAGAACCGGTTGGATTTAGTAGCTCCAAGTGGATTTCTCGGTGTACCAACCTGAATACACTACTTTTAGTTATTCTCACGTACTTCCTGCAGCCAAACTCATTTAATGACCCCTTCCATGGAAAAGCTCACTTCAGATGCTGGGCGAGGTTCCTGTAGTTCTTGTAGTTGTAGCTCAGCCAGTGTTGACGTGAATCCCAAGACAAGGTCCACACGTGGCATAGGTGATCCTGCTTGCTCTTGAATGCCTTAGGTCTAAGACTGGGACCTTGACTGGATAGAGCTGTCCTTAGGCTTTGGTCATCAAGAAAATTGCAAAGAAAACAAAATGTGTCCTCATTACAAGAAGAACGGGTTTGTAATCCTAACTCGAGGCCCATCCAGCAGGTGTGCACACTGACGCTAACCTCCTGCACTGATTGCCTTCTGATTGTTTTCCTGGGTAGCCACCTTATCCTAGGAAACTGTCGATGGACCTGTTTATCCACTGCTCACATTGACTGTGGGTGAGTAAAGACAGTGGGGTGCCTGGAGGCAGATGCATGCTTTTTCTCAAAACATGCTTTATGACACACTATGGCTATGTCATCTCCCAAGGGGATACAACTGTGTCATCCAAATGAGTCAAAGGTGGTCTCTGTGTGCTGGCCCCAGGTTGTTTAATTTCCCCCCCTTCAGGACAAGGCCCATTAGCTCAAGCACCTACCAGGACCAAACCCAAAGTTTTACACATATAATTACTTTAAAAATTGTCTGAGCAAGCAGATTTTTAGCCAATTAGAGCTTACCTAATTCACAAACCTTACTAAACCTCACCTAGCAACTGTCATCTATTGATAAAAGAGGCCCTGGGAGTTATAAGGCCCTTAGAAATTTTCTCACATACTGGAACCCCACTGTGCTGCCCTGTAAGTGATGTCACCATGTTAAGAGCCCCTCTGAGATCCCTTTCCCACCACTTCCAGGGCTAGGAGGGCTTTCCCATCTTTTGTGACTTTGTCTAGTAAAGCTTGTCATGTTTTACTGACAAGGTATCTTTTTCCTTGATTAACTTCCAGATTATTTCAATCACCCACACAGTTTTCTACCTCTGAGCAACTGAGTAAAATGCAAATAGGGTATGCTACCAGGAAGTGTGTGGGTTTAATGAGTCTCCTAGTATGGTCTCTCTCTCTCTCTCTCTCTCTCTCTCTCTCTATGTATGTATGTATGTATGTATGTATGTATGTATGTATGTGTGTCTGTGTGTATTTGTGGGTGGGTGTGTCCATATCCATAGCAGCATTAGAATTCAAGAAGATTACTTTTGAGCCTTTCCTCTGGCATTGGTTCCTGACATGGGATGTTATATTTCACTCTCTGAGCTCTGGGTTTTCTCCAAGATGAAGCTGATGACACATGTGTCTGATAGAGCTGCAAAGAGAAAACAGAGTAGGCTTTACAATTAGAGAAAGGATTCCTCATGTGGGATCCACGTCTTCTGGTCCTGATACTCTAGTCCTTGTATTCAGACAGATCTCTCCTTTCTTGCATGCCATTTGGAATCACCTGGGCTTCAACAGTGTTCCAGCTCTCCTATAAACCTTATTTTGACATACTCTTCTTGTCCCTTTGCTGTTGGCCTGTCTGTAAGTGCATTATCTAATGTGATATGGGTCTGAGGGATGGAGGGAGATGACAAATGTCGCACAAGGTACATTTGTGTCATCATGTTGCAGCCCTTGTCACTAAAATCAGACGGGACCCAAACGCTATTTTCATGTGAGATTCTGCTCAGCTCCACCCCACTGTCTATACGATATTTCTAGTTCTGCTAAATAACAGTTTTCTCTTTTCTTACTTAGAATCAGCTATGGAAATATAATTATTTCTTAACAACTTTGATGAGTTTTTTTTCAGTTTTATATGTAAGTCTTTGCTCTCCAGGGACATGATAAATACATGGCCCAGTGTCTCAGTGCATTATGAGAGAGATGTGTGAAACCAGGGTGTGATTCCTCGGGGACAGTCGTTAAATGAGATCATTTACCAAAGGTGTCTTTGTGCACCATGGAGATCTCTAAACCTAGTGTCTTGGTTTTCTCAACAGTAAACGTTTTCATTTGAAGAAGATTCCCCATTTCTGTTTAAAATCCTTAAAAGTTTATTTATGTCTTTATTTATTTATTTATTTGGTGTGTGTGTGTGTGTGTGTGTGTGTGTGTGTGTGTGTGTGTTCTCTTTTTGAAGCATGGGTTTCAAGGATGGAAGCTGAGTCTTCAGGTTTTGCTGTGAGTACCTCAACCTGAGAAACCATCTTGCAAGCTAAGAGATAGCCTTCGTCGCCTCTATTCTTTGTCTTCTTTTCCTCTAAGTGTTTAAAAAAAAGTTTCAGGATGTGTCACATAAAGACAACAATAGTTATTCTTTTTTCCAAGGCCCAAGGAAAGGACAGATGCGATGGAAGCAGAAAACAAAAACACATGCAAACTTGCTGTAACACCACGTGGCAAGCGTCGTTAGGAAAGGGTGACACACCCCTGGTTTCATGTGTTTACATTGGTAGTGAGCAGCTAGGTGACACACATAGAATGAGTCTGGTAGAATTCCATTTGTGCAGTCCTGGGGGCCGGGTGAGAAAAAACATGGATTTGAGCAATGATAAAGTTGCTGAGTGAGATCAGAAACACAGAAAGCACAAACATTTAGAAAAAATACACTAGAGAAAAATTGGGTGGCCGACGTTACCAGTAAAGATGAATACAAACATGAGTGTCACCAACAAATAGAAAAACACTTCATGTTGATTCTGCAAATGCAGACCAGATGGACCAGTTGGTTTCTAAAAGAGGTGCCTACTGCACATTTTTTTTGTGTGTGTATGACATCTCAGGAATCTAGAGAGGAGGAAACCAGCTTCATAATGTTGACAGGAACAAAGAAGAAAGAATTTAATATGATTTAAGGAAACAGCTGAAATTTATTGAGGATATACCTAACTTACCATTTTGGTTAACACATACATGGAAAAATAATATTTACTTTCATACCAAGTACTTCGCATAATATTGCATTTAAGTCTCAGATCATCTAATTTACACAAACTGTTGTGCTGCTACTATTTCCATTTTTCAGATAGCACAATTGAAGCCAATAGAGGTTAACCTGCTGTGTCTGTGGAGACAGTTTGCTGGGTAATATACTTGTGAATCAAGCACAGTAACCTGAGTTCAGATACAAGAATCCATGTAAAAACTGAACATAAAAACAAACATCTTTAACTTTCCTGCTGTGAGGCTGAGACAGGAAGAACCCAGAAGCCTACCAACCACAGCCTGGCCCAGAAAAGGTCTACAGTACCCACCCCAAAGACGATGGATCAAAAACATAAGCCAGACAAGTGATTGGAAAAAAGACATCAGCCTCTGGTCTAATACCTATACAAACAAGCACACACATTTGCATATACATATTCACACACACACACACACATGCACACACACATACACACACACCACAGAGATAGAAATTATTTTAAAAAATGTTATGTGTAGCACAATTGAAGCCAATAGAGGTTAACCTGCTGTGTCTGTGGAGACAGTTTGCTGGGTAATATACTTGTGAATCAAGCACAGTAAGAGATCTAGTGAGTTGCATAGCCTGGAGCTTAATCCATGTTCTTTAAATTCTTAGAAGTGGAAATGTATGGGGAAATTATCTGTGTTGTAGATGTAGAAGGCTCCTGTGTGTGCATAATAGTATGCTCCTGAGCTTTTCTTAACTTTTCATAATATGTGCTCAATAACTTCATGCCCTCATCCTAAGGAAGATCTGGTATCAGCTTTGCCATGTATTGGAATTGAATAGCTTTGGGCCTTTGGGGAGATATAAATCCAGTTTGGCCTTTAGTCTTATTGTTTACATAGGATAGAGTAACATCAACTGGAGTTATTAACCAAAAATTAAATGCATTTTAAAGCTGAGAATAATATAGTCAAACAGGAATTTTCAGAAGACTAGAATGAAGAGATGCTTCGAACTGTTCTAGATTACTGCGCTGAGAGAGATCTGAACTATAGCAGGAGGCAAGATGAGAACCAGGCAGAGCTTGTTTAATACAAGGAGAAGGTTAGGAGCTGAGAGTTCAGAAAAACCTTAGGGGATAGAAAGGCTGCTAAGGTGGCTAGGAGAATAAGAACTCTAGAGACCTATACAGGGTTCCCTCTAGCACCAAATGGAGGACCAATGAGTCTCTCCTTCCTTTCTTCTTCTCCCTCTCCTCCCTCTGTGTGTCTGTGTAAACTACCTGAGGGCAGAGAAGGAGCCTTTGGAAAGACTTAGAAGACTAGTGATATTAATGGCTCTTATCATATGGTGAAACCTTGACACTCACAGTGCACCAACTAAGCAAGGCTTACAGAAATGCCTTGTTTCACATATGGAAGGTAATTACCTCTACAGTGAAGAGTCTTCAGCTCCTGCAAAATATAAACTCAAACCCACACTTCCAAGTAGCAAACTGTCTTGAAGTAACTTGCAGTATCACAAATGAAAGTTCAAGAACATGTACGAGAACTGACACATGCGCGTGCATGCGCGCACGTGCACACACACACACAGATACACACTACAACACACACACACATACACACACACACACACACACACACATACACACACACACCACACGAACACCACCTAACTTTCAACCACATAAACCACACAATGCCAGAATTCAAATTCACAAAGCATATGGGGATCAAGGAAAATGAAGAGAAAATAAACTCATCATTTGAAGCAACCATGAGCAGACAAATGTGTGCACAGACATAGATAGCAGTTGTTCTGAATCAGAGATCCCAAAACTAAAGAGAAGACATGTAAACAGGGCAAAACCAGAATGTTTACAGAGGAAAATGGCTGTGTGTGAGATAAAGACAGACCAAACAACATTAATTAGCTAGATGGAGAAAATACTAGTGATATGGAGGGCATATTGATGAAAACCATCCCCAACAAAACACAAAGAGAAAAGAAGTCAGTAACAAGGAAGACAATAACAAGAGAAGGAGAGAACAGAAGGATAAACCCGATGTGTACATAACAGCCATCACCACAGGCAAAGGGGCAGAACAGATACATAAGCACATAATGGCTAAATTTTATCTAAACTTGTTGAAATTGTAAGCACTAATTTAAAATATTCAAAAACCCACAAACACAATAAACATGATGAAAATTACCCCAAGGCAAATCCTGATCAACTTTCTCAACACCATGGATTAGGACAAAATCTGTAATGCAGATGGGTCTGGGGAACATACTATATCCAAACCAAAATGAATGTGGATAGCAGAGTCATTAAATGAGATGCCGATACCAGGATGGTGGTGGAACAGCATCTCTGACATGTGTATATATGTTGGGGGTGAGGGTAAATTCAGTGAAATTTTCATAGCTACTGAACATATATTTTCACAAGTGGTAACAAATGAAAAATTTCTAAGACAACAGAAAGCTAAAGTAATTTACCACCACTATGATGAAGGTTAGGGACAGTTTTGTGTGGATATGGAGCATGACAGGAGATAGACAGGAAGCACAAGAAGGATGATGGGCATTGGAAAGAGCCTCACATGGGCGACTGCACACGTTCACTCATGAGCTAGATCTTTTAAATGGACCTTGGGATGCTTTAACAAAAGCAATGACAATGCCTTATGATCTTCATTTACATGTGGGAATAAGCTCTATAATGGCATTGCAGATCATAGGAATAGAAACTTTCAGACATACTCATTCCCATTTATTTAGGGCTTACAGTTTTGGA
Source organism: Apodemus agrarius (assembly GCA_964023405.1). Taxonomy (NCBI): domain Eukaryota; kingdom Metazoa; phylum Chordata; class Mammalia; order Rodentia; family Muridae; genus Apodemus; species Apodemus agrarius. The sequence continues at coordinate 19,653,272 of OZ030008.1, forward strand.
TAGTTAGTCCATGACCATCACAGAGGAGGTTGGTGGGATGACCTCAGGCAGACAAGCATGATACTGAAGCAGTAGCTGAGAATCTATGTCTGACCCACATGCAGCAGCTAACCAACTGGGACTGAGCTTTTGAAAACTCAAAGCCAAGCCACTCCCCAGTCACACATCCTCTTCGAACAAGGCCACCCCTCCTAATCCTTCCCAAACTTTTTCACCAATTGAGGACCAGATATTTAAACATGTGAGCCTATCGGTATCATTCTCATTCAAATGACATATTGTGTGTGAAAATAAAATATCTAATATTGCAGATACTAGAAGGCATTTTTTAGCATATTCTCATGTCTCCCACTGTATGAACAGTGCATTACATAATTTAAGGGTAGACTCTGGCACCATAAAGATGTTATCATAGTAAAATTCTTGCCATAAGCCATAAAGCAATTACTAAGTAACAAGACAAGAAATGACTGCTAATAGTAACACAGTGTCCAGGAGAAGCCATAACAAAAAATTTCAATATATTTGAGGAAAACACAATGAAGAAAACAAAAGGAAGGAAGAATATGTAGAATAAACATGAAATTAGAAAGTAGTTTTGAACACTGTCACACTGAAAATCAATGAAAAGGAAATCATTTGAAGCAGAAGGCAATCATTGTCAGATGGATAATAAACAAAGAGCCCAGAATGAGTCAGTCATAAGTAATCACGCTATCCTAGTTTGGTTTCCATTGCTGTGATAAGTACCATGACCAAGAACAACTAGAGAGGGAAGAGGAGGAGGAGGAGGAGGAGGAGGAGGAGGAGGAGGAGGAGGAGGAGGAGGAGGCCATAGAAGAGTGTTGCTTATAGGCTTGTTCCTCATGGCTTGCTCAATCTGCTTTCTTATAGCATGCAGGACCACCAGTTCATAGGTGACACCTCCCATAGTCATCAGTCAAGAAAACCAACCACAGGCTTGCCCACAAAGCTAATCCTGTGGGGGCATTTTCTCATTGAGGTTTCTTCTTTCAAAACTGACTCTAGCTTGTGTCAAGTGACATAAAACTATCACAATGATCAAAAACAATGCCCGAAGAAAGGATTGATTTAGTTTACCAAGGACAGTTCATCACTGGGGAAGCCTAAGCAGGAACCTGAAGAAAGTCATTGAAGCAGAGACCATGGAAAAGCTTCTCACTGGCTTGTTCTCCCTGGCTTGCTCAGCTGTGTTTCTCACACAGATCAAGTCCATCTGCCTAAGGATAATACCACCTACAGTAGCTGGACATCCCACATCAATTAGCAGCTAAGAAAATCTCAGCCATGCTCAGGTGGTAGTCTGATCAAGACAGATTTCAGTAGAGGCTCCCTCTTCCCTGGGATGTCAGACTGACAACTAAGGCAGCGTGGCACACACTTCTAGCAAAAGAACAGAAAGAAGTTCACATAAGAAAGATGCATAAAGATGTGTTAACATTAATCAAGTGAAATCTGGAGAGACTGTCTCAGCATCAGACCAAGACAATTTTGAAGTTAAGAATATTATCAGGATATATTTAATTCATGATGGCATCTGAACAAATTTGTTAAGAGAATCAATGATTCTAAAAGCACTTACAATAACTTCAAATATATGAAATGAAACTAATCAAGGACATCATAGGAAAAAGTCAAATATGCAACTGTATTTGGGGATTTTAATCTCCTCTCTCTGAAACTAATAGAAAAATATACTCAGACAATCAGAAAGTCTGGAGAAGATTTTAATAACATTATTGAGCAACTTGACCTAGTTGGCATTTATGGCATACTCTACTTACCAGATCTAGATTATGCATTTCTTATAAAAGTCAGAATATTTGCATATAACATATCAAAAGTAAGTTCAGGTCATACAGAGCATGCTCACACACCACAATAGGATGTATTAAGAATTAAGGACAGTTTATTTTTTCCTGAGAAATCTGTAATTAACAGTATGATTTCTGTACAATTACCCAACATTTTGTGGAATATGCCTTTTGCTTCTGAAAGACTCCATAGATGACAGAGGAAATGGTAGATGAAATTAGAACTGCCTGCATTATACAATATGAAAGTTTTTTCAATCAGTTCTTGGATTGCAATGTAAGAACTTTGCAAAATATTTGAATTTAGCATAGATAGATAAATGAATATCTGGTAGGAGTGAAAAAACTTGAATATAAGAAATAATAGAGAAAAATAAATAAAATTTTGGTTCTTAAATGAAACATCAAATTTAGAAATCTTTTTGTGGCTCCACAGTCTTCCGTGCACAGCCTGCCAGGAAAGCATGATCTCTCAGCAGTGCCTTCACTTCTGAGCATGGAGGTGAGAGCTTTACTTTCTCTCCAATATCTTTCTGGAGGAGAACAGCTAGGAGTGTACAAGGCATACAATCAGTAGAGCAGCTTGGACAGAAGCCTTCCAGATGCCATTTGCAACAGAGAGCCAGGCAGCTCCACAGCCTTCTTTGCACAGACCCTGACAGAAGAGAGCTGGTCTCCCAGGAGTACGACATAGGCTTAGAGTCCCATAGGAGGGATAAGCTCCAGCCAGAGACAGCAAGACCAACTAGCACCAGAGATAACCAGATGGTTGAAGGCAAGCACAAGAACCCTACCAACAGAAACCAAGGCTACTTGGCAACATCAGAACACAGTTCTCCCACCACATAGTCCCAGATACCCCAACATACTGGAAAAGCAAGAGTGAGATTTAAAATCGCATCTCATGATGCTAATAGAGGACTTTAAGAAGTATATAAATAATTCCATTAAAGAAATACAGGAGAACATGGGTCAACAGGTAGAAGCCTTAAAGAAAAAACACAAAAATCACTTAAAAATTATGGGAAAATGCAAATAAACAAGTGAAGGAACTGAACAAAACCATCCAGAATCTAAAAATGGAAGTAGAAACAATAAAGAAATCACAAAGGAAGACAACTCTGGAGATAGGAAACCTTGGAAAGAAATCAGGAATCATGGATGCAAGCATCAACAACTGAATACAAGAGATAGAAGAAAGAATCTCAGATGCTGAAGATAACATAGAAAACATTGACTCAACAGTTAAAGAAAATGCAAAATTCAAAAAACTTGTAGCCCAAAACATCCAGGAAATCCAGGACACAACGAGAAGATCAAACATAGGGATTATAGGTGTAGAAGAGAGCAAAAATTTACAACTTAAAGGGCCAGTACATATCTTCAACAAAATTATAGAAGAAAACTTCCCTAACCTAAAGAAAGAGATGCCCATGAACATACAAGAAGCTTATAGACCTCCAGACAGGCTGGACCAGAACAGAAATTACTCCTGTCACAAAATAATCAAAATGCCAAATGCACTAAACACAGAAAGAATATTGACAACTGTAAGTGAAAAAGGGCAAGTAACTTATAAAGGCAGACCTATAAGAATTACACCAGACTTCTCATCAGAGATGATGAAAGCTAGAGGATCCTGGGCAGATCTCATACAGACACAAAGAGAACACAAATGCCAGCCCAAACTACTATACCCAGCAAAACTCTCATTTACCATAGATGGAGAAACCATGATATTCCATGATAAAACCAAATTTACACAGTATATTTCCACAAATTCATACCTACAAAGGGTAATAGATGGAAACTATCAACAGAAGGAGGGAAACTACGACCTAGAAAAAGCAAGAAAGCAATCTTCTTTCAACAAACCTAAAAGAAGATAACCACACAAACATAAAAAAAATCAAAAATAGCAGGGAGCAACAATCACTATTTCTTAATATCTCTTAACATCAATGGACTCAATTCCTCAATAAAAAGACATAGACTAACAGACTGGATATATAAACAGGACCCAGCATTTTGCTGCATACAGGAAACACACCTAATGTGTCAAAGTTAAACACTACCTCAGAGTAAAAGGCTGGAAAACAATTTTCCAAGCAAATGGTCCCAGGAAACAAGGTGGAGTAGCCATTCTAATATTGGATAAAATCGACTTTCAACCAAAAGATATGGAAGGACACTTCATACTCATTAAAGGAAAAATCTACCAAGAAGAACTCTCAATTCTGAACATCTATGCTCCAAATGCAAGGGCACCCACATTTGTAAAAGAAAGTTTACTAAAGCTCAAAACACACATCACACCTCACACAATAATTGTGGGTGACTTCAACACCCCACTCTCATTAATGGAGAGATCGGGGAAACACGAACTAAAAAGAGACACAGTGAAACTAAAAGAACTTATGGAGCAAATGTATTTAACAGTTATCTATAGAACATTTCATCCTAAATCAAAAGAAGATACCTTCTTCGCAGCACCTCATGGTACCTTCTCCAAAACTGACTATATAATTGGTTGTAAAACATGCCTCAACAGATATGAGAAGATTTAAATAGTCCCATGCCTCCTATCAGATCACTATGGATTAAGGCTGATCTTCAATAGCAGCAAAAACATCAGAAAGCTCACATACACATGGTAGCTGAACAATGCTCTACTCAATGATACCTTGGTCAAAGAAATAAGGAAAGAAATCAAAGACGTTTTAGAATTTAATGAAATTGAAGGCATAATATACCCAAACTTATGGGACACAATGAAAGCAGTGCTAAGAGGAAAACTCATAGCTCTGAGTACCACTAAAAAGAAACTGGAAAGAGCATATACTAGCAGCTTAAGAACACACCTGAAAGGTCTAGAACAGAAAGAAACTAATATGCCTAAGAGGAGTAAACGGCAGGAAATCATACAACCCAGGGTTGAAATCTACCAAGTAGAAACAAAAAGAATTATACAAAGATTCAACAAAACCAGGATCTGGTTCTTTGGGAAAGCCAACAAGTTAGATAAACCCTTAGCCAGACTAACCAGAGGGCATAGAGACAGTATCCAAAATAATAAGAAACAATAAGAAATGAAAAGTGAGTTATAACAGCAGAAATTGAGGAAATTCAAAAAATCATCAGATCCTACTACAAAAGCCTATACTCAATGGAACAGGAAAATCTGGATGAAATGAACAATTTTCTAGACAGATACCAAATACCAAAGTTAAATCAGGATCAGATAGACCATCTAAACAGTCCCATAATCCCTAAAGAAATAGAAGAAGTCACTGAAATTCTCCCAACCAAAAAAGCACAGGATCAGATGGTTTTAGTGCAGAATTCTATCAGACCTTCAAAGAAGACCTAAAACTAATACTTTTCAAACTATTCCACATAATAGAAACAGAAGGAACATTCTATGGAGCCACAGTTACACTAATACCAAAATCACATAAAGATCCAACAGAGTAAGAGTACTTCAGGCCAATTTCCCTTATGAATATTGATGCAAAAATACTCAATAAAATTCTTGCCAACTGAATCCAAGAACACACCAAACTGATCATTCACCACGATCAGGTAGGTTTCACTCCAGGGATAGTTCATTATACGGAAATCCATCAATGTAATCCACTACATAAACTCAAAGAAAAAAAACCACATGGTCATTTCATTAGATGCTGAAAAAGCATTTGACAAAATTCGGCATCTGTTCATGCTAAAAGTCTTGGAAAGATTGGGAATCTAAGTCCCATATCTAAACATAGTAAAAGCAATATACAGCAAACCAGTAGCCAACATCAATCTAAAGGTAGAGAAACTTAAAGCAATCCTACTAAGATCAGGGACTAGACAAGGGTTCCCTCTCTCTCCATATCTATTCAATATAGTACTTTAAGTTCTAGCTAGATCAATTAGACAACAAAGGGAGGTCAAAGGGATACAAATTGGAAAGGAAGAAGTCAAATTACCCTATTTGCAGATGATATGATAGTATACTTAAGTGACCCCCAAAATTCTACCAGAGAACTCCTACAGCTGATAAACAACTTCAGGAAAGTGGCCAGATATAAAATTAACTAAAAAAAGTCATTAGCCTTCCTCTACTCAAAGTATAAACACGCTGAGAAAGAAATTATGGAAATGATACCCTTCAAAATAGTCACAAACAATAAAAAGAATCTTGGTGTAACTCTAAAGAAACAAGTGAAAGATCTGTATGACAAGAACTTCAAGTCTCTGAAGAAAGAAATCATAAAAGACCTCAGAAGATAGAAAGAGCTCCCATGCTCATGGATTGACAGGATTAATATGTAAAAATGGCCATCCTGCCAAAAGCAATCTACAGATTCAATGCAATCCCCATTAAAATTCCAACTCAATTCTTCATAGAGTTAGAAAGAGCAATTCTCAAATTCATCTGGAATAACAACAACAACAACAACAAAAAAAAACGCAGGATAGCTAAAACTATTCTCCACAATAAAAGAATTTCTGGGGGAGTTAGTATCCTGGACCTTAAGCAGTACTACAGAGCAATAGTGATAAAACTGCATGGTATTGGTACAGTGACAGGCAGATAGATAAAAGGAATAGAATTGAAGACTCAGAGATGAACCCACATAACTTTGGTTACTTGATCTTTGATAAAGGAGCTAAAACCATCCAGTAGAAAAAGATAGCCTTTTCAACAAGTGGTGCTGGTTCAACTGGTGGTTAGCATGCAGAAGAATGAAAATCAATCCATTCTTATCTCCTTGTAAAAATCTCAAGTCCAAGTGGATCAAGGACCTCCACATAAAACCAGATACACTGAAACTAATAGAAAAGAAAGTAGGGAAGAGCCTTGAGCACATGGGCCCAGGGGAAAATTTCCTTCACAGAATACCAATAGCTTATGCCCTAAGATCAAGAATTGACAAATGGGACCTCATAAAACTACAAAGTTTCTGTAAGGCAAAGGACACTGTCAAAAGGACAAAATGGCATCCAACAAATTGGGAAAAGATCTTTACCAACTCTACATCCGACAGAGTGCTAATATCCAATATATACAAAGAACTCAAGAAGTTAGACTCCAGAGAACCAAATAACCCTATTGGAAAATGGAATATAGAGCTAAACAAAGAATTTTCACCTGAGGAATATCGAAGGGCTAAGAAGCACTTAAAGAAATGTCCAACATCCTTAGTAATCAGGGAAATGCAAATCAAAAGAACCCTGAGATTTTACCTCACACCATTCAGAATGACTGATATAAAAATCTCAGAAGACAGCAGGTGCTAGTGAGGATGTGGAGAAAGAGGAACACTCCTCCACTGCTGGTGGGATTGCAAGCTGATACAATCACTCTGGAAATCAGTTTGGTGGTTCCTCAGAAAATTGTGCATAATACTACAGGAGGACCCTGCTATACCACTCCTGGGCATATACCCAGAGGATTCTCCAGCATGTAATAAAGACACATGCTCCACTATATTTATAGCAGTCTTATTTATAATGACCTGAACCTGGAAAGAACCCAGATGTCCCTCAACAGAGGAATGGATACAGAAAATGTGGTGCATTTATACAATGGAATACTACTCAGCTATTAAAAACAATGAATTCATGAGATTCTTAAGCAAATGAATGGGACAAGAAAATATCATCCTGAGTGAGGTAACCCGATCACAAAAGAACACACATGTTATGCTCTCACTGATAAGTGGATATTAGCCCAGAAGCCTGAAATATGCAAGATACATTTCACAGAACAAATGAAACTCAAGAAGAAGGAAGACCAAAGTATGGATAATCTGGTCCTTCTTAGAAGGGGGAACAAAATACCCACAGGAGGAGATACAAAGTGTGGAGCAGAGACTGCCCTTCCTATGGATCCATCCCATATACAGTTGCAAAACCCAGGCCCTACTGTGGATGCCAACAAGTGCTTGCTGATAGGAGCCTGATATAGCTGTCACCTGGGAGACTCTGCCAGTGTATGACAAATACAGAGGGGGACACTCTCAGCCAATCATTGAACTGAGCACAGGTCCCCAATGGAGGAGCTAGAGAAAGGACCCAATCGCTTCTCGGCCTTTTGGCTAAGATCAAGTGTAGAGAAAGGACCCAAGGAGCTGAAGGAGTTTGTAGTGCCATAGGAGGAACTATTTGAACCACCCAGTAACTCCAGAGCTCCCAAGGAATAAACCACCAACCAAAGAGTACACATGGAGAGACACATGGGTCTAGATGCATATGTAGCAGAGGATGGCCTTGTTGAAAGGGGGAGAGGCCCTTGGTTCTGAGAAATGCCCCAGTACAGGGCAATGCCAGGACAGGGAAGCATGAGTGGGTGGGTTGGTGATAAGGGGGAGGAGAGATGGGTTAGGGGATTTTGGGAGGGGGAACTTGGAAAGGGTACAACCTTTGAAATATAAATAAAGAATATATCTAATAAAAATGTTAGTAAATCTATTACTAGGGCAACTAGGAGAAACTATTAAGTACTATTATCAATACAAAACACAAGTATTGATATAATTGAAAGTCTGTAGAAAATAAGATTATATGAAAATATATTTGTAGTTTTATGCTAATAAATTTGATAATTTAGACAAAATATATAAATATTTAGAGATTTTTCCCTATATAGCAACATTATCTTATTTGAAGTAGAAGTCTCATAAAGAAAGTTGTTGATTGCAATAGTTTGTTTTTTAAAGCTTTTCGTTCTTTTGAGACAGAGTTTCACTATGTAGACTATACTGGTTTTGAAGTCACAGAGATCTGCCTCCTCTGCCTCCCAATTGCTGACATTAAATTCATGCAATACTGTGTTTGGCACATTTTTTTCTTAAGATTTATTTATTTGTACTTTATGTGTATGGGTGTTTTGTTTGCATCCATGAAAGTACACCATGTGTATAGAGTGCCTGCAGAGGCCATAAGAGGACATTGGGTCCTTTGGAACAAAAGTTAGCAGGTGGTCGTGAGTAGCCATGTGGATGCTGGGAACCAATGAAAGAATTCTTAGTCCTACCACAGGAATACCTCCTTACAGGACACTTGCTTGTAACAATAAGAAGGAAATGGACCCAGTCTCAATGCCTATCACCAGGAGAATGTGCAAAGAAGATATGCAATTTTATTGAAAAAATGAGATCATGACATTTGTAAGAAAATGGATTAGACTACAGTCATTATGTTAAACAAAATAAGCCAATTTAGAAAGATGAGCACAGTACACTTTCTCTCATATGTGGAGTCTAGATTTAAGTGTGTGTGTGTGTGTGTGTGTGTGTGTGTGTGTGTGTAGCCATGCAACTGGAAAGGTGGTACACAAGAGGTGAAAAAGAGATCTTTGGAAAGCGAAAAGAGGACAGTGGAAAGTATGTGTGTATGTATATAAGTATGTATGTCTCATGAAAGCAGAAGACAGTTCTACTCGGGAGTATGGGGGCTGACTGGAGGCAAGGTGAAGAGGGTACTTGAGAGAAATGGGTAAGAATAAATTATAAGGAAGTGTGTGTTCTGAAAACACATCTGTGGAAACTTTTGCTCTGTATGTGAACTTCCAACATATTTTCAAATGTTTGCAAGAGATATATATGGAGTTTCATCCAAAATATACACAGAAACAGCCATAAGAAAATGAATGATCTGGCAAAATAACCAAAAGAGTTTAACAGACATTTTACCAAAGTATTTGCCCCCCCCCAAATTGCACAAAAATCTGATCATCATTAGATGAAACAGAAAACAGTAATTAAAACCACAGTGCAGCACCAAACACCTACTAAGATGGACAAAATTCAAAACACTAATAGTACCAAATGTTGGTTGGCATGTTTGTGTGAAACAGGAACTCTCATTCATTGCCAATGTGGATGCAAAAAAAATGCACAGGCACGGTGGAAGACAATCTGACAAGTTCCTATAAAATAATATGTCCTCATACCATATGAAGGAACAGTTGCATCCCTCCATATTTGCCCAAGTGGGTTAAAAAGCTTAAGTTGAAATAAACCTGCAAGTGGGTGCCTACAGTAGCTTCATTCAAGATTGCCAAAACTTGGAATTAACCAGTGGGTCTGTTAGTAGATGAACAGAAAAATAAAGTGTACATCTTGAGAATGGAATGCTACCCAGAGATAAAGAGTTACCAAGGCAGGAAAAGGCACAGGGGAAGTTTAAATGTGTATTGTGAAGCAAAATCAGCCAACACAAAAAAGCCATGACCATACGTAATGTTAGAAAGGAAAAATATTAACTATGTACAGTAAAAATGATAAGTGATTTCTAAGGGTTAAGAGGAAGATGGGGTTGAACAGTAGACTTCGTGGGAAAGTTAATGCAAAAAGTATTATAATGCAATAATAGAGAAACACTCTTATCATTTATCAAAATCCATGGAAGGCACACGTGGACTCCTGTGTAGGCCATGTACTGTGGGTGATACTGGCTATGCCCTTATGGCTTATCAGTTGCAACAAACTCATAATCTTAAGGCAGCAGGTATATAATACAAAAATTCTCTGAAAGGTAAAGTCTATAAACAAAACAAAGAGAAACAATAGCCAAACTCATACAGTGCTAGGCTGGCCCCAAATTAAAGGATATGTGCATATGTGCTGGTGGATATGTGCTCAGTGGATATATGCTTGTGGATATGTTCTCAGTGAATATGTGCTGGTGGATATGTACTCAGTGGATATATGTACTGATGGATATGTGCTAGTGGCAACGTGTAAGGACTAGAATGCTAACCCTCCACTGGAAGGACTAAAATTCACATTGTGAATTTGCAAAAACAGTATGGCAGTTTCTTTGCAAGTTCAATATATTCCTGCTTATCATTTATCCATTCCATTCCTATGTGGACAGGGGACACATAGATCCAAACAAAGACATACACATAAATATTCATAGAAATGTTATCTGTAACAGTGCAATTATTATGCACTGTCACGTAACATAAATGGTGGGGGATCCTTGATGTGTTGATCAACAGCTGGATGGGTGAAGAAACTACTAACCAGACAGCAGAATATCACTTATAATGACTGAACTGGGGTACATGCTAAAATGTACATGTACAGTGTACAGTACATACATGAGCAAGCACCTGAATGAATGTGCTGGGTGTAAGCAGTCCAACGACACCTATGTGACTTCATTCAGACAGATTTCAAGAACTGAAGATGGATGTATAATTCCATGAGTGGATGGTAAGCAGGGGACAGAGGGTAGGACCAGATGAATGGTTGCCAAAGACCGAATCAGCTACTCACTGCAGGCTGGCTGCACGTCAGAAGCACCTCTGGAAGCATACAGATACAACCTAGTCCAGGCCTTCTGAGGTATGCACCCATTTTGTCTGAAAAGAAGCCTTACAGGCTGCTCCACAGTATCTGCCGGTGACACCAATACCTGGCTAGACATAAGGATGTTTATGTAAGTGCCCTTTTATTTTTTTCATTCACTCTTTTATTTTTTTCTTTTTTCAAAACACAGAATTGTCTGAACTTCCAACTTGGGTGAGTGGAAATTCAGATGAATTCTTCTCTATAGTTATTAAATAGAAGAATCTTGCAATGTTTCAATATGGCTATTCCTAGGACATTCTTGATCACCAGGGTAGACAGGCAAGGGCATCCCACCCCAGCAAGGGCTTCTTTGGAGCTCTGCCCCACCCTCTTTCCTATATGTATACGCCTCATCTTCATCCTTGGCATTGAATTACAGTTACAACTTAAAAGAACTTGGCTTAGAAAACTCAACTATTTGCTTAATGTCGCCAGCAGAAATCAATAGGATTATCTGGTACCCCTTTCTCGCCTTGCCTCACTGCTCCTTGGCTAATCTTTAAATTCCTTGACTTTGCCATTTATCCCAATAGGCCTCACGATGCAAAATTTCCAGGGAGAAAATACATCCCTCTCTGTCCAAACTTCATGCCTAGAGCTTTTTGATGAGTGAAATACCATAGGTATGTGAGAAACTTGAGTTTTGTGTCTGGATAAAGCCAGGTCTTGCATAAAAATCCAATGAGGATTACAGAGCCAAATTATTACTTAGGGAGGATCTGAGAAATAGCATTATGATTTCATCATGACTCCTTGTTCTGCCTTTAAGCCATGCTGGGCAGAGTGGTGTTGCCTTTTTGTAAAGCAGATTGCCAACCCACCAAGCACCTTTCTCTCCTTATGGAGCATATTGGATTTGTGCAAGCTATTTTCTAGGGTGGTAAGAGGTATACTTGTGAGCAGGAGGATTGAGGTATGCTGGTCCTCATTCAGGGTTATGAGTCTGTGAGTAGTACCCCACTTCTGAAGTCCAGAGGAAAGCAGGAACCCCTGGTAAACTAGAGGGAAGACAATGGGGCTAAAGAAAAATACACAACGAGTATATTTAATGCAGAGCTGGTGGTGAGTACTACGATGTTCTAATGTGCATCTTTGCATCTGTGGACCACAGTGTCCAACTCAACCATGACTTTTGTTATTTTAGACAATGTCTGTCTTTTCCTCCATAAACCCAAGTCATGGAGAGCAATTCTCAGTGCTTGGAAGGAAGAAAGAGCATTCACATTTAGCAAAACAGGCAGTCATGACAGATGCAGAAACACCACATTCATCACCAGATGCTGATAAAAGTCCTCGGGACCCATGTTCTTCACCCCTCAGGGGGAGACAATACCAAAACTACTCTCCTTTCCAAACATGTAGATGTGCCACACACAAAAAGAGTACCACTGCCTGTTGCCTGCTGTAGCAATGGCAACAGAGTAAGAGATACAGAAAACTGAGTTCTTGGATTTGATAACCAAAGGAGGTTCCTTTAAGAAAGGGAACACAAGGGAAGAGGACACTGTCAGAAGGACAAAATGACAACCAACAAATTGGGAAAAGATCTTCACCAACCCCACATCTGACAGAGGGCTAATATCCAATATATACAAAGAACTCAAGAAGTTAGACCACAAAGAACCAAATAACCCTATTAAAAATGGGGTACAGAGCTAAGCAAAGAATTTTCATCAGAAGAAATTTGGATGGCTGAGAAGCACCTTAAGCTATTAACATGGCTTCAACATCATTAGTCATCAGGGAAATGCAAATCAAAATAACCCTGAGATTCCACCTCACACCAGTCAGAATGGCTAAGATTAAAAACTCAAGAGACAACAGGTGCTGGTGAGGATGTGGAGAAAGAGGACCACTCCTCCACTGTTGGTGGGATTGCAAGATGGTATAACCACTCTGGAAATCAGTCTGGTGGTTCCTAAGAAAATTGGGCATGACACTTCTAAAGGACCCTGTCATACCACTCCTGGACATATACCCAGAGGATTCCCCTGCATGCAATAAAGACACATGCTCCACTATGTTCATAGCAGCCTTATTTATAATAGCCAGAAGCTGGAAGGAGCCCAGATGTCCCTCAAAGGAGGAATGGATACAGAAATTGTGGTATATTTATACAATGGAATACTACTCAGCAATTAAAAATAATGAATTCATGCAATTTCTAGGCAAATGGTTGGATCTGGAAAATATTATCCTAACTAAGTTAACCCAATCACAAAAGAATACACATGAATTGTAATCACTGATAAGTGGATATTAATGAGCCCAGAAGTTCTGAATACTCAAGGCACAATTAGCAAATCAAAAGATTCCCAAGAAGAAGGAAGGAGAGGACATTGGTCCTGAAAAGACTGGTTCCAGTTTTGCAGAAAAGTACCAGAACAGAGAAAGGGTTGGGGGGTGATTGGGGAATGGGCAGGGGCCGGGGGAAGTGGACTTATGGGACACATGGTGAGGGGGGAACTGGGAAAGGGGAAAGCCTTTGGAATGTAAACAAAGAATATAGAAAATATATTTAAAAAAAAGAAAGGGAACACAAGTCCAGCTTAGCATCATACAATTCTTCCCCCCTTTCTTTGTTTTTTCTTCCTTCTGTCCTTCCTTCCTTCCTTCTTCCCCCTTTCTCCCTTCCTTCCTTCCTCCCTCCCTCCCTTTCTATCTATCTATCTATCTATCTATCTATCTATCTATCTATCTATCTTCTTCTTCTTCATCATCATCATCATCATCATCATCATCATCATCATCACTGTTATTTTAAAATGTCTTGGTGTCTTACCCAATCTATAGTTAACAAAATGATATTTTGTTAACAAAAATAGATTAGATGAAATAGTGTTTGGTGACCATAACAATCTCAGTAATCGTTAATAATTATTTAAAATAGCAACAAAAACACGGTCTTTATTGTTTTCCCCTCTCCAGCAGTCTCTGACAATTATTCTTGTGATGCCCATTTTCCATGTCAAGAAACAGGTTCAGAGAAGTTGGACAATCTGCCTAAGGCTGTGGGCCAATCTGAGCAGATGCAGACTCAATTACAAATACACCTCACAGCAAAAATCATAAATCTCCTTCACCACAAACCACTATAATGGCTGGTCTCATAATTGCGGGCAGGGATCTAGGCTTAGTGTCATTATTTCCCAGAGTATATTTGTGAGAAAAGCCAGTTCAATCAGGAAAAGCCTGGAATTGTGGGACTTCCCAAGGAAACTTGGTTTATTGGAGGATCCTAGGGAATTGCAATGGGTTAATTATCACCTCCATTTGAGGGCTTCTGGGAACACCTTCTGGGGGGAGGGACATCCTGTAAACTAACCATTGTATATATCTGATGCTTGCTGGACACAGTTTAAACAGTCCAACAGGCTTTCTTCACTGAAAGTGCAGGCAGCATTTCCTTCCTCAGATATGACTTGTAAGTTTGTGCTTTTAATTATTATCATTCTCCCCTGAAATTACAGGCACAGCACTCAGTGATATTTGAAACATCAATTACTGGCCTGCAGCCTTCTGCTACTGTTTCTCTGCCGGCTTCCAGGGCTACAAATCCATTTTCTGCATTTCTTTCAGCTTTTCTGAGCAAAATTATGGAAAATCGCTGTTGGCACATGACATTTTTCCACAATGGTCAGAGTTATTGAATTGTGTCGTTATGTGCTACTTGGAGAAGGCATTCTGACTTCAAATGCCAGCCTTAAAACTACCAGGACATTTTCTCCAACCCGGGCTTCATAAATTTTCCACAGAAGAAGGCTAAGAAATCCGCCTTAGCTTTGTGAGAAGCGCCCGCAAAGCAGAAGCCCAACCTTGCCAC
Organism: Apodemus agrarius; assembly: GCA_964023405.1. Lineage (NCBI taxonomy): Eukaryota > Metazoa > Chordata > Mammalia > Rodentia > Muridae > Apodemus > Apodemus agrarius. Next base: position 19,668,283 of record OZ030008.1, read on the forward strand.
AGCTCAGGTGGTCGTGTTCCCTTTAACTCATGGCTTCTTCAAGTTCTCTGTTCTCTAGTAGTATGTTTGCACTGTGGGACAATGGATACAGAGACTGCCTTTGCTGAGGGCAGCCCCCATGACACCTGGACTTCTTGAGACCTTCATGGAAGATGATGTTGTAACTGCTACTTTAAGTTTGTTGTCTTCTTTCACTGAAGGGTATCTCACATCTAGACTTGTGCTTCCTATGCTCCCCCATCAATGCTCACATGCAAGCCTCAATCCTGAAATTCTCCCTCCTGGAGACTGTGTGATCTTTGGTGACTAGGACGGGTCATCTCTACCCATGTCTCTCCCTCACATCAACCATTTTACTATCTCTGGATTTCCTTCTTGAATTTTTCAGCAATCTCCTGGCTCTCATTTTGGTCACAGTCTTTCTCCGTTGTGTATTAAACACTCCTGTTGATGGATTGTTTTTAAAATTATGTATTGGTTTATCCATCAGTTACTGGAGACTGTGAAGTGGGACTCAGAGAGATGGATGTGGTGAGTGTGGTTCCCACAATCTAAGGTCTATGGATCTTTGCTATCCTACTGTTCAACAAAGCTGGTAGTTCTTCTTCATTAAGGAGGTCGATCTTCAGGGACAGTGATCTGATTATAATGACATCTTCTGGTCACATCTCTCTCAACATCTCTTATCTTATTATTTGCTCTAATCTCCGTGCCCTCAAAAGGCATCAACTTTTCCAATGCTCATCTTACACCTCTGTCTATCCAATGCCTTTTACTCACTGCTTGCCAAATGCCAACTTGCATTTTTAACTCTTAACTTAAGTCTTATCTTTGTTCCAACTTTTCTTCCTTACTCTTCTAGCACCAGATCTCTCCATGATCTCTTTATACAATATTCTCTTTTTCTAAACACCCATGGTGGGTAGGAACCAAGGAACAAGATGATGGAAACAGAGCCAAAATCTCTAGTGGCACATGGGTCTAGGCATTATTGCTAAGTGTGAGCTTTTATTTTTCTAAAACAGGTTTCTCATATCACTTTAGCTTTGATTTCTCCAACTATAAAATGAGGTTATGGATTTCTACCATGTAGAGTTGTTAACAGTATTCAACAAGCCTTGACATAAAGGCTAATCTTAGTATGCAGAGCAAATTATAACAATTATTATTCTCATCGCTGTTTGATCATATCATTAACAATTAGATAATCGTACCACTTGGTGTCAAGGTTATGTTTGTCTCTTCTTATCTCCTAGACTGTTGGATCTCATGCACACACACATTTATTTCCTTTGATTATCGATCTAGGGGAGAATATCCAGCTCATGTTAGATTCTTAGTGATTTTGAAATGACCAAGCTCATCTATGAACTCACAAATATTTCAAACCGAACATACAAGGGATCTAAAACTACTAGCTTACCTCAAAGCATGCTAGGCGTCTACAACTGTTTCTAATTATGAGAGTTGTGAAAATCCAAGTCAGATTCATTGCAATTTGAATTAACTCATCAGAGCACATGGACAAATCACCCTTTAAACCATATAAAAACTATTAATATGAATTTTTGTAAGAATTAAGACATTTTAAAACTATTTAAGACAGAGATTTTCTTGATGTCTCTTCGTATATGTATTTGTATATATTAAAACCATATACATTACATATCCTCTGGGTTTGTTTCTCCAAAACCCAGACCAGGCAACTCTTATTACTTCAACTTGGTTTTTGCCATCTCCTGACTAGAAGGTTGGAACACACAAAGGTTATGGATTCTACTTTTTCAAGAAAACCCTCTGGATGATTTATGGATACTTTGAGATCTGGGATAAAATATAATTCTTATATTCCATAAAATGCAGCTGCAAGCATATGCTTCAGCCTCTTCCTCTCGCCTCATCAAAGCTTGTCCCTAAACTCTGTATTCCTAATCACAGACTGCTGGTGAGCTCAGATACCTCTTCATTTCACCGACTGGTCTGCAAACTGTACACTATTATTTTCTCTATCCCACATATACTAATTATATTTCCCTAGGAGCCACTGCTGTAGGCATGCATCATCATCCACAAAACTGTGTGAGCTTTGCACTGGGCAGTTCTTGATGCATCCCCTTCATATTTTAGAAAGAATATATTTGAAGTTATGAGGCCAGAGCTGGGGTGATATCTCACTGACTAAACATGCACAAAATCAGCTACCAATATCCATGCTGGGAGGCTCATGGCCACCTATTCGAGTGGATTCCAGTTCGAGAGGGATCTGACACCTCCAGCTTCTTTGAGCACCTGCATGTAGACACACATGCAATTTAAAATAAATGTAAACAAATAAATAAACCTAGCTTTAAATGTTGTGAGACAGCTATAAGTGAAGGTTATTTTGAATCATGGAAATGAAAAAGAGGATTATTATCTTGTTCCTAATATATAGGAAGAACACACACACACACACACACACACACACACACACTGCAAACAAAATAAAACAAAACCTAACAAAAACACCTATTATTTTCTCCCTGAAAATGTGATAATTTTCCAGAACAGTGCCAGGTAGTCGGTAGTAAATGACCCTGGATTTGGACGGAGAGGGAATACAAATAGCTATTTAGTTGTTATGTTTTAGTTATGAACTGCTATTCTGACATCTCACATGTGGAAGGCCTGGTTCCCAGGCAGTGGTGTTACCTGGAGGTGACTAGATCCTGGGAGTGCTAGCCATCCAGAGTAATCTATTGATGAATTCATGATCACTGTGCTATAACACTGTTGGAAAGTAGTGAGACTAGAAGATGTAGTCTTATTGGAGGAAATGAGTTACATGGAGGGAACTACGCTGGTGGTTGTATCCCATCCAAGGACTCTTCCTTCTCTTTGTTTCTTGGTTGCCAAGAGGTGAGCAGCCTCTTCTGCCATATACCTCCACTGCTATGGTGTTCTGATCATTGCATCTTCACACTGATGGATCCAGCTAGCCATCAACTAAAACCAGTGAAAGCATCAGCCAAACTACACCTTTCATCTTTTAAGTTACCTTTCTCTGGTGTTTTGTTATTAGCAATAGAAGCCTAAAGTTTTCTACTTCTAGGTCTTCCTTCATATATGCTACACTCTCTACCTGCTGTCAGAGAAAGCCTGCTTGAGCTTCTGTCCCTGCTCTCTAAAAATATATGATGTTTGCTGAGAATGCCTCCCTCTCCAAAATTGAATTTCTGGATAGAGGACATGACCTTTAAACTCTGCAGGTAGCAAGAGATCAGAATGAAAATTTCACATATTGATAGCCTGGAAAGCTAAGCATTTATGTTTTATTTAGTATTCCAAAAAATTTGCAGATTTTTTCATATGTTAAACTTCTGAAAACTGGTCACCAATGGTGAACAGAAGATGATACAGACACATTTCTTTTATCGGATTCCAGTACAGGTCATGGCAATCTTTAAAATATAACTGTTTTATGTGCATGTTATTTTGCCTGCATGTATGTCTGTGTACCATATGTTTTCCTAATACCCACTGAGGCTAGAAGAGGGCATCTGATCTGTATAGACAGTTGTGAGTTGCCATGTGGGTGCTGGGAATTGAACCTGGATCCTCTGGAAGATCAGCAATACTCTTATCTGCTGAGCCATATCTTTAGCCCCAGACAACCTATTAGGTAAAGTGCTACCCAGGAAATAGCAGGGGCTTCACAGACTATGTCACATTCATCATTGTCACTTAACTCTGTAGTCACACTATAAAATAGCCACAGACAATATGCAAATGAATGTGCATTATAGTTTCTCAATAAACATTTACTTACAAAGCATAGTGTCTTTGGCCTTGGTCTTTGGGATGTGTAGTTTGTCTATCCCTGGTTTGGGAAGCTAGAAAGAGAACAACTGAATAAGTACACTAATACATGAAAGGGACTGGCTCCAAGTCAGTGCAAAAGCAAGCAAGTCACAGACTGAGACAGAGTAATGTCTGGACTGAGGAAGAAGGAGAAGGAAAAATATATTGTGCTTCCTGAGAATGAATAACTTGGAAGAACACAGAACAAGAATCTTGTGAGCAAAACCAGGGTCATGTACCCTCAGTGACATGTGTAGACTTTGACTATCTATGCCTGTCCTTCTTACTGCATCTACATGTTGATGAGAACTTTGCATGAAGATGACTGATCACATATTTTGTCTTCTCAGAACCTTGAGAAGAGGAAGAGCAAAGTCCATCACCATTCCTGTGACATCATTGCAAGCCAGAGGGAAGGTAAGCTGGGATATACCTATGCCGTTCTTCCTCTTACTTTCCCATCTTGAAGGTAAATGGGAAAACAAAATCTCCAGATTTTAGTGTTTTCTGTAATCTTGGGCTTCAAATGTACTTTCTTGGGGTCCCTTCCCTCCTTCCTTCCTTTCTTCCTTCCTTCCTTCCTTCCTTCCTTCCTTCCTTCCTTCCTTCCTTCCTTCCCTTCTTCTTCTTCTTCTTCTTCTTCTTCTTCTTCTTCTTCTTCTTCTTCTTCTTCTTCTTCTCCTCCTCCTCCTCCTCCTCCTCCTCCTCCTCCTCCTCCTCCTCCTTCTCTCTCTCTCTCTCTCTCTCTCTCTCTCTCTCTCTCTCTCTTTCTTTCTCTCTCCTGCATAAAATCTTAGAGTATCAACTGATGGAGCATGTTATGTCATAAGCAGGCAAGCATTGAACTATACTCTTTCTTGCTATGTTCCTTGTTGATACCACCATGGACTGCTCTTTATTCTCCCCACTTCTAAGTGCTACAGTAGAATTAAACAATAAATGTTCTTTTATAATCTACACCATGGGACTAAAATGATGACATGCAAGGACCCTGCTTGCAGTCATGGGGATGATGGGGAATGGGGATGATGGAGGATGGGGATGATGGAGGATGGGGATGATGGAGGACAGGGATGATGGAAGCCGGGGATGATGAAGGATGAGGATGATGGAGGACAGGGATGATGGGGGATGGGGATGATGGGAGATGCGGATGATGGAGAATGGGGATGATGAAGAATGGGGAGGATGGAGGATGGGAATGATGGAGGATGGGGATGGTTGGGGATGGGGATCATAGGGAATGGGGATGATGGAGAATGGTGAGCCAGAGCATGAGGAAAGCATGAGAGCAGATGGTATGAATTGTTGTTACCCTAAACCATTCACTTGTGGAACAGCTTCTTGGCAGCAGACACACTTCAGTTAGGCAATAACAGGCATGACCCTTGCTCAGAAAGACTTTACAGTCAAGTAGAGGGAAAATGACATTCAAAGGATGCTTACATGCAACATTTTTCTTTTTTCTTTTATGCATATTGAGTGTTTGGGCTGTATCTGTAATCCATGTGCACACAAGGTGCCTAAGGAGACCAGAAAGGCCATTAGATCCCTTGGAGTTAGAGTTACAGATAGTTATGAGTCACCATGTTGGGGCTGGAGACTGAACCTTGGTCCTCAAAAAGAGAAGCCAGTGCTCTTAACCACCAAGCCATCTCTCCAGCCCCCTAACACATGTGATATTTTTATGTAACAAAAGAATTATCATTGACAATCATGATTATGAAAAAGATGCTGTCTAGTGTATGTGAGGATGACAAAAAAGGAAAGAGCTAACAAAAGGGTATTTAAGTAGAAATGGAGTATATAGTAACCCAAGTGAAGAGTATATAAAACTTATATATGACTGTCCCAGATGGAGGAGGTTATGGGCAGGAAACCCAATAGATGGACAAGATTGTAGTGTCATCAAGACTGATAGAAGTGAGGAGAGCACAACCCTGATGTGAGTGAATGGGAAACCATGTGGTGAGCTGTGTAGGGAATGGCCTGGCAAAGTGAGAGTGCTGGGGTGGACAAGTTATGGGGGACTGAGGCAGCCATACCAGTGAGAAATGATGCTGGGGCCAGGACCTGATGCTGGCAGTGTGTAGGTGGGCAAATGGGCAGAGACACGTTTCATACTGAGGCCAATGGGCTTTGTTAAAGGATTGGATGCTCATATTAATAAAAGAGTCAACAGTCAAGGATGACCTCTCTAATTTGTCTGCATTGAAAAATGAGTGGATGGGATATTATGAATGGGAGAGATCAAGGAGAAACTGTATTTGTGCCCACATGCTGTTGTTGGATTGAGGACAGAAGAAAAGAGGGAGGAGAGGGACAGAGATAGATTGAAAGTAAGCTGGAAGAATAAATATTTGTGTTCGGAGGGTAACTTTTCATTGAGTAGCTTGTGTAAACTACATGGATGGATGTTGGTGTTGGGTAAAACAGTCATTTTCTGAGTAGCTGGTCTTGTTTTCTGAGTAACAGCATGACTTCCAGAAGCAGATGGTTGAAGTTCAGCTTTTACCTGCTCTCTACACTCCATCAGGTAGGATAATGACCAACAGGGTGTTCACGGGATTCCTGGAAACTGAACACCTTCATTATATACATAAGAGAACTGAGCTGCAGATGTAGTTGATGTTGACAGTTCATTGCCTTTGATATAAGAAGATTTACTTGGGTGGCCTAGGTGAGTTCAAATTATAAGGAGCCTCAAAAGAAGAAAGAAGGATGGATATAAGGATCCTGGAAGTGTGGACATCTCCAAAAACCTGGAAGAGAAGTGACAGTCACACAAATTCACCTCCAGAGTCTCCAGGCAGGGTGCTTTGACTTTTCATGCATGGAGACTTCTCTTACTTTTACTACACCCAGTTATATGGTAGAAAATGCATGCTATCATAAACTACCAGTGTTGCGGTAATGTTGCAGCAATGAGGAACATACATCTACCTGGGGGAGTCCTGGGGAAGATAGCTAGCTTTCCTGGGCCTAGGTTTCTAATGTATTAGATGGAGAGGATGTGACTACTTCCCAGAAGGGGACAGCAAGTTGGGTAATGTTTGCAAAATAGGTAGCATGAACTCACAAGTATATTAGTGACCTCTCTTAACATGAGAAAATCTGTCTACTTTTTGCAATGACATGGGAGGCCATATATGTTTAACAATGATTTGTTTGCAATGTGTCCTGATTTTTCTAGGTCATCTAGAGAACTGGGTCACCTTCTTCCTCATATTTCTATTAGCTCCACAGTCCTGACATCTAAAATAAAGATATTTCCAGTCATTGAGTGATGGTACACTAACATATGGTCACTTCTCTGCCATCCCCTTGTGAAAGTAGAAATAGAAGCAGCCTAGCTTTCTTCTCTGAGTGAGGTGGCTCCTTTACTAGGAGGTGAAACAGGATAAAACTCCAAGTGAACATATCTACAATTGTAAATCAGTATTCTTTGAGGCACACTGCAGTACGTACTATTCAAATTATCAGCAAATAATGATTATTATAAATTATTAACTGTTTGAGAGTGGGATCATTTGCATATTTTAAAAAGCATCCCTTTCATATGAAATCTTCAAAGCACCAGTTCTCCTTGTGAGTCTTGAAGGATTATTGGGATGACAGGCTTTTGCCTGCCTCCACAATGCTTATTTGAAGGAAAGGAACAATTGTCTCAGCTTGCATTGGGAGTCTAGCTCCCTGTCTTAAAGCCTGCTCTTCCCTGCACATGGCTCTGCATGCTCTGACCTGTGGCCTCAGACCTGCCCAGGCACACACACCTTCTGTTCAGGCCTGGATCAGACAGGAGTGGTGTCTGCTGTGGTTTGCCTCTCTCCTGAAACTGGTCTGTTCTGCCACAGTGGTACTCTCACCCTTTTGCCTTTTGACCTCACTGCGACCTTAAGGTTCTCATTGTCTAACTTTCCAAGACAAGTGTGTTTTGAAGATGAATTACCAAGGCCATTTCTGATATAACTCCCCCATGCAGAGCTCCTGGGCCACTGGGTACTTGTATTGCTAACCCTGGGCTTAATAGTTCCTGATAATTGATCTTTTGATGTTTGTCTCTTTCTGCCTGAACATTCTTCCAACAGGCTTAAGTGAGAAGAGACATAAAGGTTCAGCAAGATGCAGTCCAAAAGGTGACCTTGCCCAAGTAGTTATTTTGGGGGTGGGAGTGGGAAGACGAGAAGCCAAGCCCAAGGTTGATTACATGACAGCCTCTCTTTAAAAGGATGGATGTTTGGTTTAATACTTGACTTGTAATAAAAAGTTGAAGGTCACAGCTCACAGTTTTACCCCTAAAAAGGAACTGCTCTTCAAAAACCCCAGAGGAAAGTAGAGTCTGGCTTTCTGATTATACGTTTCATTGCAAGGTAGTGATGTAATGTTATACATGATAAAACAAGGGAGCTGGGCTTGAATTGAAGTCAATTGAAGCTTACAGGCTTAATCCAGGTTTGGGTATTTCAAATTTGTCCAGCCATGATTTCTGGGGTAAGTATTTGAGGTTAGAATAGCTTATGAATGACATGGACCATTGGTTGGTTTCACTTGCAATTCAATGGGCTGCTGCACAGGAAACTTTGCTCATATGGGTTTTAAAGTGTCGTTTTAGAAAGGAAAATTGAGCTAATTTTTGCATCCTGAAAAGTGTTGGAAGAGGGGTTTTTAGAGTCCAGTGAGTGGGAACAGGTAGAGGAAGTGTTAAGGATTATAAAGGATCTGGCAAGTTTGGATTTGTGTGAGTTTACGGCAATATCTTTTTTGTTTATCTGTGTGTTTCCAGGTCAGGGAGCAGTTTAGACAAGAAGACAAAGGCACATTTAGAGACAGGCTCTGTACTCTGGCCTCTCACACAGGCAGACAGCTGTGTCTGTTCCTACTCTTTGTCATACCATGGCCCCCAGAGATACTGTCCTTGGAAGGAACTAGCCTTGTTACCAATGTCATAGTCCAAAAAAGCTTGTGTGGGTAATGTATGGTTTTCAGAACATCACCCACAAAGTCAGAGGAAATTTATTCAAAGTTAAAATAGTGTTTGAGGATCAGGAAACTTATTTTGCTAATGTAAGAGTCAGATTTCATGCCTTGACACAAACGAAATCTTTGGTGGGCTTCATACATTGGTATATAGAAGTGTGTGTGTGTGTGTGTGTGTGTGTGTGTGTGTGTGTAAATATGTTTCTCATATATAAAAATACATATACATACATATGTCAATTGAGATATGAAAGTTGTAAATAGTTAATGGTATAGAGCACAGTCATTCGATGAACATACACAAAGTGTAATAAACACATTAAAAGGAATTACTAACATTTTTATCTCATTCATCATTAATTCTTTGTGTTCTGAAATTTGAAACTTCCTCTTTCCTTATTCTTTTAAAAACCAACCACCCATCTTATAAACTCTAGGCACTGCATTGTATTGCAGGATCCTAGAACTCATCCTACTTAGGGAGATTTTAATGCCTGTTAACCAACTAAGCTACTTATGATTTCCCTATATTCTGGTCAATGCTGTTATACATTTAGCTTGGAGGCATTCTGTTGTTTCACTTGCACATCTAAGGGAGGATGCAGGATTTAATTTCTCTCTACCTGCCTTATTTCATTTAACACAATGTCCTCAGCTGTATCCACACTGCTACAGGTGAAGGAACTGATGCTTTAGCAGAAGTGATGAGTTGCTGCGTCCTATTTCCTTGTTCCTAGTGACCTGTCACTTACAAAATGAAACAGAAGGGTTGATTCATGCACGTCCATCAGAGAGTGGTGTCACACCACACTGAAAGAGTTGAGGTTGAAGAAACAGGTCAACAGCAAGCTTCCTGCCAGAAGGAACATGGGAGTCTGCTGTCTGACCTGACACACTTTTTTCTTGACATCTAAGGGTCAATTAGATTAACAAGGACATCAGGAGAGCAGCAGACACTGGGAACCACCAGTAGTGCCCCAGACAAGGAAGACCAGAAATATCCCTCCTTCCAACAGAGACCTTACCATCTCCTGCCCACCCCTGTCCTCCAGAACTCTCCCTCTGGCTGCTTCCTCCCCTAATTATATCTGGAGTTGAGTCATCTGGATAGTGAGTGGTGGTTATGGTTTAATGTCTGCTCTAATAGTTACTTAGTCTTCAGGGAAAGTAAGGAAAGTGGTTGGTTTGAAACTGCCTAATTCTCCTCTGGGCTGAGGTCATTCGTAGGGATTCGTTAAGAAGATGCAGGGTATCTTTAAAAGCCACTAAAGAAACAGTGCTCAGAGTTTCCATTTAGCCATCCTCCAAATATCTGCCTCCTTTTAATTCAGATAAGTATTCAGAACACAGTGAAGCCACGGCAAACACCGCTTACCGTTAGAGTAAGATTTATTTTTAATTTCTCCTTGTGATTTTTGTATATCCTTCCAGGGAAACATTTATATCAATGATGAAAAAAATTCTCTCGTGTCCAAAGTTTATCTGAGAGTACTTGTTAAAATTCAGATTTCTGGGCCACAGTCCTGAGTGGTTCTGGTTCTTGGCAGTTAATGGGTAGGTCTCAAGAAACTGCATGTCTGATAATGAACTCAAAAGGATTTAGAATAAGGAGGCCCCTGATTCCATTTTGAGAGCAAGGTGAGGGATGTTTATGTTCCATCTATGAATTTGGAAGTGAAGACATGATGCAATCTAAGTGAATAAATATTTGAGTTGAACTATCTTAGGTATTGTTGGGAGTCAAGAGGGCAGAGAATCTAATGAACATGATAAACACACAGAAAGAAACAAATGCAAAGTGAACAAACCCTGAAATGAAATCAAAGCCAGAAATTAGTAAAAGAATGGGAAAAGAAAAATATTCAGAAAAAATATATGCAAAGTAATGACAGGGCTTTATTTAAGCGTTTTAGCTTGGGCCAATGTAAAACTGCAGCTCTGCTTCTAAAACAGATAAAACAAAGATATTTAAGTAGATAACTCAATCTGTAACTCTCATTTTTATTATTTCAGTGATTTTCCACTTTGAGCAGTTCTAAGAGAACGATCACACACAGACACGAACATGGACGGAGAATAGCATTCACTGTAGCATTAAAACCCTGAAAATAATGAAAATCAATACCCGTGCTCTGCAGAGTTAAAATGCACACATCTATAACATGAAATACTCCAAAGCCTTGTAAGAATACAATTAGAGATATATTGAGTGTTCTATATTTTTCTTGAGTTTCTAACTATAAAGGAAGAACCTGATTACAAAGCACATGCATGCTTTGTCCAAAATAATGACAGTATCAATGAGTGGGCATGTTGGCATTCTATAATACCTTCTTTTCACCCATACTTCTGGACAAATTTTATGATTATGATTCATACATTTTTGATAAAAATATTCTTAAAAATAACAACAGGATGTTTGATTTCAACATGCCAGTGAGATACTAGTTAAAAGTTCATGAGACTGTTTCCTTGGTAAAAATAACCAGTTAATTTTTTATGTAAAGGATCATTTCATATCTATTTCAGCTTATTAATTTCCCTTGTACTAGTAAAATACATGACAGATAAGTAATGCACATTGTAATGGCATACATATACATACATAGACACATACACACATATATGTATATATACACACATATATGTATACACACATATATACATAGACATACATATATATGTACATATATACATACATATATGTATATATGTATATATACATGCATGTATACACACACATATATATATGTGTGTGTGTGTGTGTGTGTGTGTGTATATATATATATATATATATATATATATGCCTTTGTGTCTATACTCTCACCCGGAGTAATGCCTTAATATAGTAGGACTTATTTTTGCTGCTCAATTTAAAAAAAACACGTTAGAAGGATGGATACAGAAAATGTGGTTCATTAACACAATGGAATACCACTCAGCTATTAAAAATGAGGACATCTTGACTTTGAAGAAAAATGAATGGAAGTGGATAATATCATCCTGAGTGAGGTAACTCAGACCCCAAAGGACATGCATGGTTGGTACTCACTAATAAGTGGGTATTAGTCAAAAAAATACAGAATACACATGATACAGTACACAGAACTCATAAAGGTCAACAAGCTGAAGGGCCCAAGTGAGGATGCCTCAGCCCCACTTGGGTGGGAGAAGAAAGCCATCACAAGGTGGGAGGGAGGGATCTGGGAGGGAAAGTGGAATGGTTGGGGAGGGGAACATAATGTGGTATTGGGAGGAGGTAAGGACTGAAGCCCTGAGGGCCAGCAGAAAGAATGGAAACAGGCAACCTCAGGAGGTAGGAGGTTGAGGGGACTCTCCAGAATATACCAGAGACCTGGGAGGTGAGAGATTCTGAGGAATCAAAAGGAGGGACCTTAGAGAAGATGCCCTACAGTGGGGAGAGGGAACTTGTAGAGGACACCTCCAGCAGAAATTCAGGTCATCACGTGATGGATGTGTTGCCATCCCATAGTCACAACTCTGACCTGTAATTTTTCCTATCTGAAAGAACTGCAGGGATAGAAATGGAGAGGAGCCTGATGAAAAGAAGGTCCAGCAATAGGTCCAACGTGAGATCCAGCTTAAGGGGAGGCCCCAAGGCCTGACACTATTACTAAGGCTATGGAGTGCTCACAAAAGAGGGCCTATCATAACTGTTCTCTGAAAGACCCAACAAGCAGCTGAAAGAGTCAGATTTAGATACTTACACCCAATCAATGGACAGAAACTGCTGATCCTTGTGGTTGAATTAGGAAAAAGCTGGAAGAAGCTGAGAAGGAGGGTGACTCTATAGGAGGACCAGCAGTCTCAATTAACCTGGACTCCCAATATCTCTCAAACACCGGACCATCAAACAGGCAGCATACATCAGCTGTTATGAGGTCCCCAACACACATACAGCAGAGGACTGCCAGGTCTGGGTTTAGTCATAAAAGAGCCATCTAACCTTCAAGAGTCTAGAGGCCCTGGGAAGTTTAGAAGTTTGGTGGGGTGGAGGAGTGGGGAATGGGGACATCTTCATGGAAATAGGGGAGTGGGGAGAAGGTGTGGGACCTGGAACAGTTGGAGGATGGACCGGGAGGGGAATAAAATCTGGAGTTTTAAATAAATAAATAAATAAATAAATAAATAAATAGATAGATAAATAGATAGATAAATAAATAAATAATTGTTAATTTTTTACCTATCAAAATATTTTCAAAAAAACAGAAATACACAAGGATAAAAGTTTGTAAAATTTAGGGAGAGCTGCCATAGATATTTATTAAGAAAAACTATATTGCTAAGTATTTAAATGCTGGCTAAAAAGAGCTCAAATTCATGTGAAAACATTCAACTCTAAGAATGTGGTGGTTTGAAAGAAAATGACTCCATAGACTCATAGAGAGTGGAGGTGTGGTTTGGTCAGAGTAGGTTGGAGGAAGTGTGTCACTGGGGCTGGGTTTTGATATCTTAAATACTCAATCCAGGTCTAGCGTGACAGGTCTACTCTGCTGTCCGGAGATCAAGATGTAAGGATCTCATCACTTCTCTAGTGCCATGTCCACCTGAATGGCACCACACTTTTTTTTACCATAATGAACTAAACCTCTGAACTGTAAGCTAGCCACAATGAAATATTTTCCTTTATAAGTATTGTCATGGTCATGGTGTCTATTCACAGCAATGGAAGCCTTAACTGATACATAGAGTTTGATCAAAACAGGTCATGTACCAAAAGCTCATATGCCTCAAAGGAAATGATATTTTTTCTAAGCCTATACTTTAGAAAATATTTCAAAAGGATGACTTTATAAGTAATAGGACTTTATAAGCAATAGAAATAGTCAGAGACAACTTATAAATAATGTTTAAGGACTATTAAAAATCTACTTCCAAAGATAGTGGTAGAGTTATATATTTTTACCAGCATCTTTTAAAAGTTATGAATTTCAATGTTTAGACAAATAGCTTCAAAGTATAAAATAAAAAAAATCTTGCCAAAGTTGTCTTACTGAATTAGAATAACATTGACATTAAGATCCGAGAAAGACTGCACAAAACTCAAGACTAGACACCAGATATTGTTTGCTTGTTCATTCGTTTGTTTATTCATTCATTCATAGGCAGAATTTAATATTGTTTTAAATAATACTCAAATGTACACACACATACAGATATGTGGCTTGGCCTTCAAATGCCAGGATTTAATCACACTAGTAGAGATAGAGAAAGTGCAATTTTTCATTTCTAGGAGATTTCCAGGTCATGCAGAGGCTGCCAGCCAAGGAACACACTCTTGACACACATTATATGGGACTTTTTAGTACTTGACTTTGGCCTCGGCTTGAAACTCAGAAACACTGATGTCTGTGTCCTAATATCAGATAGTCTGATTCCATCTCTTGAGCTATCATTTGGGAATGAAGAAAGCTTTGCAAAATCTCCCTTGGTGACTCAGCTTGAAGCCACGATTGAGACTTTTTGTTCTAAAAGGATTGTCAGAAACAACATCCTTGCATCACCTTAACTCTAAGCACTTATTGGCAATATGCTGAGTTTCCATTTCTTTCACTATCTGTAGTTAAAGACAGCATAGGGCCAGGTTTGGGAGGTAGCTCACAGTAGGTGCAATCAATGCCTTGTATGCAGGAGTGCTAGATTCCATCTCTGGTACCCCATAAGCTGGGTGTGGTATGGACGCTATGCCAGTTATCTAAGAACATGAGATGGAGGTTGGAGGATCAGTGAGGAGTTTGAATTCATCTCACTTACATAAGCCAGCCTCGGGTACACCAGTCCCTGTCTCAATAAAGTGAGGTGAAGCATATCCACCATTTTACATGTGGCAATTCTCCTACATGAGATTGTCTCAAATACTGGAAGGAACTCTTCAAAGCTAGCCTAGTTCTTGCCTAGTTCTTTGTAAAAATTGTAGGCTCTCATTATATAAATATATGGAATATGTAAGTTCTATATATTTATAGAATGTAAGCTGGCCTTCTTGATTGTCCCTAGACTAAGGAGTTTCCAAGAATATGGCACTTTTAGGACTAATACCAGAAAAGCCCTAAGGAAACTGGGCTAATAATGTACCCATAGTCCCCTGCTATTAAATGACCTCGTCAAATGCCCAAAGTAAGTTTGTGTTCTGTTCTGTCCTCTCTAGTTTACTAAACACAGTAGTCACGTGGGATGGATAATAAGAAACTACTAGAACCAGAGTCCTGGTGAGTTTCCATTACAATGCCAGGAAGGAGTGACTGGTTTCTAGGAAAGTGCACTTAGGTGCAGTCAGATATGGTCAGTCCATAAACATGAGGTTTTCTATATCAAATAAATCACAGTACTGATGGAAGTCATTCTCAAAGTGAGTACCAAGATGGGTCGCAACAGCACAGGAGCCCTCGTTAGAAATGGAAACTTTTAGGCCCTACCCAGGCTCATAGAGTCAGTAACTTTGTAGGTGGAGTCAACAACCTTTCTCTATGATCCCGTGAGGCCTACAGTTTAAAAACTTGGGAGGTTTTCATGGTTCCGCATCTCAGGGTGAGAACCACACCCAGAGATGTCCAAATAGCTCTTCTCAGGAAATGGTGCAGATACAGATCATCCCAGGAGCTTTTAAAAGCCCGATTGTCCAGGCTGCTAGGTTCATAAAACGGGAACCTCCAGAGTTCCCCTGAGCACAATATACAGCCACCCTCAGGAGCCACTGCCCTTGAACTCTGAAGCTGTAGAATTCCATTGTGACCCTAGAATTTCTTCCCGGGACCCTAGGAAGGGTGTGTGTGTGTGTGTGTGTGTGTGTGTGTGTGTGTGTGTGTGTCCTCAATGCCGAATTGCTTCAGCTGCTCTGACAACATGAGATCCTAGATTTGCAAATGAAAAACAATGTTGGACTAGTGACATTCTGCAGCAGTCTGTTACTTAATCTGTCCAGAGTATGTCAATTAGGAGTTGCTCCCTGGAACTTTCTGAAAGTCCTGGTAAGTCATCCTTTCGGGGGCGGGGGAGGGGGGGGAGAGGGAGGGGATCATTTGGTACTCTCAGAATCCCTTTATTGTGAAATAGAAAATCAACAGATGTACCATGAATGGGGAATACAATTTTTTTTTTTTTTGGAAGAAGCAGGTTGTGATAAGCCTAGAACTTGCAACAAGAAAATGCCAGAGTTTAAATTGCTGGTTTGAATGCAGTCAGGGGTCTTACCTGGAACCTGCTGGACAGTGGGTTGTATTATATTTGTTTGTTTGTTTGTTTGTTTTTGTAGGCTGAATATTCCATCTTTTAAAATTAATGTTTAAGTTTTATTCAAGATTATTAAGCAGTGACAACAGGAAAATTACTTTTATAATTTCTTTATTTTCCTTTGTAGATCAAAAACCTCTCAAAAAAGAGAAGAGCCTGAAGTGACTCTTGTGTTAGGCAAAGTTGCAGTGGAGCGTGGAAAGTTCTGGAACTGAAACTTTCATTTATTTTATTATCCAAGCTGTGAATTTCAAAAATAACAAGTCATTATGAAAGTGAAACATAAGATGCTTAACTTCCACTGTTTCAATCATTAAAAACCTCCTAGAAAGGAAAACAACTCAAACAGCCTTTCAGTGGTTAATGCTCACTGGATTTTTAGTGCTTTCTGGATGTGGATATTATATTCCAGGCCCTATGCTAGGTAGGCACATGGCATCCATTCATTCAGCCTCGTCTGCATGTTAGGGGCTATGAGGATTCCTGAGGATCTGAAGATTACTGTTTTCAGAGCTCACCTCTAATGATGGAAGCAAGGAGGGGGTCAGAACACTGCTTTGTCTCGCTTGACTGGGTCAAAGAGTGGGACAGAGGCCAAAAGAAAGTTCTTGACAAGGTGACACGTGACCAGAATTGTAAGAGCAGCATCTCTCAGAAAGCAACATAATTTAAATGTTTTGTTACTTAACCTGCAAAATGATTCTAAGAAATAGATTTTTTTTTTACTCATACCACATAGGACTATTCATGAAAAATACGCAAATGACAGATTATCTCATGAACAAATTTTATAAGAGAACATCTATATTAATTAACTTATATGAAATTACCTTATCTCTGTTTGTCTGTCTGATTATCTATCTATCTATCTATCTATCTATCTATCTATCTATCTACCTATCTATCTACCTATCATTTCTGTATGTGATCTGTCTACTATGAACTAAATTGGGTCTTCCCCCTAAATACACAAATTCGTGCTGATCACCTAGCCCCAATGTGACCAGGACTGCCATTAGGTTGTTTTAGAAGGTAACTGAGGTTAAGTGGAAGTCAAAAGAGTGGGGCTTTCAAGATAAAATTGGTGGCTTTGGAGCAAGATGAGAAGATGCCTGGAATCTTTCTCTTCCTGTTCACTTGGAGAATGGCATCTGTGGGTAAAAAGAGAAGGCAGCCACCTATGTGCCAGGAAGGGACCCTCACAAACTACCAACTTTGATGGCATCTTGATCTTGAACTTTTGATCTCCACATCTATGAAAGGATAGATGTCTATTCTTATTTTGTATGTATGTTTATATATGTGTGTGCATGCATGTGCATGTATGTGTGTGTGCATGTGTGTTCACAGGTAGGCATACACATATATGCACTTTGGCATTAGATCCAGAGATTGGGATCAGGTATCTTCCTCAGTTGTTTTCCCACCATTTTAGAGACAGAGCCTTGAGCTCACTGGCTCAGCTAGACTGGCTGACCATCAAGCCCCTGAGACCCTCTTGTCCTTGCCCCATTGGTGCTGGAATTATAGGCACGCACATCTTTGCTGGCCTTTTGCTATTTTACCTGCATGCTGGGGATCCAAACGCAGGTCCTCATGTTTGTGAAGCCAGAATCTAGCCACTGAGTATCTTCACAATCCTGCAATTTTCTATTTTTAAGTCACACATTTTCACATTTTGCTATAGCACCTAGTGGACTAATAGTCTATTACTGTCTACCTCCATCTCTCTGTTTCTCTCTCTGTCTCCAGGTTTAAATAAAATGGAATTGATGAAACTATTATTTGTTTATGAATCATAACCTAATACTAGTGCACTATCGTTTACTAGCTATATCATAAGGAATAGCACTCCGCTCTTCATAGCAGTTGTGAGAAAGACTGACTCAGTCTACTTCCCCCTTTGAAGAAAGGTCTCTGCATTTACTGATGTGCGTATAAGCAGACCTCAGCTTGGAATGGCAGTGGCAGCTTAGTTGATATCCCACCAGTTAGTTAAACTGAATGTTACTGTGCTTAGAACATTTGAATCTATCCGTTAAGTCACTAGAGTTGGAGTAACAGAGAAAGTTGGAGGTTCTGTGGGTGTAGGCAAAAAGGCCACATGGATCCCAGAGTTTTCACATTGTAACTCTGAGCTGTGTGCCAAGTCTGTATAAAGGTGACCATACTGTCTTATGCACTGTTGTCTTTATGTTCAGCCTGGAGGTGGTTTTTGATACAATTAGGGTATTGCTTTGGGACAAGTAAAGGGCTGGCAAAAACTCAGCATGCTTTCATGAGTTGAACCCTCATATCTCAAATATTCATGTGGCAGGCAACAAACATTTCTGTTTTATATGAAAGAAGTTGGGTTGCTTTTGCCAATGAGTTTCTCATACTACATCCTAAGAAGAGACTCCATAACCCCTGCTTTCTTCATTCACTACACGTTTCCTTATCTATATGAGAGAGTAAGATTATATAAACAATGAGGTAAATATTCTTCTCTGGTTTGCATTTCTTCCCCATTTTTCAAAGCATGATCATCCCTATACCATTCATCTTTCCATATCTTCCTAAGTTTATCCTGTTTTAAAGTAGTTCATTTCAGATGTGTTTCAGTCTTTAACTCTACAGTTTGGTCTTTGTCCTTGGCTAAGCTGAACACTTAAAGTAAATGTTGCAACCAGGCCAAGCAGTAATTAAGCTTATTATTGAGATCAGTGAATTATTGACTTCTTTGTAAAATCGGCAATAACGTTCAGAAGTGAGAGGTTGTACCCAGACCTTCATCTCAGAATCTGGCATTGAAACAAAACCCAAAGCTTTGAGAGAAAAAGCAAGTCTTTATAAAAATGCTGTTCACCATTCCTCTCCCCAGAACCACGCAGCAGACCACCTTAGATGGTGCAAAGATGACGTGGAAAGGGCTTAGGGCTCTTCTCGGCCTTGCTCAGGGTTCTGAATACATGATGCGAGTTACTCTAATAACTCAGAGTTTCAAAGGTCTGTTTTATTTCAAAGAAAACCTCTTAGCCTAATTTGGGGTGAATGCGAAGGAGACTTAAAGCATGCTTTATTCTTGTAGCATTGCTATGAGCTGTTGCCCTCTCGTTCAAATTCTGTGGAAATGCCAAGTCATTTTCTTTTAAAACTAAATACAATTTTGGCTCAGAATTTCAAGACACAGAGAACAGAATATCAGATATTAAATTCTTCACCTCTTATTGAAAAGTTTTCCATATAGAAAATGTTTTAGTCTTTAATTTGGGGGAACTCCACCTAAAAAAACCAAAGTCTCCTTTGTGCTGATGTGTACTGCAGTATGCCCAGGGCAAAACTACTTCCTCTCGGAAAAAGCATTCCTTTGGGTCAGCCAAAAGTACAGGAGTGTTTTTCCTTAATTCCCACTAAAGGGGAAAGCTGTTTTTTGAAGCTAGCTCCACCTTTGAGGAATAACATAAAAGATTCCTATCATGACTTTTGAGAAGTCGTCAACTGTAAGTTCCTATTTGTGCACAGCTTGGTCTGGGTCATGAATCCTTGCTGATATATTTGCCACTTGATACTTGGGGTGAAGCCAGTGGTATGATGCAGAAAACCGAAATTTTGATCTCTTTGGAATAGCCATGTGACGTCTGAGAAATACCAGGCAGATGTGAACGCTCCTCAGTTCTCATACCTTAACAATTGGAGCCCTCCGGCCCTGTGGCTTGGAGTCTGTGAGGACTAAGCAGCAGGTCTAGAAAAACTGGAAGCTTACCTGTCAATGCCATGTCCCCACTCTTGTCCTCCCAACCTCCTTGACTTGGCTCTGGCTCATGATTTCATCTTGGCATCTCTGGGATGCACATCCCCTAATCTTCAAAACCAGGAGACTGATTACTTGATAGGGCAAGAAAAATTTAGCAGAAGTGATGAAATTAAGGACCTCGAGACGCAAGATTACTCTGAGTTACCACAGTGGAGCCTGTGTATTCAAGCGGGTCATTGTAAACAGAAGAGGAAAATTGGAATATTTTACATATGTGTGTAAAAATGTCACCATGAAACCAATTACTTTCTACAAACAATATATGCTAATTAAGAACAGACAGGGGCTGAGAGGATATTTCTCAGTGAGAAAAGCACTTGCTGCACAAGTTCAGTGGCTTGAGTTTGAATCCCCGGACCCATGTTATGGTGGTGGTAACACATGCATGCTCCTGGTGCTCAGATAAGAAGGTGGATGGAGGAGATAGGAAAATCCCTGGAAACACACAGGCCAGTTAGCCTGGTGTAGTCAGCGGCAAATAAGAGACCGTCTCAAACAAAATGGAAGATGAAGACTAATAGCTTAGGTTATACTCTCTTCTACACTTTAACACTGTGGCATAATGCTACTCCATATGTATACATATATATGTATGTGTATGATGTGTATATGTATACATAGAATATGTATATATCACACCTATGCTCAGTCATCCACCAGAATGCACACACGTACACACACACACACACACAGACACACACACACACACACACACACACCCCAAACATCAATAAACATGTTTTAAAATAGACACACAGAAAGTAAATACGAATGAAATACTTTGTGACCACTAAAAAAAAAAAAAAAAAAAAGAAAGCAGGGGGAAGGGGTTGTGTAATAGCATCTGTGCATGTCATAGTGGTGACCTTAAAGATGAAGCAAGAGACCACAAGTCAGGTCACGTTGGAGGCTCCTTGAAGTTGGAAATGTCAAGGAAATGGAATTTGTCCCCAAAGTCTCCAGAAGGAACGTCATCCTGTGAGCTCCACTTTAGATTCTGGACCTCCAGGCCTATCAGATAATAAATTTGGACACATTTGTGCTAATATGTCACATCACAAACAGGAAATGAAATTGCCTTGTCCTAGACATGTTTGCAGGGGCAAAGGCTTTGGGAAATTTTGGGGAGTGGTTGAAACCCCTGGCTGTCTAATTCCTTGAATGTTTCACAAGTGGCTGATGTAACTGCACAAATGCTGGACCATGTCTCTGTCTTAGGCAAAACCACTTAGACTTCAGGGTCAAATGAAAGGCTTGGGATGGGCCGCCATAAAATTTACCTTTTACTTTTTATTATTTATTTTATTTAGTATTATTTACTTTTTATTTAATAGTTTCATAAAAGCTGTGTTATCTCTTAGAAGAATCATCAAATATCAATCATTCCTTCAACTATGATCCTAAAGATATGGAAGGGCTCCACCTTTAGACATCTGAGTCCCCCCCACACACACACACCATTTCTGTTCTACTTCAAACTCATTATTTTGTTTCACTTTCTGTAATAAACATTGATTCCAAAACAAATCTTTGGAATATTTTGCCCTTTGGTAGTGCTCTTTAATACAAATGCTTATTTCAAGATGCTTAGTGCTGGTCTAGCAAAATCTCATTTTATGAGAGAGAGAGAGAGAGAGAGAGAGAGAGAGAGAGAGAGAGAGAGAGAGAGAGAGAGAAGAGAGAGAAGAAAAAGGGAGAAAGGGAGGGAAGGAGGGAGAGACAGAAAGAGATAGACAGTGAGATAGAAGCAGAGAGAGAGGGAGAGAGAAAAAGAGGAGAGAGAGAGAGAGAGAGAGAGAGAGAGAGAGAGAGAGAGAGAGAGAGAGAGAATTTTTGTTTGCAGTTTGGATTTGGTTAGAGGCATTTCCCCAGAAGCAGCCAGAGGGAACATCTGGAGACAAGCTTGTTTGGACACTCCATCACTTGGTCCTGAAACATTTTTATGAAATGCACCAGAAAGTGTTAGAGCATCCAATTAGTAATGATACAGTGGAGCTGGGAAACTGTCATTTGTCTGGGTGGTCCCTAAACTTTTCTGGTTTCTTAGCCAATGGTATTTATTTTAATAATAGCTCAGAGACCACAAGGCCCCTCTCTTCCCTCTTCATGGAGAAACTGCAAAGAACTCCCCTATTTCTTGCTCTCATTTCCAGGATTTGTGTGTGGCACTTGCAAATGACTATTTCCCAGTGAGGATAGATTTAAAATATCAAGGACTGTCTACAGATCTCCAAAGCAACCTTGTGGAGCAAAATAAGCAGACATTTTCTCTGTGTCTCTCAAGAACAACAGAAAAGGTGTAGAAAGAAGCAATGACTGGGTGTAAGGCTCAGCTCTCTAATATTCAGTTTGAATGATACACTGGATTGTTGGTAACTTATCTGGAGCTGAGGATTCTGGAGGCCTACTATGATTACCTCACACATTCATGCAGTCTGTAAGGTTACCATGGAGGCAGAGACTTACATACTTAAGTTCATTATATATGCAATTAAGATAGTTTCAAATTCCCATAGATTTGGGAATGCAAAGTGTTGCTTTTACAAGGGCTTATCAGTGATATTCCAGAAACAATTCAGAACATCGATTAGGTGCTTGGGCTTAATTATTGATTTAAACTTTTCAACACCTCTTTACTTAGTCTATTCTAGTTAGTCTATGACATATAATGCTTTACATTGGATATTGTGTGCATTCTATAAATCAATCTCCACTGTTTATTGCTTTGTTATTCTACCAACTGTGATGTAGATATCAAAAGAAAAAGATCAAATGGAGTTTGTGGCACATCCTACAAGATGCTGGTAATACTAATCAGGCATTACATTATTAACATAGCAGTTATTACCAATGGGCCAGACCTATACACATGCTGGATTATTTAATCTTTCAACAAAATTAATTACCTTTATTTTCTATTTTACAATAGAATTCCAGACATATGGTGTAAATTCCCCAACATCATGACATTAGTAACACCTGGAGCAACTCTTCTCTCCAGTTCTGTGTAACACGTGTGAGTCAGAATCTGGGCCTGATGTCTTTTGGTAAGACTTTTAAGGCATGAAAGTAGAAATTCAGCAATTACTCACAACATATTTATTTGAAGGCAAATGGAATCACCCCCTCCATGAGACCAAATAGGCTGGCAGCGTACTCTGCACTTTATAAATGGAGACTGGCAGACTCACATCTGGGGGAATCTCAATCACAAGTCAGCTGGCACCAAAGACATGAAACACATGACCTCGAAAAACTTGGTTCACTGCATAAAGTTACTTCTCCATGCTGACTTTGCATTGGTGATTTAAGAGCATTTTCAAGCAGTTTGGGTCCAGACTGTGTCTGAAGTCTCAATGTACTGGGGGTTCTTGGAGGATATGGTAGTGGTGTTAACTGTACAAAGATGACATGGATGTAGATGTAGGCCAGGTAAATCCACTTCATGTATGGATTTAATCTCCTCAGTGATCAGCACAATGTCACCATGACTGTTAGGACACCAGATGACGGCTGTTTGGTGACAGGCTATACTTTTCCTGTAGCCCTGTATTTCGTACTGTAGTGTCTCAAAAAATGCTTATTCAGCTTCTAATCGCTCCATAGCTATCCATGTTTTTATGGGCATTTATATTCTGAATTCAAATTAGAATCATTTGAAATAGAATTAGAATTTAAAAATATTAAAAATTTGTTGCCAAGCAGATCAAGAAGTACCTCTGTACTGAGGGGCACCAGCCACAATCAGCTGAACCATTTGCCAATAAATCTGTGGAGAAAGCCCAATGAATATTAAAAGTGAGGTATCTTGATTGGTGAACTGATTTCTTCTCATTAGAAACCATTACATTCATTGCCATATTCTAATTCTAGAGTGGCCCAGGGCTGAGAAGACAAATAAATCATCATCAGTAGGCAATGAAGAATGAACAACCTAAATTTGCTCTACTTTTAAAAAATAATGTGTTTATTAATTCCTTAAGGATTTGATATGTATATGCAATGTATTTTGATCATATTTACTATAACTCCTTCTAACTCCTCCCATATTCACCATCCTCTCTGCTACTGCCTTCCAAACATTTTTCTTTACCTTTCTTCTCTCTCTCTGTCAGTCTGTATAGTTACCATGGAGGCAGAGACTTATACACTTGTTAAGTTTATTATATATGCAATTGAGATAATTTCAAATCCCTCCCTCCCTCCTTCACTCCCCCTCCCTCCTTTCCTTCCTTCCTTCCTTCCTTCCTTCCTTCCTTCCTTCCTTCTTTCCTTCCTTCCTTTCTTCCTTTCCTCTTTCTTCTTTCTTATACTGCACCCAGTCCAAATTGTCTTGCCTGTAAACTCCTGGGTATGGACCATACATTGGATCATGGTCATTCTACCAGCCCTTAAAGAAAACTGATTCCCAGCATCCACACACAGAAGACTTTAACTATCAATAGCTTTTCACCTAGGGGTGGACGCTCTTCATCTGTTCCTTATCCCCAGCTAGAATGTTAACTCTCTTGATTTTGTGCAGGTCTTATGCTGGCAATCACAGAGGCAGTGAATTCATGTGCCTCTGTGGTACTGTCATGTGTACAAGATTCTATGACTCTCTTCCCTCACCTCTGGCTCTTACAGTCTTTCCACCCTTTCTTCAGCAATGATCCCTGCTCCTTAGGTGTAGGGACCATGGAATATTCCATATGTAGAGAAGCAGTCCACATACAGTTATTCTTTGAGCTATGACCAGTTAAGTTTCAGAATTAACCATTGTCCACTAAATGAAAACTTCTCTGATGTGATCTGAGAACTGAACTAATCTAACAGTATAAAGATACAAACTTATAAGGCTATTTGTTACTATGTCTATTTAACAAAATAATAATAATATTATTAATATTAATAATAATAGCAATAGGTTCAATTATTAGATCTATGACCGCCATAGCAATGGGTTCTTGACTAGAGTTATAGTACCAGGTATATGCTTCCTTCTGTGGATCAAGCATAAAGTTGAATCAGAAAGTGACAGATAACCTCCATAACATTTGTGCCACCATTACATACATGGACACAGCTTGACATTCCAGTCATTACTGTGGCTCACAAGTGTTACAACTGGGTAAGACTATTGTCTTCTAAATCCTTTCCCTCCAACATATACAGCATCTTTTTGTGCAATGAAAGATAGCCAAAAGGTAACAAAATCCAGGTCAATACTAACTTGATTTGCTAAGGTCCTGTGACCAAAGTGTGTAATGTTGTCAGTAATAGGTTCTTTACATCTAGTGGGCAGCCAAGAAGTTCTAGTTTTTGTGATAGGATCTTTTGCATATATGACGTTGAAGAATAGCTACTGGGCCACACACTTAAGAAAGAAAATGATTTTTACCATTGATTGGCATACAAAGCATTCTTTACATTTTAGTTCTTTTCTAAAACTTGAGCTTCACTGGAGGAAAAGGGATTTGTGTTTCTGTTGTGCCTATTCCCTGAGAAAGCCTAAGCCTAGATAGAGCCTTAGGGAAATGTCAAGTCCACAACCCTGATCTTAACTGTAAATTTCTTTGCATTCTCTGATTCTGGCTCCCAGACCCAGTGCTTCCTCTAAGCCTTCCATATCCCAAGACCATATTCAAAGCAACAAAATCGATAGGCTTGAAGACAAAAACAAACAAATAAACAAACAAACAAACAAAAAACCCCAAATCCCCACAAAACACAGAGGGGCAGAGGAGGGAGTAGGAGAGGGGGACCTAGCCCTATCCTGGAAATGGGTTTTCCATTTCCTTTGTTCCAGTAAATGCTCTGACTTGGTTAAAATAAAAATGCTTGGCAATTTTTCTTTCTCAAAATTAAAAAGAAAATCTCTTTCATACATTTCCTTAAATATTTACTTACATATTTAAGGATGTTTATTAGAACTAAATATACTTAGTATAATCAAATTTATTGCTATTATCATTACCATTAGTGGCAATAGTGCTCATTGAAATAAGTTCTAGATTTATAATCAAGTCCTGCTTTAGTTTCTTCTCATCGTGAGATAAGTTGGAACATATTTAGGGAATGAGAAAGTATCCTAGTATAGAATATTATTTAGATATATCTCAGAAGTCTTGTCCTAAGATTCTACTCCAACTCCACCTGAAAGCACTATATGAAAAACTACTATATGAACATAAAAATAAATTAATTAATAAAAATAAAATTATGGAGTAAAGTCTGAGGATATAGTTCCCTGGTAGACCAGTTGCCTAGCATGTACCGAGACCAAGATCAATCTCTACCACTGCACAAACAGAATAAAATGTAAAGTGCCTGCATTTTGGCCAATTTCTTGTCTTCATACATAGATATCATTATTATTTTTTACACATATTCTACCTATCAGGTACCTGGTGACCTTAGCAAACAGATTCCTTATGATCCATTAGATTATTTATGTATACACAGATTGCATAATAGAGATGATTCTGCATCTTATGCTCCACCTACTAATCAAATTAGATATGTTATATATCTATGTATATACATAGGTATTAGTGTATGTTATTTATTTAGCTGGTATATTACTATAAATTTAGTTTTTAAGAGAAGTTATACAATATGTATATATTTGATTTTATAAATACATGTATTAGTTAACTTTCAATTTTTATTTATGCAATTCTCAGACGAAAAGTTGTCTAGAATCTTCTTAATCTAGCAACTGAAAGAAATCAGATGATATTTATCCTGCTTCAAAGTAGAAAAGAGAGAAGATGATGCCAAAAGAGGTCTTAAGATCTGGGTCTGCAAAGACCTGGACAAAAGACTGGTGAAGACTTGCCTAAGCACCTTATCATGTCCTGTTAGAGACTCCATCTTCTTCTCACAAGGGATAGACAAAGAAACTGGGATCAGAGACTTGAGCTTTCCCTAGGACTTGAAAATAGCAACCAAAAGAACATTTTGTATAAATTAATTTAAGAAAGAAACAGAATTTCATACATAATATATATTTACATTTACATTATTCCATCCCTCCTCCTTCAAATTCTCCCTTATCCCACTGGCTTAATCTCAAATTTCTGACCACTTCAGTTATTATTGTTATACACACACACATACACACACACACACACACACACACACACACACACACACAATCATATGTACACACATCACATGCATACACACATACAGGGTCTGCACTGAGTCCATTTAGCATTGCTCAAATATACACGTGTTCAGGGATGCTTACTGACTACTTAGCACTGAATAGCCTATCCGGGGACTTGTTCCTGGAGACAACAGATTTCCCTCTCTCAGCAGCCTGTAGCTCTTCATATAGTGGGGGAGACTTAGGCAATCTACTCCAACCATTTTGGCATGGTGACAGGTGTCATCATTACACAGGACTTTTATAGGTAGCTATGCTGCTGAGATTTCATAGGTATGGCATTCCTGACAAGTCTAGAAGGCAGGATCTCACAGTTATCATCTCGGGCCTCTTGCAATCTTTACATCGCTAAAGGACTTTTTTGTTTGTTTATTTTAAGAAAAAAAATCCCTGGTTTAGAACAGCTGGTCACATGCTTGCCTCTTTCCCTGGTGTCTTGATTCATGGGCGCACATTTTTACATAATTGCAGAGATGGCCTAGACTCAATTTTGTATTCAGCTTTTCCCCCCACTTAATATTATATAGTAAATGTTTTTCCATGTGGCTACATAATCTTTCTAATTACCATTTTAATGACTTCATAATACTCCATCCAGTTCATGTACTGTAATTTATTTAACCACTCCCCATTGGTGGACATTTTAGATTGTTTCCAGACTCTTGCTAATATGGAAAATGGTGCATACAATGTCTGTTGTTTCCCTTCATTTGGATGAGTTTGTAGATTAAATAGTGAGTCATGGGGTGGGATGATTTCACAGCTCTCAATATTCTTGGCCTTGCTGGTTCCATGGACAGCAATACTCCAGATGAGGTACCAAGACACTAATATGAAGTGATTTTTTTTTGCGAATACAATAATATTACCCACCACCCTCTATCATTGTTATAATTCTTTCTTATTCCCCACATAGATAAACTCATGCATTTAGCCCTGGCTTGATCATTTATTCACTTCATAACTTTTGAGAGACTCATATTTACCAGAGATTTGCTCTGCAGCCCTGTTTCCTTGGTAACATTGCAATTCTTACAGAAAACGGGAACAGGATGAAATGCATTGCATTAGTGATCTTATTTTGTGAATCTCTAAAACAAAACAAGCCATAACTTTGCACAACTCATGGGCTGGAGGAAATTTACCAGCGTTTCTTAGCTCCCTGGATGTGTGAGGGCTGCAGTAAGAAGAGCCGAGGTAAGCAGCATCTTCGGGCACTTGTGGATGAAGAGGGATTCTGTCACAGAAAGAATTGGCAATGGACTTACAGTCCAATCACTGGGTTGAAATATGCCCACTCTGTGTCTTACAAGCTGTGAGGACCAAGCCATTTTTCTTTCTCTTTTCCTTAAGGTTCTTCTTCTTCTTCTTTTTTTTAAAATAAAATCTCAAACAAATTATTCCATGTGCTTTTACTTTTGCTAACTCCTTCAGGGAAAATAAAATTCTTTCTTATGTACTGTTTCCTATTGATGACAAATGCTTATGGCTCCTATTATGTGAGTTTATGTTAACTAGAACATGAGCTCTTAGGAAGCAAGGGCCAGGTCTTCCCCTGGATTGTGCACCTGCCTCCTGGCATAGTACCTGATGTACATCAGAATATGCTTGGCAAATGCTTCTTGAATTTAATGACTTGAATTGAATGTTTAAGTAATTATAGAGCATCAACAGAAGGAAATATTATGCAGCAATTAAAAGGATAATTAGGAAGACGGCACAGCTCCATGAAGCATGTTTATGATACATTTATGTTAACATTCAAAATAGTACCTGCGTTATAATTCCTACTGTGTAAAAAAAATCACCAGGCTAAGTGCTAAGGAGATGAAGAAGAATGATTATCAAACAAACCAAGAAACAAACAAATAAAAACATTGATTTCTAAGAAGTTTATATTCCTGGATGAGGTTGGCACATGAAGAAACGTGGCTTAAGATCAGTGAAGAAGTACATGGGAAAGGCTGATTGTGTCTGGAGGAAGTGTGACTTAGATACAAGTCTATGTGATCTGTGGAGTCACTGTGGTTTCGGAGATGAAAGATTAAATTAACAGTGAAGATGGTGGAGAAGGCGCTGTCCTAAATGGATAAAAGGGAACACAGGAGAACGAAAAGGCCTTGTGTGCTACAGAAGTCATTAGGAAACTATTGGAAGCATTAGGAGAAATGAGATGAGCCTAGAGCATCGTGTTGAGTTATTGTGCATGAATGGTATGAACACGATCATGGGTGTGTATGCACATGATGTACGTGTGTATACACAAGTTGGTCACCTGTGTCTGGAGGTCAGGGGTGTGTATCAGTTGGTGCTAGATGTGTTCTGCATCACTCTCCTCCATCTTATATTTTGAGAAAGCTTCTCTCATTGAACTTAGAGTTCATTGACTCAGCTAGCATGGTTGTCTCTGGGGACCCATCTATCTCGACCTTTCCAGTGCTGAGATTAAAGATGTATGCTCCTCTACCCAGATTTTATGTGCACACAGAGGATCAAACTCAGGTCTTCATCCTTGTGTAACAAGCATTTTACCTATAGAACCATTTTCTCAGGCCTTTAATGGTGGGCTATATTATAGTTATCTCTTAGGGTGTTGGATCTTGAACATGTAAACAGTGGAGTATCCTTCAATGATTTGGAGCAGAGGTGTGATAATTTATTTGTATGTCACTGAATTTGACAGAGTGAAAATAATGGCTTGGAAAATAAACATATTTAGGGTAACAATGCCATAGAGGAGACTGCAGGAAAGAGATGATTATAATAGTTAATGGATGAGCTAGAACAGGGCTAGATTTAACATCTTGGTAGAAGAGAAGACAAGATGCAGGGGTTTTATGGGATGTTGGGAGGTGAGTGAAGTGAGAACTCAAGGATGACTTATGGGAATAAACAATGCCTTGTAACTAGGGAGCAGGCCTTTGTTAAGAAGGTTGTTTCAATTAGGAGTATGATATTGAATTTAGTTACAATGTGTTGATTTCATGATGCTATTGGGCCCCAGATTCTCACAGAGCTAAGTATACAATGAGGAAAAAAAAACAGTTTTAGAGTCTTATGAAAAAAACTTCTGCCAAAAGGTGACCACAATACAGGACTCACACACAGCCACACAGCTTCAGTCTCCACGACAAACACGATCCATGTCACCAAATGCAAGAATCTAAGCAAGCTGGCTAGAAACTTTGGCTCTTGTTCGTTGGCTGTAAGTCCCTTAGTTCTGGACAGCCTCAAATCCTCATCTGCAAATTGAAATAATAAGTCTTGCCCCATAAGGCAATGGGGAAAAATGAATGAGAGGAAGCCAGAAAAGATTTACAGGAAGGGAACCAGCAAGTGACATCGTTTCTAAAACTCTTCCCTCCTCCCCCACTTCTCTGCAGAATATGTCAGAGGAGTCGGAATCTAGAACCAAAATTGTCATAGTCTATGACTGGCTAGTCTTTCCTACTGTGTATTGGCTAGATCCAGGAGCCAGGAGTACTCTTCAGAGACAGACAGGTTATTTGCACAAGAAAGGCTTCTTGGAGGTGAAGGATGAACTCCTAACTATGATCCAGTCTGTACCAAGTAGGTGAACCCAACTCTGCTCCCTTGTTTCCTCTCTGCACACAGTGATGCTTGGGATTTCTTCTTTTTTTATTATTATTCAAGTCATTTGTGGCCCAAATTAGGACCCAGTAAGATGACAACAATGCAATGAAGACAATGGCTTCTATCTTGAAGGCTTGGGACAGGTTAGCACATTGGGAGGTGAATGTTCTTCCAGCTTGCCACACACTCGTGTACCCTTCTGTGTGGCCCTTGTTAGGAATGATGGGGCCGGTGATGGAAACATGAAGGAATCCAACCAAAGTGTCCCAGGAAGTAAGCAAAGGACTTAATATTTTAAAATAAACAGTAGGAACCTAGACTCCTTCCTTGAAACTTTCAACATTTTTTTCCCACTTAGGAGAAGAAGAAAGAATTTAAGAAAAGCAAGAAGTAAGGAATATATATATATATATATATATATATATATATATATATATGTATATGTGTGTGTGTGTGTGTGTGTGTGTGTGTGTCTGTTTTCGTTGTTGGGGTTCCTGAATGTAAGTCACTATTGTTTGTCCAGAGAAGAATGAGGGCACAGAATGGTATTAATCTATAATTTAAACATTTTAAGCATTTATATGCAAATGAGGACTGGCCTTGAGCTCCTAGTGGCTGGGTAGGACATAAATTTTGGGTGCTTCCTTTTTCCCCCACATTTCTAGAACAAGCATTAGAGGTCCATCAGCATCCACTAGGGATGTTGGGAACATGAACCCTGCCTCTGCTTTGTTTTATAAGACAGAATCTCAAAGATGCTTTTCCTCCAGGCTCCTTCAGGCTTTTAGCTGGGAAACCTCATCAGCCTTCCTGACTAAATGCTGCCTGCTTTGTGAATTCTTCAACATTAAGGCTTCCATTTCAACCCAACTTGGCTGTGCTGCTCTGTGATGACATGGACCACATTCGTTTGTTCATTCTACATGCACTGGCATTCTGATGCCAGGCACACTCCCAGACACTAGGATAGCATTCTCACAGAGGGCCAGAAGAAAGGACAACAGACACTGTCACTGTTCACTTTGGGAGTGCACATTGACTGCAGGAGGAAAAGAGAAAGTTACATACATAAGAACGAGATGCACATGGTAGAATTTCATAAGATGATGCATGCTGTGAAGATTTAAAGGGGAAGCAGGTTGATGGGTGGCCATCAAAACCCTTCTGAGAGATTCTTGTGAATGATGACCTGGATGAAACTGGGAAACAGGCAAGTAAATACCAGGGAGATAAATATTAGTGTGACTTCTGCTGATAACATGCTCACAGTGTAAGGATGGAAGCCACCGTCCAAAGAAATGGAAAGGCTTCTGATTCTGATACTGGTGAAGATACTGGTGATTAGTCGTGGGCATCCGTGAAGGGCAGCTCACTCATAGTCACTGATTCTGCATGGAAGCCCTATGTGTCAGCTATTGCTGGACCTGATCTGCAAATGGAGCAAAACCTTTGTTAAAGTAGTGACGTCCTCAAGATCACAGAGCTAGACGCCATTAGCAGGAACACGACTCCTCTGTCCCTACCCAACCTGAAGACTGCAGTTGCCCCTTTGCATTTTCAGTGTCTAGCCATGTCTCATGTTGTAGTCACTTAAAATAATTATGGATGGAGGGATGGGTACATGTGATGCAGGTAGGTATGAATGAATGTATGTATGCATGCATGCATGGATAGATGGATAATTTGATTATCTCCAGTGTCTATATAAGAGGACTATTTATATTTCCTAGTCTTAGGCTGTAGGGTATCTAGACATTTCAACAAAACTGTGTGTTTGAGAGTATAGTGGGATAGCAACTTCCCAAAGCCTCCAAAGTAAGTTCATTGCTGAAGGTCAAGGGCAAATAAAGCATGGTAACCCTTTTACTTATTTTGCTTTGTTTTTAATTTATTTCTATGTGTATAAGTGTCTCACCTGCAAGTATGTAAATGTACCATGTGTATGCAGTACCACTGGAGGCCAGAAGAGAGCATCAGATACCCTGACAGTAGAGTTATGGATGGTTGTGAACAACCATATGGGTGCTAAGAACTAAAGCCCGGTCCTCTGCAAGAGCAGCAAACACTGTAAATGGCTGAGCCAAATGTCTACCAGTAAGAGTTGTGAATAATAACCCATAATACTTTTTATTTGGTCAGAAACTTATTATCATTTCACATATACTTTGGCCTGTGAAATGCAAATCACTACCACTAACCTGTTTTGCAGAAAAGAAAAGAAAAAAAATTCAGAAGACTGATTTAAGACCATAGACGATACAATTAATTCACTTTAAAAAATTATCATTATGGGATGAGTGCATTCTGCCATCCTTTGATGTATCTGACCTCTCTTGCATGGTTCCCCATTCATGTTAGTATGAAAGTAGGTAAAATCATATTCTCTCATTTACTTTTAGGAACCAAGCAACTTCCCTTCTTTCTAACCAGGGGCACTCTGGGATCATTTAAGGGACCCTAGAGGAAGGTGCAACTTTTTTCGTGTATTTATATTCTCATGACCATGGTGTTCATTTGGTGGTAAGGGATTTTCCTTCAGCCTGTTCTTGTTTCCATTAGGAAATTTCTGAATCCAACCCTAAGAGTTGAACCACACCCTATTTTCGGAGAAGAAATGCCTAACAGCCCACAGGCTTTCAGGGAGCTGTTAATCAGGCATTCCTGTGATTTTGGAGATCTGGGGACCTCCATGCTCCTTCTTGATTGTTTCCAGGCTAAGGTCCCTGAAGAGGGACTTCTGGATCAAAAATTTTTGGAAGTCCCAGAAACCCTGTACAGGATTTTCTTCTATCACTAATATTCTTCCCTTCCTAGGAATCTCCTCATATTTTTTATTTTTATTTTTTGTCACAACTGGAATGCTCCCAAGCTCATAGCTCTCTCCAACTTAGCAGTATCAATTACAAAAGTGACAAGTACCCATATCCCTTGCTGATTATGCAGCCCTGGACAGAGTAGGGTGTGATTATTAGAGCCAAAGAAGGGAATAAACTGAAGTTGGAAAGCTCAGAGGTTGTAATGGTGGCTCAGTGTTATCCCGTTGATCTGCAGCCTCGTCTTCCCTGCTTGATCCTTTGCACCACAGTTAGAGCCCAGGACACCACCACTGACTTCCTCTCCAGTTT
This sequence comes from Apodemus agrarius, assembly GCA_964023405.1. NCBI lineage: Eukaryota > Metazoa > Chordata > Mammalia > Rodentia > Muridae > Apodemus > Apodemus agrarius. Next base: position 19,702,019 of record OZ030008.1, read on the forward strand.
AGCTCTTTACCTTTGTCCTTGCCTTTTCTGTAGCTCCCCTCTTGGTCCCTGCAAGTATACACCTCTTTTTTTCTTATTTTATTTATTCTCTATATTCTTTGTTTACATTCCAAATGATTTCCCCTTTTCCCGGTCCCCCCCTATAACTCCCATAAGCCCTCTTCCCTCTGCCCATTCCCCAATCAACCCCCTCCAACTTCTCTGTCTTAGTTATCCCCTACATTGCTGCATCAAGCCTTTCCAGGACCAGGACCCTCTCCTTACTTATTGGGAATGATTTGATATGTGAATTGTGTCTTGGGTATTCAGAGCTTCTGGGCTAATATCCACTTATCAGTGACTGCATTCCATGTGTGTTCTTTTGTGAATGGGTTACCTCACTTAGGATGATATTTTCCAGTTCCAACCATTTGCCTAAGGATTTCATGAATTCATTGTTTTTAATTGCTGAGTAATATTCCATTGTGCAAATATACCACGTTTTCGGTATCCATTCCTCCACTGAGGGACATCTGGGTTCTTTCCAGCTTCTGACTACTATAAATGAGGCTGGTATGAACATAGTGGAGCATGTGTCCTTATTGCCTGCCAGGGAATCCTCTGGGCATATGCCCAGGAGTGGTATAGCAGGATCCTCCGGAAGTGTCATGCCCACTTTTCTGAGAACCACCAGACTGATTTCCAGAGTGGTTGTACCAGCTTGCAATCCCACCAGCAGTGGAGGAGTGTTCCTCTTTCTGCACATCCTCGCCAACACCTGCTGTCTCCTGAGTTTTTAATCTTAGCCATTCTTACTGGTGTGAGGTAAAATCTCAGGGTTGTTTTGATTTGCATTTCCCTAATGACTAATGATGTTGAACATTTCATAAGGTGCTTCTCAGCCATCCAGAATTCTTCAGGTGAAAATTCTTTGTTTTGCTCTGTACCCCATTTTTAATAGGGTTATTTGGTTTTCTGGGGTCTAACTTCTTGATTTCTTTGTATATATTAGAGATTAGCCCTCTGTCAGATGTAGGGTTGATTTACCATGATCAAGTAGGCTTCATCCCAGGGATGCAGGGATGGTTCAATATATGGAAATCTATCAGTGCAATCCACTACTTAAACAAACTCAAAGATAAAAACCACATGGTCAGTTCATTAGATGCTGAAAAAGTTTTTGACAAAATTCAGCATCCTTTCATGCTAAAAGTCTTGGAAAGGAATTAAAGGATGTTGAACATTTCTTAAGGTGCTTTTCAGCCATTCGAAATTCTTCAGGTGAAAATTCTTTGTTTAGCTCTGTACCCCATGTATACTCTTCTACATAGCCTCCTGGCCTCCAGAGGCGAACCTTTCATTTACAAATGGAGCCCTAGCTTCTATTAAAGTTCTCAGTCTCTCTTTGTCTTCCAAATAGCACCCAGGTCCTTTACCTTGGACCACAAGGCCTTAGATCATCTGGCTCTTACTTCCATCTCTAACTCATCCCTCTGAAGTTTTTGGTATCCCACCACTTCATTTTCTAAAAATTCTTGTCATGTGCCTGCTCTGTTATTCTTTGATGACTGTTTCCTCTCACATGTGCCTCTGTACATTCTTTCTAGCAAACACATTTTGCTCAATTTTTTTATTAGTCATGGGACTTTACATCTATTGAAATGTCCAGGCATCTGCCATGACAATCTCCAGAACATAAAATAGTTATGGCTTTATGTCCTCATTTCAACTAACCTTCACAATACCTCCCTACACATAACCCTGATTGAGCTCTCGCCGAGGCATATGTCCTGTTGACTCTGTATGGAGAAGAGTATCTGGTCTTTCCAACAATGCTAGCTCTTTTTTACAGAGCCAGAGAGATGATACAGCAATTAAGTAAGGAAACTCCAATACTACGTCAAGAAACAGAGCTAGGGCATCGTGGATGACGTTAATTCTCTGTATCTTGTACCCTGTTCACTACTGATCAAGAGATTTTCTTAACACTATCACCTGACCAAATCTCCAAGACAGCTCTTCCAAAGAAAAACAAAATTCGGGGGTTGGAAGATCAATGGGAAGATATCCATGCTTCTATAAGTAGCGCCTATCCGTTTTCCTGTAAATAATCCTATTAAACTTCACTGGACCACACACCAAAATGACATGAAAGGAGACTGGAAACTGGCAGAGAAGAGGAAAGAGATCATCAAGAACGAGAGGAGTCAGGAGAAGATAACAGTCACAGTAGAACAAATACTATTTTCACGTATGAAAATATAAAAATGAAACTCATTATCATATATGAATAACATGCCAATAAAAATAATATAAAACATTCCTTTTTTCTAGTCTGTCTCTAGTAGACGGCTGCTATTGAGACTTCTTACACAAACACTGATAGACTAACAGCTTGTCCTTTAACCAAGAGGACATAATGACTCTTAGGTACAATATCGTTGAAATTACTTATTTAAAGGGTGGCGGAAAAGGCTACTTCAGGTCTTGGTGTCACTCTTGCCAGGATTCAATATCTTCAATAGTGTCCTCCTTCTGCCTATCTCATGTAGGTGTCTCTTCAAAGTCTACCTCGTCCATGTTCATCCCCAGCACCTCCCTGTCACCAAGGACACCACAGCTGATGTTGTTTCATTGCTTTAACACATCAAGGAAAAATAAGGAAGTTCTCTTGAGTTCAGGGAATTTGAAGCAGGTATATGAGGGTTACTAAGCTTTGTGTTGTGGTTTTACAGAGTCCACCTTATTCTATGTGTAACCCAGGAGTTCAATAAATGCAGATCCCCTCCTGGCAGGACCTTGGTGGTGTTCTTCTATTTCTTTCCCCCCGTTTATGTGAAACAGAACATCTAGTCAGGGAAAGGCAGTCATCTCAATGCTTCGTCCCAATGAGAAACATAATATTAACTTAGAAACTCCATCTCTTTGAGGGTGGGCCAGGAGAGGCAGTCCATTCAGCATGCTCTGGTGTCACTGGATCTGCCCCTGTGACTCCTGATTTTCAGGTTTGAAAATCGAAGTTACTAAGAAGAAAAGAATGAATATCAGGTTTCTCTCATTGTCACAAGAAAGAGCACTTAATAGCTGTCTCACCCCCACATTTTTCTCCTCTAGAGCCAGTATTGTTCAGACTGGAGAATATCTTTCAAGGCTTGTGGCCTCTAATCTCACCTTGTTCTTCTTCCCTAGAATCACTGAAGATTGAACCATCCATAAATGATGTTGTTGGTTGACCTAATTCTGACACCTACCTTCTCTAAGTGTGGTCAGATGAGCTCTCAAAATAAATAGGATGTAGTCTTTCACAATCTTCTGTTACTGGTGTAATCGCAAAATAGCTGAGGACATATTGGGAACCATGTATCCCCTGAGGACCAGGTTGGCTGTGAATGCCTCCTCGTTTTTGCTTATTATTGGAACCAGTCCTTCTTTGTTCAATTAGGAGTTGCTTTTTGGAGGACTGGGCTTGTCCTTACCTGGACTTATAGGAAATCATTTCTAGGATATACTTAGCAATGACATAATAGGCATGAAAAGGGAGGACCATTAAAGTAGATAGACTAACAGTTTGTCCTAAAACCTTGTAGTAATGTAAGGGTAAGCAAAACAAACTGGAGAGGATCAGGTCCAGAAACTGGCTACTGATCATGAGAGGTGAAACTTACACTGGCAGGCATAGGACGAAAGTGTAGAAGGAGGGATGCATGCTGGGAATTTCAGTTGGGAAGTGTCACAGAGGAGACACTTCTGACCGTGGACTTGCTATAATATAACATCTCCCTGTCACTAGCAGACATTATACTATGTATTGATAACTGCTCAGCCCATCTAGTCGTTACAACAATCCTTGGATGTGAAAAGAGTTAGTGGATTCAGGAACTTGAATTCAGGGCTTTGTAGCCCCAGAATGAGAGCTTTTTATTTCATTATCCCTTTCTCTTTTGAAATCCCAAGTTAACATTTAATAAGCTTGGCGCTTATTACAATCCCTCTCTTCCCTCTCCCTAAGTGCTATAAATATCAATTCTTATAATAGAGAGAAATATCTGCTTTCCCTCTATTAATAGCATCACTAACTGTTTATTGATTTTTTGAGAGGAAATTAGAGGAAAAAATGCTATTACAAATTATTGTTATTAAGTCTCATTGGTGAGTTGATGTACACACTCCTGTGGGGTGAGGGTACCCGGAACCATGAGTCACACAGAGTACAGGACATTTTGGTATTTGCAACGGAAAGGTCACAAGTGACAGCCACAGCAAATTAAGACTCACTTTTTAAGCCTTTAAGCAACCTTTTATTTCTTGTATACCCAGCCTGAGCAGCGTGATAGAGAAGCTGAAGTTGGTTAAGTTCCTAGTCTGTTACTAACGAAATATGTAACTTGGGGAACATGCTTGTTCTAGGGAACCCAATTTCAACCTAACTGAGTTTCCTTGAATACAGACGATCAAGCAAAACACAGATCCACCTGATTTAAGTCAAAGTGGTCAATATCTATTGGCTTTTGCTCATTTTCCTGGATTTCTCCCCATTTGTCAGAAGCAAAGTGCTTGCTTTCTATTGAGAGGTGTGAAAATCATGGAATCTAAAATGTGTCCTGACTACAAGATATGCAGAGACTAAAAATGGAGCAGAGATGGAGGGGACAGACAACCAATGACCACCCAAACTTGAGACTCTTCCCATGTGAGCCAACCCTTGACACTAGTATTGATACTCTGCTATGTTTGCAGACAGGAGCCTAGCATAACTGTCTTCTGAGAGGTTTCATCCAGCAGCAGATGTAGGCAGATGCTGAGACCAACAGCAAAACATCAGGCAGAGCTCTAGGAGTTGTCTGGAAGAGTGGGGGATAGACGTAAGCAAGCCTCAGGTGTCAATGACACTACAAGAAGACCTGCAGAGTCAACTAATCTGGCTCCATGGGGGATCACAGAGCCTGAACCACCAACCAAAGAGCATGCTGGGCTGGACCCAGAACCCCTACACATTTGTAGAAGATGTGCAACTTGGTCTTCTTGTGAGTTCCCTAACAACTGGAGTTGGACTGTATTGGACTCTGTTGCCTACTGTTGGATCCTCTTCTTCTAACTGGACTGCCTGGTTGGGTGTCAGTGGGAGAGAATGTGCTTAGTCTTGTTGGAACTATATGTCCCAGGGTGGGGTGGTATGCAAGGGGAGCTTTTCCTTCTCTGAGGAGAATGGGAGGGTTAATGAAGGTATTTATAAGTGTGGGGCTGGCAGGAGAGAGGAGACAGGGCTGTGATTGAGATGTAATCTGAATAAACAAGCAAATTATTGAAAAGCATCATGGAATAATTTTAGCCTTGAATGCATGCTACATATCCTGGAACTGTTCCTTCCTAAAGCCTCCCTATCATTACTTTTTTAAGAAGTTGAGAAAAATGCTTATCATCTCCCAGATGACCCTGAGTCTCCATTCGGAGGAGGCTCTGGGAGATTGAGGTTGGATTACTCAGCAGGTCCAGGGTTAGATATGGAAGGTGAAGTCTCAGGCATGCTGCTGTAAAGGCCATGATATAAAAATGAGTTAGTACTTCTTTGAGGTGAAGCTAGCTGAACTTTGGAATTTCCGAGAAGCGGGTTGGGGAAAATGTAAGAGGGGAGAAAAGATCTAGGAAGCCTGCCAGCCGTGGCACGCCACATACCCCCTGAAAACAAGACTCACTTGGTTGATTTCCAATTTTCACTGTTGCTTAAATAAGTACAACCACCAGGATTTTTAAGAGTGCAAAATCTTCAGATCCTGGGACTTACTGTTAATGACATTAATAGTGATGTTATTACCATTAGCATCTGTCCTCATGTCAGAATTATAACATATTAGGGGAGTGATCAAATTAAGGGGCGTTAGGTCATATTTCTACAAGAAATAGTGCCATGTGAGAAACTGGATTAAGCATGTAGGATATAAGAATGTCAGTACAACTAATTAAGTAGGAGCAAGAGCTGGCAATCTAAACGGCTTGGAAATGTCAAGACCTTCTTAATACCCAACCAGTGGAAGGGACCTTGCGTCTCTCATCCTTTCATTGATAACGATTCAGAGAACCTTTTCTTGATTCTCACCAAGTAGCATGGTGGGACTGAAACAGGGACGCCCACATCATAAGGTATAAGAGTTTCCAAGATGCTCACCTGAAAGGCGGATGCCAAATATCCCATGCTGAAGCATTCACTTCCCAGTGATATAACTAACCGTGCTTCTGTGTTCTCGCCCTGCCTTGCAGCCACTCTCGTTAAGCTCCACAGTGCTCGTCACTCCTGTACCAAAAGGCTTAAGTGTACCACCACCACCACCACCGCCACTACCACCACTACCACCACCACCAGCAGCACCACCGCCACCAGCAGCACCACCGCCACCAGAGAGGACACTTCTGGTACTTCGTCTGGAACAGCCCAGGCTCTAGCTCTGTCATCTGTACCCTGAAGCTCAAGACTGATTCTCTCCCTTAAACTGTCCAAGATCTCAGAGTGTGCTTCTTCTCCTTCTCACGAGGGCAGAGTGGTGCTCCTCATGTGCCACGCACTGACCGTATACAATGGAATTGGAGGGCTCTGTCTTTCTTATTTTGAGTCCTAGTTGTCTGGTACTAGGAAACTTGTGTCCTTATAAAGGCATTTTTGACATGATCCTATTTTGGAAGAAACAGACTGTTGAAAATTTCCTGTAAAGGACCAATTGTTAGATATGTGGTCTCTGTGGATCTTATCTATGTGGTAGCATTTGTTCTGATGCTGTGAGGATTTTCATAGAGAGTACAAAAATCAAACAAGGCAGGGTCCTTGCTGTTATTGTTGTTATTGTTATTGTCATCATTGTTGTCTTTGCCTTTGCCTTTGCCTTTCTCTTTGTTGTTGTTGTTGTTGTTGTTGTTGTTGTTGTTGTTGTTCTTCTTCTTCTTCTTCTTCTTCTTCTTCTTCTTCTTCTTCTTCTTCTTCTTCTTCTTCTTTTTCTTCTTTCTTATTCAATAGATTTTTCCCAGCATTTAATCCTACCAGCAGTGGAGGAGTGTTCCTCTTTCTCCACATCCTCGCCAGCACCAGCTGTCTCCTGAGTTTTTGATCTTAGCCATTCTGACTGGTGTGAAGTGAAATCTCAGTGTTGTTTTGATTTGAATTTCTCTGATGACTAAGAATATTGAACATTTCTTTAGGTGCTTCTCAGCCATTTGATATTCCTCAGTTGAAAGTCTTTGTTTAGCTCTGTACCCCATTTTTAATAGGGTTATTTGGTTCTCTGGAGTCTTACTTCTTGAGTTCTTTATATATATATTGATATTATCCTTCAGATGTAGGGTTGGTAAAGATCTTTTCCCAATTTCTTAATTGGCGGTTTCTCAGAAAATTGGGCATAATACTACTGGAGGACCCTGCTATACCACTCCTGGGCATATACCCAGAGGGTTCTCCAGCATGTAATAAGGGCAGATGTTCCACTATGTTCATAGCAGCCTTATTTATAATAGCCAGAAGTTGGAAAGAATCCAGATTTCTCTCAACAGAGGAATGGATACAGAAAATGTACATTTACACAATGGAATACTACTCAACTATTAATAACAATGAATTCATGAAATTCTTAAGCAAATGGATGGAACTTGAAAATATCATCCTGAATGAGGTAACCCAATCACAAAAGAACACACGTGGTATGCATTCACTGATAAGTGGATATTAGCACAAAAGCCTGGAATACCCAAAATACAATTCACAGACAAAATGAAGCTTAAGAAGAAGGAGGAACAAAATATGGATACTCTTGTCCTTCTTAGACGGGGAAACAAAATACCCACAGGAGGAGATACAGAAACAAAGTGTGAAACAGAGACTGAGGGAAAGACCATCCAGAGACTTCCCCTCGTAGGGATCCATCCCTTATACAGTTACAAAACCCAGATCCACAGTGCTTGCTGACAGGAGCCTGATATAGCTGTCATCTGGGGGCCTCTGCCAGTGCATGACAAATAGGGGGGGGGCACTCTCAGCCAATCATTGAACTGAGCACAGGATCCCCAATGGAGGAGCAAGAGAAAGGACCCAGGGAGCTGAAGGGGTTTGCAGCACCATAGGAGGAACAATTTGAACCCCCAGAGCTCCCAGGGACTAAACCACCAACCAAAGAGTACACATGAAGGGACCCATGGTTCCAGATGCATATGCAGCAGAGGATGGCCTTGCTGGACATAAAAGGGAGGAGGGGCCCTTGGTCCTGAGCAGGCTAGATGCCCCATAGGGGAATGCCAGGACAGAGAACCTGGAGTGAGTGGATTGTTGAGCAGGGAGAGAAGGTATAGTTTAAGGGATTTTCGGGGGGAACCAGGAAAGGGGACAGCATTTGAAATGTAAATAAAGAATATATCTAACAAAAAGAATAAAAAAGATTTTCCCCTGTACAATATATTCTGATATGGATTTCCCTTCCCTTATTTCTCTCATTTCCTTCCCACTTCCTCTCCCTTTCAGATCCATGCTCTTTTTCTGTCTCATTAGAAAACAAACAGGCATCTAAGGAATGACAATAAAATAAAATAAGAAAAATAAAAAATAAACAACTTAGAATATAAAATAACAAAATAAGAAAAATATCCAAAGAGAAAGCACAAGAAATGCATATAGCTGCAGAAATGGAGGATCACACACTTGGGAATCCCATTAAAAAATAAAAACAAGGGTACACTTTGGTTGGTGGTTTTGTCCCTGGGAGCTCTGGGATTACTGGGATTATTGTTGATCTTTCTATGGTGCTGTAAACCCCTACAGCTCCTTTGGTCCTCTCTCTACTTCATCCATTGGGGCCCCTGTGCTCAGTTCAATGGCTGGCTGAGAGATTTCCCCCTCTGTATTTGTCATGCATACAAAACCATCAACCTAAGAGTACACTTGGAGTTACCCATGGCCCCAGACCCATCAGCAGCAGAGGATGATCTTGTTGGACACCAAATCGGGGAGAGGCCCTTGGTCCTGGAAAGACTTGATAACATAGTGTACAGGAATACCAGGACAAGGAAGTAGGGTTGGAGGGGGTTGACTGTGGAAAGGGAGATGGCTTATGGGATTTTCGGGGGAAGGGGAACCAGGAAAGGGGACAACATTTGAAGTGTAAATAAAGAATATACCTAATTAAAATAAAATAAAATAAATAACAACTAAAAACAAAACCAGAAGTCATAAGATAAAATACAAAGCCAAAACAACAAACAAACCAAAACAGAAGAAAACGAAGCATCTCAACTTAACATTATGAGAAAAAGAATCTCCTAAGTGCTGTTGAGTTTGTTTTGTGTTGGCCATCTACTGCTGGGCACGGGGTCTGCACTTAGGAGTGTTTTGTTTCCCTAGTGAGACTTCCTTGAAGAAAACACTTTTTCACTTGCAAGTGGCTGTTAATTAGAGAGAACTTCTGGTGTGGGTCTAAGGCTCCTTCCAGCTTTTTGGTCCCACAGACAGATGATAGTTTATCCAATGGTTTTCTGCACTCTGAAGTTGGCCAATTCATTGTAGAAAATGACTTAACTCAAGGGTGGAAATGTCCCCTCTCTTTCATCAGAACCTTATCCTTATCCTAGCTTAATTTTGATTTTTCATATTGTTTCTCCATCAAATAAACTTATCAAAGAAATAAAAGACACATCTGTTAGGGTGAGTACTATTAAAAAGAGTAAAAATAGAATAGTGTTTCTGAGATTGTGGAGAAATTGGGCTCCTTGTATATTGTTGGTGAAATGATTTAGCTGCTATGGAAACCATATAGGGGTTCCTGGAAAAAATTGCCACATGATGCAGAAATTTTACTTTTAGGTATATCTCTGAAACAAATGGGATTAGAGTGTGTTCATCAATGCTCGCATCACTGTGACAGAGGGCCTGATGCAACAGCTTAAAGAGAAAGAACATTTATTTTGCTCACAGTTTCAGTTCTTCCTGGCAGAGATCCTATTGCAGTGTTCATAGGAGTGGAAGAGGATGATGTCTGTTTCCCACATTTTGATGAAACAGAAATCAGGGATCAGAATTGGAAGTAGGCTGGCTGATTACTCCCCCCCTGTCCCCGCTCAATCCCTGGACCTCCGCTGGCTTTGCTTACATTCTCCACTGAAGCATGATGTTCCAGTTCCACAGTCTCCAGTACCACCAGCTAGAGACCAAGGGGGTGTGTAATTTTATACTCACACTGCAGCAGGGGGACTCGAAGAAACATGTCCGAACCCATGTTTATAGTACCAGTAGGATGACAGCCTTCCAACCATACCCCGAGGGATGAAGAGGTACAATGGGATGTTTCTGGTCCTGAAAAGAAGAAGAGGAGGAGGAAGAAGAGGAGGAGGAGGAGGAGAAGGAAGAGGAGGAGGAGGAGGGAGGAGGAGGAGGAGGAGGAGGAGGAGGAGGAGGAAGAGGTGGTGGTGGTGGTGGTGGTGTAGAAATAGGAGTAGGAGATGAGGAGGAAGAGGGGGAGGAGGTGAGGAGGAGGAGGTGAGGAGGAGGGAAGGTGAACATGGAGGACACTGCACTAAATAAACTATGGTGGTCTGTACACAGTAGTTCCCTGATTGTGTTCAATCAGGTGCCCAATGTTATCAAAACATGATGGTAGAGAGAGAGAGCAGATTGGTGCCAACTAAAAGGCAGGGTTGGGAAGAGTAATGAGCTAGTGTCTAATTGTTAAAACGTAAACATTAAAAAACTGAAAATTGAAAAAACCTGTTCTACATAATGGTTGAACAACACTCAAAAATATAGTTAGCATATTAGCTTGTCCTGAATGCTGCCTATATTTGTAAGTAAGTTTTAATGCTATATGTAACTAAGTTTGATTTAACTTTTTCTTGGATAAATGGTTGTACCTTGATTTAGCTTCTCTATCCCTGCTTTATTTATATAAAACAGTTCCTTCTGCTATTATGAATATAGACAACTTGGAGAGACATGACAGAGAGGCACAGAGAGTGGTCTTTCATGTATGGCAAAACACGCACACACACACACACACACACACACACACACACACACACCACTACCACCCCCAACATATACTCATAACCCCCAAAATTCCCACATACACATAAACCATACAACACACATACACTCAACCTCCCAATCATTCACACAAACACACACACACCACACACTTACTCTCATATACCCCCAAATACTCACCACACACACACACACACACACACACACACACACACACACACTCACACACACTCCCCTCCCCACCACACACACACCATCAATCTCACCCCGGGGAGACAGAACATCCTTTGAGCTTGCTTCAATAGAGCATTTAATATAGCCCTGCACTCGGTGGGAGGTGATCCTCCAGGAGCTTGGTCAAGGTGTCATTTGGGGACCTGTCATGTCCTATAGCCCTGTGCTGGGGCTGCTCAAGTGCCCTCTTCTGCTTAAGTTATTTATATAGGTGGTTGAAATGCTTTGCTTGTACAAACTAGAAACTATTAGATTAGCCAGCGGAGGCAGCCAGAGGCAATCATTTAACAAAGTGAGTGGGATTCAAAGTAGGCATGGAAAGCAAATATTATTTCATGGGAGTCGATTAGAAGCGCTCTGCAGATGAGCGGTGACTGCTTTGTTAACTTAGCTAGGGGAGATAAGCAGGGCAGGGGAGGCACCAGCTGGGTAGGAAGGTGAGCAGCCTGGAACAAAACGGTAATTCAGGGCAGGGTGGATGCATCAGGCAGCCCTCCACACACACTCCCCCCTTTCCTTATTTAAAGTACATGATGGAGCTTAGCAGCTGAGAAGCCTTGGTTTGCTCTAAAATTTCTCATTTTAATTCAGGCAAACACTCTATAAATCCAATGTATCGGAAAGCAAATATTGAGGCTGAGTACAGAGGTCCATTAGGTGGAGTGCTTAGCTCTAGCCTGAGTATGCGGGAGGAGGGTTAGGTGGGGAGGCCTGGAAAGAGGCTGAGCTGGAACGGGATGTGGGGTGTAGGGACCACAGAGAATGGAAGACATGTGGGTGCTGCAAGGAGTGGACCAGAAATGGAGGGAATGGGAGGATGCGGGACTCACCCTGGAGCTTTTCATAGAAAGAGAATCGGTGAGGATGCTTTAGATTGAGATTGGTAAGCAGGGCTTCAAGGAGAGAGTCTGGTTTCACAGGAGCTGGCTGGATCACACAGGCAAATTCCCAGACAGGGATAGGGACAGAGTGGGACTTGAACGACAGCTCACTGACCGCATTTTACAATGAGGTTTCCTGCAAATTCTGTTTTGAGAAAAGCCAAATTGGATCAGGAAGAAGTGAACAGCACCTGAAGTTTTCAGATTCTGGAGACCAAGGAAATGGTAGGCAGGGGCTGGAGCTTGCAGATGATGCTTCTCAGGATGCTTAGTACAAGGAAAGGGGTCTATTGCATTCTGGGATGGCCATATTGTAGTGACAGGCATAGGCTCTATACTGATGGAAATATGAATTAAAATTTCATCACTATCATAAGCTAAGTAACCAATGAAGAGTCGTTTGTCCTGTATGAGTCTTGGGTCCTCTTTCTGTAGGTTGGGGGTATATACTGAGAAGTAACTATCTTACCTTTTTTCCCCCCGAGAAAACAGGATATGAGATTCATGTGTTTTTAGACACGTGCCAAATGCAAAGACAGTGCTTGATTAAAATTATCTATTTAAAAATGGTGTTACTGTGAGAATAGATTTCAAAAACAGACATGTGAAACAAGTCCAGATGTTGTCTTCAGAGTGGCCGGGCTGGGTGTAAGTAGCCTTCATAATTTTTCTTTTTCTGGTCATAGGTCTTGGGGATCTTTGACGTTGAATTCATCCTGGGTACTTTGTATTCTTGCTTTACAAGAATTTTACAGAAAAAGAAGTAGCCAGGGATAATGACCCATCCCTGGAGTCTCCTTCGGATCTTATTAATGTCAGCAATTTTCCCTTTCAGTAAAGTTAAAGATTAGTTTAGGCAATCCTCTCAAGCTGCTTTCCAATGCGAAAGCTTCAGGAAGAGACATTAACCGTCCGTCTCTTAAATCACTCATGCCATGAGCAGCGAGGGCTGCAGTGCTCTGGGGGTGCTAACCAGCACTTAGCCCCGCGGTTCTCAGCCTTCCTAATGCTGCAACCCTTTTCTCATGCTGTGGTGACCCCCCAACCATAAAATTATTTTTGTTGCTACTTCATAACTGTAATTTTGATACCGTAATGAATTGTAATGTAAATATCCGATAGGCAGGCTATCTGGAATGTGAGTCCCGTGAAAGTGTCTTTCGACCCTCAAAGGGGTCGAGATCCTCAGGCTGAGAACCTCTGACTTAACCCTGGTGGGGCTCAGACCTAGCTCCACATTCAACAATCGCCACAGCTCTTTGGAGTAGTAATGTCTTCTTATCAACACAACACAGAAATGGAGTCCAGTCAAAGGCCATGCTGGGGTCAGCAAGGTGCCGGACTGACTCATGCCGGGGCTGAGGTGTGAGCGGCTTTTACCAAATGTGAAACCAGGCTGAGGGTTACCATCTCCAAGTCAGGCTCCATATTAGGGTCCCAAACAGAGGCAAACCTGAAGAGCTTCAATTTCCAGTCATTGGCTAAAGGATTTGATTATTAGGAAAAGCAGTAACTGACCTTCAGGGATGAGGGCAGTGCAGACTTGATATTTGCTCCAAAATGAAGATGTCCTGCCTGTTAGTGTCATGTTCTGGGACTCTTGATTAATGATGTAAGAAGATTTCACTGTGAATTTAATTAATATAAATGAGCCCACTGGTGGGAATATTGGATGGTTAGTGTTTTGTGTAGTGTCTTATGAGGTAACATGTCAAAGAGCCCATATTCATAAATTCTTAGAAGAACTTTTATCAAAGGATAGTTAAATGGGTAAATGCTGGCCTGGAGACAGGTTTCATTAAACCAGTATCTAAACATTTATTTTATTATATGGTCCTGGTTTAAGAAAGTGTGTGGTGATCCACATACCAAATGATGTCTGAGAAGAAGGAAGGAGTGGCCCCTGGTTCTGGAAAGGCTCAATGCATCAGTGTAGGGGAATACCAGAACAGGGAAGTGGGAAGGGGTGGATGGGGAAACAGGGGGAGGGAAAAGGGCATATGGGTCTTTTGGGGGGCAGGGAGCCAGGAAAGGGGAAATCATCTGAAATGTAAATAAAGAATATATCGAATAAAAAAATGTGAAGAAGAAAAAGAAAGTGTGTGGAGAGGAAGCATGGCTAGCTCTGCTAAAAAACAAAACTAAACTAAACTAAAATCATTCACATGGGTGAGCTTGGATAAATATTTCTTTCCATAAATAGTGCCCGAATTGCAGGGAAGACCCATGTAACCTAGGGGTCACATCTCTTCAGTTAAGGAGAACCCCAAGTTTTATTTCTAGTTTAAATGGAGAGGAAAAGCTTTTAGGTTAAGTCTGGTATATAAAAACAGGAAGGGTCTAGATAATTTCTGGTGCAGGAATTGTTCTTCGTTTTTCTGCTCTTCTGTTTTGTTTTGTTTTTGTTTTTGTTTTTTTTTTAACTATTTTTTAAGAGTCACTAATAAGTGGATATTAGCTAAAAAAAAGTACAGAAGCCGGGCGGTGGTGGCGCACGGCTGTAATCCCAGCACTTGGGAGGCAGAGGCAGGCGGATTTCTGAGTTCGAGGCCAGCCTGGTCTACCGAGTGAGTTCCAGGACAGCCAGGGCTACACAGAGAAACCCTGTCTTGAAAAAAAAAAGTACAGAATACATGAGATACAGTTCACAAAATTCAAAATGGTCAACAAGCTGAAGTGCCAAAGTGAGGACACCTCAGTAACACTTGGGAGGGAAAGCAATCACAAAGTGAGGAGGGAGGGAGGAACCTGGGAGGGAAAGTACACAGGGCTGGGGAGAGGAATGAGAGTGGGGGAGGGGAAGTTGATCTGACATTGGGGGAGGGAAAAGGACTGAAGCCCTGAGGGCCAGCAGAAAGAATGGAAACAGATGACCTCTGGAGATAGGAGGTTGGGGGGGGGGACCCTCCAGAATGTACCAGAGACCTGGGAGGTGAGAGACTCACAGGACTAAAAGGGAGGGACCTTAGATGAAATGCCTGACAGTAGGGAGAGGGAACTTATAGAGCCCACCTCCAGCAGGAAGACAGGGCTTCAGTTGAGGGAGGGGGGGCATCCCATAGTCATAACTCTGACCCATAATTGTTGCTATCAAAGAATTACAGGGATGGAAATGGAGAGGAGCCCGAGAAATAGAAAGTGCAGGGACAGGCTCAAAGTGTGATCCAGCACAAGGGGAGGTCCCAAGGCCTGGCAGTATTACTGAGGCTATGGAGCACTCACAAAAGGGGACCTAGCATGGCCCCACTCCGGAAAACCCATCAGGCAACTGAAAGAGTCAGATGCAGATGTTTGCGCCCAGCCAATGGACAGAAGCAGCTGACCCCTGCTGTTGAATTAGGGAAGGCTGAAAGAAGCTGAGGGCGACCCTATAGGAGGACCAGCAGTCTCAATTAATCTGGACCCCTGGGATCTCTCAAACACTGGACCACCAAACAGGAAGCATACACCAGTTGATGTGAGGCCCATAGCACACATACAATAGAGGACTGCCGGGTCTGTGTTCATTCAAAGATGATGTACCTAACCCTCAAGAGATTGGCGGCTCCAAGGAGTTTAGCGGTCAGGTGGGGAGGGGGGTGGGGAGGGACATCCACATGGAGACAGAGGGAGGGGAGGAGGTATGGGATGTGGAACAGTTGGAGGGTGGACAGGGGTTGGTGGGGTGGGGAATAAAATACGGAGTGTATAAAAATAATAAAGAAAACATTTATATATAAAAATATTTATTTTATGTATGTGAGTACAACGTCGCTGTCTGCAGACACACCAGAAGGGGGTATCAGATCCCATTACAGATGGTTGTGAGCCATTATGCAGTTGCTGGGAATTGAACTCAGGACCTCTGGAAGAGCAGACAGTGCTCTTAACTGAGCGCTCATAGCTTTGGCACTCGAGTCTTCAAAGCTTCTGCCTCATAACACTTATCTTTCTTTCTTTGAATTTGCACCTGTATGTGGGTGTCCATGTGCCATCAGAGGTCAACCTCATTTTGGGGGTCATTCCTCTGCAGTCATTTTGAGACTGGGTCTCTGTTTCTACCTCCCCAGCGTTGGCATCAGACCCATGCCATTTAATGTGTGTTCTGTGGGCTGAATTGAACTGAAGCTCAACTGTGGATTGAATTGAAGTCCCTGAGCTTGAATGCTGAACGCTCCCCTCACTGATGTATTTGCCCAGTTCCCCTTACAGCATTTCTTTTTTTGGTACAATAGTCTTTAAAGTATATTTTCAGCTCTTGCTTGTACTGTAAAATGGTTTCTGGGCCAGTTGGGATACAAAGCATTTCTTCCCAGCCCCCATCTGGCCACTTGACACCCACTGGCTTCAACCATCTGAAACACAAACATAACCTTGTCATTAGCATCTCACCTTCTTAATGAGTTTTCACGACCCACACAATAAAGTCCAAACAATCCAGCCCAGCAGCTCTGGCCCTTCATAACCTTGTCCACCCTTAAACCTTAGCTAGGGGCTCATCGCCAGTACATGGTTCACCTCTGTGTTACTACTTGACTGGACATGCTACTTCAATTTGGGTTATTGTTAACTTCTTCTATTTATGATTTTTTGGTTTTTCCTTTCTTTCCTTTTTTATTCTCTATAAATAATATATATTATATATATATATATATATATATATATATATACACACACACACACACACACGTGTGTGTGTGTGTGTGTGTGTGTGTGTGTGTGTGTGTGTCTGTGCCTGTAAAATTAGTGTGGACTTGGTGCCTGCAGAGGCAGAAGAAAGAACAGCATACTCTGGAACTGGAGTGACAGTTATGAACTACAATGTAGGACCTGGAAAGTGAACCCAGGTCCTCCTTAAGAGCAAGCATTCTTAACTGCTGAACCATCTCTTCAGCCCCAGGATATCTTCTTTATTTTTATTTTTATTATTTTTATTTTTATTTTTTCCCAGGATATCTTCTTAAGACTCTGTGAGTAGATGTTCTACCTACTTGGTATCTCTTTAAGGTCTGATTAATGTATCTGAAACTCCTTATAGACTGAACTCACTGAAGCCAGAAACTGTGCCTTATGTTTTTAATCATGAACACCTAGGACAGAGCCAAGCAATTAGCAGATATACACCATATGTTTATTTCACACATAAATTAATGAATATTACTGAATAATTCATCCAAGAGCAAAAGAAGAAATTTTATCTTACCCTTGTCTTCTTATTTAAAGTGGTGTTATTTTTATTATACCTTATTCTCTTGTCTAAATATCAAGCTGAGCCTTGCTTCTTGCCTTTAGAATTGGAGTGTATGTTTGCATTTCCTCCAGTCACTCCTGAATATAAAATAAAGCCAATTTTAAAAACACAGACATACATTAACACACAGAGGAGGAAGATTACCAAAAGCAGCACCTGAGAAACAGTGTAGTTTAAGAAAAAAATATTCTCAAGACCATTTTCTAAGACACAATAGAAACTGAATAAATGGTAAATGTGTATGTTAATATAAACATTAATTGTCCCCATATAGCACTGGTAAGGCAAGATCTAATTTGTGTTTAAATAGTGGCCAGAGGACCTTCTAAACTGATGGGCAATGGATAAACCGTGTGAGTTCCAAGGTTGTTTTATTAGTAGCAAGTCTTAATATGCACGCTACCTTTGCTATTAACATAATTAAATCTACGTATGCATCTACTTTTAAGTTCAGTTCAGTTGATGGAGTGCTTGGGTTGCTGAAAATGGATGTGATTTGCAGAACCCTGTATTCCCCACCCTTGGGTGTGGAAGTCTGAAGTATTTGAAATGCAAGATCATCCTTAGGTACATAGTGGATTAGAACCCAGCTTGGGTCATTTGGGGAATAAAGGGGAAAACACATAAAATTCACAAATTGAAAAAGACTGGAAAACAGGAAAAATAAAGGAATAAGTTATAAAACTGTTGAGAAATGTTCAACAGTTAAGGAGGAGGTTCAGGGGATAGCTCAATTGGAGGAAAAGTACCCACTGGACAAACATGAGGAGGTGAGCTCCATCCCACGTGGGGTGACACATGGCCCTAATCCCACCACTGGGGAAATAGAAACAGGTGGATCCTAAGGCCTCTCTGGCCAGTCAGAATAGTTTAATTTACAAAGCCTAGACCAATCAGAGATTGTTGGCACAGAACAGTGTAAAATATGCCTGAAAAGGAAGGTGCCAAGACCAAAAAACCATCATAGATTCTTGATTTTAGAAGTAATAGTACAACTTTGCTTTTGGTTAATTTCACACGGGAAAAAATTTACAAGCAAGAGACAGAATGCTGGGAAAGTGCCACAGTAGGTGAAGCGCTGGCCTCTTAAGCCTCAGGACCTGAGTTCGATCTCTAGGAGCCAAGTAGAAAAAAATTGGGTATGGTGGTGCACACTTTGTGCTTGTAATCCCTGTCCTGGGGAGATGGTGATGGGTGGCTCCTCAGCACATCGGCCAGCCAATCAAGTCTACTCAGTGAAGTCCCGCTAATGGCAGTTACTGTGTGAAAAAAAGAGCCTAAGAATACAATCTCTAAAACAGAATGTATAGTTACATAACAGTTTACTTCAGTACAAGTCTATGAACAATTACTGCATGTGAGAAAGTATGAATGATTTCTATAAGCGCAAAGAATAAAACTAATACAATTATATATGTGTGTATAAATATGTGTATGTATATATAATGTGTACTTATGTAATAACCTTATATAACAGCTATATATAAATATGCCTATCTCTCAATGTATGTACACACATATGCACAGGCATGATACACTTGTATATATATATATATATATATATATATATATATATACCTGCACACTTACATCACACACACACACACACATATATATGTGTGTTTATATATATATATACACACACACACACACACACATATTCTTATATGTAACATCAAAACATCATTAAACACAAAACTCAAAATAGTCATTAATGTTGTGGGGAATAGTATATGTAGCATGTAGAGAAATTGTTCCATAAATCCATGTCAGTAGTAATATATTTATTTATTTAATATGAGTACATTGTAGCTGTCTTCAGACACACCAGAAGAGGGCATCAGATATCATTACAGATGGTTGTGACCCACCATGTGGTTGCTAGGAAATGAACTCAGGATCTCTGGAAGAGCAGTAAGTGCTCTTAACCACTGAGCCATCTCTCCAGTCCCCATTGGTAATATTTTAATTCTTGGTTTAGATTAGTAAGAAAATCAGCATGCATTATTATTATTTTGTAGACCTTTTGATAATGCATATCATATAGCATAATCAAATATAGCAAAAAGAAAGTTAGAAATAGGATGCTCTGTGGGCATAGTGAGGCACGACATATGGAAGGACCCTATTATTCATAACGTGACAAAGATGGTTCATGTATCTTTTACGAACTTTGGATCTGAGGGGTTACATGCTGTCCTACTATGCTCAATCAGTGATGTCTGCATAGGCATGGAAATGCGAGCCTCGGAATGTGTGGCAGATAGATTATGCCTATACTAAGTGATGTCTTGTAACAGAATTATGCTTTGCCTTTATGAAGAGCATAAGAACATGAGAGAATCCTGAACACACTGAAGATACAGAGAGAGCTGTATGGTTTAATTCCTAAGGAGAGATCTGAATAGCACATTGGCCCTTGTTTGCCTGCCCACTGTCTAAGAGTCACAAATTCCTTGCAAGCAATCATCTAACGTAGAAATGGAATTCACGACCATGTACTCATCTTCCTGTGCATTCTATTCTTGTCAAAACCTGGGGCTCCTGGATTCACCAGTATCAAGAGCCTTTGTAAATTCAACCAACTCCTTTCTGGTGAAAGAAAAGGCCTTGAATGAGGAGAAAGAAGAAAGATGGTAAGGAGAGGAAAGGCAGATATTGTAAGGGACAGGGTGGAGAGATCTTGAAATTAAAAAAAAGCAGAAGTGAGAGCAGGGGATGAGGAGGAAGGAGAGCTCACAGATGAATTATTGATTGGACCCCTTCGGGTGGCATATATCAGCCCTTGATTAGGTGTGAAAAGCTGACAGGAATTGCTTACACTAATTAACCTCTGGGAGGTGGTTTGAAATCCTGGGATGAAAGCAGAAGTCTGTGTACACAACCCAACAGCAGCTATGGATTCTCCCTGCTGGGCAGAAACTCTATCCAGAGGTTCCGCTGGTCCACAGGGCACTCAGGAAGGTGGTGGCCATTTTCTTTCTATGTTGTCATGTCCCCACATTGACGCTGACTAGGGTTGGAGCTAAGATTTTCATCTTCCTTGGTAACTGAGCTAAGGGTGTTTGCAGAACAGGGGGATCCCATGCATCCATCAGGTAAGTCCCATCTGATGAGCATTTGCTCTTTGTTGTGGCTTCAGCATTTAGCTCTGAGTTTTCCTATTTCTGGATCCTCCCCTGTCCCTGTTAGAAGGAAGTTCTAGTGGGCAACTGAGTCGGAAAGCAGCCTGACTTCTGCTGAGGTGAGCGATGGGCTCCCAATCTTCAACAAGGAAATGGCTTGTTCGTCTTCATTCTTGAAAGCTTTTTCAACCAATGACTAGCTGCTCACGTCTCATAAAGTCATCCTCTTCCATTCCGAGAGAGGATGGGTAGTCTGTTTCTCCATAAATTTATCAGAATGCTCCCAGGTTTAGCCAGGACTTTAATGTAGTCTTGCTATGGTTTGATGCAAACTCAAATATTTCAGAACTATCCAGAGTGCCCATCATTTTGGGATTTTCCTTCCTTCTTTAGAACATGCCAATCTGATGAAAGCATTGGAGAATAGAAATTGTGTTTGTGTTAATGTCCTTGAGATACAGATGATTGTAAGAAAGGCACACCTTCTTGTGCAATCATGAATCTTCCTGAGAGAAGCACCAAAGCTAGGGAGTGACTTGAGCTGGTGGGAGGCTTACCCAGAGATAGTATAAAGTGCTCCAACATGCATGATTCTATATATGACGAAGGAAAATGCATATTGATGTTCAGCAACAAATTTACATGTAGAGAGCTGGGCAGTGGTAGCACGTACCTTCATCCCAGCAGTCAAGAGACAGAGGCAGGTAGGTCTCTGAGTTGGAGGCCAGCCTGAACTCCAGAGCAAATTACAGGACAGTCAGGGATACACAGAAAAACACTGCCTCAAAAAACAAACAAAAAACTTGGGATGGGAGAGGCTCTGGGGAGTCTATGGGGTGACCCTAGCTGAGACTCCCACCATAAAGGTATATGGAGACTGAAGTGGCCACTTCTGTAGTCAGCTGAGACCTCCAGGGAAGAGGAGGGACATCGGCCCACCCACAAGACCTTCAACCCCAAATTTGTCCTCCCTTCAATGTGCACAGGGATTAAGATAGAACAGAGATTGAGATAATAGACAACCAATAACTGCCCCACCTTGAGACCCATCCCATGTGAAATAGCCAACCCCTGACACTAATAATGATACTCCCCTATGCTTGCAGATAAGAACCTCGTATAATTATCTCCTGAGAGGATTCATCTAGCAAGCAGATGGAAACAGATGCAGATGCCCACAGCCAAGCATCAGGTGGCGCTTGGGAAGTGTTGTGAAAGCGTAAGGGATAGAAGTGAGTAAGCCAGAGGGGTCAAGGACACAGCAAGAAGACCCGCAGAGCCAACTAACCTGGGGTGGGGCCGTGAGGGCTCACAGAAACTGAACCACCAACCAAGAACATGCAAGGGCTGGACCTAGGTCTCCTACACATTTGTAGATGGTGTGCAGCTTGGTTTTCATGCGAGTCTCCTAACAATTGGAGCAGGCACTGCCTCTGACTCTGTTGCCTGCCATTGGATATTTTCTCCCCTAACTGGACTGCCTGGTTGGGGCTCAGTGTGAGAGGATGTCTTTAGTCCTGTCCCAGGGCAGGGTGATACTCAAGGGGGGCTTTCCTATCTCTGAGGAGAAGAGGGGGTAATGGTGGGATTTTAAGGGCGGGATTGGGAGGAGAGGAGAGAGGGGGACTGTGATCCAGATGCAAAGTGAAATAAATAAATAAATAAATAAATAAATAAATAAACAAATGAAAAATGTACATGCAGACATACAACACAGTTGGAGAAACGTTCACATAACTGGAGAGATGATATACTGCTAGCTCAAATGGGGGAGATTTTAAGGATAAGAGCTAAAACAAAATAACATAACCATCCTCAAAAAATAAGGAAGGAAGGAAGGAAGGAAGGGAGGGAGGGAGGGAGGGAGGGAGGGAGAGAGGGAGGAAGGGAGGAAGGAAGAAAATAAAGAAAAGAAAAACCCACTACCATCAAGAAAAGATAAAACCTGTCCTGCTTTACCAAAGTGCTTTTCACTAAGGGCCAGACCAAGAAATAGACAGATCTTCCTTGCTGTCTTGTAAGACTCTGAAGGCTTTGCACACTGGCATTGCCAAATTTGGGACAGCGGCTCTGAAAGGTTCTTATGTATCAGTACCAGCTGGAAAAGAGATTAGATGTGCAGGTGCAAAAACATCATCATAAACTCCTGAGTGAGATCACAAGCTTTGAGGTCCAAGGGAAGTGTATTTGTAACAAGGCTCCTCAAGAGAGGTGGTGCACAATGCAATCTGAGAAGCTGTGAGCTCAAGAAACATGTCAATTTTGAATATGACATCTTTCTTTGCTCTGAGTGGTTTTGGCGTTACCGAGACAATGATAATGCCTAAGCAAAGGAAATCAGTGGAGAAATGTTGTCTCTGATAAACCCCCAGTTCATTGTGAGAGAATCAGATTCCCTAGAATTTTTGATGTAATTCAAGGCTCACAATCCATTTCCATAGTGCTCATCAGATAACTTATTGTTCATAGTAGTCTGATAAGTGATGCCTAAAGTCAAAAATTGGGGCTAGGCTACTTCTTGGTAAAAAAAGTAACTTCCAAGTCACAAAAAGTGACTTGGCTGCATGAGGACCCAAGCTCACACCCACCAGAACACACATACAAAAGAGAGGCATGGTGTCTCTTATCTGTAATCCCAGACATTGGCTAGTCAGCCTCACTGAATCATGGGCTTCAAGATCCTATGGAGAACCATCAAGACAAGACACTAGATGTCCACTCTTGCCCTCCACATGCATGTACACACATACCTGTAGGCCCATGTGCAACACACACACACACACACACACACACACACACACACACACACACACCATACACACATAGGCAGGGAGATAATTCTAAAAGATAAAAAAGAAAATTCTATCCATGAAGTTCCTCAGTAAAGCTGCTACATCAACCTTTTCCTCTTGGGACTGGGGATGGCTCAGCAATTCTTGAAGACCAGAGTTCTGCAACTCTAGATTCTTCTGCCCTCTTGGACACTGCTCCCATGTGACCGTAAATTCATATACATACATGCTCACATGCAAATAACACAGACAGAAAAATTAAAAATAAAAGTAAATCTTAAGTTATTGTTATTTTCACAATATAATTTGAGATCCATGTCTATCACTGCCATTTTTTTATTAAATAAAATTTACTGCTGACACCGTGAATTTGCATTCTCATGTCTTTTCAGAGGTGTGCCCAAGGAGTGGTTTTAAGTTAATTTGATGTCAAGAGTGACTGTTCTGCATTGGCAAACTGAATCATCTGAGTCTTGTTAGTGCATGCTCTCAATGAGAGCCTGTATATAAAAGCACTCTGGGAAGGTAAGAAATGCTTTGTTACTGTAAACTCCTTAACAGTAAATGGTGCTTCAGTCAACATAACACACACACACACACACACACACACACACACACACACACACATGTCTGAAGTTTCCTCATTTAGAAAAATAAAAAGATAAGAGCCAATCTGGGTTCAAGCCTTTCTCTGAAGCATTCTAAGTACCCTGTGAATGAAGTTCAGCTAGTGGGGGTGGGGGGGCTGACCCACAAAAATAAACATATATCTTCCTCACACATCACATCATTGCATGTCACATTCTACTAATAAGGCGCCTCTCTTCTGGGAATGAAAGATTTACAAAAATGAATGCATAATTTAAAAATTGAATTTACGGTAACATCAAGCCTTTCTTACCTTCCCAGAGTGCTTTTATATACAGACTTTCATTTAGAGTATCCGCTAAGAAGACTCAGATAATTCAGTTTGCCAATGCAAAAGCAAGGGGGTGGCTCTGTAAATATTTAAATATGCTCAAGTTTCTGAAAAAGGAAAAAAAAAAGATTTACGTATCCCTTGGCTTCTAATTCTGTTACTAGGAAGATGTAGCATGGACCCTGTCACTCCCTTGAGTTTTCTCATTTATTTTTTGCAACAACTAGGTGACATACATACGAGATTCTCTAACTCCTAGGTCACCACCACTGCGAGGTGTCAAACTTTAATTAGATCTAACTCAGAGCTTCTAGGAAACAGAGCCTTACTAAGTAGTCAGAGACCCCAGTTGCTCTCTATTAGCTTTTACAGGGAACTCACAAGCACAGTTAAGACAGAGCTATCAAGCAAGATGTGGGACAAAAGGAAGTCACAGAATTTGTTTAAATTCAGAATATTTCAAGGTGTTCATTTTTACTGAGTTGATGGATATGATTATATGGTTTATTGAGGGGGGAATAAAACTGTGTTCACCATGTGTTTTGCGTTCTGGTACAGACAGTAACAGAGAGGTAAATTCAAGTTACCATCAGTCAATCACAGAAAAAAAAATGAAAAATTTAAGGCTGAAATTATTAAACTTTTAGTGACTGTGGGTCCATTCTTTGGAATAAAAACTGTTTTATTTTGTCAATGGAGGTTTAATATGTAAAGGTCCTTTATCAAATTAAATTTGGAGTTTGAACAAAGTTCATCTGTGGAAGACGTTTTCAAATTATTTAAAGTTCGTCATGTGATGGAGGAAAGTCTTTGTCCCACACATCTGATACAAACAAGGATTAGTAGGAGGTGGGAGAACAGAAGAGCTGTCTGTAAGCAGAAAGTATATAATGTGAAAAGAGAAGTGTGGCCTTTTACAGTGCAGTTATCTTTTATAGTCTCTGTGACCAACAGCCATGGTGTGTTGGCTTCAAGCAACATGGGTTAATTAACTTTGCTGAAGGTTGATAGTCTGATCGCAGCCACTGGGCTGAAATCTTGTTGTAAGCAGGGCGAAAGCCTTGTGTGGACTTTAGGGTGGGGCTCTTTGTTAGGATTTTTCAGTTTTCAGGATCCCTGTCATTTCCTCCATCTTTGCAGCCCATGGCTGTGCATCTTTGTCTGGTGGCAGCCTGGAAATAAGTGCTCCCTTGTTTTAGGAAGTCACATAATTGGACTGAACACATCTACATAATCCCCATCTCATGATAATCTTGCTCCTCCTCCTCCTCCTCCTCCTCCTCCTCCTCCTCCTCCTCTTCCTCCTCCTTCTCCTCTAGATCTAAACTCAGGTCTTCCTGCCTGGCTCTCTCCATTGAGCCGCTTCTATAGCCCCCATCTGAAGATTCTGAACAATAACTACAATGCCCCTTTTTCCTTGCAAAGTAACACATTCAACTACCGGGACTAGGGTGTGGACATCTCTAAGGGTCCATTCATAGGCAACATTTGACTCCCTGTGCGGTGAAGAAAGGCTAATTTGGGCAGATAATGAGGGCCTTTGAGGGAGATCAGCATAGAGAGGCACATTGATTAAGAACTAAAATGTTTGAGAGAAGTGTGTGTGTGTGTGTGTGTGTGTGTGTGTGTGAGAGAGAGAGAGAGAGAGAGAGAGAGAGAGAGAGAGAGAGAGAGAGAGAGAGAGAGAGAGAGAGACAGGGAGAGACAGAGACAGAGAGAGACAGAAGGAAGGAGAGAGAGACTTAAGTAATTTACTTACTCTTTAATAAAGAAACTACAAGATTATGAACATGAATACATGTTCATTAACAGAATTTGATAAAAAATCTCTCTTGAAGTCAGTCTTTTGAGTATCACATAAAACCACCTATGAGCCAGGGACTCTGGAAAAATCAGCAGATATCTTCTTAACACATCCTCTCAGTTAGGGAAAGCTGGGGGCAAGGTTTGAGTCAGAAAATTTTGAAGTTGACCGAGAAATCTGAAGCCAAGTGTCCTCATCCCACACCCTGACAGGCATGGATTAGAAAGCCTCAGCCTGTCCACAGCCCTGGGAGCCACACGTTAGGCTCCAGCTGAGTGAGCATTTTCTTTGGGCCTTTCTAAATCATGGAATTGTCTTGGAGTCATCCAAGTCATATCCTGTGTCATGGCAGTGGAGATGAGAAGGTGGCCTGGAGTTTAGCTGGGGAAGTAGGAAGAAAAGATGACAGTGACAAATTCAATGCCAAAGAGCCACCTGGAACTTACAAGATGTGATGTCAGTGTAGCCTAAATGCTCTCTCTCTCTCTCTCTCTCTCTCTCTCTCTCTCTCTCTCTCTCTCTCTGTCTATAAACATGTATACATTTTCATATGTGTGCACATATGCACTTTGTATAGGTCATAGTTTGATAATGACAGTCTTCCTCAATAATTCTCAACCTTAGGAGATAGAGTCTGTCCCTGGAGTTGGTACCCAGTTCTAAGCCATGGCTAACAGGACTGGTCAGGAAGCTCCAGGGATGTTGTCTCTCTCCTTCCCAGTGTGATGATTAGAGGCACACACTACTGATACCATGTCTACCCTTTCCCTTCAGTTCTGGGGATCAAACTAAAGTTCTCATGCTTGTACAGTATGCACATTACCCAATGCAAGGCCTCCCTAGCCCCATTGCCTAGAGTCTTTCTTGAAGATTCTTCCTTCTGCTTCTGTGTCCTGTTTATCACATGTTTTCTGAACATATGGTATTTGAATATTTTCATTCAAAGAAGGATTTCTAGAGCTTGATTCATTATTAACAACAACAAAATCAAACTTGACCCAGATATTGGGCATCATCTCACTGTAACCTTTTACCTCCAATATATTTTTAACTGACTTTGTGCTTTGCACACACTTCTGAAACAGAATTTGACTTTAGAATCAAACATAGGCAAGCCCAGAATAAGGTTCACATATAAGGTTCATATATATATATATATATATATATATATATATATATATATATATATATATGCTTTATGCTCCCTAATACAACCAGAATGTTTCCCTTCCAATATGTGATCAAAATCTCATTGGAATTTTAAAGACTCTGTGTATTGGCTGTTTTTTTATTTTTGTGTGTGTGTGTGTGTGTGTGTTAACTTGACACAGGCTGGAGTTATCACAGAGAAAGGAGCTTCAGTTGGGAAAGTGCCTCCATGAGATCCAGCTGTGGGGCATTATCTTAATTAGTGATCAAGTGGGGAGGGTCTGTTGTAGGTGTTACCATCCCTGGGCTGGAAGTCTTAGGTTTTATAGGAGAGCAGGCTGAGCAAGCCAGGGGAGGCAAGTCAGTAAGTAACATCCATCCATGGCCTCTGTATCAGCTCCTGCTTCCTGGCTCGCTTGAGTTCCAGTCCTGACTTCCTTTAGTGATCCGCAGCAGTGTGGAAATAAATGTAAGCTGAATAGATGCTTTCCTCCCTATTTTGCTTCTTGGTCCTGATGTTTGTACAGGAATAGAAACCCTGACTAAGACACCCCATTTTCAGCAAAAATCTTAGAAACCTGGAGTGTACTTTGTAGATGTATACATTTATATATCCATGCATGCCAAGCCATGCTGCTGGTGCCCAGTGCTGGTGCATGGAACAGCACAGAATACACTCTTCATTAGATTGTGGCTCTTGGGTCTTTCTTTTCCCTTTGCTCATTAGGAAGTAGGAATGATACAATTCTAATAGACACCCATGATCATCATTGAGGCTCATGACCTCACTAAGCCTTGGCTTCTTTCCATTTATTTACCGCTTTCCCAAGTGTAGGTGCAATTTTCTGAAGCCTTTCATAACATTCATGTAAGGAGAGTGTGAGGACTCTGAGAAAATGAGGATGGAAGTGGTAGTCAGGGGTGCCCAGATGCTCAGGAATGCTGATTTAGGGCAGAGGAAAGATATGGAGAGATGAGTGTGTCTCAATGAGGAGTTCAGAGGCATGGCATAGATTTAAGTAGACCATTCCTTGGATTTATTTATTGTTAAAATCATGTGTTTATCCACGTGAGGTATACATGAGAGTGGGTGCCATGGAGGTTGGAGGAGCTGCTGGAGCTGGACTAATGGGTTGTAAACAGCCTGACTTGGATACAGGGAATCAAATTTGAATCCACTAGAATAACAGTATGTGTTCTTAACTACTCGAACAAGTTCTCCAGTCCCAACAGTCCACATCCATGAATGCTTAACATGAGGAGTAACACTGTGATTTCACACAAATTAACCATTTATTTGTTGTAAAACACCAGGTATTTTCTCCACTCCAAACTGGAAGGAGACGCCTCATTACTGCTATAGTCAGCCAGAAGGAAATGGTATGCGGTTCAGGCTTTCTTGTGAATTGTTTTGGATCATTACAAAGGGAGATGGGGCATTAGGCTCTGTTTTGAGTAGAGCAGATTTCCATTTGAAGGTTGGCATACAGACTAGGGAAATGTTGATCACTGAGAGTAGACATGAGAACTGGAGGTCCAAGCCTTTATCTGCACATGAGTTCAGTGCTCTGGACTCAGTGGTACAAGAGAAAGCCTGGACACCAAGACCCAGAGCTTTGAGAAGAATGATCCAGACCTTAAAGTTGGGCTCATGAAAAGAAGGAGGAAAAACCAGTGTCTGGGGCCCAGAGGACAGCAAACAACTCAATCAAACTTAAAACCACTGAGAGAGGAGTGACTGGGTAACAATGGGAGATATTGTGGATTAAGAATGGAGAGAACGCAAAGGGTCATGTGCAAGCATGGGAAGGGGCTGGAGATTGAAAGAGAAGGGCAAAAGTGATGTTATTACATTCTAATTACAAACTAGAAGGGGGCCACAGTTCCTTCTCTAGTTTGCCTCTAACTACAGAGGCTTCTCTTTGCTATAGTTAAAAATACAGAATATAAATCAAGACTTTCTCCATTTACTCTATGAGCTGGAGCTGAAGATTCCTGCAGTAAAATGGTTAAGATAATGACTCTTAATCCATGATATTACTGTGCTAAGTAAGTTTATAACTATGAAATACTGACATCTGAAGCAAAGCAACTATTGTGGCAACAATGACATATTTTTTAACTTCATGACCTCAGATAGAGGAAGGGGCATTAAATATAATGAAAGTTGTTTTATTTCTTAACTATATGAAAGTAAATTTAATTTAACATGGAAAAACTAATGTGTGTACAACTATCTAGTTTTATAATATCTGGTGTATTAAATTTATAGTTTTATAACACATTACCTAGCAATATAACACCAGTTTTAAAATTTTGTCTCCATATCAAAACTGCTGGATTAAAACTGCTCCTTCAAAGTACTGTTGACTTGTGTACTAGAGTGCTTCCTTGAGAAACAAAAAGGAACATTTGTCAGCATCTCAGGGCAGAGCCACATCCCTAAGTTTCCAGATGTAGGTGAAAAGTATCATGCAGGGTTGAGGTAGAGAGATTTGCCACATTAAATATATACAGAGTGATTTTGAAGCTCACAGAGTATTCTTCCAAGAATGGTTTCCATCTCAGAAGGGATGAAGGTGGAGGGAAGCAGGTGGAGGTGGATTTTCTATCATTGGGTTGAAAAGCCAGAGCATTAGATGGAGAGATCACAGCCCAGGATATGGTTCCTAGCCATGGGGCTCTGTTCCTCTGTAACACAGCCTCAGAGCTGACTTTTACAAGGTCTTTGGAGAATTCCGTTTTGACACTAGTTTTTAATAATATCTGCATGAAAGGGTAAAGAACCGAGACAGTGCCACAAGAGGGTATTAATGGTGATATTTAAAAAGGACAGAGGGAAGCTCTTAACAAATTGAGGTGGAAGACCCTGATTCACAGATGATTTTCCTTCCCCTGTGAGTTCCTTGGGAAGGAAAGAGAGAGAGAGAGAGAGAGAGAGAGAGAGAGAGAGAGAGAGAGAGACAGAGACAGAGACAGAGACAGAGAGAGGAGATGGAGGAGTGTGTCGATGCTGCAGATGGAGTCAAATATGTGACCCACAATACCAGCTTGTTTGTTTGGGATTTAGGTGAAAAGACAATAATATGGTGTGGAGGTGAGTGATAGATAGTAATTGTAGACAGAAATCTGACTGTTTCAGTCTAAAGGGTTGTGAAACTGCCTCAATGTGTCTGTCAGCTACTCTAGTGTTTTTCTATGGCTAAAGGTGTACAGGCATGCTAGCTGTCCCTGTAGTCCTTTAGACATGACCCCAGTCTTAATATTCTTGGATATCCCCCCTTGATTCAATTAGAAATGCAGAGTTCAACCTGGAATCAATGCCACTGCCTAGCGAGCCTTGCTCACCTGCCTGTTTTCATAATATTCTGCCAACATCTCAGAAAGTTATTTCCTAATCATAAATATAGTGGCAGTAGCTACATGATGCTCTTTGCAGCCTCTTCCAAGGGGCTCTGCTGTGGTGACCATGGCTTTGTCTATTCAATAGCTATCCCTGCTTTCCCTGTCCGATGTGTCTTTTTGGCCTCGGGCTACCAGATATTAAATTGTTGGCCTGTATTTTCTTCCTCATCTTTCTGAAGAATGTGGATGAAGGTTTTCCTTCCTCTGGTCCTCTTTAGGGACATCATTTATTTATGATCTTTGGTTCATAAGAAATGAGGTGGCATCTGATGATTGTTAGGAAAATAATCAGATACACCACATGCATGCATGCACATATGTACACATACAGACAATATACATATACATGCATATACACAGATACATTCACATGTGTGCACATACTTTGAAAGTAGAGAAAGAGAGAGGGAGAATATTACTCTGAAAGTTAAAGAAAAAACACAAAATTTGAACTCAAACTTTAGTGGCCCAAATTATTTTCATAATTTGAATTGAGCACAAGCTGTAGCATTTTTCTGGAATATTAATATCCTAAAATTTTCAGAAATACAATGATGGACAAACTCAGTATCACAAATTACAAAATAGAGACCAAAGATCAAATTTTATATTACTGCACATAACGACCCCTCCCTTGCTTTCTCAAAACTCATGGTCCAAATATGAATATATTTTTCTTAAAAACATGCTCTTTTACAGGGTCCCCAATGCAGGGTCTAGAGAAAGGATCCAAGGAAGGGGTTTACAGCCCCATAGGAAGAACAACAATATGAACCAATCAGTACCCCAAGAGCTCCCAGGGACTAAACCACCAACCAGAGTACACATGGAGGGACCCATGACCCCAGATGCATATGCAGCACAAGATGGCCTTGTTGGACATCAAAGGGAGGAGAAGCCCTTGGTTCTGAGAAGGTTAGATGCCCCAGTATAGGAGAATGCCAGGACAGGGACGCTGGAGTGGGTGGATTGGTGAGCAGGGGGAGGGGGGATAGTTTAGGGGATTTTGGGGGGGGGACCAGGAAAGGGGACAACCTTTGAAATGTAAATAAAGAATATATCTAATAAAAAAGAAAATATGCTCTTCTGTTCTGCATTTATCCCCACATGGGGTATAGAGATTCAAAGATAAGTACCACTAGCCACGCAAAGATATCCAGGATCTTTTGGTCTAGGATAGGGAAAAATTGATCTATGAGATGATCCATTAGAAAATCCTAGGGAGAAGTTGTTCCTGAGTATTTTAAGAGGCGGGTGTTTTTATGGTTTACTTTGGGAGTGTGAAAAGTCTCCTGTTGTTGAACAAACTGAAAAGTTCGTGACTTTAGAGACAGACAGTATGGCTGCCTAGAGTAGAAGAAATGGGTGGATTGGGAGCTTTGGAGACATAAGCGAATTGGTAGAAGAATGGACGGCAAATGGTCGGTGTGCTAAGAGGAGGAGAATGATATGTGGTCACAGAAGTGGGATTTGCTGAAGAAGACAGGGATAGAACCACAAGGAAGATGGGGTGAACCCACAGAACATTCGTCTTGCATCTCATGCTGAGGAGGTTGAATTTTATCCTGGAGGCAAAAGAGAGCCATTAAACTGGCAGTGATTTTTTGCATATTGGAAAGGCCACTCTCATGGAGGATGGAAAAGAAGAGAGTAGAGTCAGAGAATTTCTGGGAGAGTGTGGTAGGTGTGAGTATGGAGTGATGAGTATCCCCACGGATATAGTAGCAGAGGACCTGGGATGACTTTTTGAATGCAGCTATGCTGTAATGATGGAATTAATAGCACACACCTGTAATTCTAGCCCTAGGGAGGCAGGAAGGAGACCAGAAATTTTAGACTACTCTAGACTGCACTGCTAACCCTGTCTTAAGAGGAAAGGAAAGGAGGAAGAACAAGAGTAAGAGAAGAAAGAGAAGAGGAAAGAGAAAAAGGAAAAGGAAGAAAAGGTGGAGGAACATCATTGACTAGGAGAATGAGATGAACATGCTTTGATATGAATATGTGATGTGAATGGATGTGCACTGAGATAGAGAGCAGGGAGACCAGGATTTGCTGAGGAAGTCCCTTCATTCAAAACAGTGTGGGCAAACTACTGTTATACCCTAGGTTCATAGGATAAATAAGGAGAAGGCTGCCTTCCCTGCTGGGACTCACAGTTTAGCAGAAGTGATGTAAATTAGGTTACTATTACATTTCTAATCACAAAAATTAAAACACTCAGCAGACATGCAGTAAGGGATCTCAAGATGGTCAGTGGTCTGCTGTAGGCAGGATGGCTAGAGGTAGTACTTGCAGGGACTGAAGACCAAGAAATAATAACCAGGAAGGAATATAATAAATAGAGACGGGAACACACACAAAGGTGTCAAAGTCAGAAAGAGGCTTGCTTGAGAAGCAGGAAGAAGGCCATTATTGCTGCAGAGGACTCAGTGAGGAAGTGAAGAAGACGAGATGGGCAAGTACTGTGGAATCAGAACCCAGTACCTGCGGGAGGAGGGGGGATGCTAAGTTTAGTTGCAAAGCAAGCAGTTAATAGCTGTGATCATTGAATATGCTTGACTTAGGGAGTGTCATTATTAGAAGGTGTGTCCTTTTCAGAGTAGGTGTGGCCTGTTTTGAAGAAGTGTGCCACTGTGGGAGTGGGCAATGAGACCCTCCTCCTAACCCCGAGGGAGCCAGTCTTCTACTGGCCTTCAGATGAAGATACAGAACTCTCAGTTCCTCTGGCGCCACGCCTACCTGGATACTGCTATGCTTCTGCCTTGATAATGGACTGAACCTCTGAACCTGTAAGCCAGCCCCAATGAAATGTTGTCCTTATAAGAGCTGCCTTGGTCAAGATGCCTGTTCACGGCAGCAAAACCCTAAGACCGTAGCTTTTATCTTCAACCCAAACTCATTAGCTCCCAAAATAAATTTCATTATGCAACTGAATTTCAGACATCTGATAAAGTATGATGAACATTTTGAATACAATTCTGAGTAGCTATTAGGAACTAATTTTGGAGAAAATATGAGTTTAGAAGTTAGAAATTTGGTAAGGCAGAATCACTGGAAATCCGAAAGAAACTGGATGTTTGCTCTTTGGAATGGAAGCTGTGCTCCAGAGCTGAGACATGGGAGTTTGACTTGGAGCCCTGCT
Source organism: Apodemus agrarius (assembly GCA_964023405.1). Taxonomy (NCBI): domain Eukaryota; kingdom Metazoa; phylum Chordata; class Mammalia; order Rodentia; family Muridae; genus Apodemus; species Apodemus agrarius. The sequence goes on from OZ030008.1 coordinate 19,735,684, forward strand.
GCAGCTGGTATAGTAAAGGTTTATCTATGTCACAGTTGTCCCTTGTGGCAGGGAGGATTGAGTCATAGAGTCCAGGATAAGTCTGAATAAAGAGCTGAGTGCTGGAGCCAGTATCAGATATTTGCATTCAGAAGCAGACATCATCAAAATAGAGGCTTGTTAGAGACCAACCTTTATGAAAGAAGATGGATGGGAAGAGGGAGAAATCAAACTCCCATAATTCACTGGACTTGAATGGGTAAGCATTTATTGCTTAACTTTGCATAGTCATTGAATATTCCTGGCCTGGGAAGGAGTTACCTTGGTCAGAGCTACTTGCTGCAACTGAGGCTGACCCTGGACAGTAGACACTCCACTGTCTGAATTCTCTGCAGCCAAATAGAGGGTTTCTTTGAAGTGGGATTTGGGTGGAATCCCTTCATGTCTATAATCAGCACCAGTAAAGTGGGTGATAAAAGCCTTCATGAAAGACTTGAGGAGCTCTCTGAAAAACATCTTCATTCATAAAATAGGGTGTTGTGAAAACCATATTTATGAAAACTCTGTCTGATACTAGTTCCATTCTGGAAGCAATGGAATGAGATCTCCATCACCTTGCAGCAGTGGATATCATAAAATGTAAAAATGAATTCTAATGTGAAAATCGAACTTCAATTTTCCTATCATACCATGGATCATGCCTCAACCTTCAAAGGCAGAGCTAACAAGGCCAAAGATTTGAGTTTCATGATGCTGTCATGGAGGAGGTGGTAAGAGAGTTCAAACAAATATTTCAGGAAAATGCCTTCTAGTTTGAGCATGTCCTCCCTATGTCTGTGTTATGGAAACATGGTTTCCAGTATAACAATATTGAGAGAAACTTCAGTAGGTTTTAGCTCAGTGTAACTTGGACACTGGGAATCTGCCTTCAAATTGTGGGACTCTGGCTAGTTCTTCTGAAAAGATGCCATCCATGAAAAGAAAAACCGGCCTTTCCTCAATCTCTTGCTTCTTCTCTCGCCTGTTTACTTCTATCGTGATGACATCTGTCTCCTTGTGCTATATAGCCTGAACAGCCTGCCTAGAGACCAACCCAACAGATCCATGGAAACCCAGACATCCATCCTCAAATACTTTGAACTCAACAAATCTCTTGCCTATTGGTCATTCTCTAGTATTTTGTTATTTCCAGTCACCATGATAAAATGCCATGCCAAAAGTAACCTGAGGAACACAGGATTTCTTTCATCTCACTGGTCGAGGTTATAGTCCACCATGGTCACCAGCAGAAACATGTCCACCTTGTCACATTGATTCCTCAGAGAAAAGAAAAGAGCAGTTAAAGCATGCAGTCTCCATGGCATTCTTTATTATACACAGTCCAAGTTTTTCCACCTACTCCTGCCAGCAACTAAAATGAGTTCTCCCACACCATTTATTATCCAGATAATCCCTCGTACATTCTTATGGGCTAAATTTAATCTAGACAGCATTCACAGGTCTGCCTGGATCCTTGTGTGGACAGTTAGTACAACAGCAGAAAATGGGCCGGAACCAAGACATGGTAGTCAGGATTCACACTCCTGAATCATACAGGGTTACAGGGTCTCAACATTAGCATGGATTTTCAACATATCCTTCTAGATGGCTGAATGCTAACCTCCATGGCTGGACTCCCACTAAGCCCGTTTTCAATTTTGACTTTCTCTTCTCGTAGATCTCACTGCATATATTGGTAAAGTCTTTGCAAGGAGAATTCAGGAGTCACTCATGAAAAGGTGACAGGCTCATACCAAGTCAGTCCCACAGGTTCCATGTCCTTGCCGGTGCTCCAAACTGGATTGTTTGGACACCACCTCTTTCTTCCGGATTCATCTGTTCATTCAACCACCAAGAGTGTCTGGACAGAGACAGTGTGATAATCTGGGAGTGAGATGGTATGGGCGTGTTTATACTGATGGCAGGAGGGCAGACTTAATTTGTGTTGTGGGTTCTACTTAACGGGAAGTACTATTGAAGGAAGACCCGCTGCTATTTCTTGGGTGGGAAAAAGATGCTCTTTTGAAATACTGGACATTTTTAGATTCCTACAAACCTTATTTTGTTTTTCTTTTCCCCTTGCAGTCTTCAAGTACCGACCATGTGATTGCAATTATTTCTGTTCTACTGCTACTGCAGAAGATGATTGATATGAGTGACATCTGAACAATGATTTTTATTTAAATTTTCCTTGGTAAACATATTCAGGACACTTATGAGCAAATTTTTAAAGTGGAAAATGACTAACTTTTTGACTTTTGGAATACTGAGTAGCAAGAACATGAATGCAGAATGGGAGACAACAGCAGCGGAAGCACGCCAACCAACATTGCTGGAGATTATTGCTCTTTGCTGATTATTAGTTTTATGTGCATTCAACATCTATTGAGCATTGTATGAAGAAAAAAACTAAAAGACAATTAGAAAATGATAAATTTTTCTCCTGATTAATGCAATTGGAGAAAGATGTCAAAGAAATGATTTCTTAGAAAAAGTTTGAAGGTAACGTCACCACACTGACAGCTCCATCTCTGCAGAGCCTAAGAGAAGGAGGGCATGCAAAGCCCAGAGGGGTGTTACAGTGTCTCTCAATTATACTATCGATTCTTCCTTAGAGGCCCAATAAGGATACAGAAGACTTTGAAGTGGCAATGAAGAGAGATGACCTGGCTGTCTCCACTCTGAAAACCAACTCCCCAGGTTCATTTATACCCATGAGACTGGCTATAGGAAGTGTATATCGCTTGCCTGCTGACATTTGTGAATTCATGAGGCAGATGGGACTTCTGAGACATTTTCAAGAGAGAGAGTAAGATAGAGGAGGGAGGGAGAGAGACAGACAGACAGAGGAGAGAGAGAGAGAGAGAGAGAGAGAGAGAGAGAGAGAGAGAGAGAGAGAGAGAACAGAATGAGGGGATGTGGTTTAGAACCATTGTTTCCAACTAACCCGGTTAACTAGCTGGGCTTTAGAATTCTCAGTTCTCTCATTTTCAAAATGGAGGAAAAATATCATGATTATTGAGAGAGTTGTCCATGAAATGCTACATACAAAGCAGATGGCATAATGCCCAGAACTTAGTATAATAGCCACTTGATAAATGGTAGCCAAGCCAGAGGGCAGGGGGCTGCTCTGACTTTCTACTATTTCTAAGATTTTTTCCAAGCAGCTCAGAGAATACAACAGTGCTCTCAGCCTCCCTCCCCACTGCATACTAAATGTTTTTACTTCCTCATCTTCTATTTAAAAAAATAAAAAACCTAGCTTTCATGTGTTCCGTTTCTTCTGTGTTGTGATCTCTGTGGAAGTTGACAACTTCATGTATTTACTAAGATGTTCACCTTTTTAGATACTATTGCAAGACAGATTTGATGGGAAGAAAATAGGCACAGCAATGATACAACATATGTAAAACTTGATCAGAAAGTCACAACGCCCAAAGAAATCCTTGATAGTATCATGTCAAGGTCTAAATTAGAAAGCAAAATCAATATGCCAGTCTCTCCCATTTTGTGGATGGGAGCCCACATAGGTGATTTCTGAGGCTGAGAAGGCCAGGTCTTTTCTCTTAATTGCCACTTAAAAGTCTTCTATGTCCTCTTTTGGGCCTTCATGGAAGTCTTTCCTTGATTAATACATGGCACAGGTTATCTCACGTGATGGTTTTTGTGTGATCCTGCAGTGCATCAGAGATAAACTGAGGACAAGTAAAGGAAAGGGGCAATTGTGGGAGGCACAGAAAGCAGAGAGATTATTAGGTCTATGGTAATTAAACACAATAGGTTTCTCACTTGCATAGCTGAGGATTCTACTCCAGCATCACACTGACAGGTATTCATCTTTGAGTACAGGTTTTGAGATAGAATCTTGCTTTATAGTCCAAGATGACCTTGAGTTCGCAATCATATCTGCCTCAGCCTACCAGTGCTGGGATTGTAGCACATATCACCAATGTGTGTCTTTGGCAATCTTTGTATTAAAGGCATACATGCTAAGTTGACACATAGGCATGCATACTTTTCTGGTACACTCCCTTATTTGGGGACAAATGCTTTAGTTGGGCCAGTATCCTAATGCTGTTCCAAGATATGGAGACTATTCCTAATTGGATACTGTATTTCAATGCCTGGTTCTTGACAACTTTCTGGAGACCCTCACCAGTTTGCTTATGCGTTCAGCACAGAAAGATACCCTGCTGCCCTGGATCTATCTCCTGGACTTGCTGAGACTTTTACTAGCAGATGCCAATCATATACATCAACCTCTATCCTTTTGGCTTCATTTATTCTGTGTTTGATCTTCTCCTTTCATTCATGCTAGGCAGAAGCCTGAATAAATTAACTTTTTTTAATCAGTTGCATAGTGAACTATTGTCTATGCTCCATCTGCAAAAGAAGGTCCTTCAGTGTTTCAGAGAAACAAATATGTTTCACTGCTGAAGGCATGAGACTAAAAAGCCTTATGTCTCAACCCAAACACAAATATTTATGAGAAAAAACTATGATTTGTCTGTTCTAATTCAAAATTTTTTGCTTATAAACCTCATCACATTCTTACATGTACCATGAATTAATACTTGCAGTTTTTCTAATTCAGTTTCCTTACAAATGGCTGTCCAGGTCAAACATTGTTTAATATTTCTTTTAAAATAACACTTTAAAATGGGATGATTTTATCCTGACTCTCTGGTTCCACATTACAGTGTAGATAAGCTTTGCATGATACAGTAAGTGTACCCTGGAGTTTAAGGACAGGGTTGTTCTATGCAATATCTATTTAAGTTTGGAAACTTTGCGATCAGAATGAATTCCCTGCTGAACTGAAGGCAACACAGTGAATGTGCTTCCCTCCCCATAAGTCTTGTGTGTACATTGGGGATGGGATTATAACATATATGGAAGTGTTCCTTTTCCTTCTATTAAATGGAAAAATTTGTCACCAACCTGAAAAGCATGACCTCCCAGCCCTCACTCACACCAGGTTAAACAATTTCAGGACTTTCCATAACAAGTTTGGCTCATGTATCACGCAATGTCAAGATCCTGGGCTCCACTGATCACTTTCTTTTACATCATCATCAATCATTTTATGTTTTAAATGCATTCTCTGATGAAATAAGTGATTACTTGGCTCAATATTTCTTTTGACTTGTATAAACATTTCATTACTGGCTCTTAGTTTGCGGGGTTGGCAATTTAGTTTGTGTGTTTGTGTGTGGGATGGTTCTTGGCAAAGATTGATTAAGGGATAATTCAATACTTTGTATTAAAAATATAAAGTGCACAATGTTTGGAGTTCAAACCCCAGATTTGTGCTTTGTTTTTGTGTGACTTGGATCAAACAGATGCATCCCCCTGGCCAAGGTTTAAATCTGTAATTTAAGAATCTTTATATCTGCCTCAAAGGTTTCTTATTAAGATGCAATAAATGAGTGCATGCAAAATGCCAAGTGTAATGCCCTGTACAGTTCACAAATGTGATCCTTTCCTGAGCACCCTTTGATCTTCTTAAGTAAGTGTATTTTGGGTTCATAACTGTGAATGGTCTATTATTTGAAGTCCCCTGTTACTGCCTAAACTGTTACCTTCAGATAACTAACCAAGCATGCTCCTTGTTTTGTTTATATTCCTTTGGTTTTGGAAGTCCTTAATCCGGAGAAAGGGGTATATTTCATTGGAGAATAGTGGAAGTAATACTATTCCAGATCCATTTTTTCTTATATTAAAATTGTACATATTCAAAAAACAGTTATTTGTATTTTATTTGATCAATAAGCTATGTGTCAATAGTACTTTCAGGTTCATTTAAGAATTAGTTTTTGCCACATCTACTCTCAAATATGTGCACAAGTACTGAAGAGAATACTAGTATAATTAGTCAAAGTGTTATTGAAACATTTTTTGTACTGATTCTGATTTTCATTCAATCATTGTGGCTCAAATTCTCTGTTGCTCTGGGTTTCCCCAATTGTCACATTAATGTCTACCAGACTTTCTAGGATTCTGGGTAAAATGTATTTCTAAAGGAGGCTCAACAATTGTCTATGGGATTTTTTTCCAATTGCTGACACGCACTTTGGAAACTCTGATGCCCATGCATAAGCAATAATGCCTATGCCCATTCTCTGGCTTTACTGCAAACCTAATCCAGGGACATTTAAATGTGGAGCAATCAAGTTAATGTAGTTGTGTTTTAGGGTCATGAAATAACAATTGTGATAAAAATGCATGTTAAGTTAATAAAGATTGATGCTTGTGTTTGGAATTCATATGTAAGATTCTCACATAAGGAATCAGAATCAAGAAACTGACTGAATGCAGACTGTCCCAAGTTCCATGTTCCTGAATGTTCAGAGGGCTTGGTAATGTTCAAAATTGTCTATGAACATCTTCAGTGGACGCCAAGCTCCTCTTCCAGAAGGTCCAGCAACAGTAAATTCTATACTAATAGCAAGAAGTGTCCTTTTCCTCCTGGTTGCCAACTGTCTTCAGGGACACTTTGCCTCTTGCAAAGGCAGGAGAGAATAAAATATTTGATTTTATTTAATACCTATTAGATATTTAGAGTGAAAAGCTTTGGAGTTCAGAGAAGATATTTACCAGTGAACTTTAACATTCCACTGAGTCTTTTCTAACACAGCAAAATCACCTTCAGAAGACATCAAGTGGGGACTGCAAATGACTTTTACCTTGTTGGTTAGAAGACTGTAGTCAACAGCAGACCTCCCAGGAGCAAAACATACATAAACTCCTTCAGATGTTTCGAATACACAGTGATAGCAATGGAGGGCACTGTGTGAAATTCTCGTGTTCTCAGGATATTCATCTTGTTTCTAGTTAACTCCAGGTATCACATAATAAGATGCTTTGTTTAATTATTATTAGACCCCATCACACATATATCTCCAGGAGTGATTAGGATCAGAAAAATTCAATCAGATAGACTTAGGGAAGACATTATGAATGGGCATCATGATTGAAGCTTACTTCTCCTAACCAGGGTTAATACTGTCAACTTGACAAGATATGGAGTCATGCTGGGTTGTCTAGATTAGGTGCTGAGATAGAAAGTCCCAATCTAAGCATGGGGAACACCACTTTACGAGCTGGGGATCTCACTCTATGAAAAGGATGGAACACTGATTTGCTCTGATGGTGTCCCTTCCTGCATTGTTCAGTGTTGACATCTCTGCTTTCCTGGGACAAGTTCTCATTAACATTATTGATAATCAGATTCTCTTTGTTGGATAAATCATCATCCCTGTCTTCCGCTTTTATGTATATACTGGATAAATTTTCATTTGCACCATCTTTGGGACCTCCAATTTTGCCTGCATTCAAAAGGAAGCTGGAATTAATATGTTCAACTTGGAGATCATTGGCAATACCATATGTCTGTTTCAAATCACCATCTCTGTGGGTTGGAATGGAAGACTAGCACCTATCCTCTACAGTGTTCCTTCAAATGGGACCAAAAAAATATCTAGGATGTTCAGTGGAAGGGAATTATGGGACCCTGTCCTTGGGGATATTCTATTTTGTCATCTAAATCATCATATACTTCCTGGTTCTGGTGAACTGAACATTGCGTCATTATGGAGAACTTGAGTCTTGCCAATAAAGAAAGAGCAAAGACCCAACCCCTGAATGTGAGGACAACTTTGAGATATTCTATGAGGTCTGGAGGAAGTTTGACCCTGATGTCCCTTGGTTCATAGAATTCTGAAAGCTCTCTAATCTTGTAGCTGCCCTTGCATACTCTGCTTTTATCATAGAGCCAAACAAGGGTCAGGTCATTGTCATGGATTTACCCATAAGGAGTGGAGACTAGATCTGTTCTCTAGACATTTTATTTACTTTGACAAAGAGGTCTTTGGATGAGAATGGAGGAGCAGATTCTCTTCAGTCACAAATGGATGAAAGGTTTATGTCTACAAATCCTTCTGAAGTGTCCTCTGACTCCATCACAACTGCACTAAGATGAAAACTACATGAAGACAATGGATCTGCTACTCTCATTCAACATGGTTACAGATGTCACTCGTGGAAAGGTGTCAAAAATTATCCAGTATATACATAAAGGTGGGAGACAGGAATGATGATTTACCCAATGAAGAGAATATGATTATCAATAATGTTAATGAGAACTTGTCCAGAAATAAAACCAAAACAAAACAGATGCAACCTCCTCCATTTCTCCACCCTCATACAATAGCAAAACCAAAAATGTAAAATAGGCAAAACAGAAAAAGAAGGAAAATGGAAATGTGGGAACAAAGGCAGAAAATGGAGCTTCAATTTTCAAGCCTGTAAAGGTGATTTATTTGTGTTAATCAGATTCTTTCAAGTATGTCTATAACAAACTGATTTTGTCAAGTATTCTCAAAGGCAGACACACTCTAGCTCTGATCTACAGGTAGGAGAGCAAACAGCGTTGACACATGCCTGTTTTTGCACTGGTAAATTATCCGATAAAAACTCCATGAGTAACACTCTAGGGAATAATTACTACCACAAACGAGCATGATTCAATCTTTTAATCCATAAGAAAAACATGTAGAAAAGAGAAATCTCACTGAGCAGTGATATTTGTCAACCCCTGCTTCCTGACCTCAGATGCAGGGTTACCGGAAGCTCCCGCATGTGGCTGACTCTATGCCTTCCTGCAAGGTGGTCCTGTGTCTTAAAACTGTGAGCCAAAATAAACTCTCCCTTCCTTAAGTCACATTTGTCTGAGAAAACAGAGAAGCAATTAAGGCAGAATAGTTGATGGAGCTGAGATATACAGGATAAAGACTCACGGTGGAAAAGGAAACAAGATGGCCCACCAGTGCTCAGGACCATGGTATTTACTGTACATTTGTTATCTGTACACAGTATTTTATTTTTGCTATGAGAAATAGTCAGACAGATCACACCCAAGTCTGTCTAACCAAATCTGCTGATGATAAATCAATTCTGGACTGATGGTGATTATTTAGATTCACATAAATGCATACAACCAAGGAAACAACAATAATAAAGTTGACTGGAAGATAAACTGTTTCTTAGTAATTTCTGGGACTTGAATAAGTAGCTTTGATTTTGGTGAAATCCATGCAGGTTTTGCCTATATGCTGAATCTGTTTTCAAAATTGTGATGTCTACATTCTAATTTTCCCTTCATTTATCATCATAGTGAAAGCATAAATTCTCAGATACGACAAAACCTTCAGAGCAGTAGTGTGAGAATGTTTTCTCATGGTAAACTCTTCCGTGAGTTTCTAATCCTTGTAGAGAAAGGGGCTTAAGTTTCAGACTCTAGAATTCCCATGAGGCGTGCATTCCATAAATCTCAATTTGAAGAGAAGGTCCTCAGAAGCATGACCATCCCTCCTAGTCCCTGCTTTTAGCTCACAAGCCCCATGTACTACATGCTCTTCATTCTGCTGGTGGAATCTCTGGAGGAACATTTGGAAAGATACATTTAGCTTCAGTTCTGAAAGCCTTCTTTAGAAGAGCACCATTACTCTTTCTAAAGAAGAAGAAGGTATATGTCATTTATTCAAATATTTCTCTCTCAAGCTTTTGGTTGTTTTCTTAATTATTATTGAGCATTTTCACTGAGAACATTGAACCGTGAAATTTCCAAGTCACACAGTCCATTGAATCTCTAATTATAAATAAATGATTTCAACTTCTGCTCCTCTGGGGCACTGATTCTATAGATTCATCAACAAGCTCATCCACCCCTGACTCCCTCTCTGCCTTTCCTTGAGGCCTGCTCATTCTTTGTTGTTGGACATACTGTCCTGGGACCTCAAACAAAGTCAGTGCAGAGTGAAGGATTTTGGAAAGCTCCGTTGAAATCTTTCTGGGACTCTATCCATAAAACATAAGGGCTAAGGCATTCTGACCAAGATTTAGCAACTCCTGTTCAGATCTACCTTTGGAGTTTGATGGTGAACCTTTCTATCATGTTCTCCTGTATTAGTTTCTGATCACTTAACCTGTACCAAAGTACTTCTCTTGCTCAGCCATGGTGTGAGAACAGAAGAGAACAGCAGGCAGGCAATTCTCTCTCTCTCTCTCTCTCTCTCTCTCTCTCTCTCTCTCTCTCTCTCTCTCCTCCCTCACACTCCTCTCTCTTCCTCCCTCCTTCTCTCTCTCCTACTCTTTCCTGTGTCTGCTGCATCTACAGAACACTGACTTAATTGCATATTAAAGGAAAATAGATTTTATTTGATGTGCTTGTACAGAAGGACTAAAGGTTGGAAATGATAGCGATTGAATCATAGCAAAATGGATGCTTTTTGTCAGTTGCTAAGTTTATTTATGATTTCTCTATCTCAACACAGACACATCTTACTCTACGAGGTAAATGTCTCATCTTTAAACAGGGGCGACAGGATTAATTACACATTGAACACTATCCTTAGTTCCTTATTGCCTTTGATTTCATTTTAGAGTCTTCATTTGGCATCCATGATCTTCTACATATGGTTCCTGACTTACCTTTAGTCTCTGTCCATGGGACCCTCCACTTGCTTTCTCCTCCAAATGCTTCTTATTGATCTGGTTTTACTCTCATGCTTTTATTAATTTCACATTTCAATCCATAGATTTCTACTTTCCTAGTCTCCCTCTGACTTCAGTTCTTGATGTCTTGTGTGGTCATATTTAAGACCAGAAATCTTAATTCTTTTTCAAGAGCTTTTAGGATTGTGGGAAATTGTCTTATCTTTACCTCTGACTATCTACCTAATGTTACTTCACCTTCATTGGCTTCCAGCCCTTTAAATCAAAACATGTACAATGGCTCTATGGTAGCATACAGTGATGCCAGTGATACAGAAAGTCCTATAAGTGGTCCCACCAGGCACTCATGGGTGCACATAAACATTGATACACAGGGAGCATGATAAAAGCAGGATTTACTGGTTGACATTTCCTAAGCTGCGATGCAAAAGCTCACTTTGTTTTGTGATATTAAAGTTATATCGTAGAAAATAAGTCACAAGTCCTTAGCTGTGAATCAGCATGAGCTGCTAGGAAACAGATTAATGATAAGTCAGACATAGGTGCCAAATTGTTTAAAGGACAAATTAAAGAAGCATTCAGGGCAGAAGTGAACATAAGCTTACTGTAAGCAATCTTGTTTCAGGGTAATAGTCTATACTCCCATGTCCCAGGATGTCTGATGAAGGCAAAGAGCTTCTAGCCATTTACAGCCAGAAGAAGACTGTCTTGATCCTATGAAGTACCCCATTCAGCATGCAGTAAGAAGAACCATGTTACATATAGACAAGTTGGTGTTGGTTTCAGTGTATAAATTTGGGCCTGTTAGTAATAGCAAACACTCACACCCAAACACATCAACAAACTTTACAATGGTAACCTCAGCAGCAGCTGCTTTATTTAGCCCGGACAGTGTCCATTACATAAATCCCAGAGTATTTCAGTTTGTCTAATCATGCAATTGTACAGTTCCTATTAAATAGAATAGAATTTTCTTGGCATCTTGATTTTTTTTTTAACACTGGGATTTCATAGTAAAGCTCCCAAGGTTTGAAACATAGCTCATCTTCTGCCAGAGCACAGCAGTGTGGCGGTGTTTTGGATGGGATGGAGTTGTAACTGAAGACCAAGAAATGATGGACAGAGAGGTGGCGGGGGGGGGGGTCGGATTCACAAGGGAGTAAAGGAGCTGTTGTTCACACGGAAGGTCTTATTTCCAAAGCCCAGGCACTTACTTTGGAAGCTGTGAAGGATTTTTGAGAAATTTACCACAAGAAATTGGTTCTAAGGTGGACAAGGTTCTGAAAGGCTTTCTATCACGCCTCATGGAACTCAAGGAAAAAATATTATTCCCTTGAATTGGGGGTGAGACAAGAGATGGATTTGTAGAGTGACTAACTGCTTAAATATGTCAAGCATTGCTGCCTCCCCTTTACTTTGAAGAACAGGAAATAATAAATCAGAAAGAAGGGGATTTACTTCCATTTCAAGGTGCCAATAGTCAAGCAAGTTTGCTGGCTCCGTGCCTAAGCCTTTATGTGCGACAAAGTGGAGCTGCTGGAAGAAAGGCCACCAGTACTTGTTGAGGCGGTGGGGATCTGTGACTCTGGTGATACCAAGGAAGACAGAGTATTTCCCACCGAGGTCATCTGTTCTGTAAAGGTCAGTAGACTAGTGAGAGTAGCAGGCAATCCAGGCTTCACATCTCCAGGCTGGTCTCTCAGACTCAGATGCCGAAACAATGTTTCCTATATAACCTAGGTACCTAGGGGAACATCTCTTACGTTATCTGTCTGTTACTGCAACAGGCAGTAAAGTTGGGATATTTGGGATGGACCCATTGGGATGCTTTCTGGCAGCTTTTGCATTTCCTCAGTTGTAAGTGAAATTCCGTATTTCCCCCGTCAAAAACCTATCTCCTACTTCCCCCATCAAAAAACTATCCCCATCCCAAGCTCTTGTACTCTGTCATTGCCTTCCTGCAGACAAGCACTTAATCCAATGACAATGCAAAAGGGGGTGTGAAAGGTTTAATTAGTGAAGCATTCTTGTCAGGCCATAGAGGATTCAAGGGAAGGAAATCTTTCTATGTCTAGAAGCCAAGGTTCATCCTGTCCTCGGGGAGCTATCAATGTCCCCTGCCAGATACTTGCGGGGATGGGACTGTGGGCAGAATTATGTAAGTGAGCGAGGCAAGCATCCTTTCTCTGGGCTTAGGAAAGTGTGGTGTGGTTGTGAGTTCCAAGTCCTGGTTATGTTAGTTGCCAATCTGGAGTGCTTGGGAGCCAACGGTCTGTGGTCCAGGATGCGTCTCTTTCCACTCTTGGTTCCTGTCATGGAGCATCGTGATCATCTGAACATCATTACACATAGAGTTCATAAGAACCCTTAGGAAAGGCAGGGATGCCGCCAATCCTGACGCCAGCCTCACTCTTCAGCTGCTGTTCTCTCTCTCTCTCTCTGCAGTGGCCTTCCAATCTCAGGGTTTCACAACTAGCTCCCTGAGGCCAGTTGGATTTTCCTGTCCAGCATCTGAGACTTGGCCCTCTGCCATTATTCTCTGGGCCGCACACATCTGCTCTGCCTTAACCTACTTACAGATCTGGGCAAGAGATGCTTCTCCTGACAACTCCTGCCTGCCACCCACATTAGCAAGGGTCAATCTCTGATCCTAACCACAAAAATCAGATCTCTCAGGTCAAATACACCATGGACTGACGTCTAAGTTTTGGAAAGCCTTTTTACCAACTGGAACTAGACCACACCAAGCCAGACAGGAGCCCAAGGAGAAATAAAAAACTCAGTGATTCTGTCTTAATTGAAAAAAATTTCATAATTTTTCAGTGCACTATGCTCATATTATGCTTTATGTTCTTGTCTTTATTTGAGAGATTAGTTGCTATTACCTACAATTTGCATCCAAAATAAGTGTATGACTTATCTCAGTTCCAGGATTGCTGTTTCTTTCTAAGTGGGAGATCCTCTTCTCCATTTTGTAGGTTTTTAAGAAGTGAAAAAAATATATGTACAAAAATGAAAGAAATTATATGGAACAATGTACTTGACCCATATTATATGTTTAAGAAACAAATCAAAAAGAAAAAAAAAGAACAATTATCTTCATGCATACTTAATTTACTATTATAGTTAATATTCTTCATTTCTTTAGACTGTGACTTTAGGTCTATAGAAGCAAATTTCTGGGTGGCAACTTCTGGAAACTTCTTTATTGCTATCATGTTTTGTACACAAGCCTTCTTCTATTAGAACAGCTGCTTATTAATTGCCAGTTACAATGGATTATCTCTTGTATCCACATGCTCGATTGGTTCCTAATCTTTCCACATTAGCCAACAAACAAGCTTTTATGCATATGATCGTTCTTATCATTTTCATGATTTTTGTAAGATAAAGTCAGGATTTCTTCTTTATGAGTGCCTTGACACCTCCACATGTACATGGGATGAGCCCTGCCTCTGGGGAAGAGTTCCAACTTCCGGCTTCTTCAACCCACTGTGCTGGCTGCGTTCCATGAGCTCGTCTTGGGAAACTGTAATTGATTGCTCTGGAGGGAAAACTCCATCCTAACACCAGCTGGTAGCCAGATCTGCCCTAGAGTCCCCTAAATTCATCTCCAGAGCAATTCTCAAGAGAGACAGCATGCGCACAAACTGACATTAGCTTAAGGCCAAATCGTGGCCATGTGCTGGAGCTTCCTTCAGCCAACTTGCCTTTACCTTCCATTGTCTCAAAGTGTTGAGTTTCTCTTTTTTCTTTTTATTATTTATTCTATATTCTTTGCTTACATTCCAAAGGCTTTCCCCTTTCCCATCCCCCCACCATATGTCCCATAAGTCCTCTCCCCCACCAACTATTCCCCAATCACCCCCCCACACACACACACACATACACCACATACACACCATTTCTCTGTTCTGGTACTCTCCAAAAAAAAACTGGATCCAATCTTTTCTGCCCCAGGGTCCTCTCCTTTCTTCTTCTTGGGAATCATTTGACTTGCTAATTGTGCCTTGAGTATTCAGAGCTTCTGGGCTCATTAATATCCACTTATCAGTGATTGCATTTCATGTGTATTCTTTTGTGATTGGGTTAACTCGCTTAGGATGATATTTTCCAGATCTAACCATTTGCCTACAAATTTCATGAATTCATTATCTTTAATTGCTGAGTAGTATTCCATTGTAAGTAGCTACAACCATCCAGTGGAAAAAAGATAGCCTTTTCAACAAATGGTGCTGGTTCAACTGGAGGTCAACATGTAGAAGAATGCGAATTGACCCACTCTTATCTCCTTGTACTAAGATCAACTCCAAGTGGATCAAGGACCTCCACATAAAACCAGACACACTGAAACTAATATAAAAGAAACTGGGGAAGACCCTGAAGGACATGGGCACAGGGGGGAAGTTCCTGAACAGAACACCAATAGCTTACGCTCTAAGATCAAGAATTGACAAGTGTTGAGTTTTTCATTGGCTGGTTTGAACAAGCAAGAGTGTTTTCCTATCGAGCATTACTGAAACAAATAACAAATGTGGCAGATAACGCCTTGGAGAGGTGTGGCATGTCCCATGTAAAAGGAGATAGGTACCAGCTTTGAAGGGTAGTAGATGGAAGCAGACGTCAGATTTCTGGAGTCTGTGGACCCTCTCCTCCTCAGAGTGCGGCTGACTGACAAGTCAGGCTTAGCAAAGCTGACATCCTACCTTCTGGGATGTGAAGAGGAAACGCAGATGTTGATCGAGGGCCCCAACTCTCCAAATGAAGGTGTTTATAATTTTAGAATATGAATGTGATTCCAATCCCCAAAAGTGCTTTCAGGTTGCCAAACCCCCATTATGGAATCATTACCCTTCTGTTGCATACAATTCTTGAGAGTTCTTCTCCGTTCTACACAGCATCTGGATTCCTATGGCCTCCTGCCTCCCTTGAATGTCCACCTGCTTAAGCAGCAAAGAACAAAAACTGTGACAGCAAGCACACCATATGACTTTCAAATGCAACTCCAATTTGTGATGATCTCAGGGGCTTTTTTGACACTCTATGTGATAGCCTTTATAGGATCACAATTTCATCTATTTTCAATTTTCACCCACTTTAAAGGAAGTTACACATGGTAAGTGCTGCTTTCACCAACTCTGGATTGAGTTCTCAGTGCAGGAACACAAAGAAAGAGCTCACCTTGAGGGGGCCTTATAAATAGCTATGTGTTTTCTCTCCTTGGTCTTGATTATTGTCAAGGTTGTATGTGGTTTCTATTTTGGGCCCAAATGGCAGAAAAGCCTCTTCCGCAGCCAAGAAGCAGCATTGTGGGGTGCCAATAAATTCTGGAGAAAATTACATTTCAAAAAGGAAAACTTTGACATACATCTGGCAATAGAAGTATTCGGAACATATGGCAACCTGGTAGGTCAGGAGCCATTGGAACATGTAAAGTTGAGCTGAATGCTACCCTCATTGTGTTCTTGGGTGCATTTGGGGAAGGGCCCGTGGTGAGACCATGTCTGTTTCAAACTGCTGTGGCACACTCACAGGAGAAGGGAGCTGCATCAAAGCCAATGCTTTTGGGACTGACCATCTCCTGGCAACGTCTGAATGACTGACCACCCCCACGCTCCCTGCCAAGAGCTATTTATTCTTAGTGATTTGAGTGGATGAGAATAAGACAGGCTTGTCATCACGACTCCACTGATAAATGAAATCCTGAGAAACCAGAGACAACCAAGAAATTCAGCCGAGAGAACTAAGGACACCAGTGTTGAGAGTTGATGGTTGTTCAAAGTCAAAGGCTTCTTAGCCCTTGGATCCTGTGGGCAGCCTTTTGCTTGACCATATCTGCTCACTGAAAGAATGATATCCTCATGGTAAGTCATGACTTGAGAAATGAGTCTTGTAAGGAACAAGCTAAAGCTGCCATTACTGGAAGGAGCAGAGGTGAATTGACTTCTGAGAATCCATGAGGGTGTGCCTGAATCCATGGAGCACCAATCAGAAAGAAGGTAAGCCTCCTAGTTCTGGATCTCACACTTACTTTTATGGACCGTCCACTCTTCCAAGTATTCTTTACCACTTACTGGCAATGCATCAGCTCTAGCAATGTCAACATTTCAGTGTCCCATATGACAGCTATTGACACATGCATTGTTTAGATAAGAGCACCTAAGCTCAGTTAGCATATAGACCAAGGTCATATAGGTTTAAGAATTGCAGTTCAAATAAAAGTACAAACTAGATCTTCATGACTCCCAATATTATTTTTGCTAACCATCTCACTGAGTATCAAAGCTGTTACTTCCTTCACAGAAAGGGAGAAGGAATCATGAGCTCTCACAGAAAGGCAGATAATGAGAGTGAGCCTGCAGGTCCCATACCTTTTTAAGGATCTGTGGGCAATTAATGGCCACTAGGAAAGAAGAGATAGTTTCTCTAGTGGGAAGCACATGCTCCTGTAACTAATTAATCACCCAAGACTCTGTAAACAACTTTAATAAAACTCACTGGGTCATTAAAATCAATAAGTAGATAATAAATAAATACATAAACAAATAAACAAATAAATAATGGAGGAGGGAGAAGGGTTAGCAAGGAAGGGAAGAGGAGTGGGAGATAAATATGATATATATGATAAATATGATATATATATATAATTGAAAGTGATCATTATAAAATTAACACATGATGAAGATATTAATGTTTATTCTATGGCCTTTGGATCATAAAGTTAGCAATCATGGCAGCTGCCTCTTACCTCTCTCTGATCCTTTGGCTTGATCTACTTGGACTGTAAACATTTGGTTTCAGAGAAACTGGGTTTTACCCCTTTCATTTTGCTAATTGTGTAATTGAGCCTAACATAGCATTTTGTGTGACTTGTTATGCACTCTTTTTCACAGCACATGTGTACACATAGGACCAGATTAGGCTAGACAATTCATATGGACACAGATGCTTACCCAGCACTGCATGCAACCATACATGTAAGTATTTTCTACCTCAGGCCTAGGGTTAGAGTTCTTATACTTCTCTCTCAGAGTTTAATTTCCACTTCAAACTATGACCGTGGGAACCTTCAAAATGTTACTGGACATCTGAAAAGTCTATTTTTCACACAAGCATCATTGATTCTGATCACAGAGTCTGTGTACCACCTCTTGGGAAACCTTTTCTTCATGGCGGGGTACTTAAAGACTTGAAGTGGTGCTTAATATACTTCGTTTGTCCCAGGTCACGTCACATGGCTAACCCCAGGGTAAATAGGCCTTTGGTGTCAGTAAATTAAATGAACATCACTGTCATTCTGTCTCTTACCTAGTCATTGTTTAAAGAAAGGCAAATAGTCAAGTGTCCAGAATGTACCAAAGTTTTCCTGAATTTGCAGGGACAGTTGTCTGGATGATGATTAGTCCAGACAACTGGTAGTGTCTGGATCTTTGAAGATCCTTGAGAATCATCAAAATTTACTCCTTGAAACAGAGCAGACCTTATGCCTACACATTGATGTTATTTTACAGTGTCTGTAAAGTTTTCCCACGCAGGAAGCTCAGTGCAAATGTAGTCACTGAGATGTAGTGCTGTGGCCCTGGAAGGAATGTTCTCTTATGCCCCTTGACCATCCAGATCTCCCCCCTTTTCCCTTTATTTTTTTATAACTTTTCATGTCTCTCCACTGACTGTATACCATATTTATATTTTTCTGATTTGTTCTAATATCAGTGTGTAACTCTAGTACTCGAGGTTAACACTTCTTGGAACTGCTTGTATTCTTTGGGACTAAAGTTCTCTGATATTTTCCTCCTGGAAGTCAGTCTTTTGTAGGACTTCATGGAAGTATCCTGATGCTACTTGAGATGGCCCACTAATGGCCAGACATGTATTTGTTGGCACCATCTAAGCATGAGCTCAACCAAATGAAATACCACCCTGTGTTCAGGAAGGATTTTGTAAAATCTTGTTCTGAATGCCCCAATCTTTTGTGTTTATGGTATTTTCCTGGTCTGCCAGTCTGGTAATGGCACGGAGAAGGGAAATGTGGTTATCAAGGGATGGCGTCGCCATGGTGACCTCATATTGGTGCCTTGTTACTAAGTGTTCATGAGGACTCCTTTCACTCACCCACTGTCAAATTCTTCTGACACATGATATCAGGTCTCTTGGTCTATGGTTGGAGAGTCTCTCTTACCATTTTCCTACCCTCTGTCTTCTGGATGTCCTCTGATTCCCCACTGGAGACATCTCCCCACCACTCCCAAAATGAGCAGTGACATCTAGGATAGAGTAGATTTTGTGAGCTAACCGAGGTTTGGCTATGCTACCTAAACAAGTTTTCAAACCTTATTATGAGCTCCCAGTTGTGAGTTTGGATAACCTCAGATGTCAGGGCACTTGATATGTCTTTTAGCCATCATGTTTCTCTCTCTTTGTTTGGTGTCTGTCTCACATATTCTGGGAACTTTCTATAGAGAAAGGGGGAAATTAATGTAGGAGAAAATGAAGCAATGTGAACTGTTGGATCCCAGGGACACATCAGATGGGTTTAGGGAACAAGTGGAAGGCTTTGGATTTATATTGATTTTGTGTTAAGAAATATATTCATTTTATTAAAATGTTATTTATTTAATCATTTAGTATGAATATGTCTGTGCATGTGTGTGGCTATACATATGCCACAGTTTGCATACAGAGGTCAGAGGGCATCTTTTGAAAATCAGTCCACTCCTTCCCCCATGTGGGTCATGGGGGATCCAGTTAGATCATCCTCACCTTGGAGGTAGTAAACTTTGCTTATTGAGCCAGCTCACTGGACCACAGGAGAGAGAGGTATATCTATAAGGATCCGTCCTTATTTGGATGAGAGTGATACTTCATTCATTAATAACTTCTAAGTATAGAAATGGTGTCAGAGAATGGGAAGAAAAGAGGCTTGATAACCCAGAAATAATAATATGATAAGAGCATGCATTTGGAATTAAAAGAGAACATTTGCTTTAGGGTATAATTTATCTCAAGTGAGGTGGTTACCCAGAGTAAATATTGTAGATTCTATCCATGTAAGCAAAATGTATTTCTGGCTATACCATCCAGACATTTTTAATATATATTTTAAGACATTTCTCAAAGGACATCAAAGGAAATAACAATTATGTTTATCTTTGGTGAAGGGGATTTCAATAGAGAAAGTGCTTTTAAATTTTACCACGTGAATCGGTACTATTTGGAAGTGTTCGTCTTAAAATGTTATTTCTACCTTACATATTTACTCTTACTGCATATATCAGAAAGTGAATGGAGGTTGGTGTGCTTAAGGAAAGTGGAACCTTAAAGGATTTCCCAAGTGGCTGCACCCTGGGGTGCTCACTCTTCATCATGGGGGTTTGGAGCTTGTACATCTCCCAAACCAAACTGTTCTGGAGGGAAGCCTAACCCACTGTCAGGCCAGCCTTTCCACACTCATTTCCAAATCCACAAAGTTCACCCAAGTTCATTCTGTGCAGAGAATTAATTATCCCTTCTGAATCCAACCACACACCCTGGATCCCTACATCACCATGTTTGCCTGGTCATCAGTCAATCCTCCGCCCCATGTCTTGGAGAAATCTGGGTTGTGCGTTTAACCACTGGAGTTTAGCCTTCCATGGGGTTGAGGGCGGACTAGACTTCCAGTTGATTCAGTGGTTGGTGTCTGTCTTCCATCTTCCAGCCTGGAAATCTTGATTCCATGGGAGGATATGGGGAACTTTTTAGGCAGTGAACCCTAAACTTCATGGGCTAGGAAACCATCAGCTAAGCTAATGCTTATTCTCAGGACATAAATCAGCAAATGGGGAGGTCCCAGGAATCTGCATTTGTGACAAACACTACAGAAAAAAAAACACCATCTGTAAATCTCAGAAAGCCCATAGAAAGGCTTCCTTGCAGAGGGACAGACCACTAGGATGTGAGGAATTGTGAGTTAGTACTACAGGAGAAATAATAAAATATAGGAAGATGGTAATGACAACACAACAACTTGCTCTTGCTGTCTGTGGACCAAGTTTCAGTGGGTTAACAGTTACATTCCATAACAGCTTTACCCACTTCGCACACATGAGAGAACAGGCACAGTCAGGTTGAGAAACTGGCCCATGGTCATGGGGTTGTGATATGACAAATCTAGAATGTAACGTCAGGTGGTCTGGCTCTAGCATCTATACCTTAACCATCTGATCCTGGGACAAGTAGGCAAGCTACGGGCCACAGAGCATGTCCAGCTGTTTCCTTCTTTTGTTAGGAAGGATGGGAAAAGGAAAAAAAGACTTTATAAAACATTTTAAATGTAAAATTCAAAAGTCCTTCATTAAAAGTTAGGTGTGTTAAAGGCATTGACCATTGGCTTATGAAACCAAAAGCTGCCTTTACAGATAAATTGGAAGAGTCCTGACTTAGGGTGCATTTAAGGCTCTTCTTTCTTTAATGCCAGGGGCTAACCTATAAACTATTTCATTATAGAGACTCTATATGTGTTTATGAACCTGAAACCTTGCTCCACTGTACCCTACTCTCAGTTACTTCCATCCTGTGACAGGAGCTTCTGGGTACAATGCCAACAGCCTTAGATGGCATTATTCTCCTTTAGGACTCCTGGTGCTGACAATTTACTTTGGCTACTTAAATAAGATTCTCCCAAAGTGCTAATGTATGTGTTGGTTATGGTGAAGGATTCTTTGTACAAGCAAAAGTCATGCAAACATGTCTTATTGCAATGTGTGTCTTTGGCTGATGTTGTTTTATGTTACTGCTGAGAGCAATAATGATGCTGAAATAGCTGATCTTGAAGGGGACAAGTGGATTCCACAATATCACATCAGTAATCTCTCATGAGGACAGATCTCAAAACCTGCTGGCTGAGTGACTGCCACAGAGGATCAATCCTCTGGAAGGCCAATTGACTAGCAGAACACTTAACCATAATTATGGAAGGTCATTCACTTCTTCAGGCTACTAGAATGAGAGTTGATAGATCCAAAATTCCAGGCAGCTTCTAATATTTCACCAGATTATAAACATGACCCTCAAGAGCAGTCCTGGTCTAGTGGTGAAGCCCTGAGCGGCCATATCTGAAATGGGCAACTTGCCATTGAGAACCACCGAGCATCTAAAAGAGGTTCTGCTCCCAGTCCAACCAGCCTCTTATTTATGGCTCTTCTTCATTCACCCAATCAGGAGTCATAGTAAAGAAGACAATGTCCTCATAGAACAGCCACAGTTCACAAGCCACAAGCCCTTGCACCAAGGAATTAATATCTCTGTCTCTTGATTTCCTCATCTGTAAAATGGCAACACCAATAAGGACTATTTTACATACTTACTGCAAAAGTTTAATGAGATAGATCATGGGAAGTACTCAGCAGTTCACAGCATATGCTGTATGCTTAAAAAATATATTGCTGTCATTGGCTAGAAGGGCCTGCGGCTATTAGATTAGAAACCTGAAGGAAATAATAACATAAAATGCAGTGGGTGTATAAGAACTGTGAGGCACTGCATTAAGATTGTGGGTCTGATTCTTTTTGAAGTTTTCAGTTGTCTATAAGTACCCACACATGGCAGGAAAGTAAACAGAAGCATGCTCAGAGAGGGAATGTTACTGTCTAGAGGTAGCACAGTAATGGGTAGACGTGAAGGAGGGAGAGTTATTTAATTCTAGAGTTTACACTTTATTCATGGTGTTGTGTCAAGCCACTTCCCCACCCTGCCAATTTTTAGTTCTATCTAAAGTCCAAAACTGTAGAACAGACTCTTCAAATAGATGCACTTTAAGACAAGTTAATATCTGGGCTAAGCTTTATCAGACTTATATATGAAGAAGTATTTCAGCGGAAGTCTATTTATTAAACACAAGCTTGGATAATAGGATGATTGAAATAAAGCACAATGTCTCCCACTGTCAAGACAAAGATGGATTAGGCTGTGTTGGATACAGTGCTTTTATAGTCATAATCAAGGGAAAGGGTTGGAGGTAATTGTGGGTCTTAAGAAAGGACTCCACGGCATTCACTCACAGAGGATTTATTAGAAATAAATGGAAACTCTTTCAAGATTTTACTAAGAGATATAGTTCTTCTGCATGACTTTTCTCTCTCCTGGACATTTATGCATGTTTGACTGGAAGGGTAGCCGGGGAGCTGAGTTTTGATATATATGGTTCCTACAAGGATGTACCAAGGGAGACATTTTTCCATCAAAAGCCATATGCACCCCAGGTGTTGGAAAGTCTTCCAACAACAGTGGACCCAGGCAATAAAGATAAAACATGTCAGCCTGTAGCAATGGCTGCTGATGCTGGAGGAACTGGCAGCCAAGTAAGTAAAAACATGGAGAAATTTGGATGGAAAACAAGGATGGTTCATTTCATCTTTCTACCAGGATCAGAGCTTTCCAGAATCTGGCATTGGCCAGGAGTAAAGTGCTCTGTACATTGTTGAAACCCCAAAGAGGGGAAACAACAAAAGGGATAAATAGCTTTACAGTTATGGGTGCTAACCCTGAAGGGGATTATCCCTTACTCTAAGATCAGACTGAGTCTCCTACACTGCAACAGACAGAACAAACCACAGCCTTATGCCCAGTGTGATATCATAGTATGTGTGGCTGCCATTCATCTTGAGGAAACCCTGAATGGAATACATTAATAAATACAAATGCACAGCAGCAGCCTGCTGTCATTAGCATCGCTGTGCACAGTTGAGGAGGTGATGCCCTTGGTATATCTGCATTTTTTTCTTTCCAAATGAGTCTTGCATCACACACTCTCACCTGTTTCCTGAGCTCAGTGTTCATTGGACAATCCAGCTTTCCAGTGCTCCTGCTTGCCACAGGACACTTACAGGAGCTGTCTGAGACCTTTCTGATTGGCTTTTGCTATGCTCTCCATCTTTTATTTACTCATCAGACACCTGTTTAAATGGCATCCTCTCTGGAAGTCCATGACACATCTCCTCCTGAATTACACCCCACTTTCTATCATTTGCCTCTGGGTTCCTTTTATATGCCATTTATTACAGACTCTATTTATTTATGTGATGACTGTAATATCTGTCTCCTGGATGGGACTCTTAGCTCCTAAGCAAATAACTGTTTTCCACCAGCTTAGTTTTGGCATCATCAGCCAGTATCTGGGCCAGAGCAAGCACCCAATAACTACTTGCTAAGTAGCTAGCTAAATAATGTCAATATGTACAATATAGAGGCTACTATTTATGAAAACCCCAGTACTTGCCTGCCCATGTGCCAAGCCCTATTTGTGTTCCTCAGACAAATCAACAAGGCAGCTTGTGTTAGCACCTTGCAATTTATTCACGAGAGAATTGAATTTGCAGTGAACAAGCTCTGTAAATTTGCTATATTTATAGATAGTCTGTAGTAGAACTAGGGTATAAACCTAGGTGAACCTGACATTAATGCTTAACCTTCATCCACTATATCGGCCATCCCACCTTTAGAATACTATTCTTTACACCTGACATGATTCCTATGTACAAAAATGATAACAAGCTGCACGCTGAGTCATGTCACTATGACACCAACATCTTATTTACATCTACACTGATTCTAATCCACACTGGTCCCTTTCCTTTCTATCGGTGTGGAGAAATTCTGCAGAATTCTCTCTGTCTGACAGATATCACAGTAAATACCCCCCAACATAGCCTTGGAGCCCTTCACATCTTGTACTTGAGAAGGCACGCCTCCTCCAAACTCCTCTCAGATGCCACAGACCCAACACCACCTTTGTTGGGATAGATATTCATTACCTTTTTTGGAGGAAGGAAGACAGAGAGACTTTCTTAAAATAGCCCTGCAGGAGAGGTAGACTTTAGCTTCCTGCCCTCATCTTGCCAGGCAGTAGGATATGCATCATCGGTTCCTCTTGACTTCCCTAGTGAGGACTTTCATTTCCTCTTCCATGGTAGCCAGTGTCCCACAATGGCAGTATAGCATTTAGTGGTAAAAGGTATCTAATTGTGTGTCTAGATTCCAGAACCTTGGTCTGGAACATGCATCAATGTTATATGGAAGCTCTAAAGAGACAGGATGCCGGACCTGCCACGAACATTCCACCCAGTAGCTCTTAGAAAGAGCCTGCCAATCAGCTCTTCTAGCAAATTCGCTGGTGATGTTACAGAGATAAAACAAGCAATGATTCTCTACCTGAGTCATGTACTATAGAATCATCTAAAACGCTTTATATAAAAACATCTGTCAGATATAGGGTTGGTAAAGATCTTTTAAAAAAATTAAAAAATAAATAAATAACACATGTACTACTTTTAATAACACTTCTAAGCAACAGGTTTGGTTTATAAAACAATTTTATTTACATATGTTATAGCAGATTATCTAATGTGGTGACTAATAAAATATGCAAAAATGAAAAAAAAAAACCCAAACATCTGTCCACATCACACCCCAAACTAATTCAATCAGTAGTGACAGGGTTGAGATTTAGGAACTGATATCTATAGACCAAATGACTCGGGAGTTGAAAACCATTATATGACTTAAAGGAGTTGAAAACCATTATATGACTTAAGGGGTGTTATTGTTGTTATTGTTGTTGTTGTTGTTGCTGTTGTTGCTGCTGCTGCCACTGCTGCTGCTTGTTGACCATGTTCATGAGTGAAAGTGAGAATAGTTTGGGCCTGAAAAGGAAATCACTAAGATGTGGTTGCTCAGGCAATATCCATGTCGCCACATTCTTATATAAACATCAATATGGCTTTTATAGCTCAAAGAGCCATAATCATAAACTCTGGAGTCAGACTAATGAAAGCAGCCATGCTATACAACCAGATGGCCCTTGACACTGTGACAGTAGCACAAGGCATGTCTTGAGCCATTATTAGAGTGCTGTGGATATATTCCCAACTATAACCAGCATAATGTATTCATGGTCCTTCGCTTTGCACAGCTAGATTCGATCCATGTCAGATTCTGCCTTAAGCTTAAAGAACTTAGTCCCGTTTGGGATGTTAGTGTAGGATCAAGCATAACAGTCTACTGTGCACTTTTGTGGTTTATATGGCTTGATGTTTTGAATAACACTCTCTCTTAGAGATTCCCATCAAACAAAGATCTTCTACTCTCCAAACAAGGACAAACCACATCATGTTCTCCCTAGAAAAGGCCAGTTGAGGCCTATTCTCTTGATAGGAAGTAAAGAAGTTTCACAAAATAAATATTCAACCATTACCAACATATAAAATTGAGGGACTAAAATATCAGAAGGGAAAACAGGGCAAGATAGAAAGAAAGCTAGAGAAAACTACTGGAATATGGGAAGGGAGAAGATCCCCATATAGAAGGCTGGCTGAAGTTTCTCACTCGCTAAGAACTAAGAATTATTTTTTTCCATAAGCCATTTGGAGAGCACCCACTCTTCTTGTAGCAGAAGGGCCAGGTTTGGCTCCCAGCATTCACATTAGAACAGAAGCATTAGTTTTAGCCTTTGATTATTATGTTCCCAGGAAGAACAAAAAGGAGGGCTTGGGAATCAGCTTCCTTCTCTTAGGTCCTATGAGAGATCCCAGTCCTCAGCATGGTCTTTTCTGACCTGTGTTGAATGTGGTTGGGTCTGGTCTGCTGGCCTCCTGGGAGGAATGTTTCTGTGGACATTTGAGCTCCCATGGCACAAAGCCCCAGAAACCAAGAGCTCTGATCCAGAGGTTTAAAATTTCCTACCACCCAAAATGGTTTTCCCAGAATAGGTTAAGACTGTGGTGGGTGTCTAATTTGATACAGTCTTTTAAGATGGCATTTTAACAATATTTATTAAAATCAACAGTGTGCTTATCCTGTAACCCAGAAACTGTACAGTATAGTTTATTCCCTAGAAAAATTATATGCCCAAGGGTTTGTCCAGGAATTTTCACTACAGAGTTGTTTATTGTAAATGGATAGTAAAATGGGGTGGGCAGACTTCTTTATGATTAAGGGAATGGTAAAATAAATTATGACATACCGGGCCAAAAGATTTAAGAATTTTTTCAACATTTAAAAGCAACATGTATGAGAATGGCTTCTCAAATGTATTGTTTATGAAAAACTCTTAAGGCACAGAAAACTCTACATTGCATATGTGTGTGTGTGTGTGTGTGTGTGTGTGTGTGTGTGTGTTAATATCTAGAAAGGTAAGGTAAGGGAGATGTACATCAGAGGGATAAGAGTTGCCTCTGAAGGAAGAGAGGGTCTGTAATGGGAGCATGAGTTTGGAGCTGTATATCAAATGTGGTTGTACTTTTTCTTTAAGAGTTTCCATACCTTAGAAATTTTAGAAAACAATATCATTGTACACAAACTGTATACCCCTCCCCCGTATGTGTGGGTAGGTTTTGGTATTTGTGTACACAAGGCTGGCTATCATGCTTGGTTTAGAACAATGGTTAGTGCCCTCAGTACTCCTAGGTAATTACCAAACATTTGAGCTGTTAGTATTTCCCTGGTTGGGAACACTAGTGCAATTCTTAAATAGGGCATCCCTGTGCTGTTTGAAGCCACACTAGAGGACATGATCTTTCTTCACTCTGTCATTGAACTTTTTTCATTTCTGGTATTGGAATCTCCAAGGTAAAACGACTTCAATGAGGAAAGGTGAGTTCTGCTCACAGTTAGAAAAGACTATGGAAGCTCTGTCCTTTGGGGACTTGAATAGACAGAGCATCTGGGGGGCAGAATATGAGGTCAAAGGAAGCTTCTAACTTCATGGTAAACTAGTGAAAGAGAGAAAAGGAGGAGGAGGAGGAGGAGGAGGAGGAGGAGGAGGAGGAGGAGGAGGAGAAAGAGAGATCTTTCAAAGGCATGCCTCTAATAACCCACTTCCTCCAACTAGGCCCACTTAGTATGAACTCATCAGGGGAATCATCCATACATTAGGTTAGCATCCTCATTGTCCATCTCATTTGAATAGTACCAACAGCCAGGGATTAAGTTTCTAGCAATGAGTCTTTGAGGACACCACATAAACATAAAAATTCTTAGGAACTGTCTTACTTATGGTTTCTTTTGCTTCAATGAACCACCACTACCAAAAAGCAAGTTGGGGGGGGAGGGAGCTTATTTGGTTCATTCTTCCAGAACATAGTCCATCACTGGAGAAAAATCAGGACAAGAACTTAGGTCTAGAATCTGGAGGCAGGAGCTGATGCAGAAGCCATAGAAGGGGTGCTGCCTATTGGCTTGCTTCCCATGGCTTGCTCATCCTGCTTTCTTATAGAACCAAGGACCTCAAGCCCAGGTATGGAACCACTCACCATGTGCTGGACTCTCTCCATTGATCATTAATAAGGAGATGCCTTATAACTGGATTTCATGGTGACATTTTCTCAACAGCCTCCTTCCTCTTTGATGACTATAACTTGCATCAAGTTGACACACAAAGCCAGCCAGGAAAGGAAGCTACTTTTTGAAGTAGCAGTTGGAAAGCCTTATGGGGCAGCTTTCTGATGTTCTATACCATACCTGCTTCTGGAATGCTGTTTTTGAAAACATTTTCACCAAAAAAGGAGGTTCTGAGTCCTCACTCTCCTGATAACCTGCCTTCAGTCAGAAAGGCGACAATTTCCAAGCCTGCCCTCCCAACTCAAACATGCTATGGAGTCACTAAACCAGTTGGCTACCCATCATTCTCTGTACATCTCACCACATGAAGAAACCCTAATTTATACTATTCCACAATCTTTCCTGAATGGAAAGCAGATGCATACACATACCCTGGAAATACTTTCTGGAAACCCATGTCTTTCATTCTCATTTGTGGAAATAATGTAAAGATCAGTGTTTACTGAAATTTCAAAAAAAATTCAAAGATTATGTTCCCCCTGATAAAGTCTTCACTTAGAGGGATTAGCTAAGGGCTTCATGAAAAATAAAACATACTTCCCCCATTTCAAAATTTAATAATTTCAAATTATTAAGCACAATGCACGTGCTTTAAGTACTATCAAAACTACTGATATAAAAACTATTTTGATTACAACTGATACTTGCTCCAGGTTTGTGATTCCTTAATCTTTTTACACAAATGGGTTCCTTTTGACCCAGACCATCTGTTCTGTTTTAAGCAGCCATATTGAGATGTAATTTCTATGCCATAACATTTGCTTGTTTGTAAGAGCATAACTGAGTAGCTTTGAGTAGTCTCTTTTCTATTTACTAACCACTGTTCACTCTGTTCTCTGTGTGCCAATCAAGTACATTCTCTGCTCTGTTTATACTTAACCTCTATGGGCTCAGTGACCTGTCCCTCCCTCTTTATAGAAAACTCTCTTCAAGGTATTAGTAACCCCAAACCTTACATTCAAGTACCTAAGCTTTTGTGGCAGAAAGATAGAAAGTGACTTCAATTATAAGCTCAATCAGCACAGGGTTTTCTGATTCTTAACAAGCAACACAAACCAAAAAGGTAGCTCTGACTAAGCTCAAAATTATATTAAAATTGAGAGGATGACAGAAGAAAAGGTAATTTTCCTGAGATTCCTTAGCTCATGAATGGAGATGTAGACTTGGACCCATATATTAAAACTGCTGCCAGTCACCACAAACCTTACCACTCGGAGCAGCATAAAGGCTAGATTCAGCCATAACATAAAGAAAGTAAGGAGTAACTTCTTCAGGGTAGATCAGATCTTGACACACCCAGACTGTGAATGTTGCAAAGAAATGGACATGTGAAAAAAGTCAAGATCCAAATATCTGAATATGCATTATGGAAATGTGAGGAATCTACACAGAATATAGGGATGAATTCAGTACATGTGTTCTGAGCACATGAATGGAACAGGTCTTCACAGACTTGAGTTCAGAGGCCAATTTTCTCAAGGAAAAATTCAACAAATATAAGGATTAGTGTTGTGCCTAGGTGGTATACTGCTTGTCTAGCATGCAAGAAGCCTTGGGCTCTATCCTTTAGCACTGCACAAAACAAATGAAAATAATAAAAAGAAGAGCCAAGCAGAATCAAATATTCGGATATCTGATTGCTCTCTTCATTCTCACTTCCAGCAAAGACTAGTGGCAGTGGCGGGGTTGCTTCCCTGCTCTTTTCTCTGAATTGCCTGAAATACCAAGGAAGCTACATGAAGTCTTACATGAAGACTAGTTGCAATTAGTCTGGAGATGGCTTCCAAGTCTAAAATTGTCTACTTTTTCTCTTCAACAACCGAAAGATACCATTGATCAACAAAGAAATTGTAGAGTATGTGGAATTGCACATGTACCCCCAGCATAGTCAGGCTGGAATAAAGGTTGTAGGTGCTCAGAACACTAACTTCTGTACCAAGACATGAAAGAGTTTATGAAAATTCCCAAAGTGGCATCAATAATCTCCAAGCATCAAATACTATTAAAAGAAAAGAATGAATTAGCCTTTACAGAATTGTGTTGGAGGCAAGCAACTCTACCCACTGAGCAATCTTCTCATCCCTCTATTCTCTTCTTGACCATTCCTTTCTCTTCCTGTTTCTTTCTTCTTCTTTACCTCCTCCTTAGTGCTTTACTGCAAGCTCAAAACCTATTCTCAGTTGGGTTAATCTTACCATCAAATCCTTCCTTCTAGGTCTTCATGTCCCCAGACCCTTTTCTAGACAGACTGATCTCTGAACCTACTGTGTATCAGCCACTGTGGAACTCCAGTCTTCATTCTTTACTCTCCTCAGTCCTGGCTATGTTCAACTTCTCTCATATTATCCTCAGTATAGTTAGGGGTTGGGAGGTAGAGCAAGCCTTTTTTAGTCTCAAATTTTAAGAAAAGAAAGTTAATTTTCACTAAATGTTCTAGCATGGTGATTCTCATGGCTGCTGCTTGAGACCCCAGAGGGATGATGAAAATGCAATCATTCTGGTCATCCTATATTTTCTAATTGACAGGCTCCTGGATTGGGGTCCCCATAGTTTGTACATTTGTTAAGTTCTGAATGATGTTGCAGGTACATGAACCACCTTAGGAAGAAAGAAGAATTAGGGATATGCTTCTGCTCTGCTGGCCCCTATTTCTCCCTGATTCCCACTGAAGTAGCTGCCACCTCTATAGTGAGTAACATAGACCAAAGTAAATCTCATCAGAGCCTTTGGTTCAGGCACTTTGGGGATTATGGTTTTAAATTGGCTGATAATAGTTGTCATCTTGGACCATTTCAAAGATGAAACATAGATGGTTCATGACCAAACTCACCTTTAAGAGACAGCTGGAGTCTTTTAGACCTAGAGACAAGCCATGTGGTGATTCTTGTAGTATATAACTCCCAACACTCAGGAGGTTGTTCCCAACTCTAAATTTAGGACCCATCTGGAATTTAGTAAGGCTCTCAGTTCAGTGCTGTCAGCAATAAAGACAATTTTTTTGTCCAAATTCTTTGATCTGTTTCTTAATTGGATACCAGTTGGAGGGTTAGGTGGAAAGTTTAATTAATTCATACCATGCAAATCACAATAGCAACTTAAAATAACTAAAATTCCTGAGTCTTGTCACATCTAAAAATATCTTTACAACATCCCTACACTTACTGATGGTTTGTTTGGGGAATGGGATGATTCTCTTGTAATCATGAGGTTATGGGGTCCATAAGTTGAGAATATGCATGACTTACAGATTCTGGCTACTCTTATTGTAGGAGTCCCAGCGCCCATCCTATGCACCATTCTACAGGCACCATCAATTACTCATAATAATTCACTGTGCATTGTCATTCAATGGTATTTCAAATTCTATTATGCAGTTTAACTTTTGAAATTATGATTCTCTCTGTGTGTGCATATGCACATGTGTGTGTGAGCATGTATAGAAATTAGAATGAAGAATAGATTTAGCATATTTATATGTTATATCATCCTGAGCCCATACTTAACAATGCTAAGTATATATGTTGTTTTTCACACCAACAATTAATTCTCCAGCACCATCTAGCTGTTTGACAAGTGCCCATAGCTAGTATAGACCACAGGATTAAAGGTTTAGTCCCAGGAGAATACCCTATCTCAACCAGTGGTTGCAAATCCCAGGCTGTTGCTTCTTCTTCTGTTGGGATTGCTGTGAACTGGGTATTCTGAGACTTCTTCCTTTAAACTGATGATTGGCTAGAATATCTCACAAAACACCCCATTTACGTTTACATGTTTATCACAAGGGACTTACAAGTTAATAGCCAGAGTTCCTTATCAAAAGGTCTGATGTTCCTCAGTGCATAGGATTATGTGCCTCTGGTACATGCTGCCTTTTTGGAGCAAATCATGCACAATCTAGAAGACTGTGGACTCTGCCACCTAAGAGATTTGTGAGGGATTTACAACAGATGAATAGTTAAGCACCTTCTTACCCATTTGTAGTCACCTCTATTCCTTATGACTCCCCAGAGGTTGAGAGAAGGGACTGAAAGAGCCACCACTCTAACCATCTGGCATCCAGCCTCTATCTAGAAGCATTCAAAGAGCTCCCCAGCCACTAAATATGTTATTACCATGCAAAAAGAAATGCTTCTAGTGCATACTCCAAAGGTTTGGAGAGTCATGTAGCAGAAACTAGGGCAAGATAATTAGAAGAAAAAAATATCAGCTCTTGTCACTTCTATAGATCAGGAAATCATATGTGTCTTCTAATATATATATATATATATATATATATATATATATGTACAAAACATTGTATATTTTTGTGTTTATGTATGTGTGTCCACATGTGTGTATGCATGTGTGCATATGGGAGGGTGGACAAGTGTGAGCCTGCACATGGAGGCCAGGGGCAATCTCAGGTATCATTTTCAAGAACATCATCCACTTCCTTTAATAATGGTTCTTCCTTTGGTCAAGAGCTCACCAATTAGACTTGCCAGTGAGACCCAGGATTTACTTATGTCTACCTATTCAACATTGGGATTATAAGCCCATGTCAGCATATCTGGTGCTTTTACTGCTTTCAGACTCTTAGGCTTGTGAGGGAAGAATTTTAACAGTGAAGCCATCCCCTCAACCCCTACTTATATTTATGCATTATACACAGACATATAGTATGTATTTATGAATTCCATCACCTATTATATTATGTAGAGTACCTTAAATTCATTATATCTGTATAATAAGCAGATAGCTATCACCTTCTCTTTTTTTGAGACCAAATTCTCCTATGTATCCATAACTAGCTTGGAATTCTCCTTGAAGACCAGGCTAGCCTTGAACTCATAGCTTGCCTCCACCTCTTATGGGCTGGGATTAAAAGGCATGTGCCACAAACTCAGCTAAGTTTTATTTTTATGAAACACTTTCTTATGACCTAACAAACTCAGAGATTCTATGCCTGTGTTCCTTAAGACAACCCCAGACACACTGTGTTACCAGCTTCTAGGGTTGAGGTTTGTTTATTTCTTGTTCTTTTCTACCTGCCTATTCTGCACCATGGAAAGCATTGAGCCCCTTTGTCACTCTTAATTCTTAAAATCTTGTAGAATTACTTACGTTTGGTCATTTGTTTCTTATCATATTAGATGCTTACTCTGCCTTTTCAATATAAATGCTTATGACCTTTCTTTCCTGGGAAATATTCATCTGTTATAACCTTGGTATTTTCACTCCTCTTTTCTGGAGTTTCAATATGGGGCAGAATTATATTAATAGCCATGGGACACTTCATGCAGGAGATCCTCCAGACTCTAATATGATAAATACAGCTTGTCATCAGTAGCATCTTTTCATGTGGATTTTTATTTTGAATTATTTCCTAAGGAATAATATTATTGAGTCAAAAAATAAGAAGATGTTATACAGGTTTGCTTGAGATATCTAACTTCTAACAGCTTAACAGTGATTCTTCTTTGCAGACCATCTTTCAAACAGAAGAAGGGTGTCTGGGACCTACCTCTGGCCACAAAACACCACCCCGTGGCAAGGCCGTCTGAATATGGTGAGACAGATTGTGTGTTATGGAGATACCATGAGTCCAGCTGCTCTTCTCTTCTCTACTTAAATTGTTGTGTAGGTAATGTGTCTGGCCATTGGTTCTGTGGCGCCTCTCCTCAAAGTCCACGATCCATGCGGAATCTTTACACAGCTGAGCTTTCATAGCTCTAAAAAGCACAGACTCCGCCCCACTTCATGCCACTGCCTGAGCCTTCTGAGCTGTGATGCTGGCTGTCAGCCAACATATCCTTGACTGTGCATTAGAATGTAAGGGGTTGTGAATTTCGTTCATTTTAAGAAGGAAAGAGACAAATCACAGAGCTTATTTTGTAAGCTACAAAGGATTATTCAGTGAAAAAGCAAATGTTTTCCAAGTGAAGAGCCACGGTGAAGTAGAGGTCTTCATGAATTATGCCAAAGGTTACTGTGGAAGCCAGATCCTCTTGCTGCTTCTGGCTCTGTGCTGTGTGGGCCAGGTGAGCAAGACTAGACCCAGTGACAGTTACCTACTAAGTCTTCATTACCTTATCTGGCTTCTGCAATAGTTCAGACTATCAGAACATAGCTATGAGTTCACAATGGCTTCCAACTAAGCTCCATTGCAACATTTGGATCCCCTGAGACACATCTCCTGGAAGACTGGATGGCTGAGTACTTTAGATTCAAGGTCTTGGCCCATCAGCATCTTACTGTGATCATGTTAAATGGCAGCACAGTAGAACGAACAGCAATTGGCATCCGTAATTTATCTGACTTCATCCTGTCATTCTTCAGCACTCAGACCTTACCTAAATGAGGTTACCTAGTCTCATTTAGTCTCCATTTCTCCATGTATGAAATTCTTATAGTACTTAAATTATGGTTGTTTACTCAAGACATAATAAAGGGAAGTTATTAAAATAACACTCAAATATTACAACTCCAAAATATAAAAAAAATACTATTGATTGTGGCAAAGGGTCTTGTGTTAAAAATGGGGAGCATACCTTAACATCTAGAACCAATGTTTCAGGACAAAGGTGGAGATTATACAAAAGAATGCTACAAATTTAAAAATTGTGGATTTGCAAATGAAGAACAACTTTAATCCATTCATGAGTATACTTAACTGCCATTGAAAGAGTCAATGAAAATGACAGTAAGGTAGAAGAATATTTCAAAGTCAGTGCTTTCTCAAGGCTCTGAGTTCAATTTCCAGTGCTATATATAATCAAAAAGGAATAAATTATAAAATGAATTTGAACATAAAACTGAACATAATACTTTCTGGTGGTTATAAAAAATGAAATTTTAATTAGAAAAAGAAATAATAAGAGTACAAGATACAATTAGTAGATTATCAGAAAACTGAGACTGTGCTTTATTAGCATATGTATAACTGATTTAATGAAATTATGGAAGGAATGCCCCAGAAATTCAGGATTCTCATAGAGCATCAAGCAGGGTGAGCAATGAGATACTTGTGCATTACAAACACATGTGTGGACACGTGAGGAACATTTATATTCCAAATGATGAAACCAAAAGAAAGCTAGAATGTGGAAGGAGGGAAAGAACGAACATAGAAAAAGATAACTTTGTTGACTACAACAAGTGTGAATGTGAACGAATTTCCATACATTATGGAATAAAAAAAAATCTGTTTACCAGGGAAATGAATCACAGTTTCTCATTCAGTTAAATCCACATGTAGATGCACAATTTTAGTCATGAATGTGCTCTTGTCTTGATGCATAATTACTGAATACAGGAGAGAGAACAAATCTCACACATTGGGTGAATGGACAAGCCAGCCGGCATGCCTGTGCAAAGGAATACTATACAGCAAAACAAAGGCGTAGACTAGTGATTGATTTGCTGCATAGTTCCAGTGACTCTCAAGCACATCACACCAGGTTTATGAATGCAGCATTCAATATTCAGCCTCAAAAAGACAGAAATCAGGCCAGTTTCTTTAGCAGTTGCATTGGCTAAATTTCTAGGGAAAAGGTGTTTGTGAGAAGGTGCTGGAGTAAATGTATTTTTCAATACTTACAAACTGAAATAGGTAGGTTTCATTGCACATATAAAGTATATTAAAATGTACACATTTCCTTTCTAAGAATTCTGGACTTTTGATT
Source organism: Apodemus agrarius (assembly GCA_964023405.1). NCBI lineage: Eukaryota > Metazoa > Chordata > Mammalia > Rodentia > Muridae > Apodemus > Apodemus agrarius. The sequence continues at coordinate 19,771,254 of OZ030008.1, forward strand.
TTCTTCTTTAAAGAAGAAAACAAAACCTGTTTCTAGATTAATTCCTCTAGTCAAAGAACATAATTGTTAGGCTCCTAATACTTGAGAATTTACTGACATTATCTTTATGGCCCACCAGCTGGTCTGTCTGGTGAATGCTTCATTTGTACTTCTAATAAATGTATATTCCACACTTATTAGATGCAGATCACTAACAACAAGATAACTGATGGTGGTGTTTATTGTTTCTGGTAAACAAAGACTATAACCTTTGGCATTCCATTCTTAGTAGCCATGTCCTCCTGACCTGCCCCGTTTGTTCCTTAGTAACAAGAACTGGCTTCAGTAGTGAAACACTGGAATTTGGTAAGAATCCTGTTTGTCTTTGTTCTTTACCCATTTCCCATTGCACCTAATACTGAACACATTTCTTCAGAATCCAACATGTCCTCAAAGATGAAAATATGGCAAATTAATGGCTCCTGATTCATTTTGTAAGAAGACATTTAGATGCAGGGCCATGGTAGTGCATACCTTTGATCCCAACACTTGGGAGACACAGGCAGAATAATTTCTGTGAGTTTGAAATAATCTATATTACAGAGTGAGTACCAGGACATCCAGGGTTTAACAGTGTCTTAGTTAAAGTTTCCATTGCTATGAAGAGACATCTTGACCAAGGCAACTCCTATAAAGGTAGACATTTAATTGAGACAGGCTTAGATGTTCAGAATTTCAGTCCACTATTATCACAGCAGGAAGCATGGTAGTGTGCAAGCAGACAGAAGTGATACTAGAGAAGGAGCTGAGAGTTCTACATATTGATTGGGAAGCAACCAGAAGAGACTCTCTTCCAAGCAGCTAGGAGGAACTTTTCCAAGCCCCACAGTGACACACTTCCTCCAACAAGGTCATACCTACTCCAACAAAGCCACACCTCTTAATAGTCCTACTCCCTAAGCCAAGCATATGCAAACCATCACAGAGATAAACTTCTTGAAATACCAAAACCAATCAACCAGCCAACCAACCAACCAACCAAACAAACAAACAAACAAACAAACAACTGACTGACCGACCTAATGAACAAAGAAATGAACCAAAAATCAAACACAAAGTCATTCAGATAAAAATATGTAGACAAAATAGGGCCTGACTTAAGGAGTGCCTTGTTTAAAAAAAGAGGTATAATTTTCAAGTATCTTAAGTATGCAGCCTGCCCCTTTTCTTGAGTGTCAGTATTTTCCTGTGTTAGCTGGGAAGTTAAGACAATTTGGCTTTACAAGGCCATTGTGAGGCTCTCACAAGAAAATTATATCTCATGAAACAAGACTTCTCGTGAAGCAGGCTGAAAATCAGGGTTGGAGGGCATGAATCTTCAGCTGAAAACTGCTTTGAACTTTAGCTGAGCTTACAAGGTGACATGTGTATCAGAAGGTAATATCCTCTCACAAGGCATGCTAAAACCAGAGGAATGAGCCCATATCACTGTGTCTCCATGGAGGTTGGTTTCCCAAATGTACTGTGCCAACTTTGAAAACATTCATGGTGGGGTTTTAAGATGGAGTCTGAGGCAGCAGACTTCTTTGGGATCACAGCCCCCTTTCTGGGAGCATTTAACAAAAGTTGAAAATTTTTCTGAGAGGAGATGAAAAAGAAATAACACCGGAACTAACAAGATCCCTTTGGGACTAGCCATGCAAATGTGATTTTAGCTATTTGCAAGCCTAATCTATACCTTATCACTTATTTATTTGTGGGTGGTGGTCTTTTGGTTGGTTTAAACAGGGCCTTATATGTAGCCTACACTGGGTTGGTGCTCAGGAAGTGCTCCTGACTATCCTCAAACTTGTGATCTTTCTACCTTGTCTTCCTGATTGCTGAGATTGCAGATATGACAACCATACCTGGCTTTATCAATCAATTCTTATCTCACACTTCTTAGAACATACATGAAAGGCTTCTGAAAATTTTTTCAATATTGCCTTTTTTTTTTTTTTTTTTTTTTTGGTTTTTCGAGACAGGGTTTCTCTGTGTAGTCCTGGCTGTCCTGGAGCTCACTCTGAAGACCAGGCTGGCCTCGAACTCAGAAATCCGCCTGCCTCTGCCTCCCAAGTGCTGGGATTAAAGGCGTGCGCCACCAACGCCCGGCAAAGATTTATCCATTTTATTTATGTGAGTACACTATTGCTGCAATATTGCCTTTTTTGTTGTTGTTGTTCAGGGAAGCTTTGCTAAATTCTGTGCTGGAAAGAAGTCAAATCAGAGAAGACAGGTGTCACGAAGAGGAGATGGCCCAACATGGAATTGCTTCATCATGAATTCAAATTATGTGGAACATATGTGTTAAACATCCAAGCCTGTGGTTTTTTATGTGGAATCTCTCCATATTTGCCAGGGTCCAGCCTCGACACAGGATCAGAGTTCTCAACTGGAAGCAGGAATATCTGGAAGGTGCATAATAAATATACAGACTACTTTTTGGGGACAAGGTGACAGGCAATTTTTCAAGGCTTAAAGTTTTTCTTCTCTCTCATTCTCTGCTCTCTTTCTCTCTTGCTCATTTGCTCACGGCTTGAGGCTGCACACACTCTGCATTCTCCTGCTCTCTCTTCTTTTCTCTTGTGTGGTTTTCTTTTCTTGCACTCTCATGCTCATACACACCTCTGAGCATTCCCCTTTCACTCTACACATACTCTTCAAACACATCACACACACACACACACACACACACACACACACACACTTGCCTTTCACTCACAAACACAATCTCCGTACACACCTCACATTCTCTCTTCACTCACTCTTGATATTCTCTCTCCCCTCACCCTTCATATGCTCTTCTCATGCTCTCCGCATTTAATCTCTCTCTCTCTCTCTCTCTCTCTCTCTCTCTCTCTCTCTCTCTCTCTCTCTCTTGCTCTTCCATGCTCACTACTTGCTCTCTACATGCTCTCTTGCCTTCTTTTTGCCCCAGTCTTTTATTGATACTCCAAAAGCAGATAAAAAAAGACATTGTATAATCATTGCCAAATCAATTCAAAAGAATAACCATGTCCCACAAAAATCAAGAATTGCAATTATTCCCCAAAGTTTCAAGCTTCTCTATTCCTAGGCCTATAGCCAAAATAATAATAATTGTAAACTTATTATATAAACTTTAACTTTAACTTATACTTCTAAGCTCAGAACTCCATAGCCAGCTATTTGCATTTTCTTGTGAAGCTCTAATGATAATTGACATGGGCAAAGCTGCCAGGCAGTGGCCAGAAAGAATGAAGTTAACTCAGTAGTTCCGCTACCTTTCTGCTTCTGCACATTGCACACAATGACTCTCGTAGGAGTCTTGGTGTTTTGACTTAGTTTTACTAGTATAAGATTTTATGTATTCTATACTTACTTATCCAGGAACCACTCTCAAACATTATGCAAAACTTATTTCATAACTTCAATACCCTTTTCGTTTTTGGGATCCCAATATTGGCTCTAAATCATTTTCTAATAATTTCATCAACTTTCTTTGTAAGTCAAGCATTAATCTGGAACTACCATTGTGCAGTTATTGTATTGTTTCTAAGATGAGAACACAGAGCATGCACCTGGGCCATTAGGACTGTGCTGTGCTGTGCCCCATGTCTCAATTTTTAGTTGTTTAAGAATCATTAGATCAAGGAGCTTCTAGTTTCACAGAATTCACCAGAGCAGAAGGAGAAAGAAGTAGGAAAGTCAGATATAATAGAATAATTATGCACACCAAGGCCAACTAAAAAGTAGTCACGCACAAATGAAATCTATACAGCCATTGTCCAGGGCTAAGGTTAGGAAAAATGAGAACAACTGCTGTTACAAGGAGCTGCCATGGGCTTCTGAGATGTCTCTATACTAGTCTACTGTAGGCAGTCCCTGTCATTGTTTGCTGTCCCCAGCACGTACTGAAAATAATTACTGGTGTTAAAGCAATAGCTCTTAATATCCCGAATGTCAGTGTGCTAGTTAGAGAATGGAAAAGAGGAATGAAAACTGACTCTGAACAGATGACCAGGTTCAAGTCCTCCTCGAAGCTGTTAGCCCTCTGCCCATTTCTTCCTTTGCTCACTGATGATGCAATACTGTCATCTTTATGTATATACTAGAAAATTGATATGAGTTTTAATACCTGAAGCACATAGAACCCAATCCAGCACACAGAAAGTACTGGAAACCTTTGTATCATATTTTCATATAGATTAGAGAGTTGCCTAACAAGAGAAGAATAATTTCTACATAGTAGAAGCAGATACACTGGGCCTGAGAGAATGTGGTGAATGCATTCAAAACAAGCAGCAATGCTGGTTCCATATAAGATTCTAATCTCTTATCTCACCATAGAACCTCTAGCTACTGCTGCTAAGTTCATTTTCTCACCAACTCTGTGAAGGAAGCTCTCAGGAAGAATGGGATACAGAATGTAATGGAATATTCTCCCAGCTCCTTGAACAATTTGAGTTGTCATCTTCTTTGACTTGGCTTTCTTACCTAACAAGAATAAATGAACAGTGCTTGTGGTCCATCAGTGGGGCTTGTCTTTCTTCTTTTGCAGAAGGATTGTGAGTTTCCCTCAGGTCTCTGTCCTTCTGAAAGAAGAAGGCACAGCACAGTAAGAGACGTGATAAATATATCATGGAGCCAAATAGCTGGTCTCTTTGGACTGCTCCTACAGGCCAGTGACATGTAGAAAGTGAGGATTTTGGAGACATTAGTGAGATTGAGATCTTTACCAGGTTTTTTTTTTTTTTTTTTTGGCTTCTATGGGTGTTCCTCTAGACCCAGCAAATAGCTTTCTTGACTCCTCCAGAACTAATTAGTTTGAATTTACTCCAGAATTTTCTAACATTATTTGTTTGTGGCCACCAGAGGACAACCTGCACATGTCACCTCTCCCCTTCCATCATTTGAGTCCCCGAGATCAAACTCAGGTCATAGGTTTGGCAGCAAGTTCTCTTACCCACTGAGCCATCTTGCCAGCCCTGGACCCTTTTCTTAAAGATTTATGAGTTATTCATCTCTGGCAACTACTAAATCCAAAACTGTTAGAGTCAAGCAGATTAGGAAAATAAACATGTGTGCCAGTGCATACATGTAAGATGCCATTTATATATTTCCTGTTGTATGCTAGTACCAAGATCAGGATGCTTCCTTGCTCCCAACAAAATTCTCAAGTTACCTTCCATTGCCAAGCAGTGACCCCAGATAAGGATCAAGTTCAAGTGCAGAAGAGGAATTGTTAGCTTATGCTAATATTTGAATATTTCCTTTTCAGTAAACAAATGGATGTCAAGTACTAGTGTAACAGGCCAAGAGAGCCTTTTGCCTTTTGTGCCAGCAGCAGGAAAAGATGAGGATATGTCTCAAGTATTTTCAGGGTAAGGGATGATAGCTCAGAGAAAAGAACATTGTAGAGAAATTATGTGATCCAAATTCTCAATCTGACGTCGTTCACCTGTGCCATGGTAGATAGGCCCTTTATATTTGGGGTAAGCATGTTTTAGCTTCTGAAACAGGCATTTCTGGGACTACAAGTTGGTTCTGTTATTAACTGTTCTCTGTTTTCTCTACACACAACTCCCATCACCCTTCCCCATACCTTCTTATAACCCAAGCATCTGTCTTGAATTGTAAATCCAGGAACTCTAACTCTATGTAGGTTTAGTACAGCTGGCTAAGGACTGGGTATTTTGAGAAGGGGTTAACGGACCAGTTCTAACACCAGGATATTTATAGCCCACATTTGCCCATGACCTTTGCAAGCAACGTTAGGCACCCATAGTGACCACATTTCCTCTGCAGCATTTGGAATGTTGGCAAGCAGACTAGGAGATTTACATGCACTGCTTGCATGGTCTTTAGTGGGGAGGAGGGACTAGTACTAAGCAAAAGAATGCAGAAGACCATCAGAGATTTTCTGGTCTTTGCTGAAAACAGAAGGCCCCACTTGGGTTACTGTAGCTCCAAGCCACATTTTAGGCATGCTATGCATAGTGCTTCCCTGGAGACCAGGAGTCTAGTGTTACCAGAGTTCAGCAGCCTGGCCAGGAAAACCAACACCCCACTGCTAAAGGTTAAGAGTTTATCCAACTAATTTTTTAAAGAACAATTTTGGCTTGTCCTTTGGGTTCACAATGAGACATGAGGAACACTCTCCATTGGCCTCAGCTGTTAGGGTCTTGAGTGTGGAAGTGTATGTGAGCCAAACAAAAGCATCAGAAATAAATGCTTCTCGGAGAATCAGTCATACTCCACATAAGCCAAGTTTTTAATCACTTAATATGACCCTAGGTGTTAGGTTGAAAGCCCAGAAGTCCCAATCAGTTACTACCAAGTATTGAAATGTACTCAATTCCAGTAATGTTCTCCCATGGCATGTAACAGCACCAGCCATCTAGTCTTTCCTGTCTTATATAAATGACTATCTTCCCTTTTTTTCAGTATAACTGAGACACATTTCTGGAACTCCCAACAGAAATTGTAAATAATGAAAGCTTCTTTTTCTTTGGAAAAGCTAAGAGAACAAATGTGATTGGGAGTAATGCCATTCATCTTACCAATAATATTATGCTTACAGAGACAAGATCATTACAGAGAAGAGGTGGCAACTGGAGTCCAGTGGTGTTGAACTCTTTGTCTATAGTCATATGTGACCTACTAATCTTAGAATGTTCAGTTCAGTACTGAACATATTCTCTTTTCTGTTCATGCCATTTTCTTACTAATTGTTCTCTCACCTTACCACCTCTGCTGATATCTAAAGACAGTGATGTATCCAAGATAATGAAATATCTATGAGTGCTTATGTTAAAATATTGCATTCTCAAGTACTATTCTATCTATCTATCTATCTATCTATCTATCTATCTATCTATCTATCTATTATCTCTGTCTCTTTCTCATCTCTCTGTATGTGTGTATGTGTGTGTGTGTGTGTGTGTGTGTGTGTGTGTAGATGTATGTGTGCATTACTATTCTCAAGAATTAAGGTACAAATGACAGTCTGTCAACTGATTCAAGTTTCACTGCTTATGCTGATATTTGAACTAAGAGCACACTTGAGGGAAGCTGCATAATTTGAATATGGTGGCCCATCACTTTGTAAGTCTTTTCAGAACCTTAGAGAGAGAAGCAACAGGCAAAGATAGATAACTTTATTTTAAATATAAATTCAGATAACTTGCACAGTTACAATATAGGACCACACCATATACTGAAAGATAATTTAATCTGTTCAGTTTAACAAAAAGAGAACACAGGTATCGCATGCACTGTTCAACCTCTAAAGGTGGGATGAGAGATCACCATATCCCAACTATCAGGAGGTGTATTTAGAGTCAACATAAAAATCATTAAATAACAAAGACCGTTTTCAATGATATTGTTTATCAGGTCTGACGCCACTCCGTACCATCTACTTTATCTGTTTTCTTGACCTTTAGAGCCACATATATGTGGTTGTACATATATGTGTGTGTATGCATATATATATGTATATATGCATGTGGATATAAAAATATTAGGAAAATATGATATTTTGTTTAGAGAGTAGAAGATAAGATGCTAAAACCTGTATAGCTTAGAGGTTGACCTAACTGTGGGAAATGGAATGAAGAAATAACAAAAACACATACAGAAAATCTGGAATTAGGTAGATTGTGATCTCTGCTGGGGATGCACTACCATCAACCCAGAAATTCACCACATTTATTTTATACATCTGAATCAAGGAGGTGAGTTTATAGTATATAGCTGATCAAAGAGGCAAGGTCTCTGGAGGGGAACAGTCTTTGGCTATAAAACTCTAGGAGAAATAAGTTGCCATCAGTATATTTTACATATCTCTCATGGACCAGGGGAAGGCTTTGCTATTCCTGTAGGCATTGAGGTCCTTGATATGACTGTGTTCATGTCAACAGTATACATTTACTCAGTACTTTATCAGCATCCCATGATTAACTGTCCCTCTATATTGATATTAATCCTTAGAGACAAATTATAAATCTAGATCATTTTCCCCAGACATATTTCTGTATATAGATTTTTTATTTTAGAAAACTGAAATTGTAAGCACATCATTTTCATTAAGCTTTCAATTGCATCAGGACAATTTCCTATGTCACTGGACATTTTTTCAACAGTATTATTTAATGGATACTTGGATGCTTTTTATATTCTTTGATGGCTTCATACACGTTATAATGAACTTTGGTCATTTCCTTTCCCTATTACCTTTTGCCATTGCCTTTTTCTTCTGCTGAAACCATTCTTCCACACAAGTGCCCTTCTAGTTTCATGCCTACATTTTGTTACTCATTGAGTTTGATTGTGGTTGCTTCTCCTTCTTTCCAAATATGGCCACTGTTGAAATGGTGGCACAAATATTAAGGTGTAACCAACAGCTTTCTGGTTGTATTTGATACCCACTGCACAGGAGGGAACTCATGGTTCGTACTGTAACCTAAGTTAAGAGCTCATGGATCGAAAGATTGTAGTCTGTGGAGGGAACCAATTAGCTATTTGGCTAAATACATATGCTATCATACTGCTTTCAAATGGTTAATGTTTGTATCTATAGATTAGTGCTGCTCTCAAGCTTAGGGAGAGATGCTTTCCTTCAGCAATTGGGGGAAGGTTAGAGTAGACTCATAAGTTGTCAGAATGCTTGAGAAGAAGCGGCTTTTGAGTACTAAGCCCTAAAGGGCGCATGTGTATCTCTAGCTCCAAGACTCAGGAAACTTTATAGAAGTAGAGGCAAAACAAAATCTAAGAGCTTGATTATAGGGAAAAGGGTTGTGAAATAATGTCTTCTTTACATATATAGCCATTGCATTTATGAATTTACAACTTCTGTAGATATCTACACAAGACCTGAATCAATATTCCAATTGTTTTGTTGTTGTTTGTTTTTTTAATTACTTTTATTTTTTACAGTCCAGTCATTGCCACCCTCCTGGTCCACTCTTGAACAGTTCCTCATCCCATTTTCCTTCCCCTGTCTTCAAGAGAACATTTCTCCCCACTGCCAAGCCTCCCCCACTCCCTGGGGCCTCAAGTCTCTCAAGGGTTAGGCACATCTTCTCCCACTGAGGCCAGACCAAGCAGTCCTCTACTGTCTATGTGTTCGGGCGGGGGGGGGGGGCTCTGACCAAGTCATGTATGCTGCCCACTTGGTGCCTCATTGTCTGAGAGATCTCAGGGGTCCAGGTTAGTTGAGATTTCTGGCCTTCCAAAGGGGTCTCCTTCCTCCCCAGCTTCCTCTTGACTTTCCTAATTCAACCACAAGGGTCCCTGACTTCAGTCCAATGGTTGGGTATCTGCATCTGTCTCAGTCAGCTGCTTGTTGGGCTTCTTGGAGGACAGCCATGCTATGCTCCTGTCTGCGAGCACACCATAGCATCAGTAATAGTGTCAGGTCTTGGAGCCTCCCATTGAGATGGATCCCAAGTTGAGCCAGTCACTGGATCACCTTTCCCTCAGTCTCTAATGTCTTCTGAACATACATAGCCATTGAACCTATGAACTCACAAGTCCTGCACAACACTGCATCAGCATTCCATTGTTAAAAGAGGAGGAAATCACATGGCATCACGCCTCTTTGAGAAACTATGATCATTTAGCGGTAACTAAAGGAAGGAGTATCAGTTTCTTTAGTGGTGTAGCCATTGATACTTTTCACATGCTCCAGCGAATAAGCCCAGCCCCTACAGAAATGTTCATATTTATTTCTAAACATTTTTAGCAGTCAACTTCATTTCCAGCTTCTTTCTGGTTGTGATGGAATTACATTAGCTTGTTTTATTTATGCCCATTTTTTTCAATACTTCTTTTTCCTGTGTGTATGAGTGTTTTGTCAGAAACACTCATGTAAATGTATGCACAATGTGAATGCCTGGTGCCCGTGGAGGCCAGACTAGGGCATCAGACCTACTAGAACTGGAGTTACACATGGTTCTGAGGTTCTGTGTGAGTGCTGGGAGCAGAACCTGGGTTTTATAAAAGAACAGCAAGTGCTCTCAACCAAAAAGTTATATCTCCCACCCCAATTCTGGATAAAATTAATATTTAAGAATAGTAAATTAATATTTAAGAAAGTATAATCTAATGAGTTTTGTGTTCTTATATTTAATGGAAATTTTATTTTCTAAAAATGTTTTTAAAATGGGTTTCTGAATCTATGGTTAACTAAGAAAATGAGTTTTTACTTTACAAATGTTATAATTACATGTGCTTCATCTCTTCATCTTAATTTTCTCCGGTGGCTTTAATATGTGTTTATATTTTCAAGAAAATTCCGAAGCTACTTTTATAATAACTTTTTTAGGTTATGTTATTTTTATGGTTTGATTACTATTGAATTTATTGTATTTTTTTCTGAGTGATATAAGTACATTATATATTTGCTACCCATTTGATAAATATCTTTTATGTAGTCAATAATATAATCTTATAACCATTTACTTCTGAATATTTTTAGTATTGGTCAAGTAATTGATGTTTTAAAAATAAATTATTCCTTTATTCTTTAATGCTAACTGCCCACTCAGGTTTTAAAATCTAAATTTAATTAGAGTAACTTGAAATAGACAAATTGTTTCAAAAACATATTTAACTACTCTAAAATTCCTGGGCATTGTGGTTCACAACTTGTAATACTAGCACTTTGGAGGCTGAGGCACACAGGATGCATGAGTTTGAGGCCAGCTTGGACTATCTAATGTAATCCTGACTCATATCAAAGCACTAATTATATTCAGTGGTTATGTTTGTATGTACATATACACTTATATACATACATACATACATACATATATACATATATACATACATATATTTATTTCATGGACATGGAGTTAGAAGGGAGTAGAAGGGATTGTAGAGAGTTTTAAGGAGGGGCATGGTGAACATGATGAAGATCCATTATATACATGAATGAAATATTTGAAGAATAAAAAGTGAATAACCATTCAAATTAATTTTAAATTTACTAAAATCTCCCCGATTCTCACTTTCACTCTCTCCCCAAACTCCAATTTTGTTCCTTATCATATACCTTGTTTATTCTGTTCCCCCTGTCACACCCCTTTGTTTACAGTTTTTCCCTGGGCTTGTCTAAATTTAAGAAAGCTAGATTTTATTCTCGTTAGTTCCCTGTATGTTTTAAATGCTTTATCATGTTTTTCTCTTACCATGACTTTCCTCCTACTTCCATTAGATTTATTTGTCACATGGAGTTTTCACATTGAACACCAACTTGCAAATATACATGCAATCTTCTAATTTATATGCCAGCTCATTTGGAAAACAATATGACAGGACAGAAAGCCAAGATTTTCCTATAAATTTAACTCTGAGTTCCATTTGTCTTAGAAGCTTTTAGCTCATTTACAGGGCTTTCTGATTCTTATTATGATCTCTTCTTTGACCCACAAGTGACATAGCTTTCTATTTTCAGACACTATCATTTTTTAATATTTGTATTGATTTCTAACATGGTGACATAATGATCTGATAACAAATTTAAATGATGTCATTTTTTGATATTTGTTGGTCTCTAATGCTGACCTAGCTCAGAATTAGGGTTTTTTTTTTTAATAAATGTCTATGAATAAAACATGTATTTTTGAGTTAATGTTCCCAATTTTCGTATGTAGCTATCTAATTAAAATTTAAAATAACTTTAAAACCATCATTTTTTAAATTCTTTGAGAATTTTGTACAATGTATTTCGCTCATGTCCATGCTTCCACCAAATCTTCTACTCACACAACTTCTTGTTTTTATTTTTGTCTCTTGTTTTTAACACCCTTCAAGCTCAATTTGTGCTGGTCAAATACTGCAAGAGGAAGCTTCTCTGATGAGGGTTGAGAATTATCCTAATCTGTGTCCAGCAATAAGTCTTGAGTAGTTATTTAAATACTGTGTTCATTTAGCAGAATAGTAATAGTGGATTCTTCCTTAGAGCCCATGATCTATGAAGGCACGGGATTTGCTTCCATAAAAGTGCCATGGATGGGTTCCAGGGTGTGGAGCTGGCTTTAGAGTTAATCAGAAAATGGTTGGTAGCTCCAATAGTATTCATGCTATTATTGAATTAGTAGGCATATCTTTCCAGGACTGTCATTATTCCAGCTAATAAGTTTCAAAGATAGATAAGATATAATTTTTATTTAATATCTGATGCTATATAACTTAGAATTCTTCCATACATAATCATTAATTAATTAACTAGTTAATCAACTAATTGCATTCTTTCACCTATGACACACAACAGAGACAGAGGTCTATGATTTTGTTATGATTCTTTTGTTTCTATCTGCTTACTCTTATTTTCTCTATTTTTTATTCCTGTTGATTTACACTGCTTATTTAAATATGTGGGTCATATTTCTTCATTTCTTTCTAATGACACATGGGTGGGACTTTGATGGTTGAGGAGCTTCAGCTGATAACAGTAAATTTGCAGCATGCTGGGTTTTGTTATTCGCCAATTTTACTCTTTCTTTTTATTTTTTTTAATAAATCTTTTTTTTTTGGTTTTTTTCGAGACAGGGTTTCTCTGTGTAGCCCTGGCTGTCCTGGAACTCACTCTGTAGACCAGGCTGGCCTCGAACTCAGAAATCCACCTGCCTCTGCCTCCCAGAGTGCTGGGATTACAGGCGTGCGCCACCAACGTCCGGCTACTCTTTCTTAAAAGAATAATTCAGATCCTTTTATGCAAATGTATTTACTAATGGAAGTCAATGCTCGTTTAAATTATAAGGCCATTAGAGAAGATTTTACTTGACCTTTGGATACATTACTTTGAAAACAATTTGGAATAAAGTTTGATGAACAGAGCAATTCTCTAATATTTCCTTTATATATTCCCAGATAATCTTTGTCTAGTAATGAAATCATGCTCCCCCAGAACAAACCCCTCAAAGTCCACATTGCTAATCACGTTACACTAGATGGTTTATTTCAAGTCCCTCTTTGCACTGAAGACATGCCCAACTCTTGGGATAAGGTTATAATTATTTACCCTTCTTAAATTCTTTTCTGTCTTATTTTCAGTTGAACAAGATCTTCCTTATATCTGAAAAATTATTAATCACTCAGTTCTTCTCTGGTTTTCTGTTTGTATAGTTTTGACTAGGTAACTTTTTATCCTCTAAATAGAACAATAAAGTGAAAAGTGTAGAATGGGAGATGGTATATTACAGACACTCAGATATTTGGTGAGTTACACTTAATTACATTCAGATTCTAAAATAGAAGATCTTTGTTCTTAAGTGTGAATAAATTCCTTACAGTGGACTTCCTGGAATATAGACCCTAAACTTTTGTCAAATTTTGTGAGTTAAATTGGATTAATACAAAACTGTTCTTCACACAAGTGGAAACAGTTGCTAATAATGAATAGAATTACTGGTCAAAGAGAAATTGATGCCACCTGTTCCAAGTTACCCTTCTGCCTTCTTCTTTGCCTTTTTTTCTAGGTTTTGGAAACTCCCCTGTGTCTCTGCTTTCTCTACCAGTAAGCCTTCCCCAGAGACAGTCAATTCCGAGGGCAATTTTCCAAGACCATTTGCAAAATTGGCTGGGGCTTCAGCTGTAACAAGAAAGGGCATGTATTCTGGGATCTCAAAATGGAGTTTGAAAGAGACATTGCTGAAGTGCTTTCATAAATAGATCCTATATGCACTGGTCTTATTTCTTCACATATAAATGTTAAAACTAATATGTTCAGCTGAAAAAAATATAAGTCTGTATGTGTGTATATGTACACTCTGAGCTGAGTGTTGTTTGCATGAGTTTCTGCAGATATTTTGACACTTTTATGTATAAGCTATGTTTACATTTAGTGGCATATTCTCACAGACACATCTGTTGAAACAGTTATTCATATTCTATTGCCAGATCACGTGCCCAAGCCAAACTCCCCTGCATTCTATAACCTTGCAGTGCAACTGAATTTTTAACTGTACAATTAAAACATTCAGAAGTGTTATTCTGTATATGCATACATTAAGCTTAACATTAATATGTAGTTAATGTCTCAATAATTTTTAAAGAGTCTCTTTTTATATATATGTACACGTGGCTCAGTCCACATGATATATATGTGTCTGCCTGCATTTATGTATACCACACACCCACCTCATTTCTATAGACATGAAGAGGGCTTCTGAGGCTCTGCAACTAGAACTCCAGCCAGTTGTCATGTATGTGTTGGGAACATGGTTGTCTTAGTCAGGGTTTCTATTCCTGCACAAACATCATGACCAAGAGGAAAGTTGGGGAGGAAAGGGTTTATTCAGCGTACACTTCCACACAGCTGTTCATCACCAAAGGAAGTCAGGACTGGAACTCAAGCAGGTTAGAAAACAGGATCTGATGCAGGGGCAATGGAGGGATGTTTCTTACTGGCTTGCTTCCCCTTGCTTGCTCAGTCTGCTTTCTTATAGAACCCAAGAATAACAGCCCAGGGATGGCACCACCCACAAGGGGCCCTCCCTCCTTGATCACTAATTGAGAAAATGCCCCACAGCTGGATCTCGTGGAGGCATTTCCCCAACTGAAGCTCCTTTTCCTATGATAACTCCAGCCTGTGTCAAGTTGACACACAAAACCAGCCAGTACAATGGTCCTCTGCAAAAGCAGCAAGTTCTTTTCACTTGTGAACCATCTCTCCTATCGCTGTGATAAAAAACAAACACAGCTTTTTGACAAGGCTTGTTTACTTTATTTGAAATGTCGAAAAATAAGCCTGGTTAGTCCGAGTCTCAATAAACATTATCTGCATTCTAAGACTTTAAGGGTTATGCTTAGACTTGAGTTGAACTAATTTTAAGGGGTGACCATGCCTTGTTCAGTTCAGAGTGAGACATGTAGAATTAGAGAGAGAGAGAGAGAGAGAGAGAGAGAGAGAGAGAGAGAGAGAGAGAGAGAGAGAAGACTCATCTGTCTGGGATAAGAGTGGCATATGGTCATTCTCTTCTGAGTAACAAAAGAATAGATACTTCTTTCCTGATGTGTCTGTGCATTGGCCTTCCTTCTGCATCCATGAAGAATTCATTCTGGCTGTCCTAGACAGAAATAGTGAACATTTGACACTTAACAGTATTTCTCAATCTTGACTTTATACCATATGCCTTCCACCTAGGGTATCACTGTTACCTTGACCTTTATGTGATATCAGTTTCTTTCCTAGCACAATTCTTCTAATAGCTATCTTTGGATTTAATGTATTAGAATTAATGAGTTGCTTATGTTCCCAAACAAATTTACTATCATGTTACATGACCACTTTTGTCTTAAGAGTTTTAAATAATAATAAGCAAAGTAAGAGATTGACAAATAATTTCTCTTTGGGTGAGCCAGAGACTCTGAAGACCATGGATCAACAGTCTGATCATAAGTCAATAATTATGGTCATAACAAGGACCCCAGAAGTTGAGCCTATGTTAGTTCACAGATCTGAAGACATTTTGGGGAGGGGTAGGGTAGGGGAAAGGATTCCATTGTATAACCCTAGCTGGCCTATAAATCACTATGAAGTTCAGGCTAGCCTCAAACACAGAGAGATTCCCTTGCCTTTGGTCCTGAGCACTGGGTTAAAGGCTGAATGCCCCAACCTGCCCCACCCCGCAATATGTCCTACAACTGCAGACTAGATTTTTAAAAAGCCTGAAGGCATGGATTTGGGGAACTGGAACAGCTCCATCTACGCATGTACTTCTGAGCTTTTCCTGAATAAAGACTTAAAAAGGAATAAAAAAAACAGGAACCAAATTCATGTTTAGCAAAAGCTGGGCAAATGTTTGAGAACATCCCCTCCCTTAAATTGCACAGTATCTCTGCGAAAAGTTTCTGTATTCCGTGCTACATAAATAGCACGTAGCATAAGTAGCACCCCTGCTTCTCCCCCCTGCCAAATCCTACCTAGGCACCTGTCCCTTCAATTTCACTCAGCAACCGGCCAAGCCGGAAAGCATGCGTGATGTGGCAGGGTTTGTGAGGAACACAGTGTGACTGGCCTTGTAAGGAACAATATGTGATTAGGCCTGTCAGGAGCATCCTGTGGCAGGGCCTGTGAGGGTTATGCTGTGGCAGGGCCGGTGAAGGATATGCTGTAGGATCTACTTTCCAAATACAGGGACGAAATGGTTTCTTAAGTCTTTGTGTATTGGAACATGATAGTTTCACCACGTACTGGAAAACATGGCTTCAAAAGGCTAATGTCAATTTTTTCCCAGGGGAAGGGAAAAGTACCAGTCAAGAGTCCCTTGAGGAGCAGAATTACTGCATTTATTCCAATCTCCGAGATCGAGCATGAGTAAGAGGGAAGTAGTGTAAACCTCTCTGTCCTCTAAGAGTGACGGTGAGGAGTCTAAGCCAGGGAACTGTTAGCACTGTCATGATTGGCAAGAGCTCTGGCTGAGGAGTATCGGATCAAGATCTAGAAGGTATGTACCAGTTGGAATATCAGTAACCCCAGTTCTAAAAGGTTGGCTGCAAAAGATGCTATGATAGTAAATAGAGTGCATATAGAAAGAGTTGGAAATGTAGCGAATCCTGAGTTTACAAAAAAACCCACTTTGTTGTTCTACTAAAGCAAGTCACATGGAGCTTTGCTATGTTTTCAGCTTTTCTTTTACATAGTTGAGGCCATCCATTTCTGTCACATGGTAAAATGCTTTAAAAGAAATCACATCTTGGTCACTGCAGACAGCTGGCAGCTGGGGTCAGGTGCGTGGACAGAGTCCTAGTCTAACATCGACTACCCCATCAGGCTCTTGCCTGCACCCAGAGCCAGAGCAGCTTGGTGGGAGGTCTGTGCACTGACAGCTCAGTGGCTGTTGCCAACCACTGGGGGCCAGCTCGCTCAGCTTGCAGTGGAGGCCCCCATCTTGCCTCAGGTCACTGCAGACAACTGGCAGCTGGGGCCAGGTGTGTGGACAGAGTCCTAGTCCAACATCGACTACTCCGTCAGGCTCTTGCCTGTACCCAGAGTCAGATCAGCTCAGCGGGCAGTCTCTGCGCTGACCTGCATGGGCACCAACTTGCTCGGGGGTCTGTGCCTGGAGTACAGCAGAAGCCAACATCTTGCCTTGGGGTACCACAGACAGCTAACCAGACAGAGTCCTGTGGACTAAGAGCGCCACCATCTAGGCTCCAGCAGTCCAACCAGGGGAGCTTTGATCCTACAGGGAATCCCGCAGTTAGACAGAGCCCCAAGACCCGCCACCATCTTGGAGCTGGTGGCCTGACCAGGTAATCATAGAGAACCAACAGAGGAGGCCAGGTCACCATAAAGATCTAACAGATGAGCCCAGGTCGGTAGAAAAAAAGATCTGATTCTTAAGAGCTAGCAACTAGGTAGGCCAGGAGGAGACAGCAGGAGGCCAATTGCGTGTCCAGCAGCAAGGGCGGGGGGGAATGCGGGGAGAGATTGGGTCTGGCCCAGCAGAGCTGAGGAGGTAATTCAGAGGCCAATAACAGAACCCTTCCAGACTCCACCTCGGGAGCACGGATGCCGTCTACTACAGCAGAGCCAAATACCAGGCCCACAGGAACTTCAAACACCAACCAGTAACAACAAGATCAACTAACTCCAGAGATAAACAGATGGCAAAAGGCAAATGTAGGAACATTATTAACAGAAATCAAGGCAATATGGCAGCATCTGAACCCAATTCGATAACCACAGCAAGTCCTGGATACCCTAACACACCAGAAAAACAAGAGTTGAATTTAAAATCACTGGCCATGATGCTGCTAGAGGAACACAAAAAAGACATAAACAAATCTCTTAAAGAATTGCAGGGGAACATGAATAGGAGAGAATCCCTTACAATGCAAACACAAAAATCACTTAAAGAATTCCAGGAGAGTATGGATCAACAAACAGAAGCAAATAAAGAGGAAATGAAAAAAACACTTAAGGAAATGCAGGAGAAATTGAGTCAACAGGCAGAAGTCATGAAAGAGGAAACACAAAAATCTCTTAAAGAATTGCAAGAAAACACAAACAAACAAGTGAAGAAACTGAGCAAAACCATCTAGGATCTAAATACAGAGGTAGAAACAACTAAGAAATCACAAAGGGAGACAACTTTGGAGATAGAAAACCTTGGGAAGAAATAAGGGGTCATAGATGCAAATATCAACAACAGAATATAAGAGATAGAAGTAAGAATCTCAGGTGCTGAAGATACCATAGAAACCATTGACTCCACAGTAAAAGAAAATGCAAAATGCAAAAGGCTTGTAACCCAAAACATCCAGGAAATTCAGGACACAATGAGAAGACCAAACCTAAGGAGTATCGGGATAGATGAGAGTCAAGATCTACAATTTAAAGGGCCAGCAAATGTCTTCAACAAAATTATGGAAGAAAAACTTCCCTAACCTAAAGAGAGAGATGCCTCCTATCGGATCACCATGGAGTAAGAGTGGTCTTCAATAGCAACAAAAACAACAGAAAATCCACATATACATGGAGGCTGAACAATATTCTACTCAATGATACCTTAGCCAAGAAAGAAATAAAGAAAGAAATCAAAGACTTTTTAGAATTTAATGAAAATGAAGGCACAACTTACCCAAATCTATGGGACACAATGAAAGCAGTACTAAGAGGAAAACTCATAGCCCTGAGTGCCTCCAAAAAGAAACAGAAGAGAGCATATACTAGCAACTTAATGGCACACCTGAAAGCTCTGGAACAAAAAGAAGCTATTTCACCCAGGAGGGGTAGAAGACAGGAAATCATCAAACTCAGGGCTGAAATCAATCAAGTTGAAACAGAGAGAACCATATAAAGAATCAACAAAGCCAGGAGCTGGTTCTTTGAGAAAATCAACAAGATAGATAAACCCTTAGTCAGACTTACCAAAGGGCACAGAGACAGTATTTAAATTAACAAAATTAGAAGTGAAATGGGAGATATAACAACAGAAACTGAGGAAATTCAAAAAATCATAAGATCCTACTACAAAATCCTATATTCAACACAACTGGAGAATCTGGAGGAAATGGACAATTTCCTTAACAGATACCAAATACCAAAATTAAACCAGGATCAAATGGATCATCTAAACAGTCCCATAACCCCCAAAGAAATAGAAGGGGTCATAGAAAGTCTTCCAACCAAAAAAAAAAAAAAAAACAAAAACAAAAACAAAAAACAAAACAAAACAAAAAAAAACCAAAAAAACAAAAACAAAAACAAAAAACCACAGGACCAGATGGTTTTAGTGCAGAATTCTATCAGACCTTCAAAGAAGACCTAATACCAATACTCTTCAAACTATTCCACAAAATAGACACAGAAGGAACACTACCCAACTCATTCTATGAAGCCACAATTACCCTGATACCAAAACCACACAAAGATCCAGCTAAGAAAGAGTACTTCAGACCAATTTCCCTTATTAACATCGATGCAAAATACTCAATAAAATTCTTGCCAACTGAATCCAAGAATACATCAAAACGATCATTTGCCATGATCAAGTTGGCTTCATCCCCAGGATGCAGGGATGGTTCAATATACGGAAATCCATCAATGTAATCCACTACATAAACAAACTCAAAGAAAAAAAACCACATGGTCATCTCATTGTATGCTGAAAAAGCATTTGACAAAATTCAGCATCCTTTCATGCTAAAAGTCTTAAAATGAACAGGAATTCAAGGTCCATAGCTAAACATAGTAAAAGCAATTTACAGCAGACCGGTAGCCAATATCAAAGTAAATGGAGAGAAACTTGAAGCAATCCAACTAAAATCAGGGACTAGACAAGGCTGCCCCCTCTCACCATATCTCTTCAATATAGTGCTTGAGGTACTAGCTAGAGCAATTCGACAACATAAGGAAGTCAAATGGATATAAATTGGAAAGGAAGAAGTCAAACTATCATTATTTGCAGATGATATGATAGTATACTTAAGTGACCCTAAAAACTCCACCAGAGAACTCCTACAGCTGATAAACAACTTCAGCAAAGTGGCTGGTTATAAAATCAACTCAAGCAAATCAGTAGCCTTCCTATACTCAAAGGATAAGCAGGCTGAGAAAGAAATTAGGAAAATGACGCCCTTTACAATTGCCACAAACAATATCTTGGTGCAACTCTAACCAAACAAGTGAAAGATTTGTATGACAAAAACTTCAGGTCTCTGAAGAAGGAAATGGAAGAAGACCTCAGAAAATGGGAAAATCTTCCATGCTCGTGGGTTGGCAGGATTAACATAGTTAAAATGGCAATCTTGCCAAAAGCAATATACAGATTCAATGCAATCCCCATCAAAATCCCAACTCAGTTCTTCATAGAGTTAGAAAGAGCAATTCTCAAATTCATCTGGAATAACAAAAAACCCAGGATAGCTAAAATTATCATCAACAGCAAAAGAACTTCTGGGGGAATCAGTATCCTGGACCTCAAGCAATACTACAGAGCAGTAGTGTTAAAAACTGCATGGTATTGGTACAGTGACAGGGAGGTGGATCAATGGAATAGAATTGAAGACCGAGAATTGTACCCACACATCTATGGCCAATTGATCTTTGTCAAAGGAGCTGAAAACATCCAGTGGATAAGATAGCCTTTTCAACAAATCATTCTGGCTCAACTGGAGGTCAACATGCCAAAGAATGAGGATTGATCCACTCTTATCTCCTTGTACTAAGCTCAACTCCAAGTGGATCAAGGACCTCCACGTAAAACCAGACACATTAAAACTAATAGAAACTGGGGAAGACCCTTGAGGACATTGGCTCAGGGGGAAAGTTCCTGAACAGAACACTAATAGCTTATGCTCTAAGATCAAGAATAGACAAATGGGACCTCATAAAATTACAGTTTCTCTAAGGCAAAAGACACTGTCAAAAGGACAAATCGGCAACCAACAAGTTGGGAAAAGATCTTCACCAACCCTACATCTGACAGAGGGCTAATATATACAAAGAACTCAAGAAGTTAGACCCAAGAATACCAAATAACCCTATCAAAAATGGGGTACAGAGCTAAACAAAGACTTTTCACCTGAAGAACTTCGGATGGCTGAGAAGCACCTTAAGAAATGTTCAACATCATTAGTCACTAGAGAAATGCAAAACAAAACAACCCTGAGATTTCACCCCACACCAGTCAGAATGGCTAAGATTAAAAACTCAGGAAACAGCAGGTGTTTGGGAGGATGTGGAGAAAGAGGAACACTCCTCCACTGCTGGTGGGACTGCAACTGGTACAACCACTCTGGAAATCAGTCTGGTGGTTCCTCAGAAAACTGGACACAATACTTCCGGACGATCCAGCCATATCACTCCTGCACATATACCCAGAAAATTCCCCAGCATGCAATAAGGATACATGCTCCACTATGTTCATAGCAGCCTTATTTATAATAGCCAGAAGCTGGAAAGAACCAGATGTCCCTCAATGGAGGAATGGATACAAAAAATGTGGTATATATACACAATGGAGTACTATTCAGCCATTAGAAAAAATGAATTCATGAAATTCTTAGACAAACGGGTGGATCTGGAGAACATCATACTATGTGAGCTAACCCAGTCTCAAAAGAATACCCATGGTATGTACTCACTGATAAGTGGATATTAGCCTAGAATCTTCGGACACCAAAGACACAATCCACATACCAAATGATGTCCGTCAAGAAGGAAGGAGTGGATCCTGGTTCTGGAAAGGCTCAAAGTATCAGAGTAGGGGAATACCAGAACAGGGAAGTGGGAATGGGTGGATGGGGGAAGAAGGGGAGGGAAAAGGGCATGTGGGACCTTTGGGAGGCAGGGAACCAGAAAAAAAGGGAAATGAAATTTAAATAAAGAATATATCCAATAGAAAAAAATCACATCTTATAATAACCTTAACACTCCCATCATGGGAAAGGAAGGCAGCAGGCAGGATCCTTCATTGACACTCTCTGTCTCTGTCTATATATATATATATATATATATATATATATATATATATAGATAGATAGATAGATAGATATAGATATAGATATAGATATAGATATAGATATAGATATTATGAGAGATATTCCAATATTCCTTCTTTCTATTTCCCAATACTTCTAAGATTTAAATGAATTCATTTTATGTTTCCCTTATCCAGTGCTCCTGAACCAGAATTACTGGAAAACTTTAAAAGAATAGCTAAAAATCTATTAATTTGAGTGACATTGAATCAGTGCCACTGTAGAGTCTCCATTCTCAGTTATCCTTTAGGGTAGCTCTCTTTCTTTCCCTCCCTATCAGGCTGGTGATGCAGTCCCTTCCTGTAACCTGTCCTGAGTCACCTCATGGGGGGTTTCCTTGTGCTCTGCTCAGTAGAATCTACCTACTAGGACTACAGTGTGGGTTTCACTTAAGTGTGATCTGTTGGTATCCATGTTGAAAAATAATAATGAAAGAACAAATATGGTTATGTTTGGTCTGTGCTGAAAGTATGCATTAGAGTACAATGCTCTGCCTGTACCCTGCTTACAAACAGAGGGACTTGACACCTTCTCTCCCATTGAGGCCAGATAAGGTCATCCAGGTAGGGGAACAGCCCTACATGCAGGCAAAAGGCTCGGGGATAGCCCCTGCTTCACTTGTTGGGGGACCTGCATGAAGACTAAGCTGTACTTCTGATACCTATGTGCAGGGGGCCTAGGTACAACACATGCTCACTGATGTGCCTGGAAGGTGAGTACCCAGGAAAGCACAAGGGTACCCCCTTCCTAGAGGATATGGGGAAGAAGGAATGGACAGAAGATCTATATGGTGGTACTGAGAGGAGATGGAGGCTAATATTAGGATATAGAGTTAAGAAATAATTAATCATAAAAAGGAAGTGCCCCCAAACAAAACAAAACAAACAAATAAACAAACTAAACAGACTTACTTGTCCCAGGAACTTCACAATCAGCATTTTCATCCTGGGCCAATCACACAGCTCTATTCCCATCTTAGGACCCTCTGGCATAAATGTGTTGAGCTGAGAACCTGAACGAAAGAGACAGGACTACAAATACGTCTGAGCCACTGGTTTGCTGGGACTGACCCTTGGAAAACTGTGAGGGCAAAGATGCTGGGGCCCTGAGACCACATTTAAGGAATGACCCAATGTCAGCAATCCTCCAGACATTGGTGCCAGCATCCTGGCAATATTCACATTGAGGAATGGGTTGATAGTATGGGGAAAACTTGGGTTTCTGTAGAGTCGTAGGCAAAATACCAATCACTTAAAGCAGGGCTTCAAATTCTACAAGAACAAAAAATTTGCCTGGAAAACAGAAACTGAGGTAATTCTTCAGGTGCTACTAGCACGGTAGACTGTTGGCTCATAGAATGATTTTAACAGATTGGAGGAAGATATAATTCTGACCCAAGAAGTCTTTATTAGACTATTCCATCTAGCACAAGACAAAATTGGGCCAGCTCTATATGAAGAGACATCATGTATTGGCTGGTTTTGGTGTGTTAACTTGACACAGGCTGGAGTTATCACAGAGAAAGAAGCTTCAGTTGGGGAAGTGCCTCCATGAGATCCAGCTGTGGGGCATTTTCTCAATTAGTGATCAAGCAGGGAGGGACCCTTGTGGGTGATACCATCTCTGGGCTGGAATTCTTGGATTCTATAAGAGAGCAGGCTGAGCAAGCCAGGGGAAGCAAGCCAGTAAGAAACATCCCTCGATGGACTCTGCATCAGTTCCTGATTTCTGACTTGTTTGAGTTCCAGTTCTGACTTGCTTTGGTGATGAACCACAGTGTTGAAGTGTAAGCTGAATAAACCCTTTCCCCCCAACTTTCTTCTTGGTCATGATGTTTGTGTAGGAATAGAAACCCTGACTAAGACATACCAATATATTTTCTTAGAATAGTTGTTAGCCTTGTATTGTATTGGCTCCAGAATTTCCACACCAATCATACCCCAACACTTGCTTTCTACAGAATCTTGAAGAATACATGCAAATATCCTCAAAGCATATAACCCAGTAGTTCCTATGTTCAACTAGTCATGTTAGTTCCTACTGGTTTAGCTCTCTATTCAAATAGAATCTTTCATTGAACTGCTGAGATTTCTATAGTCAAGTTTATTTGAGTATTTATTTTCTTCCAGAAAAATAAGGAGTATGCCTTAGAGGGGGATAAGGTGAATGATTTTCCTTTGCACACTCTTTCTTTAGCCCCACACCCCCGAAACTTACAGTTTCACCTTGTACAATGGTCATAAGTCAAAGAGTCCCAAACCACCATGAAAAAGATCGTTCATTCCCTATCAACCTCAGATTCTATTGACACTCAGATCCTCAGACTCATCCCCGAATCACTACCTTTGAACTGAGGACTTTTTAGACAACCTGGAGGTTTCCTGGGGTTTTTCATCCCTTTTTTAAAAATATCGATTTTGTAATTTTAAACTAGGTTCGTGTCTGTGATCTTTGCTTGGCATTTGTAAAAAAAGAAAAATCTTTTATTTCCCACAAGTTTGACAGCAGCTCAGCATTGGAGAAACAAAGGGATCAGGGCAGAAGGCCTGAAGGAAAGTTAGCCTGAAGTTTGTATCAGAAGAGAAGGGGCAAATATGTACAAAGTGTTACAGAAGCCAGACAGAATTTGGCTGACTCTGGTTTATACAATGTTTAACACTATCTGATACTACACACAAAAATAAAAGTAAGTGATATGCAGGGCTAGGATGGGAGCTCAATTTATAGAGTGCTAGCCCTTCATGGGTGTAGTTGTACATGCCTGTGATCCCAGAACCTGGGAGGTAGAGGCAGGAGGATCCTAAGTTCAGAATCATCCTCAGTTATATGGTGAGTTTGAAGCCAGCCTGATCTACATGATACCATGTCTCAAAGATGCTATAGGAATATGTCATAGCAGCAGTCTAAATTGCATTTATGTTTGACTTTGAAGTATATTATTACATGAAAATCTGAATATGTTAATGAGTCTAAAATATAGTTTATAATTAAGAAAGCCACAGCAGAATACTGTTGTCCTTTTAAAACCTTTATTCCTGCCTCTTATCCAAGCAAAGCCAACTAATGCAAGTGACCAAATCATGCTAAGGATTAATGTGAGGGAAAATATGACTCTTCCAATTCCTAATCCCTGTCATTGTCTCTATAGCACTCATGGCTGATGCCATATTTCCTAGCACTGACTTTTCCTACCAAAACAGACTCAGATGTGGCAGTGAGATCAGACTTTTCCCCAAGCCCCAAAGGCAGACTGTAAGCACTGAAAACACAGTGTTCATTGACAGTCTTCCATCAATGACAAGTGGGAAGTATTGGAAAAGTTGTCACCTCTAATGAATATCATGAACACCACCCATATGTTCCACCATGACTGTATAGTCTCACTTCTCTTCCTTCCCTGTCCCTCACTGTACTTCCTGGGATCATGTCCCCAAAAGAGCTATGACATTCATAACCTTCGCTCAGTGTCTATTCTGCAAGACTCTATCTAAGGCTTCACCTATCTTGGCTTTTTGGTGGCCTCAAAGAAGACTCAAAGGCTATGGATATACATGAAGGTGATGTATCCTCCTAAGATCTAAATAGTTCTTCCTCGGAGCAGGAAGAAACATTGATGCAATATTAGAAGAATATACAATATGCAATACAGAAAAGGCAAGCATGATATTTATTGCTGATTAGAAGTCTTATATAGTATATTTAGCTATATGTACACAAAGGCACACATTATTTATCCTTAATTCATTTGTGTTGATGATTTCAAAACATGAGATTAAATACAATGATTAAATCAAAGAGTTTGGACAAATGGAAGCTAGATGTAAGCCACTGAGGGGTTGGGTCTTGAATCATCTTCAGAACTGTTTATCTTAAAGAGTTTGACAATTGCAAGAGGTACTAGCTCTGAAAATTTGGCTCTAAGCCTCCCTGAGAATAAAACATAGAGGTAAATATGTTTTATTTAAAGCCTAGAAAACTCAAGGCATAGTTTTATAATCACATGCATTACATATGTGAATATATATATATATATATATATATATATATATATATAATCTCAGTCAGTTTATTATTTCTGGCTCAATTTTTGGTTTTCTTCAAAATATCTTCACTTTCATTTGCAACTTCCTTATTTAGGGTAAGTTTCTCCTCCCTTATCCACTGTGTAAACAAAGATTTCCCCAATTCAGTTTGTTTTGTTTGTTTCCATAGTTACCAAGATTGTACATATATGTAATCTCACCCCCGCACACACACAATCACAATGGCTTTTGGCCATGTTAAATTGGACATCTTGTGTCTAGTTTTTGTCCACTACAATTACAGAAAAAATGTTTTGGTAGATCATGGTCTCTCTAAATAAATAAAATTGGTTTAATTTTTCCTTTAACTGTGCCAGGCCTTAGGCTTAAGTAGTCATTAATAAAGCAGGTTTGGGGAAAATGTATCAATCATTAAAGTTAGTAAACTGTAGGGTAGATATATTCTAAAAGCTTATAATTGGAATCCTCTAAATTAATAAGTTATTTTTAGTTCAAATAACTCTATGCCCAAAGGACAAAACAAATATGAATTTCAATAACCAGTGAAGATAAGGTTCATAAATCTTCTGCACTTTTTCTGGAAATGAATATTTTTGTCAGATTTAATGTGTTTTTCTTTTGCTATTCCAATTCAAAATTCAAGATAAAACTTCTCAAAGTAATGTAAGATGTTCAAACTTTGTTGAGCATAGCGATGGATCACCTTACTGTTTAGATAAGATAGACGTTGTTAACAGATGCCTATGTCACACAAGGAAGGGTAAAGTGGCCTTCCGTGCAGTGGGATTTAATGATCAATAAGTTGAGGTGATCTTTTAAGACAGGGATGGGAGTCTTCAGCCAGATAGATGTCAGTTCTTAGAGTTAGTCTCAAGTTTCTAGAGCCCTTCCCTATTCCATCTCCCAAACATCACTCCATTGAAAAGTGTTAAAGTAATAATAAACTTGTTAAAATAATAAATAACTTAATAATAAAATAGTAATCACCCTTGTATGGGCAATGGATACACATGATATATCCCTAACCCACAATATTTGAGAAACCTTAATTACAATATTAATTATATTATATTATATTATATTATATTATATCATATCATATCATATCATATCATATCATATCATATCATATCATATCATATCATATTATATTATAATCATATGCAAAGTCTTCTTGGGTAGAGGGATAAGGGGTGTCTTCAGTAATTGTTTTCTACTTTCTAGCCTATTTCTTGTTTGTCTTATGCTATTACTTGACTTTTTCCTCTAAGGCTCTTGCTGGAATTTATTTAGCGCTGGGACAATATGAAAAGGTGAGACCTTTATGGGGATGGCTGGGGTCACAGGGACTCAGACCTCAAGACTGTACTGAAGCTGTCATCCAGAGAGAGGGTTTGTTTACTCTAGAGTGGGTTCTTGATTAAAGGGCCAGTTCAGTCTCCTCTTCTCTCTCTCTCTCTCTCTCTCTCTCTCTCTCTCTCTCTCTCTCTCTTTCTCTCACTTTTTCCTCTGCCATGGCGCCTTCTGCCACGTAGCACACTGCATACAGGCCCCAGGAGTTGCTGATTCTCTCACAGACCTGAGCTCCCCAGTCTCCAGAACAGTGCCTCTCAGCCCTCCTCGTGCTGTGACCCTTTAACACAATTTCTCACGTTGTGGTGACCCCTAATCATAAAATTATTTTTGTTGCTACTTCATAACTGTAATTTTTCTCCTGTTATGAATAGGAATGCAAGTATCTCATATGCAGAATATCTGATTTGCTTCACTGAAAGGGGTCCTGACCCTCAGGTTGAGATCCACTGCTCTAGAGTTAGGAACCAATAGACTGTAGCTGTTCATTATCAATTACCCAGGCAATAATTTTCTGTCTTAGCAACACAGTTGTGCAGTAAGTTATGATATCTAGAGAATAAATTGAGACAAATTCCTGAAAAAAAAAAACCCTGCAGAAATAATGCCAACATAGTTCAGGTGAGATTAAATTCCCAGATCTCGTTATATTGCTTAGAAATTATGCTGTTTGTAAAACGGTCTGTAGGAAAAGGGAAATAAGCATGGTTTTCAGAAGGAGGTGGCTTTTGTTAAATCAACTTTAATCCTTTAAAGTGTGTAATTCTCTAATTGCCCAGGCAGTATGTTTCTTGGCTGAGGCTAAGAAAATGGTGAGTGACAGTTTACCTACCAAATAAATTCCCAAAATCAGGAGATTTTGGAGAATGCAATCTTCTAAATGCAACAATGATGCAAAATTATTTATGTCAGCTACATGGCCCACTTTCCTCAAATGCCACATTTACAGAGAAATATGCCATTTTCTTTTTAATGAGAGTACAGAACTCTCCTCAACTGAAGGTTTTAGTCGTAACTAGAACAACTTATTTGGACTTCATTCCTGCTGCGTATAATTGGTCTTATTTAATTCCTCCAAAGAGCACGTTGTGATTTTTTTTCTTAAAAAGTGATACCGAAGGATTTCAGGGTTTGCTGTTTTCAAGAACTCAAACACCATGGGGATGATGTCTTTATTCTGTGCTGCATTTCACAGAGGCTCATTGATTAACTTGACGGCCAAAGTGCATGGACAGACCAGCACCCCTGTTCCCCAACAAGAGCACTCACTGATATCTAAGACTTCAAATTTTTCAGTTTCGTCAAGTAACAAAACCAGTGGAACTATGTAACTAGCTCTTCTTGCATTCATTCCCATTGTTTGCATGCAAGAGCAAGCAGGACACCAGGGGTGTAAGGCAAAGCATGGAGACAAGGCAGGGAGGCAGGGAGACTCTGAAGATTAGGTCTTTGAGATTCCCAAGCCTTCTTGAAATCCACAGTAATGTTCAGAGCTCCCATCACAGCAGCTGGATTCTGAGATATTGCTATGATGGGGGATAGCCCAGGGCCGACCACTTCTTATCTCAGACATGAATCAAGCAAGGTCTTCTCTTGTTTTATAGCAAATGAAAAACCTCTTACCAGCAATGATACATTACATGTGTCTGCCCTTCAATCTCTACCCTATTTGAATCTACCAGAAACCATAGCAAAACAGCTAACAAACCCTACAGGAAGAATTGAAGGAGGCAGCAGGTCTTTGTTTAAATTGTTGTTGCATACCTGAGAATACTTTATCACTTGGTAATCTTTAACAAAATACCAAAGCCCTGGATTCTACCTTGCTTATATTGTATTTTCATTCCTTTTAATCTAAGATTGTGTCCAGATGGCAGAAGTTTGAATACCTAGGTGGCTATAATAACAGCAGAAAAAAAATTGGTCCCTCCTAAATGAAACAGTCTTACAGGCACTAACACAGAAAGGGGAAGGCTGAAGGGATGGCCCCACAGTATATTCTGTTAACTGCTCCAGCATGATTCTGTTTCATTCATTTATAGGAGGGACTTGGATACTGCCAAGAAGAAAAATAAGAAAAAAAATGATGAAAAGAGTTTATAAAAATGATTTTAGAGAAAATGATACACAATGGTTTAAATTTGAATTACCATTAAACAGATTTTTATGATTTCCCAGATTATTAGGGCCCAACAACATCCAGGATGCTCACCAAAGCACCTAGAACATGCTTCATTTCCTCTTCAGAAAGTTGGAGGATAGCTATGAAATGAATTTAAGTGAATGGATGAAGTTATGAATAAAGTGGCATTTGAGTTGATCTGACAATTTGAAGACTCTTCGTGTTTACCAGGACTGTAGTGGGGGCTGCAGTGGGAGAGCCAGGAATGTTCGTTTCTTCCATTTGCTAGGATCATAGGTCATGGCGGCAGATGTGAACCAATTGATTAAAAAATCTGAAATAATAGAAAGAATGGAAACCTCGTCAACTTTGCCAAACTTAGTGATTGTCACAAACCAAGCAAAGTGGATGAAAACGCAATACGTACAGAAATACTTAGAAATTAAAGAGACGGAAGTTATATGTCAAAATTGCACAATGTAGTTGTGCTGGCTGGTTGTATGTCAACTTGACAGAGATGAAAGTCATTTTAGAGGAGAAAAACCTCAGTTAAGAAAATGCCTCCATCAGATCTGGCTAGAGTAAAGCATATAGAACATTTTCTTAACTGGTGATTGATATGTGGTGCCAGCCCATTGTATGTGGTGCTGTCCCCTGGACTGGTGGGACTGGGTTTCATAAGAAGGCAAGTTGAGCAAGCCATGAGGAACAATATAGTAAGGAGCATTCCCTGTCACCTCCGCATCCAGGTTCCTGCCCTGTTTGAGTTTCTGTCCCAAATTCCCAGTGATAAACTATGACGTGGAAGCATAAGCCAAATAAATCCTTTCCTTCCCAACATGCTTTTGGTCATGGTGTTTTATCACAGTAACAGTAACCCTAATTAACTCTCTAACCTAATTTTGTACCAGGATAGTGGTTTATTGATAAGACACACCTGACCATATTATTTGGGGGGAAATTATGGAAGGGCTTTAGAAGTTTAAGCTACAAGAAACATTGATTGTTAAGAGCTCCATGGAATACTCTTTTGGAGATTTGAGAATAAGAATATTGAGAACAAGGAAGATAATGGAGGCCAGGCTTGTGAAGTTTGAGGGAAATTTGGGAGACCTCCTAAAGACTCTGTTAGGGCCATTTGCTATTTTGAGTTAAGAATACATGGTTCTGATTAGCTCGGGATGAAGAATCATCTGTGATAAACAAGATACCAGACCCACTGAAGTAAAATCTTTGCTTTGCTGGGACAATTGATGCTGGCCAGCTGGAGCTGGGAAATCAGCAGAGGTTAAGAAGGGGAATGCTAGGGTGGTGAGGCAGGAATGGGTAGGTGGGTGGGGGAGCACCCTCATAGAAGCAGGGAGGAGTAGGGATGGGATAGGGGGTTTGTGAAGGGGATACCAGGAATGGGGATAACATTTGAAATGTAAAAGAATAAAATAACCAATAAAAAATGCAAAAAAAAAAAGAAAGAAAGAAGAGACTGACACTACTGAGGGGAAATGTTTTATAAAGTGTTTCCTCAGAGTCAGCACATAGTGTGTTTAGAGGTAACCTTGTGCTGCCAGTCAAACCTGGTCATTGGGGGAGTCTCTCAGGTGGTACTAGTTCTGAAGGCATGAAGGAGTCATAGAGAACAGCTGAGGCTTGGCACTGTGAGAGAGGCCAGAGGAGGTCATTGGTGAAGGTACAGCTGGAGTAGCAGAGAAAACCCTAGGATTGAAGGTTTCATGATTGATGTTTTGGACCATGGAAGAGAACCCTGAAGATTCTATTGGTGAAAGTGCATCTCCCTTGCAGTAGAAGACCTAGCATTTTGGGAATGTCTGTACCATAGGACAACCACCAAGAATAGCAGCAGCCATGGAGTAGATGGAACTCTCAGCGCCAACTAACCAGCATCAATTGGACCTTAATAATCTTAGAAACCTATAAATAAATTACTAACAGAAATGGAGGGATAGACACTAATAGGCCAGAAAAGCTGACCTGTAGCAACACCTGTAACCTCTGAACAAGGGAGGCTGACTCAGGAGGGAAGAAATGTCTAGGCTAGTCTGGGCTACATGCTAACAACCTTAAATTTAATTAATGCAGTAATAATCGAGTGTTTAAAGTAAATAAAACTATTTTTGGAAAGGTATTAGAACCATCTAATGACAATATTTGAGAAAAATTAGATAAATTTGGGAAAACAGAACTGATGAGAAGCAAGAGAGTAGAGTGAAGGCAGTGTGGGAGTCAGAGAGAGCACATTCACAAAATGCAATATATATGGGTACAAAAACTGGAAAAAGACTAATTAAAAATATTGAATCTATACAAAATTCCAGTAGTCCATCAAAGAGAACAGAAAGCCACTGTACCCACCCAGAAAGCATCTGGGTATTAATATTAAATTAGGAATTTTATGTATTTGGCATATAAATAATAACATATAATCTCTCTTTTACAAATAGATTAAGAAAGCAGAAGGTTAAGGAAAGCTTTCCTACTCTATTTTAAAATATAATAGAGTTGTAGTGTCATACCAAACGAAGCAATTTAAAAGTACCATTAACTGGACCAAGACCCTGTTGCTGACTAGGACATGGGTCCTTGGGAAAGAATCTACTACTGTTATTCTGCTAAGTCTGCTACATACATAGCTATCATCAAACTGCTTTCTAAAGACTTGTCTCCCCACCTGTGGATTAGTATGGCCCTCAGGCCTCATCAGAGTAGTTTTGTTTTGCAGTAGATTGTGCTTAATATTCAGACTTACCATTGGTCAAAGCACAGAGGCTAAAGACTGTGAGGAGTACTCAGCAACAAATGGCACATCTGTATCACACCTCTTCCCCAGGCTTAGGATCACTTAAGAGAAGATGCAGAAAGACTATCAATGCCAGAGATGGTAGATAAGTGCAGAAATGGAGCTAGCCATGCATAGCAAGCCTTTGCACATGTGAGCTCTCAATGCCTGTGGCTGCATGCACAAGACCAGCTTAGATCAAGCAAATCGAATTTCCAACATGGATATGGAAGTGGCTCTAAATTCTAGCATGTGTACATATATGAACGTGCATGCGTGCATGTGTGTGTGTGTGTGTGTGTGTGTGTGTGTGTGTGTATGTGTGCATGTATGAACATGCAGGTATGTGTAGCCTCAGGTAGGATGCTAGTCTACCCATGCTAGTATACCCAATCAGATTCATCGGCTAAAAACAAAACGGAGTACATGAGATCAGGACAGTGATGTGACAGGAGGAATTCAGGAGGGATTTTTCTCAAACACATCGTATGCATGTGTGGAATCCTCAGAAGATCAGAGCAAATGGGAACTCAATGAAAAGAAAGGAGACATTCAACCACTTCAAAATGCAAAATGAAAAAAAAATATGACCTAGGAAAAGAAACAGTACCTAAGTTGTATTTTAAACAAGCATTGTTTAAGTTGATTGCTTATTTCATGTGGGCACTTTTTAATACACAATGAAGAACTTAAAATACAAACTTTAACTGACTTAAAATTTAGAATCAAGCCAGGCAGAAAATAGAGAGAATTTTTCTTTCTTTCTTTCTTTCTTTCTTTCTTTCTTTCTTTCTTTCTTTCTTTCTTTCTTTCTTTCTTTCTCTTTTTTCTCTCTCTTTCTTTTTTCTTTCTTTCTTTTTCTTTCTTTCTCTCTCTTTTTTCTTTCTTTCTTTTTCTTTCTTTCTCTCTCTTTCTTTTTTCTTCTTTCTTTCTCTCTTTTTCTTCCTTTCTCTTTCTTTTCTTTCTCTTTCTTTCTTTTTCTTTCTTTCTCTTTCTTTTCTTCTTCTTCTCTCTCTTTCTTTTTCTTTCTTTCTCTTTCTTTTCTTCTTCTTCTTCTTCTTCTTTTCTCTCTCTCTCTCTCTCTCTCTCTCTCTCTCTCTCTCTCTTTCTTTCTTTTTCCCATGGTTGTAGTGGTGATGGTCAGAATGTGGATTTGGAAGTGGGAGCCTTAGGAATGAAACACTTGAAAACAGTCCCAATTCATGAGACAATAGCTAAATGACAATTGGCACATTAGAATAGGTACCACTGCTGTAGGGATGGAGAGGGAAAAGTAAGGCGAGATATAACTAGATAACTAGATTCCTGAGGCTGTAAGGGAAAGGACATTCACATCTGCTGTATTAGTCCAGCCATGTTGGAAAATGGCTTGCCCGACCCAGAAAAGTCAAATTCAATCCTTTAAGGCTGAGTTTTGATTTTAAGCAGATGCCTTTTAAGAAAAGATACAAATAAAATTCTGTAATTTAGGCTGGGGGTGGAAAGCGGAGAGTGATGGTAATGGGTAAAGGAACAAACTAGTAAAAATTCTCACCTGTGTTTACATCCACAGCTAAGAAATGTGATTTCAACAAGCTGAAAAATGCTCACCAAGGCACACAACAGATATGTCAATCAGCGAAACAGAATAGAGGACTCGGCAATCAGCCCACACAGCTACAGCCATCTATACGTCTATATGGCTCTTCCACGCAATGCCAAGAAAACAGGAAAGCCACTTACAGCAAAATACAACTTGTGCATTGCCTCTCACCCTGTTCAAGACAACACTTGACCAAAGACTTTAATGTAAAACTAGAAATTCTGAATGTCTTCAAGCAGAAAATGGAGAAAACCCTTGATCAGGGACAAGGATTTTCTAGATAAGACTCTTATCACTGAAGGAATAGTGCCCAAAGTTGGCAGATGAGATCTCACAAAATCCAAAAAGCATTCAGTCACATGAGTCTAGTCTAGAGAATGGGAGATAATCTCTCCTAACTCTACATCTGACTGGGAATTAATTTTGAAAATACACAAATGTGTGTGCTGCAGCCCCTGGTTGGGGCCAGACAAATGGTGAGGGAAGTGACAGAATACTCTGATAGAACGAGTGCCCGTGTCTGCTGGCATGCTGTGTGACACAAGATAGTGGACCCTAGCAAACTAGATTGGGCCGGCACAGGGGAGTGGCTGCTTCCCTGTCTTTACAGGGAAGTCTGCTCAGGTGCTGGCTGCGTGCCACCTCCTCATAGTGACAATGGAATAATTGACCACTCCAGTTCTCCTGTCTATTCCCCATTAGTCCAAAATCTCTATAAGATAGCTTGCTGCTACAATCCAGAACTTGATGCTAGTCTCTGGATCTGTTTCCTGTGGTTGGTGACTCTGCCTCCCTCACCCTTCTCTAGACTCTGGATCCCACACATAAAGAGCTCAAAAGCTAAAGAACAAGAAATGAAACAAATCAATAAGTGGACCAAGGAACAGCCATTTCTCCAAAGATTAAATGTGACTGGCCGATAAGCATGACAAAACTAGCTGTCTGAAAAATGCAAATTGAATGTATGCTTACATTATATCTCAGCCCAATCAAAATGCTAAGAGAACAAAGAGCAAATGCCTAGGATCAAAACCAAAGGAAACCCTTATGCACTGTTATTAGGGATGCAAACTAGTCTCTGACATAATAGAAATCATTATGGAGATTCCCCAGAAAAGCAGACATAGATCTACCATACTGGGGTAGCTGTGCTAGACTGATACTTACTTACCCAAAGGACTCTGATTCACACATCACAGATGTTCTCACATCAGCCCATACATCCATCATGTCTAACTTAGGGAACTAATGAAAATGGAATTGTTTTCAGCTGAACTTTGTAGGTACAAGAAGGGAACTGGTCATGATCATAATAAGCAAACTAAGCTAATTTCAGAAAGGCAAGTATCACATTTCTCTCATTCGCGATTCATAGATTTTCATGTGGACACAGAAAATCATTTATGTAAATATGACCTGAGAGTAGAAACACAACTGTCCAGGAAACAGGGGGTGAATAAGATGGATTAAAGAAAGGGGGTGTCATGTGATGAATAGAATCAAAACATTTACACTTGTTTGGAAATGTCCTTATGTGACTCAGTGTTGTGTCCAATGCATATAGAGCAATAATTTTCAATAAAGAAAATTAGCAAAATAGTCACCATTCATCATAATGTCATGGTGAATAGAAAACACAAAACGGCATCATTTATTATTCATAGTTAAGTTTCCCTTGAAAATATTCGATGGATTATGCATATATACAATATATTACATCTTTTGATGATTCATTTTGTCAAAGGGAGAAAGAAAAGAAAATGGAGCCAGCACACGGAAGATTTGTGAGAGACAGAGAAACAGATGTAGAGAGTGGTGGGTGGGAGAGAGAGGGAGATGGATGGAAGGAGGGAGAGACACACAGGAAGAGACAAATTGGTTTTGTTTGTGTGAAAGTGTGGAATGGTTACTGCATACTATCATTTCTGGGCGTTTTAATACTGTTCAGTTAATTCATAGTTTACTATAGCTTTAAAATTTTTTTCCAAAGACTGTAATTAAAAAGGATACTGCTATAGCATTTCACGTTTTTAAATGTCATTCAGAATACAGTTTTTAAAGACTGCATAATATTCTATAGTATTGATTTTTATAATGATTTAATAGCTCTTCTATTGTTATGCCTTTTAAATTTACCACTCCTATAAATAGTGATGTTGGGATGTTCTTGGAAATAAAAATTGTTTTCATCCACGTGGTAATTCTTATATACAGAATATTGTATGTAAAGTTGTTAGCATAATTTTATTTCCCATTATAGCATTTTATTGCATATATTTTTGCTTTGTATAGTTTGAAATTATGCTACTTGGCACATAAAATTTCATAACTATTATATCAACATTGTGAATTGTATTTATTTCTATAAAGCCAAGAATATTTTTCTCCCTATAACAACTCCATTGCTTTCAACTTAATTGCACCTGAATTTAGCATCAGGCTTGCTCTATAATCTCTTACAGAGAATGTCAGACTTGAAGGGAAGATAACTTCTAGATTATACAAATTACATCAACAATACAAAATGAATTTTCTAATTGATTTAATGAGCTGATATAATCAAGATTTAAACACCAACAGTTAAACCAACAAAACTTTGGCTCATGAAAAAGAAGTATCCTGTTAGGGTTTATCAAAAGGCGTATGTAAGGGAAAGAAGTCTAATATTTGCTAATAAACAATAACAAAAGGAATTACTAGTTTCACTA
This sequence comes from Apodemus agrarius, assembly GCA_964023405.1. Taxonomy (NCBI): domain Eukaryota; kingdom Metazoa; phylum Chordata; class Mammalia; order Rodentia; family Muridae; genus Apodemus; species Apodemus agrarius. Next base: position 19,807,852 of record OZ030008.1, read on the forward strand.
AAGTAGAGAAATGACTAATGTCACCAAATGTGCTTTTCTTATACTAATCACCGTCACACTCAAAGATGAAATGTGAGGTGTAGCCTCCTGTTAAGATAACACCACTAGATATCCAAACTATCTTCTAATTATTAGATTTCTTTTTGTCGTTTAAGTTGTGTTTTTAATTCTAATTACTGCAAAATAGAAACAGAGGTCCAAAGCATCACTCTTAATTGATGGCATTATTTTTATGCTTTTTTATTGGATATTTTCTTTATTTACATTTCAAATGTTATCCCCTTTCGCGGTTTCCCCTCCTTCTGGAAAACTCCTACCCCATCCTTGCTCACCCTGCTTCTATGAGGGTGTTCCTCCACCCACCTGACTGCCACCTCCCCACCCTCGATTCCCCTACACTGGGGCATCTATCAAACCTTCATAGGACCAAGGACCTCTCCTCTGATTGATGCTTGACAAGGCAATCCTCTGCTATGTATCCAGCTGGAGTTATGTGTATTCTTTGGTTGGTAGCTTAGACCCTGGGAGCTCTGGGGGAGGGGGGGTCTGGTTGGTTGATATTGTTGTTCTTTCTATGAGGTTGAAAAACTGTTCAGCTCCTTCAGTCCTTTCTCTAACTCCTCCATTGGGTATTCCATGCTCAATTCAGTGGTTGGCTGCAAGCATCTACATCTGTATTTGTAAGGCTCTGGCAGAGCCTCTCAGGAGACAGTCATATCAGGCTCCTTTCAACAAGCATTTCTTGGCATCCACAATAGTGTGGAGGTTTGTTGACTGTGTCTTGGATGAATCCCCAGGTGGGACAGTCTCTGAATGTCCTATCCTTCAGTCTCTGCTCTACACTTTATCTCCATATTTACTCCTGTGAGTATTTTGTTCCCCTTCTCAGAAGAACTGAAGCACCCATACTTTGGTCTTCCTTCTTCTTGAGCTTCATGTGGTCTGTGACTTGTATCTAGAGTATTCCTAGCTTCTGGGGTAATATCCACTTATCAGGGAGTACATACAATATGTGTTCTTTTATGATTGGGTTACCTCACTCAGAATGATATTTTCTAGTTCCATCAATTTGCCTAAAAATTTCATGAATTCATCATTTTTAATAGCTGAGTAGTACACCATTGTGTAAATATACCGTATTTTCCATATCCATTCCTTTCTTGAAAGAACTCTGGGTTCTTTCCAGCTTCTGACTACTATAAATAAGTGTGTGATGAACATAGTGGAGCAAGTATCCTTGTTACATATTGGAGCATCTTCTGGGTATATGCCCAGGAGAGGTATAGCTAGGTCCTCAGGTAATACTATGTCCAATTTTCTGAGGAGCTGCCAAACTGATTTCCAGAGTGGTTGTACCAACTTGCCATCCCACTAGCAATAGAGGAGAGTTCCTCTTTCTCCACATCCTCTCCAGCATCTGCTGTCACCTGAGATTTTTATTTTAGCCTTTCAGACTAGCGTGAGGTGGAATCTCAGGGTTGTTTTAATTTCCCTGATAAATAAGGATGTTGAACATTTCTTTAGGTGCTTCTTGGCCATCGATATTTCTCAATTGTAAATTCTTTGTTTAGTTCTGTAGCCAATTTTTAATAAGGTTTTGTTGATTCTCTGGAGTATAACTTCTTGAGTTCTTTGTATATATTGGATATTAGATCTCTATAGGATGTGGGATTGGTAAAGATCTTTTCCCAATCTGTTGGTTGCTGTTTTGTTCTATTGCCTTACAAAAGCTTTGGAATTTTATGAAGTCCCATTTGTCAATTCTTGATCTTAGAACATAAGTGATTGGTGTTCTGTTCAGGAAATATTCCCGTGTGCTCATGTGTTTGAGGCTTTTTCCCCACTCTCTCAAAATTTCAGTGTATCTGGTTTTATGTGGAAACCAGATCCACGTTCATTGATCCACTTGGACTTGAGCTTTGTACAAGGAGATTAGAATGGGTCAATTTCCAGTTTTCTACATACCGACTGCCAGTTGAACCAGCACTATTTGTTTAAAATGCTTTTTTTCTGCTGGATGGTTTTAGCTTCTTTGTCAAATATCAAGTGACCATAGGTATGTGGCTTCATTTCTGCATCTTCAATTCTATTCCATTGATCTTCCTGACTCTCTCTCTTTACCAGTACCATACAGGTTTTTTGTCACATGCCCTTTTCCCTCCCCCTGCTCCCTCATCCACCCCTTCCCTCTTCCCTGTTCTTGTATTTCCCTACACTGATGCTTTGATCCTTTCCAGCACCAGTGTCCACTCTTTTCTTCTTGTCAGACATCATTTGGTATGTGAATTGTGTCTTTGGTGTTCCAAGATTCTAGGCTAATATCCACTTATCAGTGACTGCATACCATGGGTCTTCTTTTGAGACTGGGTTACCTCATTTAGTATGATGTTCTCCAGCTCCATCCATTTTTCTAAGAATTTTATGAATTCATTGTTTCTAATGGCTGAATAGTACTCCATTGTGTATATATACCACCTTTTTTGTATCCATTCCTCCATTGAGAGACATCTGGGTTCTTTCCAGCTTCTGGCTATTATAAATAAGGCTGCTATGAACATAGTGGAACATGTATCCTTGTTGCATGCTGGGGAATCTTCTGGGTGTATTCCCAGGAGTGGTATGGCTGGGTCCTCCGGAAGTATCATGTCCAGTTTTCTGAGGAACTGCCAGACTGATTTCCAGAGTGGTTGTACCAGCTTGCAGTCCCACCAGCAGTGGAGGAGTGTTCCTCTTTCTCCACATCCTCACCAACACCTGATATCTTCTGAGTTTTTTGATCTTAGCCATTCTGACTGGTGTGAGGTGAAATCTCAGGGTTTTTTTGATTTGCATTTCTCTAATGACTAATGATGTTGATCAAGGACCTCCACATAAAACCAGACACACTAAAACTAATAGAAAAAAATGGGGAAGACCCTTGAGGACATTGGCTCAGGGGGAAAATTCCTGAACAGAACACCAATTGCTTATGCTCTAAGAGCAAGAATAGACAAATGGGACCTCATAAAATTACAAAGTTTCTGTAATGCAAAAGACACTGTCAAAAGGAGAAATTGGCAACCAACAAATTGGGAAAAGATCTTCACCAACCCCACATCCGACAGAGGGCTAATATCTAATGTATACAAAGAACTCAAGAAGTTAGACTCCAGAAAACCAAATAACCCTATCCAAAAATGGGGTACAGAGCTAAACAAAGACTTTCACCTGAAGAAATTTGGATTTTTTTTATCACTATTGCTCTATAATACATCTTGATGTCAGGGATGGTGATTCCTCCAGAAGTTCTTTTATTGTGGAGAACAGTTTTTGTTATCCTGGGTTTTTTTTTTAATTTTTATTTTCTATATTCTATGTTTACATTCCAAAGGCTTTCCCCTTTCCCAGTTCCCACCCACCATAGTTCCCATAGTTCCTCTCCCCCCCAACTATTCCCCAATCATTCCCCCTCCCCCCTCGGTTTCTTTACTAAACTGGATGCAATCTTTACAGGCCCAGGGTCCTCTCCTTTCTTCTTCTTGGGAATCATTTGACTTGCTATTTGTGTCTTGAGTATTTAGGGCTTCTGGGCTCATTAATATCCACTTATCAGTGATTGCATTTCATGTGCATTCTTTTGTGATTGGGTTAATTCACTCAGGATGATATTTTCCAGGTCTAATCATTTACCTACAAATTGCATGAATTCATTATTTTTAATTGCTGAGTAGTATTCCATTGTATAAATATGCCACATTTTCTGAATCTATTCCTCCTTTGAGGGATATTTGGGCTCCTTCCAATTTCTGGCTATTATAAACAAGGCTGCTATAAACATAGTGGAGCATGTGTCCTTATTGCATGCAGGGGAATCCTCTGGGTATATGCCCAGGAGTGGTATGCCAGGGTCCTCTGGAAGTGTCATGCCCAATTTTCTGAGGAACCGCCAAACTGATTTCCAGAGCGGTTTTACCATTTTGCAATCCCACCAACAGTGGAGGAGTGTTCCTCTTTCTCCACATCCTCGCCAGCACTTGTTGTCTCTTGAGTTTTTAATCTTAGCCATTCTGACTGGTGTGAGGTGGAATCTCAGGGTTGTTTTGATTTGCATTTCCCTGATGACTAATGATGTTGAACATCTTTTAAGGTGTTTCTCGGCCATCCGAATTTCTTCTGGTGAAAATTCTTTGTTTAGCTCTGTGCCCCATTTTTTGATAGGGTTATTTGTTTCTTTGCGGTCTAACTTCTTGAGTTCTTTGTATATATTGGATATTAGCCCTCTGTCGGATGGGGAGTTGGTGAAGATCTTTTCCTACTCTGTTGGTTGCCGTTTTGTCCTTCTGACAGTATCCTTTGCTTTGCAGAAACTTTGTAATTTTATGAGGTCCCATTTGTCGATTCTTGATCTTAGAGCATAAGCTATTGGTGTTCTGTTCAGGAACTTTTCCCCTGTGCCCAAGTCCTCCAGGGTCTTCCCAAGTTTCTTTTCTAATAGTTTCAGTGTGTCTGGTTTTATGTGGAGGTCCTTGATCCACTTGGAGTTGATCTTAGTGCAAAGAGATAAGAGTGGGTCAATTCGCATTCTTCTGCATGTTGACCTTCAGTTGAACCAGCACCATTTGTTGAAAAGGCTATCTTTATTCCACCGGATGGTTGTGACTCCTTTATCAAAGATCAAGTGACCATAAGTCTGTGGGTTAATTTCTGGGTCTTCAATCCTGTTCCATTGATCTGCTTGCCTGTTGCTATACCAATACCATGCAGTTTTTAACACAATTGCTCTGTAGTACTGCTTGAGGTCAGGGATATTGATTCCCCCAGAAGTCCTTTTATTGTTGAGAATAGTTTTAGCTATCCTGGGTTTTTTGTTGCTCCAGATGAATTTGAGAATTGCTCTTTCTAGATCTATGAAGAATTGAGTTGGGATTTTGATGGGGATCGCATTGAATCTGTATATTGCTTTTGGCAAGATGGCCATTTTTACTATATTGATCCTGCCAATCCAGGAGCAAGAAATATTTTTCCATCTTCTGAGGTCTTCTTCGATTTCTTTCTTCAAGGACTTGAAGTTCCTGTTGTACAGATCTTTCGCTTGTTTGGTTAGAGTTACGCCAAGATACTTTATGTTGTTTGTGGCTATTGTGAAGGGTGTTATTTTCCTAATTTCTTTCTCAGCCTGCTTGTCCTTTGAGTACAAGAAGGCCACTGACTTGCTTGAGTTAATTTTATAACCTGCCACTTTGCTGAAGTTGTTTATCAGCTTTTTTATTATTCTAAATGAATTTGCAAATTGCTCTTTCTAGCTCTATGAAGAATTGAGTTGGAATTTTGATGGGGATTGCATTGAATCTGTAGATTGCTTTCAGCAAGATGGCCATTTTTACCATATTAATCCTACCAATCCATAAGCAAGGGAGATCTTTCCGTCTTCTGAGTTCTTCTTCTATTTCTTTCTTCAGAGACTTGAAGTTCTTGTCATACAGATCTTTCACTTGCTTGGTTAGAGTCACACCAAGGTCTGTAATATTATTTGTGGCTATTGTGAAGAGTGTTATTTCCCTAATTTCTTTCTCAGCCTGTTTATTCTTTGCTACTGATTTGTTTGAGTAAATTTTATATCTAGCCACTTTGCTGAAGTTGTTTATCAGCTTTAGGAATTCCTTGGAGGAATTTTTGGGGCTACCACGATCATATCATCTGCAAATAGTGATAGTTTGACTTCTTCTATTCCAATTTGTATCCCTTTGACCTCCTTTTGTTGTCTAATTGCTCTAGCTCGAACTTCAAGTACCATATTGAAATAGATAGGGAGAGAGTGGGCAGCCTTGTCTAGTCCCTGCTTTTAGTGGGATTGCTTCAAGTTTCTTTCTATTTCAAACTTCTTTCATGTTGGCTACTGGTTTTCTGTATATTGCTTTTACTATGTTTAGGTATGGGCCTTGAATTCCTGATCTTTCCAAGACTTTTAACATGAAGGGATGCTGAATTTTGTCAAATGCTTTTTCAGCACCTAATGAGATGATGATTTTTTTCTTTGAGTTTGTTCATGTAGTGGGTTATGTTGATGATTTTCCATATATTGAACCATCCTTGCATCCCTGGGATGAAGCCTACTTGATTGTGGTGAATGATCATTTTGATGTGTTCTTGGATTCGGTTGGCAAGAATTTTATTGAGTATTTTTGTATCAACATTCATTAGGGAAATTAGTCTGAAGTTCTCTTTCTTTGGTCTTCATGTGGTTTAGGTATAAGTGTAATTATGGCTTTATGGAACAAATTTGGTAGTGTTCCTTCTGTTTCTATTTGGTGGAATAGTTTGAGGAGTATCGGTATTAGTTCTTCCTTGAAGGTCTGATAGAATTCTCCACTAAACCCATCTGGTCCTGGGCTTATTTTGGTTGGGAGACTATTAATGACTGCTATTTCTTTAGGGGTTATAGGACTGTTTAGATGGTTTCTCTAATCCTGTTTTAACTTTGGCACCTGGTATGTATATAGAAAATTGTTCATTTCATCCAGATTTTCCTTTTGTTGAGTATAGGCTTTTGTAGTAGGATTTGATGATTTTTGAATTTCCTCAGTTTCTGTTGTTATATCACCTTTTTCACTTCTGATTTTGTTAATTTGGATACTGTCTCTGTGCCCTCTGGCTAGTCTGGCTAAGGGTTTATCTATCTTGTTTCATTGATGGCATCTAATTAAAAGGTAACTTTTACAAATGATTAACTCAAATATTAATGCATTGTCCAAAGCTTTTAAATACCATTCTGCAATATATTTAGCTTTAGATAGCCCACAGATGAGAAGGAAATTCCGTGCACTGATTTCTGTACATTTTTGATATTATTGTAAATCACTTTTGGTCAGATCACTTTTCAGTTGAAACAGTAGTTAAGTATACATAACCAGGGGCTTGACCATTTGTGATGCTACTCTCTGAGCACCGCGGAGCTGTACTCATCTTAAGCATGATGTTTGCTGCTGTGTTCAGTTTTTCAATGGATTCGCTGTGTGTGTTCCTACATGTTGTGGGTTCATGGTAAATTGGATAATTTCTTCCATTTGAAAAAGTGGTTCGTTTCTGTGTAGCCACGTGTCAAATTGTTTCCTGACATTTTTTCCCAGGTGGATTCCCTTGGATCTGCCTTTAAAATGTACCTTACCTTCCAGGAGAATTGGACTCATGCCTGCCTAACAAATATTTTTCTCCCATTTGATTTCCTTTATTTTATTGCATGATTTTAAAGTAAAGCAATCCTTCCAAATCTTAGTTTTACACAATTTTGGGGGCAACTGGGGATGAGAACTGCAGACCTTCCAGTGATCAACCTGGTATTTAGTCTGGAGTCTTTGGATATTGCTTTTTAAATGGGAGACGTGCTCCTGACTTGCGTTTTGCCTTCCCTTCTGCTTCCCCAAGGAAAAGTACCAAACTTTATCTAGTAACTTCCTTGTATTTTGTTTGTTTGTTTGCTCTCCAGAAGTCAAAATATCTGTGTGCTCTCCTAGTATCATGTGTTAATGAGCACAGACAACAGTAAGATCTTTTTCCCTAATAGAAAATTCTTTCTTGTCTTTCATGCTTTGTTTAAAGTAAAATTATAAACATGGAGAACAGAAAGCAACAGCAGCAATAAAACATCAAACTAGTCAAGAAATACTAAAATTGGGGCTGGTGACATGGCTCAGCAGTTATGAACACTGATTGCTCTTCCAGAGGTCCTGAGTTCAATTCTCAGCAGCCACGTGGTGGCTTACAACCATCTGTAATGGGGTCTGGCGCCCTCTTCTGGTGTATCTGAAGAGAGCAATGGTGGTGTGCTCATATGCATAAATAAATAAATAAATCTTTTTTAAAAAAGGAATATTAAGGTTTATGACTTTTTCCTACATGTTTAGGCAAAGTATCCACTTTCGATACACAGGAGGCAGTGGTGAACCAAGTGAGTCTCCTGCGTTATAAAAGGTATGAGTGTTGACAGAATGTGAAGAGATAAGGAAAACCAGCAAGAAACCTGTCTTTGGGGACAGTGAGACGACCTAGCAGGGTAAAGTGCTAGCAGCCAAGCCTGACAACCTGATTTTCATCCCTGGATCTCACATGATAGAATATATGATCTCTTCTGATTGCCACACTTGTAGATTCATGCACTCTCCCTCTTCCTCTCCCTCCTCCTCCCCCTCTCTCTTTCCCCTCCCTCTTCCTTTCTCTCCTCCTCCCCTCTCCCTGTTCTTCTGTCTCTTCTTTTTCACCTCTCCCTCTCTCTCCTTCCCCCTCTCCCATTCTGCCTCCCCTCCCCTCCCTCTTTCTCTCTCTCCATTTCACTCTTTCTCTCTTCCCCTCCTCTCTTCTTCTCTGTTGCCCTTTCTCCCCCCTCTCCCCTTTTCTTTCCCCTTCTTCCTGCCTCAGTCTCCGATGCTGAGCACAGTGGAGAATTACCCCAGGCAGGCAGATTCCAGAGAAGTCCAGAGGAAAAGGAACTGTGCCCAGCGCTCCCTGTGACTGAAGGAGCAGGTGAGAACTCCTGTGGCAAAAATGAACGTTCTTGGGATCTTCAAAGACCAGAAACAATATTCTATCAAGATTTTCTCCTACCGTTTTGAAATTACTCCTTTTCAGGTTTAGGACTTAATAAAACTGGTTGTTTTGTTGTTTGATATCACATAGAAGTAGTAAAACTATCTTTTTAAATGTGGTATTTTCTTCCCAATCTATAAAAGCCATCTTTCTTAACATGATGCCTTAGTGAAATATGAAAGTTCTTGTAGTTTCTCTGTGAGATTGATATCTTTTAAACCATTGCTTGTGTTTAATTGATATTTTTGTCACTACTTCAAATGCATGGTTTTGCACAGAAAATAGCAATAATAATTGGCCTTTTTTTTCCTTTGTAAACTTCTCAACTTCGTGTACTTTTTTTTTATAATCCACTGTTGATTTTTCACTTCAGAATGCCATTAACCTTTGACCTTAAAGCTCAAGTCTTTTATGCCTTGTTACAGTTCCTCTACAGACTCTTTTAGAAGGCTCTAATGGTGAATAACCTCATTTGTCTCTACTTTTAAAGCCCCAAATCTGGGCCTAAATTTTGTCCTCTCTACCATTTGTAAGGCTCCCTGAACCCTGCAGCAAATAGTGATGGTGGCAGGAATCTTGCTTTGCTCTAATGGAAGGAAAGTCAAATATTGTCTGTGAGAGACCTCCTTTAAAACCTCCTTTGTATTTGATTTACAGAAAAGGAAATATTCCTGTATTGAGGGTAAGCCTGGTGAGACAAGCACTGCGTCTAAAACACAAGATTTGCTTTTATTATTATTTGTATTATTATTATTATTATTATTATCATCATCATCATCATCATCATCATCATCATCATCATCTTCATCATCAATAGCAAATATCCACCCCATCTTTATCTTCTATTCTCACCTCTCCTCTTCCTTTCCCTACTCTTGTTTTCTCCTTCCTTCCTTCCTTCCTTCCTTCCTTCCTTCCTTCCTTCCTTCCTCCCTCCCTCCCTCCCTCCCTCCCTCCCTTCCTTCCTTCCTTCCTTCCTTCCTTCATTCCTTCCTTAAGACAGACTTTCCTGTATTCCAGGATAGCCTTCAACTGACTATGTAGTCATAGTAGGCGATGACCCTAAATTTTAAACCCTACTGCTTTCATCTCCCAAATGCTGAGACTCTACATGTGAGTGACCTGAGGGGTTTTTACTTTAAAATAACTTGACTGTTTTTAGACTTAGACATTAATTGAACCAACCATACATTGGTGCTCATTTTGTTCCCTCAGCATAGTCTTTATATGTTGCTACATATATAGGTGATCTACTTATTTTATTTAATGGCGTTATTCTATTATATTTACATATCACTATTTATCTACTTTTCTATTGGAAATTTTGAGTTGGGCCTAGATTTTGCCCAATAACAATAATATTAAAGTATTAGAGGTGTTTATTTAGGCATATATATTCAATTTGTTTGGATAAAATCTAGAATGGAATTGCAAGGTCATCTGGTTAATGTATATTTAACTTTGGCAGAGGCTGTCTTCCAAAGTAGTCAGTCTATTGATAATTCCCACAGGCAATGCAGGATAGATCCAGTTGCCTTCCATTCTCACCAAGATGGGATACACAAAAACTGCTACTCTTTTAAAATTATAGTTGTCTAAATGGGTACATAGTGGAGCCTTAGAATGGCTTTAATTTTTGTTTCCCTGATGTCTGAGAACCTTGAATAATTTTCAAGTGCTTTTGGCAATTTGTACTTTTGGCTGTTGAAGTATCTGTCCAAGTGTTGTCCCAGTTTTTAAAAAAGTTGATATTTATTATTCTTGTTAATGAGTTTTAGGAGTTCTTTAAATAGTCTACATGCCACTTTTGTGACAGATAAATGTACCAACACCTTAGCTGGTTTGTGTGCAACCCACTCACTATAAGGGTGTGTTTGTGCGCTTTCTTTGGCTCCTTTTACCCTGCAATAATCTCAACCAGGTTCTCTTAACTGCGTTTTATTTTTGGTGTTAACATTTAGATCTGTGATTCATTTTGTGTCATTTTCTGTGCACCAGGTAAAGAGAGAGGAGCATTAATTTTTAAAAATAAACACTCAATTACCTGACAGCATGTGATGGTATAATGGATTTCTTCCATTAAATTACCCAATCACCATGGTCAAAAATCAATTAGATAAAGACATATAATAGGTACATTTCTGTTTGATTGACCTCTATGAAGAATGCCATTATATCTAGAAATCTAGAGGGTTAAGCCTTCTTAATTTGTCTTCCTGCTTATTTGGTTATTTTAGATCATTTGGCATTATGTAAAATTTCAAAACAGCTTGTCATTATCTACAAGAAAACCTTTCAAAATTTGATTTGGAATCACACAGGATTTATAGAATATTTGGGGTGGGACTGACATCCTCATGTGGTTCTGTCCTTATTACTGAACATGCTGTAACTCAGCCTTTATTTAAGATCTCAGCTTCTGCTGAATATTACTTCAGGTTATCAGCATTTATATATATAACCAACACCTTACATTTTTCCTTAGTATTACCTCTATTTCATGTTTTGGTATGCAATTTAGGCTATTTTAATTATTTTTTGCATTTCATTATCAATTAACTATTGTTAGTCAACACAATCTTTAGTGTTGACTAAAGTTTAGTGACTAGTTTTTAATTTTTTTCTACAAGTTTCAAATTGTGTTAGACATCTCAGTTTTCTGCCTATACACTTATACAATTAAAAAGAGTACTTTCCTGTTATAACCTGTGCACCTTTTTATTTTATTCTAAGTGAGTTGATTTATTTCTATAAATCAATAAAAATTTTATAAAAAATTCTATTTCTATAGTATTTCTATAAAATACTAGTGTATTTATTCAATGTTTTTGGATTAATTAATGCTGTTAATTTTAAGCACAATATTTAGTAAATATAGTAGGATTGAACTTGTTTGTTTTCAATTTAAGAGGAAAGTATTTAGATACTTACAACTATGTATTATGTTAAAATTAATGTATCCTGAAAACATACGAAAATTTAAAAGCTTTTATTCTATTCTAAACTTTCAGATATTTTTAGTACTCATGAATTGTTGCTAGTTCAGCCAATAGATTTTCTTCATCCATTGAGAACATTATTATCATATTTTACTTTTTTAAATTGTCTTATATGGCCCATTTTAAAAAATTCAAATAAATATTACAGCCTTTGAATAAAACCTACTTGCCCCCTACTGGATTCACATATTATCATATTTGATTTGATTTGTGTGTGTGTGTGTGTGTGTGTGTGTGTGTGTACATGTAGCACTTGTGCATGATAGTAGCATGTGGAAGTCAGAAGTCAGCCTACATATTTGCCCTCCCAGTTTGAAACAGAATATATTGATGGCTGGAGCTGCATCCATCAAGTTATCTGGTCCATGAGACCGGCTATTCTCTTATCTTTTTCATTCTTGCCTTGAGAGCACTTCTGAGGAAAACCTGCTCCTTTGAGCTCAGAGCAAAATGGAGGACTCCTTTTATCAATAGGACTTCCCCAAACCTGACCTTGTCTGGGCAGCCTGATACAGCCTGCCAACAGCCTCTACCTGTAGAATGGCAGGTAGCTCTGTTGAAATTACAGGTTCAACTTTCTTTCTCCAGATAAGAACCTGTCCAGCAAGCACCAAGCATTTCTGGAATGCCTTTATATGCAAATAAGGCATTCTTTGGTACCCTAAACTCTAGCAATGATAGGTACATGCCCTAGAAATCCCTACCCCATTACCAAAAATTATATAGCCTTTGATTCTCCCTGTATAAAGTTGAGCTGCCTCTCTGATGTTCAGTTCTATTCAGGGGCAATCCAAATCCTGTCCTTCAGCTTGGCTCCTTCTGTCCTCATGAGCTGGTGCTCAACAGCTCCTAGGGAAAAGGGAGGACCACAGCTCTACATGGGTTCCTGAGGATTCAAACTCGGGTCTTTACACTTCTGACACAAGCAACTTACCACTTACTCTGACATTTTACTTTCTTACTATATTATTTATTTGCAAATAAGGCTTAACCTAAAGCTATTTCCATTTTATCTCTATTTTACAAGAATAGTTCCAAAGTGTATACGATTTCTGAAAGCATGTTTCTATTAGCCTTCTGATATTCTTCTTTGTAGTCTTATCTCATTTTCCTTGTTTCCAAAGAGAAAGGGCCTATCATTTATTGAATTGTTCCTCTCTCTGTCTCTTTCTTTATGTCATTCTCTTTTCACATATGTGCACGTGTACACATACACAGCCCCTCCCACACACAGACATACATGGTTTCAGCAATGTGGCCTTAGGGTATTTTGTCTGTATTTATATTATTTGGTTAGTATTATTTGGGAAGTATTTATCTACAACGTAATGGGTTTTTACTAAAATTTAGAACTTTAGATTAGGTATTTAGTCTCTCCTATTTCTGTGTTGGGCCTTGCAATGTAATGTGTGTCACACCACTTGAAATTATCTCTTACATCTCTGAGGATTCGTTCTTTTCTGATGTAGTTCATGAATTCTCTGTTTAATTTGTACAATTTCTACTGATGTGTTTAATCTGCCTTTTTCAAATCTTCTGTTGTACAAATGTGGTTGATAGTCGTCTTGATTTTAGGTGAGGGATATTGGCTGTGGGTACAGACTTTAGTCTCTTTGCTCTGCCCATTGAGTTCTTTCACCAGGGGTTCTACTGTACATGGAGTGAGCAGAGCTGTAGGAACTCATTAGCCTGACTGTTACTCCTTCCTGTTAGCTGCTCTGTGATGGCTGAAGAAGTGACTCATCTTCAAAACAACACTTAGGAACAAATGCGTCAACAAGAAAGTTCACAAGAGTCACCTGCAGCAACTTCACTGCAGAGCTGATCTTTCCTAGCAGAACTGGGACTCTGGTGACATGTTTACATCTTCGGAACTTCCTCACGGAAGTAGCAGCGGAAAATTTCCTCTTCTGGCATGCACTGAGTTCCCTATTCCTCCGTTTTCTCTTTCTGGAGCGACCAGTGCAGCCAAGTTCATTACATGTTGCAATCAAAAGTTCTGTTTGCTGAGACGAATAATCAAATAAAAGAAGAACCTACCAGAACCACTTCTGTCTTTGTAAAAAAGGGAATTTCTAAGTTCTTGTTTTAAGGCCACATTCAGGCTCAGTTTATCTAAGACTTAGAATAACTCTGAAGTGTTACTTTGTGAAGATTTTCGATTTATCTACATTTAGTTTAGAAATAAATGTAAAACTGTTTGGATGGCATTTACTCAATTGCAGTCATTTAAACATACCTATTAAAAATTATTTTTAATTATTTGTGTGTGTGAAAGAGAGAAAGTGAGAGAGAGAGTATGTGTGTGTATCAGAGTTTATGCATCCTACATGCATACAAAAAGCCAACAAAGGCAAGAAGAGGGTCCTAGATTATGCAGAACTGAAGTCACAGGTGGTTCTGAGCCAACATTATGGTGCTAGAAAATGATCCTGGGTCCTCTACAAGAGCAATAATCACACACACACACACACACACACACACACACACACACACACACACACACACAGAAAACACAGGCACATGCTTTTAAATTGGTGCTGTATGTGACTTTTTGAAGAGTTTAGAATCTGGTCTTAAAGAGTCATATGTTTGTTTTATTTTCCAAAGTAACTTTTGTTTCGGAATGATATTAGCCTGTGATATGAATAATAATGTTATTGAGACCCACCCCCCCAGAAATTTGAGAAAAAAAATTTCTAAAGATGGAGGAAGATGGAAGAAGGCTTCCATAAAGTAAATATTATTAAAACATCAACAGTACAAAAGACTACCAGGGAAAAACAATAAAAATGTCTTGACATAAATTTTTCTTTAGTAACAAATATGATTGGATATTTGTGTGATGATTTCAGTGACATATTATTTCATCTAATGGCATAATACATGTACAACTATGTGTACATATAAACATATACGTTATATCTAAATTAGAGGTAGTGGCTTTAAAAACTTGAAAACGTTTGAGTTTCCTTTTCAAGAGCCCAGAAAGACCTTATCAGAATACAGTGTTTGGGAACTAAGTGAGGCAACTAACTGAGCATAAAAATGTTATCTCAAGAAGCCAGGGCTACATTTACACATACTGAAAATTTCCTTTATGTTTGTGTATAGCTGGCTCTTATATTTCTAGAATTCAAGTTCTACAAATAAAGAATGAGAGTAGTTAATTCTACTTTGAGATAGAAGTAGCAAATATGTGAGCCAAAGACAGGAAGCACTTGAAAAGTCACTGCTCTGATCCAGTGTTTGAACAAAAGGAAAACTGTTAAGTAATTCTCAGCTGTGCCACTGGCTGCCAGCTTTAGACTGAAGCTGTGGAGGGAAGGAGAACATCAACCATATTGCCTTGACATGTGTGTGGTGTTACAGTTCAATAACATGAAGGTGGAGGAAATAAGGAAAATAAGGATGAGGAGAAGAACAGGAAACCAGAACGGAAGACTGGAAGGATTCATTCCTAGACTTCACGATCCTGAAGTTTGATGAGTTACA
Organism: Apodemus agrarius; assembly: GCA_964023405.1. Lineage (NCBI taxonomy): Eukaryota > Metazoa > Chordata > Mammalia > Rodentia > Muridae > Apodemus > Apodemus agrarius. The sequence continues at coordinate 19,822,905 of OZ030008.1, forward strand.
GATATCAGACTCATCCATCCCACTGTGTAACTAGATTGGGGCTCCTTTGCCAGGGCTCTCTGTGTCTTGGAAAGGACATTTTGTTTCTGTTCTTTCAGGAAGAAAGTCCTAGAACACAGCAGCACATTCTTGTGGCTTTTCTCTTAAAACAATGAGACATATTAGAAGGAACTGACTCTATGTTTGTAAGAGGTTTAGTTCAAAGTAACTTTGTCTTAGTTGGGGACTCTGTTGCTGTGATAAAGCACCACAGCCAAAAGCCACTTGGAGAGAAAAGGATCTATTTCATCTTATAGTTTGTACTATCTCCAGGGATGTCAGTGCAAGAACTCATAGAAAGGACCAGGAGGCAGGAACTGAAGCAGAAGCCATGAAGGAGTGTTGTCTATTGACTTGTTCTTTGTGGCTTACTCAGTCTGCTTTCATATACCATCCAGAGCTATCATACCAAGAAAGGTATCACCCACTGTGAGCTGGGCTTTCCCACATCAATCTCAAGAAAATGTATTGCGTGCCAATCTAGTGGGGACACAGATCACCAGCCAACTGGGGCTCAGTACCTGTGTAGTGGTAAATCTTGTTTCTTCTTAGCCCTGTCCCTTTCATGGTTCTTTTTATGTGTTCTTTCTTTTCACAATTTCTTTAAAAACCTTAGTATAGACCAGGAGGCTAATATAGATGATAGTCATAGGAAGTGAAGGCTTTTGGGAGTCCTTACTTTTTATTGCCCAAAATAATCACATTATTCTTAGTTAACTAAGACTGTTATTAGTCAACCAATAACTGTGAATACCAAGTCTCTTCTTAATCACATGTTGGGTCCTCAGCCCATTCTGTCAACTATGAGACCTGGACAAACTGAAGCATTAGCATCTCAGGTAACTAATTGTTTTAAGTTTGATTTCTAGTTGTTTCCAATCTTTCTATTATGAGAATTCTGGCCAATCCTGATGATGAGTGTATTGAGGTAACTGAGATGTGTGTGTGTTTGTGTGTGTTTTCTGCTAATTCTTAGACTCTACAAGGAAAGGAGGTTCATTTGATATGCTTGAAAGAACCATTTGGGGATGTTGTGTCCAGTATCTGTCATTTGGAAGTTCCATTTACAATGTGGAAAAATCCAAGGCCAGTTGCCCAAGAGCCCGGGAGGCAGACAGAAATCTTAGAGGTTTTGATTTTTGATACCATAATTGTTTATGACAGTGACTGTCTAATATAAAGGGACCCAGGATCAAGTTCCAAACCTCTTTAGTCTTGTGCATAAAACAGAGAGCTAGTTTGAAGTTCATATTTTAGTAGTCTAATATATCAAGAGCTATATAGGTATTTACTAAATATCACTTTTGATCATATACTCCTATGTATGAATCTATTTTTAACATGAGATAATGAATGTTGTGCCCGTGCTTATTATTATTAATTAAGAAAATGAAATCTGATCTACAGTATTCGAGTCCATAGCTAAGGAAAATAATTTTCAAATCCATAAAGCTAGCTTAAAAAAATCCTTCTGACCTGCATAAAGCATTTTGGTATAGGCTGACATTGGGGTCAGTATTTGACATAAAATGAATTTGATATACATATTGGTCCTATAGTGATATGGATGTTAGAGTAATAACCAACCACTTTCTACTTATTTTAAGGCCTGATCTGTGACTGGTATTTTTAATAGGACCAAGACCCTGTGGATAGATAGATCATAGGCCCTAGGGGAGAACCTAATACTATTATTATGCTAAATGGACACAGTGTTAAATGACTCCTAAAGACTTTTTGCTCCATCCACAGATCAATGCATCTTTTGACCCTCATCAAAGAAGTTTCTTACAGTAGGTGATAATTTAATATGGAATGCCTTAATTAGTCAATATGCAGAAAATAAGGAGTGTGAGTGCTCATTCCCTAAATGGTATTCATATCATATCTCCTTTACAGGTTCAAGGTTCATTGAGCAAGAAGAAAGGTTATAAGAGTCAGAGGCAGTGGATAACTTCAAGGGAATGGTGTTTTCTGGGTGCAATAGGGGAATTGCACACATGAATTCACAGTAATTGTGGGAACATGGACAAGATCTATCCAAGCTCAGTCAGAAAAAAATAGTATAGAGAAGGGGAGGGGCAAGGGGCCAGAAATCCCATCATTAGCTAAGAAACTATTGCCATTCAGTAAGAACTGGGAGAGTGACACCTGGTAGGTTGACTGAACTCCAGGCAAGGCCGCATGCCCAAGCATTGGTGAAAATAAAGAACCCTCTGTCACACACACACACACACACACACACACACACTTCCCCCAGCACTGGGGAAGCAGAGGCATGTTCATCTCTGAGTCCGAGGCCTGCTTAGTCTACAGAGCAAGTCCCAGGACAGCCAGATTTAGGCAGTGAAGGAAACCATTGAAAACAGAAAACTGGTAAAAAATGAATTTGAATAAGGGGAGTGTGTTCTGGCATTAGCAAGCAGCAGTACTTGGAAGCTTCAGTCACATGGTTGTGGCTTTAGATTCAAGAAAGGAGTTATGAAAACTCCCTCTGTGACTAAGGAAAGCCACTGAGGCCAGGCATATGTCTGAGGTCTCCCTGCAAGAAGATTGGTCAAGATAAAGCCTGAATTGCCTTGGAGACCCTAAGGTGTTGGATATGCCAGAGTCATGGAATACCTGATGAAGAAAGCCTATAGAAGGGAAAGGAACCAGCCCAGAAAGAACTGTGTTGCAGTCAACAAAACTGAAAGGAGTTGGAGATCGGAAGAACATTTTGACATAGATATTGAGAGGCAGAAATAAAAGTTTGCCCAACTGGTTTTCATCTTGCTTTGGTCCAGTATTTCTTCCCGATGCTCCTTTTCCTTCCTTTTGAAATTGTAATCTATATCCTGTGCCAGTATGTGGTGGATGTATGTGATTAGTTTTTTTTTTTATTATTTTTATTTTGTAAGGGGTTACAGCTAAAAGATTGGCATGAGTCTCTAAAGAGTTAAGAGAACTGTTGAAGTTGGACTAAATGCATTTTTGCATTATGATAGGACTACAAGCCTATGGGGTCCAGGGAGCAGAATGTGGTGGTTTGAAAGAAAGCAACCCCATAGACTCCTAGGGAGTGGCGCTTTTGGAAGTGTAGCCTTCTTTAGTAGGTGTGGCCTTGTTGAAGGAAATATGTCACAGGGAGTGGCTTTGAGTTTTCAGAAGCTCAAACCAGGCCCAATGCCTCTCTTCCTGCTGCATCAGGATATAGAACTCTGGCTTCTTTGCCAGCGCCCTGTCTGCCTGTATCTTGCAATGCTTCCCACCATAATAATAATAGACTAAACCTCTAAAATTGCAAGCCAGCCCCCAATAAAATATTTTCCTTATTAAGAGTTGGTGTGGTTATGGTGTCCCTTCACAGCAATAGAAATCCTAAAGAAGATATCCTTCATTATTGATTTAAAAAATAAAGAACAGAAGGAGGAGGAAGAAAAAGAGAAGGAGACTGGAAGTTATGCGGGCAGGAAATTAAAGAATGGATTATAGAGGATTTGGGGGAAGTACATGAACAGGAACAAAATACACTGTATGAGATTCTCAAAGAATTTATAAAAATATTGTTTACAAAATCTTGGAGGTTGGAGAAATGGATTAGTGATTAAGAGCATTGCCTGATCTTGTTGCAGACTCAGGTTCATTCCCAGCACCCATGTGGCAGTTTGCAATTGTCTATAACTTCAGTTGTAGAGGTTCTGATGTCCTCTTCTATCCTCCATGAATTCTGCATGCACGTGGTGTGTAGGCATACATGCAAGCCACATATCTGAGGTGGTTTGAATATGGTTGGCAGAGGGAGTAGCAATATTAGGAGGTGTTGCCTTGTTGGGGGAAGTGTGTCCTTGTGGGGATGGGCCTTGAGTCTTCTTTTCTCAGGTTCCACTCAGTGAGGGAGAGAGCCTCTTCCCAGTCTCCTTCTGGCTTTCTTCAGATCAAGATGTGGAACTCTCAGCAACTCTAGCACCATGTCTGCCAGCAAGCTGCCATGCTCTCTACCATGAGGATAATGGACTGAACCTCTGAAACTATGAGCAAGGTCCTATTAAATTTTTGCCTTGACCTCTAAACCAGAATAGCAGCTCTCAGAGCATAGTTCTTTGCTTCTCCGAGGCAAACTAAGACTAAAATCCTACATCATGTCCAAGCTAAGCCCGGTCATTCAGACCCTCAAGAAGCCCACGGTTTGCAGCATGATCCAGTCTACCATGCGAGCAGGCCAAGCTATGCCTGGGCCTCCACTAGGTCCCATCTTGGGTCAGCAAGGTGTCTCTATCAACCAGTTCTGCAAAGAGTTCAACAAGAAGACAAAGGACACCAAAGAAGGCATTCCCCTGCCTACCAAATTTTTTATAAAGCTCCAAAGAACATTTGAGCTCAAGATTGGGCAGCCCACTATTTCCTACTTTTTGAAAGCAGCTGCTGGGATGGAGAAGGGTGCTGGCAAACAGGAAAAGAGGTGGCAGGCCTGGTGAGTTTGAAGCACATATATGAGATTGTTATGTCAAAGCTAAGGATGATGCTTCTGCCATGCAAGATGTATCCCTGTCTTCTTTGTTCCATGTCATCATTGGCTCTGCCTGTTTCCTGGGCATTTGTGTGGTGAAGGACCTCGGTGCAGGAGAACTGGCAGCTTTCCAGGAGGAACAAGCCATGGTTTTGGCTGCCCAGAAAGAGGTGAATTTGGCAGCCAAGGCAGAAGCTGCCCAGAAGTGACCCCAACTTTTTGCGCTCTGAGAATTTGAAGTGAGAGGCTAAGAAAGGGGACCTACTGAGGAAGCTGAGCCAAAAGACTTCATGGCAACCCGATTTATAGTTTCCTGACATATTTCTATACATATGTTGTGCCAAGGGATCAAGATTGAATAAACATCTTTGGTTAGCAACCCCCCCCAAATTTTTTTTTTTTTGCCGTTATAAGAGTTGTCTTGTTCTAGGTGTCTTTTCACAGCAATGGAAGCTCTAATTAAAACCCATACTTTTAAAATAAAATGGAGAATTCAGCTATAGACATAGGTAAGCTAGTTGCAGATTTTCATCTCTCTCTCCTCCCCTTCAAATCTTTTAGTCTCATGCCCATCTCTGTAACAGACCACCTGTGGAATCTTCCCCCTTTCTCCCTGTTTCCATCTCCAGTAAGTCACACAAGGTTTCCCTTTCAATCTGCCCTCCCCCACCTTTTTTCTTTTTACTTATTCACTTTAGATCCTGCTCACTGCCTCACTTCCAGTCAGCCCCTCCCATAACCCTTCCCCCTATCTCTCCATTCCCTTTTTCTCTGAGTGGGTAGAGGGCCCCTCTGGTTATCCCCCTACCCCAGCACTTCAAGTCTTTGCTTTCTTTCCCACTGAGGCCAGACAAGGGAGCCCAGTTAGAAGAACATATCCAACATACGGGCAACAGCTTTTGGGATAGCCCCTGCTACAACTGTTTGGGGACCCACATGAAGACCAAGCTGCACATCTGTTACATGTATGCGGGGAGGCCTAGGTTCAACCCATGTATGTTTTTTAGTTGGCGGTTCAGTCTCTTGAGAGTTCCAAGGATCCTGGTTAGCTAATTCTGTTGGTCTTCCTGTGGAGTTCCTATTACCTTGGGGGCTGCAATCCTTCCTCCTATTCTTCCATAACAGTCCCCAAGCTCCATCCACAGTTTGGCTATGGGTGTATACCTCTATCTGAGTCAGTTGAAAGGTAGAGCCTTTCAAAGGACAGCTATGCTAGTCTCCTATCTTCAAGCATAGCAGAGTATCATTAACAGTGTCAGGGATTGGTGCTTGCCCATGGACTGGGTCTCAAGTTGGACTGGTTATTGGTTGGCCATTCCCTTAGTCTGCCTCATCCCCAATCCTTGCATTTCTTGTAGTCAGGATAAGTTTTGAGTTGAAATTTTTGTGGGTGGTTTGGTGTCCCTAATACTCCACTGGTGTTCCTGCCTAGCCACAGGAAGCAACCTTTCCAGGTCATAGCTAAGGACACCTCCATTGATTCTCAGGTACTTCCCCTATTACGGTTCTCTGTCTCTTCCTTGAGATGCCCCCTACTTCACCCCCTGACAGTTGCAGATTTCCATTTATTGCCCCCCTGGAGTCCCAAACTCCCACCTCCTGATCTCCTCTCCCATCCAGTTCCCTCCCTCTATCTGCCTTCCATGACAATTCCATTCCCTCTTCCAGGTAAAGCTCAAGCATCCTTGTCTGTACCCTCCTTGCTGTCTAGCCTCCTTGGGTCTGTGGAGTATAGTATGGGCATCCTATATTTTATGGCTAATATCCACTTATAAGTGAACACATATTGTGAATGTCCTTTTGGGACTTGTTTACTTCATTTAGGATGATTGTCTCAAGATTCAATCATTTGCCTGCAAAATTCATGATGTCTTTGTTTTTAATAGCTGAACAGTATTCCATTGAGTAGATGTACCACATTTTCTTTATCCATTCTTCAGTTGAGAGACACCTAGATTGCTTCCAGTTTTTGGCCATTAACAATAAAGCTACTATGAACATAGTTGAGCAAGTATCTTTGTGGAATGGTGAAACATCTTTTGGGTATATTCCCAGGAATGGTAGAGCTGGGTCTTAAGGCTGGACTATTTCCAATTTTCTGAGAAATCACCAAATTTTAATTTCCAAAGTGGTTGTACAAGTTTGCACTTGCACCAGCAATTGAGGAGCGTTCTCCCTGCTCCACCTCCTCTTGAGTTTTTGATCTTAGTCATTCTGACTGGTGTAAGATGGAATGTCAGAGTTGATAAAGAAGCCAAAACCACACAATAGAAAAAAGAAAGTGTCTCTGACCTTCCCCCACTCATTCTCCAAGATCCCAGATCTATCAGGCATTCCTTGGGAGCCCCCAGGTGGCTCCAGCCATGAAACAGGCAGTCTAACCATGCATCTTCACCTAGCCCTCCTCTATTCTCAGTCTATTCCCTGTGTCCAACCCTGGCTCTCTAGCAGATCATGTGCTGTGGCCTCCTGCTTCAAATTATACAGATCTTCTTCTCCAATCTTCCTCCCCATCCATCCTATTATTCTAGCTCTCAACTTTAGCAGGCATTCCCTGGGAACCGCACCAGCCCAGGCTGCCAGATAAGTAAGTAGGCCAGGTAGCTTCAGATCTTCACTATTCCTCCTTTCTTTCAGATCTAATCCCCCAGTCTCATCCCTAGCCCTGTTACAGACTACTCGTTATGGCCTTCCTCACTTTCTCCACCTATTCTCAAGAGACTAAGCGGATCCTGATAGATTATCCTGCTCTCCTCCCTCTCTTTACCACCATTTTCCCAGCCTATCCCCATCCTTGTTCCCAAGTATAAGCTCCTAATACCAGGAAACACCCTCATTCTCACATTAGACCAAAATGGCCACGCCTAGCAAAACCCAGAAGAACTCCCTACCAGGCAATACACAGTCACTACACACTCTTACAAACCAGAAATGTTAACAGAAACCAAGGAACAAAACACCCACCCAACAAAGATAACACCAGATATTAATACCTTGAATCATAATTATCTCAAACCCAGATGACTAGACATCACCATAAAAACAAAATCAATAATAGCTAGAACAATATAACCCTGCTAGAGCTCAGTAGCCCTAGCTTAGCAGGCCCCAAATATTCCAGCATAGCTGAAGCATAAGACCAGGACCTGAAAATGGCCTTTATGAATGCGATGGAGGTCCTTAAAGAGGAAGTGAATACATTCCTTAAAGACAAACTGTGGAAGAAAATGAATAAAATAGTTCAAGATGTGAAAGTGAAAACGGAATCATTGACATGAGTATTGTTTTTAGTCTTATTATAAGATGTTGTGTCCTGTTTGATTGCTATCTCTGGGAGGCATGCTCTTTTCTGAAGGGAAACGGAGGAGGAATGGATCTGGGGGTGAGGAGTGAGGAGTGGGAGGTGGGTAGGAGACTGGGGGGAGTGAATGAGGGGAATGTAGTATGTGAGAGAAGAAAAAAGAAAACAAAGCAGCAGAAGAAAACACCGCCACCAAGAAACCATGGGACTGAGGGATAAGCATGGGTGTGCAGATCTTTCTACTGCATTCTACATTGGATTCCTTTGGATTGAACTCGTGAGTATTATAAATGGGTTGTAGTGTCCTTCTGTCTTTAGTGTTTTGAGGAATGTTCACACTCATCTTTGTGGTGACTAGATAAGTTTCCTTCCATCAGCAGTATATAAAACCCTCCCTTCTCCTCACCTCCTCAAAAACCATTATTGTCATCCAAAATATAACTCAAAACTTTTATATATTATATGATATATAGTTTATATATAGTATAGCATGTGTATTTATATAATATATATAGCAGATTATATAATATGTGATATATTTATGTATATATATATAAACAAATACTACATTCAATCAAAGAACAGGTGAACTGAGCAGAGAGCTCTTGATGAAGAACAAATGCTCAAAAAATTTAGGTCTTATCTGTTTTGAAGGCATCACTTATTCCCTCCCCTTCAATACTTTAATATTCCCAGCAGAGGGGCTATGTGTTCCTTATGATCACATTACTCTTTGTAGTAGATGCCATTTAAAAATTTATTTTTCCCCTAGATGAACCTTTGGGTGAATGTTTGTTGAAATGTGTTATAATTATATTTATTTTTAGAAAGCCTTGCTTTTTATCTCACCATTTTTAAGGGAAGATAGCATTGCATGTAAAGCTTCTATCACTTGAATTTAAAAATCACATGTGGGTGAATCACATTTCATTCTATTAAAGGATGGTTTTGAAGTATCAGCACATTAAATCCTTCCCTTCAATTTTTTTCCAGAGTGAAACATACTTTCATGTTGACATGCATGAAAATATTTCCCAGGAGCTTCTTTTCTGTCTACATTTTCACTTACAACAGACAAACTTCTAATGATCCCTATGCTTTATCTGAGAAATAAAATACAGAGCGAAGTTGACAGATAACAGAGAACAAACTTAGTGTTCAAATAGTAGCAAATTATTTGCATTAAAAATATATTTAAGTCTTACAATCTTCAGATAGCTATGAGAGTCAGAGGCAAAAAGCCTCTCTTTCAGATTTGAAATGACCCCCGCCCCCTCACAGCCTTTTCCTTTGTGCTCTGTGTTTCTGGGTCGTTCAAGAATTATGATTATTGTGCTCACGGATATCTGGGAAAGTGTACTATCAATCACAGAAATCAATTGTCTTTCAATCTGACCTTCTTCCTCAAGTGTAACACGTAGCTTCCAACTAAAGCCCATTTAATTTCCTTGTTTGGGAGTTAGTCTTTACTGTGAAATACTGTGGATTGTTTTCTGACACATGACCCTGGCAAAAATCAAACACTCTGTCCACTGGTCGCTGGTTCTAGGGGGAATATAGACGACTCTGTCTCCTACCATTCTTCCTCCCTTCCCCCGTGGGAACTGCAGTCACTGTCAACGTTGGGAGTTTCTGTTGTGTGAAAGGAGGAAGAGAAGAAACGGAAATGTAAAAGCAAGTGAGAGAGAAGGCAGTGGGATCATCATTTGCTTATTATAAAAATAAGTTATTAAGCTGTATATGAATAGCCTTAGAGAGACAGTGCATGAGGGTATGTATTCTTAGTCCATGGATTTAGCTCAGATTATAAACATTTTATTTTCAGTAAATTTAAAAAGATTCTATGTTAAGGACTATATATGAAACAGGCTAAAACTCATGAGTGGGAAGTAAGGTCAGAACTAAACTTAGCAGTGAGCCAAGTTCTTTTTTTGATATATTATTTTTTTTTAAAACGATAAGTTTATATCAATGAGCTAGGAGATTACTAATGAATTCAAATAATTTCAGGTTTACTTTTACAACAATTCAGAATAGAAAGTATTTATATTTTTATCATTCTTTGTCTTCCCATTTTTTTTCTTTTTTTCTATATTCTTTGTTTACATTCCAAAGACTTTCCCCTTTCCCAGTTCCCCCCCACCATATGTCCCATAAGTCCTCTCCCCCTAACTATTCCCCAATCACCCCCCCCATTTCTCTGTTCTGATGCTCTCCTACAAATCTGTATCCAGTCTTTTCAGGACCAGGGTCGTTTCCTTCCTTCTTCTTGGGAATCTTTTGATTTGCTAATTGTGTCTTGAGTATTCAGAGCTTTTGGGCTCATTAATATCCACTTATCAGTGATTGCATTTCATGTGTATTCTTTTGTGATTGGGTTAAATCACTTAGGATGATATTTTCCAGATCCAACCATTTGCCTACAAATTCAAAAAATGGAGTACAGACCTAAACAAAGAATTTTCACCAGAAGAAACTCGGATGGCCGAGAAACACCTTAAAAGATGTTCAACATCATTAGTCATCAGGGAAACGCAAATCAAAACAACCCTGAGATTCCACCTCACACCAGTCAGAATGGCTAAGATTAAAAACTCAAGGGACAACAGGTGCTGGCGAGAATGTGGAGAAAAAGGAACACTTCTACACTGTTGGTGGGATTGCAAGATGGTACAACTGCTCTGGAAATCAGTCTGGTGGTTCTTCAGAAAAATGGGCATGACACTTCCAGAGGACCCTGTCATACCACTCCTGGGTATATACCCAGCGGAATCCCCTGCATACAATAAAGAAACATGTTCCACTATGTTCATAGCAGCCTTATTTATAATAGCCAGAAGTTGGAAGGAGCCCAGATGTCCCTCAAAGGAGGAATGGATACAGAAAATGTAGTATATTTATACAATGGAATACTACTCAGCAATTAAAAAACAATGAATTCATGCAATTTGTAGTCTTCCCATTTTATTGAAAAATAGATTTTTTTCGTACAATGTATCGTAATTACAGGTTCCCCTGTCTCTAATCCTCCCAGTTTCTTTTCCCCTTCCATCTCATCTGGATCTTTTCCCTTTTTATCTCTCATTAGATATGAACAGGTTTCTAAAAAGTAATAATAAAACACAATAAAGTAAGCAAATTATAACAAAACACATCTCATCAGAGTTAGACAAGGCAGACTAATGAAAGGGAAAGTGCCCAAGACTGTGCATGAGAATCAGAGCCCCACTCATTCGCATGCCCAGGAATCCCATAAAAACACTGGACTCAGAGATATAACACCTACAGACAGGACCAATGCAGACCTGCGCAGGCTCTGCGTGCTGTCGAAGTCTCTGAGTTCATATGACCTTTGCTCAGTGTATTTATAGGCCCTGACTCTCCTAGTGTCCCCCATCCCTCCATGTCCTTACACTCTTTCTGCACCCTCTTCTAGTGGGTTCCCTGCACTCTGAGGTGTGGGATTTGATGGAGACCTCCCATTTAGAGTCGTGTGCTCCAAACTCTCATTGTGTAATGTTTGTCTGTGGGTTCTATATTTGTTACCATCTGGTGCAGGAGAAAACCTCTCAAATGAAGGCTGAATAAGACACTGATCTATGAATATAACAGTATCATTAGGAGTCATTTTGTTACTCAAGAAAAAAAAACCTGTAGTATTTGGTTTTAGCCATAGTTCTCTGGGTTATCTAAGCTCTTACTCTTGGTCACCAAAGCAGCGGCAGGTATGAGTTCCATCTCATGAAGTAGGACTTAAGTCAAATCAAATTCAATATTGCTTACTTACTCCCACAAGTTGTATGTTACCATTGCTCTAGCATATTTTCCTGGCTGTACATATTGTAGATCAAAGGTTTTGAGCCTGGGTTGGTGTTTATGTTTCTCTTTTGGTAGCCTACAGAGTACCTTCCCTTTCCAAAGATACTAGAATGTAGGGATGAAGGTTGTTTGTAAGTATCTGCTCTACCTCTCATGTGCAGTTAAGTATGGGCATTGTATGGGCATTGGCTTCAGCAACTGGGCCTTGCTGTCAGTTTGTGGAGAGCAACCAGTTCTCTTGGCAATGACCTGGATTGTTTAGGGACTTCCATGCGACCCCTTTGACCAACAAGTCAATTGGATATAACCCAGTTCCAGAATTAGAAATTTCATTTGATGACAAGAGATGGCCAGTTTAGATTCTATCTCCCTCATTATTTGCATATGTTATTTGCAAGACTGTGACATACTGAGGGATGACTTTGAAAGGAATCCTACCAAACAATTAGGGAAGCAGGATAAGGGGCAGGGGGCTCAGAAGTTTCCTCTGTGATCCCACTCCGGGGACCTCCCTCACCCTAGTGCACGGTTGGCTAAACTACTATAGTCTCAGGCAAACTTCTGAAAATGAGGAACCTCCAGGGGAGGGGGAATATGATGCATCTAAACAACACAGCCAGTATCAACTGTATAAAGCCCTATATAAGAGGGTATTTAAAGGCATTAGTATCTAGAAGCCATAGGAAATCAACAGTAAGGACAAAACATCAGCAAAGAGGTAGCAAACAGAGAACCAATACTACATGCCAGAAATACATTATGAAAGAGTGAGATATAATGGAACTTTGATCAGGCCTTTTGAAAATTACAAGCAGTTAAGAGTTACAAAGTTCTGAATAGGTGTCAATAATGACTAAGGGAATTATTTGCATAATAAAGTCATCTGTTAGGAATTTAGATGTGTGCAAGTCTACATGAGAAAGGGATATTTTTACATTGGAAAGAGTCTTCAAAAGTTAATTGATGCCAGCAACTTTCCAAATACATAGAAAAATCTGTGCTTCTCAGACCTTGTGAACTGTAGACCGTTGATGTTCTGTGGCTCATCAACAGTGGTTCTAGACCATGCCACAATCAAAAAAAAGGTCAGGTTCTCGGACTTTTATTGCTGTGTCTTGTCTCTTCTGTATAACTTCTGAAGTGATTATCAGACTATAACAAAGAAATCTCAAATGTGATCAGAAAGGGTATTTCCTGGTGCTGTGAAACATTTTGTATCAGTTCTGTTTATTCAGGGTGTGTCTTTTAACTTCCTTACCAGGTAAACCCATTTGGATCACAAGCTCACATGTTAAAAAATACAGAGGTTTTATAGAAAAAAAATATATATATACATACATACATATTTTACACACCCATACATGTGTGTACACATGCACATGTGCACACACACGTGCACACATGCAGGCATGCACATGTGCACACTGAGGTGCTCTATAGATTAAATGGGAATAAATATTCATTGTAGAAAAGGACTAAAACCAACTGTGCTCTGTGGTCATATGGTCCCCATATAAGCAACTAACTAACCAGTCATTAATAAACCAGAAATTCAAACTTCACAGCTCTTAGAATATTACAGATGACAGGAGTTCAGTGGTTCCCACTGTAATCCTCCTTTCTGTAGAATATGGCTCAGGCACTGACTTTTCTACCTGCTATGTGACTCTTTAGCAAAGTGCATCCACATCCTTTATTTATTTATTAATTATTCCACATCCTCAATTTCCTCTTTCATAAATAGCATAATTAGTTCATTGATGTGTAATGGATTTAAGTGGGTAATGCTTCTAGAATAGTCAAGACTGTCTGACACAGAGTTAAGGTCATATGTGTTCATTAAGTATAACTCAACAAAATAAATAATTTACCCAGTGTCAGTCAGTTAATTGGCTCATGTTATTAAAAGGTTATTGAATTAATATAAAATATTAATATGGATCTATACTTATAATAACCTAATTATAAGTAATTAATAGAAAATAAGCAAATGAAAAGATGTCAGTTTATCTTCACCCTTCAATCCATCAATGGTAGCATTGTTGAAAACCTTGGCTCTTAGCTCACAGAGATAAGTTTTATTTCTCATTTCTGTTACTCCAATAAGTGTCTTGGGTAAGGGATTTGATATGTCAAAGACAGAATCCCCTCAGTAATAATAGCCAAAAAATCATAGTTACCTGCTGAAGTTGCTTGGAGATCAAATATAAGAGTATATGCTTCGAGCACAGGGCAAATTTAATAAATGGTAGCAGGAGCACCTGTCCTGTCAATATCGTTCCTTTTAGATCTATTAAAGAATTCACATTACAAATCATTGAGGCAAACTAGACATATTCATGTGTTTATTGTACAGACTACTAAAACAATATGTGGATTATAAGCTCAGAAACTCTGGTCTTATACATGGCTGCTTTCTTGTCATATGCATTGAAGTTGCAGTCCCCACTATAGAAATTAGGAAGGGCTTGAGAAAACAGTCTTGCTTATCCTGAAACTGGGAGTCAGACTGAATCTGTTACTATACAAAACAACAGGGATACTTCTGTGCCAGTTTTCATGCAAAATGATATGTTACAAGATTGGCCATGGCTCATTCCTTCCAGGTTGTATATATACATAAATGTATTTGAATTTATACATTTACACTCACCTTTATTAATAGAGTGACTACAGAGGTCATCCACAAGTAATTTATATTTAGAGGGAATTGGGCTACTTGGGACATTCCTCAATTTAGCTCTGATTGGCAGGCAGAGTGACCAATAGAAACAGCTCTGCCCTCAGCGGGGAGTTTATATACACTGCATTCCAGCAATAGGGTTCTTACAAAGCTGTGCTCTGCATGGTGGTTCATAATACAGTTTTAATCAGGGCCAAGATGAGTTTCTGTTAGGACTGTACTGACTTTGGGTAACAGAAATCAGAATGCCTTTAATCTCAGCACTCAGGGACAGAGGCAGGCAGATTTCTGAGTTCAAGGCCAGCCTAGTATACAGAGCAAGTTACAAGACAGTCAGGGCTACACAGAGAATCTTGTCTCAAAAACAAAATAAAACAAACCAACAAAATAAAAACAAAAAAAATCAAGAAAACAAAAAAAAGTTGCTTACGTCAGTTCCCAGTTCAAAGTTTTATTATGCAATATCTAGAGACAAGCCTCTGTTTAGATCACTGCTTACCCATATTTTTAAATGAATAATTATATTAATAGTTAAATAAAAATCATATATATTTACTGTGTACAGCATGTCTGTGTACAGAAATATAAATACATTGTGGAATGCCTAAATGGAACTAATTAACACATATATTACTTCTTATGAGTTGTTTTGAAATAAAACATACCAAAAATATACTCTTATAATCATCAGAAATGGATTTTGTTGGTAGAATATGGTAGTATGTGCCTATGATACCAGGACTCAGAAGACAGGAGGATTAGGAGTTCGAGGTCATCCTAGGCTATGAGGACAACCTGGACTAATGAGCGAGACCTCTCAAAAACAAAACAAAAACAAAAACAAAAAAATAAACAATAAAAACAAAACAAACAAAAAAACCCAAAAACAAAACCCAATGTGCTCCATTGTTTAACAAGAATCTGCATGCAATATGAAAGAGTTTCTGAAGTCAGCCAGTCTGCCCACCATGAGGCTCCAAGCTTTGACCAGTCATACTGTGTGTCATCATCTCAAATATTCTGCTAATTTTCAGGGCAAAGTAAAAGAAAATAGAGAAGGCCACAGATGCTTCCTAATAAGCTTTTACATACTTTTCCTCTAAATCCCTTTGGTTCAGCTTTGGATTATTGTTGACCAGAAACACATCCATGACTAAACTAAGTGCAAAGACAGAAGCATGGCCTTTCCTGCCTGGTAGTGTTTCTGATAGAGGAGGAAAATACTCCAGGTAATATTAAAGATGGTTAAAAACCATATAGTGTAGACAAATAAGAGCTATGCATTTATTTTAATGTTCCTTCAAATCTTATCTTTAATGAATGGAAGAATATAATAAATTCCCAACAAGACTAATAAGTTCACTGGCTATATATAGGAGCAAACTTACAGAGGTGATCTATAGATGCCAGGGGCTGTAAAACAGAGCCCATCAGCCCACAGATGCAGTGGAGTTCTGGGAGATAGAGCAAGAAAGACAATTTAAGCAGGCTTTCATGTAAGTGAGAATGCATGCATGTGTGAGAATATATATGAGAACATGTGTGTGTATGTGAGCATTTGTGAGTGAACTACTGAATTTATGAGTGAATGTGTGCCTGTGTGGACATGTGCCTGTGTGTGTGTGTGTGTGTGTGTGTGTGTGTGTGTGTGTGCATGTGTGTGAGTGCATGTATATGCACGTAAGTGCATTGTGTGAGAGAGCATGCGTATGTGTGTGAGAATGTTCATTTGTGTGTTTGTGTGTGTTTGTGTGGGTATGTGCATGCATATGAGAGTCTGTGTGTGTGCATGCAAGTGTGTGTGTGAATGTGTGTATGAGTGCATGTTTATGTGAGTGCAGGTATATGCATGTGAGTTCATGTGTATGTGTGTGTGTTCATTTGTGTTTATGTGTGTCTGTGTATACATATGCCTATAACAAGTAATAGAGGTCAATAGGAAAGATATGGAGCTGCACCAGTGTGGGAAATACAGCACAGTATTTGAGAGCATAGCTTTCTGAAACAGAGAAAAACAACACATTTAGAAGCTGGACTTTTGAGTCTGTGATTGTGTCCACAAGTGCATGCATTATGACTAAGAGCCAGCATCTGGCCCATGTCAATGCTTGCCTGGTAATTTCCACCATCATGGGGTGGTTGAGGGTGCTGCTAATCTCGATAAGAGGTAATGGAGAGGATCTTCTCATTAGCTCAGCTTGGAGAGGCCTCATCCAGTCACCTGAAGTGTCAATAAACCCTGGCCTTTAATGGTATTGGCTTAGTGATAAGGGCACTGCATACTCTGTTTGTCGTTACAAGATTTAACACTGGCTGATCCCTTGGGTAGGGGCTCATTATAAAAGAGTGGACTAGAGCAGTTGATATCCTTTAGAACCAGCCATGGGTGGGTCCCCTCTAGTTGTTCTGATCAGCACTGAGCTTGTAAAGAGAAGCCAAGAATGTGTCCCCCCTTTTTGTTGACATAAGCTATAAGATAATTCAAATGTGGCAAGCTCATCAAATCCTCAGCTTAGGGAGTCACTGCTAGTGACTTAGAGTGCCTGCTGGTGACTCAGAGTGCCTTCTGAACAGCATGAGGACTGGAGTTTGAATCCCAGCACCTACTTATTAGAGTCAGATGAGGCTGTGCCTGCCTGTAACCTCAGAGCTGTGAGGTGAGAAACAGGAGCATTGCTGGGGCTTGCTGGCTACCAGCCTAGGTCCAGGCTCAGTGAAAGACCCCGTTTCAGGAGAAAATGTCAGAAAGTGATAGAGTAGGAGACTGCATGTCCTCTTCTGACCTCTGTACCTGTGCATTCAGGCTTGTGCATATACATCGCCCTCTCAGATGAAAGTATGAAACTACAAACTGCACATTACTAATAAAGTGCACAGTCTCAAGGAAGCAGGAAGAGCCTAATTAAGAGGGTAAAACAAAGACATTAAGTCAAAAGTGCAAGCAGAATGTCAGAGAGAAGGGAGATAGCCAGGCGACTGGCTGGTTGAAGAGCCGTCCACTTGGTTGGCTTAATGGCGGCGGCAGCGCTATCTTGCTTGTGGAGAAAGCAACTCCATCTTCGGCCATGTTTACCAAATTCTGACTGCAAATCTGGTTCTTATTTAGGGTCTTCTTTTGCTTAAACAGAATGGTTAAAGTGGGACTTACGTAGCATAAATGCAACAACTCTCTGAGTTTATTTCATTTTTGTGTTTGTGCAACCAGCAGCAATTAGATTTTCAACAATCCTGTCGTCTAAAATTCCCAGCGTGTTTACTTGCTGTCCATCAGCTCCCAACCTCAAGCTACCACTGATTGGCGTTCTCTACATATAGATTTACCCTTTCTATATATATTTTCTACAAAGGGATTGTGTCAGTATACATGTGTCTATTGAGGTTTCTTTTTTTTTTTTCTGCTTAGCTTAGTGACTCAAGATTAAACAGTTTTAAGGCCCAAGACTATTGGAGAAGTGGGAACCTGTTCAGCAGGTGTTTGAAGCTTTCACCATACTTGCTAACAAGTAGGACCTCCATTAATTTATTCAGCGATGACAGTCTTTAATTCTGGTACCCTTCATCCTGGATCTGAAGAAGTGTAACTCCACAAGTGCTCAGTGGTAATGGAGATGGCAACAGCGACAGCAGCCATGGAGGACGAGGATATCTTGTAGTTTTTCCCCTTGATGCCGGAGTTGAGCGCTCCATTCAGTTTTTGCATCAGCTCTCTGAGGTTGGGATAGCTCGTTAGCATGTAGACCCGGATTGGTGCAAGGCAAGATGGACTGACACCTGAGCTCCCTGTATTTCTGTGTGTATAACTTTGGAAGAGTCACTTAACTATGAATAGCCAATTTCCTCATGAAGAAAACACAGATGCTGGAGTTGCCTGTCTTGAGGCACAGTTAAGAGTGTGACCTGAGATGACACAAGTAGAGACCTTGGCGTGGGGCTGGTACATAGCATTTGCCTCCTCTATATTTATCCCCACCATCTTTACTTCAGTAGAAGAGAAGATGAACTGCAGTCTAAGAACCATAATATCTTGACCACCCACCCCTATATCTGCCTCCTGAAAAAATGTTTTTGCCTCATCCCCTCTTATCTTTCCAGGCTAATAAGTCTGGATCATTCTGGCTTCACGTGATGCTGATCACATTTACATAGTTTTATAAACCTTCCTCTTGCTCATCTCAGCCAGGTCAGGCCTGAGTGTTGAATTTATTGATGGATAAATTCAAAAGAAGTAATTGTTTCATTTGCCACTTCTGTGTCTTTCTTTTTATTATTATTATTATTATTATTATTATTATTATTATTTACTTTATTGGGCATTCTTCATCTCTGCCTTCCTATGATGCAATGGTGGTTATGTGACATCTGACAGGTAAGCCCATCATAATATTCAGTGTTAGAGGAAAGAAGTTGCCAGTACACTAGCCCAGAGTTTGCCTCATTCAATCTCAGTGAATGAATCCAGAGAGGGATCCTCTTCTGAAGGAGGGCTCACTGATGGTGACACTATCAAGCAGAGAAGATGTGGCAGTGGTGCATCAGGAAGGCTGGCACAGCCACCAGAAGGACCAACCACACTAAACATGATCATGCCAGGGGGGACAGGAAGGTTGTGTCAGCAGGGTTATGAAGATGCCAAGCGGCATTGCAGAACTGGGAAAGCCTTCAGCTCACCCCTGTGGGGTGAGCCTGCAGCTCTTAGAAGTGATGGAGCTATCACCTGTATAAACTGCCCCCTCGCTCCTCTCTCTGCCTTTCTAGTTGGGTGGGAGGTGCTGGAAGAGTTTCTGTGCATTTGAAGCTGTCCTTGTCCTGCCATTGTACAGGCAATGAGAACGGTTAGCACCAATGCCGGCAGATGGCTTTCTGGTAATCAACACTAGATTCATGTTGTTTGTTCATTTATCCTCCTTTATCCTTACCAAAGCATCAAAAGTGAAAGCCTTTATGTTGTAGATTAGGAAGCAGAGGCACAGAATACTCACCAGCTATAAGTAGCTCTCCCTATATTGAATCCCTTATTACTTAGCTATTCCTTCCAACCAAAGAAATAAACCTTTTTCTGAAGGCGTCTAGTGCCTGTCTCTTAATTAGTTAGACATGACTTAGGAGAAGAGACATGTTGACTGGATCTGCTAATTTTGAAAGTCTCACCTCAGCTTCCACATAAATTAGGATCACAACCAGTGACTATTACACTTATGAAAGAAAGTAAATAATTCCCTCAAAGTTCCAAGCTGACAAGACGAGCCTTGAAGTTAGGATTCTGAAATGTCTATTTTAAAATGTAACAACTTTGGATGAATTATTAAGGTAAACCTAGTGTCTTTCTCACCAGTGGCAGATAGGAAATAAGAGCAGAAGCCCTTGTCATGTGAACCTTCCCAGGACTCCCTAGAGTTGATGGGTGCACCTATCTATACATGCATTCTTACATTCATTGAGTCAATCAAGAGAGGGTCTAACTAATGCAAGGCATGATGCCAAGCCTCTGGATGCAATAGGTGACAAAGTCAGATAAGACTTGATATCACAGGCATTGTGCTCTAGATTGAAACAATAGAAAAGAAACATCCAAATGGAAATGAACGAATGTAGAAGATAAATGTTATGCAAAGAACCAGTTCTCTAGAGCTACTTTATCAGACAAAAAGTGGAAATTGGTTTTATTTCTATAAACTGGCTTGATTCCTGTCTCAGTGATACTGGGCAGACTCACCAACTTCAACAGAAGTTGGCCAGTGATGTGTCTTTCAGTTGGTTGTCCATGGCAACTGTAGCAATCAATAGATAGCAAGAGCTTCTGGAAAGGTATGTTTGCTTCAGAAATTGATATAACCAGGAATGTATTTAATAAATGTGTATGAAATTATGTTTTGTATAAATCTATGTATTTCAATGTTATGAACATCTAATTTTATAACACATTTAAAAGACTAAGGGTATAAAACATTCTTTTATTTCTTCCCTCATGGAAGGAGAGAAAGGAAGGGGAAAATGATGCAATCTCAAAAGCAAGAGATAAATAATTAAATAAATAATTTTTTGTATATATATATATAAACTATAGATATGATTGTATATGTATATATGTTTATATTGTGCATATATGCATATATTTAGATGATAGATAGGTAGATGAATGAATAGATAGATAGATGATAGACATGAACTACTCTAGAAATAATATTTTATTTATTTCCAATCAATTACAGGCATACATTTTGAATCATCCACAGTACATAGTTGAGCTTGGTCAAGTGAGATTTATGGTCCAGGTAATTTATAGGTCAAGGTGTCACTAACAGGTGGGAAGACATGTGACAATTATCAGAGTTAGGGCATGTTGGATAATCAAGGAGGCCATGGTCTAATTTGTTTCAAGGCAGGGTGTCTCAAACTCAGCAGTATTGGCCATATAATTCTTTGTTGCAAGGGGATGGCCTGTATACTAAAACTCTTAGCCTCTACTCATGAATGCCGCCAGCAGCAACCCCAACCTATCTGTGAAAAATCAAAGGTATCTCCAGGTATTGTCAAATGTATTTAGTAATAAATCCCTCCTGGTGGGCAAGCATTGTTTGTTGGAATTTTAAGACTGAAGCACAGGAAGGAATCTATATGAAGATTTCTGGCAAGGTCAATTGTGTGAGAACAGAGCAACTAAAGTACCTGGAGTGTAACAGTCAGCAGAGAGTCACACAGAATGATCTTTGAAGACAAAAATCATGAGACCACACAAGACAGATACAAGCAAGACTAAAGGAGCTCTTTTGGAAGTCACTCACATGCAGAAAGAATGGCCAGAGAAAGGAGAGAGGGAACAGTATTGAACCAGTGTTCAGAGACATAGAAAGTTCAAAGGCAAAAGATGCAGGAAGATTCAATTGTATTACCTAGAATGTTCTGAGAATATTAGAATACTAGCCACACTTCTTTAAACTTATCACTTTATTTTACAACTAGTGGAAAATGTGTAGATAAATGTAATTTTTCTCAGTAACAATAACAATTAGAACCTTGGGGGACTGGAGACATGACTCAATGGTTAAGAGCATTCTTTGTTCTTCTAGAGCTCCTGTGTTCAATTCCCAGCAAAACATGGTGGCTCCCAACCATCTATAATGGGATCTAATGCCCTCCTCTGTCACGCAGATGTACAGATAGACAGACCATTCATATACATAAACAAATAAAAAACAAACCTCAGACCCAAACTAAAGAATATTCTTTGGCTAAAGAATGTATTTTAAAAATAACTGAACTACTAAGACAAAGAAATGGTGGGGGAATTTATCTTAAGCAGACTAACAACTAATAAAATGTTTAGGCTTAAAAAATGGAATAATAGCCGGGCGTGGTGGTGCACGCCTTTAATCCCAGCACTTGGGAGGCAGAGGCAGGCAGATTTCTGAGTTCAAGGCCATCCTGGTCTACACAGTGAGTTCCAGGACAACCAGGACTACACAGAGAAACCCTGCCTCGAAAAACCAAAAAAAAAAAAATAAAATAAAATAAAAAATAAAAAAAATAAAAAATAAAAATAAAAAAATAAAAAAAAAATGGAATAATGACATGAGCCATTTGCTTTTCCTGTGAGCTCACTATTTGTAGCTCTTCCAAATGGATTTAGGTATATCATTCATAACATTTGCACATTCTCAAGGAGAGAGGCTGATTGGCTTACCCTAGATCAGGCACCAACTCATGAGCCAATAAACTATGAAAATATTCACAGCAATCTTGCCAGTGAAAGATGGTTAGTGGGCTTAGAAGAGAAAAAAGGAACAGGGTATGTTAGTTTAATTTCTATTGCTGTGATAAAACACTACCACAAAAAGGAATGTGGGGAGGGAGGCATTTACTTAAGCTTACTGTTGTTGTCCACCATGAAAGAAAACCATGGCAGGAACTAAAGGCAGGAATGTGGCAGCAGGAACCTAAGCAAAGGCCTTGGACTTATGGCCCTCACTAAGTTGTTCCTCATATCTGCTTTTTATACAACCCAGTTACTGCCTGCCCACAGGGATCTGAGCCCTCCTATATCAATCATTGATTTTAAAAATACTCCATGGACTTACCTACAGGCCAGTCGTTAGAAGCATTTTTCTCAGCTGCTTCTTTTCAGATGACACATCTCAGATGTGTCAAGTCAACAAGCTAAGCAGCACAGAGACTTTTCCTAGAGAAAAAAAATTAAAAAGTGATCAGGCTGTCTCCTCTCCAGAGGCAGGTACTCGCAGCCAACTACTGGACTGAACACAGGGTCTGTAATGGAGGAGTTAAAGAAAGGACTGAAGGAACTAAAGGGGTTTGCAACCCCATAGGAAGAACAACAATATCAACCAACCAGACCCCCAAGAGCTCCCAGGGACTAAACCACCAACCAAAGACTACACATGGTGGGACCCATTGCTTCAGCCCCTTATGTAGCAGAGGATGGCCTTGTCAGGCATCAATGGGAGGAGATGCCCTTGATCCTGTGAAAACTCAGTACCTCAGTGTAGAGGAATGCCAGGGCGGGGAAGCAGGAGCAGTTGGGTGGGTGGGGGGAACCCTTATAGAAGCAGTGGGAGGGGGATGGTATAGAGGGTGTGTGGGGAGGACCAGGAAAGGGGATATTATTTAAAATGTAAATAAAGAAAATATCCAATTTCAAAAAAAAGAAAAAAAGTGGTCAGGAAGGGCTGGAAAGATGTTGAAATGTTATTGAAAATGTCCCCTGTAGATTAAAAATGCAATATCCTAAGAGTTGAGTTTAGGACATAGAAGGAGCTGTCATGATGCACATCAAAGTCCGTCATGGGATGGAGAAGATGTGGCTAGGGGACTAGAGAGGAGGGGAGGCTGGCTGGAGACAGGCTAATAGGACTTGACACTGATTTCCTCTGCGTAAGTAGGGTGTGATAGGAATGGGGATTAAAAGACAATCCCAAAGCATGCAGACTAACAGTTCTGGAGAGGATGCTTCTGTGGATTGGGCAATTACATGGAAGAGGCAAAGAATCAGTGAAAGTGGAGGGCGAAAGGTCAGTTACATAAATGACTCACTTGTGTGTATGTAAATGCATACATGTTTCTGCATGTAGGTAGAAGTACACACAAAGCAGGAGATCAGAGGTTTCTATCAGCTTTGTTTTTTTTTTGTTGTTGTTGTTTATTTGTTTGTTTGTTTTTGCTCTCCAATACAGTGTTTGAGACAGGGCTTCTCACTGCTCCTAGACATTGATGCTTTGCTAGATGCCTGGCCCCAGAGTTCCAGGGCTATTCTAGTCTCTGCCTGCCCAGCACTGAGGTTACAGGCATAGGCAACCCTGTCTGGCTTTTGACATGGGTTCTTGGGAACGGAACTCAGGTGCTCTTTGTTGTTGCAGCTCGCAGTTTACCAGCCGAATCATCTCCAAACCCAAACCATGCTTTTGAAAATGAGAACATTCTTAGAGAGGAGGCAGGTACTTTTTTGCAACACTTTCTTCTGTTTATTGGAATTCTGCACAAAATGGACCTGACCAACATTATCTCATTTCATTATGAATCGAGACTCTGAACGTTACTGGATTGGATTTAGAAAAACAGCAAATAGCGAACAAAGTAACTGACACGGATAGATCTGTGTGTGAAAAACTACGCGACTCCCGCGAACACAACCGCCCTCACTTTTCAGCAACTCCATGCTAGAAGTAAGTCCTCTGGGAAAGAGATGTTATCCCTTTGGAACAGAAAGCCCTTTGTAGTCTGGGCTAAGAAGCTGTGGGGGAGGAGCCAGTAGGCTTGTAGCCATAAGGGGTTGAGGATGAGTAAACACTGGGCCCATGAATGTGCTTGCTTGTTTTAATTGCTAATTTACCCGAAGGCAACAGCCATCTAAGGAAGGAAGGATCCAGCCAATAATACAGTCATATGGACAAGAAAGGTCAGAGAGATGGCCACAAGTATGCTAGCGCTTCGGTGTAAAGCTCATAAAACCATCTGCGTGGTGACTCTTCTGGCCTGTGGATCGGAGGCCTCTGGCTCGGGATGCTCTTACGTCTTGTCCAGACAACCCTGAGCTCCAGTAAAACCCAGATTGCGAACACAAACCACCATGGCTTGGCCCCAGATTGTGTCAGAGGACCCCAGTGGGAAAGTCCAGCAGCAGTTCAGTAGCACAGCCCCTCCCCCGAAGGCAGCACACAGTTAATAGCAGGCTTTGCTTCCTGGCATTTGGTTTAAGTGGATATTCTGTCCTGAAAGCTTTCCAGGCCTGGGTACAAAACAAACCGAGCTGGCCAGATCTGGGAGGTCAGAGTGAGCTTGGCTCCTGATGATGATACTGGGATAGGCAGCTTCTCCCAGAATTACTAGGGAAGGTGTCTTGGTTTCTTTCCTGTTGTTGTTATAGCAATTTGAGAGAGAAAGCATTGATTTAGCTCAGTTGACCATGTGCAGCCTATTACAGTGGAGAAGTCAAGGTAAAGGGAGTCTATTGTAGCTGGTCACACCACATCCAGAAGAGAGAGGGGGATGAATACAAGCTTGCTACTGGGCTCCCTTTCTATACCTGCTTAATCCAGGAGCCCAGTCACAGAACGGTGTCACCCAGAGAGAACCGCTCTTCCTACTTCAATGAGAGCTGGTATCAGGATAATTTTCCACAGGCGTGCTCAGAGACCCATCTCCAGGGAATTCTAAATTCTCTTATCATGACGCTTGACACTGACCATCAGAGAAGGACTCTGTCCCTTTGGCTAGCATAAACAAAAGTGCCTCTGGTCTCCCAACATTGGGGTTCTCTCTCTTCGGCGATCTTACATTCACCACATCCCCAGTCTCTCTAAAACTCCATATCAACTCCCTAAAGTAATACTTTTTATCGCCTAACACAGTAAAAGACACAATTTCAAGTGTGTGGTTGATAAATTTGAAGGCTGTGATGTCTCTCGGTAATCACCTCATTGAAGACCTGAAGAGTTCTCACCAGCCTATTGTGCATGTGCATAGTCAATACTCACCCTAAATCAGACACTTTTACACCAAGGAGACAAAATACCCAATGCTAACCACTCAAGGGGGAAAATGTATATTGTGCCTCAAGGTCTGAGAGGGTGTTAGTCTTCCATGGCAGGAGACATTTGGTGCAGTTGCTTTCCCCAGTGGTAGGATTATGAGGTAGAGGGTATACACACCATGGTGAACAAGGGAATCTAGAAACCATGGCAGGAATCTTCAATGGCTTGCCCTAGTGACTTACACAAACTAAGACCTAGCTCCTAAGGGCTCCAACACCTCCCAAGGAATAGCAGCAACAGCTGCACACTCTGTGTCCAAAGCATGAGCCTTTGAAGGGCATTTCAGAATCATATGTGCACTTGAGTAAACCAGTATGCATACCAGTATGAAGTCAAAGGGGTAAAACTGATATCATGCCCCTTCCATCACTTTTTTTCTCATGTTTGAGACAGGGCATCTCACTGAAGCTTTGGTTCACTATTTCTGTTAGAGAGCTCACAGAATGTATATGCCTTTCTCCTTCCAGTGCTGGGGTAGCAATCACACACAACCATGCACAGAGTTTTTAACGTGGGTGCTAGAGATCCGAATTCAGACCTTTATGCCTGTGCACTACGCAATTTACCTAGAGAGCTATCTCACCAGGCCCTGGTGGTAGTTTTTGTTCAGCTATTAGTGACATCCTGTAATATTTCTTACTCAATACAGCACTGTGTCTAAGAGATTCATCTGCATGGTTTGAATTGGTGGCTTATTAATTCTTACTACTAAATAGAAATTTGTATGTTTATATTCCATAAATAGTAGGAATCTGTTCATTTCAACTTTTAGAGACTATGCACAATTATATATATATATATATATATATATATATATATATATATGTGTGTGTGTGTGTGTGTGTGTGTGTGTACATATATGCATGTTTAAAATGTACAAATATTTAGAGGAGAGTTAATCTTTTTCTGAGTATATCTAGCTCTGTAATTTCTGGGACATATGACTTAGGAATAGTCATCTCTTATCAAACTATGTCCCAAAGTGTCTAAGACAATCTAAACCCTCTCCTCAATGTAGGAACATTAGAACTGCCCACGACTCACCAATATCTAGTTGTAGTTTTTACATTTTTACCTTTACATAAGACATGCTTCAAAGCTAGAAGACATACCATGCTTTCTTCTTGACAAATGTGTTATTTTACTCGATTCCTCTCCCTGGTTATCTTTTTCTTCTGTGGAGACAATTACACTTTAAATTCAAGTATATCTTCTTCATCTTTTCAAGCACTGTATAACAAATTAGAAGAGATATTGTTGTTTATGTGCAATTAAGAAATTGCATGACTAATTGAATGAATTCAGACTCTGAAAACAAAACGAAAAATTTTTCCTGTCCAATTGCAACTGAGTTACACCAAAGGATCATTATTATTTTCTAAATTTATTTTATATGCTTACCTATATGCATGTCTGTGTACCATGTCTATACAGTGCCTGTTATAGCCAGAAGGAGTATCAGATTCCCCTGGAGCTGGAGCTTCGTTTTGAGTTGCCTTGTGGGTGCTAGAGATTTAACACTGGTCCTCTGGAAGAGCAGCCAGGACTCATAATTACTGAGCCATCTCTTCAACTTCACTCGTCATTAAAGTTTTCTTAAGGTTTTATCCTGATCCTTGCATTCAGCCAAAATCTAAGAGCTCAGTCCTGGAATAATATCACTGTTCATTACTTCAGAAACATGGTAAGAGTGAAAGTTTAAATGCTATTGTATGAGCAAAATATGATAGTAAATACTTTGTATGTTATACTTTTTATTTTATCACATCAAATAAAACCATAGCTTGGAACTGTTTTCTTCAATTTACACAAGAGGCTTAGAGTTTAAGTGACCTAACAAAGGTCATTTGGGACTTCAATCAAAAATTGATTCATCCAAAGCAAAGCAAATTCAACTTTTTACCCTGTCAATATGAATATTCAATTTCAAAGTGTAGGAGGGAGAAGGGCAGAAAGAGAGGGAGAGGGAGAGGGAGAGGGAGAGGGAGAGGGAGAGGGAGAGGGAGAGGGAGAGGGAGAGGGAGAGGGAGAGGGAGAGGGAGAGAGAGAGAGAGAGAGAGAGAGGATAAGAATGTTTACTTTTATATTGTTCATGGATCTGCAATCACTATTCATCAAATGGACATATGATTAGACACTTTGAATAGCTGCGTATTAAATCAACTTCATGAGGTCCTAGATCATTTCAAGACAGTTGTAGCTATTATCGTTAAATTGCTTTGCGTTTTAAATGGAGAAGTTATCATTTCCATTCTGTTGAAAAGGCTATCATAACACTATATGTTGATTATATATCATTAAAGTGTGCATAATTATTTCTGTTATTTATTACAATGTGACAAATCATCCTAAAACTTAGCAACTTAAAATAAAGCAACTCTGTTTGCTCCGACTCTATCATCTGGACTGGGTTCAGCTGACCCACTTGCCTTTGCCTCGTGTTGTACAAGCCAGATGAGTCCATGCATTCCATCCACTGGAAACTCTGCAAGGCTACCAAGATCTGAGATGTCCTCATTCACAAGAGTGGCTCTTCAGCTTAGATGGTTGGAACAGCCATGAGCTCTCTGACTTTCTTTCACCTTCACTGGTATTTCTTCCTGCATGTGACCTTTCCACACTTAAGGAATCTGGACCAGATTTCCTTCTGAGGCACCTCACTTTGACTATATTCTCTGAGTAACGTTCCCATTCTTCACATTCAACACACACGCACATTATGTGCAAGACCCTTAATTCTTGGGTAGGAAAATGATCACATATTTTGCAGCTGAACTGATCATAGGTCTTCTGGCAAAGAAAGGGTTCTGTCTTCTGATGCTAGCCTTGCCATTAAAACTCCATGCTCAAAAAGTATAATGATTGCATCTCCTCCTCCTGTCCTATAATGATGCCATCTCCATATGCACCATATCCAGCTGAATGATTGTATCTCTCCCAGCAATGTAATTATAAGAGGTTTATCAGCAGTGCAATGATACCAATTTCTACCTGAACTGCAATTGATATCATCATTATAGGCCATATAATGAGCATATCGCCACGATAAATGTAATTAACACATTGTCTTTTGCACACTAAAGATTGCGTTTCTCTGGCAAATGCAATAACAGTTCTACCTGTAATACAATGATCCCATCTATTTGTGCAAGTTAATTATTGCTTTTCCACTTCCAAGCCATAACGATAGGTATTCCTATAGGACAGTGATTGCATCTCTGGCCTTGGGGTAATGATCACATATGCAAAGCAAGATAACAAAATTGTCCTCAGGGCAATGATCAGATTCCTCTGCATAAGGTAATGATAATAGATCCACTTTAACCTAAAGATAACAAGCTTCTTGTCAATACTGTGGTACCAACTTCTTCTGCAGAGAGAATTGTGGTATGTATTGTGGCTGCATGTGCTCAAATTTACCTGATATGGACATATGGATATTTTAGCAGTGTAGTGACAAGAACATTGATGTTAGTTTCAAAGAGAACCATGTCCGTAGATGCTACAGTATGGACTATGTGGCTTTGGGGAACAGACGCTGCTTCTTCTCACTAGATTGAAAAACTGAAGATGATAACAACTTTACTGTTGTTGTTATTATTGTTGTTAAAGGGTTGGCATGCATATAACTTGTCAACATAAAGTCTGACCCTTATATAGTGTTCACACATTTTCTACCTCTGTCTAAACTCTGGACCATATCCTTGATCTGATTCTGGCAATATCTGGATCCCAGGATACTTTTCCTACTCAAACACTAGTGAAAACTCAATATGTCGTTCTGACCTTCTATCCTTCATCCTCTGTTGTTGGTTTGACTTTCTGGAGTTTTGTTATCATTGTTTTACTTTTATCTGCCTGTGAATGTCCCGAGCTTCCTATATCCCTCATCTTTCCTTTAGGACTTGCTTGCATGTCTTTCTTACATGGCTTTCTAGGTTTCTAAATTATTTTGGTTCTTTTGTAGATTAGTTATCACATCCTGTTTTATGGACTCACAGAAGGAAACAGGGCAAGAGCACAACATTCAAGCTCTAAAAGCTTAGGTCAATTGTTAATGACCCAGGCCTGATCAGACTTGAATCACGTTACTTCACGGTGGTGCTGGTCTCCACTTGGTTCCATCGCTGCTGTCTGAGTCCAGGACCTCAGCAGCATCCCTACTAATGGCACTTGAACAATTGTTTTAGGAAAGATGAAGAGACTGATGGATTTGAACCTATAAAAGCTCTAAAACATTAATTCATGATACTCAAAAAAAATCAGTGGAAAAAGTATTTATGGTATATAAGGAACATTATCAGTCAACTACAAAATTATCCATGCCCCAACAGAAAAATAAGAAAATTTTTAAAGAAGAAATAGCAATAACTAGTAAGAATTGCTATTAAAATGGAATTATTAGTTTTCCCTTAAAATATTTACAAATATGTAAACTATGATTTTAGAGGGAAGAAAGAGGACCTGTGTTCAATATCCTCTTCACTAGCAATGTTATGAACTATTTCATCTCTCTACTCAGGAACGCAGGCAAATGTAAAACACAGATATAAAGTCATGCACATTTACATTAAATAAAAGTACAAGTGACATAGTCTGGAGAAACTAAGGAGCCTAAAAAGAGGAAGGAAGGGAGGAAATAGAAAGGGGGAGCAATGGAAGAGAACATGTTCACCACACAGTCTACAGCACGAAGGAAAGGCGGCTACTAAAGATGCCAATCACAGTATACAGAAGAACATCTCAGGGAACTGTCATATCCAAATATAAAGAGTTATGACTTCTAAGTCTATGGACAAAAATAATTAAAGGAGATAAGAAAATTGTGAAATATATATTATACATTTTTTAAAGTAAACTGGTAAGTTAGGATTAGTAGATTTGATTTTCTTTTTTAGTTCCTGGAAAGAATGTTACTGATGCTGTCAAGGTAATATTTCAGTAGTAAAGGATATTCTGAGATGGCATCAGAGAGTAAAAAAATAAAGGTATGATGAGAAAAAAATGTCGAAAAAAGACTTTACAGTGGGCAAAGAATGGGGAATAAAAGGAGAACTTAGGGATTCGATTTGGCAGAGGAAGTTGTCTACAAAGGATTAGGAAAATGAAAAAGGAGGATCTGGAGACATGGCTCAGCGATTAACCCTACAGCTGACAGAGGGTTAACATCCAATGTATACAAAGAACTCAAGAAGTTACACCCCAGAAAACCAAATAACCCTATCAAAAAATGGGGTGCAGAGCTAAACAAAGACTTTTCACCTGAAGAACTTTGGATAGCTGAGAAGCACCTTAAGAAATATTCAACATCATTAGTCATTAGGGAAATGCAAATCAAAACAACCCTGAGATTTCACCTCACACCAGTCAGAATGGCTAAGATTAAAAACTCAGGAAACAGCAGGTGTTGGCGAGGATGTGGAGAAAGAGGAATAATCCTCCACTGCTGATGGGATTGCAAGTTGGTACAACCACTCTGGAAATCAGTCTGGCAGTTCCTCAGAAAACTGGACATGATACTTCTGGAGGACGCTGCCATACCACTCCTGGGCATATACCCAGAAGATTCCCCAGCATGTAATAAGGATACATGCTCCACTATGTTCATACCAGCCTTATTTATAATAGCCAGAAGCTGGAAAGAACCCAGATGTCCCTCAGCGGAGGAATGGATACAAAAAATGTGGTATATATACACAATGGAGTACTATTCAGCCATTAGAAACAATGAATTCATGAAATTCTTAGAGAAATGGATGGAGCTGGAGAACATCATACTAACTGAGGTAACCCAGTCTCAAAAGAATACCCATGTTATGCAGTCACTGATAAGTGGATATTAGCCTAGAATCTTGGAACACCAAAGACACAATCCACATACCAAATGATGTCCGAGAAAAAGGAAGGAGTGGACTCTGGTTCTGGAAAGGCTCAATGCATCAATGTAGGTGAATACCAGAACAGGGAAGTGGGAAGGGGTGGATGGGGGAGCAGGGGGAGGGAAAAGGACATATGGGACCTTTGGGGGGCAGGGAACCAGGAAAAGGGAAATGAAATGTAAATAAAGAATATATCCAATTAAAAAAAAAAGAATATTTAGGGCTCTTACAGAGGACCTGGTTCAGCTCTCAGCACCCTTGCTGGGAAGCTCACAAACACCTGAGGCTTCAAACCTTAGGTGAGCTGATGTCTTCTTCTGACATTAATCTTAAAATAGATTATTAAAAGAGATAAACATCACATTGGTAACAAAAGAAAAATCTGTAAACAGAAACTCTATTTTAACAGAACTAGGTCACAGAAGTCATAGAATGAAGCTAAACAACACAATAAGTGTGAAGGTATTGGACATGTTTCTAGCTCTTTCCTTCCTTCCTTCCTTCCTTCCTTCCTTCCTTCCTTCCTTCCTTCTTCCCTTCCTCTATCCATCTCTTCCTTCTCTCTTCTTACATAATTTGTCTGTGTATGCATGCATGCTCGTGTGTGTGTGTGTGTGTGTGTGTGTGTGTGCATGTATGCATGTGTGGGTGCTGGACATCAAGCCTAAGGCCCTCTGTTTGCTATGCAAAAATTCTACTGCTAAAGTACACTCAAAAACACCTTCATTCTTTTTAAACCATAAGAGATCTTTAAACGCTACGATATTTTTCAGTAATATATTTAAATTTTACAAGAAAAATCAAAACATGCAAATATACATGTGTCAACACTTTATAGGGAACAATACCTACCTTAACAGTTTTAATTTCAAGCATAAAATTCTAGAAGAAAATATATGATCATGCCCTAAGAGTAAAGATGGAAACAGCCTTTGTGTGTTTTGTTAAGGAATATTTTGTGGAGCTTTTTGGTATGCAACTAAGTTGTTTTCCACAAACAAAAACTGCATTCTTTGTAAAATACAAAATACACAAAACTTCCTGACTCATTGTTGTCTCTTGAGCAGAAAATGGAGTGTGAGCATAAGGGAAAATAAATAAATCTGGAAAATGTGCACAAAATTTCAGGTGAAAAATAAAAAGCTCACACCCGAGCAACACCATAAAGAGAGTTTCACCACATGGTGAAAATAGAAAATACTGCTTCCCACTTGTGGAAAAGAAGATCTGACATTAAAATTAATATTGGGATAACAAATACTGTACTTTTGTAAAAAAAATTAACATTCAAGCTCTAAAAGCTTAGAAAGATATGCAGAAACCTATTAATGAAGAAATCCGTGTTGGCATCACTCACATCAGGAGCTGCGTGCGCTCCTGCTGTGGTGCCTTTCAAACAAGGCTCATCATTTTTACAATATTCTACCCAAATTACTAACCTCACCCAACCCTGAAACACAAACCAGAGGAATCCAAATTCTGGGAAATTATACAATCTACTAGACTAACCATCTTTTAAAATATCAAGGTCAGGAGAAGCAAGGAAACGCTCCTAGGTCGGTGGAGACTACGGAGACGTTCCGTCTCAGTGCAATATGCTCTGCTGGAATGAATCCAGAAGCAGTGCGAGGAAAGGGGAGCTCCGGAGAGAGACTGTAGCGCAGTTAATAGCACATATAGGTGCTAATCTCTTAGCTTTGACATATGCACCATGTGAGGAAAGATAACGCATTCAGATCAAAGTAAAGGTCATAGTAAAATATGGGATTGTGTTTGTAATTATTCTGTAACTGGGACATTGTAGAAAAGTAGCTGATGCGTGATATACTCGAGCCTCTGACTTCCTCGCATCATCCAAAGGAGTGCTGGTTTTAATGCTGCTCTTGGCTAAGTGACTTCTTAATACCGAGGTACCACCCTGAAGTGTAGGAAGCTCCTAGAGGAGACTCGTAACCTGCTTCCTTATGACTTTCCTCACTGCACTCTTTATTGTATGTATGTAGATGTATATATTTTCCTTGCCTTTTATTTAGGATCTTGGTAGAGTTCAACTGTCGCTCAGGGCATCGAACTAATTTTCTTCTCTGCAGTGGTCATGGAGCTGCATGCGTAATGAGCCCCCGTTATTGCTCATGGTATTAAGTAGGCTGTTGGGGACGTGGATGGGAGGGATGCTCCCATCCAAAGGCGATGGCTCTTCCTGATCCAGACAAAACAAAACAAAACAAAAATCCACTCAGAAAGAGATGCAATGCAAATGACCCTGCTCCCCGATGTGACGAAATGTCAGAGGTGTGTATTGGCTTTGAGGCAGGAGCTTTTTCTTTTTTATTTAAAGCAAAGTAAAGTCATTATTTATTGACCACTTGAAAAGATCACATCCAACGAAAACCAACAGCACAGCTCCGAATGTCCTTGGTGTTTTATGAACATTACCACATAGCCAGACTCATCCAGAGGACATAGACACCCTCTACTACAGAACGGAAACTGAGATAGAGAGAGCCTACAAGCCTCTTCTCCACGTTTCCATCCCAGTATCATGGAATAACACTGTCCAGGTATCTCTAGGACATGCTTTTAGGCCATCACCTTACCAGCATAACCTGGATCTCTGTATTCCCCAACTTTAATGTATATGTGAATAAGTCAAGACTTAATTAAACAAGGATTGTGATACAATAGTAGTTTTTCAAATAGGCACTGAGACTCTCATTCTCTAAGTAAAGCAAAGAGTGTCACATCTGTCAAAGACATGAAAGGAAGGTTGAACACATGAACTGTTTCACTTGGGAGAAATTACACCATTCCTCTAAGCCCCAGCATATTACCAGCTCTGAGCACAGTGCAGATGTGTAGACCATGTCTAGTAAACCCTGGTCCTACAGACCCTATGATTTAGTTGTGAAATATCCCCTGATGCTCTGGACCCCAAGCAGGTGATACTATCTTGGGTCTTGTGAGCCTCATCAGTAGTAAGCTTGGCTAGCAGAGGCAGGTCACTAGAGAAAGCTCTTAGAGGATTAGTGTCTCACCTTACTTCTTATCAGAGCTCTCTGAATCATGTCTCCTAAGATAAAAGCAAATGTTGTGACAGACTACAGCCTCTGCAGCCCAGAGCATGTCTTCTTCCCCATGAAGCTGAGGTAACACAAGTCACTGTCCCTTAGGTCGCTTCTGTTAGGTAATTCTCCATAGCAATGAGAAAGTGAGAAGTTAGTTAATACAGAGACAAGCATAACTTTCCTCTACAATAATCTGCTGTACATATGATTTTAATTCTCTCTCTCTCTCTCTCTCTCTCTCTCTCTCTCTCTCTCTCTCTCTCACACACACACACACACACACACACACACACAGACATACTCACTCATATGTAAACACACGCATGCTTGCACACATATACACAAACTGTAAGCTTTCCAATGTTTAAAACTCATTTCCTTGTTATAGATTAGTATCAGCAGTCTATATGTGTGCATACTTACTATTATTGAAATGGTGTATCTTCGTAGTACTTCACTTTGGAAAAAAAGCTTATATTTTTCCTACAACATGCCAACCACACTACCGATTATTTAGAAGTATATTATATAAATTTCAGTATTCCCTAAAAAATATTGTTACAGCTCCTTAATTTATCTTTGTAGCTATATGATATATTGTAAAACTTTAATTTCTTGAAATATGGGAATCTTTAAATTTTAAAATCATCTATCCAAGTGCAACTAAAATCTTTCTGGCATCATTGAGCTAAAATGTTACGTAATTCTGAATTAGATTGGTTGGTTACATTGTTTATGAATTTTGTATTTTTACCAATTTTCTGTTAACTATTCTATCTTGTTGATCAATGGTATAATTTTGGACTGCAATAGCCTGTTGGTGGATTTCTCTCTTGCTTTTCCTGTTCATATGTCCTTCATGTACATCCTGAATGACGTCCAGTAACATTTAGCTAGTGACGTCCTTATTCTGGATTGATGGTTTTGACCTTCAGATGTATCTGTCTTTATTTCTAGTTATGTTTATGCCCATGAACCCTACTGTGATTGCAATACAGTTGGACTTTCCATAATTTGTGCTTACAGATGTTATATAACTCATTCCATTTCTACATTACTGTGTCTTCTTCACCTTACTGGGCTCTGGAATCTGGTGTTTTACCTGAGTCCCATGTTATTGTCCTGCAGCTTGTCTTATGTATTTCCTCAGCTCTTCTGAAAACCAAGTTTCCTAAATAGCAATTCATATTTCATCACACTTCATGTTCACTTTACATTTTATATATCTTACCTTATTGATCTGACCAATTAATTGCCTATATGTATTATTCATAGCTATTGTAGCTTCATTCTCTCCTGGTTCCTATATATGGATCTTCTATGGATGTGTTTGTTGCATTTCTTTCTTTCTTTCTTTCTTTCTTTTTTTTTTTTTTTTTTTTTTTTTGGTTTTTCGAGACAGGGTTTCTCTGTGTAGTCCTGGCTGTCCTGGAACTCACTCTGTAGACCAGGCTGGCCTTGAACTCAGAAATCCGCCTGCCTCTGCCTCCCAAGTGCTGGGATTAAAGGCGTGCGCCACCACGCCCGGCAAAATGTGTAGCCCAGGCTGGCCTCGAACTTGTGATCCTCCTGCCTCTGCCTCCTTCAGCAAATCCTACCGGCGTGCGCCACCACAACTGGCTGCATTTCTTGATCTGTCTGTCTGTCTGTCTTCTATAATCTACCTTGGTATTCATTAATTTTCATCATAAGTGAAAGAATAATTTCATTAAATAGTAAGTATTTTGTTTAAAAATGTAATAATTAAAACAGTTGGTCATGTTACACTTTTAAGAGGTTTTAGTGAGTACGTGGTAAGGTATTACCTTGAGAAACCACCAAGCAGGGATCAACTGCTTCAAGTCATAAAGATTGGTCTCTGTAAAACGTTGATCCATCTGAAACTTTAGTTCCATGGTCCGGGTGAATGCTAAATACTTAGGAAAACTCCTTTTCACTAGGCCATACCTGAAAAGGAAAAATATAATGGAAGATTCTGAAGCAGAAAAAAAGAATGCTAGACATTCATTAATGGGCTGCTAAATCCTACTAGAAAGCATGGGGGATGTGTTCTTGTTTTTGATTAGGCAATCTCATGACTGATTTAAAGATAGAAATTGTCTTTCAGAAATCTGACAGCTTTGCAAAATTATCCCTTATGCTAGAAAGTGGAAAGTGTCTAATGTCTGGCTGTGGGTCTCTGCATCTGTTTCCATCAGTTGCTGGATGAAGCCTCTCTGATGGCAATTGGGCTAGGAACCAACCTATGAGTGCAGCAGAATAACAGTAAGAATCATTTCATTGATCTGACATGCCATGTTTGGTTGACATCTATGGCAGGCTTGCCCTTTTCTGAAGAGAAACAGGAGGAGTGAAGGGGTAGATGCAGAGGTGAGGTGGTAGGGGAGTTATTGGGAGGAGAAGAGGGAAAGGAAATTACAGTTGGGATTTAAAATATAAAACAAAAAATGCAAAGTATTTTCTTTGAGATGAAATTGATGAGTAAATATTGACTAGTTTGTCCAAGTTTTATATAAAATTATCAATATGGTTAAGCATTTATCATATTTACCAAAGATGGACAGCAAGTATGGTTTTCCTTTCACGTGATTATAACATGAGAGATACAGAAATTTGGACACATGCATCCATGTATCATGGGTGTTGTGATTTTATTCCTTAAGATGCATTTTCTGTTTTTATTGTTTTATTTTTATGGTATGTGCAGTATAATTATATATAATATGTTATTATATTATATATTATATATACATGTATAATATTATTATATATGTTTACATTATATATCACATATTGTAGAACAGAGGGTTTGGCCAGGAAGCAGTCTAAAGCATTTTTACTGAGTTCATTCATTCATTCATTCATTGTGTGTGTATGTATTCATGTGAATGCTTCTGTGTGTCTATATGTGTTTGTATGGCATACCATGCCATGGCACTCATGTGGAAGACAGAGAACACCTTCTAAACATCAGTTCTTTCCTTCCACCATGTGAATCCTTGTGGAATCATCACAGGGCATCAGGTTTAGAAGAACCTCTGCCCACTGAATCATCATGTGTTTTCTTAAGTTCTGTGTTGTTTACACCATCTGCAAGAATTCTCATTGTGCGTCATGAGGGTCTCTCAAAAATCTCTTTCTTCACAGTTTTAGAAACATAAATCTCCACAAGTGTCAGAATTTGTCTATTCATGTGCACCTAGCTCTTTTTCTTGTGCTTTATCTTTGTCTGTTTCTGAAATGTAAAGTCGATGACCATCTTGCCTATATTGTTCAAATTTCTCTCCATAACCCAGCACAATCATCTAACACATAATTATCATTCATTAAACATTGTGACTTTGAAGAATAAATCTAGAGGTACAGCAAGCACCCATAATTTCCCAGTGCTCACTACAGTCTAACATATTCTCAGAACTCAAAAATGCCGGCCCTTTGATTTAGTTGTCAACGGTTGAATGCAGAATTGATAGCTCAAACAGACAGGACTGCAAAGCTACCCCTACCCAGTTGACCTCATTTGGAATGAGGCCCTAGAAATGAATCTCAATCTCCTCACTGCTCATCAAAAGCCAGGCACAGCTAGCTAAATTAATAAATATCCGAGATGATGATAATGAGCCAAACTCAGTGAAATGCCTCTTCTCAGGTGTACTTTCAGCTGAAAGCTGACTCCCTCTGGCTTTTGACAATATCATGCTTAGTACTTTTAGTGTTTATGTGTTAGTATTTCAGTGTTTATGAATCTACAGGCATGAGGGGCACAGAGAGTCTCCATTCATTAAGTACTAGTCTGAAAGAACAAAGAATTTCTTTTATTTATTACTATAATATTCTCAATATGTGGACAATAACTATCTCAACCAGGTTAAATACATGAATGGGGAGTGAGGAATAATCAAATGACCACCCCTTTGCATAGTAACAGCAAATGAAAACCGTATGAAAAATATAGGTTTTTACTCAAAGCATCTAAGAAAAACAAAATGTAAGAAATGGAAAGACAATCTGTAATCTTGCAAGAAAAAAGAATGTAATTGTGACTGAAGTCACAAGGGAGCTTTAGTTTGTCACTCTTTAAGATTTGGATTTCTTTAAGGTATCACCTTCCTAGAATACAAATGTCTCACTATAATAATCTGCTTACACTGGTGGATGCTGATGTTAGCAAGAGTCTGCTGTTGTAAGTACTGTGCATTCCTTACTGCACACACACATAGCTGGTGAGAAGTCCACGCATTTTCCTTTTCTATCTTCGAAACATTCGTGAATTTATCGCTCCACACATGGGCATTTGTATTTTCTGATACTTGTTATGAATACGGCAGCCTGTAGTGACTATTTCTAATATGCTCAGACCTTCACAGAGGCACTGCAAGTGCCTTTTATTTCACAAGTTGTTTTTACTTATCTCTTAGTCTATTTATTTATTTATTTATTTATTTATTTATTTATTTATTCTTCCCGGTAAAAGAAAAAAGGTCTTTGTGGTCTATTTACTTTATCAACTATTATTATTTTTAACTTTTAAAACAGACGATGAGATAACTAGACTCCAGTAGTTATACACATGGCATGTGATTATGGATTCCTCCCCCTTGCTACTTTGTCATTTCCATAGATGAAAGAATCAATTAAACTTGGGTTCTGACCTTGGAAACACATCCACGGCTTCAGTCGTGTCCCAGAGCCTTTCCTGCGGAGAACAGCCCATCAGAGTCCCCAAACAGCTGCTAGAGCTCAGAGTCAATTTACTTTGGGGTGAGGACTTGAGGGATCCAGATGGGTGAATTACAGGTGTTCAGCTTAGTGGCAGACCCTCCTTGGCACACGTTAATATGTGCTCCAACCTGTTTCAGCTGCAGGGCAGCAAAGCTGTCACTTGTGTCCTGGAGAGGGCTGGTGGGCTTTGGCTTGGTGCCCTATGCAATACTAGTTACAAGGTCAAGGGCATGGTTTTGGTCTTTGAAAGCTGTTACAACTTGAGCCAGTCATCAGGATAAATACACACTCTTAGCCTGAGTCAGGTTTCTCTCTTTTGTTTGAAATCAAGGCATCAAAGTGACTATTGGAAGAATTCAACAGTTACCTATGAAGTTACTTCTGTGGCTCCTGCTCTGGATCTGTCACCCAAGCCCATTTGCTTCACTGTATTTTCTGTTCTTTTCCGACACACTTACCATTTGTAGTCTTTAAATTTCATGCTGTTCTGAGTTCCTCCCTATTACCAGTTCTGAACCCATTGAGCATTTCTTTGGTACATAATCCCAAATGAACATCAACATTCCAAAGATCAGGAAGTGACTTCTGTAACAACCCTTTGTAACAGAAATTGAGGGCCAGTGAGATGACTCCCTGGGTAAAGATTCCTGCCACCATGTCTGATGAGCTGAGTTTTATCCCCAGACCCCACATGGTGAAAAACTAGATCCCACAAGTTGTCCTATGACCTCGGTAGGCATCTTCCCAAAGTAAATACATAAATGTAGTGAGAAAAATCCAAATAAATTAGTTGGATAAAAAAACCAACAGAAAGAAAGAGGTGTCAATAGATGTAGTCTGTTTCCAAATACAGACTAAATCCCCATAGAGGGCTCAGTGAAGAAAAACACTTGCCCAATAGTGCTAGCTTACCATCCTAGTACCTCACCAGTGTGAGGAGAGATGGAAACAGGATAATATCATTAAGGCAAAAGGCAGATACCTTGGCAAGTGCATTGGTGAACAAGAGACTGAATCGAACAAAAATGGAAGGCATGGACTGATTCCCAAAGCTTTCATCTTGTCTTCACACATGTGCCATGGCATACACACATCTTCATACATACACATACACACACAGAGAGATGCACACACATGCACATACACAGTTTTTAAAACCTACATAGAGCTAGGCAGAGGGAATGACAAAATAAAGTACCCAAGCATGGAAAACATTGTAAACCAGGAAGATCTGTTGGGATTGGATTCCAGGTAAAATACTCTGAAAAGGAAACTAACCCTAGAAAAACAGTTCAGGTGAACAGTTCAGGTGGGCAGTGCCATTGGGGCCCCTGGAACGAGGTTTATGTTTACATTTCTGTTCTGAAACCCAGCCAGGCATGCCCCCATTCAGGCCATAACATGACCACTACAAAAACGTTATCTATCACTGGGAAGGCTCTGCTTTCCGTAACTCCTTCTAATATGCTACCAAAAATTCAAACAACCATTCCGATTACACTTTAATTAGTACTTTATATTCAACACATGAGAAAACTCACCGTAAACAAAAGCTGTTCTTCCCTCAACTCCGTCAAGTTAAAGAATCTGGATTGTGAGTTAACTATATAATATTTATGGAGTCTAGCCTGTGGGTGAATCCAAAAGCCAATTTGTCCTCCTTAAGGCCGAAGAGTGCTTTATACACAACGATTTTGAAACAGCTTTGAAAATGTTCCCTCCTCAGAAATTCTTACAATAGCAAAGAACAGAAGGAACAATAAATAGTCAATTTCTCTTGGTTTTGTCTTTTTTTAAAAAACGTTCTCTGAGAAGTCAATACTAATGTAATTGGCATCTCTGTAATCAACCTTCTTCCAAGAATCTCCAAACACATATAAGTGTGCTGGCTGGTTACTAAAAAGCAATCACTTTCCTGAAACCATAAACCAGGCCACAGATGGAACTGATTGTCAGAGTCAAATCCTAAGTCCTGAAATTTCTACCTATGGCTTGATGGCTCAAGCCAAGTTCTGGGTCCTTTCTACTCACCTACACCTGTGAAGGTATTTAAAGGCTACTGGGAGATGGGGAATGGAGAGAGAAATTTAGGATAGCTGTGCAGCCAGTCAGACCACAGTGCCAGCTCTCTGCGGTCTGCATTCAGGACACAGTAGAAAATAGCAGACGATCATTGCAGCATAGAGATTCTGAGTCTTAGGAGGCAAGCAGGTAAGAAGCCGCATGGCTATAAGCACCCACTGTATGTTTTCTGTGTGTTAACTCAATCCTGAAAGTAACTTTACAAAGTAAGGTCTAATGTTATATTTGGTTATATTCGTGCTCCACAAGGACATTACACTAGTTATACTGACTCTTGATTACTTAAATATCCTTTTAGGATACATTTTTCCCGGTCAGAATCCATGTACTCCTTCTTGATCACAATGCTTATCTTTTGCTGAGAAGACAGTCCGCTTCAATACATGATGGATGTTTCCCATTAATAGTGTCCTGTCTAAACCATAGCATGACCTGTATATGTTCATATCTACTACCAGACAGGCCATTTTATATGTGTCTACTGTTTTATGAACTTTATGTTGGTCTATGTTTTTAATTTTTTAATAAATTTTATAATTTTTCCATTTTTGCACCTTGGCTTGTTCCTCTGGCTTTGTCTTTTAAAAAATTCTGAGTGTTGAACCAGACAAAATAATACATTTATTATGACAGGCATGTTGTGTTCTGGTATACTATACATAACTTATCAATCCATTCTATCACTAGGGCCTAATAGTTCTATCACTTTTGCTTTCAGTTATTTTCTATAAAATTAATATTTCCATGAGTAAATGTCTATATAGATTTTCCTGATGCCATCAAGAAAAAAAATTGAGAGGAAGTCAATTTTAACCAAGTCTCAAATGATGAGCAAAAATTAGTTTTCAAAAGCAATCACACAACCTGATAGTCAGAAATAAGAAGAGAAATATAAGAAGAAAAAGTCTAAAAGAAACAGAAAAATTGATGGAGATCCCTTCAGGATGTAGAGCAGAGGCATATGAAAAATAAAAGAGGAAGCAAGACCAAAAAGGTAGAAAATATAGAAAAACAAACAAGTCACCAAAGCTCATATTCAATAGACATAGTGACTATCAAGATTGCACACCTTATGTTTTGATTTTATTTTAACTAGTTGGGCTGGAGAGATGGTTCAGGGCTGGAGTGATGGCTCAACTTTTAAGAGATCAGTCTGTTCTTCAAGAGGTCTTGGGTTCAATTCCCAGCACCTACATGGCAGTTCACAACTGTTTGTAGCTCCAACTCCAGGGGACCTGGCATTTTCACAGACATACATGCAGGCAAATCACCAATGCACATAAATAAAAAAAATCAAGAAGGAAGAAAGAAATTCCCTTTAACTAGTTAAAGTTAATTTTATACAAATATATCTGCTTAGGGATAATGTTTTAAGCAGTGTGGAGTTATAATGTGCATACAGAAATCCTAACATGCAAATAATAGCAATAATTAAAGCAAAGGAGATGGAGAATGACAGATATACAATGTTAGAACGATGTCAGAAGAGACAGTGGGTTCAAATATCTTCAGAAATAATGAAAGATGATGATAGGTTCTAAAAACCAAGACAGTTCTCAAATAGGAATCAAACATCATCTAAGAATGGGACTAGAAGGGCGGATCATTGGATAAGAGCACTGGCTTGTCTTGTCTATAACTTGGGTTCATATCCCAGGACCCACATGGACCCTCACGTCTGCATATATCTCTACTTTCAGAGGACTCAATGTTTTCTTCCGACCTCGGACACAGTATTCATGTAGTGTACAGACATAACAGGTAGGCAAAACACCCATCCACAAAAAATAAAAATAAATACATCTTTTAAAAGAATATTCTGTGCCTAGGAACTGTGAAGGAGAAGAAAAAAACCTGGGTGGTGGTGGGGGAAAGACATTTTCTCTTCAGATGAACATTGTCGCTGACTATTCAACAGCTACAATAGAGATCAGGAAAAAAAAGGGGAGGCTTACCATTTCCTGAAAAAAAACAATAAAAATAACAACACAACCACACTCCTCTACTATAACTGCACAGCAAGAAAAAAATATATTTTTAAGAATGAAGGTAAAATGAAGATATTTTAGCGCCAAGAACAATGGAGACAGTTTAGCACAAGCAGATGCTACCAATGGAAGTTACAAAATGATCCCAGATGGTTGGTAAAAAATGCCAGGAGAAACAGGAACAACAAAAAATGATAAATATGCAGGGAAATTATAAGGAAACACAAACAACAGTTTCTGACGGTCTCTCCCAGCATGGCTTAGCAGCATATATAACATGTGTTGTGGGAATTCTTTATGTACGCTATTATACTTTGTATAGTCTGGGTTGAGGAGCTGTAATAAAGTGCCCAGCAGGGTGTCACACTAACATTTGTTATAAAGAAGAGGGGAGATACTTAGTCTTTGCCCAGAAAGGATGGACGGTCTTTGAATTAGCCGAGAACCTCTGTACTTACACAGCCTAATTGAACATTCCCAGGTAACACTACCAGCTGGATGAGTCTAATATGTAATTCATATACTGAAGTTTCTGGCCTGTCCTTTCTAACTCTTGGCTTTGGTCAAATTATCAAAACTTTGCAATTTTTGTTTTCTTAACCTTTGAGCCTATTGTGCACGGCCACGCTTGGCTCCCACCCACTGACTTCCCTGAAAGGTCGCAAACTCCTTGGCAATGCGCTATAATAGCTTTTCTCCGATTTTATTTATTTATTTATTTATTTATTTATTTATTTATGCATTTATGCATTTATTTATTTATTTTGTTGTTGTTGTTGTTGTTTTTCCTCACTAGATCTGGTGTTGCTTCATTTGTGTCCGGTTCCATTCTGTTCCTTTGCCATTATCCCTTTATTTTTAGAGACCTTCTCAAACTCTGCTTTTTGTCCTCATCTTGACTTCATACAATATGGATTTGGCTTCTTACTGACTCAAACATAGACTTCATGGTCATATTCTTTTTATTTTGTTTATTTATTTATTTGTG
This sequence comes from Apodemus agrarius, assembly GCA_964023405.1. Taxonomy (NCBI): domain Eukaryota; kingdom Metazoa; phylum Chordata; class Mammalia; order Rodentia; family Muridae; genus Apodemus; species Apodemus agrarius. The sequence goes on from OZ030008.1 coordinate 19,867,002, forward strand.
TGTGTGTGTGTGTGTCCCAGTGAACTAATACACCTCTTCTTCCTAGTTCTACAGGTGGCTTCCCAAAGATGCTACTACCAAAAATTGTAATAAGAAAATGAAAATCATTCTTGCCTCAAGGAGACTGCATTCACGAGAAAGAACCCCCACAGAACACTTTTCTCTTCCAATCAGAGGTTTTGAGTGAATTATCTATTTCTAATGATAAATGGTGGGTCCACCAAAGTTGGATATCATACCAGAGAGTTGACAGACCAGACTCTCTGGCCTCGTCCTGCATGAGTTTTAGTCCTGGCGCCCACTTTACTGATCTTTATTTGTGTTCTGTGTGACGGGTGGGAAAGTTGTTCTGGGAGCTTTTCCTAGCAGATAGAGTTTTTAAGTTGAAAAGGTGCCGACATGTCTAATAAAATTGCCTGGTCTCTAAGAATATTCTATAGTTTGGACTTTTCACTAGGTCAAATATTATGTTTTTCCTATTATAAATTATTGAAGTTAACTCTATATAAAGAGATTTTAAAAATAAAATTTGGATTGGCAACAGCTATGAGACTGTGTACTCACTTAGAAATAGCAGGCCTCTCGTTCGAGGTTTTCAGCAGAAATTCCAATTATGCTACTTGTAAAAGAAAAAAAATACGTATGTATATCAAAGTTGAAATGTTTTGCTAGGGAACTACATATTCACTGTCTGTGTTCCTCTACTAACCTCTTATGCTACTCAGAGGACCACAGATTTGACTATCTACCTATTGAGGACCACAGATTTGACTATCTAACTATCTATCCATCCATCCATCCACCCACCATTCATCCACCCACCCATCTGTCTGTCTATCTATCTATCTATCCATCTTTCTATCAATCTATATGTTTATATTTGTTTGCATTTATTTTTCTTTATAAAAATATTTTCATTTTATGTGTATGGCTGTCTTATCTATATGTTTGATGTGGCCTCTGTCATCATTCCTTTGTCTTGCCCAATGAAACCTTTTTAGGGCATTATAATCTGGTCAAGGCAGAAAGGGCCTTACTCAGGTTCCCCACCATCTTCTGTGTTGCAAGCAAAGGAAATCCTTTTCCCTGCTGTTTCTTAGATTTTTGCTCCTTTGGCACCGATTTTAGTGTTTGGGAATGTGGAAGATAAAGAGCCAACTGGAGACAGAAAGAGCCGTGTCATCATTAAAAATAAACAGAGACACAAATATGTCAGAGGGCAGAGGCAGGCACTTCACTTCATTGTGCAAGTGATTTATGGGGGAAGCTAATTTTAAAACAAGCTTGAGCTGTGCTCTTCGCTGCCTTTCAGCCAAACAAGCAGTCAGAGCGCCCTTTCGACAGCAGCCCAGAGCTGCTGTCTCCTCTCAGAGTAATCTCATTTTCTTAGTGGTGTAAAAGGCAGTAGTAAGTGGCTGTTTACTGTCTAAGGAAACCCTGGCTAAGTCGCTGAAGGCAGACTCTGTTAAATGCCAGAGAGTAAGGAGGACTCTGGCTGGGAGACAACTGCCTGCCCTCCAAGAGGCAAACCCCCAAAGCTGAAAGCAGGCATTAGCAGCACATGAAGCAGCCCTTTTTCTCCTGTTCAGTCAATTCGTTTGTTTGTTTTTGTTTTCCTCCTGCAAAGCAGCACTGAGACTTGAAAGACACAGTCTGGCTACCCAGGAAATTAGCATGCAGCATTCAAGCCTCCTTATTTCTGTCTCTTGGGTAACAGATCAGATGAGGGCTGGGGGTTGTTCTGAGGCTGGACCCTTGGCTGGCCCAGGCAGGTAGCAAAGATCCCCACATTGAGAAGTGGGAGGGCCACCCTCCCATGCCTGGAAGTGCATCTCAGGATTAGTGAAATCTGTCTTTAGATTGGAGGCTATATGGTGTTAGTTTTCTCTGCCTCCCAGTTTCATGGCCTCCCTGCACATCCCGCAAAGGCCAATACTAAATCTACAATCCCTATAGTTCAATATTCTTCCATGGATCCCATTACAGATCTCTCTCTCTCTCTCTCTCTCTCTCTCTCTCTCTCTCTCTCTCTCTCTCTCTGTGTGTGTGTGTGTGTGTGTGTGTGTGTGTGTGTGTGTGATCACATGTTAGAATCGGTTGTCTGAAATAATTTCAATGAATATATGTTTAGTACAATCCATATGGGTGTGTTCTAAAGGCTACCTGAAAAGTAAAAGATTGAAGCAGTGTGGTTAATTAAAGCAGGTTTTGTTTGGGGAAATATACCAGAATACTTCTGCTCTTTGAGAAGAAGGAGTGTCCCTTTGCTCCCCCATCTAGTGGCAGCTCAGAAAGACCCCCGTCTGGGGAGCTGCATTGCTTCCTTTGGATTCGGTGAACAGGGAGGAGATTCCAAAGGGTTCCAGCAACCAGTGAGGCCCAAGCACTGACACATGAGAACTGAAATCAGCTATGCAACTGGAGTCAGCTCCTGCAGTGTTCTGCTTTGCCAAGCATTTACTCTTAGGTTGCTAAATAGTGGGAGGTCTGGAGCCCTGGCAGGAGGCTGGAAAGCCAGAGGCATTGGCTGGAGCTTAGGAAGAGCTCAGAGCATGTTATTTACCAATTATGTTGAGAGCACCTTAACACACACAGAGAGGATGCTCTGCTAGTGTGCCCCAGCAGGCTAGCAGACATCCACACAGCAAACCAAGTAGGGATTGTGGCCAGGGAATGCTTGCATGTTTTCCAAGCCCTGGTAATGGTACATGCTTCCTATGGAGGCATCAGCCATGTGAACCGGAGAAAGAGCACCGACCTTCATTCCTTAAGGGTGCTTTGCAAGCAAAGTTGCTGGGGAGGAGCACAGGACAAGAACAGAGATGATGTAAGGTCGAATGCAAACTCAACAAAATGGAGTGATCACCAGTCCTCAGATGGCTGATTTTAATGCATAAATTCAATTCATGGGACTCACAAAACAAGCAATTCCCATTAAGCACAGATATTGAAATATTTCAAAATTCTTTAACATATTAAATAACCAGATCCGGGGACAATGCTAGTAAGTGTAATTTTCATAAATTTGAAGTCCTAATAAGCATAAGAAACTTTTGTCACAGTTACATTAGCCTATAAAGGCACATATGATTGCACTGGTGTCAAGAGACCTAACCACTAATAGAGCTGTGTTTGTAATGAAAAATATTGATATACATGCAAACATTAAGTTAGGGGATGGAGAAAACAAATAAATAAATAAACAAATAAATAGTTCAAAGAAGCCAGAGATTTTTTCTCTCATAAGAGCTATTGGGAATACAGATCCTTTGTGTCAAGGGGCTCATCTAAAACCCCCATAAGAATAAGCCAGCAGAGGTAGAATAAATTATAAAAATCTGTCTAAGGCCAAGGAAACCCAGTGTACACAAGTGCAAGTCAGATAAGGAATTTCCAAGCCTTTGAGCTGTCATCTTTCTCCTGTGCAAGTAAGAGACTGGGAAGTTAATCCAGGACATGACAGGACAGATGGCATTGGTAGAGAAGAGGTGTTTCTCCCCCTTCTGTGGGTTTCCAACTTGCTTTAGGATCAGGTGATGACAGAGGTTCAAGATTATTATCATTACCCTCTGAGGACATAGTCATCCCCAACCAGAGACTGTTACAGGCAGTTCTAGCGGACGGAGTTACTTTGTTTATCTCAAAGAGCACAGACAAATGCTAAGGTCTTTCTAAGAGTATGGGGAAGGGCCTGGATAGGTGTTCAGCTACAGGCAAATGTGGACTTGGGAGGGAATTAAACTGCTTTGAATTGCATCCTGTGATCTAGTATGTTAGTTCCATGAGTGTGTGTGTGTGTGTGTGTGTGTGTGTGTGCGTGTGCATGTGTGTGTGTGTGTGTGTGTGTGTGTGTGTGTGTTACATTTAAATGCATACAATGAAAAAAATTATCTGCCTGAAGCAAAGTACACTATGTTGCCTGAGGGCACCGTCTAAGGCATAAACTAACTGCGAAATGTTCCCGATGAATGCTACAAAAGACATTTGTCAACCACCTGCAGGATTCACATCCTTTGTAATTCCGAGAGCCTCTGTGTGACCGATCCCATGTCAGTGAGCTGTCACGTCAGTGCCAAGGCTTCCTTCCTGTTGTACCACCTCAGATAGAAATGATCACGAACCTGAGATGGTGCAGGAGGAAGCTTTTCGTAGCTGTTCATGAGGAGAGTGGCTGTTAAACACATGTAACCAAGGGCCTTTGCAGTTGCTAAGGGAGGTGTTATACTTAACTCTCAGCAACAACAACAAAACAGCTGGTGGGTACACCTGATGTGCGGAAGGAGTGTTTCTGACAGTTCTGATGGGATTGAATGAATTGTTGGGCCGTGGTCAAGCAATCCTGGACTTAAAATACCATTTATCTCTCAACAGCTGTGTGAAATTCTGTATGTCCTTTAGTGTCTCTGAAACTTGCTCCACTTTTAAATAGAACACAGATAACGGATGACTGCTTTGCACGGTCGTGAGACGTGCAAGAGATAAGGCTTAGGTGTTCCAAGGGGCCTGGCGTTCCCCGCCCCCCCTTCACTGATGCATACATGAGAGGATTGCTCTCCAGACAACAGCTGCAGAATTCTGTTCCAAAAGAAATGAAGCTAACCTTGCCCCTCCCTTCTTCCTTCCAGTCCATTGAACTCAATCATACACATAAGTCCTAACACCCTTTCACCATTTTTGTGTGAAGTCCAATTCACATAGGTGGCTCATTGTTGGAGGCTCTGACTTCCAAACATGGTATCCTCACATCACTTTTCCTATTAGAAATAATCAGTTCTATCTTTACTTTCTGCAAAATTATGAGGACTCTCCTACCCATATATCACATTGGTGGCTTGCATATATATTCATATGTGCATACTCACATGTACACATTTATGTGGCCTTTTTCATAGTTAAGAGAACAGATTTAGGTGGTCTCTTCTCTTCCTTCTGCCCCTTGCTCTTTCTTATTTTTAACACCATTCACCCTTGGAGCCATGAGCAGCCTAAACAGCATTCAATTCTTGTAGCTGACAGAGAAGCTTCCCGTAGTCTTGAAGAGTCTCCTATCAATCGATCAATTTCTGCTTGTGTGTACATCTGTTAGCTATTACTAGAATAATACGCAAGAATTTAAACATTTACTGTTGTCAGGGTGTCAGGTGGATGCTTTAGCAGATTGGGGTTGGGTTATGCTGATCTCGGTTGGCTTTTTCAATGCATTTGCAGACACCTGCTGGGTCATGTAGGGGTCAGCTGATCTAGAGTGAGCTCCACAGCATGGTTGGCTGAATAGTGACTCTGGATGTGCAAGTGTGTGGACCATGGTTACACGTCATCTTGCAGATTGCCGTGGATGGAGTGATGTGACAAACGGGAAATTCAAGAGAGAGAAGACAGATGTGCAGAGCCTCAGGAGGGTAAAGAACCACTTGTATCACATTCTATTACCAAAGAAAACCACAAAAGCTCTTTGACTTAAGGGTATAGAGAAGTACATTGCAAGGGAAGCGGATGCAGGGTGGGAATTATGAGCTATTTTTGCTTCAATTTGCTCTGCCCCTATCCACTCCCGGCTGGCTCTTGATGGCAATTTCACAAGGACAACTTCCTCCATGGGAGAACTCAAGGTTCTAACTCTTATTATATAAAAAACATTATTTTCCATCACATTAGAGAAAAATGACTCAACTTCCTTTGAAAAGGACAATTGCCAAGGAAAGGTCACTTTGCTAGGATTCTTATGTCCTGTTCTAGACAAAGGGAGACTGAGACCTGAGATCTGCTCCTTTCCAGACCCAGAGAACTTTATTATCCTGCCTCTAAAGGGAGAGATGGACCAAGGAAAGAAAGCTCAAGAAGACGATAGCACCAGAATTGGTGGTACATCCCCGTAGTGCAGGCACATGGGAGGCTGAGGCAGGATGATTAGTCGTATGAGGAGAGTGAGTTTTTGGCCACACTGGGCTTTGAGAAAGGTGCTGCTTCAAAAAGATACCAAAGAGCAACAACCAAAAAGACTCTGAGGGATTCCTTAGGCAGTGAAGCAAAGTGTTTTGCAGAGGTCCCAAAGAAACACAAAAATTGGCTTATGGATTTGAAGGGTGACATAATAGTATTATATAAAGCTATGCAGAGTAATTGAAACAGCTCATATTCATAAAAGCATGTTTAAAATATTCACAACCATTACAGTTACAATATTAATTGAGAATATCAGGATTACTTACTAATTTCAACTAATGTCATTATATGTATATATAATATATAATATGTGTATATATAGCATTTTATTAAAGAAAGATTTCTTAAAGTATGGCTATCAGTTTTATAAGACATAATAAATAATATGCTCATTAGAAACTATCAAAAATGCTGTTATAGGCAGGTATAATGGTGCAGGCACTTGGGAGGCAGAGGCAGAAGGATCTCTGTGAGTTTTAGGATAGCCTGATCAATACAGTGAGTTCCAGGACAGAGAGATTACATAGAGAGACTATGTCTCTAAAACCAAAAATCCAAAAATTTTATTATAATTTATTATAAACTTTATATATATTTTACAATACAATATATATATGAATACAAATACTGTAAATGTGTATACATATTGCCCTAAAACATAAAAATACTGTAAGGAAATTGATTCCTTCATAGTTAAAACAATAGCAAACTTGGAAGAAATAATTTGGCTATAAACTAGCTAAAAAATGGTGCAGTAACTCAGAATCTGATTGTTTAGGAAGTATATCTAAATATGTAAATTAGATATGCACACATTAGACTCTAAAAAATAAATTCATTATTATGAAAAAGCATTCCATGACACACAATTTAAATCACATTTTGTGATAACTGTAAAGTACAATTTTTCTAAGACAGTCTTAATTACAGTTACCTGCAATTAAGTGTGCAACATGAATTTAGAGACATCTCACTTGCCTATAATATAGACGCTAATGTACTAAACTAATGTTTATCCATGGGGCGGGGATTGCTTTAAGATTTTAATAGATAAATTAACTTAGCCTATCATTTTTCTGTCTTGTCTCCTTTCTATCATTAATTCATTTTCATGCACTCAATCATTCAGTGCCCACTAAGATCTTACTATGTATCAAGCTATGTTTTATAAAGTTGAAGAAAATACCTTAGTCTAACAACCAAAATTTAGCCATTATTTCTCCATAGAGATGTATCAGTGACTTTTCTGTCACTGGGATAAAATACCATGAGTAAAAGCAATGTACAGAAGGACTTATAGTTCCAGAGAGAGAAGAGGGTTTAATGGTGGCAAAGCATGCCATCAGGTGGCAGGCCCGGCAGGGCCAGAAGCTGAGAGCCTACCTCTTGAGCTGCAAGCACAGAACAGAGAACACAAACTAGAAGTGGGTTGGGCTTTAAGATTGAAAGCCCACCCCCAAAACCATACTTCCTCCAGCAAGGCTGCGCCTTCTCCACCTTCCCAAGTAGCTCCACCCACTGCGGACTAGGTACTCAAATGCTCAAGACTGTGGGGGACATTTCTCAATCAAACAGCCCAAGGAGAAAGGAAATAGAAGCTTAAGAATTGTAAAGAACTCTCCTAAGTTAATTATTAGCCAACACAGGAGGATAGTTTAGATAATCTTTGCTCAATTCAAAACCTGAGTAAAAATAAGATATGCCAGGAACAGGAGCTTAGGCCCCATTCAATACAAGTGTATTCTTTCATTTTGTAAAAAATTTTTCTTTTCTTTCCTTTCCTTTCCTTTCCTTTCCTTTCCTTTCCTTTCCTTTCCTTTCCTTTCCTTTCCTTTCCTTTCCTTTCCTTTCCTTTCCTTTTCTTTTCTCTTGTCTTCTCTTCTCTTCTTTTCTATATTCTTTGTTTACATTCCAAAGGCTTTCCCCTTTCCCAGTTCCCCCCTCATCATATGTCCTATAAGTCCCGAAATGACTGGTTCCAGTTTTGCAGGAGAGTACCAGAACAGAGAAAGGGTTGGGGGGTGAATGGAGAATGGGCGGGGCAGGGGAAGAGGACTTATACGTGTATTCTTTCATGTCAAACACATCACATGTGATTTTTGAGTGGGTTGCTTTAATGCTCAGATGTGATCATGCAGTTTAAAAGCTAAGAAGCACAAAAACTAACATGAGCAACTTCAGCTACAGAAATATTTCCATTCCTTCCTTCTGTATCAATAATATCAATTTAAGTAATCCATGCGAAACAACGTTCAATATTGTTTTTTTTTAAAATGTGCAAACATTGCCATTTATCATATAATAACTTGTCTGTCCCTGGATCTGATGGCAAATAAGGAAAAAGCAAACGAATAATACAAGGGTCACTGTTAATAGTTGCACAATATCAAGCTGTGTCAAGATGTAAAGAACAAGAGAACAGTATGGGAAATATTCTTGGAAGGAAAACGAAGAAATTGTTTTTAAGAATTCACTTCATTAGCTCCACATTTTGGATCACTCTCTTGAAATGCTGTTATAAATACACGGTGGGAATGGCAGAGTGAGGACTGGAGAAAGTGGAGATTTGTCCAATGTGAGCTTTTAACACACTTTGAAGAAGGATGTGTGGAGGTCATGCTTTCAGCCTTTGGACTTGGTTCTTTGGGCATGCAGCCTCAGTAAACACACCTTCATGAGAACCGAGTGGGACTCCTGCTCACCAGAATGAAGCGACTATGAGCAACAACTTTCTCAGTGTAAGTTGTGGTTGAGGACATCCTAGAAAAATACACCTACACCTGGTTCACTGGAGCAGCTCTGACCAGGGTAGGGTTTCAGGCTGGCTGAACTGGCAGCCCCAGATGTTCACCCAGAACACAGTATCCCCGTGGCTCTAAGGAGTCACTCACCATGCCCCACAATCCAAACAAAACCTTCTTTGTGAAAGGGAAAGGGAGCATCAGGTTGCTTTCCTAGCCCAGCTGCCAATCCCTCAGCTTGGGACCTCTCCTGCTCTCCCCAGGGCTCCATCACAGAGTTAGCAGAAATATTTGCCTCTAGACATCAACTGTGTCCGAAACCTGACAGCTTGTTTTTCTATATATTCTGTTACACTCAAGCATGAATACTATTTCAGGGAGGCATAAAGAAATAGCACGAAAAGTCTATTAGTTACCTTTGCTCTGTGGGCTTTTAATTGTATTCATCCTCATTATTACTTTTTTTTTGTAAAGTTTTACCCAGTGTACTGTGATTTGTCAGAAAAATAGCCCTATCATGGTGGTAAGAACGCGGGTTTGGTGAACGAGTTGGTACCCAGAAGAGAGAATTTCTGCCTGTAAGTAAGGCTTGTTTCTGATTAGGATTCAAGTGGTATCAGAGGGGAATGTATGATCTCTTTTCTTTCTGCAAATGTTTCCACATTTGATGTTTGGTTACATGAGGGACAAGCTGATATGAACGAAGTCATCAAAATGAACCACAGAGTTATCACCACAAGTGACAGTGTCTGTAGTTTTCTTCCCTGGTGTCACTTTTCTTATTCTCTCAGACCATGCAGAGCACACAGTTAGGTACTTCTTGTAATAATCATTGTGTGCAGCATAGCATAATTGCAATATTTTGTTCTCTAGTCTGTGGGTCAAACAAGTGATCCTGAACTTACTGTTGTCAGTGATACTCTGTGCGGGTAGCCTTCCTGGCAGCTCTGTTTAACATGTTAATGCAGATCCAAGATGGCTATGCTGGAACATATAGGTTCTTCTCGAGACTATCATCCAGAAACATGGCTCAGGATTTTTCAAACATTGGAGCAGTAGTGGAAGAATTTGGATGAAGAAATACCTTAAAGTCTGCTCTCAGCACTGGTACACTATGTATTCCATATTGTGCTGGTTGTTTTTAGTCATTTTGACATAAACCTAGATTATACCTGGCAAGAGGGACTCTTAGTGAGAAAATGCCTTCACAAGATTGCCTGAAGGCAAGTCTATGGAGGTACTTTCTTAATTAGTGTTTGACTTGGGAAGATCCAGTCTATCCTGGGTAGTGGCCCTGGTTTCTATAGGAAAACAGGTTGACTGAGCCAGGAAGAGCAAGCCAGGAAGCAGCACTCATCCATGGCCTCTGGATCAGCTCCTATGTCCAGGTTTCACTCTACTTTTCTCAGGTACCAACCTGTTACTTGAAAATCTAAGATGATATACACTCTTTCATTCCCAAATTGTTTTGGTCATGGTGTTTTATTGTAGCAATAGAAACCCTAAGACACCCACACTCTGTGGGTCTATAAAGAATAGAAGACAAAGCTTAGAGTCTTCAGAGAGGACACAATTAAGATCATCAACACAGACTTTATGGAAACTTGGGCCTGTAATCTTGCCTTCGCATGTAGCTCTGCTTTGGAAGAGCCTTCTATTTTCCATAGCCTGCCTCACAGCTCAGCGGGTCAGCTCAAACTCCAGTGAAAGGAGACTTAACTTCACTAGAGCATAATAATATATTTTGGTTCACATTTGGCCTTATGGCCATTGATTAATGGGTTAGAAGCCATTACCAGAAGTGAGCGATTAGGCTATACCTCCAACCTCCAGTACTTAGAAAGAAAAATGAGCTGAAAGTATCAAAGAAGTGCAATGATTCTTTGTGCTAACTTCTACCACATTCACCTGGGCATTTGCCAAAGAACCCTGAAGGCCCTTCTGTCTCTTCCTTCCCATACTTAACTCCCTCCAGGCACCAGATTGTACCATGATAGTACTCATTTGACATTGACATTGCTTGTTTACTTATAAACTCAGCCACTAAACTAAAAGCTTACATAGACCTGGGCTGTATTTGTTAGCTTTTTCTCAATGATTGGGAAAGCATCCATTCTTCTGATACTATAATCTCTAATCCTACTTTGGCCAATGAATAAAAGTATGAATAAGTGACAGATGATAGGCACAGATGAAGTTGGTTGTTTAGGATCCTTCTGATTGGAATGGGAACCAGGAGCTTAGAAGGAAGGCAGTATTTCCCTTGATCAGGAATCAGAATTGCAGAAATCTCCTGCATTGTGTATCACCTCAACAAAAGATAAATGAATCAGTTAGGCCAGCCAGGAATGTCTTATAGTTACTCTAAGATACTTTCCAAATGAATAATTGGTACTAATGAGCCAATCAATGTACCTATATAACATGGAGATTGGGGTGTCACTGTGTTAGATGTTGGGGATTAAAGATGACACATACAACTTTCATTTAAAGCCTAACTACTTCTCTATGAGGCAGCATAACTCCGTGAACTGGCAGTGACTTACATTTTAAAGTGTATCTAACATTTCTCCAAACTTCTAGTCCCTGCTGGTGTTTCTCACAGGAGCTCAGTGGTAAATTTCATTTTCATCCCAAGGAGAGAACACCAGCAGGAGTGTTTAAAGTCATTCTTTAAAATGTTTATTTAGTGGGAGCTTCAGACATGTCAGTGTCTTCAAGCCTCTTATTCACAGTTGGTATGTTCGAACACTCTGCTCACAGACGGATCTTCTGGAGAGTGTACAGAAGACAGGAAAGACTCAGAGTGAGACAGAAACACATGCAGTGCTCAGAAGGGGCACTCATTCCAGGTCTTCTTTAACTGTTTCTGCCACCTCAGCCTAGGCAGCTCATCTGACAGCAGTAATGGGTAGGCAGAGGCTAGGGTGGGAAGAATAGCGAAGGGCGATTTAGAATCTGTGGTTCCGAAGGCACACTGCAGATAGTTCTTTTCTAGTAGGCCTGGAGTAGGACTTGGAATTGGCATTCTACCAGATATGCAACCACGGATGATGTTCTGACCCAGGCTGAATAAACTAGTAAAAGGAAATGTCCCAGGAAATAAATTACCTACTTTTCTCTTCCCTTCCTTTCCCTTTCCTTCCCTTCTTCCCTTCTTTCTCTTCCTTCCCTCCTCTTCCTTTCCCCTTCTTTTCTCCTCTCCCCTCCTCTCTATTCCCCTTTATTCACCTCCATCCTCCCACTCCCCTTGCCCTCACCAATTCCTTCTCCCCCTCTCCCTCTTTCTCAAGATATAATGTGGTTTTCCTGTACATTAGCCTGAAAGAAGCAACAGACAGACAGATGAAAGCATCTCCCATAGTTCCTTTGAATTTGTGCTCTGAAAGCAGGAGTTTCCGAACCTTTCTCCATATGAAAGAAGAACAAGACTTAAGAAGTGTTGAATTTTACACAGTTGATATGTTTTTCTCACCTTATGTCTAATGTAAGTTGGGGCCTTTTTCTTCAGGATTTTCCATAACCGGGGTCTCTCTATCCCACCTCATTACTCGTCTGTTTCAATCTGGTGCCATGCCATTTTTGTTACTATAGCTTTGTAACATGGTTTTAAATTAGGAGCATCATTTTAGGTCAGGGGTACTTTGCCCATTTATGTGAATTATATTAAATATTACAAAGGGAAAAGTCATGATATTTCTTAAATGCATGCACATATAAAAAGAGATCAATGATGTGCAGAAAAAAATTCTGAATGCTAGTCCAATCTTGCTTTTGTTTTTGTGGAAAACAGCATGACAATATATAACAGAAATCACAAAATACTGACCTTATCTAGTAAAAACATTCCTAAAGAAATGATTGATTAGATCCACTGGAACTAAATTTCACACAAAACCAAGTCTGTGGCCATAGCATGAACATCTGATGAGAAGGGAAGCATTAGCTAATGGTGGTCCTGCTACTTGCTGGAAGATTATAGATTGTTCAAACCCTTGTCATTCAGAAGACGCCTAAAGCATGAAAAACATAGAAAACCTGAAATTAGATGAAGGAAAATGGCAATGGAAGATGGAACACCAACTGCATAATAATTATGTAAAAAAAAAATCTGTTCGCATGCAAACAACATCACTAGAAATAGAAATTCTGAGCTTCTGGGATAATTAATATCCATTTATCAGTGATTGCATTCCGTGTGTATTCTTTTGTGATTGGGTCAGCTCACTTACAATGATATTTTCCAGTTTCCAACCATTTTCCTACATATTCCATGAATTCATTGTTTTTAATTGCTGAGTAGTATTCCATTGTATAAATATACCACATTTTCTGTGTCCATTCCTCCATTGAGGACATCTGGGTTCTTTCCAGCATCTGGCTATTATAAATAAGGCTGCTATGAACATAGGAAGAAGGAAGGAGAGGGCCCTGGTCCCGAAAAGACTTGATCCAGTATTGTAGGAGAGTACGAGAATAGAGAAATGGTGCGGGGGGGGGGGGGAATGAGTGGAGGGAGGAGGACTTATGGGACATATGGTGAGGGGGGATCTGGGATAGGGGAAAGCATTTGGAATGTAAACAAAAAATATAGAAAAAAAGAAATAGAAATTCTGAGCATTATTGTGCCAGTAAGGGTAATATTATTATTCTCCTAAAAATAACCTACTTAATACTGAATAATCCTCACTTTGTAACTAATTTGGGAACATGATACTGACCATTTTTCGGAGTTAATGACTGATCATTGTGGGTATGCGCATGTTTACCAAGTCTGTGTGGACGTAGCTGTCATGGTGAGTTCCATATTTGTGTGGGCATTCTGGCTGTCTCTGATTCCATTGGACTCTGTCTGACTTTCCTTCTCCTCTCCATCTGCACATCAGGGACTTTAGTCCCATGTCCCATCTCTTTTTGGATCAGGGACCAGTCCAGCCCTGAACCCCCTCTGGGGAAATTGTGCAAATCTCCAGTGAGAACACTAGCTGAAGGAACAATAAGAAGGCCCATGTGTGGCTAGTCAACGAAGCAATAAGGAATGCACAGCAATGTGGCTGTACCTGCAGTGAGAAGACACTCCTCACGTTCAAATCCAAATCGTCTCCTTCCCTCTACTCCTTTTCCAAAAGGAACCGTGGGCACAAGTTGGCACAGATTGGAACACACCAGCCAATCCTGCAGTGACATCTGTAAGGCCTTGGGGAGCCTGCCGCCAGGGAACAGGAAAGGGAGCCTTCCCATATGTGGGCTTGCCTGCTTTATTTATTCATGTCTGCATCTGTGTCTGTGCTGTGTTGTTTTGTTTTGTTTTGTTTGTTTTCTACTTGGCCTAATGCTTTTTTTTTATTCTTGAGGTCCACCCGGCAAACACAGCTTGGGCTGCGCTGGGTCTTGGGAAAAGGACTGTAGAGATCTCCATTTCTTCCTTTGAGCATGGATCAGAATCTGGGAGGCTGTGTTTCACTTTCTGTCTGTCAAAGAGTGGGAAGAGACTAATAACTGTGCAAAGATAGAGGAGTCTTGTCACCAGGAGATTTCTAAACACAGAAGATCGTTTGACTTGCTGCACTGAACATACTGTGCTCTCTTTATAATTCTCTGCTTAAACCATAATCTAAGCGACTCTCACTCGGGAGGTGCTGGCTGAAGAGCAATCAGGAACAATGAATGTTGAGATGCAGAAATAAAATGAGAAGAGAACTTGCAGCCAGATGGCTTCAGAACTAAGACTGACAAAGTAAAACAGAAGGAGAAGGATGAGGAGGAGTCTGGATTACCAGTTCTGTGGTGATTGATAATGGAAACACTGGGAATGGCCCTTTCTGTGCCTCTTCCTCCCCTGGCACTGATGGGGTTAACAGTGCCCCTGCTCATCTCTCATCAGGAGTGGGGAGGAGCAGCTGGTGGGTGCTGGGCTTGGCACTGTGGCATGAAGCTTCCCTGCACCTCTGCCCCTCTGGGGCTGCTGGAACATCACATTGCTGAGCAGCTGTTGATCTCTGGCTGCCAGAACAACCTTGGGAAACCCACCCCAACCCCCACAGCCCCTACCTCTGCCTCCAGAGCAGGGCTTGCTGTAAAGGGCAAGCTCAGGAAGATGCGTGAATTGCATCTTCCAGGAAGTGGTGAAAGCACTTCAGTCCAGAGCAACTGAAAAGTTTGGTTACAGCACAGCCTTTGGGGCACCGGTACAGAGCTACAAAAAGGAGAAATAAGGAGCGTTCTAGACTTCCTTAAATGTTTATGCTGTACCTAATAAGAATGCGATTACAGAAGCACGGGATGTTTAGCACAAAAGCTCCTAGGCTGGCCCTAACCCAGCACAGGGGTTTGAGAGTGACTGATATAAGTCTCAGACCTGCCTTTATGGGCAGTGACTTGGCTCTGCTCTGCTGTGTCTGGCCAAAATCAGAAGAGAAACAGAAATGAAGTATGAGCCAGGCACATCATTTTACTTTTATCTCTGCAGTTTACTTGCTCTGTGACCCTAGAAATTACTTGACCCATTTGGCTCTCAGATTCATCCTCCATGAAATGAGACTAAAAAAATCCTGCCTTTCTTAAGAGGCGATTAATGAGTAAATATGTATAAGATGCCAGATCTGCATAACCGATTGTTAATAGAACACAAATCTATCTCACCTACACAGTGAAAATATATCCCACTGGGCTGCAAAGGGGAAGCTGAACCCATCATTCTTACACTGAAGGGACAGTCTGAACTTTTCAAAGAAAAGCCCACAGGGGAAGACTGCATTTGGACAGCAGAGCCCACTAAAGCAGCAGTGTGCACATGCCCAGGGAAAGCCACATTCAGAGACACCACTTTAGTTACTTGGGCTGGCCGTGATGGAAGTCTTAATGCCATGAAAACTGACAAAAGACAGATGGTATCATATGTTTATAAATTATTTCTTTTATTGTTCTGAGATTATTATATTGATTACATCCTATGCCCCTTCTCTTTCTCTTCGGAACTCTCACATATACCCCCATTTAACTCTCCTGGCCCTTTAAAAAAATCAATTGTTGTTACACAAATCATGGGTTCTGAGTTTTCACCACCATAGGACTATAACCATGTTGTATATTTCTGAAGGCCCAGGAAGCAGAAGATTATCTGTCTCCTAGGAGACTTTGCCTCTGTTGGGCACAAATCTGCCTGAGTAATTCTGTAGGAAGGAATTCCGAGCTCATATTATAGTAAATAGTAATTGTGCTTGACTATTAACAATGGAGCAGTCACTGCACAAACACTGGCCATGCATTAGGTCATTTCTTGGATAAAGTGAACCCTGCAGTGCCTCCATTTACAAGGGAGCAAACTCAAGTGCAGTTTGAGTGTGCAGTTTAGATAATTCAACACCATAGTAATTTAAAGTCACCAAGCATGTGTCAGTGGTCAGGGAGGGTTCATTCCTTACCCATTTGAAATCTCATTAATTCATGGCATCCAAGAATTCCACACTGAATGTTCTTTTGTGGCTCATGCTGGAGTTATAGCTAAGGAAACACTTGGTGCTTCTCAGATCTATTTAACTAAGCTAAAAGTTGTTGATAGAGATAGATCATCCACAATAAGTGTATTAATATTTTCCCATGTGTCCCATGAGCCTAATACAGTAAAACATATAATGTGACTTTAAGAAGCTAGAAGATTTCATAGTGAAGCCTTGCTTGAAAAGTCATCACTGTCCCAGAATTATTCTGAAGGGGCCAAGATTCCTGACAGCCATGGTGAGTGATCAAACACCAAATCTCAGTTCCCCATTTTCCCAACATTCACACCACTGCCTTGTCTCTGGGTTCAAACAAGATGATGTGTTATGATCTTAGCACAGTGTTGGACAAAGGGAGAAATTTGCAGTTCATAAATTTTAACTACTATTCACCATTGTCTTCCTTGGGTTTTTAGCAGTTCATTAGGATAAGAACTCTATGGAGATTTCTCATATCAGAGAAAAAAAACAGAAAAATATTAGACCCTACTGAGGTGAAACCCCCTGCAATAGCTCTTCATGGCTTTGGGGCTCAGGCAACTGCACAGGAAATAGAGTGTAATACTAAGGAGGAACATAGGGTCAAATGTTGGCTCTGCCACTCGTTTGTACGACCTTACAGATCAGAGCCTTGACTTGTCACCTTCTACCAGGAAGCAAAGAAAGCACCTCATTTCCATTTCTCTGAGAATAAAATATCAGAAGGATGCTCCTCGAGTTCTTTCCATGTGATCAAGTTACGGTTCAAACCTCCTTGATGATTGCCCTTCCTGGCAGCTCTTTCATCCTATCTCATTTGCCTCCAGGCTACTGATTCGGCCTTGAGCCCTCTGCACATGTGCTTCCTTCTGCTTGGATATCCTTCCAAGATATCCTCATGGTTCCTTCCTTAACTTCTCTGTGTACAGACACATTGACATCTCAGTTTAGAGTCACAATCTACCTGGGCTGGGAGATGGCACATTTAGGTGAGCAGCGTTCTTTACAAGCATGAGGATTCAGTGTTTAGATCCCTGGCACACACACAAATACCAGGTTACACTTCTTTTTATCCTTTATATTCATGTGTCTTGTCAATCAAACTTATCCACGACTTCTTATATCTTCATTTGATTATAGGCTAAAGAAAACTAATTAATATCGACTATTGCCATGATCAACAAGACACATGAGTATAAAGAATAGAAAGAGGTTTAACCTGACCACTGAGCCTGAGACTATAAATAAGAACATGAACTTGCCATCTCCTTGGCCTGAGCTCTACCCTGGATGTGTGCCTGAGTCTTCTCTCTTCTGAGAAGGCTCTTTGCACCTTTGTCCCTAAAGCTGTGACAGGGATAGGCATATCAGTTATTAGTAACTCTACCTCATATCCTCCATTGCTCACTCTCCTTTGGATCAGTTCTGAATTTCCTGGAAAGTGCATGTGACTGAGCATGGTAGACCAGTTGCCCATTACTAACCCCTTCCTGTTTCACAGCATTTTTTTTTCACTGAGCTACTGGGAGATAGGCAACAAGCTATGTGGAAGGCAATTGTCTTAGGTACCATGATGGAAGTGTCAATACGGTTTAACATCTGAGAGTAACTGTGTGGCTTCAGACATGTCATGTCATTTGACTATTTGGACTTCAATGTCTTCCCTTATAAAACTGATCCATGAATATCATAAAATCCCCTTTCTATGGGGGATCTGTGAAGTACAAGTGAGTTAAATTTTGTCAGTGAATAAAGAGAAATGTATATGTGCATACAATTTCTGGAATTTCCATGAAAGAGCTCAAGCAATCCATCCAAAGCATCCAAATGCAAACAGTAGGCAGCTAGCAGGTATACAGTACATAGCTGCTCTTCCTCTGAACTCTTTTCTTATCAAATCTAATATGAATATCTATGGGTGTGCCCACAGAGTTCAGAGGAGAAGGACCCTGAATTCTGATCCTCTGAGATATTAAAGTGTCTTCCAGTGTCCTCTACTCTTACGGGAATGGCTGCCTCTGAGATGGACTCTGCACACTGATTGGAAAGTGCATGCCAGGGTGTCTTTACCATTACTGCCCTTCACAGATTATTCAGCCCTTTCCTTCTTAGTCAGCTCAGACACATTATCTTTGAAACACTGCTCTGTATCCAGACCTCTGCCTGTCTTACTGACCTAAGCTTAATCTCTGCCCTGGAAGGCCATCAATTGTTTCAGGAGTGCCAGCACTGCCAGCTGTTCCTGGAATGATGGTTTCCCTAAGCATGTTCCAAAAATGTAACCCTGGAAGAATCAGAGGTCAGATACCATCCATCCTTCTATCTATTCATCTATCCATGCTTGTATTTGCAGCAGATGGCCGGGCCCCTGAGGATCTTCTTCTGGCAGTGCCATGTCTATGGCATATGAACCAGCTCACGCAGTGAGTTTTACATCAAGTTCTGTATTCAACAGGTGAGTGTGATATCCTCCACTTTTAGCTCATGGAGGTCTTTCTGGGCTACTCTAGTGACTGGAAAAGGACCCAGATCTGTGTTTCTGAGCTCCAAGCTGCATTTAATCAGAGCCAAGGGCCAGTTCAGGATCTGAACTCTCAGAGTATATAGTTAAGCAATGGGAGCAATTAGGAACCAGGATGAGAGTACTTGGCCAGAACTCGAAATACAGAGGTCAGGGCCTGGGGGAAGAGCAGGTTAGAAACATAATTCAAGGTCAAGTGTGTAAGAGAATGAAAGTCTGGATGTCAATCAAAGTAAAGAGCATAGGTGTGAGGGGGCGACAGCAGAGGGAACAGGGGCAGGAGAGTGACAGTTGTTTGGTCCATGAACTAGGAAAATACCAGAGTAGAAAGGCAGAGCCCAGCCACACAAGACAGGCTGGCATACAGACTTCTGACACTACCTCCTTTCCTGAAAGTATCCATCTTAGATGCGTGTCTCTTATTCTTTAGGTCTTTGATGAGGTTCACCTCTCTGTGTTTGCTTCTGCTTTTCATTCTACCATGCAGGTGTGTGGTTAGAATTGTGGATATTGATTAAGCCAGAATCAGGGTATAGCAACCTGAGTGCAAATCCAATCACTGTCTCATACAGCTCATTGATGGTGTACAAGTTACTTGGGTTCTCTGTGAATTAGGTTCTCTCTATGCCTGAAGGAGGTAGTAATGCTAAATGGTAGTATGCTGAAAGATGCTGAACTTGAGAAAATGTATGCAAAACCTTTGGGACAGAGCATGGCACACAATTGGCCTCGGATATGTGCTTGGTTATTATTATGGAATGAAAGTCTGAGGCCTTGGAGAAAAGGGTCACAAACAGGTCATCAAAGTATGGATCTTTTCCAATCTATTCAAAGCCAAAGTGTGTCAAGATTGGGGAAAAAAAAAGCCTCAAATTTGGGATATTGTTATTATTGTACATAAAAGGGGGAAAAAGTTCATCTTTCCAAGATTTTGCCTGATTGCTCCAGAAAGAAAACATTTTCATTGTGTGGTCATGATTGGGAACACATGTGAACCACACCCCACTTAGCTCAACCCCTTCCCGTCCCTAGTCTGTCTCTCTCCCTCTCTCTTTCCTTCTCTCCCACTCTCTGTTCCTAATTAGAAAGAAACCAAGCAGAATTTGGTGTTTCCTTCCTAGTCGTAGTAGGGGAACCTGCAGTGGATTAATTACCTCGAGTAGTGTTGGCTTCCCAAAGGAACAATCAGTGATAGGGCTTCAGGTCCAGGGGCTTAGGGAAGCATGACAAATTTAAATCTCCATTCGAAGAGAACAGAAATTAGTTTTAATAGGAGGCAGTGTGGTCTGAAGTTTAGTGGAGGAGGATAAGTAATCAAAGGTTATGTTTTCTGTCTTAGTTTAACCACTAACTTCTTGTGAGACTTGGCTCTGTTGTCGGATTTAGCTTGTGGGGGAAATAAGTCTACCTTTCAGCCAAGGAGTGCTGATAGTGGGTAAGAACAATTTCTAACATTTAATGAGTTTCTATTGTGCACCAGGCTTGGTAATGATTTATTTACATTAAGTATACTTTAATATATACTGTGCATATTATACTATATCAAGAGTTATAAACTTAATGTTTAACTTAAATATGTTTTACTTAATTTATATATAATGATTAAATATATCATATGTAAAATCATCATTATTAGTGTGGGGTTGTCTTCAGTTTTATAGCAGAGAAAATAGGATCAGAAAACTCACATGGTTTTCTTAAGGGCTCAGATTTGGAATGTGGCAGATATACATATATGCATTGGTTGGTCTGACTTATTCTCAAACTTGATATACTAAGAGCTCTATCAAAATGCACATGCTTGCCAAGAGTTATAATTATATATTTTCAAAGTCTTTTTTAAAGAATCATGGATCAGATTGAAGAGGTTAATGAAACGGTTCAGTTGGCTGCCCAATCCATTTCTCTAACTCCCCAATAGTTCGGGGTAGGCCAATTAATTTACCTTGGATAAGATCATATGTCTGGCTTTTAACATTTAATAGATGTAAGTAATCTTTAGATAAGTTTCAGAAACCAGCCAATTGTTCCCATCCATAGGAAAGTACTATTTTTCATGGCAAAAGCATGTAACAAGGCATGTTCATGGAGTAGATTCTAAGTCAGAGCCTGCCTGGCTTTAGGAGAGTGGTGAGACAGGGCATTTGTAGGTACAGCTACGGAGCCAGTGGAATTTTTGGAACTGACGAAGCACCTCAGGTCTCCATTACAAAACACAGGTGGAAGTCAGAGACATAAACCAAGCTGTCATCAAGAGATGGAAGCCAAATAGATGTGGTTTGGTCATTGTCTAGAAACAAAGGATTCCTTTAGTCTCATAGTCACATCTGACCCATTCAGCTTTGTATGCACAAGACACATCAGATGCTCCTTGTCACGGGCTGCCTTTGGTTGGCCCTCATAATATGTCGGCGCTCTGGCATGAAAATGAACTTCAGCTCTGGACCCAAAGGCTAGGGACTAGATTCCCAGTTTCCCTGATCCCTTCCACGAATCTCAGTCTCCATCCCCATTCTCAAAACCTTGAAGCAAAAAAATATTATGCAAAGTCGCCACTTCCCTTGCACTGCCCACTTATATACACAGGAGAACTCAAACAGAACATTATTAAAGGATCGGGGAGTCCCTGGGGATGCCAAGAAAAATGAGGTAATTTCTTTACTGGTGGATATTGCACGCCCCCATTAAACACCAGCAAGGAACCCAGAGAAAAGAGTATACTTAACGAGACTAAAACGCAGCTCCAGACAGAAGAGAAGGCAGGCTTGTTTCAATCATCTGCCCCTTGTTCTGTAATAAAAATGTATTTTTTTTCCCTGAGAACAATTCAGTGTGGCCAATAAAAGCCCAGCTAATTTCTCAATCAGCATGGAGCCAAGTCAGCCACCCAGGAGCTCTCTCCTAGGGCAATATTTCTGAGGCATGCACAATCTATACTAAAGCGATCAACTTCTCCCTGTCCTGCCAAGGGGATGCGTCAGTGAAGCCCAAAATATGACAAGAGGAAATTTATGTGCAACTTTTACACATAATATCTCATTATGAGTCTTCCCAATCTTTCAATTTTAAAAATAAACGGCCTTTGTAATGATTTTACCAGAACATCCAACGCAAGATTAAAAAGGAAAGAAAGCGATTAAGCTGCCGGGTTTCTTGGGGGGGGGAGGTTCTTTCCTTTTTCTTTATTTGTGGAAATCCACTTTCCCTCTCTCTGTTCCTTCTCTCACCTCTTCTCCCTTTCTTTCCTCATCTTTCTTGCCTTTGTATTTTCATTCTTTAAAGAGAAATAAATTTAAGAGCTTCATGTTTTGCCTATGAATATGAGATTTCTTGTTAGAGGTGGAACCAACTTCACTTGGTACATGACAAAGCTTCCACTAACAAAGTGGCACTATTTGCCTGAGAGTCTGGTGTTAACTTATGTTAATCTCTAGCTCTCCTCTTCCTTTATCCTCCCTTTTTCATTTCTTAAGAGGGTCAGACTAGTCACACTAAAGACTCCCTGGGACTTCTGGTGTCATATGCCATCTATTTTATGTTTTTCTGCAGTGCAGCCCAGGACTTCGGTCTATCATGGCTTCTCCTGGATTAGTTGGACAGGCAGAGGAGCCTGAGAACATGGATGCTGATCACTCTGTGAAGCTCTGTTCTTTTGAAAGACCCACACTCTTCACCTCTGTATTGACTTAAAGCAGTATGACTTTCCCATACTTCTTTTGGGGGCTTTTTAGCATTTTTCTCCTTATATGATCACTTCTCTCTTCTTCCTTGGGAGTCATTTCCTAGGGCTGTCCCTGCAAGTGTCCAGATTCTCTCATAAGCAGATCTGTAGGGTTTATTATTCTTATCTGCTACATTATTCAATAATTATCTACAGAAGGTTCATTTGGCCAAGTCTTAGAATTTACAGGTGCAGTAAAATGAACTGTCATCAAAGATCTAAGTCTAGCTGGGATGATGAAGCCATATACTGTAAAATGTTTGTGTCTTCAGCTCATCACAGAGTCCCCTCCTTCTGTTTCATTTACTGGGAAGAAGCCTTATGTTTATCTCTGACTAGGGTCTGGGAAATCCATAACACTAGCTCATACAGTGGAGGCAATTTTATTTGACTATGCCCAGGAGTAGCAAGCCACCCCTGGCTCAAGAAATGACCTACTTTTAAGTCAAGCCTTATGTATAGAACTTTCAAAGAGAGACAAACCATTTGAAATTTTCAAAGCTTCAAACCACCTTAGCCTTGATGGTTCTGTATACTCAATCTATGCTGACGTTTAGTGAGATGAGACCTTATTTTATACTGGAATAGTGTCCTGTGGATGAGAGGAACAGGCTCTTTTAAGGGCATTGAATAGATCCCTTAAAATCAGAGTTAGACTCAAGGCCCACACTTGATGTGATGTCACCCAGCTTGTGGAGGCAACAAGAAGGCCAGTGACAGCTGAGCAATGGACCATGATGGAAACCAGGACTTTATAAAGTATGACTAATTTTCTCCACCGCTCCTTATCATTTAATACATTAACCACAATCGATTGAGATTGTATTATACATGTGCATCAGCAACAATATGATATTCACATACATGAATTTCTTTGACCTTCATGATGTCGTGGAAAGAGACACCCTCCCCTCTGTGAGGAGGACAAGGAACTTGAGCAGCTTCTTGGCCATGGCTTCATATTCACATGGTTTAGGGTCAAGGTTTAAATTGTGGAGCTCTTCACACCCAGATGATCTCCCTCAGCTGCTTGCCCTTGTCACGACACTCTTCTGTGTCTATCTGTTGGCTAACGGTCTCTTCCCTGGGTTACCGACTTCCTCTTAGCCTCCTCTTCTCAGCCTCATACCTGCTTCCTTTAAGATCCTCTGGAAATATGCTAGGGCATGAGGATCTTCCTTTTCTCTCAGCTTTCTTCGGGAACATCCATTGAGACCCAATTTCTTGTAATTTAGTACAAGGTTCTGGTTCGGGTACTTTGCCAAGTGTGTGCTGGGCTGCACGTCTGCTTACCACTGGGGTTTCTGACTGCCACTGGCATGCCACTCAGGGAAGGCAGAACACAGTCCAAGATCAGAGGTCTCGGGCCGTGATTCCCCTAGTGATAAACAGCGGGGCTGGGATGAATGCTGTGGTTCTCAATCTCCTGTGTACCCAGACACCACTGGGGAGCAGGGGAAGTTGAGAATGGTGGTCTATGGATCCTCCCTTTCCTTACAAGCCAGACAAGAAGGGAATGGCTTGGCCCAGGACAGAGCATAATCCGGTTTGGTTCCTAATGAGTGAGGAGAATACTGAGGGACTGGAAGAGACAAGGCCTTCTCTGGGAGATTACGGTTCAGCTCTTTATGAAGCCCCCCCCCGCCCCGCCGCCAGGAGTTAGTTATCCTTAATGAAGGAGACAGTCCTTGCTTGTCAAAACTGCTTTATTTATGGCAGATATGAGTGCATATGTCTTACTCAGAGTGAACCCTTTTACACACCTTTTGTAGGAATTGCTGCCCAGGAAGGGAAGCTCATTGGCCGATCACTCAGGGACTACCTAGTACCTCATCATCTCAGCAAACTCTAGGATTTTATGCTCTCTGACCAGTTGCAAGTTTCCTCTCAGTGGGGTGTCATGGTTAAGTGTTCCAGGACAGGTAGAGCCTGGCTCAGAGCTGGTTCCAGTTATGAGCTTTTGAGATTTTTTTCAATTATGAGATTTTTCCAGGGTTCTTGAACCTGCTTCAACCTTGGCAGCTCTTCTGTCTGGTGGCACCCATACGCATGTTTAATTGAGCTTTCACACTGTTGAGAGGTAGATTTGTAAGGATAACTTCACCACCCTATTAAAAAAAAGTGGAAACCATGGCCCATAGAATGCAAGCAAGATACAGAATGCCAGCCCTAGGAATGGTGAGTGGAAGACTTGAATCCAGCTCTCCTTTATTTCCCCAAACAAAATTCATTGCATTAAAAAAAAATCTATCCTCCTGAGTCTTGAGGAAAGGGCTTTGAGGGAAGCATTCATTTAGGACTGAGTGTTACACAGTCTCTCACTCTCTGAACATTGTCCATTTGTGGATCTCTGTGCTAATCCCCACCTACTCCAAGAAGAAGCTTTGTTGGTGAGGGTTGATTGATGTCTTGGTCTACAGGTATAGCAATGTATCATTAGGAGTCATGTCATCACTATGCCCCTGTAGCAGAATAATAACATCAGGTTTCCCCCTGGGTCATAATGTGTGGAAGAGGAAAGAGTATAAGAGCCAGAGGTCATGGATGATTTCAAGGAAACTATCTTACAGACACAACAGAACTGGTTCGCACATGAACTAAGAACTCACAGAGACTGAGACAGTATGCCCAAGGGCTGTCCAGATTCAAGCCAGACTAGGACTGAGGGGAAGTAGACACAGGGTCCCACCCTTAAGAAGCTATTGACAAGGAGAAAATCACTTTTATCAAGTGGTATCTCATAACATTTATCTACTATACTCCAGAGAAAGTTCTAGGCCTAGGAGTCTATGACCAACAGTCCATAGTTTTTGTTTTATTATTTATTTATTTAGTTATTCAATTAGTTCATTTTAGTTTTAATTTTAATGTATATGTGCATCATTTTGTTTTGATACTTTTTTGTTTTATGTTTTGGTTGTTATTGTTATGATTTTTATCTGGGTGGGTGGGTGGTTGTTTTCATAGAAAGAGAGAAAGAACATATAGCTGGATGAGAAGGGAGGTAAAGGGGCTCAGGGAGGTGTTGGGAGAGGGGAAACATGATCAATATACATTGTTTAAAAATATTTTAGTATTTTGTTAGATCTGTAATTTTACCAGCTTCACCCTAGCTCTCTTTGCCCGATCGTAACTCATATCCATAGACTCTCAAGAGATGGTTTTGAAACACTAATGAGTGAGTGAAAAAATAAGTTTATATTAGCAAAGATCGGTTGTTCATGGGAAAGCATATGGGTTCAGAAACCCATGTGTCTGTGGCTCAGACTCAGGCTCTGCACCTTCCAGCTGTAGCTTGGGGAAAGATAGACTCTCCCATGTGTTTCACTGCCTGGGATTACACTGGATGCCTATCACATGACAAGCCACCAACAAAGCCATGAAACTGCTTTAAAGTGGTCCTTCTGTAGAGTACCTGTCAGATGTTAATTATACAGACACATGACATGTTTTTTTTTTTCTTCCAAGGTTGATAGACGACCTGTTGGAAAAGTTGGACCCTTATGGAAATCAATGAAGGGAAGAAAGAAGAAAACATGACATAAGCACTCGCTAAGTACTCACTAAGTGCTGGGTTCCTGCTATTGAATATCAATACCCATGCTCTACTTGAAATCTTTCCATTTCTCTTCAAACAAAGAAAGAAGATGCAGAGACAGGGGTGGGGCGGGGGTAGAGAATGGATGTAGTCTACGCAAGGTCTCTCTGTGTGTAGGCACTTGGCTGAGGTAAATGTATTTTTACATCTACATGGAATACTCTCCTGGTAAAAAGAATTAGAAATGCTGGCTGTCTTCATGAAATTCAGCATTAGGGCATACTCTTGGGATTCAAATTTCTGACTTTGGGTGAGACATGGGAGTCAGAGAACTGCAGTTCCAAAGAGGGACTTCTCTGACATGGGCAAACAAATGTCAGAGCTAATCATCTGGGTGTGATCTGCCCGAATTTTACTCTTTCATGTCTCTATCTGGGCAAATTCAAGATATTATCATGTTAAAAAAAAACCTTAATGCAAAAATCCCCAGAGAGAAGGAGTTAATTTCCTCCCTGTCCCTTTTTCTTTTCCCAAAGTCTAAACAGTGTGTTTTTCTCCTCTCTTTCTTTAAGTGATAAATTTGGGTCTAAAACACAAAGTGGAGAACATTATGTAGAAAGTGCTTATTTTCTTCCAATGTTTGAGAGGAATTAGGATTAGCAGAGCCCAAACCCTTGTTTCCCCTTCCACGCAGCTTGTCATTTTTGACAAACAAGAAGCTGATTAAGTTTCAATCAAAAGAACAAAAGACTACAGAAAAAAAAATGTCTTTTTGGAAAACTAGTGCCTTCAGCAGTAAACCGTGGAAAGTAAATGCAGCCTTGTGCCTGTGACTTTTCAGTATGGTTGGTGCACTGCTGCTTTTCAATGGCCAGTGTATATATAGAACATGCTAACCTACCTAAGCTACTTCAACCCAGATGATTCCAGACCCTAAATGTCTGAATGTCTATTATAGAGGAGAATCTCCCCTAATGAGCTCTTTGCACCCAGTCATTAAGGATGGACTCAGGGATTTCTGTAAGGAACTAACAGCAAGGAAGAAGTGGGCGAGATTTTGGTATTTTTTTTGAAAGATAGACTAATGCTATTTTCTACCTTTTGTTCAAGTCCTATGGAGGTTCTTTGCCTTTCTGCATCATCTCTGAATTGTCCTTATGACCCTCTTTGCTCAATGAGATACGAGCTAATAATAAGAAACTGAGTACACACTGAGATGGCCCTCTGCGGGCACTGTCAAGAACTTGGGGACCAGTCTTACTTGTTCATGGTTAGACCAGCTAGCTTAGTCATTTCAGCTTCTTCAACTAACTTTGCATTGACCACTAGATCCATGAGGAGGCCATTCCAGAGCTCTTAGCCTCAGCCAAGCCAGAAGAACCTCCCAGCCAGAGTCATGTTTATATGTACAGCAGTTTGGTGATGCACTACTGTGTACAAAAGTCAACCAAATCTTGTGATCTATTTCCCTCCAGATTCCAGTACCACACATTATGGATGAGGACAGAGCGAGCTTCCAATGAGAGCTCAAAGTGCTCTGGGTTTTCAATTCTGCCATCAGAGTCCTGCTGGCATAAATTCTGTACTTAGTTTTAGTAAGTTGAGCCCTTGTTTACATGGTTTGGCTTCATGCAATCTACATGTGCCTTTAACTTCGGATTTAAAGTCTTCATCACTAGCTAACAATGTCTTCCTCTCTCAGAACTGATGGACTCTAATTCCATCTTATCATTTGACTGAAATCTATTTGGTTTTCAGAACCTTTAACTCATCAGTGCTGCTTGGCCTAAGCAATCTATACTGTTTACCATAAGGCTGTGTCCTGTGTGTCTTGATTTTTTTCTGATTATTGCTCAAATCCATCTCCTCCTCAATATTTCGTCTTTTTTTTTACCTCCATGAAAACTCCTTTGTGTTGAATTATATTGAAGTGGCTAAAAATAAAATGGTAGACTTAAAATCATTTGATCTCTTTTGTGAGTGTCTGAGACCTATTCCAAGGATATTGTTTACCCTATGGCCCTCAGGAAATCTGAATTCTTGCTTGCTGTAACAAGCAGGCTTCTCCTATGGACTAGCATCAACAACTGGGAAAATAACTATCTCCTCATTTTGCTTTCATGCCCTGAGGTCCAGAGGCCTAAGCTTCTGAATCAGGTAGGATAGCTCACCCTCGAGTTCTGGTACTCAGAAAGTGAGATACAGGTTCACCACAAACTTGAGGTCAACCTGGACTACATAAAAAGACTCTTTTAAATCATCAAAATCTAATGTTTTCTTTTAAAATTAAACCAACTTTTACTTCAGTCATCCTCTCTGGCTTGAGAAAGTCCCTGGAGAGTGTACATTCAAACAGGCCAGGAAAATCACCAAACCCACACAGCTCTGGGAGTTCTCAAAGTCCCAGAAAACCCCTGCATTTTCTGTGAAAGGAAGAGGAGAAGCTCCAAGCCTAACACCAGACCAATCAGTCTATGTTCCTATAGTCACAGAGAGAAGCCATTGCTTGCATGTTCCAGCTGGACGTCAGCCCTGTCCATCTCTGTGTTCACCACAGACTCCCTCCTTCAACTTGGTCTGGAAAATAATCCTGTTTTCAGTCTTGCTTCTTTTCTGGCTTTATTCTTTTTTATTTTTTGAAAGAAAGTCAAATAAACATAACCCAAGGTCTTTCGGGGATGTTTCATGTTGTTACAAAGCACAAGATGTGCCAGGAATAATATGGGAAAGACACCAGGATTGTAATAGAGTGAATGAGAACTTCTTGTTAGTCAAATGGAGAGGAAAAGCAGTGGGGTTCTAGAAATATCCAATACCCCCAGCCTTCCTCTCTAGAGCAGAATGAGAAAACTCTAGCTATGTCTACCAGGACCCCTGCTTTGTTATGGGCACAACATCATAGTAGTCTACAAAAAGGGGTTCCAGAGATGCCTGAAAGGGGGTATTGAATGCTTTGCATCTAAAGCAGAAAGCGCTAATGGTGGTCCATTTTGAGGAGATTCACTTGGGTCATGGTTCTTTTTATTGCTTCCTTTGACCGTGTCTCACTGTTGCTCAAGTCCAGAAACTGGAAGGCCTTTCAGTAAAAAAGCATTCAATAGAGATGTGCTCTGTATTTATAAGGGAAACAGTGAGCATGTGTCTCTGGTTCCTACATCGCAGGAATCTGTTCTCAGCAGAGAGCGAAGAACCCACAGACTCTTCAAACAGGAGGCAGGAAACAGCCTCAAGATCAGATAATGCTGAAATCTCTTAGGACCAAGAAGTGGATGCATGTCCACAGGTGTGTGTGTGGACAAGGTGCCAATAGTAGCTTCTTTCATAGACAGCTCTCCATTCTTCATTCCAGAAAATTTTCCCCGGGATTCTATTCATATTGTCTCATTTAATCATCATAAAGAGGTTATGAAGGCAGTACTTCAGTTAATCCATTTTACAGCTAGAGAAACTGAGGCTGGTGACCTTGTTGACTGATAGACAAATTGTGAAGGTTGGACTCCTGGTTTGAACGCGACATCTGGCTTCTGAGCCTGTGCTTTTAAATGCCATGTCTCATAGTTTTTAAGTGAAAATGGTCATGTTTATGTTTTGACTTCATCTCCTGAGGTATTGATAAGAGCAGAAGCCTTACCACAATGTGTATACACAAAAGACTGGTTATATCTTTTGTGAGCACTTTGTGCAGGTAGGATGTAAGTATGCACAGGGTCTCATGATTCCTCATAAGTATTCATTCTGCACAGATATGTATTCTCTCTCTTGGTGGACTCTGCCCTGCTCTCTGCTCCCCATGTTATGACAAGCCATAACTTGAGGGTCACTGAGATGAGTGCATTGAAAGCCACACCCAGGATTGTTCCTTCCTACAAACTCTTCCACCTTGGGTCTCCCGCCTGTTGCATGGCTGGCCAGTGGAGGACAGACCATCTCCTCCCCACAGCCTGAACACATCTGGGATGCTCATCTTGCTTCCTTGCCTCTGCTTTTCCCCTCCTTTATATGAAATCACTCAGTCACAGACGTGCAGCCAAGCATCTCATTCATTCACCTCCAAGTTGAAATATTAAGTGTCTCTGACTTTGACTGAGATATTTCTAAAGCAATAATAATGGTCTGTTTTGCTCTGTGACTTTTGGTTTTGTCATGATAGTTGACACCGAAATGCATAATAAACGATTGACTTAATTCGTACAAATAGCCTTTTATTACTTTTTTATACAAAGTACAGTCTAATGAAAGACAGGGGTGAGTATGCTAAAACTTTAAATGGTGTAATACATGTTTGATATTTAACTATGCTATTTAAATCAGCAAATTTGAAATTTATGATTATACAATATTTGAGTATACCTACCATAGTTATAATACACCAGTATATTGCCTACAATTATAGTTACACATTATAATCATACTCCAGTGTTTACTTCAAACATATATCACAAGGGATTAGAGAAGGAACAGTGATGATGATGATGATGATGATGATGATGATGATGATGATTGATGATGATGATGATGATGATGTTGATGAAGCACACCTTTTCTAACCTCTCCAATTCACTTTTTATTTTCTTGTTCTGAATTATCCTCTGACCCCCCTGGTAACACACTTCACCCACTAGGAGAATAATATTCTGATATCAGATTTTATAATCTCCCTTCAGACAATCCTGAGTCATGAAACAGCTCCTATCCCAAGATTAGGAGTATAAAGTGTTTTTCTATTTACCAGTGTTCAGGCCTGGCTAATGCTGAACTCTGGGGAAGTTCATTGTCCACCAAGCCACTAGCAGCATGAGAGTGGATTGGAGGAATGGCTTCTCTTCTATTGTGATCCATAATTCCTCAGGCACAGTACCATTTGGTGTTCAAACATACATTTCAAAGTGGGACAAAGCATCAACTCTTCCTGCTTCATACATAAAGATAATTACAATGATTGTTATCATTGATTGTTCTGATTATTAACTGAATGCGACTCCAGCCTGGAAGAGTCTGTGTTTGTGTTGATATTTGTGTGCTAACTGTTGCAAGTATGGCACACAGAAGCGCCCTTGAATTCCCCTGTTCCACCATCTTTGGCATCCCTCTTTTCCTCATGGTAGCCAAGTATCTAATACTTGGATACTTGCAATGGATAATATTGTTTTAATTTCTTGTTTACTCTCAAGAGCACTTACATTCACCAAGGGTCACTGAACAATATAGGGTGACATCTTTGGCTGTCAAATTGGGTGGTGAATATTATGGACATTTGACTGTAGCCTATGGTCTTAAAAAACATATATAATCTACAGAAAATCCCTCTGTACCCTCTGTATCCCTCTGCATTTTCAGTCTCGAATGATAATGCTGCTGAATTGTGAAAGAGTAGCCAACGATTGTAACAAAACTCCTCTTCAAACTTTGGCCAATTTTCTTTTCCAGGCAAAAGTATACATGATAAACAGCTATAGGCAACAATATTTAAATTGAGATCATGTGATCATAGCGATACTAAAGTTGGCAAAAAATGCTTGCCTTTCTTTTGTGATGACAAACATAACTGAGATTATTTTTGTAATGTAAATTTTGTAAAATGTAATACTTTGTTTATGTTTTGAGATTTCCATGCAAATATAAGATGCACCTTGATAATATCTCCATATTACATTTTTCTCTTACCTTGCAAAATGAAGTACAATGACAGAAACTCCAGCAGTCATCCTGCAACCATTAGGGAAGGACCAAAAGAATCCAAAAATTGGAATTGGCCATTTTTATGAGCTGAAGGTACTAAAGTATATTCAGAAACAGCTTATCTCAGCTGTCTCTTGTAACTAAAATACCGGAAGCAAGCTATACATTTGGGTATCTTCTGCCACTTCTAAATCTGATGTGTGTGTGTGTGTGTGTGTGTGTGTACACATTGTGTAAGCTTAGATTTTTTCTTTAACCTGCTTCATAGTGTTCTTGAACATTCAACTTCCCTCCTAACTCACTAACTAGAGATTGAGAAGAAAGAAGGTTGATAGGAAAAAGGGTTTGTGGACCTGTTTAGAAGTAGTTTTTTGGAATGATTCCACTCTTTCTTATCGGGATACCAGCAGTCCAGTACAATAGCCAAGACCAAAAATGAATCAGAAGCAGAGACTGCAAGGCTCCACCGAATTGACATGAGTCAACAGAAGCAGGGAGATTCAGCCAGAATTTCTTTGTGCTTTTTTTCTCTATGAAGTGAAGACCAGAGAAGAACATTCAATATTAGTGAAAAAGCAAGACCAGTGAAGCATTACATGGCCACAAAAGACCAGGAAAGTGTTGTGCATCCAGCGATGCCCAGTGAAGTCCAGTGAAGCTTTGCATGGTGTCCAAATAAGAGAGAGAGAAAGAGAGAAAGAGAAAGAGAGAGAGAGAGAGCTCACTGTTTATGGGGTTCCATTTTATACTCTTTCCAAAAGTCACGCACCCTCTCAAGTGTCTGCTCCTGCAAAACATCACATGCCATTTCATGTGTGTCTGCTTCATCAAAACATTCTCTCACAAGACAGCTTCCATAAAAATGTCATGTTACACAACTGAACCTCCAAAGAAACCATAAATTTCCACTTCAACATAGTATGGTCCTATAATCCTCCCTTATTCCATAGTCCTTCCACTCTGCCGCATTGTTAGGCAGAGCACTGTAAAAGAGTAGAATCCATTTCCTCAGTAAAAGCTCAGCTGTCTGCAGCAGGAAGTCCATTTGGACGTGTCAACTGTCTTAAATACAACCTGATGAGTTTGCACTGTTGCCAGAGACATAGCTCATGATAACCTCGCCTGCTATAGAAAGCAACCCTGGTAATAAACACAGTCAAACAGACTTGGAGATGAAGTGGTCTCATAGCACACGAGAGCTCACCAGGTACAGATGGGCCAAGGATTTCTCTTGGCTTAATATGGGGCTGGAGGAATCCTAGCTTTGAATTCAGGAGCTTCAGCTGAAGACGTCTGAGAGGAAGAGAGAGCAGAGGTGAAGTCAGAACTGTGATCCCCAAGATTCAGGTTCTACAGGCTTGCTCATGTCATCGAACTCTCTTCCAGTACAAGTATGTATGTGTAAGTGGTGGGGAGGGAATCCAGACATGCTCTCAATCATTGACAAGGCTCATTCTGACAGGACTCTGTGAGCTCTTTAATAAGCAGACCTCTGTAAACCTCTTTATCCTCAATGTGTGTGGGTGGGCTAGGATCACATTGGATAAACTAACTACATGGTTTTATGAAAGTAGAGACTCCTGCAGACGGAGCTCATGATTCAGAGCCAGTTCCAACAGGTTCAGAAGCATCATGGTGGGTGTGAGTGGAAGTGATACATTTAACCTTCTCTTGAGGAAGACTGGCCTGTCCCATGAGCTCTTAAGAGCTAGATTTCTTGTGCCCTAGTTAAAAGTTTCAGACTTGGCTTTCGCCACTGTCTGCCACAAACAGCCCACTTCCTAGCAGTTTCACTGTCGATTGACGCAGGGTTAGAAGAGGATATTCTGGGGTGTGGGTGTGAGTCCCCAGATGGAGACCAGAGGGAAGTCAGAGTGCCTGGTGGAGTTTGTTTACTTCCTCAAAAGCTATGCCAGGGATGCCTCCCAACTGCAAAGCTGCAGTGCTGGCTGGAATTCCAGCTGTTGGCAGATGTGGCAAGAAAAGTTTCTGTCCAGCATACACCCTGCCATCTTCAGTGTCTGGGGAAATGCAAGGGTAGGTGTGATGTAGAGCAGAAATTGACTATTTAATTCTCAGTAATTGATTCCTCAAAGGATTGGGTAGAGCTGATATTGCTGTCTGGGCAAAAATTTTAAAGGGAAATAGAAAAAAGAAAAAGAGAAAAAGAGAAAGTAAAAGAAAACTTGAATCTCTTCATCCCACTACATACAATCACTTTTAGGCACTACATCAGTTACCATGTATGTGCCCAGTATGTGAAGCCATCATGCAAAGTCCTTTGTATACATTTGCTGGTGAGGGACCTCAACCCACTTACAGTAGAGAGTGATCCTAGTAATATACACAAATAATCAGACTGCCATAGAGATTAAGTGGCTTGCCAGTGTCCACAGTCTTTAGTACCTGCTCCCCTGCTCTGTGTGGGCTTGGCTTTTGAGAGTCCATACATTTCTTAATTTACCAGAGTACACCCATAGATTATATTAAATGTGTCTGTGGTTCTTATTTAATTACTGAGTATAACTTTTTAAGGTTTGTTTTGATTCTTCATATTTATGAAATTAAATTATCACTACCTATATATAGGACAGAGGCTTCCTGAAGGCAGATTACCAGTTATAATGAGAAGATACTGTTTACTGTGTTTGCTGTTAAATCTAATTATAACAAAGCCTTCAAGACAGAAGCAATGAAAGAAAAGCCCACATAGCCTTTTCTGAAAGCAACAAGGATACTGTGCCCTGGACAATCTGGCAAAAACCAAACAAAACCAAACACAAAACAGTTACTTCTATTTACTCTCTACTGGAAATTGGAGGTCATAGCTACAAGGATCATAAAATATGTCACAACCTCTGTTTGTCCCTTTCTACTCTGTTGTATGCTGTCTTGGAGTCTCTGATCCATTCCCAATAAAGCTGATTAAATCACACAGCAGCTAGAGACAAGCCTACATCACACATGTCAGCATAATACAGAACTACCATAGTTAGGGTAGATTGGGTTTTCTGTTAGGAACCAGTGGCTGCCCCTTGTGCTTCAGGGAAAGATATCTGCCATTCAAAGTTCCATTCATATACTTCTCCATCCCCAAATAAGTGTCCATTGATAGTGTGTGATTACAGGAAAACTGGTCTCTCCCCACTTCATAGTACATTCTTCAGGAGAGCGTATAGGACTGTTATTGACTATACTCTGGACAATGCCAACATCTCATTAAGATGAATGTGGTCAGAGATGCCAATGAGTGGTGATAAAGAGTAAAGTGAGATTGTGGGCAAGGAAAAGCCTCTCCCAGGAAATACCACTGTACCAAAGATATCCCCAAGAATAATGGGGAGAGAACATCACAGTGAAGAGCTAAGCTGTCCCCAGCTAGACATGTATAATACACTGAAGGAAAACCAGGTGTCAGCAGTGAATTGGATCTCCACTCAATGCTGAGACATGAGGTCAGTGAAGGAGTCAGGGCAGGGAACCATGGTGTGGTTGAATGGTGTTTCATAAAGGCATACATAAAGGCACATAAAGGTATCTGGCACATAAGTGAGAGCTGCAGGTGGAGAGTCGGCTGTTAGCCTTACCATAAAAGAGGTGGTGTTGCCAAGGGAATGACTAAAAGATATAAATAGGGAAAAAGTTACATGGAGAAACTGTACAAAAGAGGAAAGGAGGGTGTAAGACATGCAAAGAGGTGTGATTCACCCTGTGTTCATCTGTTCATCAACAAAATCTACAAAGCACTCACTTTACTTTGCACTTGGAGTAGAAAAACAAGTAGGCTGACCTCAGGAACCCAAAGTCCTTGTGGAGAAGACTTATGTAGAAACAAATAATTAAAATACACTTTATTAAACACAATAATGAAGGAATATACATGAGGGAAGAAAGAGTCCACGGGAAGACTGATTAATTCTGTTTTAAAAATTAAATAATGTCATTCTTTGACAGACATTATTTTTATTGAAATCTAGTCATTAGTCTACTGGGTCAGATTAATATTAAAAAGCCCAATAAAATTTATGTCAGTCAAACAGTCAGATTCATGTTCTAGACTAAATTGTTCAATGGCTCCAGGCTACTCCCTCCAATTGTTCACATATCTGTGAAACAATTTAGGTCCTTGGCTTCTGACACTGAGCCTCTGAGGAGGCTGGGAGTAGGTAATTGGCTTTTCCATCTCAGATCCTTCAGGGAGAGGCAGAGTATGTAGAACCAACCTGGTAATTCTTCTTGGATCCCTGGTGATGGGGAGAGCTTGTACTATATCCAAAATGTCCCCTCTTCCTATATTATATTCTTATTAAATTAACTGGAGTACTACATACAGAAAAGCTATATTTGGTCCCATGACCTTTAGCAAATGTAGAGGCATCCTACCATTTCTTAAGTTGCTACATAACATTAATAACTCCTCAAACTACTGAATATTTAATTCTTGACAAATTCTAATTTGTTCTTTCAGTATAGTTTACCTCTTTCAGAGAGTTATGTCAGTGAATGACAAAGTATAACATCATTTGAGTACACATCTTCCACTTGTTATGTTGGTTTGGATAGGAATGGTCCTCAACAACTGGTGTCGTTGAATGCTTGACCCATTGGCAGTGGCACTATTAGGAGGTATGGCTTTGTTGGAAGAAGTGTATCACTATGTATGTGAGCTTTGAAGTCTCCTATGGTCAAGCTAAGTTCAGTATGGCACATGGTCTCCTACTGTGTGCAGATTAAGATGCATAACTCTCATCTCCTCCAGCATCATGTCTGCCTGCGTGTCATCATGTTTCTTGGCATGATTTCAATATACTAACCCTCTAAAAATATAAGCAAGCCTCAATTAAATGTTTTCTTTTATAAGAATTGCCAGTCATCAGCCAGGTGGTGGTAGTGCACGCGTGTATTCCCAGCACTTGGGAGGCAGAAGCAGGCAGATTTCTGAGTTAGAGGACAGCCTGGTCTACAGAGTGAGTTCCAGGACAGCCAAGGCTACACAGATAAACCCTGTCATGAAAAAAACAAAACAAAACAAACAAACAAAAACCAAAAAGAATTGCCAGTCATGGTGTCTCTTCTCAGAAATGGAACTTAGCAAACTTAGGGAACTAAGCCACTTGGCATCATGTTCTTAAGACTCATTCAGTTGTTATTTGTTCTAGATAGTTTGATTTCCCTGCTAAATAGAATTCCTTTAAATAGTAATACCACAGTTTGCCAACTCTGCTGTTGAAAGACATTTGGATTATTTCCAGTTTGGGCAATCATTAATGAAGCTACTGTATTTGTTGTCCCATTTTTATTTTTCATGTTTTTGCTGTTGTCATTGATTTGTTTGTTTGTTTGTTTTGAGATGGTCTCTGTAAAAGTAATTTTTAGTCAACAGTAATTGTCATTCTGGAGGCTTACTGCTGAGTGAAATCACCATTTCTGTCTCTTGGCTGGCTGGTTCAAATCAGCTATTCTAGCACGAACTCCTTTCCAAGCTGATTCAAACTGGCTTCTCTCGGCTTTTGACAAAATTGCTCTGATTGGCCTCAAACTAACTCTTGTAATTTGTCCTAATCTTCTGGCTCCTTACTCTCTTGGCTCATTCTGTCTCCATCTTCAATCTGTAAACCTTTCCAGATAACACTGTCATCCTCTTTGTTTCTCTCGCTCTTCTCTTCATTCACCCCTCTTTCCTATGTTGTTCTTGTTAGAGTTGGATGTATCCTCTAATTCATTCTGTCAAGTCTGTCAAATCTATGATTCATTGCTTTGTCTGCCTCTCAATTAGACATCACCTTTAAACAGGGCTGGTTCCTTCTACAAATTATCCCTACCTACATTGTTTGGGATTAAAGGTGTGTCTGTATTCCAGCCAGAGGGATTAAAAGTATGTGCTAAAGACAAGTCTGTATTGCAGCCAGACTACACAAGCTTAGAAGATCTTTGTACGTGATCCCTTGGAGGAGCAACAATGTTGCTGGGTTAAGATTCCTTTACAGATCTCTATGCAACTCAGGCTGCCTTGACCTCCTTATGCTCTTCTGTCTACCTCCCTTGTACTGGAATTACAGTTGCATGGCACAATGAATGGTTTGGTTTGTAGTTTCAGTAAACATACATTTTTATTTTTGGCAAACACTTTGGAGAGAATCTCTGTGTCTTATGATAAGTATACTTTCTTCATAAAAACTTGACAGACTATTTTTCAGGCTGTGCTATTTTACATTTACACTAGAAGAAGCTCAGGTGTTCTGGTATTCTCCAAATATCAGATAGTGTTGGCTTTTTAGTTTTGCTATCTTGGTGGGTATCTCATTGCCATTATTATTTTCCTAATAAATGAATATTTTATTATTATTTAAAATGAATGAATATAATAAATGAAAATAAATGATCTACATTTTTCATGTGCTGGCCCTACTTATGCAGAAATATAAAAAATATATCTCTGTGATACAAATCAGCCAATACATATTAGATATACTCTTTATATTCTTAAAGATATAAGTATAATAACAGATCTGTGTCTACCCTTAGAAACATTTTATGATGCACATAGACAAATTTCGGAAGGCTATCAGATTTTATGGGGTTCCCAATAAGGTAAAATTATAATCTTTTATAACAGTTAAGGAAAGCTTCAGAAAGTACATAGGCTTCAAGTGACCTTCAAAATTTAAAATTGACAAGCAGATAGACATAGGAGTATAGGAAAATAGATATGTTCAGAGATATTAAGAAGTAGGATTTTCTTGAGTCTGAGTAATCCACAACCAGTGATCATTGTGACCATAGGCACACCTACAACACAACTCCTGAACCTAAGGCTCAGAAAACAACCTAGAAGAAAGAACAAAGAGGAAGAGTCAAAGGACAGAAAGTCTACTATGAGATGATGACTACTAGAAATGGCAGGGAAGCTACACCTATGATACCTCAACAATATGGTTTCCTTAACAAACCTGAACAAAGATAACACCAGTAGATATGCTAATGTGAAAGAGGGAAATTCTCAGGGGCCCTACCTATAGAAAGAGAATCACAGGCAACTAATGACTACGGAGTGTGGAAGAATTAACTGTTTCCAAGGATGAGCCACCAAGTTACAAAATTATCAGCCCTGAAAGCATTAACACACAATCTACACTAAATGGACTCAATAGGTCATATTTATATATTTGTGCACATATATAAATATAATACATTATAGATAAATATACGTGCATATGTATACATATAATAATTAAAGGATAAGAGGCCATTAATTGGAGAGTGGGAGTATGAGAGGGATTGAATGGAGCAAAGGTAGGGAAATACACATACTATGTGCACACATGTATATAGAACTCAGTGGTAGACACTAAACATAGTGAAAGAACATGGGATGTGAAAAGCAGAGAAGAAAGAAAGCTCCGAAAGCATGAGAAAGGACAGAGATGAATCATGATACTGAGTGAGGATTTTAGGAAAGGAAAGTTGGTGAAAAAGTCCTTCAGAGAAGGAGCAAAGAGCTCTGTCTTCTTGTGCTTGGTTACTTCCGCTAATGTGATCCCTTTGGGGATTATTTACATAGTGAAAAATATGAGATTTTAATCCTTTTGATGGCTAAATAGTAGTCCATTGTCCACATATATGCTGCATATTGAGACCTCTTCATATATTATAGACATGCACTGACTGTATCTCTTAGCCATCGTGACCCTGCTGCAGTGAACATGAGGGCCCAGCTGTCTCTTAAGCATGTTGATTTTATTTCCTTTGGATCCATACCCAGTAGTGAGACAGCTGGTCCCATATGGCATCTCAATTGTTTGTTTTCCGTAAAGGCTGCCGGGGCATTCCCTTCATCCACAGAGTATATACACTTCAAAACCACATGCTGTATAAACTAAATGCATATAACATCATGTGTAAGTTTGATTACGCTACAAAAAGGAAGAAGGAACACCGAATGGATGTTATTGAATATATGGCTGAAACTGTTTTCTGAAGACTGTGAGAGGTAATGAGCTGAGTTCAGCTCGAATGAAACAGATGTGGGGTAACCCAAGGCTCATGCAATCCCAGTCCTGAGATTGCATTTTCTTGCCCTGTTCTTCACAGTGCTTGCTACATTGACTAGGCCATGCTGGTGAGCCACAGCATCCCATGGGAAATAGAATATTTTCTAGCAAAGCTATGCCATTCTCTCGTCCACTTGATCTGTGTTGCTCCCAGCATAGTCCAGCCTCAGTGAGTGTTAGCCATCAGAGAATTTGCACTCTAACCCCTCCCAACTGTAAGTCACCATATTTGTCTCAGGTTGACTGCCAGCTCAGAGGCCCGTTGCCTAGGAGAGGTTTATGATGCACTTAGGGTACCTTCTTCAATGGAGAAATCACTGTTATCACAGGACCCGGGTAAGATCTGCGTGGGGAGATGCTCCAGAGTGCTTGGACCTAGTATGGTCTAGTGGGTCTATTGGTTAAATGTGACCTATAAGTCACAGAATCTCCACCCTGCAACATCTCAAGGAGAAAAATGATGCATCAGATCAAGGCAAGGAAGCAGCAGAATGCCAGAAGATGGGGGACTCATCCTCTTTCAGAGGCAGGCAGCAGAGCCAAGCTCAGAGGCTGCACACATCAGCAGCTTGAGCTGTGAGTTTGTGTGTGGACAGGAGCAAGCATCTGACAATACCTCCTGCAAATGTACCCTAGTTGTTTCCAGAAATGGGAGTCTGTACAAATAAGGGAGAAAACATAGAAATCCAGATGAAAGGCACAATGAGATTTTTGTGGATAGCTCATAACTGTGAAGCTTTTCATTCCCTCATGTGTGGACACCCTACAGAAGACATTGTTATTACTGGCTGCTGCTCTGCAGGTTCAGGAGTCAGGCCACTTCATTAGTTATGAGTTTTTATTTTCATTAACTATTCCATTTGACCTTTATATGAACTATATGAATGAAATTATTTCTCCATCTTAAGGATGTGAATGCTAAGCCTTAAAGAGACTTAACACTCTTGGTCACAGCTAGAAAGTGACTAAATTCACATGTAAACATTGGAGACTAAGAACAACAGACTCCTGATCTCTGCACAGTGTCTTTTGCTCCTACTACAGGAAAAGAGCTAACTCTTAAGGAAACATTAAAATATTTTCTGTTTACCTGTGTATAATACTTACGTGCATGCATATATATGTTTGACTGTTTCATACATCCTCAGCTTTGTGTAACCCCTCCCACTCTCTCCCTCCTCTTCCTTCTCTAACCTTTAGCTCACAGTGTCTCTCCATTGTTCTCATGTGCATTCTACTACCTGCCTATCGTAGATTTTACTTGCGTTGCAAGAGATTCTAGTTCCCAGTGTGCCTTTGGCATGCCCATATCACGTGGATCTTGAACATTTGTACCTCACATAGATGAGCGGTGCTGCTCCGAGGATAGTTTGGTTACTATCTGAAATGTTCCATGTCCAGCGAAGGTTACATCCTGATGATACCTATAGCAGGACTACATAACACCAAAACCAGTATAAAACTCCAGCATGGAACAGGGAGGGACTTCCAAGTCCCCACCAATATCCAAGAAGCCATCAGCAGTTTAAGGTTGTTGAAGGAGGGAGGGTCAATTTTCTTGTAAGTGGTGGTCATTGGCAGGTCGCTCCTGTCAGATGTCTACACAAGTGACCTTATAGGCAGCACAAATTGGACTCAGTAGGTTATGAAAATAAAGAGAGGACATGAAGATGGGAGGGAGATTTTTTGGGACTTTGCATGGAGGGAATAAGAATGGATATGGTATAGATAAAGATATAGAAATTGATATGGATATGGATATGGATATGGATATGAATAGAGATAGAGGTAGAGGTAGAGGTAGAGGTAGAGGTAGAGGTAGAGGTAGAGGTAGAGGTAGAGGTAGAGGTAGATATAGATATAGATATAGATATAGATAGATATATTAAGTACATGTATGAAATTTTCAAAAAAACTTCTTATATTGCAATAAGATTACAGTAAAAGACCAGAGAATATCAGGAGCTGTGATTGTGACTTCCGTGTGTCCTGACTAATTTGAATGAAGAAAATAAGACCACGGCAGTGGACGATATGCTTGAACACCAGTGTCAGTTGAGCAGTGTATGTGTTAAGACAACAAATGGGAATGTCTGGC
Source organism: Apodemus agrarius (assembly GCA_964023405.1). Classification (NCBI taxonomy): domain Eukaryota; kingdom Metazoa; phylum Chordata; class Mammalia; order Rodentia; family Muridae; genus Apodemus; species Apodemus agrarius. Next base: position 19,908,772 of record OZ030008.1, read on the forward strand.
ATAAACAACAATAGTGAGTTATGATGTTTTATATATGTGTACTCTAAAGTATCAAGAAGCAGCTCTCAATGAAAGAATAACAACTAAACATGCCACTTGGTATGTTTATCTTAATTCTAAGACATCGTCTTATAGAAATTAAAATTCTAAAGTCTAAAGACACATCCATGGATATGTCTGTTGTAGCATCTCAACAGAAGGAAATATTGGGTAGAGAAGTGACTGCTGTTCAGAATTATAAAGAGATTGTGAGGCATGCATGAAAAGAAACACGCTATCACTTACAAGGTGTCTACAGTTTGGACAATGACTCAGAAGGATAGTGATACACAACGGAGGAGGGAAAAATAAAGCCTTATTACAGCAGATTTTTTTTAAAAATGTGGAAATGACAAAAATTCTATGCTATCTATTCAGAATTTAATACATAAATCAGTATGAACACTTACAGCTAGAGCTACCATGTCTGGTGATTTTTGAACAAGTTTTAGAAAGAGAACAATAATTTGGTATTTGTTAATTTGGAGAGAAAAAAAACAAGATAAATATCCAAAATTAAAATATAAAAGATGAATAATGAAACAGCAGAGACTGTGTTGGGGTGGACACATGTGATACAAGAAAAATTAAGAGCCCTATGAAAGGTCTTTGAAAATGCATTAAAATTTTAAGGTTAAGCATACTACCTATTCTTACAGTAGTTCACAGAAAAAGGAATTATATTTAAATTAAAAGTACCAACTCTGTATAAATCTATTAGCATTATGTATTGGATCATATCCTTAAAATATTCCAAATTGGATCCACATGAATTTTTATATTCTAAGTAATTGACAAGTTATTGTGTTTCACATTTCAGTGAATTTTTTGGCATAAGAATACAGACAGAAAGCACACACATGTTCACATACAGATAATTTTAAGTCTTTCTTAAGGTTGATCACCTTTCATAGACTCATTTTCCCATATTGTCTTAAACTCTCTTTGTCTTCACATCAATATTTATCAACATCCATTAGGTTTGTATTTAATACATGATATAAATAATGAAAATTTATTTTTTCTTGGTCACTTATCAGGCTGGATAAATTTGGAATCTAATCATGATTCCCACTTCTGCAACAACTGTACTATTTCTCCACTGACCCTTCACATGCACCCTGCCCCCAACAAACACCCAACAAATGAGATGAGTGCTTCCTAGTGGCTTTGGGTTTCCTCTGAAAGATGCCTATGAAATTGTGAGCTGCAAACATTTCCAAGCAGAGATTTGAAGAGAGTGCCATTAGGGAGTGGGTCCTGTCAGCCATTGGAAGTTTGCTCTTCACGGGAAGAGATCTGCTTACCCTGTACTCATTTAAGAGTGTTGTTGGTCAGGGAATTTTGGTTGTCAACAACTACTCTTCAGGGCATTTTTGTATAGCTTGAGTACAGATGTGAAATATTACATTCCATTAACTTAATCATACCACAAACCTGCATTTTTAAACAAATTATTATCTACTATTATCATAAACTATTGCCTAATTTGGTGTTTTGCTTTGACCAGTTACACTCTCCCTTATGTCCAAAGCTGAATGTTGTGGAATGCGATTTGCAAGAATGGGGGTATTTTTTGTTTGCTTTGGTTTGGGAGCTCAGTGTATCAAATTATCAAAGATAATCCATTGTTATGTGTGAACTCTCATTCAAGACTTCAGTCTTAGGTACAGGCTCATGGCAGCAGCATCTAATGATATATACCTATACATGGCATGTGTTTATAGACACAGCTTTTCATAGATCTATATGCAGTATATAATCATTATTTTTCACTTGTTTTATTTTCTGTATATGGAGTGCTCTGCTCTTATTGCATTGAAAATTAGAACACAGAGATAAGGTGTTTAGATGATAAGGATCATAATTTTTCTTTTATGGCTTTCAGACTCATTGCTTCACCAGTAGTACAGAATGATTTCTGCCTATGTAGAATATCAAATTTGCAATGCTTTTTCCTCAAGATTTTGTAGGTTTGCCTAAAGAGCTTCCTCATATTACAGCAAAATTTGATATTTCATGGTTTTATCCAGCTATGTAAATAAATAATCGATTGTTTATTTTATTTTTAGAGGTTTAGTGTGTCCCTGTGAGTATGTATGTGTGGGTGCACACACACACACATGTGTGTGTGTGCACGCACACATGTTCTCCCCCACTCCATGGTCAAGTGTGTATAGTTGCATGTGGAAGCCAGAAGAAGACATCAAATCTTCTGGAGCTGAAACTACAGGTAGATTGTGAGCCCAAGACACAAACTATGGGAATTGAACTCTAGTCCTTTGTGAAAGAGGCAAACACCTTTAACTGTTGATCATTCCCTCTTGCCCCATAAATAAGCAACTGTATAAGCAAAAACTTTGAGGGGTTTTATGTCATTAGGATTCAGGAATTTTAAAAGTTTAGCATTTCCTAGCAGTTTTTATTAGACTCAGCAAGAAAAGAAATTTAAATTTATGTTCCTGAAGTTCAAAGTAATTATGATATGTTTCCTATTAAATTATTACATTTCTCATACCTTTCCCCATTCTTTCCTGTTACTGCAATAGGTCCAATTATGCCTCCTGCCTCACTCCTCAATGGTTTTTCTCTATTCTTAACCAATCTTTGTGTTTCTGTTCTGTTTTATGACACCTTTCAGCAACTTCCTTGTTCAAACCACCAGCTCAAATCTTGGCAACTTTATCCCAGTTTATAATTTATATATTGATTTTTAAAACTGCAAAATCATTAGCTTCTAAATGATCTTTTGCCTAAATGATCAAGGATTTAAGTTCCCTTTAAATTAAGATCTACTTTTCCCAAACCCTAGGATGAAAATTGCCCCCTTCCACACACAATGAAAGTCCCCATGAAGTCACTTCCATGGGCGACAAACAGACCCAGACATGTATGAAATGCAGAAGTCAGAAATATTCAAGCTGACACTTGGACTCCTGTCCCTGTTTATTTAAATCCAACAAACTCTTATGATGATGTTATGAAACCCAATCATATTTTAAATAGATAACACAATTTCATCTTAATTCCCAAGTCTCAGTATTTAACTCCTGTAGACTTAACAACATGGTGATAATAAACATTCATGTGTTATATGGTAACTGAGATGGCTATCAGGATGTGTGCTCTTTTAGCATCAAACTATCTAGGGCATATGCTCTCAGAAGTTGTAATTTCCACATTGGGAAGGGTTTAGTGAGGTAGTGGATACTTCACCCAGAGATCAGACACTTCAGGAGGGCTCTTTCCTTCCTGCAATCACCCCCCCAGTAAACCCCTTCCTCTTCCATTCTTCATTTGATTTAGGACATAGACTTGACCAAAATATAACTAGAGGCCAAAGCAAGACAAAATGGAGCTGTGCGGGAGGGGGTGGAGGGAACATTAGGGAAAATCTGTTTTGAAACATAAAGAGAAGAAAATTGAAGAGGTGCAGATGAAGGAAGTTTGATGTCTGTTGAGGACAGTGTCTTGAGAGGTGGTTCTCCAACCATGTTCCCATGGAAAGAGCTTAGGGAGAAGATGAATAGATTAGACGCTACACTGCCTTTGAGAAGTCCTAAAATTCTTTAAGATTTGAGTGAGTTGGTAAGACCTTGTTTTACCTCTCATTCCACAATAAAGGACTATTTCCTAGCGTAATACACAAAATATTATGAAATTAAAGAGAACAGAATAATTTTTAAAGTGGCAACTGTATCATCTACTCTAGTTACTATTGAACCCTAACAGGCATTATCAGTATTCAGCCATTCAGACTCCCTGCAGGTGGATAGTCTGTCCTACTCATCATCATTGACTCTAGTCAAACCAGGACGAAAATCATTCAGGAAAGCCTGGATTGGGAGATGTTTTATCCCTACAATATTGTGGGGATATCTGATGAATATGCCTGACAGTGGCTAGAGTCAAAAAAGAAAAGTCAAAGACAGAGAAAGGTCCTTTGATTAGAGATAATAGTGGCAGTATAATGGGAGCTGGCTGTAACTTCTTGGGTTCAATTCCTCAAAAACAAAATACTCCCAATGCAAAGCTCAGTGCCTCCCAGATAAAATTTTGCTTCAATAAAATGCTGGCATTGGTTTCTTGCTTTCGATAAGTAGTGGTACTTTCTGAAAACACTGAAAAGTTACCAACTGAAAATGAAGAAAGAGCTGTGTGCCAGCTCCCTGTCATCCTGTTGCTAATTATTTGGTAAATCTATGAAAATTCCAGAATGCGAAGCTAATATGAAAAGGTCTTTTCACAATCCAGAGTGGAGCCCACCTTGCCTCAGCTCTGTACAGATATATTTTCATTACTTCCTGATTCAGTTGCTTAGAAATGCAGGAACATTTGGAATAGGAAGCTAAATATTCATCTCACAAGTATTTATTGAGCACCAACTATATACCTGCTATGTGTAGCTGACTTCTTCTCTGCAGTCATTCATATAATGGGGCACAGCCACTGTCAGGGCTGTAGAAATGGTATCCTATAGACTGTTTCTCCTTTCATTGATTTCCTTTCCTTTGTTTTCATAGGCAGCTATAAGTGTGGTCAATATACTGAGGGCTTCATTCATCCACCTGTTGGACATTTGTTTTCTCTTTACTTACACCTTTGCTTTGTAGTGGCTCTGGATTCCTGCACTTGAAAAGTATTTTTGCTCTCCATATTGGTGGAAATTAAGTCAGTCTCCAGGATGGTTCAGAGGATGCAGAGCACAGCTGGAGGCATACCTTTATGCAAGTACAAACCGGATGATGGGAAGAACAATGGGAGATAGCATCAGTTTCTTTACCAACAAAATCTGCAAGAAATTGTATTTCCGCTTCCTCTAAAACTTGATTAGCATTCAAGAATTAAGAATGAACCTCATGGAAGAGGACACGGTATTCGGGAAAGGAAAGAGGAGGAAAGGGCTAGGCTGGGCCAAGGGTCTTGCTCTGTCCTGCCTTCTTCCTCCGCTGCAGAGACACACGAAAGGGAAGGAAATGGATCATTACCAAGTGCGTATTCATTCCTGACAAAACTGAGATAATTCCCGTCAGCCATGGTCCCATCATTGTTGGATGGGCCATTGGAAGTTGAGTGTATCCTCTATTTGGAAGTCAGAAGAGTGGTCTTGGGCAGCATCCAGATCTGTATTGGCCATGAATGTATCCTCATGGAGGATATCCTTCCATCCTTACTTACAAAGGTGTAAGTAAAGAGAAAACAAATGTCCAACAGGCAGATGAATGAAGCCCTCAGTGTATTGACCACACTTACAGATGCCTATAAAAACAAAGGAAAGGAAATCAATGAAATGAGAAACAGTCTATAGGATACCATTTCTACAGCCCTGACAGTGGCTGTACCCCATTATATGAATGACTGCAGAGAAGAAGTTGAGTGTATCCTCTATTTGGAAGTCAGAAGAATGGTTTTGGGCAGCATCCAGATCTGTATTGGCTGTGAATGTATCCTCATGGAGGTACACAAAGAATAAAGCAGACCTTTTGTCTAAGATACCAAGTATCCCATAGTATAGGAGGCATTCATGTAAGCTCTTCAAATGTTATGTAAAGATGTTTGGGTCAACTAAAATTATGTGACTAAATGATATCTTGTTTTCCCAGGAATAGAACACATTATAACATTTCTCCTTCTTGGAAAAAAATAAAAAACAAGTCCTTAAATCATTGATAAGCATTATGTAGTGAAAAGTTTCTTGGTTGAATGCCAGAACTCAGTTTTCTAAGTTTTCACAAAGCAGTTCCTCAAGAAAAGAAGTATGTTCTGAGGATTGTGGAAATTGTTTTAAAATTACATGGCAGTTTAGAATATGAGATTCATATTTACTACCTATGGGGTGGGAAGGAGAAGAAGAACAGTACAGGTAGGACACCAGACTCAGAGGTACTGAGATTTAAATTTCCAAAACGTTTAGGGACAAAGAGATTAACATCTGTGTCTAATTAGTTACATAAAAAGCAAGAAGCAAAAACCACTCTGATTCCCACAGTTCATAAAACTAAGTTCTATCTGGCTACTTCTGGGATAGACAAGATTATATGTGAAATAAATCGTATGCAGATCAACATCAGATGGTCCTATCAACAAACGGTGATCACTGCATTCTTGTATTGCTCAGTGGCATCCATGTTGACATGGACTGTGTGTGTGTGTGTGTGTGTGTGTGTGTGTGTGTAGGAAAGGGACTTTTATTGTGTGCTGAAGCAGAATTGGTGTCCATATCTGCATGGTTGTAAATTTGACATCTTCGATGTTCTACTACTTAGTAGGGTTTGATTGTGGAAGACTCTCTGGGGAGACTGTTTCTGCATTTCATAGCTAGGAGCTGGGTTTCTGTGGACTAAGATCCATTGAAGTGAGCCGAAGGTTACATTTCCAAATAGAAAGCTAACCAAAAGGGGGACAACAAGGGTGGTGAAGAGGAAAATCACACAACACACATTCACACATGCACACACAACACACAGACATACCCATATACACACATATGTACAGACACACACATGCACACACACACACAGACACACACACACATTCTCTCTCTCTCTCTCTCTCTCTCTCTCTCTCTCTCTCTCTCACACACACACACACACACACACACACACACACACACACACGCCAGAAGTTAGAGGTGGATTTAGTGTTGAGAATGATCAAAATATATTGTATGCATGAAGTAAATTATAAAAACTTAATAAAATTATATCACAAAAATCCTTGGTGGCAATGGTGAGGAAGACATGGTTTGGGCTTTGGCTATCTCTCCTGACCAAAAATATTTTATTGGGTGTACAAAATACTCATGCATTGTACAAACATTCAGAAAGTCTGCAGGGAGTGACGCTGTAGACAGGAGGGTAAAGGGAAAGAGCCACTTAAAGACAAGCAGCTGCCCGTGTAGGGAAGGGATGACCTTTCCTGATGGGCTTTCTAAGGTGCCTCAAAGCTTTCCAGTCTGCAGAAATCGGAGAAAAAACTCCAAAATAACTTAGTATATTGAAAAGGAAATGCATATATGCATATGCAAGCCAAATAGATAAATATTAAATGAAATGACTAAAATTAAAAGATACTTTATCTTGATTTTTAAAAGAACCATGATTTAATAATACACACATGCACATATATATATATATATGCACATGCATACACACACACACATACTCTTTCACACACACACACACACACACACACACACACCAGGAAGTTGGGAGGAGCTAGAGGTGGATTGAGTGTTGAGTATGATCAAAATACACTATATGCATATAGTAAATTATAAAAATTTAATAAGATTATATCATAAAATCTTTGGTGGTGATGGTGAGGAAGTCTATAGAATATAAATATAGGATAGGAGAGAGAATATAAAAGTCTATAGAAATTTGGCAGAGAAGGGAAAATAATTTTAAAACATAGAAGCAAATAATGAGAAGCTGGAATGATCATAGAACATAGACATATGTGTCTATGTGTGTCTCTATGCATACAAGCACATGTATCTGTGAGACATTTGAGAATCTAAGTGGAAGAAAAAGCAGATCTGAAAGAACACATACATTAATATAGAAGGAAACATTTCTGGATAAAGCAATGAACTTAATCTGCTAACTAAAAGAGCTCATCCACTCTGGAAAAGATGACTAAAGGCCCGGAAGACCAAAATTCCTTTAGGCAATGATGTCGGCCATCCAAATCTAAAGCACAAGACATCATATAGAAGTCAGAAAGAAAGACAAATTGACAGAAATAGACTCCAAGCCACGGAATATTCATATACTGACATCAGCTCAAACATCTGAAAAACCAGAAGCTATAGTGCTTGGAGGGGGGAAATGATGGTGGTTCCCCGGTACTCTCTCTGGTGATTCTGTATTAGGCAGAAGAACAGCATCTCAGGCAGACAGGGCCTCAGAGCACAGGCAATCTGAGGTCTCTCGCGGAGAAAATTACTCTAAGTCAGTCTACCTGAGCAAAAGATAAATCAATATAAACAACTGGAGAGCGAGGACGTTGTGGTAACACAGGATTGATGGCGTCCCTTTGGGCATTGTACTTCTTAGTCTGTATTGAGTTCTTTCTACCGCTTGACGAATAGTAGGGCATATGGCATGTGGCAAGCTCTTCCTTTTAAAAGGGAGAGATGTTGCGCTTGTAAGACAGGACAAATGGGCTTGTCCCCTCCCACCAGCCCCAGAGGGAAAACCAAAGTAGAACTCTATCCGAACATGCTCATCCTTTTCATCTGCCTGAACTGTAGTCAGCTGGGGTCTAATCACAGCCAGCCCCAGGAGGATGCCCCAGATCTCAGGATGGCTTTTGGAATATTCTACACAGATCTGTCTGCATCTCACCAGAAAGGCGAACGTCCTAGGCATGGATTCTGTTTGTGATTATTTTATCTCCAGCTTTTCTTTGCAATTGTAAACATTTCTCTAAATTAAACTGATGAAATTAGAACTTGCTTCAGTCACATTATTACTTTGTCTTTTATATGGCGTGAATGAATAAGTAAGCCAGGGCTGTAGGAGCGCCGTGCTGGTGTGTATTATGGAAGCTTTATCTTTCTACACTCTAAAGTTTTCCCACAGTCTTGTAATCAGTAAGGATTTTCAGCGGCAATGAGACTCTTCATCCGAGGAATAGCACACCCAAAGCAGCTGACCCTTCACAGGATCCTCCCCTGGTTTTTCTGTGTTTCAGTCCAGCTGGGATAAACTGCCTTTTGAATGATACTAACGCATTCACGAGAATTCCTTGCCAACAGACCTCGTGGAACAACCAAACAGGGCTGCCCAATTACCGAGAGATAGAGTCGACAGAGTGAGAATAAAAAGATACAAATGTAGAAATGTTTTTTCTGGGGGAAAAAATGCCCAGAAGTATCCTGATTGTCCTCACGAGGTGTGAAGGTTGTGCAGACAGACTCCTGCCTGTGTTATGATTCTCGCTGCCTCTCCTCTGTAATCATCTTATAATCATGAAGATCCAGCACTTTCATTTTATCCCTAGGGTAAATTTGTGGACGTTGGCACGGTGACAAGTGTAACAGTCTAAAAGGACAATTACCTTGGGCTCAAACACTTTTTTTTCCATCTTTGCAGTTTTCTAAGAAAGACTTAAAATTTCAAGGTTTTAGAAAATTAGGATGCCCCTCGATATAGTTTTTCTTCCACAACATTAAAAATCTCTAAAATCCAGTGTGTTCCTCAAGTGACTTCTCCTCTCGGAAATATGAGCACAATTCATTCCCTTTAGCTCACTGAACAAGCAAGCGCATTAGAATGTTTATGCAACACTACTGTGGTGAGTCCTGGGAAACAGACTGAGACAGCCCTGCAAATAATGATAGCTCTGGATACAAGATGTCCGGGCTGCAGCTCCCCTGCTGTGTGCTGCTTCATGTAGGCTTGGACATGTTACGTCTCTGGGTCTGATTGTCTCATTTGTGGCATATAAAATTGGGAAGAGCAACTCAAGGTGTTTCAACAATTAAAGAAAAAGCTTGCATGTAAAAGTCTAAGTGAGATTACAATAGCCACCTGGGAATAGGCTGAGTTCAGGGTTCCAGAATCCACATGAAAAGCCAGACATAGTGACGTGTGCTTGTAATCCTGTAATCCTGGCACTAAGGTGGCAGAGACAGGAGGATTTCTGGTGCAAAAGCTGTAGAACCCACCGAGCTCTAGTTTTCCAGAGATGCTGTTGCAAAAAAATTAGTGTACAGAGAGCAATAAAGAAGAAAGTACAATGTGATGCTCTGACCTACATACAGACTGGAACATGCATGCAAACACACATGCATGCAAACACACACAGATACATGTATACATACCTTCAAACAAACACAAACAGGCATGTGCGTGTACTACGTAAACAAATAAAAATGTAAAAAAATGATAAAATGGAAAAATATTTATAGATATTTATAGATTTTTGTCACAGAGAGAGAGACAGAGACAGAGATGCCAGAGTGTATAAGTAGATGTCTGAGAAGAATTTCATGTGTCAGTCTTCACCCACTACCTTGTTTAAATCGTGGTTTCTCTGTTTTTTTTTTCTGCTGTCCTATCTGACTTACCAGCTGCTTGGGATCCTCCCGTCTCCCTCTCACGCCCCTCTGAAGGAACGCTGGTATTACAGAAGCTCATATAGTGAGTATGTCCAGCTTTTATGTGGATTTGGGACAGTTGAGTGGCAAGGGCTATCCCAATGAGCATTCTGTCTTGATTAGGATGTCTCTCTCTTTAGGAAATCAGAACCCCGTATGGAAACTGTACAACTTGAAAGGAGATACTATCAGAGCCCTTTCCCTGTTGGCTCAGCTTCTCCCTTTAGGGCGTCGCTAAGTGCAAGCATCTCTGTCCCCAAGGTCCATTGTCCTCCACACTCTGCTCTTCCCTCATCAACAGCAGACAATCTCGTTCCAGTCCGTGCTGAGACCCGGGGGCTGTAAACATTTCTGAGATAGTAGTTAAAATGACTGTACGTCCTCCTCCATTTTTGGCTCCAAAGTAGCAATGAAGATTAGGATCCTTATCTTAAAATGCATGCCCACAATGTATTCCAATAAAGTTTCCCAGCTAAAGAAATAACAAAATTCTTAAACTGTTTGACAACTAAAACAAACACAGAACAGCAATCCAGCAAAGAACAAAAGCCCTCAGTAGTATAACAAGGTTTCTAGAACACTTCTCTATTGTTGCCTTTGTGTAAGGACTTTCAAAGCTCTTGTTAAACAAGAAGAATTACACGCTGAACTTGAATGTCTCAATTTAATTCTTCTTTCCTGGTTCTGGTACTTAATCAAGTAGGACTGAATAGCTAAACTGCAGAGTACTGGAACTAGCCCCAACAAATTGTTAAGTATTTGTGATTTCTGCTGAGACTTCGTTAACTTGAGATTGATCACGGGGATGGATGCTCACACTGGGGAAACTGGTGAGTACTACAAATCAGGAATTTCCTCTCACAAGAGTCAGTCTCCCAGCTGGGGCTGAACACTGAACTTTCCCACTGTGAAAAGTTTCCAAATGAGGCAGCAGTAGCCATAAGGTTATAGTCACCTTGAGCACAGGTTCTTGGCCTCCATATAAAATTTAATGAGTTATGTTCTCTCCTGTGGGCCTGGGGTGTATATTTTGGGGGAAAGGTAAAGCTACCACGAAATTCAGAACAAACATTTTGAAAGAATGTATAAAAAATCCAAAACTACATATATTAAAATAAGGAACAGAAGAGAATGGGATATGGGGGGAAAAAGCCAAACAATAACATATTCTGGTCAATGGGGGGTCTGGCTATGTGGAAAATATGTCAATATTCATGATATTTAACTAATTTTTTAAAGGTTCTTGTATATGAGATAAAATATGGAATTGGAAGTAGAATAAGTGTATGTTTATTTATTTTTTGTGATACGTGTGCACACGTGCTACGTGGAGAGGGCAGCAATCCTTCTGGAGTGACCTTTTCCCTTCCAGCTATTGAGGCGGGCCTCTACAGTTCCTGCTAGTACTTTGTGCACTCCGGGAAAGCTCCCACACTCTTCCAGGTGATGGTTTTGTCTGCAACCACATCTAACTGTAGGAGTGTCGAGATTACAGATGTGAACTGTTGCCTCAGTGCTCCCCATCCTGCACCTTCGTTCAGATCATCAGGCATGTATGACACGTGCCTAAGGAATCATTTCACTGCTTTCACAGAGATACATTGAGTTCTACAAACTGCGGAAGAGGCTTTGTGCTAATAATGTCTATGTCCCAACATTTAATCACAATGCTTGGCATAAACACACTCTATGAAGTACGGGTGAGCACCTGAACAGATGAGTGTAATACTAATATCAATTAATAATAACAATGAATACACATAAAATCTTTTAGAGTAGCTGCCATTAACCATGGATACCTATAAGACTGAAGTGACATTAACGCCATCAACCCTTTGGAACCCTCCAGTGGTTTGCCATCTCAGCCAGATCACTGTCCTTAGCCCCTCCATGATAGCTCATCCCTTTGAGCCTCATCGCCCCCGTACTCCTCTGTCCCTGGTCTTCTTGATCTCTACTTTCTTGACTGTCTCCTTGTTTCAGTAGAATCTTCACACCATTCCCTCTTCCTTATGCTCTCAACTCGCTTCAGTTCTTGCCCCCACAGATCTTCACCCAAATATCATAAGCTCGGAAATCTTTCCCTGATTACTATGGTTTGGATCTGGAATGTGCCCTACAGAATCACCTTTTTTTTTTTTTTACTTACTCCATAACTATGTTCTCTTGGGGGTGACATGAAGTCTTTGGGAGGCAGGCCCTGGAGCAAATAGGTCACTGGGTCAGGTCAAGTGGTTGTGCTTCTATCTCAGTAGATTTCTATCTCCTGGTCCACCACCACTTGGCCCTGACTGTTGTTCTACTATCTCTACCATAATAGATAGGACTATCTGAAACTCAGCAATGAGATAAACCTTTTACCCCTTAGGGCATTTAATCAAGTCTTTTGTCACTGGGATAGAAAATAATACACAGGCCAGACCATCAGACAAGGAGCTGCTGCCACCTTTACAATGACGGCTATCTCTCAGGATCCTATTTAATATTGTTCTGTTAAACATCCATTGCTCTTTCATAATCGATTTTTCTAATATTGGTTTGCTTAGCCCTTTGTTAGTTGTCATTAACTATTTGTTTATTAAGGCTACTAGATTATTGGAATTTTGTTTGCCTTGCATTCTATCACTCTTGTTGCCTGAATAACACCTGTCCTAGCAGAATCTCATTAAACTTTGGATATTTAGTGAACTAATGTCTTAATGGCTCCATTTAAAACAAAAGATTAGTTGGCCAAGACTACAGTCTAAAGGAACATCCAGATTTATAGAGAAAGTAATAGTGCTATCCTCTTCCTCCATAAACTTATGGGTACAACACTCCAAATGGAGCATGTCTCCAGGATGAACCACCAGTTATCTTCTAGGTCCTGAGTAATAGAAGCCAGACGTATCCATGCACATAAGGCAGAAGACCACAATATAATATATCCAAAAGGTAAAATATGTTTCCCTCCACTCACTTAATTTTTTCTTTATCAACATTTCTGTCAATGACAAGAAAAAAGAATGTGGTTTTTACCTTAGTTTGTCCTGTTTATTCTCCAAATGACCATTCTCACAGATACCATCCAACAGTGAAAGCATCCAAACCATGGCCTTGGTAAAGCCCTTCTGGGATTAAGGCCAGACTTTGGAGTAGTGTCAAGCCCAATTCTCTGACTTACACTAACTTTCCCATGCCATCTCTAGCATTACATCATTCTTCCTACAACTCCCTAAATCTATTACTGGTTTTCTTTAAGTACTGGGGAGCCTTCAAGCTAATTCTCATCTCCATCTTCAACCTGCAACCCTTGATTTGGTCTTTATGTGCTCTCCAGCCTGGTGTATGAACATTTCTCCAATTCCCAATGTCGCCTCCAATAGGGAGCCATCCCTGATAACCAGTGAGGTAAGAAATGTACAGAGTTTTCCCTTGATGTGTCTTTTAGAAAGACTAGATGAGTCCCCAGTTCTAACAGCTTCCATATGGAAGAGGCTCTAAGACAGTGGCAAGCTCCTGAGTACACACATTCAACCCCAAGCACTGAACTAGCAAAGTATATTGAGAAGTTCTCCGCAGATGCCACACAAAGAGGGCCAAAGGCCAAATTAATTTTTCAACACTAAAGTCTGAGTTTTACAATTTGTTCATTTTTATGGTAATAAATTTTCTATAACAAGCAAGGCCCAGTAACTGGGCAAGGGTCCAGAAAGTCTCACTTGGCAAAGAGCTTTTCTTGACTCTGGCTATGAGTATTTGGAGGACAATACCACAAGTCAAATGTCATTGTTTGCCCGATTCTCTTCTCAGGTAACATGAGTCTTCCTTTTGGGTTATTGGCTGAAAAATTGTAGTGGGAGACTCTTTCACATTCACCCATGGTCTTGGAACCTCGGTGATGTTTAAAGCTTTCAAATCCTGTTCATGGAGTTGTAGATCTCTTGATTGTGGAGCAAAAGTACGTGATAATTATTTACTTGCTAAGGTAATTACTCACGTATTCTGTGTGTCAGCAGTACCAGGTTTTCCTTGTTCTCACCGTTCACTCAATCCTAACTGATCAAAAGATGATCTCAACAGCTTTAGTCCTTTCTATTGGAGAAAGAATCCATGCATCAATAGTCTATGAAATCAGACTTGCAACTCCATGCTAAAGTGAAGAATAGATCACAGCCTGGCTCTCTTTCTAATGACAGGAAAGTATTCCTTTCACACTACGCCAGCAGAGCAGAGACGAAGCCTCATGATGGGCCCTGGGGAATGAAAGGGGAATGCTTCCTTAATACTCATTAAGCCTAAGAATTTTGGAAAAAAATCCCAATTTTCTTTTCAAGTATAAGCATTCTATTCCCATATAACCACAATTCAGCGTTTAACAATTTAACATTTAACAGTGAGACGGAGGCTGGAGAGCTGGCTCAGTGGTAAGAGCACTTGCTCGCAAGCATGAGGACCAACGTTCAAATCCCCGACACCCACTAGCTGTGCATGCCTCTCGTGCCAACACAGAGGAGGAAGGAACAGGAACAGACAGATGCCAGGACAGCCTTGCCCAGTCAGCCTAGCGGAAATAGTAAGCTTATAGATTGGTGACACATTCTGTCTCAAGTTGGACAGTGAGAGGAAGACACATCCCCTTCTGACTTCCTCATGCATGGGCATGGACATCAGGCACTCATCTGCCTGTATCACACGCATGTACACCACATATATACACATGATCACCAAGTAACACGATTTTACCTCACCTTTCTAATGGGTTAGAAGGTGAACTTTGAGTAGAGGCTTCTGTTCTGGGTCTCACCCGGTGAGGCAGAACTTTCATTTGAGGTCCACAGTCTTCTTTGCTAGTTGTGGGAAGGATTAACCTCCCTGCATCTGTTGGGCTGAAGTCTTTGTTTCCAGGCTGTCAGCCAGCTCCATTCTTTGATGCTCATGGTGGCCACACTGCTTGCTGCATGGCCTTGCATCTCTAGGCCAGCCTCAATGCCTCCTCTGGTCCTTCTTGATGTTTGCACCTATTGTCTCTGAGACTAAAGAAAATGCCGTCTGAAATGGGCTTACAGACCTGCACTAAGAGCATGCTCACTCAATGATTTCTTTGTCATTTGTTTTGGGACTTTGATTACATTTTTAAAGTACCCCTTTCATTAAACTTTTATTTAATAACTTGAAGTAGATCTACATAAACCAAGAATGATAGATCTTGAGGGATGGATGCACATTAGAATTTTTTTCACCACATACCCAAGAAAGCTGTTGTTTTCTCTATGCATTTTGTTGAATTTATATCTAATTAGTGCTTTCCTGCATCTCTTTGCCCAGATGTGTGTCTTAACTTGAACATGTTCTTATTTTGACACAGTCAGGGAAAAAGATTTGGAGGAAGGAACACATCAGATACAGTCATAGTAGAGAATACTAATTGCATCCATACTGTACCAAGCTTGTACCACAAAATTTTAGGTAGGTATGGGTTACGGCCAGTTATGAAGACAAGGTGAGTGAGTAGATGTATAGAGAGAAGATCAGAACTGCTGTTAGTATTGCCCTAAATCAGAATGGAGTCAGTGGGAAAGGAAGGCTACCTCACCCACTGATGGGGTAGTAATATCTGCCCTTAGTGTCTCACCCACTGGTAGACTAGTTATATATGCCCTTCTACCATTCTCTTTCTGTATGCACATTACAACATTTTGAGCTGTGGCTTAGAATAACTTGTTGTCCCACACTTATAGAGTATTATGTTCCTGGAACAATGCCAAACACTTAGTACATGATCAATAAATGATCCATGGCTGAGTCCATGACTTGCTTAAAGTGTTCTGCCCAGCATGGGATTCTGCGGCCTTCCTTTTAGAGGCCTCTGACAACTTTCCTGCGTTCTATGCCTCAGAGAATATCTGATGCAGTCGCTGCTGGTGTGGCTCTTGACTTGTCTCAATGTCCCTATGGTCATAAGAGTAGCCCATTCATGTAAATAAAACTGTCTTTTCAGCTCATCTTGGCTTTCTGTCAATGACCAAGATTAAACACAGCTCCTCCTCCTAGTCACAGAATGGAAAACATATTTACTCTTTCTTCCTATTCCAAACACTGCCAGAGAGTCTTTGTGGAATGCACTTCGCCCATATTCCTAATTTATTTATGTTTTCTTGTCTCCCCAAAAGCAGTATAATCTCAGTCACATTGCCCCTTTGAGACTTCTGGACAAGTTCAACTCTCCTCAAGGACAGGTGTCTTCGCATTCACAAGGACTAAACATTGTACTTAAAAATAGTAACCCCTCAACTCAGGACCCCTCTCGCATCTACCCCTGGGGGCTGGTAAGTCTGGTTCAAGTTGCTTCTTCCGGTTTCCTCTAATTGGTCCATACCATGGCCCCTGTTCTTTTCTGGGCAAGTCCTGGGAGAATTACTTTCTTTGTGGATTTAATTGTCTTCCCTTGGATTTTGCTTTTACTACTATTAGAGCACAAGCTGATTGCTCTGGCCCCCTACCATATCCCTGCAAATGAGCATCAAGGGAACAGTTTGTGTTTGTTTCTAAGGCTGTAGTTGAACTTGAAGCTCCAGCAATAGCAGGACCCTCTTGAGTCTTGGCAAGCAAATTCCGTATGGCCTCACTCTGCTGGTTTTGTCTCCTCAGTCCCATCCCTTGTGGACAATTTGTAAAATTAGGAAATTAAGAAAACAGAGAATCAAAAAGACCTGGTAAATGCTTAGTAAGGAAAACCCCTTCACAGAAATAGAAACTCCGTGACAGATTTACCAAAGGGACAAGAGATACTCGTGTGGATACTATAAATAAATATCCCTGTGTCTCCTTTTTTTCCTTGTAGAGCATAAGAGGAAGTAAGTGAATATCAATTTATCCTTTTAGATGGATTGAAAGGGAAACAATACCTTTGGATAAAAGAAATAACAGTACATGAATAAATACTACAGAAGACTGAAATGGAAAGTTTCTCCAAGAAGTTCCTCTCCAGAATTTTCCTTAGATCCATAATTGGATCCTACATCTACCCAATTTCCTCTCTGCTCTGGACCCATGGATTTCTTATTCTCCAGCAGAAGTAGAAGCAGGGAGGTTGAATGAGGTGGCAGATCCTTCCTTCCTTCCTTGCATTTAACAGGGTCATCTCTTTCTCGTGTGAAATACCATCCCTGTAAACATTTTACCAGCAGGTTTATTTGAAAGGGTAAAAAACATTTCCAGGAAGAGCTAAAGCCCTGGTTCTGATTTTCTCCATGAATGTTCTGAATCAGCCAGAAGCGATACCTATACCCAACGGGCACTATGAACAGGGAAAGAAAGGAATTTCGCATGCATTTATGTAAGGCGAGAAACAAAGACGGGGCTGTATCTTCAGTATGACCACAACTTTCACTTTAAATAAGTTTTACTTAAATCACATCGTTTGAAATTTACATCCAGGGCCTGCCAGGCATTAAGCCTGTCTGTTTTTATAGGAAGATAGTTCTCTCTTCACTGGCTCACAGGGGACAAAGGGAGGCATCTGGGTACCATGTGAAGCATGAACGCTCTTTAATGTCACCTCTCTCCCAGGCGGAGAAGTCAGCACAAGGCTCTGGCAGGCATCTCAACTCCACCTCCTTGGCTGACGGCTAAAGAAATAGGATCATAAACGGTTCTCAGTCTGTGCCCTCAAAGAGACTCTGAGTTCTTTGAGGCCAGGGTTTGTATTTTACACATTTCCATTGCCTAGAACTAGAGAGTATAGAAGCATGAGGGGAGAGTTGAAGAGACAGGGAGCAGAGACAGAGACCCTGTAGAGGACTCTGCTACAGAGGGAACAGACTCCAGCAAGCCAAGGTCTTGATTTCCTTATAAAAACAAACCAGGAGAAGCATGGAAAGAAAGAAGTGGAAAGAGCTACCAAAAGCCATTATGTCACATCACCCATGCCATGTTAGGCCACTGATACCGGGCCAACATGGCAGTAACAGGAAGTAGTCCCCTTCATTCTTCCAATATTCGACTATGGCAGCTTTCAGGATAGTTTCAAAGGGCCATCTGACTCATAGGCTCATCTTTACAGACAAGGTCCATGGATCACTGTTCATTCTTGTGGCCAGACACAATCAGATTTGCTGTATTTATTAGCGTCATAGGGAAGAAGAGAAGAGTCACTTCTAAGGATGGACAGTGACTATTGTGAAAGGCATATATTGAGAAAGGAAGGCTAAAAGCAGAGTATAACTGATAGTAGGTCATAAAGATACGTGTCAACCTAAATGCACTCAAATTGCAAGACATCCGGGTCATTCTCCTCACTGATTCCCAAAACAATTCCAAGTCACAAATGCTCTGGAATCTCCAATTCTCACACTGTCTTTCTACAATACTGGCAGACGAGCTGTTCAGCAGACAGTGGCAGTGATGGCCACCATGTTGGTGATGACCATGAGGAAAATAATAATAGATCCCAGGTGCTGAGCACCTGTCATGAAGTTATGAACTTGCCCTCTGTGGTTTCTGAAAGACTCAACTCTGAAACAATACTGAAGACTCAGCAGATATTGGGTCTAGTGCCCAATGTCCTCCTTCTCTTTCTTTACCACTGAGGTAGGAGCTAACAGCATTTGCCTCAGAATAAGTCAGTGAAGTTTAGTCAAGGGCATACTTTGACTATTAAAGGGTTGGGAGCACAGTACATGGCACAACTAAATATCTCAATATATTACAGCCTTTCTTTCTTTTTTTTATATTCCACTCATTGCTGTCCAAATTTAACTTGATCTTCAACTAAATGAATGGAACATGCCTCAGTTTCTTCATGACTGGCAAAGTTAGAATCTAAGGCTGAGCTGAACAATTAATCAGGGACTCACAGCTTATCCAAGTAGCCTAAGACTTAAAGATCTCTTTAAACTTCAACTGTTTCATCACCCCAAATTAACTGTCACTTTAAAGTTTTCATTCATTTGTGTTGTCAGATGTTAAGGATACATAGTATCCTTATGAAGGGTCTCTTTGTGACCTTTGCATGTGTGTATAATGGACTCTTTTCCATCCCCACATCCTTTACCTGCTGTGTCTCCTCTCTTCTGCTGCTGCTCTACTTGCCCTTTCTTAACAGGACCTTTTCTGCTTTCTTAGGTTTTCTTATTTTGTTTTGTTTTTGTAATGCCAATACATTTCCTTCTAGTTTTGCATGATACTGGTTGGGGGATGATTATAGAAACATTAGACAATTTCCAGTAATTACACTGCTGCAGAACATGTGCCTCTTCCTCTGTCATCCATTAACTACCTGTAGGTCTTCAGAAAGGTCATCATCATCCCCTCCTGACTCTATGGCAGGATGTTGATGGGCCCGGTCTTGTGCAGTGTCACCCTTGAACAAAAAGGTCACAGTCTGGTGAGAGATAAGACATTTGAAACCAGTTTCACGTGAGCTTTCAAGGTTCGAAGTGGACAAACAGGATGATAGCTGCCAGATAGGATGAGACCAAGGATCAAGTCTGTTCTTTTAGTAATTGTTTCCCAACATACAGGCCACATATGGAATAGTTTGGAGCCTCTGTCGGGACATTATCGTGCATGGACTGCTGGGAAGCAGTACATGCTGTCTGGTGCAACTGATGCTATGACATGCTGTGAGCATCTCCCAGCACTGAGACCATGGCCTGTGCTGGGGCTTGCACTCTCCTGCCAGAGGGTAGCGACTCAGGGCTACTCGGTTGAAGGCAACAAGGCGGCAGAAAATGATTTCTGTTTCATTAAGTGCTGAGAATGAACCAAGCCACCCCTATTTTCATTCTGCTCATGCTTAAATTTGTGTTGGATCCCAGGCTGTGCCCATCTGTGTTATTCTATTAACTGAAAAGGAAGGAATTAGTGCGTGAACTTGTCACATCTTGTGACCTGTTGCACACTGAGATGGGAAGTGGTGGCCGAACAAACAACTTGCTTTTTCTCAGTGCGTTCCAGAACTGCAGAAGAAAACAGGAATGTCCCACTTACATCTTCTGACTACATGAAGTGCACCAGTACTATCCTTCAAAAAGGACCAGGTCTCTAGGGCTGCACCTTACTCCAGGCTGAGGGGGGAAGCCTGGCAGAACATCAAAGGAAAGTCCCCCTCTCTGCCAAGACCCAGATGGAAGACCTTCCCATGGAAATACTTGTTGGAGACGCTAGGCTGACACAGGATGCTGCCAAGGACAAAATCCTCTGGTGGGCCCACTCTTTCCCTTTCTCGTGGGAGAACACACGCTTGGAGTTGTCTTGTTGGAAGGGTTTCATGGCAGCGTGAGAGGTTTCAATGCAAGTTCTGACCATCAGCTGGTGGCTGTGCCTGCTTCTTACACACAGCTCTCAAAAGCCACATGGTAAAACACTGAAGGTACCCTAGTTGAGGCTTTCTTTTTTACAAGCCTTTTACAGGGTCACAAGCTTGACTAAGTGTTGGATACAACCTTAGAGCAAGAATACACTTGAGCATGAAGTGTTAGAGAGAATCAGGCTCTGCTCCTAGCTTTCCTGATGGCACCGGTTTCTACCGGCTTGCCTTGGCAGAAACTCAGTTAGGAAATGAGGAAAAGGCAGAAAATTATTATTTCCACATCCCAAAGACTGATTTTCTAGGGGCAGCAGGACACAGGACCCACACAAGCCTCCTTGTCAGGACAGAATGGGCTCTGGAGACCCTGAGGAGTCTGGTCCAGGGGAAGTTATTGCTTGCCAACTCAAGGCCACAGGGAAGCATGGTCAGGCTCTGACTTCCTATGTCTCCTCTAAAATGAAGTCCTTTGCCCCACAAAGACAAACACAGATTCCAGGATTTCATGGTCATCCTATGTCATGACCCCTAGAAATAATTTCCATCAGCAAAAATCCAACTATATTTTCTTTTCACTCTTTCCTTTATTTCCTCTGGTTTTAGAATTCTGTGGACCATTCCAGAAGACTTAGAGAGGGAGCTCCAGGCAGGCTTCATTGTCCCACCAATGTGATGCAAATCTGAGCAGGGGAACTGAGGATCACATTCCTGGAAGTATCTGGCACCAAGGGTTTTGATGAGGGTACTATACAAGCCTCTCTCTGGAAACCCTTTATAGGGGAGCCTGTCTCCCACTGTATTCATGGCTGACCTCTGATTTCATATAAACCCACTGACTTACATCAGTGTTTTCATTGAGAGAGAGAGCATATCAGATCCTGACATGGATGAAACAAGATGGGACATTCAGGCAATCCCTCTCTGGCCTTTCTCATAGGAGACATCCTCAACAACATAATGATTCCCAAGGCTTCATTGTAGGAGGCGCTGCAGGAGCCCTTTGCCTGTGATGGATACATCTATGCCATGGATTATGGTCATGTTATCACTGGTATATACTGACCTCTAACCCTATCAAGTTGTTGTATATATTGAATATGCCAAGTCCTTTCTGAAGTGAACTTTACCTCAGTAAAGCTATTTTGAAAATACAGAGGGTGAGAGGGTAGACCAGGGAGGAATGAGAAACAAGTGTGGTTGGGGTGCCTTGTATAAAATTACCAAATAATCAAGAAAGGTATTATGTTGGGGAAAAAACTACAAAACCTTCCCTCTTATTCACAAGCCACCTTTTATGGATAAGTATAGCTAGGACTCTCATTAAATAAGTTACTCTTTACAGCAAATGAAGACCATCACAGCAAACACAAGTGGATACAATGCAGAGATTTGTCATGGGAAGCCCAACCCAATAGATAGATCTATGTCACAGCTCCCGCATCCATGGTTTGGAGAACATCATGGAAAAAGGAGTGGAAAAATGGCAAGTGCCAGGATACCGAGAGGTCTGCCATGAAACAGTCTCACTTAGATGTGTCTGCATAAGCAAGACTGGAATTGGTAGCAATATCAACAGACATGCTAGTATGGAAGAGGGAAAAACTAGAGGGGGTCTCTCACTCATAGACAAAGAACTATAGGCAGCTAGTGATTGAGAGAAGGAGACTCAGGCTTTCCCAAGGATGAGCCCCCATATTGGTTGTCACAATGTACAAAGATGTGGTAGGACGTAGAGCTCTACTGTGTGTAAAAGTTTTCAATCAACTCAAATGAGGACCTGAGATTTCTACTAAGCTCATCTCGGTCCTAAATATGAAAATATATGAGACAATGTGATAAGCTCCATGAAGTCAATGCTGATGTTAGCCACATTATACTGTGGAGATCACTGACATCTAAAGGAGATGTAGCTTGCTCTCTGGGATTCTACCAGCCAATGATATGCTTTCATGTTCAGATTGGCAGGTACACATTCACTGCTACTGTACTTCCCCAAAGGATCCATAAAGAACAGTGAGTCAGTCTGAAACAGAAGGGGTCAATGATGGCATATCTCACACTGTACAGTTTGTCTTCATTATTCAGCTCTACATGTCTAGGACATGTATTCTTGTATAAATCACTTCAATTCTTGTATAAACCTTGTGTTGTCAAATCAAGATTTCTTTGTCTATTTGCCCAGAAGTCAACATAACACAGTCTAGAATGACTTCCATCTGCTTTTCTTTTGTTGTGTCTTATGAATATATGTGGTGTAAGTATGTTTGTTTGTTTATGCACATTTGTATGTGTATGTGTGTGCATAGACATGCACGTGCAGCAGAAGAAAGTGAGTATATTGTGTCATCTGTCATTGTGTCATCTGTTGTTTTCTATCTCATTTTTTTGAGATAGGGTCTCTCATTGAAACTGGTGCTCACTAGATGGCGAGACAATGAGTTCCAGGAAAGCATTTTGTTCCCTTCAGTCCTAGGGTTACAGATGTGTGCAACCACATGTGTCAAACAAAACAAAACAAAAACTCCAGGTATCTAAACACAGTATACCATGCTTGTATGTATAGCACTTTATCCAGTGAGTAATCTCCTATCCATTGATTTGAATTCTTGATGTAGTATCTTTCTCATGGAAGCCAGACTGGCCTCAAATTCACTATATAACCAGGCCCAGTTATACCCTTTAGTTTCCAAGTAGAGCGATTATTGCTATGTGTTGCCATACCCACCTTAGATAGAGTTTCTAAATCTATCTTTAATTTCTAGCCCATACATCCTTTCCTAGATTTTTTTTACTCAAAACAGAAAACCTAGCTTTCTTCTTAAGAAGAAGGGAGACTGAGGCCAGCACTTATGGTCTCACTGAAAGTTCACAATAAATAGATGGTGTGTTGGATATCAGAAAAAAGACATGTTGCTTCTGAAAGAACTCAAGCCTCTTACTTAAAACTCAAGTGATGTGCTCACCCATGTAGTAACTCATCTCAAATTCTTCTAAGCCTTTAGAATTGAAACCACTTGAGGATAAGAATAGAGTCTCTCTTCTCATTGTCAGCTCAAGATTTAGTACAACATCCTTAAGGCCTTAGCTCTGCTTGTTGGAAGTAGAGATGACTCTCTTCTTTCACTCTGGACTCCTCATGTAGGCTTTTCACTGCCTAATGAGGGTTGACTCATCTTCAAGCTGATATAGCACACACAATGAGCAAATATTTCACTAGGTCTTGTGAGTAGAGAGCTGATGATAACAATGAGCCTTTTGCTCATGGTTTAGGGAAGCTGAGTGTCCTTTCAAATCCCAAGTCAAGTTCTGACCTAGTTGAACCTATCCAATGGCTTGTCTTTGAACGTGAGAATAGCCACTGCATTCCTCCTCCTTCTTTCCCGTGCTTTCCATGTCATATCTCCTCTTTCCTGTACTCTGCAGGCAGCATTGGCAGCAATGCTGAAGTTGACCCCTGCTTTTTCTGTCCCTTAGTTCCACAGAGCTCAGCTTCCAAACTGCACTTGCTGCTATTGTGTATTTGAATCTGCTATTCTTGCTCCTCAGTTGATGGAAACCTTTGGTCATTTAGTCATTGCCTTACAGAGGGATTCTTAGAATAGCCTTTTCAGATGATCTCACCAAAGGCATCTACCACTCTGACCCACAACTCAAACTAATACTTTGCAGAGTGCTCATTCATGAGTATCTGATATTTTCCATTAGCTTATCATTTCTCCCCTGTTAGAACATAGGTATCCTTGTTTTGATTAGTGCAAATCACATATGGGCATTACATTATTATACTGGGTCATAGACAATGTCCGATTCAAATAATAAGTAACAACAATTAAAATGAGCCTAAGCTATAAGAGCTTCATTTTGCCTGACATTATGAACATTGCACTCATTATTAGGGGTGTAATTAGAAACACATCTGTGGCAGAAGACAGCCTTCCCTGTCTTCTCTTTCTATAACAGGTTAAAGTGGGGAGGGAGTTGCTTTGCTTTTGTTGTCAGGGCTGTATTTGATGTGTATTCCATCCATTATCTTATGGTTTAATTGCACTGGGCTCTGAATTGTTCACTGAAGCACTGTTGACATTGCACAGAAATTAGAGAAAGTTTTTTTTTATCAATAAAGAGGGGATAAGTAAATTGCATTACCCCCATAAAATAGAGAAATCTGAACTCATTAAAATGCTAACATATGCCTTTATTGATATGGAAAGGCTGCCCTAACATACTATTGATCCAAAAAACATTTTATAAAATATTATTAATCAGTTCAGTGAAATGGCATGCAGGCATTCTAGGGGAGATGTTCAGCTTTTAGTGTCTTCTGTTCTTTGTAGAGGTTTATATAATTTCAGGTATTATTTATGATTTTTCTACAGATTGATATGTTTACAGCATTGCATAGTATTTTACTCAATGGGAGGAATTTAAAGAATCTTTCTTCGTTAAAAACACCAAAGGTCAAGAAACAATCAAATGAGAAGGAAGCTGAGACTAACAGAATATGATTTACTGTGCTCAAAACTGTTTTCATGGGCACCAATAATCCATCAAGGCTGAAATCCTCCATGTGCCTGGAAGTATTTCTTCACAATTCCATCTTTCTCACCAGGTTATCTCTATCAATGGCCACCTCAGTTCCCCAGTGCAGGCCCAGCACCCTCCCCTTTACCCAGAACCACCACTTCCTTTGCATTTCTAGAAGACTGTTCTGTTTGGTAAAGGATACTAGGTAAAAGTCTTCTCTTCTTTCTCTGCATCTCAGTTTGCCTGTCCACAATGCCCTTCACTTTGGTTAAGGGAGGGCATACCTGTACACTTCTGTGGCATTAGCTTTGCACCTACAACTCTGCAAACTGGATAACCTTAAAACAGCACAGCCACTGGGCCTGAGTCTGTCTCCCTATATCCAAGCAGATTCTTTCACCATGTTCATGTTCTGGCTCATAGGAGATATACATGATAAATAAAATATGGCAAATAATTAATAGAAAATATTTTGTCTCCTTCACTACAAAACTGTCTATACAGTGGGGCATTGAGAGGGTGTCTGACAGGATGGTGGTACCAAGATCATATCCATCCAGCTCAGCTCCCGATTATAGCCTCTTAACCACGCCCATTTGCTGCCTCCCACCTAACATATCTGGGGGGGGCATTGTAGCCCTTTGCTTTGATGTATGGAAGAACCAATGGGCCAAGAAATAAATTCTATCAGTGGGTGAAACCTCATCATAAATACACAAAATAAATCTTATCGCTTACACAGACACACCAGCTTGTGGTTTAACTTTTTGACATTTAATTGCAAGCATTGTTTGTCAAGCAAAACCTTCTACTGTACACTTCTGTGGCATTAGCTTTGCACTGGTGGTTGAAGCCTCCAATTGTGGGTGTGGTTTTCTACACATTGATTTAACAAACACCTTAATATATGCCTAGGTTCAGTACTACTTATTATCAGAAATTCAAAAATAAAAGTCGATCAAAATACAGAGTCCTGTTCACTCAGGAATACCACAGGAAACTCTGAATGCCAAATGCTTAGAATTAAATCCTCATTTTGCTTGTGCAATGCTTACAGGTAAGATGCTATGTATTCGTTTTCCTTACGATCTTATTTCCAGGCTACATATGGCCTTGAAGATAATAAGTACTAAACCAACATTAATTTTAAAAAACCAGCAATGCCACCACTACTTTCAACTAACTCTTGGGGTCATGTCAAACTGTGAAGGGGAGTGTACAGATAAAGATTTCATGATACTGAAGTCTTCCTGAAATTAAAAGGAGACAATGGATTTTGCTTAGAACGCTCACACAGACATGTCTTGTAAGGCCAGCAAACCAACCCTTGACCTGCAGGTATTATCTTGTATTCTTCTTCTAGCAGAGTTACAAATATCTTGTTTTATTTTGTTCCCAAAGATTCAAGATACAAAGCAGGGAGATGGGGTGAATGAATGAAATCTCTTTGGCCCCATCTTGAGCTTTTCCCATTTGCCACCCTCCTTTAGATCACAGTACCAACCTGGAAATGATCCAAGTCTACAGGGGTCCTAGAGGGAGCCAAGAATGTGTACATCCTAAACATCCAGACATGTCTTAGAATGCCCGGATGGTCAACCAGCCAGCCAGCCAGCCAGGTACAGGCCAGGAATCCACCTGGGAAGGGTACCTGTGCATCTGATGGTTTTCTTTCCCTCTGACTATGCTGGTAAAACTATACACCATTTTAATGAATGCTTCAGTAATGGTTACTTTGTTAATACAGACACTAACTAGAACAGTGAAGTGGTATCTATTTATCACTGAGCAAGGGCCCTAATACATAAAATTCATACATAGGGAATGACTGCTGAGACAATGAATGAATGAATGAATGAATGAATGATAAAATGCTGAATGTGAACATACACAAGGACTCTAAGATCTTCCTACAAATGACTACTTATTTCAGAATGTCGCCAGAGAAGTATAGCCAACATGATCACAAAGAGAAATATTATCATATCATTATGTTATCATATCCTTATGGAAGTCATATCCTTGTGCAAATGAAAATGTTCCAGGGAAAAGTTCACTACAATGCAGAGGGAGAGTGGATTATTTTGTAAAGAAGAGACAGTTTCAAACCAAGCAAGAATGTTGAGTTATTCAAATAGGAGTTTAGCCAACCCAGCTGTTAAGGACATATTAAAAAAAAAAAGTCCAGATGAAAATAAATCATTGTAGATCTCTGCAATCAAGACCATTGTTGGGATTGGAGTTGTGGCTCAGTGACAAAGCACCTGTCCAGCATGCATGACACCTTAGCTATTCTCCCCAGAACCACAAGAACGGTGACCCTAACCTTCCTGCTTTAAGGCTATTTTCCCAATCCACTTTGCCAAGAGAGCTTGGAGTGAGTTCTCTGAGTTCACATCTGACAATGTAGGGACCATGATGAACAAGCAAGGACAACCCAAATCACCCGGAAAGCTCAAGCTCCACATCCAGACACACCAGAGATTCACTCGAGACCAAGTCAATCCCAGGCAAAAACGATGTGTTCATTCTATGCTGTTGTCGTGAGCTCCCTTTTATTATTCATCAGAAACATTTTAGTAGAGTCCAACTTGAATAGTTTTATTAAGACAAAATTGGTAATATGCAACATGTTCTGCATGGCTGCCGATGTATAACAATTGCAGTAGACATGATGGTGATGAAGAGGAAAGAATGGTATAAAGTTTGCCAGAAAAATCTATTTTAACGGGGGTGGGAATGCTTTGAGTATTATTATCTCAATATGGCATGTGATCGAATTTTTAAAATTTAATTTAATTTAATTTTTATTTTACTAATCACTTTATACTCCACTCACTATCCCTCTCCAGCTTATTCCTTGGTATGTGGTAAATTTATAGTGATCAATATTGTAAAGGTGTTTCAGATGTATATAATACATATAAGTATGTGTGCGTGTGTGTGTGTGTGTGTGTGTGTGTGTGTGTGTGTGTAATATTTTGAGGACTAACACACATACACTTGTAAACAGTCCCACTGCCACACCCAATTCATCTGTCACCAATGTGTAAGATCTGAAAAGGTAATAGTGGGGAATATGACCCTCACTCATTACTTAGAGAATGGGGAAGGTGAATTAGAGCATTTGGACAAGGGTTAAGAACTGAAAATATGTTCACTGGAAGCTGGGACCCTACAGAGTCTCAACAACTCTCTCAATAACTCAGTCCCTGAAGATTCTTCTGGGACAAAGTTTACTACTGAGATGAGAAGGTGCTTCTGCACCACATCTTCCTGAACATTGCCAGAGAAATGTGACCATGCCTAGTATAGGGGAGAGAAATAAATTTATATCCATGTGAAAAACACATCCACAAGCAAATGGAATTGTAAAAAGGCTTCACTGTGTTCAAAAGGAAAGGAGTCTGAAGCATGGCTAGGTAAATGAACAGTTATTACATATAGATACATATTTGATGTGGTTCTGTTGGAATAATAAAACCCTTACCTATCCTCATTTATTTTTGTCTACTGGGCATGTCTAGTTGAGGCTAATGTGCATAGAAGCATCACAAACATAATTTCCCTTTGAATTACGAACAGATGAATTTACATACCTATTTAGTTCTCCCTTACCAGGAATAGTGGAATATACCACAATTACATATCCATAATAGAATGTAACTCCTAATAAATTAATTCCTGTTCTGCTTCTACCCTTTGTCAACTCAGGGATCCATTCTAATACTCAGACTGACACATCGGTTGTTCTGACTTAAATGTTTCTGATATACATCATCTAGTTAATCCCACTGAAACTCTCTGAGACACTTTTTAAAATTCTATCTTCCAAGAGATGTCTTTCTGGATTGCACCTGGACTGACACTCTAAGCAGTCACGGGTAGCCATGAGTCATCCCTGCTGAGGGCTCCGTTGGTTGCTTTGTGGTCTTTCCCATTGTTCCCTCTATTTCCTGCCTTTTGCTAGATGAACTCTGCTTTGGTTTCTTTAACCTCTTGCAGTAATTTGGGAGGAATTAGCCTGTTTTTCACTTTTACCGAAATTTGCAAAATAACATACTTGATCTGATGTTCTAATTACTAAGGTCACAGAGAGACAATGGATCCTGACACTGTCTTATTTTTCTTAAAAAAGGTTCAGCACCGTTTGGTTTGGTTTTGCTTTGTTTTTTCACTCGTATTTCCTAGCATTTCATGGGATAATGAGCAGTGTTATGAAATGTTTGCTTCCCACTAAATTCTGTATTTTGCATTATGTTTATCAGTTATTCCCCCCACATCCCCTTATTTATTTCTTGGCCTCACGCTTGTTACCTTTCACTCTGTTTTGTTCTGATTAATTTGTAAACCCCCCTTGGGTATCTCTTCCAATGTGGTCACCTGGGACACTGTCTCGGTGTCTTTACCTCTGACTTCTTATCCTGTCTTGGGGGCTCTTACGTGTGCTCATTACCACTGAACCAGTGACCCCTGAATCTGTCTTCAGCCCACATTCCTCTCCTTACAGCAAGACTGGTTCAGCAAGCTACTTGTTGGATATCATCTTTTATTGTCTCCGGATAGTACAGAAACATGGAGTACAGAGGTAGCTAACAATGAGCATCACAGTATGCTGGCCCATGCTAGAGGCATTTGCACATGTCCCATCCCTCAACTTGATTTTTGTTGTTGTTTTAGGGTTTTTTTTTTTTTGGTATCTGATCATTTCACACATGTGTATAAAGTATTCATATTACCTTCTTTCCCAATCATCTCTTACCTACCCCTAAGTCTATCAACTTCCACTCATGACTTACTGGTACATTTCTAAGATTCATGCCTCTTGGTTTTGTTCTGTAACCCAGTCTGTTGAACCATAGCCAGTCTATCTTTTAGAATCTGGAGGGTCACCAGTGAGTACAAAACTGAAGATGGCATTTTTTCATCTTCCTAAAATCCAAGAGCCTCTTTTCCGCCCAACTGTGACTGTTCATGAGCAGACCCAGAGCAGGCATCCACAACTGCTGGGAGTTCCAGATCGCTGTGGCTCTGTCTTTCCTAGTAGATAACATTTCCTAGCCCTGCTCCCCATCTTCTGGTCTCACATCCTTTTCACCTCTTCTTCTGCAACATTTCTTGGACCTTGATGGGGATGTTACAAAGCTTTTGAATTAATACACTACAACCACATAAATTATGGACTGCAGTGTAATATTTCAGCGCCATGCATACACATGTAAATCACAAGCTTTATTTGGAAAGAACAAGCTGCCCAATTCTGAAAGTAGGTGAGGTGGGCAAACATTATGATGAAATCCATTGTTTGGTATGCTAACTAAAAATTATATTAATGAAATGGGAGGGAATGAGCTTTGGGAAGGTGAAGACTCATGCTTACGTTGTGATCTTTAGCTTTCTAGCTCATCCAAACTAATACTGCTTTATAACTTCTTCTGGGTTATCTTAGCAATATGGCTTGATTCATTCCAGAGACAAAGTGTAGGTTCCATTCAGACTTAGACTTCCCGTCCTGGGTTGTCCATTCTTTCCTGAGATCATTTCCAGGCTTGATTCTTCATGGCAGATCTATGCAAGAACAATGATTTCAACTCTTACAAGTGGCCAGGAGACCTTTGCCACTCTAAGGAGGAGGGGGGTACCTTGTACTCCCAGTTCCCTTTGCTAGCCAGGACTGGATTTTAGGGTGGATGGCCCCCAGCAGTGCTGATGGAATTCTATGAGACTCCTTGGCACTTAGAGCTCTTTTTCTCATTTTTATCTCGGAAGGTGGACGCAACTAGAAAGGTCTGGGGCCTACAAAAACAGATTGCTGTATTTATAGGTTAACATGGAGAGTTCTGCTTTGGCTTGAGTTCTGGTGGATTCTTCCACTGGTCCTGTTTATTTCCAGCCAGATTTCCTGTCTTGGGCACTTTCTGCCAATCTAAGAGGGCAGAAATCTTTACTAAAATAAGTAAGTGGGTGGAGCTCTGGAGATCCTCTGCAAAGGGGATGGAAAGTGGAACCTACATTCTGGTGGCACGGGATTCGTAAATTCCTATAGCTGGCTTCTGAAGACCAAGGCAAACAGATTGTCCTTTGAATGCCTCAAAAGATTTTTTTTCTTGTAATGCCAAATGCAATATTTTTTGAAAAGACTACACCAGAAGTTTCCCAGCTGAGAAAACAGGCTTGTGAAAAATGGTTTCAGAAAATGTAATAAACCATGCAAAAGTTGTTCAGGGTGTGTTTGAAATGAACATCTGGCTATGAGCTGCAGAATTACCTCTTCCCCCCTCCTTCTTTTTCTCACAGCTGTTTGGGAGAGTCCTGAGGGGAAAGAAACAGGTCAATGGAGAAAACTGCACCTTTCCCCCTTCCCAGTCCATTTTGCACCTCTGTGAGAAATCTGGTTCACAAGTGTGTTTAATAAGCAGCAAAAATACAGGGGGGGAAAAATCTCGATTTCTATTGACTCTCTGCAGCAACACCAAAGGAAAATAAACTCTGGATTTTAAAATTTCTTAAACAAAACTTATGGTTCTAATAAAATGTTGCTTTAAAGTTGGCCTTTTTCATATATCAAGAAGGGAGCAAAGCACTCATTTCTCTTCATTTCTCAAGAATGGGGGATTATTACGTCACACTTTCCCCAAAGTGAAGAAAAGCCAGCTCCCAAGGCTGTGCCTTTTAACTTCTAATTGAGAAACATGAGCGGTTCTGTATGTTCTTAACAAATTTCTCCTTGCATCTGTTTATTGCAAACCCCTTCCATAGCCACCCCAATCACACGCACATCTCAGGACAGCATCTGCTGGTTAAGTGCATTGGAAAAGAACAAGTTGACATTTAATAGATCTTCCTGAGACTATCAGTGTCCTCAGCTAATTCAACAAATACAAAATAATTACCTCATATCAGAAGACTGTGTAGACAAGTCAGTGGGAAGACATGGTAGACGCTTCCATATGAAAGGAAGCATTTGCTTGGAGCATCGGGTCTTTCTCTTAGCCGCTCGGCGTTCTGGGGAGCTGGGCAGGCGTATTTGGCCGACGTGGTAGATGCTTATTCAGTAGATAAAAGTCCTAGTGCAGGGCACCTGGAATCCATTCCACTGATTTCCAGTTATTAGGAGAGATAAATGTTAAACCCTTGCAAGGAAGATCCTAACAATACCAAAATAAATAAATAAATAAATATTGCCAAGCCTTTCCCATTGTTTAAAGTCTGACATCCCATGTCTTTCTGGGTTTTTGAAGGGAGGCTCTGATTGGCTCACCAGTACAGTGGCTGCAGCTCAGGGGTCCTTCCTTCTGGACTCCTTCATGCCGTCCTCACTGATACACACTAGCCTTGCCCGGGGCCAATGAGACAGTCTTTGGCCCCAACTGTCACCTCAGAGCACCTTCTAACCTAGACAGTTTTCTGTCCTGATGTGAAGACCTTCTCTGTGCTAAAGATTGTGCTGAGAGTGGGATTATACATTGTTAAATTCTATGGTGTGGAGAAGCGATTCTCTCAGGGTAGGAGAGAAGACTCCCAAGAGGAAGCCAAATTTGAGGGAAACAATTGAAACATGTGAAGAATGCATCAACGTTACATCAGGGTGTGATAGTTAGTGCTAATTGTCAACTTGAAAAAGCCTGGAGTCCCTTGGCAGGTAAGCCTCTGTACACGCCATGGGACACTGTATTGATTCCATTAACTGGTGTTAACCCATGTTAATTGTGGCGGGTGGGGGACAGGGGCTAGCTGAGCACTAGCACTCATGAATTCACTGTTCGTGTCTTTGGAGGAGACCACTTGCTTTGGGCTCTTCCTGTCCTGGCTCCCTGGGCATGGTAACCTAATGCTATGAGCTGAAGCAAACCCTTTCCCTCTTAAGTTGCTTTGGATAGAGTTTTTTTTTTCACCACAGCAACTGGAATGAAACATAGATAAA
Organism: Apodemus agrarius; assembly: GCA_964023405.1. NCBI lineage: Eukaryota > Metazoa > Chordata > Mammalia > Rodentia > Muridae > Apodemus > Apodemus agrarius. The sequence goes on from OZ030008.1 coordinate 19,941,658, forward strand.
ATATGAAATAAATTCATGGACCATATCGTTGAGATGAAAATGTTACAGAAGAGAGGTCCTGACAATGTCATGGCTGATAATAGAGCAGAGGTGCAAGGTAGTGAATAGACAGTCAAGATGGGGAACCCACATGCACCCCATCAATGCACATGGACTTCCTGGCAGTCTGTCCTAGAGGATCACCTGAGAACTAAAAGTCACTGCTTAGTCCCCAGGTCAGAGCCATTTGTTAAGTTCCTAACTCTGCTAGATAATTCTTTCCTAATTCCTGTCTTTCTAAGAACCATACTGCAAAAAGCCCATTAAAGCCTTTTTTTAAAAAAAAAATCTTGATGTTTAGTGGTCACATCATACCTCTCAGGAGACTTCTATGTTCTTTTGAGCCACACTGCTCTGCCTTGTTATCTATCTATCATGCATGCATAGAAACAAGCCATGTGACCGGGAGCTGTCTTTTACCTCTTCTTCTCTCCTCCCACTCAATTCAGCAGAAATTTTTTGGGGAACTATGCCCAGGGGCCTGCCTTGAATATGGTACTGGCCAAAAGGAGCCTGTACCTGATTTCCTAGGTGAAAAGGTCTTGGTACTGCCTGTGCTCAATGGGGCATCTTGAGAAAATCTTGTTATTTTGTTCAACTGTGAAACTGGTTTCTTGTAATAGTGGCCTCACAGAACATTCAAAAGCAATTCTTATGATTTACTCATCAAAGCCCCCAAAATGTTATTTGTTTTAAAATCCTGTGGAATGATTAGAGGTTACTCTGAACTGTCAAGCCAGCTGAGGCAAATGCCTTCAGAGGATTTCATACATCAGATGCTTCATTCTCAGGCTTTGCCGTCAACTACCCCATAATAGTGCAGTTTGGGAAGTTGCAGGAGACTTAAGTAGGAAAAGGATAATGAGAGAGTTTTATGCCTTGAAGGTACAGGAAGACAGATATACATGCACAGGCAGAGGCACAGGCACATGCACATATGAAAGTTAAGTTGAGGTTAAAATAAGCCTTGACAAATTATTAAACCACAAGAGAAAGGGGTGCCCAGAGAATGTCTTGAAAAAGTCTTTCCTCAAGCCACCATTAAGCCTTCTGGACTGAGTTCTCTCAACACCAGGAATCCAGCCTTCTCTGAGGCTGTCTATTCTGCTCCCACAGAAGCCTCATTGGACTGATCGCTATGGTGCCTGCATGATTGATTGTCCAAAGTAAGGCAGTTTAAGAAGGGAGTGGGTGCAGTCACTGACAACTCAAGCTGTGTGTCCATCCAACTTAGAACCAGCAATCTAGCTGACATGGGCCACCCAGCTGTCAGTTTCCAAGATTCTTCATCTCCCAGTGAAAGAGAAGTAAGAATCTTTCTGGTCCAATTTATTTTTAATTGGATCAGAAGGTTTTAAACTCAGTGTTGCACATAGGTTTCCTGGAAGGCCGTGTCAATATTTTGTGAAACATCTGGATCTTTGGGTATCAGGGTGTTGGAACATAATGAGCAATTTTCATCCCAACTCTTTAAAGTCATGTAGATAAACTGATTGGTTTCGATTCAGGGAACCTAACTGCCAGCTTCAATTAGCCAGGCTTCTTGAATATATTCCTTTTTCTAACACGGTGGGCAACTTCGATAAATTATTATTTATAGATTACTTATTAAAATGCTATGGGGAAATCATTCCTGGAAATTCCTCACTGTGTAACTGTAAATGATCAGTCCCTCACTTGCTGATTGAGTGTTTCAGGATTGAAGTCTGATCAGAGGATCAGAGACTCACACATAAATGGCCACCTCTATCCCAGCTCTCATGCTCTAGACCTTCAAAATCACTGACAACCAGATACCCAGGATGCACCTAGAGTACCAGGCATGGAGGGACTCTTGGTTGCCTGTAGCATCTTTTACTTTGCTGAACATTTTTGCTATATGAAAATCCATTTGTGACTTTAATGGTAGAGGTACATTTCCCAAACTCCCACTCACTGAGCATCCCTGTCTAATATGGACAATGACCATCCATCTGTCTTAGCTATTTCCAGCCCTTGCAGTGTGGGAAAGACTTGTGCATCTCTGAACTGGTAAGAACCTGTTCAGGGACACCCAAGGAAGCAAAGTGCTTAGCCCATGAGTTCCTGAATTTAATGCTAGCCCCATGTGACAAGGCAAGGCACCCAACCACTCAGAATCTTCATTTCTCACCAATACAACAAGGCATGTTATTGCTTTTCATTTGGGGGAACAGTCTTAAAAGGCTACAGGAGGTAGGATTTGTAAAGTATTACAACAGTGTTTCCAGGCCCATGGCAAACACTACATACTTCTTACCCAGCATATGGATATTGTTGGTTCTGCGTACCAAGTTTCCCTAAACTTCAGCCTTATCCTTAAAGCACTGTTAGGTCTTAGTTTGAATATTTGACTTATATTCTAGAGGTAGATAGAAATTCTACTAACCAAGAGTTAGAAACTAGAAAGTAACACTCCACTCTGAATACACCCTAAACTCACTCAAGAGTTTTCTTTCATTTAAAAAAATAAAAGTAAAAATGAAGTCTACATTACTGGGGATGGAGAAATGACCATGCTACAGGATCTCCTTTGGGAGCTTTGCAATGCAGCCCAGTTAAATAGTGCAGATTTAAAAGGGTCTGTGTGGTTTCAAATCGGGGTTCCCTCCAATCATCCTCACCAGCTGCTCCACTTCCACTCAGCTTCTTCATCTCTTCAGGCCCTGGTTTTTGCAACTGTGAAAGGATATGAAAATGGAATATGTTGTCTCAGTTAAGCTGCCATGGTGTTTGACTCTGCATCTGTGGATAAGGGAGCAGCCACTGGGCCTTCTGGATTCTTTGTCCTAACTGGCACATTTATGTTTACTCTCTTCCCACCTCAACTGGGCTTCAACTTGTTAGTGGGTACCCAAAGATGCTATACACACCCTCGCATACAGGAACAGCTCTTGGTTCTGTATATCAGAAGCTCCAAGAAGCCCCTTACTTCTCCCAAGTACATTTAAGGTAGACAGTGGTCCAGTTTTCTTTTCTGCTAAGTAAGATTGATTTTCCTTCACAGGACATGTAGGGAGAGATGCAAGCTGCAGTGGCAGAGCAGTTAGAAAAGATGAAAACCAATGTGTCAATCCGGGTTGTGTTTTAGATCAGCAATGGGACCATCTGGCCCTGGAAAGTCCCTGGAACACCTGCTCCACAATTGGGAGAGATGTTCTGCAGACAGTGTTCTCCAGATCCCCAGGGGATCTGTTTGTACACTGAATGAAGAAAACTTGGGTCATCATCAGTAATGAGGGGAAGTCATACCAAAGTTCATGGAGTGGCATCCAGCCTGGAATCCCACGAGTTGGAGAGATGGTTATACAGTGCTCTGCCACATCCCATTGACTCAAGACATCCCAATGTCAGCTTGTCACCATCTGTCCCATTTGTACACTACTGACCAGCCCTTATATAACATGTACTTCATTGCAGACACTTTCTGGCTTACTGTTTCCATCTAGTTCCTGCCCCCCTCCCCCGTTAGAACACAGCACCTGATATTTTTTAATCTTAGAGGACAGCCTTAAACAAGGGCCCAACTTGACTCACATAAGAATAAAATGCTGCCTAATATGGCTTCCTTAAACAAGACATCTAAGATCTTTTAGGGGTTAAGAAAGGTCAAGGGTGAAACCTGGCTTTTTGTGTGACAGCATTGGAAAAAAGGCTTTGGAAATATAACAAGGAGTATAAGAAATGATTGCTTTCCAAACACACATGTACACAGGCATTCACACACATGTATGCACACACATGCACAATACACACAGACATGTACACACACAGGCATCAATACATAGTCACAGGTACACACAAATAGAGAGAGAGAGAGAGAGAGAGAGAGAGAGAGAGAGAGAGAGAGAGAGAGAGAAGATAAATATATAAATGACAGTGTGAATTCAAAAGAGAACCAAAGTGGGTTTTCCCCCTCTCTTCTTGTCCTGTGGATCTTTAAAAATGCATACAACATCACGTTGTGATGAACATCCACAAAAGATAGGTATAAGAGCTATGAGAAAGGGAATGATTCCATTCAGAGAAAGACCCCCAGGGAAGCAACACATTTGAAGGATGGGTAGAGTTAGCTAGGATGGATGGAGTTAGCTAGGATGGGTGGAGTTAGCTAGGATGGGTGGAGTTAGCTAGGATGGGTGGAGTTAGCTAGGATAGGTGGAATTAGCTAGGATGGGTGGAGTTAGCTAGGATGGGTGGAGTTAGCTAGGCCAAGCTGGGTGTGACAGGGAAGGGACACAGCTGGTGCTAAAGCTCTGTGACCCAGAGAATCAGTAGCTTTTCGAAATTATTAATTAAGGAACTGAAACACTGCAATAAGTAGAATCCAGGAAAGACAGGGGACAGGGAAGGGCAATGGACGGGGTGCAAGGGGACAGAGGTGGAGAGGGTTGCAGCAAGATTGCTGGTGAAGAATAATTTGTCTTTCATCCTAAAAGTCTTGGAACATAGTGATGGGTTTCAAGCAAAGGGCAACAGGACCAGAGTTTGTGTCCTACCAGAGTGGTCTTAACAATCTGGTAAAGGACAGAGGTGTCAACAGTGATGGGCAGTGCAGACCACCTGTGGAGGTGGCGGGTATCGAGGAAAGATGGGAAGTTCAGGACACATTTGGGTAGTCTTATTGGGAAGGACTCTGATTAGCTCAGTGGACAGGGGTGGGGAGAGGAAAATGCCAAAATACTCACAAAACTCCCTGGAACTGGATTCTAGATTCCTGGAACACATGCTGGGCAGATATCAGATAGAGAGCTCAGAACAGCCACGAGTTAGGTTTAAAACAGAGATATTTTAGGTTAGATTCCTTTCCTGGCCTTCTAGACAAAGACAGCCAGGTCTGGAACTGGGATAAGAGATCTAGGTTGGAAAGAGATATTTTATAATAGTAAATTTTAAAGTTATTATCCATCGGCTACTTTTGTGTATAGGAAAAGTATGTGTTGTGTAATTCTTCTAGGATTTATGTAAGCAATTGATCACCCTCCTGCTGCAGAGGAAGAGGAGGCTCAGGACAGCTATTGTCTACGCTTTTAACCATTGTGTCACACTGCCCCCTGCTGAGCACCTACTAAGTGCCTTGCTCTGATGAACACCAACATTTAAGGCATTCCAAGGAATTGTGTTCTCATAGAACTGACTCTCGAGAAGCCACGTGTTTCCCATAACAAGCAGAAGAAATGTGAGATAGAAATGATGCCTTTTGTCAAGCTGCCACCTACCCACAATCACACCCTGTCAACAGTCACATGTAAAGAATTTTATTTTCATTTCGAGACAGGGTCCCACTATGTAGCCTTGGCTGGACTGGAGTTCAGCTGGACTCGAACTCACAGAGATCCAACCTGCTTCTGCCTTTCAGGATGCACACATTATGCCTGTTTTACTGTTGTGATTTTACATCCTGGTTTACAGGGTCAGCAGCAGTGAGGAGAGCAGCCAGCTTCATCAAGAGTCTCTAGAGCAGGGGGATTTATCGTTTCTTTACACTTAGAGAAACCAAAGGTTTGTCTTCCCTGCATCAAGTCACACCTGTACTTTTCCTTAAGCATATCCCACAGCACAAAAATGGTGACATCTGGACTATGCAATGTGGGTAGTACCATCTTTGAGCAGAAATGCATATGCTATCCTCTGATGTTAAGTTGCCAACAAAGGAGAACATATAAACCAAAGCCCAAGGGACCTACTATTTTGGATGCATTTTTCCTGGTAATATATTTTATATTGAAGGTTTATGAAAAAGGGAAATGTGCTATCCATAAGGCAACTGACTCTTACACAGAAACAGAAGAAAATGTAGAAGGGAGTTGGAGAAGTAATAGAATTCATTTTCCCTCTCTTGTTCCCGTAGCATCTCTAAGTAGAACTCATTACAACTGAGGTCATATACTTGTCCACACACTGGTCCACACGTTCACGGGGACACTTCCCAACCCAGATGAAGAACACTATCAAGAATGTCCTCATTTCTCCACATGGCCCACTACCTTCCCTTCATCCTGGGTACCATCATCTCTGTGTTAGCAATAGATGCTTCTAGAATGTCATCTGTAGAAACCTCTCATTCTAAAAAGGACCTTTAGACTCCCAATACTTCTTTCTCTGCTTCCTATCTTTACTAAAACCATCCAAAAAAAGTATCTGCACAAATCCGTTCACTTCTAAAGCCATGCTCCCTTCTCCAAACACACCGAATTTGGCTTTCCCTATTTTCTCCATTTGTCATTCCCACCTTTCCAGCTCAGCTCTTGGCACTACTGAGAAAGGCTAATAATTCTGTAAATAAAACAGACATTTTTCAACTCTTTTCTCACTCTCCATTAGTTCAATTAACATTTATGGGGTGACTGCTGCATACCCAAGTTCTTTATCGAGTATTAAAACTGTCTCATCAAACAGCCAATCACATTCGGTCTCGTCTTGGTTTCCATGCTGCTCTGGAATGCACGGCCCGTAGCACCTAGCAATGGCCTTTTAGACGGTCTCACGGAACAGACGTGTTTTCACCTGTAACTGTGGAAAATGTGTAAAACGAAATGGAAGCAATTCCTTCTCCATAGAAGTAAATTTATTTCCTCCATTTTAATAAATTTCTTCCTTTTAAAGGTGGTCACCAGAAGTTTAGATACATTATGAAATATAACAACTAGGATACTCTTAAACTTGGCATTCACAATCCTTCAAGATTATGAATATATACTAATCTAATATTACATAGTTCTGATGTTCCTTCTTATATGCTAGATAAAACGTCCACTATAGAGTGAATTGTGCATGTACAATCAGAAATTTTCTAGTGCTTGCTTAACATAGTTTAGAATGAAACTTACAAGTATATGCTATGTAGACCATTCCTGGGGCCTTTAACTCAGGTGCTCAAACATGCACCATGGGATTTTAGCTTTGAGTTTAGAAAAGCCATCAGGTTACTGTTTGAGAGATCATAAGACAAAGTTTGTACCTAAACAGGAAAACAAATGTCTCCAAGAAGGAGAAATGTAGGCAGAGAACCGAGGGTGAGGGAAAGTCTCTCCCAAGCTCCGCTGGCATAAACCCCAAGCTCATAGTACCAGGAATATTTACATTAAAAATATATCTCCACCTTGACCAGCAGCTCTGAGGTCCAGCTCGAACCCTGCCTGGGAGTTCTTCGGTTTTAAGATCGTTTGTCAACTCAAGCTCTGGCTATGATTTCTCTGCTTTCTGGGGCAGGAGGCAAATGTGTCAGAGTGAGGGCTGGATATGCCAGTCCCGGCAGGATGCTGGGGAAGAGGGGGCTTCTAAGATGTCTGACCAAGTGGAGGGTTTCAAGCTTGAAAGCCAAGACCTTTCTTTTCACACATTGCCCTTTTTATGTGGAGGGAATGAAACCCATGCTGAGGTGAGTCAGACAGGATCTTTGCCTTCTCGTCCTGGGGCTGGTTCCTAGAGACATGCTTACTTCATTGATCTAAGTAATTTCCCCACCAAGCCAGAGCCTCCCAGAGAGGCATTTCCAGCTGCTGGAGTGAGCAAGAAAGGCAACGGTTTAAGAGCTCGGGTACTATTTTTCCCTCAGTCACTCACTACTCAAGCTTTCTTTTTTCCTTTTTTCTTTTTCTTTTTTCTTTTTTTAAAAGATCTTTTTCTTTTATTGGACTTTTTTTTAATTTACATTTCAAATATCCCCTTTCAGGTCTTCTCTCCAGAACCTCCTATCGTATCCCTGTCCCCCTGCTTTTCCACCACCCACCCACCTACTCCTGCCTTCCTGCCCTTCCATTCCCCTACCCTGGGGCATCGAACCCCCTCAGGGCCAACGGCAGCTCCTCCTGCTTTATGTCCAAAAAGGTCATCCTCTGCTACATATGCAACCAGAGCCATGGGTCCCTCCATGTGTACTCTTTGGTTGGTGGTCCAGTCCCCAGGAGGTCTGGAAGTCTGGCTGGTTGACACTGTTATCCCCCCTCCCAATCCCCATGGGTCTGCAAACCTCCTCTGCTCCTTCAGTCCCTTCTCCAACTCCTCCATCGGGGACCCTGCACTCAGTCTAATGGTTAGCTGGGAGCATCCACCTCTGTATTTGTCAGGCTCTGGCAGAGCCTCTCAGGAGACAGCCATATCAGGCTCCCTTCAGCAAGCACTTCCGGCATCCACAATAGCATTCGGGTGTGGCGACTATATATGGGATGGATCCCCAGGTTATCCTAACCCTATTGTTACAAATCACCAGCAGGGATGGGTCCTAGCCTTAGTGCTACATTGGTCTTGGTGTTCTGGCTCTGTAGCAGAATGCTTTTCACTGGCACTGGCTGTCTGCTAGGGTTTGAACATGCCATCAGCCCACAGTCACTTTGCTTTCACGGAATCTCTCTTCAGCTGTGTCAGCTCTTGGGTTACATGTGTTCCCTGAGGCTCCAAAAGGTTGAATTTATCCGGTCTTCCCCTGTAAGTGCCATTTGTCCCTCTTAAAATATGTCTATTTAATAGGACATTTTCCTATATAATGTTTTATATAACGCTGAACATAACTTTATTTACCAACATTTCCCATTTCTATATTACATTATATCCTTAGGGCTATTAATTAGTGTATATGTGTGTGTATGTGTTATGCCTGTGGAGAATATACATGCTATGTGTATGTATGTGGTTGTGGTATATGTGTGTTTGTTTGGTTGTTTAGTGAGTATGTATGGTTATATGTTGTGCTGTGTTGATGCATTTTTTCTACACTATATTATATCCCATGGGTTGTATATCCCTATACAAACTGCCCTGTTTCTAAATTAAGTAATAAAATAAAATAAAATAAAATAAAATAAAATAAAATAAAATAAAATAAAATAAAATAAAATAGCCCTAGATACCATGGAATAGGTTCTAGGTCCCCTATAAGCTAGAATTTGTACCCTGTGCTTGTTATTTCTAAAGTTTGTGTTTATTTTCCCCGGCAGCTCACATGGAGAAGTCGATTCGGTCACTGGCTGCATACCCGCCTTCTTCTTCTTGCTAATGATGAGGGCACGCTGGCTTCACGTTTTCTGTGTTAAGTTTCAGGTGTGCTTGGCATTTCACTTCCCAACACCTTAGGCCAGCTCTGCAGGAAAGCGCTACGGTTCCAGATGGACTCCCGTCGCGTGTTCTCACCTCCGTCACTGTCGGCCTGTGTGTGTAGTGGTGGTTCTCCTTTTGCTGTCCGCACTGAGCGTCCATGCTTCCTCCCTACGATAGAGAACTGTCACATTGCCCAGTGTTCACAGTGATCAGGACATTGTCTTAGACCCGATCAATATGTACAAATGCTATCTTCATATGTATCAATTTAAAGATAAATTTATTTTTAAAATGTTCCACACACATCTAAATTAATGGGATATAGCTAGCTTACATAGTCCAAAACTAGACTACCAGACTGCTTGTCCCGAGGTGAGTTAACATGACTAAAATGTACCAATAGCACATTGGAAGCACGATATATGATCTTTATAGGTTGGGTTTGTTAACTACCCCATTCCAGTGTCCTTCCTCTCACTCATATCTACCCATCAGGTGGATATAGATGCCCGAGGCAACCTTGACAATCCTGTATTGATGAAGGCCGATCACCACTGGGAGAGTCCTTCTTATATCATAGAGACCCAGGCCTGGCTGCCATAGTTTATCCACTCTGAGAGGATGTGCACACCCAGTACAACCCACATGTGGAAGTCAGAGGACAGCTTGAGGAGTCAGTTCTCCCCTTCTAGCCTGTGGGTCCCAGGAACTGAACTGAACTCATTGTCGGACTTGGCAGCAAGAGCTTCTACCTGATATTGGCAAGGCAGCCGCAGTTATCTCTTAGAGTTACTGGTGTTATTTTACTGAGTTTGTCCCAGGTCTCAGCCGCATTTCTGGCCTGGCCAAGCTCCAGGCTGTGCACCAAGCACTAAACATTAGTACCTATACAAGTTGAATGTGGTTATGATAACATATTACACAAACTGAGTGCTTTAGAGTAACAGATACTGATTTTCTTCTGGCTTGAGGAACCTGAAATTTACCACAGTTCCACCTGGTCCAGTCAAGGTGCCAGCTTATATAAAAGGCTTAAGGAAGCACGAGAACAGAGCCTGGTCCTTGCCTCTTTTGGCTTCTGGTGGTCTCAGACCCCCCCACCTCCACCCCCACCCCCAACTGTGGCTACATTACTCAAATTTTTGCATCTATACACGTTGTTTTGTGTTTAGCCAGTATCTTCTGTGCCTCTCTTACAAAGTTTCCAGGATTGAATCTAGCATCCACTTGAATATTAAGGACGTCTCACCAAGATCCCCAGCTTAAATGACATATTCCAAGACACCACTAATGAGGGAGCACTTTCAGGTGTCAAGAATTAGAGACCAATGTCTGTCACCAGCCTAAGACACTGTCTACAATGATCTGAAAAGACTTCCAGAGCCGACAATGACTCGGAAAGTCAGCTCTTCAAATATGGAATATGATGGTAGTGAGTATGAAAGATTGAAAACATCTTTTACCTACGATCTCACTGAGGGGAGAGAGGTGTGCTTCAAAAATGTTGACCTACACACAATAGGGAGAGGAGCTCGGAGGTTGGAGTGGAGGCCCTGGGATGGACTGGCCACAAATGAGAATCTTGGAAACACTTTCTCCGGGGTAGCTACAGGCTTGCTGCTGTGCCTCCAGCTACAAGGATTACTCAGAACTTGCTAGGAAGAAGAAGAAGGAATTTTCTATGACAAACAGCTTCACAGGGATTCAGGCAAAAAATATCTGTGTAGTTGTGACTAACAGCCAAATCATGTGAATATAACATTGCCGGGGGGGGGCACTCTGTCATATTTCCTGGACTCCCCCAAGAAGGAACCCACAAAGCAATGGATCCTACCTGGTGTACATACTTGAAATAGAGGCTTCTATCCTGCAAGGATGCTTACGTTTCTGATTGGTTTATAATCTAGAAAGAGCTTTGGTAGGGTAAATATGTATGCATTGTGCCAGATGGTTTAGCCATGCAACCTTATGCTGAGGTCCTTATAATTTAGGTATTATTTCCCAGCCATCATGGATCCCCCCTCTGCCTCCTTTGGCCCCCGACTCTACTTAAGCTCAAACTGGGCTAGATTGAGGACTGAGAGGCAGTCAGACAGAAGAACATCTTTCACCATTCCACCAACAGTGTGACCACTCCTGTCTGCCTGGGCTCTCGTCACAGCTGATGAAAAGATGTCGCTGTAGACAAGTGTGTAACCTTCTCACCTTTCCCCTTTCCCCTCTGCTTGTCTGAGCAGCAGGGCAGGAAGGCTGGAGTGAGAGAAAAGATTAAATCAGGTGCTTGAAAGCTAATACCATCTTCCAGTCTCCCAGCAACTCTCACAGACAGCCGAGGAATTTAAACTCTAATATCCCCTGGGCGCTGGAGAGAGAGAGACAGAAGGACAGACAGGCACAGAGAGAAACAGAGACAGAGAGACACAGAGAGACATAGACACACAGAAAGACAGACAAAGAGAGAGGGGGGCGAGGGAGGTAGAGGGGAGAGGAGAGGAGAGGAGAGGAGAGGAGAGGAGAGGAGAGGAGAGGAGAGGAGAGGAGAGGAGAGGAGAGGAGAGGAGAGGAGAGAGAAGAGGAGAGGAGAGGAGAGGAGTTAATGTCTTCCTGGATTCAGTACTGGAGTTTTCTTCAAGGTTGAGGACAGGGGTGGGTGAAACATCAGTCTGGCCTTTCCTGGGGTGCATTTGGGAGAAAAAAGAAAGGTGAGGGTCACACAGAAATCCATGTGGGAGCAATCAGAATCCTGTCAGCCACCCTCCAGAGCTCTAGGGGACATTTAAAAAACCTGATACAAGTTACAGGGAAAGATATGCTTTGTTTTCTTTCTACCCCTGCTGAGAAATCCTGCCCATTGTGTTTCCGTGGGAGGCTTTTCTGGCTAATTTTGAAAAATGAAGTGAGCAGGTAAACTGTAGCTAATGGCCTCAACCCCGGGGCAGACATCTGGGGCAGTGTTGACTTTGTTGCCGGAGAGCCAGCTGGCCTTTGCACTGCCCCCCCACCTCCAGCCTCACTCCCTGCTGGCCTCCAGGGGGGCTTCAGCCTCTAATGAGCCAACTGCCAAGTCCCCACTACTGTGGCTGCCACCACCCCAGCTCCTGCTGAAGCTCTACAAATGTTTGTTTTATGAATGAGCATGAGCTTGGCACACCTTGAAGATCTTCCTTCCCCATCCCAAGAGGTAAAAGCGCCTCACTACTTCCTTCTCTTGTGGGGGATGAGGAGAGCCACTGGGTAGATCAACAGATCAAAGGAAAGGGGGATTGACTGTGCAGAACTTGGGACAGGAGCATCCTTAATGAGCTTCTCCCAAGGACCGAGGAGGGGAATCTCTCTCTTTCTCTCTCTCTCTCTCTCTCTCTCCCTCCTTCCCTCCCTCCCTTCCTCTCTCCCTCCCTTCCCCCCCTCTCTCTCTGTCTGTGTGTGTGTGTACCAAATGTTGGTCTAGGTAGGTCTCTATTTCAACATGCATAGGTTTGTATTTATATACAGAAATGTCATACCTAACCCTATCTTAGATTTATTTATTTATTAGATCTTAGATTTATTTATTTCCTGTTTCTGTGTATGGATGTTTTGCCTAAGTGTGTATGGCTATCAAATATGGACCTAGTTCCTGCAGAACTAGGAAAAATCTGCTGGATTTAAGGGTGATTGTGAACTATTATGTAGGTACTGGTAACTGAACCTGGGACCTCTGCAATAACAAAAAATACTCTTAACCATATCTCTAGCTCCACATCTTAACACATTTTTAAAATAAAAAGAAAACTTGAGTCTGGTATGAATATTACACATCCTGATTAGTTTGATGTCAGCTTGACACAGCCTAGAGTCATCAGAGAGGAGGTGTCCTTAATCAATAAAATGCCTACATAAGATGGACTGTAAGCAAGTCTATGGGGCAGTTTCTTAATTAGTGATTGACATGGGAAGATTCAGCCCGCTGTGGTGGGGCCACCCCTGGGCTGGTGGTCCTAGGTTCTATAAGAAAGCAGGCTGAGCAAGCCATGGGAGCAAGGCGGTAAGCAGCACCCTTGCGTGGCCTCTGCGTCTGCTTCTGCCTCCAGGTTCCTTTCCTGTTTGAGTTCCCTATCCTGACTTCTGCTGATAATGAACAGTGATAAGGAAGTATAAGCCAAACATACCCTTTTGCTTTGGGCCATGATGTTTCATCACAGTGACAGCAACCCTAACTAACACAATGCCCTAAAATAAAAAAGTCATGCAAGGCTGAAGTTACCTGTAAACATGTGCCTAATATTTATCATAATGTTTAAGAATGCATTTTTGAAAGCATGATGGAATGACTTGCTTTTTGACATCAGGAAAGTGAATTTACCTCCCTGGACCATATTTTATTAACTATGTATTACATGATGAAGGTGGGTGGTATTATCTTTCTCTCTTAAATGATTGGGAAGAATACTAAGATAAGGGATGTGGAAGTGTTCTATACAAATAATTGATCAAAAGTGATTTGTAATTGATATTACAAGCTTGGTGATTCTTCTGCATATATGTAAATGGTCTCTAGGGAATGAAGAGATACTAGGTTTCCAATAATTCTAGAACACTGGAATAAAATATATGTGGGTATCCCAACTGGACTGTGGTTGATACAGTGTAGACCACTCCCATTGAGTAGGACTTGGTGGGCAACTACATTGAAAACCTGAGCTTATGTCTAAGAAGGAAGGAAGGTAGAAAGGCCTTTCCATGTCAGAGCTGAAGAATGAGACCCTTGTATCACCCTCCCTCATTGTGAACCCTGAGCCATCTTTGCCTCAGGAGGCCCCCTTTCCCCCAGAATTGGCAGAAGAGAGGTCCATCAAAGCTGTAGCCTACAGGAATATTCCAGAATAGAGTATCCTCTGTGTTTTCCTTGCCTTTTGTCTCTTTATGGTGACATAGACAGACAACAGTTGAAATCAAGATGGTCCCTTCAACCTGCTAAATGGTTCTACTGAGCCATTTGAGATTGGCGTAATTTCCTGAACTTATACTAGTCAAAAGTGCTGAGTGCCCAAAGAGAGAGACATGCAAGTGACCATGGTTGTAAATTTGATGCAGGAAAATCTCCAACCCTTTTTGTCTGCTTCATTGTTGACAGGGGTTTGGATGCACAAATTAAATTTGAACACATCTCCAAACAAAACACACCAGAAGCAACAGTAGAGGCCCTCTGTTGACTTAGAAGCAGCTTTCATTTCTACCATCCCCACAGAAGCCTATGTCTGTTTTTACTCTCCTAATGATGCCTTGGGCTCTCAAATTACCCACTCCCAAACTTAAATTCCTCTGATTTTGAACTTGAGCTTAGAGGGTCTTTGGAAAATGTGTCCTTGAATGAACCTATAGGTGTTTGAGGTGCCTCCAGGGCATGACTATGTCAAGACCCAATCTGTAAGGAGAGCAATATCAGCTACACAAAGATGTGACTTCCGGCAGCCATGTTCTCTCTGAGACATCATGAAAAGCTCTGTTTGTCTGGAGATGTGGAGCATTGTATGACATTTCCTCGGGGGAAACACGAGCAAACAACTGATGCACCCCGGGAGACCAATCAAGTTATCAAAACCGCAATTGTACCCAAGTCTATTTTGGTGAAGCAATGAGCTTCTCGGGGTCACTTGTTGGAGTGTAGGTGAGGGGTTACATGCTGGAGCATGACTCACTCAAAGCCACATCATGACCAACATGAGTGAAGGCTCACGAAAGCTACTCACATGGAGCTCAGGTGGCCTGCAGACTGAGGAGTTGTTGGAGTCTCTCTCCTCCCTCCCTCCATCCTCTCTCTCCTGTCTCTCTCTCTCTGTCTCTCTGTGTGTGTCTGTCTCTATCTCTCTTTCTCTCTCTATTACCTTTCTGAAGCTTCCAGAGACTTCTGAATTCTAATTTATTTGCTCAGCCTCAGAGGCCTTCCTCTTCCCTCCATCAGGATATGTTTCAACTCAGAAGAGGTGACTACACAAGCAAACTAGTGACCAAACCTTTCCTTTCACCCAGTCTTAAAACTCACTTTCATGTGTAGTCAAGAAAGTTGAGATCTCAGGTCCACATAGGCAGACCCGAAATTGATATCACTTCTCCAAACGTACCTTTCAGGTTGCCCTTGGCACACCATGGTTAAGGGCCCCTATCAGTAGCTCTCATTTGACTCAAAGCCAAAAACTGACTCATCTTTCATTTCAACTCAACCTGTCCACAGATACCACTCTTATTTGCAGGCCTCTGACATTGTCACTCTGTACATCTAGGGACCCAAGTCTTGGAGTCTCAGCATCTACTTCCTTCTGCTTCTATAACAAAAAAAAATCATTTATTAGTTTTTGTTACCTTTCATCTTTTGACCTTCTCTTGTGTGTGTGTGGGTATATGTGTGTGAGGGGAGTATATAAGCACATATAGAGGTATACAAGAGGGCCGAGGACAAGCCAGCCTATGGCTCTACAGAGCAACCATTTACTTTGTTTTTAAGATAGGGTCTCTCTCACTGGCCCAGGACTTTTCAACCAAACTAGATTGGCCAGCCAATAGATCCCAGTGATCTATCTACCCCCACTTCCCCAGTGTGTAAATTATAGGATTATATTTGTGTGCCACCTTATGTGGCACTTTTATATGGGTTCTGGGGATCAAACTCAGGTCCTCAGACTTTTACAAGCATTTTAGTGACTGAGCCATCTCCCTAGCCGGCCTCTTTGGACTTTTAAAAATGTCATTTCAGAAATGCGATGCCTTTCTACCAAAGTGATTGCTCTGTCTGTCGTGGGGATCTTGCATCCTTCTGCCTACCTGTGAATTCAGTTGCTTCTTGTCTGAAACAGTGCTGGACTCAGACTTGATATTCACCTGCAGTCTCTGGCTGCAGTTATCATCCTCTGTGTGCTGCCAACCCAGTGTCTCTTTAGTCCATATCTGAGCACATCACTCCTGTGAGCAAGAAGCATCAACAGCTCCCCACGGCCTGACAAATAGCATCCAGATTCTTCACTGTGGCTTTTCACTTCCACTTAGCGCTGGTCTCAACTCAGTGCACATTTATTGAGTACCTACTTAGTGCCAGCACCTGCCTAGGGTACTAAAAGTATAAGGCCAAGCTCAAGGAGAATAAAGCAAGACAAACTAAACTTCTCCTAAAGAAGAAAAGCAAGACAGGCTGGTCCAAAATCTCTAGCCACACCGCAAGCCCCAATCCTTGCAGAAGGCAAAAAGTTGAACTTGAGTTGTTCTTCAAAACCTCCACATTTTCTTGCTTTTATGTTGCCAAGTTTGTATCTTCCACCTTCTGCCAAGCTCCTTTTGCTTTTTAATTTCTTCCATCGCAAAACAATAACAAATCAGACTTTTGTAGGTGAGTGCTTCTTAGGCACTGCCCTTGAAATATTTTTGTTATATAATCTATTTTTTTTGGTGCACAAAAGCTTTAATCTACTCGTTAGGTCTCTGCTGTGATTTGACTGTGACCTATCTCCCCAAGGCTCAAATGTTAGAATACATGGCCTCAGCCAGTGGCACTGTTTTGGAAGCCTGTTAAAGGAAGTGAGCTATTTCTGGTACATCTTGAGATCTGAAAGCCTAGCTCTTTCTTTCTGCTTCCAGAATACAGACAAAAGGTGACCAGCTACCTCAGAATCCTGCCTCTATCCTTTCCCCCATCATGTGAGATGCATTTCTTCTCACATTAGATTAAAATAGGAACTCAAATTATTTCTCATGAGTAACAAGAAAAATTATGCAGTCCCTAAACTGTTACTTCCTTCCCAAAGCTAAAGATTTCGTAGGGCATAGAACATATAATAATCCATGAGAACATACAATAATGTATCTTCTTAAAAAGAAATGTCAATGGCCTTAGATAATATTACATTTAGCAAATTTCAGTTATCCCATCACCTACATACTTTCCCAGAGCCTCAACCAATCACCAAAAAAAGGGTAGACTCTGATATTCTAACAAGATATATCTGATGTATTTCTTGCCATTTTTATGCTATATAAGAATGAGTTACATCTCATAAAAATTGTTTCCTTAAAACATTAGGGGGAATTAAGAAATTCTATCTTAGAACATAAGATCATGGAGTAAAAATACTAATGCTAAGTAATAATAATAATAATGAAGAAGAAGAAGAAGAAGAAGAAGAAGAAGAAGAAGAAGAAGAAGAAGAAGAAGAAGAAGAATTGTTTCTGTTTCATGGTAAACACTACGCTAAATGCTTTCATCAAACAGCTAACTCAGAACCATTAAGTCAGGTTCTAAGGGCAGCAGAAACAGAGAAGTTGATAGCCAGACTAGAAGTTGAGCCTAGCTAGTATCCCTTAGGGAAAGGAGTGTGCTTTAACATTTCTCTGAACCCCTTTCCCTCATGGCTCCTAAGGGCCCATGTTACCCCAGTATCTCTGTGATCTTGGGTCTGCAATCTGGTTTTCCATCTGTACTTTGATGCTCTATAGAAGAGAAAAAGAAAGAACTCTGCTCCACTGTTCCTAGGCTCTGGAGACCCAAGCGTCTGGCCCTAGGTCTGCCTTTAATTAACCATGTGTCATTAGGCAAAGAATTTCTCCCCTCTGGGGCTCAGTTTCCTTGGATGTAAAATGAGGTAAGGATGGACTTGTGGATATCTGAGGTCCTTCAACCTCTCTTCACCCTGCTCTTCGCTTTGCCATGTTTTAATGATTAATGGAATTAAGTGAGCCCTTTGCTGCCCATTGTGTCCGCCAGTGAGAGGAACTGGCCCTTAAAGGAATCTACCTCATGGCCAACTGGCCTTCTCAACTTGGAGGCTACTTCGGTAGTCCAGTCACTAGTAGAACGAGGAGAATAAACACTTGCCTTTTACCAAATACCTTCCTTCAGAGAAAAATATAATGCAGAGCATCAAATAAATATCAGTTTTAATTTGGATAATATAAGTCTAAATGAGTAAAAAAACCCAGATGGGGTGCATTTCTTTGCAAAATATATGTGATTAAAAATCGAAGAAAGAAATGTTTGTAGCAAATATGTTTTGTATTTCCTAAACCAAAAGCTCTTGCAGAATAGCTTGAGACTTCCAGAGCACCAATACACAGCTGCCTTGGCCATCCTTCAATGAACCATCAAACCCCCAGTTGTCTTGGAAACCTGCCTGGGTCCCGGGATGTGTTCTCTCCACTGAGCAGCTAAAATGGCTTAAAGTCTTCCAGAGTAACATGGTTTGACTATAGTTCACCCCTTGGGAGCCTTCATAAAAACAAGATGTCTATCTCCTGACCCTGGAGCTGTAAGAGGCATGGCTTAAAAACAAACAAACAAACAAACAAACAAACAAATAATAGAGGCTAATGTTCATTTGGCAGGGGGGAGGAGGTATTCTAAAGCAGAACACAGGAATTCCAAGATGAAAAATATAATCTGCTAAATGATTCCCATTTTATAACAAAATATTAATGGCTAGCCCAGACAGCCATAAGAAGTAGAAGAGGGAAGGATAGAATAAGAAATTTGGGGGTTCGTTTATTGATCGACATGTTCTTTGACTAGTATAGTGATCCATACTACTTTGGAAATGAGGATGCTGCTGTTTCCATTATAGCAGCTTCTACCTACTGAGCACTCGCTGGTAGAAAACTTTTCTGAAATGGATAATAGTATTTATTTTGTGTATTTTTTCTCCTTCTCATGCATATACATGTGTAGTGTGAGTTTGCATATCTGCATGGTTGCATGTGTATGGGCACATGTATGTATTTGGAAGAATGTTATGTGTGTACACATGTGTGGAGAGCCTAGGTTGATGTTGGTAACCTTCATCTGTGACCATTTCACCTTATTCTTTGAGTCAGGGTTCCTCCATCAAGCTCAGACCTCAGGCTTCAGTCACTCTCACAAGCCACTTTCCTCCAAGGTTACTGTTTCTGCCTTCTGAATCTGCAGTTACAGGTGAGGCCTGATATTGACCCAGAGATTGTGTGTGTTTGGGGATCTGAACTTCCATACTATTGCTTGCACAGCAAGCATTTTAACTGCTGATCCATCTTGCTAGCCTTCGTGTCTTCTAACAAGTATAGCAGACACTGTTTGTGTATAGCCTTGTCTCTTGGCACACCCCGGATCTTATCTGACAACAATCTTCATAGTTTGCAAAGTGAACTTTTTCTTGATCACAGTCTATCTTCTCACCATAGGTGAGCATTAGCTTGTTCCTCTGGAGGTCCAGAAACCCCAAGGGATTTATACCACCAATACCAGCCTTTTATAATTAGAGAGTAAAATTGGCAAAAAAATATATCCCAAATTTTCGCCTCAAAGCAAGGTACTTCTGGTATATTCTGCACTAAACTTTTGGCATCTCTACTCTGGTTAAGGCCCATTTTCCAAAAGAGATGGCACCCATATGCCTGATTTGTTATCTTTTCTGTGTCTCATTCCACTATGCCCCTGCTGTCTTTCCTGGAATCACATCCCTGATAAAAACTAACTATATTAAAACACTAGCTTCAGAGTTTGCTTTTGGGGCAACATTAAGCTAATGTAATCAGGTTACAGCAAAGTGAAACTAGAGGGGAATTAAACAGCATGAACCAGACCATTAAGCCATCAATTGGAGGAAAAACAAAAACTACCCATGAGGCTGCTTGTATTGTGAGAAGCCCAGCAGGGATGGAGTCAGACTGACTCAGGGACCACCACACAGGAGATTCAGAAGCAAAGAGCAATTACTGCTATGGTTTTGGTGGTTCTCCCTATAGGTCTGTGGGTCATAAAGACATGCTGGAGAAGAGCCACAGAGGCTTTGCAGAGGCTCTGTAGGTTTGGGGTTCTGAAAATTGTCATACTCAAACAAAATGGAGGGAAAAACATTCTAACTATTTCATTGCATTAAATGGCATTTATTTTGTTTTCTTTTGGGGGAATCTGGAGGAGTTGGAGGAGGGATGATGAGTAGATATGATTAAGATACATTGTATACAGATATGAAAACTTCAAAGAATAAATAAAATAATTTTTAAATGCCTACCTTGTGCAATATAAAATTTCAAGATATCAATTATTCAGTCTCTTTATTTAAAGAAACTGTTGCAAACTATTTTAGATAGATGTTTTTATTTATAAATGGAGATCAATAAAGAATATTCTCAGATCAGATATATTGGTAGAATTTTGTGATTCCTGGGGAACTAAGGCAGGAGGATATAAAGTTTAAGGTCATCTGGGGATTTGTAGAAAGGCCTACTTCAGGAACCTACTGAACTGTCCTCTGAGATGCTCCACCCAGCAGCCAATGGAAAGAGTTGCAGAGCCCCACATCCAAACATTAGGTGGAGCTCAGGGAGGCTTACTGAAGAGTTGGAAGAAAGATTGAGGGACTAGAAGAGAACAGGGACTCCACAGGAAGACCAACAAAATCAACTAACCTGGACACTTGGAGGTTCCCAGAGACTGAACTAGCAACCAATGAGTGAGCCCCGGCTGGACCTAGGGCCCCTGCACTTATGTAGCAGACGAGCATCTTGGTCTTCATGTGGATCCCCCAAATAACTGGAACAGAGGCTGTCCCTCATTCTGTTGCCTGCCTGTGGATCCTGCACCCCTAAATGGATACCTCTGTCTAATCTCAGTAGGACAGGATATGCCTAGTCCCACAATGACTTGATGTGTGAGAGAGGGAGGGTATTGACACCCAGAGTGTGGTTCCCCTTCTCTTTTGAGAAGCAGAAGGTGGAATGCAGGGAGAACTTGTATGAGGGAGGTACTGGGAGGAGAGTAAGGGTTGATATTGGGTTGTAAAGTTAATAGATAAATATTAAAATAATAATTAATAGTAATAGGAAGAAGTAGGAGGAAGAGGAGGAGGAGAGGAGGAGGAGGAGAGGAGGAGGAGGAGGAGGAGGAGGAGAAGGAGAAGGAGAAGGAGAAGGAGGAGAAGGAGAAGAAGAAGAAGAAGAAGAAGAAGAAGAAGAAGAAGAAGAAGAAGAAGAAGAAGAAGAAGAAGAAGAAGAAAGGAGGAAATGGCCTGTCTCAAAAAATATCATTTGATTGTTATCCATTATGAATGATGATTTGGCTTTGAACAATGCCTGACACAGAATAAGTGTTCATTAAAAATTAGCCCCTGTCACAATTTGCCAAGTATTACAGATATTTGGTGAACACACGGTATCTCATGTGTGCCTGTAAGAAATTAAACCATGTGAAACATTTTACTAGTTTGTTTATCTTCCAGATGAGCCAAAACCATCTCAGTTAAGTGGCTTTCATTTTCACAAGAAAGACCCAGCAAAGCCTGTGTTTCCTGTTTACTGCCTCATCGTTTTTCCCTACAGATCTCCATGTGTGCTGTAACGTGGAAAGACTCAGACCTTCCCTGCTTCTCTGTGCTTGCTGCGCTTGCTTCCCTTCGCCACCACTTGGCTCCAGTTAATAATTAGGAGTAAAAATCACTAAAACAAAAATGAGACATATTCTTCTGTTCCTTGACAGGAAAGCACAGGAGAGCACGAGGGTCTGTTCCGGGTCACTTCCTTCAGTGCAGCAGGGACTTGCTCTAACGATTATCTACTCTCTCATTTGTTCTTTCAATTTATCTTCCACGGCCCTATTCCCCCAACCCCCGGCTTCTAAATAGAAGCAAGTCTTTCTCACGCTAGTGAGAAAATCTCCTCTTCCATTTCATACCTAATCTGCTACTTAGACTAGACTGCCTGATCCATCACACAACTCCAGCACTGCAATGGTTTGATACAGTAATGCCCTACCTAGGGCACAGTGTGTCTGTTTATGAAGTCATTTGGGGATTCTCTATTGCCCTGCCTTGGCCTGCACTCTGATCTGAGACCTTATATTCCTCTACATTTTAGATATAAGGCTTTAACCAGAATCCCCAGTCTTCTTACTGGTTAACATACCCAAGAGACTGTCAAATGATCTTGTCAAATGATCTAAGTATGTCTTTTAATCTTCCATTTTTCACTCTCAAATTAAGTTTTATACCTATTCAGGTATTTCTTTGAACCCAAACTCCCCTGATACCACACACATAGACATCCACACAGATATACACACATAGACTCTCACACAGACACACAGATACACATAGATACCCAGACAGATACCGAGAGAGAGAGAGAGAGAGAGAGAGAGAGAGAGAGAGAGAGACAGAGACAGAGAGACAGAGAGACAGAGAGACAGACAGAGACAGAGACAGAGACACACATAGACACACACACACACACACACATACACACACATTTATTTTTCTGCTCCCAAACTTGTAACTTTCCATTCTTACCTTACTAGGCCCACCAGCACAAGTTTGCACATATACTTTGATTGCAATATTCCCTCATGCGCAAGCTTCCAAGTCACCTTGATTTCTTCACACAGCAGCCTTCAGTTTCTATGGTTTGACTATCAAGTGTCCCATGAAAAGCATTTGTATTGAAGGACTTAGTCTCTCTGACTGAACTACTGTGAGTTGACTGTGTTATGGGGTCTTAGACCTAAAGCCTGGATTAATCCCTTGATGTATTTGTAATTTTATGGCATTTATCAAGATGATTATGAATCTCTGAGGTTTGCGCAATCTGATCACTGAGAGCATGACTTTGAAGTTTTGCTCACATCCCCTCTTTCCTTCTGCTTCTCGGAAGTCATCAGCAGAGACTTCCCCTCCACACTCCTCTACTGCCGTGATTGCTTGTCTCATCATCAGTCAAAAACATGGAGCCTGACAACCATGGCCTGAAAATGGGCACCAAACTACATTTTCCCTTCTTTGAGGTAATTTTTCACAGGTATTTACTACATTAATGAAAAGCAGACTTACGCAGCATTGGGGTAAGCCTGAAACATGTTGGGGGATGTTCCTGTGTCAGCATGGCAATGTCCTATAAAACCCCACACAAGGACTACAGCAGAACCGAAAGGGAGGTCCTAAGTGAGCAGGGCAGTATAATGGAAGCTATCTGAGCTCTCTGGTGGCTTTTCTACCCAGAGACTTAGTCAGCAACTAATAAGTATTCAATAAAATTTGAGTGATAAATGTGTGTGTATGTGTATTTGTGTGTGTGTGTGTGTGTGTGTGTGTGTGTGTGTCTGTGTGTGTGTGTATGAGAGAGAGAGGGGGGGAGAGAGAGAGAGAGGGGGGGGAGAGAGAGAGAGAGAGAGAGAGAGAGAGAGAGAGAGGAGTCAATAGCATTAAATTCATGCAACTTCTCAACCACACAACCAACACCCTCAGTCACATTTTTTCACTTCCTTTCTTCTCACTCATCTTCTTTAACATCACGATTTATAAGTGACCACCCAACAGGCATAGCGGCTGGCAACTCACAGGCATATTCTAAAATCTTGTTCCAGGGATCGCTGTAATGCCCTTTCCCAAAGACATTGGTTTATATTTCCAGATTCATCTCTAGATGTCAATTGTTCTGACTTGAAACACTTGCAGCCATAAAGATGAGCCCTTATCACATTCTTTCTTTAATATGGTTGTTTCTATACAGGTTAGAGGTGGTGCAGTCCCTGACCCATCCTATGGTACTCCCTATGAAAATTGCAATAAAAAGTCCCTACAGAGTTTGCCTGATATTGTGTTTAATCAGAAACCCCCACGACTGTTATGGAAAGCATGATGATGATGATGATGATGATGATGATGATGATGATAAAGAGAAGGAGGAAGAAGAGGAGGGAGAGGAGGAAGAGGATAGAAATGACTTCCTATTTTCTTTTTACTTTCTAGTACTTTAAAAGATTTATTTTTTTATTTTAAACATTGTTATACAAGTGTGTTTGTGTAGGGGTCTTATGTGCACAGGAGTGCAAGTTCCTGTGGAAACCAGAGCTTTCAAATCCCCCCTGAAGCTGGAGCTGGTTGTGAGCTGCCTGGCATGGATGCTGGAGCCAATTCCTAGTCTTGTGGAAGAACAAGAAGCACTTGTCGCCACTTTGCCCCCCATCCCACCCCAGTTTCCTATTTCAAATCATTCTTAAAGTTACTCACACCTGTGCTTTCCCTGCTAAACACATGCCATATTTTAAAAATTATACTTATTGCCTGTTTTGGAACTTGGATTTCTGTCATGTAGACAACAACAACAACCACAACAACAAAGCATTCTAATATATATATGTGTATATATATATATATATATATATATATATATATATATATATGCATAGAGAGACAATGCAGCAGCACATGGTCATTCTCATTGGCCTCTGATCCTTGACATTCATCTACCAGCCCATTTTTTCTTTGGGTCCTTCTCTTCCTCAAGATTCTTCCACACCAGACTGAGATTCCAAGAAGCAGACAGTCCTAGAACATGTTCTCCTACTGTGTTTGTAAACTGTAAGAAAATGAAAACACTATAACCTCTTGTGCATAAAAGAAACAGGTTTGGGCTAAGAGTTAAAATTCTGCACCTTGCTCTCTGTGGTCTCTAGAAATGTGACAAACACATTTAAAGTTTCAGTTTGCTATTTGTTAAAGGTCCATGTGACCATGAACAGCCACGCCTTCAGGTTTAGGCTAGGTAGAAGAGAAGAAGGTAGCAGCTGGGTAGAAGAAATGAGGATTAATTCCCACATCCTCCCTAAGGCAAGGCTAGGACTAGACAGAAGCAAATAGGAACATAGGTTGCCAAATTCAATGAGGTTTTTCACTCTGCACAATCCTGAAATCTAGTTTTGCGTTATAATCCAAAGAGACTCATACACCTCACTTGAGTCCTGGCCTTGATATTCTGATGAGGAATGGATGATTTATGACATATATCAAGTTTGTAATTGAAAATCAGTACACAGTAAGGACTGAATAACCACTGGCCATTGTTCATGAAAAGGCTAGCCTTTATTGTTATCTATGACTCCCAATGGGACTATCTGTAATATCTGGATCCTCACTTAGGACTGCACAAAACTATTGTGGCTTTTATGCAGGGATATTTTCCCCATATCTTATACGATATATTAGCAAAATGGCAAATGGATACATAGCCTGTGATGGACACATTCTCAAGAATGAAACACAGCCACAGGGAAACAGATACAAATTTGATTGGCACCACAGGAGTGCGAAGCTGAAACTTGGTTCAGCCAGTCTGAGCAGGTTAACACCATAGAAATGCAGACAGGATACAGGGAAATGAAAGTCCTACAGACCTGGAGGCAGCCCACTTAAGAGCTTTGGCACATCTGGATTCCAGAACTGGTGACTTTGAGCACTTCATTCCTTCTCTCCAACCTTCCATCGATTTAGCTCTCATACTAGGCTCTCAGTCCACGAGCTGTGTGGGAATTTAACATGGAGATGCCGCAGGGAAACTAGCATGGTATATCAGCATCCTCTTGTAGGGGGCCTTCTACCTGTTCCTACTCTGTATGTCACCATTGTGCTGTCACTACACTGTTTTCCTTCCTCTCCTCATCCTCAAAGTCAGGCTACAACAAATATGCACTCTTGGAAGTCATGATGTCCATACCTCCCTCTCTGATGAGACCTATATTCCTAGAATCCAATCCGAATGGCTGATCTCTAATTGGTATCCAAAAATGTGAGCTGGGTTTTAAAACACATTCTTCAATCGAAGTGCAGGCCACAGTAGACATGATATTTTCTAAGAATACCCAATCAAGTTCTCTCATTTCTTTTCTTTTCATTGGGCTTCAGTTGGGTGGTTGACATTCTAAGGATAGATAGAGCTGCCCTCCCCCCTTTTCTGATTGGTGAATGACAAGGCCTCCCATAGCTCCTGTGAAAACCTTGAGTCTCCAATGAACTTTTACGGGCACTGCTCTGGACTTTTGAGTTAAAATGAAGATGCTTAAATGCTTTCAAATTTAAGCTAGGTAGAAGGGAAGGATGCTGATTGGCCACAGCATGCAGTTGAATGGAATACTGAAAGAATATACTTAGGCAAACAAAGTACATGGTGTCCTAGCTATTACTCATTACTCCTTCCATAATCACTTGGCAGAGCTGTCATTATAGCATCTAGAAACAGCCTATAATTGGGCTCCTTTCTTGAAAGATGTCTCCGACAATACATTCTATGTTATCAAGAGGAATAATCTTTCGAGCATGCCTAATAAAAAGAAATATCTGAAGTGGTATGTGGTCCACTGCCTCTAAGCTTTCAGCCTGGAATGCTGAAAGCTCCCTAACAGTGGTGACAGTGACGGAGGTTGGTGTAGACCAGGGTGGTGTAACACCAGTACTCTTGGCTGAAAACCCATGCACTCCAGGGTGTTTCTTCCCTCCCACATTGCTTTAAGGATCCCACACAGAGGAACATCTGGCCAGATGCAGTCTACAAAACTCACTGAAAAACGAAACATATTAGCTCCCTCAGGCCAACGGGAGCCCACCTAGTAAATGAGAAAGAAGGGGCCCCAGAGTGAATTCTGGAAGCTGAGAGCCGTCTCACATGGGACACATCTTTCTATGAAGAGTGAATTCCGCGTCAGTAAGTCACGCTGAGGCCTGGCAGCATCTGGAAATCTGCATGAGTAGACAGGGAGGTTAACATACGGGACCAGTCAGGACCAATTGCCAATGTCTGTCTTTTTCTCAACAGAGGGAAAGGGGAGTAATCCAACAGCCTTGGGTTGTCAATAGACTCCATCCCCAAGGGTTACACCTGTCTTCCAGAATGACTATGCCCTCAAATACTGTACTCGGTGCTTTAGACACGGGGCTTCATTTAGCTGGCACAATACCATAAGCCTGTTTGTCTTTCACACCTCCGTGGCTTTGTGCAAGAGTCAAAGACTCAAAACTTCCCCAAATTCATCTCAAGACCCAGGAGGAAAACTCATCAGCCAACCCCACAATCCTATCCTGATAGACAATGCCCACACCCACCTCCAAATAGCTTTTGAAGAATTCCACTGCAGCACATAGTCGGGCTCCAAGAGTCCCATTGCAGCACGTAGTAGGTACTCTGAGCTTGTGTCAGAAGCCCTCTGCTTACAGCACCAAGCTCCTGGGACCCTGAAAATTTGAGTTTGCATTTCTTAAATGACCACAATGACAAATAGACACTCCCGGTTCTTTTCTTTGGGGGAGAGGCAGGGCTTAAAGGGAAACATCTGTGCAAGAAACCGTTCTCTCCCAGCCATTGCTCAGGTGTGACAAAAAGGGCGAGGGCGAGGGAGGAGCACAGCATAATTAAATAAGCAATTAAAAAGTTGCCAAACTTTTGACTTCAATTAACCTCTGAACCTCTTGCTTCAATCTTCGGGCTTATAACATGATGGACTCAGGCTGCAAAACTGGTTTGGGTGTTTCCCAGTAGCTTGCCTGGGTTTCTTGATGGTGAGAGGACTTACTGAGTTTATGACTAAGATGTCTTGCAAGAAAATAAGCCAGCGATGACAGAGAAGCAGCCTGGCCTCGGTGGGCACTGAGATGGAATACTGGAGACACAGCAGATGACTCAGCCCCAGGGACCTTTCTCCCCCACTTAACCCCTGCCTTGTCACCATTACACTTTTCAGATCTCTCACCACTTCTCATTTCCAGAGGCTAATGGAAAGTGACTGATCCTTGGAGGGACTCGCATGAACTTTCTCTGCCTGAGAACCTCCAAAGTCACAAAGTGGCTCTGGAATAAAGGTGGCAGAGTGCCAGACTTCGCCGAACCTTTTCCCATATGGGTGACACTGAAAATGATCTTTAAACCTCCTAAGGCCTTAAGCCTTCATTTTCCTACCCAGGAAGTGGGAATAATAATCCCACTGCTCACAAGAGATTTAGGAGCACAAAACAACACACAGAGAAAGGCCTCACACGGTTGCTACGGTTGTGGCTCAGTCTAGACTGCTCATTGTAATTGCTACTACTGATGTTATTAAGATGATAATTGCAACCATATTTCTTTGCAAGGAATCCCCTAACAAGGTGACACTAAATTGGTGGTTTTAAAAACAAACTATCAGGAGTACAAGAGGTGGGAGGCCAGGTTAAGATTTCAGCACAATTGGATTCTTTTGGAAATGAAAAACAAGCTGGTTTATGTCTCTCTGCTAATATGCGCTATTTGCTGGCAATCCTTCATGTTTGCAGCCTGTAGATTTCTGCCTTCCTTTCCGTGTGCCTGTTTCCAAATTCTTCCTTTCTAAAATTGATACTATTGCTGAGTGGTACTAGCTTAGGAGATTATCCTTCTCATGTATGGTGTAGGGTGTTTGGATGTCTGGTGAACCTAAAATCATGATTCCTTGTTTTTGTTCCTTTATTATGAGAGATCACATGTATGCATGCATACACATGTGCTCATCCAACCAATCATTTACTAAAAGTTGTTTGTAGTTTTTTTTAGTTTTGTTTTCATCTAAGTCTGTTTAGAAGATTAGTGTCTCAACTGGAAAAAATCAACAATTCTTATGAACCAAAGCAAGGAAGGTTTAAGTGGATCATTTAGGACTTTCTACAATGAAACAAACATCCAGTTACAGCTGGACAGGAATAGTCAACTCCTAACCTCACAGTCAGAAAGGGTTTTTTAAATATAGGACATATTCTTCTAACAGAGGAATGTGATTCAGTATGTCTTAGTTTTCACATTACCTATGCTTTTAAGTTAGGAACGGTAACCCTAGAGTCAACTTCTTTATGAATAGCATCATCCCTTTGAGATGACTTGTATGCCATATCCCTCTGTATGTATCTTATCTCATACTGAACATTGAGTTCTGGGCTACAAAGGAAGGTTTGCTTTTGAACCATGCCTCTCTTCACCAGCCAACCAGATACACAGAAGTACCATACTTCCCAGAACTGTGATGTAACTTATCCTTCACAGTAGCCTGTGAATATAGTTCTATTACTGTCACTGTGGTCTGGGCTGAGAAACAGATGGCAAGAGACCTATTGAAAAACAAACAAGAAGAGGGAAAGGCACAAGAGGAGGAAAATGATGGGAACCACACACCAGTAAACAGCACCCCTCCATGACTTTCACATCAGCTCCTGCTCCAGGATTCTGCCCTGTTTGAGTTCCTGTCCCTACTTCCTTCAATGATAAACAGTGTTGTAGAAGTGTAAGCCAAATAAATACTTTCTTCCCCGAGTTGCTTTGATCATGGAAGATCAAAGGAGATGAAAGTGAATTAGGAAAGGTCCACATTTGACAGGAAGTCTGGCCTCAAACATGTTATTGGAAGTAGCTGATTCCCTTCATTTTGGCATTGCCAATAGCCACTGTTGAGGCATTATGGTAAATAAGAACACTTGCAGAGATAGATAGATAGATAGATAGATAGATAGATAGATAGATAGATAGATAGATAGATACCAACAGAAGCAAATGTGCTTATTCATTATCCTTTAACCCTTGACAGGGGTTGAAATAATATTATTTCAAATAATAATATTGAAAGATGAAATAATATTCATCTTTCACACTTGTTGCATGAACGTGAATTATGAGCTCTATAAAGGAGATACATGTTATATAGAGACATTCCAACTTCTGCAAAGGACACTGTGGGTTCAATACAAGTATGCAGTGAATTTCACATAGGGTTCTAAGAGATCTCTACGGGTACAGAATGAGCTCTAGCAAATAAAATGGCTGTGGACTTCATAGGGTGAGCTTTACACAGCACATGTTTAACTCCATACAGGGCACTAGGAGCTGTGCATGAATCAGGAAACCTTCAAAACATGGCACCATGAGCTCTAACAGGTACACCAAGAGCTACATAAAGACAAGTTGAGCATCACAAATGAGAGTCAATGTGAGGAAAGAAGAAAATCAGTTGGGTGGATAGGGATATGGGCATAGACGGTGGTTAGGGGAAGAGTTGAGGAGGAATGGTTAGTGTTCAATTCCCACTACATCAAATTCTTAAGAATTAACAAAAATATTGTTTAAGAAATGTTAATAATTATAAAAGGCTTCAAGAATGTCTGTATTTGACATTAAAACTTCTATAGGGCATCATGGACTAATACAGAACAGTATCAGTTCTTCACAGGTCTACCATAGGCTACATATTGGTTCAGTGTGAGTAGAGTACAATGAGCCTCTTATATGACTACTGTCCTGGAGAGTTTTATGTCAGCTTGACACAAGATAAAGGTATCTTGAGAAGAGGGAACCTCAATGAAGAAAATATCTCCATAAGATAAGGCTGTAGACAGGCTTGTAGGGCATTTTTTAAATTATTGATTGATGAGGGAAGACACATCCCATTGCGGTGGGGTACCTTGCCTGGGATGGTGGTCCTAGGTTCTAAGTGAAAGTAGGCTGAGAAAGTCATGAGGAGCAAGGCCCTCCATGGTACCGAATCAGCTCTAGGCTCCAAGTTCTTTTCCTGTTTGAGTTTCTGTCCTGACTACATTCAGTGATGAATAAACACTGATGTGAGACTATAAACCAAATAAACTATTGCTTCCTGTAGTTGCTTTGATCATGGTATTTCATCACAGCAATGATAACCCTAATGAAGGAAACATTCTGAGGTTTATACAGGGTTCTACAAACCCTACATGGGGCATGGTGACCATTGTACCTGTACATGATGACCTCCATACAGATCAAGTATGACATGAATAAGGAGCACATTGACTTCAGTAGAGGTAGAGTATGCAATGTATATTACACAGTTCAGTGAACTCTCTCTATGACACTGTGAGGTCTATTCACAGGACTCTGAGACCATTATAGCTTCTCAATTAGACCTACACAGGCCACTTGAGCTCTATAGAGCACTATCCTGAATACTACAACTTCTAGATATTTCACTATGTGCTCTAAACCATCCGCTATGACCTCAATAAACATATAGTAGGAGCGCTTATATTACAGCATAAAGACTATAGTAGGCACTACAGAACCAATATGGGTTCTCTATGAGCTTTAAGGAATGACACTATAGGCTCTGAAAATAGAAAAGTAAGTTCAGTTCTAAAAGAGTATGGATGAACTTCTCTAACTCCCCACAATGCCTCTACCTAGAGCCATTAAGAGCCATACAAAATACACTGAGAGCTATATAATAGGATTTTATTAACTCCCTATTGTGCACTGTGCTATCAGGGTTCTCTCCACTATTCTTTGAGCTCTCTCAGGATATTATGAGCTTAATACAGCTGAATATGAGATCAATACTGGCCAATATTTGAAGAGCATAATTATGTCTACTCAAGATAGTATGGTCTCTGTAACACATACTGTGTTCCTATACGTGGTCTATAGTCACTCTCCAGGGCAACATGGATTTGTTGGTAAATCAATGCTGCACATTATATCCTCTATATGAGGGAATATACGTTGTATATGGGACAATTACCTCTATAAAGTGTACTCTATGAGGTCCTGAAGTGGTCTGGAAAATGCACTCCCACTGTGAACTGTACTTAAGACACCATGAAGCACAGCAGCACTACTG
This sequence comes from Apodemus agrarius, assembly GCA_964023405.1. Classification (NCBI taxonomy): domain Eukaryota; kingdom Metazoa; phylum Chordata; class Mammalia; order Rodentia; family Muridae; genus Apodemus; species Apodemus agrarius. The sequence goes on from OZ030008.1 coordinate 19,973,144, forward strand.
TGAGTCTTACATCAGCCCATACCAGCTCCTGACTGGAACTCTGAGCTCTACGTTGGTACTACATTTCTGGAAGAATACATCTCCCTTTAGGCTGTTTATGGAATTCTATATTGACCTGAGAAATCTACACAGGTTACCATAAGGCAGTGTGTTCTGTATTTAGATAAATTATTTGCATATACCTGAATAAAGTGTATAGTGTGCAGAGAAGAGAAATTCCACCCAGTATGTGCCCTTTTACCCAAGGAACATTTAATACAGAAGGCTCAAAATTCAAAAAGATATAATTCTGGAAAAGGAACAAATTTTAATTTTGATTTTTTTCATTCTCTCTTTCTCTCTTTCTTTCCTCTCTCTCCCCCACCCTGTGTGTGTGTGTGTGTGTGTGTGTGTGTGTGTGTGTGTCTTTGCATATGTTCCATGGCATACATGTGGAGGCAAGAGAGCAGTTCAGGGAAATTGTTTTCATCATGTGTGTTCCAGTGATCAAACTCATGTCACGCACTGAGTCATCTCACCAGCCCTAAAGTTGTTTACAATGTATTCACTACAACTTTTAAAGAATATTGAATTAGAGAAATCTAAATCATGGCAAAACATTTCATAGATCTCTATTGTCAATTCCACAAAGATCCACATGTTGGGAATTTGGTTCTCAGTAAAGTAATGAAAGATGGTGGAGCCCTTGAGAAGTACTTCATAGGAGAGAATCAGATCATGGGGGAATGGTCTCGTTGGAAGGGATTCAAGCTGGTCTCAGGGAGCAAGTTAACTCTCCTGAGAGTGAGCTATGGACATATGCCTCTGTGCTTGTTAATGTGCTCTTCACAGTAGCTCTATCCCTGTCACCACGGGCTACAGCTGGAAACAGACATCGAGATGTTAAGAAACTATCTTCCTCTTCCTCACGTGAAAGAAACAAGAAGGGGAGGCATAAGAAGAAGTAAAAGCTAAATTCAACAAAAGAGGAGCTCCTTTTCTAGTTCTTGTCTTTCCAAGTAATCCCCCTGTGTACACTATAGTCTTTGTGGTACCAACCTTCCTGAAGCCTCACCAGAGCAGAGCAGAGGCCAGCCACTAGTCTTAGGCCTCCAGAATTACAAGCTAAATTACCAACTTTTTAAAATAAATAATCCAGTATTGTGACTTTTGCTACAGCAATAGAAGAGTGTCCAAAATGTTGATGCTTTGTAGTAAAATAGGCAATAATAAAATAGATATTTTATAGGCATTATCACTCAAATACACTTAAGATAATTTGTCAGTATAAAAAGATAAACAAACATTGTCATTGCATAAGTGAAATATATAAATTTGTATCACTATGACTGGGGTTATGCAAATCCAACTTTATAATTGCAGTCATCTAAATAGGAAGAACAGAAATCCTATGTCTTTGGATGAAATCAGTCAAAAATTGTGATGGGCTACCACTACATGTGCAACCATCCAAAGAGCTGAGCTAGCAAGTCATTTTATCTTCCATAATGGAAATTCACCAGGAGATACCTCTTTGTTGATTAGGGGAGTTTCCACAATTTTATACATAAATATACTGTTCATAGACACCTTGTGATAATGTACTTCCATCAAATCCTTTGAAAAAGAATGCCCCAAATGAGTTAGATCTGTCTGAAAGTCTTTTCACAACCTTTAACTCTTTGGAAATTGTACAAATGTGTGGCATAATGAATTGCAAAAACAAAACGTACCCATTGGTTTAAAGTAATAGAGGTAAAAACTAATACAGAAGAGAAAATGGAAATAACTAAAAAGAAAATTTAGGGTATGAAAAGTGTATTACAGGGAGAGATAATGCAAAACACAGAGGCAGTCTGTAGGAGCTGGCTAACTCTCAGGAGCACAGGCTGTATTTTGAAGATATTTTATTTGGATGGAGAGTTGCCTTTTCATTTCATTTCATTTTATTTTCTGTCTTTCAGAGCATTGGTTCTCCTAAGAGAATACACTCATATTTATTTCGAATGTGACATTGTTCTCTTTGAAATTTTGTTACGATTTGATATACAAGGAAAGATCATTCCCTGTTAAGTTTTCCCAACATATGTGTCATGTTTCTCTGTTGTTTTGGATGTGCAGCGATGCATTCCATATGCATTTGTGAACGGATTACAGATTTCTTACAAACCATACTAGTGATTCCAGAGCAACAGTGTTACCAAAGGGTCTGCTCACCCTGCCACGGACATAAATATTTTCAAACTCGTTATCTTCTGTGGCTTCTTCTGGCAAATACATCTTTACTTCATTTAAAGTTCTGGGGATTTTGTCATCTGGAAAGAATGCTGATGTAGTCACATGGTGAGTTTTTAATGGAACTTTTTGTTATTCTCATATCACATGGCTGATCTGCTCTCCAGAATCCAGCCGTTGTCTCCTTGCGATACAGCCTTTGTAAAAGGACTGCCATTTGGGTGATTTTGGGCCCTTAGAATTTTAATCTATGAAGATGTGTGAGCTTCATAGAATTTTAAATGAAGAATTTTAATCTTGAGGATTTAAAAATTAGGGTTGTACATCTAAATGCTAAGCTCTCTGACCTTAAACCCTCCATAAAGGACCAATATACAAACTAAGAAAATACAGACAAGAGCCCATGATATTGCACTAGCACTGCTAACCTATAGTAGCTTTGATGACCAAGTACATTGCTCATTTGTTTGTGGAGACTTTGGTATAAATAAATCCACTGTGTTCCTATCCTGTAACAGTAAAACACACACAAGTAGACAAACCCTTAACATACATGATATTTGTGCATATAATGTTCATACAAGGGAAGCATGAGCTTAGTATGTATTTCTTAGTAAGGATACACAACTAACTGTTCACACCCTGAGACCTGGCCCAACATTTTCAGAAAAGAAATCCTGCACTGAGAAACATCAGGACATTATGCTTTGAGGACATTACACAAAGCGGAACAAGCCAGGCACAGAACAACAAACATCTCCTGCTTCTACTGAGTGTGACATACCTACAATAAATGTACAGGAGGAAGCAGAGCATAGAATAGCCATCCCCAATGGCCAGGGAAAGTGGATAGGATGGAGTTTCATTTGGGGCAGATAAATACATTCCAGGCATCTGCTATGCATTATCCATAGATAACAATATTGTATGACACACTTAAAATACATTGAGAGATTGCGTGTTAAGTGTTATCAAAATAAAACAAATGAAAAAGTAATAACAGAACTGTTTCCTGAGCACTCTCCATGCTGTGGACTTTGTAAGTACTTCCTTATATCTTATCCCAAATAGCATATGCATGAACTAGACTAGCATTTTGCACTGGTGAAAAAATTGATGTGATACAAAGGTCATTATAGCACAGTAATTGCATGCACAACACTAGGGCCAAGATATATTTATATCTTTAAACCCAGGATCTCCCTCCTAACCACTATGATACATGAATGCATAATTTAATTTTAATATAGATGTCCTCAGAGAAAAGGGGGGCTTAAGGGGTGGGGAGGGAGTATACTTTGGGGATATCAAACAATCTTGAACTTTATTTGAAGGTCTAAGAAGAAGACATCAGAGTCATATATTTTTAGAATAGAAAATAATGGTATGTTCAGTGGTGACACAGTATGGCGTGCTCTTAGGCTTGTCTCAACCCCAATTCCCAATAGTGAAGGCCTGTTTTCTTTGAGCCTTTAACCTTTCCTGGCTGGGTTGCCCTGGTGACCAATGGCATCTGTAGGGCAGCTAGGTAAGGTCATTGGTCAGACCCTAAGTATAGAAAATACACCCTAGGGCTCTCCCTCCTCAATAACCGAACTGGTTTTACCAGCTGAGAGGGCTAATTGCCTAGTCCTTTTGAAATGAGGACCTAGCACTTCAGGAAGCTAATAAAAAAAACAGAGGAGGACACAGGCCAGTGGTTACCAGACTTGGCTCACATCAAAATCACAAGAATGGAGTAGGACACACAGATCCCTGAATCCTAACCCTGTGCTTTTAAATCAGGATCCAGGTTAGGAGATTCCAGGAGTCTCTTTTATTCCAAGTGCCCCAAGTTACTTTCATGCGCAGCTGGGTATAAGAATGACCAAAAAGAGTCTCTCCTCTGTGTATCACCCAAATGGGACCAGAGATTCTCTGAGTGGGGAAGGCATCCAAGGAAAGTCAGTGTAGATCAGATAGAGAATCTGCAAGAGGTCAGCAGCTTCTGCTCCCTGTTTCTAGAAACATCCCTGGGAACCTAGCAATCATGTAAAAGGTCCAGGCCTGCTGGAGACCCAGAATGAACCTTCGAGAACACACTGAGAGGGGAAAGGAGCACATACAAGAGCTTTCCAAGCCACTTAAGACAAGCTTGTCACCAGATAAGCATCTTCTCTGAGATGCCAGCTTGCCAGCTGTGTTATGGAGGGCAAATGAATAGAACAAAGGAATCCTGTTTGATTCCCAGTCCTAACAATCAGGAAACTAACATGTATATGTATATGTATATGTATATGTATATGTATATACACACACATATATACATACATATGCATGTGTGTATGTATATATATATACATCATACACACACACACACACACACACACAAGCTCCCATGCTTTGGATGTTCTGTCTCTGCAATACAGCATTTTAACACATAGCTGGAAGTGTCAGAATGAAATACCCCTGAAGTATATTATTATTTCCCAACAAAAATCTTCCTGAAACCAAGAAAGGCAGTCATACTTCCCAGATGCAGAATATCCTGAAATTGTCATCTATTCAATGTGAAAATAATGGCTTATACACTCAGGGTGCCAGGCATACCACCCTATGCCCCTGCAATGCCCCCACTGGCATATATGCACATCTCTTTCTTTGTCTTCCAGGGCAGGGAGCATGGGTGAGTCTTTCAGAAAAAGCTGGACCTACTTAAGTATACCCTATTTAAAAGGCTATTCTTATTCCAAAGGTTTTTTTTTAATTAAAATTATATCAAAATAAGGGAAAGTCTTCAAAAGCCCCAAAATAGAAAATTCACAATGATTCAGCCCAGGTAGAGAGTACATTCATTAAAAGCATTGCTAAACAGTCTCCAGGATCATTGTGTCCTACAAAAAAAGTGATAGGGAATTAATGACTTATCAGAAAATACATGATAAAACTTGCCTGTCACCCCACAGACTTCTCTAAACGGGGTTACACAGATGTTCTCACTACAGATCCAGAAACTACAGTCTCCAGTTGTTACGTCCAGCCAAAGCCAGATCTGCAGATGTAAAGAGGAAGTGGCAAGGCGAGGTCTCTGGTAGGATTACAGGCTGTTAATAAGGAAAGACAGAAGCCAGAGTTTTGATGTACAGCTCGACAAGCAGAGGTTAAGAGGAGAGGCAGGGCAAGCTCATTTGCAAACTTGGTCCGGTTTCATTAAGTGTGAGCAGAGACAGCCTGTCTCAGTCCAGCAGAGAAGGAACTCATTATCCACGTAGGGAGCAAGAGATAAGAATCTTTTAATAATTGCTGGGAATTTTTTTATTACTATGTGGAATGCCAATTTAGGTCTCTCCTCATGGACTGGATACAAACAGCCTCCTTGGGAGTAAAGACTGCTCCCCCATGGCTGTGGTCATTAAACACAAAGAGCAGAGAGACTGATGTTTGCTCTGAGAAGGCAGGGGCTCAGGGGGGCCCCTGCTGGCTGCAGGAGCCAAGCCTCTGCACAGCTACCTCAGGACTGGCCTCTAGAACTTTCCAGAATTTCCCTGAGGTCCTCAGAGCAAGGCTGCCAAGGCTTATCTTCCAAGGCTCTTGTCCCCTGCTTGCAAACCATTCTGCCTTTCCTCCAGGTTTTTGTGGAGTATCTGCAAGAGGTTGTCTGGTGTTTTCTTTAATGTTTATAGAAACTTTCTGAATCAGATTCAAATAAACACCTTTCATCATTCCTTGAGAGATATAAGGACACTTCCCACTGGAAACAGATAATTCTAAAATGGAGAAAGAACAGGAGAAACTGGACTGCTGTCCTGGGATTAACCTGGATACTCTGATCTGTCAGATTTAGCTCTTGGTTGAGAAGGTAGCATCAACGTCTGTGTTAAGAGATGCTAACACAGTGGACTAATTTAAACTATTTCACTTGATGTAATCTAAAAGGTTGCAAGAATTAAAAAACAGAAGGAAAAATTTTGATGCAATAATATCTCGTGGCCAATCATTGGGAAGGGTGATATTCCCATTTAGGGTGTTCTTATAGGAAAGGTGCACGGGTCCCTGTACTGGGCGCCTATATGACAAGGAAGCTTCTTCAGTAGCCTCTTTCCCTGTCTCTGAGGTCTCCTCCCTTTTCTCTCCCCTCCTCTGTCCTTGCATCCACCCACTTGCTCGGAGATGTAAAGTGACAGTGACTGGGTTTAAGTCCAAGGTGTCAGGACCAACAAGGCATCTTCCAGTTAGACAATCCTCATGTTTCCATCTCCACAAGTGAGGGCACAATGCCCAGGGCCAGAGGCTCCAGGGGCTGTCTTAGTATTACTCCATGCCTTCTCCTTGGCTGGGATTCAGAGGGGCCTGAGATGTAAGGGTGTTGCTTATTCCCTGGTGGAATCTGTGCTGACAGCTCAAAGGCTTCAGTGAGTTTCTGGTGTGTAGCTCACAGAAGCTCACGGCAGCCATGGCTGAGGGTGCTGTCCAGGGGCTTGGCTTATGCATTTACTCCTGCACTTCCGTGCTCATCCAAAGCATTAATCATCTTCCTCTTCATTGTCATCTAACAAACTGGGGGCACTACATACTGGAGACAACAGAATGCTGTTGCTGTGGTACCCTTCGGTTTGAGGAATGCATTGGCTGCTCTAGACATGGAAGGATGGAGGGGACTGTTTGTTTACCTGTAACAGAGGATGAGTGTGGTACCTATCTGTCTGGAGTGCAGCAGACAAGAGCAAAGATGATCATGCACCTAGCCACATGTCTAGTGAGGTACGTACAAAAAGGATGAAGCTGGGTATAACAGTGGAGACAGATTACAGGGCAAATTCAGCCTCCATGGCTTCTGAGTCTGAGTTTCCTCAGGATGCAAATGAGAATAATTGCATTTCTTTCTCTCTCTAAGCTGCTGAGAGAGAAAAGCCTATAGAAAAGTCACAAGGAGAGAGGGGAAAATATCTCTGATCAACCCAAGAAAGAAAGGAAGGGACAGAATAAAAGTGACCAAAGGAAGAGCTCAAAGACCCATTTTATTGATGTTCTTCTAGATCTTTTTCTTTGATTGGATATTTTCTTTATATACACTTCAAATGTTATCCCCTGCTCCACCCACCCACTCCCACATCTCTGCCCTCGAATTCCCCATACACTCGGGCATCCATGGAACTTTCAAAGAACCAAGGGCCTCTCCTCCCATTAGGCTTCTCTGTAGTGCAAGCCTGCCCCAGGCTGGCAAATCTTCTCACATGCAGAAACTAGTTAAAAGGATTTGCAAAACTCCCCTCCAGTTATCCCGTTTGTCTTTCCTCAGTTGATACCATGTAGATCTTGAAGCCTCAGCCAAAGAGAGTTCCCTAGCCGATATGGAGCTGCGCCTTCAGGGGCATTAAAATGAGGAAGCCCTGGGCCTGAGCTGGAAGCCTACTATTTAATCTGCTTCATGTTTTGAATGATTGTTCTCTGGTTGGTAGTGATGTTGAGATAGTGATATTTGAAGACTTGGGGGAGGGACCAGAATTGCAAAATTAGGGTCAAGGGAGGAGACCTTGAAAAATAGCTGTCCTAAAATCAAAGCCAGGAAAACTGTAGAGTTTTATGATGTATACTTATTAAGGTACTATGCCTCCCCCCCCACACACTTTATCTTGACATTGTAGGGTTTCATACAGGTTTAGATAATAAAAATGTCCCCAAAGATTCATAGATTGACTGCTTGATGATAATGCTATTGAGGGGTTATTGAGTCATTATGGGATATGATTAGTCCATTGATTATTTTGTAACTGGATTGACTATTGGGAGTGGGTCTTATTAGAGGAAGAATATCAATGTGTCTGAGGTTAAATGGTTTATTTTGTTTCTAACTCCTTTTGCTCAGGCTGGTTCCTAGCTGCCATGAGGCAGACAGCCTCACCGTGAACACCCCTGTCATCATGACCTTTACCCTCACCCAAGGCCTGAAGCATTGGAGGCAGTAAGCCATGAGCTGAAACCTCTGGGAACCAAAATAAACTCTTCCCCTTTTAAGTGATATCCACGGGTGTTTTGTCACTGTGGTAGAAAGCTGCCTAGCATGTGGGTAAGAAAAGAAACAGCCTTAGATAGTGAGGTTGTAAAGAATGATTTAGAACTATAATCAAAGCACTGTGTGAGCGAATGAAACCATCCTCATGCTATGCTTTAGACTATGACATCCCATTCCCCCAGAAGTCCATTGTAGGCTCTGTTACTATCATAATCCCTCAGCTCATTGCAAGCCTGGCCCTCAGACCTGATCACTTATAAGCTTAGTAGGGTAACAGCTCTCACTGTGAGTTGCACAGTGCAATTTCCACAGAGGCTATTGGTGTGTCTTTTGAAGCTAGATGGAGTAGGCTTTCAATGCCTATTCACAACTCATAAATAACTTTTCAAGACCTTCAGCAATTGGTTTAACCATTTTATGCAAGTCTCATTTTTGCCTCTGTAAAGCAGGAATAAAAATCTCTCCATTGTGAGATTTGTGCAAGTGAATTAATGTCTGTTACACACTTAGTTCACAGTAAAGATTAAGAATGAACTTGTTTATGTATTGGAGCATTTTCAGCTTCAGTCATAACTCACTGTGTTGTATGATATCCTTTGCTCATTTGCCTGAATCTATTCAGAACATGCTGCCATTAACAGTACCAAATGTCTGATGCATCGGTAATATAGCCAAGGTCCTGAAATTAGATACAGTCACATGAGAAGTGCTATATACACAGATCACTAGAGGGGAGTTTTAAATTCTGATGGAGAACCAAGAAAATATCTGAAGTACTCAAAATGACAAACACTCCCTTTCTTGTTAATCACATAAAAAGCTTAAGAACAACCATGCCTATTGAACTAAAAGCTGATTCTGAAAGTGACAGAGAATGGACATAATCAGAGATACAGGTATGTGCTTGGGAAAATGTCATCCCATGCTACAGAGGATTCAGGTAGACTAAGGCTGGAATAGTAACATTGAAGATAAGTCACATGGGCTTGGTTGTACTTTTTTCTGAGCTTCCCCAGAGTGTCAAAGAAGTCAGGACATAGGAGATGGGGAACACTTTCTAAGGTTCAGATTGGGATGGGATTAAATTTCTGCAGGAAGAGTATTTGTGGGCTGGTGCATTAACCTGTTCTATAGTAGCTTTGGCCTTATCTCCATCCAAGTACTTGGGGAAAAAGGTAGAAAGTCTTTCCATTAGATAGATGGAAAGACTTTATAATATCTCACGTGACTCCTGGGGAGCTTCTTAGAAAGACAACCAAACTTAGTGGGACTTGTCATAGTTCTAATGGACAGTCATCCATCTTGGGAGGCCATAGAGATGCTGGCAATCTTTTCCCACTGCAAGAAGCCTTGGATGCAAGTAGCTTGAGCTGGCATGTCCCGAGTGGACAGAAATAATCTAGAGTGTGTAGAGCCATCTTCCTGAAGACTATTGTCTCTAGAGTACCCTGTTTTCTAACTCACCCATGGGCATTGATTTGTCTGTAACATCACCCATGGCCCCTCAGGAGTCAGCTGTTACAAAATACCATTGCCCATTGAAAATTATGTTTTCTCCCCATTGAGCGCCTCCTGGAATGTCCCAGCCTGAGCCGATCTGAGGACAGCAAGGAGAAAGGACATGATAGTGCTCCACAGTTTAGATGGCTTTGCATTTGGGCCCATGGCTTCCAGGCAGTCTGCTTGATGGGACACATCCCTCCATGTATAAGCACCAGCAGATGGGGTCCATGGACCAGCTCTGGGTCTAGCGGTACTGGGTCTATGGGGGGAAGGCACAGCATTGTTCAGGATGCTGTTTTTCCAGGAATCTGTCACCTTTAATTTCTTCCATATTATCTCAATGCCAGTTCACTCCTCACTCTTTCTCCCACCTCATCTATTTCTCAGATACCCCATATCATTTTTCCTGACATCTTTTCTTCAGGTTGTCTTCATTCTCATTTCTGTTTCTTGATCTCAGTCAACACATGGCCCTTAATGCTGCCTCAGTTCTGGTTTGGATATCTGAACAGAGATTCAAACATAGATACTGGAAACTTAGTGCCATTAACAGGAACTGTGGAGCCCTGGATGCTAAAAGGGTGGGGGATTACTAAGCAGGGGCTAATTTAAAATTTAAATTATTTGCACACTCTGGGCCTTGACATATATCTTAGTATTGATCGAAGCTCTTTGGAAGCTATTTACGTTTTCAGCACACCTATAAGGCTGAGATTTATACTACATTTGGTGTTTAACTAGCCTCTTAATGCACCCTGTTGAGCCATAGTACTGGTGAGCGTATTGTAAATTTCAGCCTCAGTGCTGAATTGATTTGCTTAGTGGAGTTGAATTTGGGCCATTAAAATAAATAAATAAAATGAATAAGAGGAGAGTCCAGGCCCTCATGTCATATTAAAATTAGCCAAAGGCGTAGATACAACCCCCAGATTCACAATTGGGTTCAGAGAGCTAGACTTAGGGCAATGAAGGGTTGCTTTCAATGTGGACTGAGGTAACAAACATTGCAATATAGAATTAAGAGAATGGTTGGGGTTCAGGGCTCATACACACTCGATTTGCAATTAAGAAGACATAAATTCACATCCTGGCCTGATTTACTCTAGCTGGATCTTCCCGATTTCCAAGTGAAGGGCTCTGGCCAGGGATTAGATAAAGTTCTAGTTTTTTGTTTTGTTTGTTTTTTTTTAATCTCACTCCATTTTAATTAGTCTGCCTGTGTTCAGTGGAATTCTGAGATAGGCCTAGTCATTGGGTTAGAGAACTGTCATACAGGGTTGAAATTTTTTTTTGCTTTGTTGATCATTCAGAATCAACATCCATTATTTGAACATTCTAGTGAGCCCATGATCTCAGTGAACCTCAGTCAACCAGAAACCAAGGCAACTGGGACATGTTCTTCGAAACGCTGGCTCCACATTGAAAGCCCAATTGCACCTCTCCAGTAGGAAAGCTACTTCTGAAATCAGCAGACAACTGACAGCCATGTCTGACCTCCTGATCCTCTGAAATGTTTCCTGTGTAGTTGATACAGTACTGCTGGCCACTTGTGGTGGCTATTTCCTGGGACCTGGAACACAGTAATCACAATTGTCAAGGATAGGATGCCGATTGAAGCTTTCTCTAAGAGAGAGAGAGAGAGAGAGAGCCTCATGTATAGAGACTAAAGTAATCAGTGCTTGGTAGCTCCAAACATAGTTCTGTAATACATAAACATTACTCTTATTGCCTGCATTTTCAGCTAGGGCAAAGATGCACTTTATTCTATGCAGGGAGCCTGGGTCCATGAGTAATCATTTCAGAATCCCCTAGAGAGGACCCTGCCCCCTCTATAGAAGCCTTCAGGCAATGCCTCTGTTAGTGCTACATCTGAATCTGAATCCCTGGCTTGCTCTCCCTCTTACTTTGCCTTTTGAACACATAGACCCCACCAGAGAAGTTGCTATCCCTGAGTATGTTACAGCTATGAGAAAAGAAGAAATGGAAGAAAAGAGCATAAAATATGTTTATACCTGTAGGTATCTTTCATATTACCTGTATTTTTCCAGGGCTGAACATTCTCTCAAAAAAAGTTGGTATCTGGAGGAGCTGTTCCCCAAAGAAAGATACTGTCAGCATTTTGTCTAAGCTCCACCCCATAGTTACCTGGCAACAGATAAGTATGCCTGACCCATTGTACAAGGTGATGCTTGCCCCTCCTCCCTTTTGCTCTCTTTCCTTCTTGCTCCCACTCTGTCCTCTTGCCACTTCCTCTCTCTCTCTCTCTCTCTCTCTCTCTCTCTCTCTCTCTCTCTCTCCTCCCTCCTCTACTCCTTTATTCTCTCTCTTTCAATCTCTCTCTCTCTCTCTCTCTCTCTCTCTCTCTCTCTCTCTCTCACCATCTCAACTTCCCTGCCCATGCCCTGAATAAACTCTATTTTATACTATACCTTCCTGTGGCTGGTCCCTCAGAGGGAAGGGATGCCTCAGCATGGGCCCCTGGAGGCACCCCCTTCCCCCATACCTGGTTACACATCCACTAATCATATCCCTTCTCTCTCTTTATCTTTATAAACACAAACATCTTATGTCCTCCTCAAAAGATATGCTATTATGTTCCACGTTGATACCTTTCAACTAAAATGCTCAGTGCTGGAGGATTATATTTGTAAGGGGTTTATTTGATATATATACATATATATGTATATATATCCTATACATAGTAAATAGTGTGCTTATATTGATATGAAGAGTAGATTGCATCTATATGAACTTGAAGTTGTAGACATGGGCTGAAGGACAAGTACTGTATGTAAAAGGTGATAAGACAAGGAAACGATAGCAAAGCTCAGTGATATTTTTAAGTGACATGACTCATTAGGTCACTCCCAAACGTTTATAATGACTACATTTTCTTCACACTCACCCAGGTGCACATGAGCGTCTCTAGACCATGACAATTATATTTCTTTACTTCTGATGCATCATTGTTTTAAAAAGCAAAACCCAAATTACATTTCAGAGCAATATGGTTCTTCAGTTTCCTTTAGAAAACAACTTGTCAAAGCCCTAAACACGTGAGAAACTAGAAGAAGAGCTGGGTTTGCTGACCCCACAGGTGTATTGTTCGGGTCCCACATAAGTCCTTCAGGAACACTATGAACCCTCCGACGCCTAGTTCTCTGGGTATGTCCCAAAGCCCAGGAGAAGGCGCTGCCCGCCTGTCTCTGAACTGCTCCTTTAATGTGACTCTCCCACCGCAGTGCAGAGCTTCGCAAGAACTCACCTGGTTCAAAACCTCATTTCAACGGACTCTGCATTATGTGCTTTAACAAGAGCAGAGCAGAACTGGAGCTGAACTAATTGAGCCCCAATTCATCAGTACCTTAGGGAACAGCGCGTTGGGGATGAGGAGCTTAAATAGGGACTGGAAGACCTCACGGAGCCTGGTAGCCTCTCAGAATATGCAAATTTTTTTGAAAAACTATGTCATGACTGACTGCAGCAGCCAGTGGAGAAACTCAGTCCAGCTGCCAATCACTTCACTTCTCCCCTGGCACAATGGCCCACCAGAGGCATCTGTCATCTCTCATGTCATGTACCACCTTGCGATTGCTTCTCATTTGTCCTTCTCCCTAGACTGTGGGGAGCACGTGCTATATCCATATCTGTGTCCTGAGGTGGAGTTAGAAAACTTCTCTGCCTCTTCTTCTGAGATGCTCGCGTATGTCTCATAACCCAATATGTGGACAGTCAATGCTGCAGAATCATAAGCACCTTTTATAAGGCTAAAACTGTGCTTTTTAATAATAATAATAATAATAATAATAATAATAATAATAATAATAATAATAAGTTTTAGGCTGTTTGCCAAGTCCAGTCTTCTTAAAATGGATTAAATGAGTTTTGTTGCTCTCACGGTCTGCACGCATTTTGGCCAGTGCATCTAAACCTAGTCGCCACTCCTTAGCTAGTCGAAACCATCAGCTATCTCAGGCTGATTGTAGAAAGTCTCTGATTGGTGCAAACGCAGCTCTTCATTTACATGTAGATCTGCTACAACTAGAATAAAGACCACTCCCGCCCCAACACTCCTTCCTGACTATATAAGCAGGACAGTCAGTTCACTTTTCCAGTCCCATGAGAGACACTTCCCGTGTCGTCCCACGGTGCTGCAGTAGTCCGCCTGTTCAAAGGCTTTCCTACAGTGGTAGGAGGCAGGAAACATGGAGGGAGGTGGAAACCTCAGCAGAGTGTTGTCATACATAGGGCAGGGGCCGCGGCTGTAATGGTGGAGATTACAGATGTGAAGAAAGCACAGCTGAAGAGGAACAGACCAAAGGGTTGGGGCAGAGGCGACAGAGAAGTCATCAAAGGAGTAGAGAGAAGGAACTGACCGACATGACTATGGGGCACAGAGAGCTGCCAAGCTTTCAGGTCCCCTGCGAGAAGTGACCCTGGCTGCTGTGAGAGGCTGAAGATCCCGATAGCCTACGTCTATTATGACAGCTGGGACACCAGCAACCACTGCCTGCTATTGCGTGCTGCTCTCTGCTATCTGCTGCCACAACGCATTACTGCTGGAAGCCGAGAAGTACAAGAGCTGCCAAGTGCCAGTGTCACTAGTGATTAAAGTCCAGAGCAATAAGCCTCTATAAGTCTTTGGCCTCTAAAGCCTGGAACACTAGGTCTCTTAGCTGTTAGGTGCACGAGAGAAGCTGGAGTGTGGTGCTGCCAGCATTCTAAGCGCTTGTCTTCATCTACCCACAATCCCTCTCTAGATACAGCCACAGGCCCCCATGCCAGCTGATTACTAAGGGACTCACTCCAATAGTCTTACTTTTAGCTACTGGTTTCCCCACTTAATCATCAAACAATTGCTGAATTGTCTCCATTTCAGATATGGTCTCAGATGCTGCTGTGCAACAGAGAAGGCTCTGTGGAGCTCCTATTTTGGGATAGGGGAAGAAAGAAGTATAATATGGAATCTCAATGTGTCTATAAGAAAATGTACAACAAGGGGGAATGGGAGCATTATTTTATAGCTGGGTAGTCATAGAGATGTCAATGATAAAATGACATTGAATATGGAATTAAAGTTAAAGAAGGAAGATTTTCAGAGATTGGGGGATGAGCGCAAGAAAGTACAACATCAAGCATAAAGGCCATGAATTATGAGTGGCTGGAGTAGTCCAGCAAGACACCCCTCTCATTCCTATACTCAGTATAATAGACCACCTTTCTGTATCTCTTCATCTACCTTTCCCCTAGACCATAGGTCCCGGAGGATGTGGGACCATGCTGTATCCATACCCGTATCCCTAGGACCCACTATTGCTTCTGGCATGTAACTGCTTATTTAACAGATACCTTTTGAATAAAAGAACAATTCATCTCTGAAAATCTCCCCAGGAATCAAATGAAAAAGAATTATGCTACAGTTTGATCAGTGAGTAGAATGGGGTGTAAAGGGAACTTCAACAAAGTCTGGACAGCTGATGAAGGGGGAATGTAATCTAGAGCTGACTTGACCACAGACAAGGATCCCAGTCCTGACTACAGAGTACAAAGCGATCCTTCTGAAACCTCAGAGCAAAGTATCTTGAAAGGGTAGTTTGTGCGGGTATCAACAGTCATGCCATGTGGTCTAGGCACACCTGCACACATGTTCCAGCATACCATAAAAGTTAAACATTTCCTCTGTGATATGCAAATGTCCTACAGCCACTAAAGGGTATATGGGCAGAGGTTAGAGGGACTGTGTCTTGGCCAGATTCTCTACAATAATAAATGATGAAAAAAAAGGGAGAGATACCAAATGCAACTGGTGAGACTAGAAGACAGAAAGGGCACACCACGCAAAGAATAGAGCCAGGCCGCATTCCCATGGGAAGGAGAATGAAGAGATTCTCTGCCAGTAACCTAAAGGTCAGACCTAGCCAGGGCTCCCACCAAACGGGTTTTCAGTCGGTCCCAAGCAAAGAATGAGGAAATGGAACAGATACTTTTGAGAAGATGGGGAACCTGGGCAGAAGCGAGAGGGGCATGGGAAGCAGGTCCTGCTGATTTCACAGTGTGCAGGTGCAGGCACACACAGCCACAGGGTGCTATGCAGTCTGGTGGGAGGCCTGGGTCCCTGGCCCCGGTTGGTTTACCGTGGGCTTGGATGTTTGCCTTGGCAGCTCTGGAGCATTGGCCTCAGCCTCGGCCTCGGCCTCGTTCCCCAGTGGCCAGGCAGCTGGGCCAGCACACCTGAAAGTCATTAGTTTGGGGTCCCATTTTGTTCTCACGTTTCCAAGCAGTGACCCATAGCCACGTGTGACCAGGCAGGCACTTTATCATTTCGCTTTCCCCAGCCCAGCCCACCCTTTTGGCTTCCACAGTCCCTGCCCAAGGCCAACAAAACTCTCCAAACCCAAACCAAACAAGCATGCTTTGTCTTTAATGAATATTTATAAGAGTTGGCTATTGTTTTCACGAAATATATGTCAGTCTTGGTTTTTTAAGTTGTTATTTATGCAGACTCTGAGGCTCGAGGTGCTTAAAACATGTGTCCAGAGTCGCATGACAAATAAGGACCAGATTCGAAGTAGAAGCTGAGACTAGTCTGCTATCAACAGGTTGTTGAAGCTTGTGTAACACATGAGTGTCTATCTTAGTTTTTCTGCTGTGAACAGACACCATGACCAAGGCGAGTTTTATGAAGGACACCATTTAACTGGGCTGGCTTATAGGTTCAGAGGTTCAGTCCACCATCATCAAGCTGGGGGCAGGGCAGCATCTAAGCAGGCATGATGTAGGCAAAGCTACATCTTCATCTGAAAGCTGCTAGTGGAAGACTCACTTCCAGGCAGCCAGGACTAGGGTATTAACACCCACTTCTTCAGTAACACACCTACTCCAAGACGGCCACATCTACTTCAACAAGGCCACACCTACTCCAGAATGGTCACACCCTCTAATAGTGCCACCCCCTGGGCTGAGCATATACAAACCATCACAGTGCCCATCCCACATCTTCCAGACATCCAGCACCATCCGGTGCTGGTCACACCGGTGACATCCCATAATGTTCAAATGTCCATGTATGAATCTAGTGGTTAATCTTTCTATCCATTAGTTAGTTACCCAAAATTAATTCTCTCCTCAGTATATTTGATGCAGGAAATCAGTTCCTTGTTATTTTCCTTTAAAAATGCTATTCCAGATGTCATCTTCTAGAACTCTATTTTGGTAGCTCTTGACTATTTCTCTACAGTGATATTTCTCAACCAGGGATATTTTGTATACCTGTGCTGGGACAGCTGTCACATCACTGGGGCATGAGAAAAGTTCCTGATGTCTAGATGATAGAGGTCAAGGACTGTGGTAGAACTCTGCAGTGTATTAGACCCATTATCACAATAAAAAACATTGTACTCAAAAGTGTCAAAGGTGCCAAAATAAAGGGCTATAAAGCAGTCAACAAATATCTAGGGGTACTTGCCCTTAGAAGTTCATGTTTCCAAAAATAACAAATTATCAATATGGTATTTATATTAATTATAATATAGTTGTATTTAATTATATATTATATACTTTAATTAGAATATATGATTATACTATTAAATTATAAAATGTTTATGAAAATTATAATATTTTTATATTTTGTGTGGTGTGCTATAGATTATTGGACCAACTCATTGGTACCAATTCACTTAAACTCCACACTTGGTGAATGGATTGGGGAAGACTATACCGTGGACAATGACAGATGCTATTTATCTAGGATTATTTTTAATTGTGGAGAGCCAATTAATTATGTATACCATTGTCTTAGGGTTTTACTGCTATGAACAGACACCATGACCAAGGCAACTCCTATAAAGGGCAACATTTAATTGGGGCTGGCTCACAGGTTCAGAGGTTTAATCCATTATCACCAAGGTGGCAGCATGGAAGTATCCAGGCAGATATGGGGCTGGAGGAGCTGAGAATTGCACCCCTTGCTTCAGAGGCAGCTAGAAGACTGGCTTCCAGGTGGCTAGGATGAGTGTCTTAAAGCCCACACTCACAGTGACACACCTATTCCAACAAAGCCACACCTAATACTGCTACTCCCTGGGCTAAACCAGGGAGTACAAACCATCACAACCATTAAGAAATTTATGAAGATGATAATATATCCTCTCATTTAATGTTGACAACAATTTACAATACTCTGAGGTAACATGCTATTCTAATATTAGGAAGTTGAGTCCAACCACAGCATCCTGAATGTGCCTGATCTCTTCTAATATTAGGAAACCAAGGCAAAAAATAGTGAAACAGCCCTTGTAAGTTGTGCAGACAGGAATTTAAGATTATATAACTGTGCTTCAGAGAATCATATGAGCAGTCAGTTCATGGAACATTACTGAGAAACAACCGCAGCCTACTCCTGACTTGTTTGTTTGACTTTGAAGAATGGACGTATACATTAATTGCATCATATTCAATATCACCTTACAACTTTGCATATTTAAAAGTTATAAATTCAGTACGAGGCCATCTCTTTTACAAAAATACATAACCTACAAGTAAATAACGATAAATGAACTTGCTGTAGCATTCTTAAAATTCTAAGTGAGAATCGGTTGGGAAGATCAGCATTGCATATTTCCATTTGATATTTCACAATTTAAAAACTCCAAATAAGCCGGGTGTGGTGGCGCACGCCTGTAATCCCAGCACTTGGGAGGCAGAGGCAGGCGGATTTCTGAATTCGAGGCCAGCCTGGTCTACAGAGTGAGTTCCAGGACAGCCAGGACTATACAGAGAAACCCCGTCTCAAAAAACAAAACAAAAAAAAAAAAATCCAAATAAAAGTGGTTATTGTTCACCTGGCTTCTTCCAGGTCACTTTTTCAGGGCAGCCTTTCTTGATCGTCATTTTACATCCCTAAGTCTACTGCCTTCCCAGAGCACAGCCCAGTACCCCCTTCTTCCCATTTGTTTCCTTCCTACCACAAATGCTTCAAGATTGTATTTCCTTTTTGGTCTTACTTCAATGTCCCAACATGTCGACCAGCATGAGGTACATAATACAATCTCAGGGAAAGATTTGTTGAATGAGTAATAAAAATCAGAGAGTTGGTACTAGATACATATTTATGAGAAAGTAAAGCATAGTAGAAAAAAATTGTTAAACATTTTTTAATAGAAGAAAAAAAACAGGAAAAGGCCTGTTACTTACCTAAGACAATGGAATTAAGTGCCCAAAATTGAGTTTGTTTGTTTGTTTGTTTTATGTTGATATTCCTAGATCTTTCAACATTTTCAGTCATCATTTTGGGAATGATGACTGGGTCCCATCACTTGGGACCCAGATGGAAGCCAGCTTGTGTACCAAAGAAAAGCATATATAATTGGCTCTGCCAATGCCACACCAAGCCAGAGACCGTGTTTGTTAAAGACAAGACAAGACAAGCCTCTTGGTTGTCTCTGGTTTCAGGATGGTTCACAGGGGCAAAAGTTCAAAACGTTCTCTTGGAAAGGAACATGACACAGGTTTGTGATTCATCCTACCTAGTGTTGGAAAAGCATACAACAAGCACAGCGTTGCCAAATACAGCAATCCAAAATACATCCTTCCAGTGAAAGTTGAACTTCAGATGGATGACAAACATGTTTTCAGCATAAACGTGTATATATATATATGTGTGTGTGTGTGTGTGTGTGTGTGTGTATGTGTATATATGTATATGTATGTATATATGTATATATATGTGTGTATATATGTATATATATGTGTGTATATATGTATGTGTGTGTATATCTATATACACACACACACACAAACACAATGTATATATACACGTATCTTTGATCTGAAATTCAGACCTTTCTGGGCATCTGTATCGTAGCTGGCAACCCCTAGGCAGGAGCTGGGGCCAAAGGAGAGAGTTGCCTGGTTACCCTCAGGGACTCTGCCACCAGAGTGCTGAGAATGCAAGGATGGAAGACGGGGGCAGGAAGCTGTCTCTAGGACACGGTGAGTCAACAAGTCAGGGCACGGGCAGTCCTCCCTTCCGCTCCAGGGGAGCAGTGTGTTTGAAAACCGGACACCCCCATTCCTGGCATCAATCTAAAACTAGGGGTGGTTTTTAATTTGCTTCTCTGTTTCCTCATGTACCCAGTTTTTTTCTCCCTGGTCACTTTTGTCATGGCAACAGAGACAGTTGTCCTTGAGCCTAGCTGACTCAGAGCACACAAGAGACTCTCTCTGTGTCTCTCTGTCTCTCTCTGTCTCTCTCTGTCTCTCTCTGTGTGTGTATCTGTCTGTCTGTCTCTGTCTCTCTGTGTCTATCTCTGTCTCTCTCCCTCTCGGTCTCTCTTTCTCTCTGCCTCTTTATCTCTCTGTCTCTCCCTGTCTCTCTCTGTGTATATGCATGAATATTCAAAGAGGACACATATGGAGGGCAGAGATAACACTGGGTACTGTTGTTCAGTTGCCCATCTTTTTTTTTTGACACAGCGTCTCTGCCTGGCCCGGCCTTGTTGGTTTGGATATGCTGACTGACCAGTGAGCCCCAGGGATTTGCCTATCACCACCTTCCCAGCACTGGGATTATAAGCATGCGCCATAATGCTTGGCATCTTTATATGTCTTCTGAGGAACAAGCTCAGTTCCTCATACTTGCAAGACAAGTACTTTATTGATTGGGACATCTTGCCAATGAAAAAGCCTAGGCTGGCAAGATGGCTCAGTGAGCAAGGTGCTTACTGTGCCTGCCTGATGACGTAAGTTCAAACCCCAGAACTGCATGAAGGTGGAAGGCAAGAACCAACGCCCTAAAGGTGTCCGCTGACCTCCATACATTCATGGTGACATGTGTGTGTTTATACATACATCATACACAAACACACACATGAACACACAACAACAACATCATCATCAATAATAATAATAATAACAACAACAACAATAATAATAATAATAATAATACATTTTTTTAAAAAATAAGAAGATCCCCAGATCCCATGTAACAAGTATGTCTAGGATTGTACCTATAAAATTCTTTGGAAAATTCTGATCATTAGCTATTTGAGAGAAACAGTTTTTTCAGGCCTGTACCGACCTAAATATGCAGCATATGGTAAGATTTGGTTTCACAGGACCATCATCAAGGCTAGAGCAAAAACTGGCCCACCTATGAATCATAGATATTGAAAACTAGAGCTCACATTGCCATGGAGGGAAGGATAGACAGCTTGCCAAGTACAGGACTGACCCAGCAGCAGCTTAGCATGGACACAGGCAAACAGGAGCACTTCCGAGATAAAGACAAAGGCAATGAGAAGTCTAAAGATAAGCCAGCGTGGCTGCTGGTGACAATCTCCCATATCTCTCCAAGGACAAGAAGTGGAGAATATAACAGTTATGACATCCCCATGAAGGAAAACCAACAACAGAAGATACGTACAAGAAGAAATGCAATGTAGGGAATTGGCTTCAGTGTCTAAGAAGAACTGAAAGTGATGGAGAAATGAGGAAACCCAGAGTTTGGCAATTGTAGAAAATGATTGCCACATCTTGGGTCAGAACAAGAGAAGAAGTGCATGGCTTTGCAGGATCCCCTAAGACCCCTGCTAGTGCCACTGATCTGTTAGACACACACACACACACACACACACACACACACACACACACACTGACCCTAAGGTTTTTCCTTCCAATGTACTCTGGAACACAGTAGATGGAAGAAAGAACCAGAATGTATCTGAGTACAATGTCAAATGAGAGATTCGAGTGGTTGGTGATAGATTGTAGAGGAGGGATAAGGATAATGTTACCATTGCACAAGGGTACGATATGCTAACACGAGGCTCACATAAACCTAGTGTGCAGGTTTGGGGAGATGGCTCAGTGTGTAAAGTACTAATTATTTAAATATAAGGACTTAAGCTTAATCCCTAGCACCCATGTAAAACACAAATGTGATATTAACCTCCATAGATGCATGCATTCTTTCTCACCTACTGGTAATATGGGTAAAAATATGTAATCTGTTGTATAAATAATTAGGCTACTAGTTTTGCCAGGGCTGATGTAGCTAGATTTATCACTGATACATGAACCTGGTATATAATTGAGGATTCTGCTATCATAGAAGACATTTCAAAGCATTCATCTGAGAAGAATTTAATGAAATGGACTATCTGCGGAGTTATTTATTGAGAGCCAGTGAGGCATACAGGGGTGGGGGATATTACGGTGACCTGAAGATGGGAGTGCCCAGTGAGCAGCCCCAGAGATGGACACCTAAGGCTAGTGTCAGAACGGAAGTGATCCGGAGTAAGATCAAGCACATTCCATTACTAATTCTGTTTCTGCATTTGTATCTTAAGGGCCAGCATCTCTTTTTCTGAGCTCAACCAGAAATAAGAGCTCCTGAGCCATCAAGTCGTCATGGCTCAGTTTTAAGTGACAGTCTAGAACATGAAAACAAAGCAAAGAAACAAGCAAAGAAGAGCCTCCCAGGATATTAGAAGTGAAAGTGATGATGACCAACAGTAAGTATCACAGACACAAAGGGTCTCAACCTTTGATGGAATCAAGAAGGCAGCTGGGGCGGGGGGCAGTGTTACTAGAGGTAAGAGAGTGCAGTGTTCTTGGAACTCTTGTCTTCAGGGCATGACATTGGATCCAAAGAGTAGTTCGATACCTCTTCTCAGTTTCATACGTCTGTCTTCCTCTACATCTTGGTAATGAGGCTCCCACCTTTCACTATCTCCAAAGTTCCAATCTCTACCAAACTCTCATCTTCTATTTCCTGCCGTTTGCTAACAGGCCATCAGCTTTTTATTGACAGGCAATGCTTCCACACAGTGCAGGAGAGATTATTCCTTCATGGCATGGCTGTTGCATTACTGATTTCTTAACACTATGGCTACTATCCAAGACTTGTACAAGACTGGGCCTGTCAACAAAATTTCATGGAGGGAGAACGGGCTCACAAGGCTTCATCGCTGAAGATTTGTAGTTGGCTAATGGCTTCTCAAGCTATAGCGTTTCTTCAGTGGCGTAACCACAGCTGAGTTGCCTATGCTCCCATAAATAATCTCCCAAAGATGCTCCAATAAAGAACTATAATTAAACAGAATGGTTTACAAGAAGGACCTGCAGTTATAAGGGGAATGAGTTGGGAGGGGGAAGGGGTCAGGAGAGGACAAGAGAGGGTGAAGGTGGGAATATGATCAGACTAGATTATACACACACATTAAAATAATGAAAACCGTTATTGTGTGCACTATAAACAAAAGTAAAATATTAAAAATGTAAAAAGAACAAGACAGTAATTTCTTCTCTAGTTATGCAGCCAAAATTCTAAACCACACCTCACTGGTTAATGTCGAGCCACACCTCACTTGTTAGTGCTGAACCACACCTCATTGGTTAATGCTGAGCCACACCTCAATGGTTAATATTGAGCCGCACCTCATTGGTTACTGCTGAGCCATATATCATTGGTTAATGCTGAGCTACACCTCACTGGTTAATACTGAACCACACCTCATTGGTTACTGCTAAGCCACACCTCATTGGCTTAGTGCTGGACCACATTTCATTGGCTAGTGGCAGTGGAAGACCTTCCCCTTTCAGAACTAAGTCAAAGATCTGAGCAGTCTCAAAATGAAGGACCTGTCCCAGAGGCAGTCCACACCACAGCCAGGCTAAGCCAGCACATGATCACTGAGTATTAAATTCGTAGGAATTGTGTTTGATACTGGTCAGACACAGTTGTCAATAGAAATAAAATAAATAAATTCTAAATTAAAGAAATTGCATTTAAAGTGTAATAAATGGTCATAAATACTTAAAATTCCTTATCTCTTACCATTTTACTACATATTGCTGGTACCAATGAGATTATGCATACCTACTAGACATACAATAGATGATATGGTGTTATTGTGCATAAATTTAACATACCCACATTCAGTGTCTTAGTACAGATAGATTGAAATTGGAATATTTATAGGTATAAATGGGAATATTTATTCCATGAAAATGGGCATATACTAAAAAGAAATCAATATTAGTTGTTGTTTCTAGAGGGCTGATTATTGCATTGTTACCAGAACAACACTAGAATCTCCTACTGTAGTGGCTATTCCTGGTTGTCAACTTGACTATATCTGGAATGAACTACAATCTAAAATTGGAAGGCTCACCTGGACTTAGCATGGAGATCTTGAAGCATGGTGGCTATGGATTCCAGGTCAAGATCATCTGGGATTAAAGGCATGGATACACACACCTTTAATCTGGGCTACACCCTCTACTGGAGACATATATAAGGACATTGGAAGAAGGAAGATGGATTCTTCCTTGCCGGCTTGCCTCGTGGGGCTGGGCAACTGCTAGATCCTTGGACTTCCATCCACAGCTGCTGCTGACTATTTTTGGGGAGTTGGACTACAGACTGTAAGTCACCGACAAATTCCCTAACTACATAGAGACTGCCCATACGTTCTGTAACTCTAGAGAACCCAGACTAATACACCTACCCTCTCAGCAAATCTCAACCAAGTTTTGAAAAATAAAGAAAAAATGATAGTAATGTGTATCCTCCTGTGCCTGTATGTCTTTGTTAGGTAGATTCACTCAAGAGAAAGGTAAATGTGGCTAAACTGTATTGTTTGCTTTTGTGCGTGATTGCCAATGATATCGTTTTCCATGAAAAGTCTTTAAGCAATCCAGGTGAAGTAACTCTGATGCTTTGCAATGGGAAGGTGAGTTGGAGAGGGGCCAAAGGGCAGGGAGTAGAAATGGAAGGGTTCAGTCCCTGAAGATGGGACACAGAAAATACTGTGTGTGTGGAGGGGGAGCATTGTGGAATGTTATTTACAAACATTCTACTTCTAAGAAAAAACCATACCAGGGGAGGAGGGAAGCTTAAATGTTAGATCTAGTTTTAGAATTTTAGTGGTGTCGCTCTGGGGAAATTATGATATCTGTCTCACAGAGGGCAAGTGCCAGCATGATAACGTAATCAAAAGCAACTGACAGCATTCATTCATTCACTTATGGACTCCCTAGTATTCTCCCATTGTGTCCCGGCAACTTGCTAAAGAAAGCAAAGGCAATCCTGTCCTTGAGGCCTTCAGAGCATGCAGGAGAGAAGCACATTAAATGACTGGACTTTAATTTCACTATTGTGTTGGTGAGCTTCCTGCAGGAACGCTGTGTCGATTAAGCAAAACCAGGATGCTTAAATGCTAAAACGCATTTAGGGACCAAATCATACTTGTGTCTTGTTCTCTGCTCTCTCTTCCGTCCCACAGCTCATATCAGAGCCTCCTCCGGTTTCTGAGATTGTTTCCCTTTGCTTTGCTCTGAATACAGACCAGTGTCTATTATTCTTTGCTTGGTAGCATTTCTGAAAAGCTGCTGAAGGCTGCTCTGCACTTTTACAAGTAGACAGAAGTGATGGACATGACACCCCTGGAAGCCTTCACCCACCTCATGATGTGACACTGTGGCAAGTCCTTGCCTGTCGAGGTGTCCCCAGTAAAACTGAACTCTGATAACTCAGGACCTGGTAATGCACATGCTCTGCTGATTTTCCCATTTTCTTACATCTTCATTTCCCTATAGATGTTCTTTGGCACTCTTGCACACATCCTTTGACACTAATTGAAATAGGAGGTACAAGAAAACAACAAAACCAAAACAAAGCCGAGAGAATTCCTCCCTTGAACTTTTCTATACCCCCAGACAATTCTATCTCGCCTATACTGAGCACAAATGTGGCCACATATACGAGAACAGACTGCTAGCAATAGATGGATCACATCACATGCTGTCTAGACCAGGACATTCTGAAAGGTGAAAGGGGAACCATTCAAAGTACACCTTAAACAAAATAGGTGCAAACTGTATTCACAGGCAGACTTCTCAGAGAAAGGCTAACCCTGAGAGCACATGTCAATGCCAGCATCCTGGTGGGTATCCAGTCAGGCTCAGAAGAAAGTAGCTCTCTGTCATAACCATGGGGTTCTTGGTATCACAGACAACAACTAATCAGACTCAAGGTGCACCAGGAGGGAGGGATGCATCTACCCAAAGGCCCTCATAGGAATGCATCGTTTACAAGAGAAATTGACGTGGGTTTGCTCAAGTCCATCATCTATCTCCTTCAGGTAGCTGCAGATTTCTGAAAAGGCAAGAAACACCTACAGAATGGAGATCACACCGTCAGGAGAAATGGTTGATTCTGAGAGCCTTCCCCAAATGACTGCTGATGTTGGAAGCCCAGGCAGTTCACTGTATTTCCTGTGTGCTGAAGGTGCTCTGGGTGAGCTGGGGGTAGGCAGGGGGATTCCCAGGGAGGGAAGTTTCCATGCAAGCCCTCAATGCAGAGAGGTCTGGTTTCAAGCCTGCTTTGCTAATTTCCTAGACTTTTTTTTTTGCTTCCCCCCTAAACATTTAAACTTAAATAGCTATATAAGTTCAAATGCTCTTTTATAGACTGAAATAAACAGCTTTTATAGCCTGAAAACAGCAGACTTAGAGATCAACCGCTCACCACTGAAGCAGGCATGTTTAAGCTAAAGAAATAGAAGCATTCTCTTCCTTATTGGTGGCTATATTTTTCCCCAAACTAATGGGAGGCAATACATAAATTAGCTGCCATCTACGTCGTCAGGGGGAGATGGTAATGCAGCCTCCAGGCATTTTGCTGCAAGGCTGCCCCCGTCTGGCTCCCACCACAATTCACAGATGGTGATTCCTACAGAAAACAAGTAAGCTTCTCTCTTCTGCCACAGAGAGTTGGAGGGCAAAGCAAGTTCAGGGGCCTGGTTGGCAGGCAGGTTTTCTCCATATTCTGGCCACCATTCCTGGTTTCTCACCTGGTGTATGCTGTGTAATTTTGTTTAAAGTAAAATAAAGCCATCCTTGATTTCTGAAGTAGGCACCAGGAGTCCAAGAGCAAGCTACTCAGGGGGAGAAGAGCCAGAGGACTATTCAAACTCTTTTGCTGGAGGTGACCTTTCTACTCCAGGGCCTTACAATCCTTTGCCTTAGGGTTTTCTTCCTCTTGGGCTTAGGAAGCAAGTAGAATACTCACAACTAACTATAGGATAGAGCCTAATACTGATCACACATACACACACACACACACACACACACACTCACACTTGGAAGACAGCCCCCTAATGACCTCATCTTAGCTAATGACATCAGCCATGACTGTGTTTCCAAATATTATCATATTCTGGGGTACTGGGATTTGGGTTTGAACAGATAACTTAATCCATCATAATGTTCAATAACATTTTCTGAGAGGCTACCATTGCTCCAGTAAAAGGCTCTGTCCTCATGCATGCATTGACAGTACTAAGTGAACTCAGTGGGTTTATGCAAAGAACAATTGAAATTGGTGGGGCAAAGCCATGAGGGATGCAGGGGAATAATTATAGGGAAGGGAATGGGGTGGATTGATAGAAACATTTACGTGCTTGTATGAAATCTCAACAATAACAAATAACTGAAGACCCCTAGGGGCACCTTAGAGCCTAGATAACACAGGCAGTGACCAAGATGTCACTGAGCTGATTCATAAACTACAAACAGAGGAGACTGCTTTCTCAGATGGTTCCCATGGTGGTCCACTGCCAGGCATATGTGTGTCTCTCTGTTTCTTTACTGTACGCTTACTGTTCTGTAGTTTCCAGCAGCTTTCATTTTCATCTCCCTTAAATGTATCAAATTCATATCCCAAACTCATGCAGTAGCTCCCTTTGTCAGCTCACCCTGGCCCCTGCCAATAGATAGATTGACCCCTTTATGCTCCGAGGACTCCTTGCATAGTTCTCTGGTCTCATTTATTCCCCTTTATGACTATATATTGAAACAGTAACCATGCTGAGGTATTGACGACAGAAAACAAACTAGAGACGAGATATACAGATCTGAAAGGGCTTACTGTTTAACACTTTCCTCGGAGATTGAAACCTTCCATCATTCAGGGAAACTCTTTTAGCAGGAAGATAAACAACTCAAAAGAGCTTCAGAAAAAACCTGAAATGGAGCAGACTCACCAGACCCCTCCCTGCCAGGGTTAGCAATAAAAGCGGAGAGTCTCTCACACACACACAAGGAAAGCTACCAAGAAGACTCTGACACCAGCCTGGCTGCCCGGGAAAACCAGAAAACAGCGGAGCTGATGGAGCTGCCCAAACTGCTTAGAAGAAGGTTAGACCAGAGTCACTGGCAAAGGGCATGCTCCAACCCGCTGAACTGACAACAGGCTGTGCACTGTGCTCTGGGTTTCCTAGGCTTTAAGAACGGTTACCTGAGTGCTGGGGTGGACCTTGATGTAGCTGTCTTTTACTCATTTCTGCTTCTATAAGTAACCCCTCACCTGCACTCCCTGAGATAACCCCAATAAAACTCATGGTTCACCAAATTGGACTTTGGCAGCATCCATACTTTGGTCTATTGAGGGACCTCATGTAGGGTGAGCAGATTTGTGTAGCATCTCCCCAGGAAAAGTTTTGTCATATCACAAGATGGGGCTAGCAAGCCCCATCTGGAACATTAGCAAGGCCCGAAGAGAGACAAGAATATGTGGGGGGGGGGGTCTGGCCTCCAGTCTAGAGTTCATCTCAAAACTCCCAAGAACTACCTAGAACTGCTTAGGGAGGCACAACCCACTCAACCCTGAAAAGAGCAATGCTCAGAAACTCCAAACCAGCCGCAGGAAGATCTCGCAATATGTGTTCTTTCCCCTGGCTTCCAAATTACCAAGCTGCTCCCATCTGTCACTTTGTGGTGAATAAATTTAGAGGGATTCCTTGGAAAGACTAAATAGGGGCTTTGTATTTTAAATCCAATGACCAGAGAGGTCTCTCTTTGCTTCTTCCTCTCAGTCGGTTAGCAAAGAAAATGGAAAGACACACCTTCTTTTCTAAAGATAGGAAGACGCGATCTTATCTAGGGCAAGGTCATAATGTGTGTATGTCACTGTGTGTATGTCTATGGTCTGTGTATGTGTGTGTGGTGTGTATGTGATGTGTGTATATGTGTGTGTCAGACTGTGTGTGTTACTGTGTCTGTGTCTGTGACTGTGGTGTGTGTATATATGTGTGTATGTATATAGTGTGTGTATGTGGTATGTGTGTGTTTATGTGCATATGAGAGACTGTATGTGTGATATGTGTGTATGTATGTGTTGTGTGTGTGTATGTGGTATGTGTTTATGTGTTGTGTGTATGCACGTACACACCTTTTCATATAACAGAGAGTTGTATGCCAGACCCTGGGAGTATCACCAGGAGGTAGATGATGTGTATCTGTTGGGAATGTGTTTCACAGGCTTTTTATTGATTTTCTTCATCTTAGGTAGGCTGTATAATAGCCTGGGTACACATCATCATCACATTTCAAACTTGCACTCAGCAAAGGAGGTATCATGACTGTCACACCCCGGTTGCATGCAAGCACACTGAGGATCAGAAATGAAACAACATGCTACGGTAGAAGAATCGTCAAATTTCCATTAAAGCCTCTTCCAGGCTGAGCCCACACTCCAACCCGAATTCTGCATCCCTTCAGGACTGGGCACCTCAAATACTGTTTCCCATTCTGTCACTTCTGGGAGGAGAAGATGGGCACAATTCCGAGCGTTCACCAGGCAATAGTGACTCAGCAGTGTGTGCTTCTCTACGTGGACGAGAGTGTGAACAGATGTACTGCTCATCACAATGGACCCTGTTCATGCAGATTGTCTCAGTGTTCCACTGTGCTTAGATGAGATCTCACCCTGCCTTACTTAAGTAGCATCCCATGATCACTCCGTACAGGGGCCTCACTTACCTTGGTCCCTGGAATAGAGTAGTTTCCTGAGAAGTACTGGTCATATTAGAAGACCCACAGCTAGCTGCAGAGCATCACCGTGCCCATGGCTGAGATGGTAGCTCTCAAACACAGTCTGTACCTCTCAGAAAAAGCAAATGACCTCCCTACAGAAAACAGTACCCCAAGCCTAACTGCCTTCCCCAATATTTCAGACTATCTCCTTTCAGAAGCACAGCAGTGTTTTCTGTGTTTTGTCCATGTTTTGACCTGTTGCCACCCAGTCCGAGAGCCTCCATGTTGTCCTGGTCCCTGGCACCGTGCTGTGTCCACTCAGGCTATTTCCTTAGCTTTCCCTCTTTTTCCTCTCCTCACTCCCCACACACGTGTCTCCTCCCTTTTCTGAGTCAAGTCACTAATAATGCTCACTCCTGATGAAAAGCCCAGCTCTGTGGGAATCCATGGCAAAGGAATGGCAGCAGCTGCCAGGCCTGGGTCATGCCAGGGTCAGTGGCCTGGTCGCTTTCTGTGGTTTCTGTTGGCGCGGGTTTAAAGGTATTCGTCAGCGCCAGCCTTACCCCCATCCGTGCCGGCCTACACCTTTGATCCTTTGCAGGCCTCTGACCATAACCACATCCGAGGAGCTTAATAACTTGTAAACTGCTGCATCTGCCTTCTTCGGATGCCCATGGTACTTTGTTTCTGTCTCCGATGTTGCAGTGAGAGGCACGCCATATTGCTAGCTAAGGTGTCTGAGTTCTTTGTCTATAAACCTCTTCCTGGCTAGCCTAGGCTCACACTTTATATCTCAGCAGACAAACTATTAATGCCGAGCGGACCCCTGGCCAGACACAGAGCTTATTACAAGGTAAATTATTAGATTTACTGTAACTCTGGCATATATAGCCACAAGGCCATGTCTCCTCACCACTGCCTCCCCAGTGGCTGAGGGTGGCTGAGCCTACAACTGAGAGAGACATGAGTGTCTTCCCTCCGTGCCATGCTTTTGATCTGTCAGGCGTGTTATCTTCACACTCTTCCAAGAACAGACAGGCCTGTGGTGCTTCGCTTTTGTCTCCGACTGGAGAATGATTCTGCTCTCTGTATTGTTCCATCTGACACTTTAATTTCCATGATTTCTCTATCTTCAGTGACAATAGCTCTTGCTTTTAAGTGGTTATTTTATTGCCCTAGGATGGGTTGTTGATTGTGATGACCAAAGAAGATTGACTGAGAGTAGAATTCTAGAGATCATTATTTTTGAAGAATACTCTATGTATGAGTTGAGTGAGGAATTTTATATAACAAAGCATCTAATAAATACATGAGAAATCACTTCTCAAACAATGATTTGATGTTTGTAAAACCACTAAGAAACATTTCTTTTCTAGGGTTTGAAGATGTCTGTTCTTAGAGCCTGAGATTTGTGTGTGTGTGTGTGTGTGTGTGTGTGTGTGTGTCCGTCCTTTCTCTGCTATGCATTTTATGATACACCTGTGTTTCCTGTATGTCTTGCGGTAATTTTGCATACCCATATTCTCATTCAGATAGATACAGAGACATATACATGCATATGATATAGATATAGCTAAGTACAAACATCAGGACTCTTAAGGTTACAATGAAACAAAAATACCAAAAAACCTTTAATTCTAATCAGATCTAAAGGCACATAGTTGTAGCCCCTGTTAATGTAGAGGCCAAGGCAGTAAGATCACTTGGGTTCAGAAGTTCAAGGCTACCCTGGAACATTATATAACATTATCCTGGAAAGAAGGGAAGGTTGGAGGAAGGGAGGAAGGAACAAGGGAGCGAATGACAGAAGGAAGAAAGAAAGGGGGAAATTAAAAAGAAAACTAAAACTTGCTTAAATATTAAGTGGAGTTCAATATCTCACTCAAGATCAGAGCTGAAAAGTTTACACCTCAGAGAGTATGACAAGGGTTTAAATGTTCCTCCAGGACTCATGTTTACCTACTGTAAGTTTCACGCTTCTGGTGCACAGAGGGTAACTGTTTTTAAAGTTCTCTATATCTGATGAAGGTTACCAATAGCAACTGAGGTTTACATCCTTCCCCCTTCACATTCTGTTGAGGGCCCTGAGGTATAGGAGGCTACTTTTATTCTGTGAGGAAATGGACCTTCTGCTTGCAAGCCACTGTGTTTATTGGGTTAAATGCTAACCCTCAAGTAATCATTGCATTCAAGTAGAATAGGATGGTTGTACTAACTCAGTGAGAGACTCCTGCTGCCCATTCATCTTATCTCGAGAGCACAGTGAAGACATGGAGGGATGAACTCCCCCATTGGAAAACAGCAGTGTTGGGTACCAGGAGTAAAACTAAGAGACATCCTTGCTATAGTGTGGCAGTAGAATCACATCTGTTTATCAGTCAGTAATCTGTAATCAGTAATCTGGCACCTGCCCAGTACTAAAAAAGATGAAGAATCATAGAAGGATATGGGAGGATTCCTGCTGGTGAAGACTCCTCAGTCCTCTACTGCTGTGTGAAATTTCTAGGAGAGATCCTAGGACTCTAGGTCAGATCTAGGAAGAAATTATTTATGCCTTATCTAACATTGGGGTAGGAAAGAGTCTTATGAAGAACTCATGAGCCTCCTGGGATTCCCCATCCACACGGCACTGTTAATAGGTCTGATTTCATGAGGGTTTCTTGCCGACCACAGCTGCTTTGTGTGATGGCAACGATCATGTCTAATCCAGAGAGAACAGCTACACCTGCTGACTGTATACCAGCATGAGATTAATATTTGTAAAGTCTGCTGAGATGGCCTCAAAGAGGAGAGTACTATGAAGGATGTAAAGAGCACATGTAGACTTGGGACTTTCCTGGACCTTAAAAGGTGTCTCTTTTCCCAGCATAAGGATGGGCGAGGCAACTAGGGGTATGTCGCTACATCATAGGGACTAAGGCCATCTGGCAGCAGGGTAGGCCAATAAGAAGGGTGAGCTCAGGATGAAAGGATGAAAGTGGGGGGAGGAGAGGGGATGAAGAGAGCACATGTGACAGCCAGATGCATCACTGTTCAAAGAAGCCCTGTTGTTTTATAAGAGTTGGTTCTTAACTGTACATCAGAGAGGAATCACTACACAGAAAAATAAATAATTTAGCTACTTATCTTTCACCATAAAAAGATAATACAGTAAAATGGCTTTACATTTTAAAATGTGAAAATATTTTTTAAAGTCCATATAAAATTATATAAAAGTTATATAAAAACCAAATGTCATCATAGCTAAAACAGTGGTAAAAGCATTTAAATTTAAAATTAGCAAGGGACTGAGATAATATTAATGGAATAAAATTTTAGCCACATGTATAAAATGTAAATCACTTCAATGTATAAAAGGATCCTAAAAGTGACCTAGGGAAGGGAGTATAAACAGACAAAAATCAGAAATAATAAGATGTAATAAAATGAATACATACTACACCATAACTTTTCTATCTGATTAGGAGAGTAATCAATATTTATTATTTTAGTGTATTAGATATATCATCCTAGCATGGATAGTCTTCTTAAAGGACAGTATCACAAAATGCTATTGAAAGTTTTCAAAATGGGTCTGCTTTGTAACCAAGTAGACTTTATTTAAAATACACAGCAAAAAAATGTGAACTTAAATGTATGTACAAGTATGTTAAGGGGGATCATTTATGATAAGAAAGCATTGCTATAAAAACATAGCACAATGTTTAGTAACAGGCAAAATTAAGTAAACAATAGCTCTCTAGATACTATTGTTTAGTGAATTACAATTCATGCTGTGGAAAGATAGACAGACAGACAGACAGATAGAAGATAGGTAAGAAATGTCCTAAAGCTTTATGTGTGCTGCAATACCTAAACTGTAGAATTTTATACACACGTGTACTTCATGTGCATTCAAGACAAAAGAGCTTAAGCTATTATATGCAAAAGCCAAAATATCATAGTTAGTATGAAGTAAAATTGTAGGATTTCTTCTCATTTTTCGCTATGCTCATTTATCTTTTTCTTTCTTTTATTTTCTTAGTAAAATGTTGAACATGATACATATAATGAAAATACATTATTTTCACTTAAATGCTGAACGAAGTTAATCATTTCACTGAAATACACTAAATAAGATGGTCAGGTAGATGTAGAACATGGTGGAAGTAAGAGAGATGAAGAAATAGCAAAGGACAAGGGTTAAGTCAGGATCTGGGAGATGAAGCCAGTTCTGACTAGCTTTGTAGGAACATGGTGGACAGATAAGGTTAGTCCAGGGTTATGTATCAACACAGTCATAAAGACACCAAGTTGGTGGGTGGGTGAAGACAGAACTGGATAGCAGCCCTTTGATAGACAAAGACTCAAGTAGCCCCATTGATAGAGACTCATTTTCTACAGAAGATTGAAGTAACTCTTTCCCTTCTTAAAGATCAATATACAGTCTAAACAGAAAGCATGTAGTTGCCCTCAATATGAAGACTGTCTCAGAAGTGGTTAAGGACAGGTTTCACAGCTTAGGCCTCTTCAGTAGAGGAGAGACTCTGAAAAAATGAGACTCACTTATTTTTCTCTGGAGACTCTTAAATAGTTTTTTTCCCTCCAAGCTGGAGTTCATTCTGCATAGGATTATTCATATGAACAAGAAAACAGGTACCGTGCACTTTACAGCTGTTAAGAGTCAGAATGTGTATTGAATAAGCAATTTTTATCTATTGACCTCAGAATTTGTATTTTCAGCACTATTATTCCACATCTTATATCTAATCCTAGACACAAAGAGACTAGGAGATGGTAACACAGGAGGAAAGAAAACAAACAAAACAGAAAACAAGTGGCCCTGTGTGGATTACAACCAAACATGAAGTGGCATTTGCAAGAGACTTTAATTACTTCCTTTTAATTCATCAATCATTTGTTGGGAACATCTTCTATGTTAAAGTACAGAACATGAGATTCACATGTCTAACATCAAGTAGCTCAGAAGAAGTGTTTTTCAGCTTCTTCCACATTTGCTTCAGTAAACAGAGACATTTCTGTCTAAGGAGTATATTCTATGTCACAAATTCACAAATTATCATGTCTTCCTAGCTCAGGAAAGTGGGGCTTCACCTTGCCAGGAGAGGAAGGAACACCCATTGCCAGAGGCATCCGTGATCATCCCCTGAAGTGGAAAGTTCTGGTTTAACAACTCAGCCGAGTCAAATGATATTTTTCTGGAAGCTGTGTCACGTGATGTGTTCTGGAAACTGTCTTGTGGGAAGACATGTGATGTTTTGCTGAAAGGAGACATTTGAGAGGGCATGTGATGTTGAGGAAGAACATAAATGGAACCCCACAAACAGTGAGAGGATGCTCTTACATTGCTCTGCTGTGCAACTCTTCACTTCTTCACTGGTCTTCACTTCATAAAGAGAAATGTGCCTAAGAACTTCTGGTGGTATTCTCACTTATTCTGGCCTCTTCCGCTGATCCATGCCCACTCATCAGAGCCTCGCCATTTCTGCTGGATGGTACCACCGCTACTGATTAATGCTTGGTGTTTGTTATTGAATTGGACTGTTTGGTATCCTGACAACAGAGCAATCGCCCCATAAGAACTACTACTAATCAAGTCCACACCCCCCATTTCCTATTAACCTTTTTGCCCCTACCTCTGGGCTAGAAGGTAAGTTGAAATAGTTAAGAACCTTAAATAAAGTAGGTTTTGAAAAAACAAAGCCTATGGTCCTCTTCCAAGATGGGAACTTGGTCTGCAGAAGGAAACCTTCCTCCTGAGAGATTGAGATCTTAGGAGCCTGAGATCTGAGTGTCTCGCTGCCTGCTCAACTTTTCCTGAGGCCTGTGACCAAGTGCCTTTTCAACCAAGATAAGGAACCAACAGTAGACCAAACTAATGATTCTACTCAAGTTTAATCTGGCATGTCAATGAGCTTGTTGGAGTTACTTACAGGAGCCAGGTACTAAAAGCACACTGTCTTAGTAGGGTTTCACTGCTGTGAACAGACACCATGACCAATGCAAGTTTTATAAAAGACAACATTTAATTGGGGCTGGCTTACAGGCTCAGAGGTTCAGGCCATTGTCATCAAGGCAGAAACATGGCAGCATCCAGGCAGGCATGGTACAGGAGGAGCTGAGAGTTCTACATCTTCATCTGAAGGCTGCTAGTAGAAGACTGACTTCCAGGCAGCCAGGGGGGAGGGTCTTAAGCCCACACCCACAGTGACACACCTACTCCAACAAGGCCACACCTCCTAATAGGTCACTTCCTGGGCCAATCATATACAAGCCATCACATTCCACTCCCTGGCCCCTATAGGCTTGTTTAAACATGAGTCTATGGGGGCCATACTTAAACATAGCATAATGCAAAATACATTAATCCAACTTCAAAAGTCCCTGTAGTCTATAGCAGTCTCAACAGTGCTAAAAGTCCAAAGTTCAAGGTCTCTTTTGAGATTCATCCAATTACTTAACTGCAATCCCCCAAGCAAGACCGGAAATCAGCTGGGCAAAGTCCAAACTCTGCATCTCCATGTCTGATGGCAAAGCAGTCTTCAGATATCCAACTCCTTTTTCATCCTTCTTGACTGCAACTAGGTTCTTTCTCCTGGGCTTGTTCCACTCCCTGTTAGCAGCTTTCCTTGGTAGGCATTCTGTGGCTCTGGCATCTTTAACATCTTGGGTACCCCAAGTCAATTTTAGCTTCACAGCTTCTTGTTCCAATGTCTGAGATCAGCAGATGATCTTCTGTGTATCTCCAAGGAGCTGGTGTCACTTCTCCAGCTCTGCCCTCTGTAGCACTCTAAGCTCAGATTGATCCACTCCACTGCCACTGCTGTTCTTGGTGGTCGTCCCATGGTACTGGCATCTCTAATATGCTAGGGTCTTCCACTGCAACTATACTTCACCAAAGCCTCTCATAGGCTCTCTTCATGGTACCAAGTCTCAACTCCTTTGCATGACCCCTTCAGTCCTGGGCTGTCAATTACAACTGAGGGTACACTTTCACCAATGGCCTTCCATGGCCTCTCACAGTACCAAGCCTCAGCTGTTCTTCATGATACCTTCATGCCTTCAAAACCAGTACCACCTGGATGATTCTTACATGTTACCAAGTACAGCTGCAGCATAAGGTACAACCTTGGCTATCTCTGGAATACAGCTTCTTTGTGCTCTCAGAAAACATTTCCCATATTTCACCTCAGTGATGCTGTTTTTTTTCTTAATCACCACTAATTTCTTAGCTCCAGCTAACCAGCATCAATTGTCCCAGTAGTCTCTTTCTTTTGAATATAAAGCCAGAGACATGTCGCTGAAGCTGCTGAGTTCTACTGCTTGCAGGAGCTGGAACATTGCCCCCCCTTGTTCTATTACATTACCACTAGCTTCCTTTTTCCCAGCTCCTTCACTGCCTAAATTGGCTGTCCTGAATCTTGCTACATAGACTGACTTTGAACTCAAGAGATCTGCATTCCTATCTCCTAAACACTGGGATTAAAGGTGTGGTCCACCAAGCCTGGATTAGAGTTTTTCTTCACCTAGAATTTGCTCTGTTCTAGGCTGGCCTTGAACTCAGAGATCTGCTTATCTTTGCCTCCTGGGATTAAAGGCTTGTACTACCATGCCTGGACCTAAAGTTAACTGGGTGAATCTTGCCCCCAAGGTCACCACTCCTTTAATTCATTTTA
This sequence comes from Apodemus agrarius, assembly GCA_964023405.1. Classification (NCBI taxonomy): domain Eukaryota; kingdom Metazoa; phylum Chordata; class Mammalia; order Rodentia; family Muridae; genus Apodemus; species Apodemus agrarius. The sequence continues at coordinate 20,010,347 of OZ030008.1, forward strand.
ATATCCTTGAATTCAGCTCCATTTCACATCCTGGAGTCCCTTTAATACTCAAACTATATATTTTGTACTTTTCCTTTCTCAGCTTGCTATGTTTGTTCAAAATTCTCTTCATCAGACTTAACCAGAGGACAAAGTCTTTGTTGGGCTTTTTTGAGACTTCCTTTGCAGATGCAATTAATATAAATCTTTTTACCTTAGTCCTAGGTGGTCTCTTCAGACAATGGCAAAAAGCAGCCATGTTCTTTACCAAAACATCACAAAAACAGTCTCTCAGCCACATATTAAAGTTCTTCTCCACTGAAACTTCTTGAGCCGTCAGGCCTACATAGTTAAAATGACCCTCAGCACCACTGTCTTCCATATTCCTACTAGTCTGGCCCATTAAGTCCCACTTAAAGAATTCCGTGGCTTTCCAAATCCAAAGTCCCAAAATCCACATTCTTTCAAACAAAAGCATGGTCTGGCCTATCACAGCAATACCCCAGTCCCTGGTACCAACTTCTGTCTTAGTTAGGGTTTCACTGCTGTGAACAGACACCATGACCAATGCAAGTTTTATAAAAGACAACATTTAATTGGGGCTTGCTTACAGGCTCAGAGGTTCAGGCCATTGTCATCAAGGCAGAAACATGGCAGCATCCAGGCAGGCATGGTACAGGAGGAGCTGAGAGTTCTACATCTTCATCTGAAGGCTGCTAGTAGAAGACTGACTTCCAGGCAGCCAGGGGGGAGGGTCTTAAGCCCACACCCACAGTGACACACCTACTCCAACAAGGCCATATCTCCTAATAGGTCACTTCCTGGGCCAATCATATACAACCCATCACACACACCCAGTCTGGCTGATGAGTAAAGGAAGCCTCATCTTGGATCACTGCAAGAATTGCGAGCAGGTCAACAGGCAAGAGTGTCTTCTCCACTCACAACTATTTATCATTCCCATCATCTTGAGGAGTGGCCTAGTAACTTTTAATTTTAGGAACTTCCTGGGACTTGCAAATTATTTACTTTCTGAGTTATATGAGCCTCCTTCTTCTGAATGATCTGGTATGTAGTAAAAATTGTACTGTGGGCTGTATATCTCAATCAAATGATCCACAAACCAATAGCAACACCTAAAGGTCTATCAGTCGGACAGGTAAAGCATTGCATTATATAATAGTATACTACTAAGGTTACTATTATTGTGATGAAGCAACATGACCAAAAGCAAGTTGAGGAGGAAAGGAGGTTTATTTGACTTGTATCTTCACATTGTAGTCCACCTTTGAAGGAAGTCAAGACAGGAACCCAGAGGCAGAATCTGATGCAGAAGCCATTAAAAACTGTATTGCTTACTGGCTTGTTCCTCATGGCTTGCTCTGCCTGATTTCTTATGGAATCCAGGACCCCCAGCCCAATGGTGACACCATTTACAATGCCCTGGGCCCTCCCCTGTCAATCACTAATTCAGAAAATGCTTTACAGACTTGCCTGTAGCCCAGCCTTTGCAAGGTATTTTCTCAGTTCAGGATTCTTCCTCTTAGATGACTGTATTTTATGTAGAGTTGAGACAAAACTAGCCCACACAAATAGCAAGATGAGTACAGCACAAAGCCAAGATACCGAGTGAGTTTCTCACCATGGAGCTTCAGGACAGGAAAAGCAATTATAAGTTAAAACTCAGAGTCCCTCATGTAGAGGCAGGGGTTGGGCCATGATGATTTTTTCCCCTTATTTTGATTGTCCCTGACAGACATATGTGCCAATATAATTAATAGAACAGTGTCTAGGAAGGAAAGCTGGAAATTTTTAGAGAGAAAGTATGAATCCAGTGTGGTTTCAACCTTTTTTTGTAGTAAAGCTCAAAGGTCAGAAAACTCACTGTATGGAATCCAAGTCTTAAAATCCCAAACTATCACATGAGCCTCAGGAACCAGCATCTGTGGGAAGACTAGCAGGTAAGGAACCAATCAATGCAGACAAGCCTGCAAGACTTGGACTTACTGGGCATAGCCTTTTTTAAAATAAAGTGGGTGCTCAAGAGCCCATTCTCAAGAAAGGTCTTGACACAAAACTTATGGGTCAATGGGCCAGACTAAACGCGGCTGTGTGATTAAGCTGAGGATGTTCTATTTAGCTCCTACCTTAAAGTCTACACTTGTGGAGGTTGAATTAATGGGATTTTACCATGCAGAACTCTGAACTCACAGAACAGATAAATCAGTAGGGGTTTAGCACGTGGTTCAGAAATCACTCAGGACTTCATTTCAGAACCTTCCTTTACACTTCCATTTAGAATAAGATTTAATTTGCCAGGGCAGCTGCAGTACAGGGGGAGGAAGGCAGGGCTGGATTTCCTGGCAGACTTGCCATTTATGGGCTATGAGATCTGGGAGGAATAATACCTCCCTCACAGGTGTTAATGCTAGCACTGAAGTGGATGGTGCATGTGAGGGCACAGTGCAGTAACAGATGGGCACACTTGTCTTGCCAGGCCATGGCAGCCCCGGGAGGTAATGCAGCTCAAATGTAAGTGTTGCCAGCTTGCCCAGGTAAGTGATGGAATGCCTAACTCTACATACGCATCTCCTCAGGCATCTTGGGGCTACAGTCATGGATGTCTCTACCACTCCAAGCATTCTGAGTGTTCCTTGCTTCTGTTTTGACTGTTACTGCTAGAACCTTCCATTCAATGTGATGATAGGGATACAGATGATCTTGTCAAATTATAGAACTTGCCTGTCTCTGCAGCTAAGCATATGTCTTTCTGCTAAGCAAACAGTATACCAAAAAATGAAAATGTCCTTGCTTTGGTTGTCTTTGACTCCATAAAAGATCATCCTACACACTGTGCCTGCTTCAGAGATTTTGCTCATGCATCTGTAGATCAAATAGGACTCAGACTCAGCAGAAAGAGCATTTCAGGTCCACAAAGATAGAACTGCAGCTATCTGAGTCACATCTCTACCAGTTGACACTCCGTGATAGCCAGAGCCCCAGCAAGGACGGAGACAAAACACTCTCATGTGACCTTAATATGCATCTGATTATTATGTTTATGTGTGGAGTATGGGCTCCAAGAGGGTGGATGTCTGTGCTTGAGAGAGGAAGCTATATTATCTCTCACAACCTACTTTCATTGCAACATATGATACCTGTTACAAAGGAGCCATTCTTACTTTGAGGGATGGCGTGTGATCAAGTGTAAAGGCACCTGACTTTCTCTCATGGTGGAAGTACCAAGAAATTCCAGATATACTTGAAAACCACTACACCTTTACACCAGAATATAGTTAGAATCAATCCCTAGATGTAAAGTTTTTCACTCTGTGACATGTACTAGACATATTTGTCCCGGCATTAGCTGTTTCTGAGACTTCATTGTGATGTACTAGTGAAGCACCTTTCACCATTTTATTGGCAGGGTTTTCTTGCAGTCTATTTACCCCAAAACTGAGACATGGCATCCCTGGTGCTAAATTGGAGAAATGGTATTCTTCTATACTTAGAATCATGGTTACATTTGTGAACTGTATGGTTGGCCACTGTCGTGTAGCTAGAGCCACCTTCCAGTCCTATATTGCCTTTTGATTAGAGTTCAGCTGACCTATTCAGACAGATCAGCTTCCTCCTGGGATCCTGGATTAACTGAGGCCTGGGGAGCTCATGATGAGGGCAGAGACCTGAGATAGCAAGCAGAAACAGGTGAGGGGTCCTGAGTCCTATATCAGAATCGGATCACTGTTATTTCCACCCACTGGCCAGTGGCTAAATCAGATCAAGATGTCACCTCTGAAGTCAAGGGTCAAGGTTACATCCTGCATCATTGAGCATCTGTAGAAGATTCAGAGCAGAGGGAAGAGTAAGAGCCATTTTAAAAATAAAAATGTGAAGCATAAACATCAATTTTTACATGTTGATTCTCTCTTGTCCTCCTGACAAGATTCCTAATTCCAGCCTCCATAATAGTTTTGCCAAACAGGTTTCTATAGTCCTGCTTATGTGTGATGTGCCACAGATTTCCTGAAAATCAACAGAATATAGTTAAAGCCAATTCCCAGCTGAGAAGGGCCTGTGCTCTCTCAGCTGATAGGACTGGCCCCAACCATGACATACATTCCTGACTGCCAAGGCACGAGGAGGAGCCTGCCACTACTTTAGATTCAGGAGTTTGAATTGTAGAGCTGTGTGCTCATTCTGGAATAAGGGAGGCTTCACTGGTACAATCTTGCTACACAAACAAAAAACTGAGAAAATATCAACCTGAGCACCACCATATGTCTATTTCTAAAGAACTCTTTTAAAATATCCTTTATTGGGCTGTGCTGTTAGCTTTTTTAAGCACTCCCCAACATAAAGACTTGGGTTCAAATCCCAGTATCTGTGTACAAAGTCAGATACAGTGATTTGTGCTATAATCCCATCACAAAGCAAGAAAAACCAGAGGATGCCTCTGGCTTTCAAGACAACCAGCCTAACCTAATGGACAAAAAATGTCCCAGGTCTCAGGGAGAGACTGTATCTGAAAATAAATAATAATAATGATAATTAGAAACATGGATAGCTCTGGAGGGATGATATCCAAGTTTGACTCTGACCTTCATGTGTGCATGTATACAGGCATAAAGAAATATCTTTTGTATGTATGGGGAGGTCAGGATTGGCTTAGGATGGGAGTTAGATGATGGTACTATGGTATTTATGTACATACATACATGCATATAGAGAAGCAGTTAGAATCAGGCACTCAAGGGTAATGTTACAACATCATACATTTATGTAAATATTTTAAAATGCACCAGAATACAATGCCTAAATTCCTTTTCTCAAAACTTTATTGATGTTCAGAAAGTATTATATACTAAGAAAATAACATATTTTTTTACTATATTACAAAATAGAGAAACACTTCTCTAACTTGTTACCATTCCAATGTAAACAAATTCCAATGTAGCAAATGTAAACATTCCAACCTAAGCGTAAAAAATATTTTAAAACAAGTCTCTCCCTCCTCTCTGTCCCCCAGCCCTACCACTCTCATTAAGTTATAAGGCAGGCTTGGTGTGGGGCAGCTCCTGAAATGACAAAGGGCAGAGCTGCCAGGGACATCAGGGAACTGCAGAAGGATGAGCAGAAGGATGCTTCCAGAGAGTTCCGAGCACAAACATTGTTCTGGAATCCATATCAGACATGATTATGGCCCGTGTGAATTCGTGTGTTTAAAGGGAAGCTATTGACTTGAGCATCTTCTAGGCACTCTTGCTGCTTTGTTTTGGATATCCTCACTGTGGAGAGTCCAGTCAAGTTCGCCTGTCCCAGAGTAGGTGAAGCGTCTCACTGGTGGTAACTCTTACCTCATAGAGGAAAGCCATAATTTTTAGGATGGAAGGTTCCCACTGGATGTTGGCAATATTCCAATATGCCTAGTGGTGTGAGATGTTTGCAGTATGCTGAAGCACCTCCTCCCAGAATAAATCAGACACCTCATCTAAATGTTGAGAGGTATCAGATTATACTGGGCTGGTTCTTATCACAAAACTCTCAATGAGAAAATCTCTAAGACACTTCAGCTTGGAGAACCCAAGTGCTAATTGGTTTGCAATTCCCCTTATTAGTATGTCATCTACCTGGACAGCTTAGCGACTGGCTGGAAGCCCAGACCCTACCCAGTCAAATTCACAGCTCCCACAATTTGGAAGTGTAACAGCAGTGACAATTCTGCACCTTGTCCACATGTGGGCTTGCCCACCCCCCCCCCACACACATACGCGCCTTCTCGCTGAGGTGTAACAACTCTAACAGATTCTCACAGTTGCTAACAATCTCATTAGGCTGTTTGTGTGAGGAGGAAAGAAGATTGGTTATAATTTTGCTGTAGCTTTTTGTGAACAGACTCTAGAGTTGCTCTGACTGGCTTGAAGTTAGCAAAGCCTGAAGGTACCAGGGAGGGGTGTCAGGAAGACTGGGGGCCTCTAAATATTATCTGCACAGTAGATATGAGATGCTGAATGAAGGCTGTCAAGCACTGTCTTCCTTCCATTTTCAAATATTCTCTAGGCAACTGGGACATGTCACTTAGAAAATATAGTGTTTTATTATGGTGGCAGATAATTACATAAGGAGCCAGTGAGATAGCTGGAGCAGTAGGTACTTGCCACCACGCCTGATGAGCTGAGTTCAGTTTCCAGCACCCAAATGATGGAAGGAGAACAACCTCCCACAAATCCACACATACTCACTCATACATACACATGCACAAATAAAGAAATGTAAGAAAAAGGAAACAATTACACGCACAACCAGTGTTGTTGTGAATTATTAGTTTTTCATAATGTTGATTTAAACAAACAGAATACTACTCATCTTCATATGAGTATATGAAATATATCTTCTCATATATGAAATAGCTCAAAGTCCATTATAATGTTATAGAGATAAAGTAACAAGTCCTATAACATTTTCATTATTAGTATAAATTTAGTCCTGCCTGTGTTTAACCTTCCTGAAACTAGCCTGCCATTTGCAACCTGAAAGTGACACTGATGACCTACATCGTGACAGTGTCTTCTATCTGGGAAGCTGACACTTCAGGCAGCTTAGGTCCTATTCTCCCCTCCCTTGCAGTGAGAGTTCTTTGAACTGTGGGAGAAGCTTTCTTCATGCAAATGGACTAAAGACGCTATTTGATCTTCATTTGGAATGGACAATTCATATATGTAATAAGATTTCTCATTTCTTTGGGACTGGAAACATATCTCAATAGTTAAGAGCACTTCTGTTCTTGCAAAGGACCAGAATTCACATCCCAGCACTCATGATAGGTGATTCACAAACACCTGTAACTCCAGCTCCAGGTGATCTCATGCCCTCTTCTGGCAGCCACAGATATTCACACATACATGTGCATACACACAGAGGCATATACATACATACCATAAATAAAAATAACATTTAAAAAGAAATCTTAAACCTTCATTATATTTTCCTCTTCTTTTTATTAAAAAACCATGCAAACACAGGGAAATAGCATATAAAAAAAGTGTACTGGTTTGGGTTTTTAATATATTTTTATCACTGCTGTTTCTATTGTCAAAACAATAGATACACTGTTGGCCAAATAATTAACTTTTTTAAAATATGGAAAATGACCTGCATTATTTCTCCTTTTCCCAAGAGAAGATATCTTTGTTCTGTGTACAAATTGGCCCCAGCGATCTTTTAGATGAACCCAGAAGTTAAGGTAATTACTATTGGTTACAAACATCACAGTTCTTGCAAACTACTAATATATTGAGACTTATAAAATTACTAAATCTAGAGAAGAAAGAAGTTCCTATGGAGGTGTTCTTCCATATACATTAAAATATAGCTTAGACATCTTGGGAAAACTTGGAGATTGACTTAAATAATGAATGAGCAAAATAATACACTTAGCTATAAAACATAAGAGGGTGTCAAGAGATTGATGATCAATATAAAATGCTAGACATCATCATTTCAGAAATCAAAATTAATGTAAAAATCTACAGGGAGAAAACTATCAAAATTTTAAGAAAATGTGACTTACCGGTCATTAAATCTTGAATAAATGGACAAAAATATGCACCAACAACATGGTTAGTTATCTTATTATTGTTGTTGTTTGTTTTTGGTAGTAGTTAATTTTCTGTAGAATATTAAAGTAGTTGAGACAGTATTAAAATTGAACTGTAAAAGTATTGAAATTGACATTATTTCCAGATTTGTATCTTCTTTATATCAAAATAGAATGTGACCATTTCATTTCCGTTGAAGTTAGTTAACATTTTTGGTTGTTCTTGGGAGAATGGAAATTGTCAATGTGATGATTGCCAATGAGACAAGAAACCAATTAGATTTTGAAAATATTGTTGGTGTAGTTCTCTTAAAGTCAAAACACATGTTATCTTCTTTGCCTCAGGCGTCAAGAAGATCTGGCCTGTCCACACCCTGAACAAGGGAGATGGAGACTAGAAGTCACAGCTAGAACACAGCCAACAGTAACTATTAGCTGCTCTTACTGTTATCAATTTCTTCTTATGTGCTCTTCTGGCAAGCATAATTCTGAGGAACTGATAAAGTGGACGGAGCAAGCTAGACAAAGGCACAGATTCCAGAAGTCTCTGAGGGACATTACTAGTCAGTGTGGTAGGAGTTCATTCAATGCAAATGCACAGTAGCCTCAGGAGGAACAGCTCTCCTTCCCCTCTCACATCCATGTGGGAAGAAAATACAAATCTGCTAGGGAAGAGAACTGAAAGGGGATGGAGTGGTTTTGCAGAAGGGCTTGAATTAGGATCCAAAAACTTTCCAAACTTTATAACTGTAGGCTAAGCCTTGTGAAAATGGACTTATTGAAACTTACTTTCAGTGATGTTTTGGGAATGAAATGCTCTGCTTTTTACAGAGTGGAGAGGCAGTTCTCAGCACATACTATGCCAAAAATAAACGTTTATTAATGGAAAAAGAAGGAAGGAAAGAATGTTTATTTGTTTTCTATTACTGCAGAACAAATTACAACAAACTTTAATGTCCTACAACAAGACCTACTCGTTACATAGTCCTGAGAGTTGGAAGCCCACATGGCCTGCACTGGTTTTTCTGCTCAGCATCTCTTAGAGCTGGAATTGAGAGATGAGCTTATTTCAAAGATACTAGAAAGAACTTTCTTCCACATGCTCATTCAAACTTCTGGAAGAATCCAGTTCTTTGTGGCAATAAAATCGAGGTCTCCTGCTCTCATCAAATATCTGACAAGGACCACAGAGTTTCTCATTTGTCATCATATCTTCAGAGCTGGCATAAAACCTTGATGATGAGGCCAGGCCTGGTGGAAAGACCTATAATCTCATCTAGTCAAGCATCTAGGATAAGGGAAGGACAAGTTCAAGTCCTGATTGAGCTACATAGTGAATTCAAGGTCAGCCTTGGCATCTCAGTAAAAACTTCCTCAAAACCAAATAAGAAAACAAACATATCCTAGCAAAGAATTCTCTCTTCCTCCTTCATTCCTGTTTTGTTACCAGCTGGAAAGAATTGTCTGATTTTAAAGGCTCTCACATAATTAGATTAGGCCGACTCAGATAATCTTTCTATTTTAAAGCCAAACAAATGCTGTGTGATTTTCCCTGGGGAGATGCGAACAAACATCTATTCACGCCAGTCTGAACATTGGTGACTGACCAAAGAAGTATGTCCCAAAGTCTAGCTTAAGAAATCAGTGAGTTGACTAAGGTTATTTTTCAGGAGTATGGATGATTCAAAGGCAGTTGCAAGTCGATTCCCTTTTGCAAAGGCTCCTCCTACATAACCAAAAAGCCCATAGTACCATGGGAAACAAAAAGGAAATTTGTATCCCTGAAGCTTCCTTGCATGATTTGCAGTGGCCCAGTGAGTCAGAAAATTCTCCACAGCAATTGTTACTTCAATGGTATGGGCAAGGCCTGGAGAATCTTGTACGTTTCGGGAGCTTTCCTGAGGCTTGTGAGTTTTATTTGCTTCCTGTGTCTGGTAAATTTAATTTATTTCTGGTTCTTAATGAGACTTGCTCAAGAAGAGCGCGTTTCAGATTAGGGGCAACAACTATATAATGCCGTGTCATCTCTTTGACATGATTATGAAGTGATACTTCTTGACTTATAGGCATTATAGTGTAGAAACAGAGGACATTGTTAAAATTCTGTTCACTGTAAATTGTAAAGGTCAAAGAAGGAAATAATACATCATCAAAGAGCTACCTGTGATCTCTCCTTTTGCATTTAGCTCTCATTACCACATCCTATCTTAGAGAAGAACAATGACAATTGAAGCATTTTGTAAAGTCTTAATGTTAGTGGTTCTAATCCATAACTCCAACTATTTGTTTGGAAATAAGAGAAATTATGCTCGGAGTATGGAAACCAGACAGTAATGTAAGGTTTTATTGTTTTCATGGAAATTAACACCTTGTTGGCCAGCTTATCCCACACAATGATTTACCTCCCCTCGTACGCTGATATTTCTATCCTGCATTTCCTCAACCTTTCAGTATCTCAAGCCCTAAAATTTTATATACAATTATATATAAAATACCCTGAGTCCTTCTAACAAAATAAGAAGAAACATTCTGGATAAACACTACCAACTTTGCCCTTGCAAGCACAGACCTCTGGGGATTTTGTTTCATTTGTTTGTTTATGGTACTAGGCATTGAACCATAGGCCTAATGCATATTAAATAAATGTTCTTCCACTAACCTATAATCCAGCAAAATAGAGGCAATCTTCTATCTGTTGAGCCCTAGGCTGTACAGCTTATTTAGTTTGTTTCTGAGGCATTAGGGATTGAACTCAGAGCCTTGCATAGGCTAGGCAACTGTTCTACCAATTATGACTCAACCCCGCCAAATTACTTTAACAGATGTAAAACTTCTAATGCTGTTGGAGAGTCATCCTCTGGGATATGCTTTATTATCCAGTTTTTCAGTTTAGAAGCTAGAGTTCTTTGGCCTAACTACTAGACAATTGAGGAGTTACCGAAGTTATTCTGAATTGTCTGCGGAGGGGTGGTCAAGTGCATGTTTATTGCACTGCCTACCTTATGTAAAACATGTGATTTTAAGAAAGCTGTCTGTGAACACTCTAGACATAGACTCAATTCTACAGCATTGTAGTGTCATAATACAATGCTCTCTTACCTATAAGATAAGAGAGCAAAAAAGATTCAAAACTCCCCAACAGATGCCACAGGCCAAGGGTAGCCTGTGAGACATAGTACTGCTATTTAGATCACTTAATAAAGCATGCACAAAATTAACTTTAATATGAAACGTGGGTCATTTAAACATTTTTTTTACCCTTTTGCTATCTGTTTTATCTTCCTCTCTTAATGGGAATTGCTTTTGAGAGGTTCTAATTTCTAATGGAGAGCCAAAAGGAAGACCATTTCTTTTCCCACTATTAATTCAGAATAGACAGGGAAACAGTGTGACTCCAGCTTGTTAGCTCAGGAGTTCTGGCTGTCCTTGGGTGAGGGCCAGTGGCCCAGGATAGAAGCCAGATGGGGTCAGAGACCTCAAGCTGACAGATGTGGCAGCAGAGGGTTCCAGGAAGAAGGATCAGAGGCTGGCCAAAAGACAGCCACTTGCCCAGACGCAAAACCCCAGGAGAGTTAAGGTGAAGGAAGGCCTGGCAGTGTTTGGCTGAGTCACAGGGGAAACTGATCAGCAGCTCAGGTCAAGCTGAGGACAAGGAAACACTACCCAAGGATCGGGAGAACAGAGCGGAAGGATGAAGAAGGAGACGTCTGCAGGACCCCGTGGCATTATGAGTGGACTGATGGGGTGCTTTTGTCTAACTCTTCTTGTAATCCTAACACATATGTCTAAAGTTGACAGCACATCCCATCCTGAGAGCCAAGGGAAAGAAAATCAGCATGAAGATTGCCTCCTCTGCCTGTGGGTTATAAGAAGTAAAAGCTGCTACGGGATGGTCTGTGAAAACGACCCACCCTTCTTCACCTATGCCATTGTGATGCGAAGTTTTATCTGGGATAGTTGCTGACCCAGAAGCAAAGGGTGGAGGCAGCTGTGAGTCAGTTTCGAGTTGCTGGGAGCTGACACCCTCTCACTGGAGTTGAGAGCGGGAGGTTATGGAGGGCTTGATGCAAAAAGCTTTTACCCTGTTTATGAAAGGGATTTGGGCCACACTTTCGGAATTCTGATGACTTTTGCACAACATCTTTCCCTGTGCTAATTTTTAAGGGCCTATTTAAATTGCACTCCACTTACTGTTTACTGAACAGCACATTCTAGGATGTCTGTATGTTCTCTTCTTTAGAACGATGTCCTCGCATCTAATGTCTTAATGATCACACTAAGTAAGTAACTAAGTGAAACACTAACCCCCAAATGATGTCTTCTTTGAACAAGACTGACCTAGACAATGAGGACATCGATGGAAAAGATACATCAGAATTACAGCTAATAAGTAGAGAGTGAGAGATGGAATGAAAACCCCAGCCACTGGCAACCACAAGAGGTTTGTTTTAGGCAAGGGTCATCAATGAATGTGGAAAGGGGCGGGTGAAAGTACAGAGACAAACAAGACATATGCATGGTCTCAGAGCATCTCCCTAACGTTAATTGCAAAAGGGAAAATAGTTACTTCATAGTGCAGAAGCCTGGCAGACACCAATTGGATGCAGCAATTAAAGCTAACATCACAGGAGAGAAATGGGATAAATCAGCACCATGTGCCTCATGATGCGATCCACTGAGCAGGCAGGACACAGCATCCTTCTGTGGTCCGCCTGCCAAGAGTAGCGAGTCTGAACCTAATTATGAGAAAAAAATCCAGACAAACCCAAATTAAGAAACATTCTGCTAAATGCCTGGCCACTTCTCCTCCACTGTGTCAAGATTACCAAAGAGAAAGAAGGGAAGAGGTCTGCTCCAGATCCGAGGAGAACAACGGGCTATAGTTTAAAGGAGCATGCTTAGACACATGATCCTTGGTTAGATCTCAGACCTCATCCTTGAGAGTTGTGTCACAACTAGTGAGCTCTGAATAAGAACTAAAGTACAGATGTGAATTTTGCCACCTTGACCACTGGACTGTAATAGTCTAACCTAAATACAGATGACTGGGAGGAAGGCAGTTATAAAGTCCCCAAAGCACCTGAGGAATGGTATCTGAGGTTGTCTTCTACCCCCACACAGATATGCACATTCATGATCGCCCACACACACATGATCACACATATACATACACACACAATGAAAATACACAAAGAGATGGGATGTGTTCAGTCTGTATTCAGATGTATTAGAATGGAGTGTGTGTTGTAGATACACACACAGAAAAATGCATGCAAGATGATAGATGATAGGCTCAGTTCTGTAAGTAGGAAAATATTTACGAGCACAGGAGATAAAGCTTTTCAAAGGAAAGAGAATCACTATTTATGTGTTTCCGTTTTGTAAGACAAGAAAATTAAGGTACGTAAGTTTACTGAATTATTTACATTGAAGATTGGGATTCTAAAGCAAAATTAGTTGTTCTATGTTGATATAAGAATGACTTTATTCATAAGTCACTCCATCTGAACATTTACACTTATTCCCAACCCATTAACATGCTGTGATATTGTTATGTCATAAGACACACACACACACAAACATGTGTGCGCGCGCACATACACACAGAGTGAGGGAGGAGGAATGAAGGGAGAGAGGGAAGGAGGGAGGGAGAGAGGGAGAGAGAGACATAGAGAGACAGAGAGATCAATTTGCTATACTTTCTTCCCTACGGAGGCACACACAACATCTATCCCCAACTTAGAAGGACATAAAGACAAAATTAAGTATGATTCCACCAAAGTTCACTGCAGGAGAACCAATGAGTTTATTCAACTTGTAGAACATGGATGGGGAGTTGTTCTTAGGGACTTGAGTCTCTCTAAAGCATCCACACTGGAAGATCTTCATCCATGGCAGCATAGATGGTTACCCTTCCGTGAACCTTTCCCAACTCAGATACCCTGCCATCTCTAGACAGCCCTGGGGCCATATGCTATTAAGATGAACCAACCAGTACCCCCCGGAGTTCCCAGGGACTAAATCACTAACCAAAGAGAACACATGGAGGGACCCATGGCTCCAGTTGAATATGTAGTAGAGGATGGCCTTGTGGGACATCAATGAGAGGAAAGGCCCTTGATCTTGTAAAGGCTTGATGCCCCAGTATAGGGGAATGCCAGTACAGAAAAATGGGTTAGTAAGCAATGAGAGGGGGAGGGGATAGGGGGTTTTTGAAGAGGAAATAAAAGGAATAACATTTGATATATAAAGAAAATATCTAATAAAAACAAATTTCAAAAAAGACAGGATCACACACAGAGGTTGGGATCTCAGGTAAGGCTCTCATGACTTTTCTACCCCTTCCTTCCCTAATAGATATCAACCATTGGTAGGACCAATCTTGATGGTCTCTTGCAAGAAGACACAGCTAATTGGATAAAAAAAATAAAAGGTGGCTGTTTTACTTGGAGTGTATCAATCTACAGCAACCATCGCTGTCCCCTGTTCCTTGAAAAGAATTCCTAAATGCTAGGGGTGATATCACATGGCACTTAACAGGTGATCTTCAACCCCATTTACTGAGTGCTGGTTAGTTTTTGCCATCTTGGCACAAGCTAGGATCATCTAAAAAAGAGAATAGCTCAGTTGAGTAAATGCCTCCATCAGATTGGCCTGTAGACAAGTCTGTGGGCAAGTTTCTTGATTGATGACCTATCTGGGAGGGCCTGAGCGACCGTGGACTGGGCTACCTCTGCACAAGTGCTCCTTGGTGGCATGAGAAAGCAGGTTAAGGAAGCCACGGAGCAAGCGCATGCCATTGAGTAGCCCCGCCCTCTGCTTCCGTCTGACTTCTGGTTTCTGCCTCGAGTTCTTGCCCTGACTTCTCTTTGTGATGGGGTGTAAACGGTGACCTGAAGTAAACCCCTCTCCTCCTGTTTGTATTGCATCAACAGAAAGCAAACTGGAGGATGTAGATATGCTAAACCCCTGGGGATTTCCTGGGTGGTAGGAGCACTTTGTCTTCTGATGGAATGATTCCTCATGGTCCACTGATGGGGAAAGCCACGAGAAGAACATGCGCCCAATCCCCTCTGGAGCCTGCGGTTTGCACTGTCTCACAGGAAAGAGTAGGAAGGCTAGGTACCGATGCCGTAGGCAATCACAGCCAGTGAGATGAAGCAGCCATGGAAAGTTTCAAACTATGAGGTTCTGGGTCAGGATATCTACTGACAGAAATAAAAGTTGAAAATAACAGACTACAGTTTGTTTGTAATGAGTGCAATTAGCCTCTAGAATGTTTTCATGGAGGCTTTCAGAAAAAAAAAAAGCTTCATGAAGAACATCTTCACTGACTTGAAGGAAAAGCTAAATGGTGACTTATGGGGTGTCTTCTAGATCTAAGATGATAAGAACAACTCATTCAGCATCCATGTGTCTTAACACTGGACACACTGTTCTACAGGCAGAAGTATTTTCCTTAAAGACTCTTGGTAAGTTTAGACACTACATCTGTCTCCTTCTCTAAGGGTGACGAAGTTTTGAGCTATTGCTTCATGAAGGGGCTGGAAACATCCTGATACACTGTTTACTTTCTAACTGCTTTGCTGTGAGCTGCTGTTTTAAATTCTAAACAGCTTAATAAAAATTTCCAACAATTTCAGCATTTTTTTTTTAAATTTGAGAAGCCATCTTTATGGCTTTTGGAAGAAAGTCCAGGAGTATTGTCACTATGCAGTCTCTGGCAAAAAAAAAAGGGGGGGTAGTTTTAAGAGATGAAATAACAAGTGGAGTGATGTCGTTTCAAATCCCTCAGCACTCGGTGAGCATGTGACTCACCCCATGAGCTCAGCAGCGGATGCAGTGGGAGTGGCGAGCTACAGGCACAGTTCTTCGAAATGCCTGCCTCAGCCACTCTGCCTTTGGTCAATGGAGCAATTGATGAAATCAACTCAAGCCTGAATCCCAGCATTTGGGATTGTAGGGCCCTTGCAGTCCTTTTCAGGAGACCGGGAGGAGGAGAAAAGAGGAGAAGAGAGGCCTAGAAAAAAGCTGTCCTCTCAACATTTCAGTCCTTCTAAATCGGCAGTTTGCTGAACAGACCTGGGGCCAAGCCAAGGTTTTCCCTACATTTGTCCAACATTGCTTTGTCTGCAAAGACGTGGAGAGTACTTAACACAGCTTCCATGTTTTCAAAGAAAAGCGGAGGTCGGAGGGGAGAAGCAACTTGCTTGATGCTTTGTGCTGAGCTGGGATGTGAATCTGACCTGGATTCCAGTGGTATCATAGGGAAGCAGGCTCCTTCCCCGGGAAGCGCGGTGCCCACTGCCTGAGCTCAGGCTGAGAATCTACTTCCTTCAAGCCTTTTTTGCCTCCCTCAGAAGCATCCCCCACATAAGTACATCACACAACACATATGCACAAACACATATACACATATACATGTATACACACACACACACACACACACACACACACATGCACAGGCACTTAATGTGGATTTATTAGAATGACTTATAGACTGTGGTCCAGCTAATCCAACAAAGGCTGCCTATAAATGCAAAGTTCAAGAATCTAATAGTTGTTCATTCCACAAAGCTGTCCGACACAGTGGGTTTTCAGTGTACACCAGGATCTTGAAGAAGTGGGCTCTAATGCCAGTGAAAGAATGGAATTGCTAGTGAGGTGAGAGCAAGCAGGCAAGGAGAGGGTGGGCTCCCATTGTCCCTCTCCATGTGCTTACATAGGTTTCTAGCAGAAGATTTGGCCCAAATTAGAAGTGGGTGTTTCCATCTCAAAAGATCTGGATTAAAGGGGTTTTCACACTTCAAATTAAGCAAAAGTCCCTCACAGCTGTGACCCTCAATTTTTGGTGTTTTAGTTAATTATGTAGTGAGGTTGACAAGTAATAATAACCATCACATAGATATAACCCAGGGCCACACACTTAACATCTACTTTTCTTGTACTTACCAGGGTAAGTCAACACTGTCTGCACAGCCCGGTAGATTTTACTTTTAAAATTTTCTTGAAAGGTTAGGAAGATGACTTAGCAGGTAAGAGTACATACTGCTTTGTCCAATGGACTCAAGTTCAGCTCCCAGCAGATGTCAGAAAGCTCAAAGTCACCTGGGATCTAATGTCCTTTTGTTGGTTTCTGCAGCCTCCCTTACATATGACATTTACAGACACACTCAGATACAAGAAAATAAAAATCATAAAGTTAAAACCCTGAAGTGATGGCTCAGAGGTTAAGGGCATGTACTACTTCTTCCAGGGTATCACAGTTTGGTTATATGTGGTCACAGGCACCTTGCACTCCAAATATGGCCGCATCTCACACTCTCTTCAGGCTCCTGCAAGTACACACTATGTGTAAACTAAAGCAGACAAACACACACGTGCATGAAATAAGCAAGTAAATAAACCTTTAAAAAGTAAGCATGGGGATCCACTTCCACAGTCTCCATCATCACCTCTCACCTGATTGGTGGAGCTGGCCCATTTCATCTGCCTCATCGCCCCGTGTCTAGTGGGAACATCACAGAAGTTACATCTCCCTTTTCCTTCTTGACTTCTGACATCTTAGTTTTTCCACACTGAACACAAGATGAAAACCTCGGTGGACTTGCCCATGTGGCCTGCTAGAAACCCATAATTCACAGACACTGCTTGTCCCTGGTGTGCATCCAATTCGCAACAAGCATAGCACCCACTGCACTGTCTCTTACCTCAAGCTGTGCATGCTCTTCCCTCTGCCTAGAGTAACTTTTGTACCTGACTGAGTTCTCAGCTTAAATGTCACATCCCCAGAAGTGTTCCCAGACTCCACCAGCTAGGTCATGTCCCTAATTCTATTTATTCCTCCTGCTTTACCTCTTTTTCATTGTAATGATGGCAGCTGTAGTTTTCATTCTTTGTGATTGTTTTATTTACCTTTGTCTTTTTTTTTTGTCTTTCTTGTTAGACAATTAGCCACCATGGTTAAGCATTGCATATAACTTTTTTTTCTATTTGATGGGTTCCTAGTATTCTGGAAGATACATCTCATATCTCTGTGACATGTTTCACAAACTCAATCTCGGTTATAATCTTAAATACTTTGAGGTTTGCTTGCAGAAGCCAGTACAAACAGGAAGACATTTGGCAAGTGTTGTGAGCATCCAATCTGTGTTCTCTCAGACACATTTGGCTATGGACAGCATGGTTGGGGAATCCTTAACCCATGGGTTAATTAATACAAGGCAGAGGGGTACATGCTGCCTTAGGAAAAATACTGTTTATATCATAGGTGAATACATAGAATTCTCTACAGCACATATTCCAACAAATACAGTATTCAATAGCCAAAAGACAGTTTGAAACTTGCTAGCCAACATTCTCTGCAGAAACATTTAAAACAAATGTATACGTTAAATGTATACAGGAAAGTTCTTTGTATGATCCAGAAAAATTGCTTAACGAAACAGATTGTGGTGACAGGATACAGACTATGGATTTAAATTCAAACAAAATTTGTTTACTGTTATTATTTTTCTCATCATTCATATATTTTATCAAGCATCTCATCCCTAAATATTATGTTAAATCTCCAAACATTTACATGTCTGTCTCCCACTGAAATTTTCTGTTATACACACCTCTTATACTTATCACTCAACTACACTTTTGATAGAAGATTAAATCACATCAAACATTTTAATATTGTGTGTCCACAAAGCCTACTCTGGCACTGACCACTTGATTGATATCAAATAAATGTATATTGGATGAAGGGATGGCTAGCCGAGCTGAGGGAAGGCCTGATTGGGACATGGTTGAGACAGAATGACAGACAGATGCCATGATTTCCTGCAGCACAGGTGCTCGGTTTTGACATCTGTGGCACCGGGTTGGATTATTCCCCTGGGCTTTGGGCTATCCTATTCATTGTGAGGAAGCTTCTCATCTTCCTTGACCTCCACTTCCACAACACCAGTAGATCCCCATGGCCCACAGGTACCAATCAAACTGCCCATTGGCCTTGCCAAACTTCCCTGGGATAGAATTAAGAACTACTTACCTAGGATTACAGACAAAGTCCAATCTACTTTTCCTAACCCATGACTTAGGCTGACATGAGTGATGGTATTCAGATGAGTCTCATTTTATAGAGCTAGATCAATTGTGATCATGACTTAGCTTCTTGGTCCAATGGGTACTTCAGAGGATTTAGAGACAGTCAGGAAGACTTCTGTTTATATCCAAACTCTACCTATGTCCTGCCTGAATGGTGCTAGGCAATGGTCTCAGTCAGCCACAATAAGGAGAAGAAAGCAAGATGGCTCTCAAGAGTCCATGACCCAACACAGTACAATGTAAGAACTCAGTAAACCAGCACTTACTGTGTTGGTTTTCATATAATTATTGTCTGTGACCACCACCGTTTTTTATATCCTAAAGCACTGCTTTCTCAATCTCTGCCTCAAATTCCCAGGAACAAGGTATTTATAATTGCTGGAACACATTGTGTAGCTTCCTGAGCATGTAACAAATGGCTGTACAGTAACGCATCATCATTGGTACTCTGGGGCTTTCCTCTTCGCTGTTGCTACTGTCCTAACTCTGGTAACTGCTTCTGATAATGAGTTGGGCCTTTGGTATTTCTTCTGTTGTTAAGAGGCTTTACAGAAACAGGTATCCTTGGGCTTGGCCCACAATGCTGAGGTTTAACAGTTGGCACCAGGCAGTGGGTGTCCCTGAGTCAAATGCTTTTCTCTCCAGATACTACAGAACCAGACTTCTTAGTCACTGCCCTCTTCGTTAATTGAGAATCTCTTCCTGGCTTCAGGATCCAGGAATGAATGTTTTCATTTTACAAAACTCTACTTAGTTTTCATTGTCAACTTGACAAAACCTAGAGATATCTGGGAAAAGAATCTCTATTAAGGGATTACCAGATCATATTAAGCTGTGGACATATTTTTGGAGAGTCTAATGGGTATTTTGCACTAATAGAACATTTGAGTTCAGACTAGTGACATTTCAAACAGTAACCACATGTGTCTAGTGGCTGCCATATCAGACGGGACAACACTGGGAGACACTGCCTCTTTTCCTTTCTTCGGTCTATCCTGTCTTTGTGCTTATGAGTCATGGGTGTTAGAGATGTTTTTATTGCTATTGTTCATCTGTTTACAAAGATGACATGTGTTCACTTAGCACAGGCATTCTTTTCTCTCTCTAGACTCTCCACAAAGACTTAGCTATTATGAGTTTGAGGTGCATATTTTCCAACTCTTAAATTTAAGACAAGATCTGTCAAGCTCATCTGAAAACAAAGAGAAGCCCAGGCTATAAACTTCAGAACATGGAGCCAATTTTTATAGGGCCTCTGTGGTTACTGAGTAGATGTTTGTCAGCCACACTGAGTTCTCACAAAACTGATAGTGTACAGTCTGGACTCTTAGCTTACTAACCTTTGAGTTTCAGGAACTATACTCACAGAAGCCATTCCTAAGCCCAACATAATGATCCACAGCAGACCATCAGATCAGAACACTAACCTGTTGGTAAAGAAACAGGAAAGGAAGCCAAGGAAGTAGCTTAGCTGTCATCTCCCTGCAATGAACTATTAACTACTTTTAATTCAAGAGCACAATTTTCTGAACACTTAGAACTTTCTTCTATCTTACAATAAAATATTTTTTATTAATTTTGAAAGATTCATGAACACATACAATGCATTTTGATCATATTCATTCCCCATTCCCCTAAAGCCCACCCATAACCCTTGCTCTACTTAATGCCCCCTCCTTTTAAAAACTAATCCACTAAGTCCAATATATGTCGGCCATATACTCAAGGTTGTGGGATCAGTCACTGGAGCCTGGCTGATTTAACAGGGACCACACCCATAAAGAAGCTGACTCCCCCTCCTCCAGATGACATCAGTTGTCAATAAACCCACAGCTAGGTGTGGAGAGCCATATGTCCTTACTCCCATCAGGCTGGAATGTTGCCTGGGCCCATTTTGCCCAGGCGATTGCTACTGTAGGGTCATGAGTGCAGCAGCTTTGATGTGTGTAGAAGACACAGTTTTACTGCTGTTCTCAGTCTTGGGCTTCTATAATCTTTCCACTTCCTTTTCTATGGTGGTTCCCAAACCTTGGAAGGGAGACCATGTCCCTTTTATGGTCTACCATTCCACAAGCTCTCCGTCTTGATACTTTGGCCAACAGTGAGGTTTCCACATTAACCTCTATCTACTACACAAAGAAACTTCTCTGAAACTTAGCAAGAACTGCGCTAATCTATTGACACAGTGACACAAAATTAGAGAACAGTTGAATCCCGAGTCCATTAAGGAAAATAATCTTCAAACTGGGGCTTCTGATTGCCCTAATCATAGGCTCCTTTTCAGATTTACAGTCCCAGGCGTGTTTCTTCCTGTGGAGCAGACCTTCCATCCAATCCGAATGTGATTGGTTACCCCCTTGGATTTGTACCACTAGAACTCTCTTGTCACAGCTGTTATTGTGGTAACTCACATTGTTTGCAGCTGGTAAGACTATTGATGACTTACCTGACTCCCAGAACTTTCAGACACTATGAATGCTAGCCATCAGAAAGGAAGCTTCCAGTGAGTGCCAATTTGATGTCTCTATATCTTGTGGTGTTTTCTGCAGTAAGGTGTTGCTTATATCAAGCTCTTGTTGACAATCAAGAGCAACGTAAATGGCCTGTATTGTTTGGGGGAACTCTGAACTCCCTCTGACCATCTATGTGAACAGTGGAATCCCACCCACGTCAATTAGCTTATGTGGCATCCTACGGCTTTAAGAGGAGCACTGTCTCCTATGCAGGGTACCTCCAGTTAACACGTTTAGGATGCTTATAATATAGCAGGCTTCTGTATTCTGCTTTTCAAATCTTCGTATTACTTATCCTCCTCTTTCCCCTCATGCTCTACCCTATCTTCTCTGTCCCCACTTAAGATGCCCTCCCACTGTCCATGCTTTCCCCTTTATATCGGACTGTTTTCTGCTACCTCCTCCCTTAAATTTCATCCTATATACCAATGACCCCTTTTTAGTTTCTTGGGTTTGACAAATGCTCAAAGTTAAGCTCACAGTTCTAGAATTTCAGTGCTAGGATCCATATATAAGTAAGAAAATGTGACATTGGTCTCTCTGACTCTGAGCTGCTTCACTCAGTATAGCGATTTCTGCTTCCATCATTTTACCTGTAAAGTCTGCAACTTCATTTTTATTTATAGGGGAATAAAATCCCATTGCATATAGATACCACATTCTCATTATACATTTATTAGTCCGTGGGCACTTAGGTTGTCTCCATGGCCATTGTGAATAAGGCAGCAATGAGCTTGGATGAACAAGTATCTCTGTAGTAGGAAATACATTCCTTTGGAAATATTCCAACAAGTGGTATAACTGGATCATATTTAGATCTATTTCTAGCTTTTTAAGAAACATCCACACAGACTTCCATAGTGGTGGTACTATTTTGCACCCACACCCACAGTCCCTTCCCCACACCCATGCCAGCCTTTGTGTCCTGTACCTTACCATTCTGACTGAGGGAAGATGAAATCTCAAAATAGTTTTAATTTGCATTTCCCCGATGGCTAAGGATGATGACCACATTTTAAAAGTATTTCTTAGTCATTTTCTGAAAACTCCACTTCATTCCACAGCTCACCTTCTAATTGAGTTGTTTGTTTTCTTAGTGTTCAGTGTTTTGAGTTATTTATAAATCCTAGACACTAATCCTCTGTCAGATACACAGCTGGCAAAGTTCTATTTTTTTCCTATTCAGTAGGCTGCTTCTTCATTCCATTAACTATTTCCTTCTCAGTACTTTGTAATTTTATAAATCCCACTTGTTGATTGTTAGTCCTATGTCCTAGGTAACAAATCCCATTCAAAAAGCCCCTACTTAGGGCCAAATCTTGAAGTATACTTCCTACTACTCTGAAAATTTCAGAGTTTCTTGTTGCAATGCTCTGAGATTTTCTTTAACCTTACAGAACTTGGTTTATCTATTATGGTTTAGATTCTTTTAATGGGTTATATCTGGTTGAATGTGTGTGCCTCAACATCTGGATGTATTCTTTTCCTTTTCTTTTGACTCTTTTTCTATGCTAGTTTATGCTATTCTTGCTGTTGTCGTCATTGTTGTTGTTATTGTTGTTATAAATGACTATTTATAGTCTATTCAAAGGATGTGATTTTGTGTGAGTGGGGAAGCGGGAAGAAAAGATCTGGGAGGAGCTGGGAAGGGGAACCTCATCAAAATCTATTGTATAAAATAGATTTTCAATTTTAAAAAGATATAAAGCTAGCACCCACATTTGAGTGAGAACACGGGGTGCTTGTGTTTCTGTGTTGGGGGTTATCTCTGTCAGACCGATTACTTCAGGACCGATCAGTTTTACTGCATAATTTATCATTTGGCTCTTTACAGCTGAATGTTATTAATTTATTTTTTAATCTTAGCCATTCTGACTGTGGTAATATGAAATATCAAAATAGTTTTAATTTTCAGTTCCCTAATGGCTAAGTATGTTAAAAAGTTAAAATATATGTGTGTGTGTATCTTATTCATTTTCTTTTCTTCTTTTGAGAATTCTGTTTAAGTATGTCTTAGTTTTAAACCATGTTGTTGGTTTTCTTAGTGTTTATTCTTTTTATTCTAGATACTAATGTTCCATCATTATAATGTATAGACTGTGGATAGTCATGCCTAGGTGGTAATGATTTTTCTCATCCTGTAGACTCCCTCCTTACTTGAATGATCACAATGATCATGAAATTTGATGTAGAAAAGATCTTTGAGTTCATGTGTTATTATTTGTTACTTGGTTTTATTGTCTGTGCTCCTGGGGACTTTGTTTTAATAAATCTTTACCTGTACATGTTCCATATTTTCTTCTTTACTGGATTTTTCAGGGTATCAAGTTTTATTTTGTGAATATCCTTGATTCATTTGAGGGTGGGCTTTATGAAGAATGAGTGATGACATTCTAGTTTCATTCTTCTGCTTCCATCTCTCCAGTTTGACCAGCATCATTTGTTGAAAATATCATCTTTTCTCCAATATATATATATATATATATATATATTGACATCCTTGTCAAAATGCAGGTGGCTGTGTGGGCACATGAACTTGTGTCAGAATCCTCAGTTCTATTCTATCCATCAGGGTATGTCTTCTTATGCCAGTACCATGCTGTTTCTTTTACTATAGCTTTTCAGTGTAACTTAAATTCAGAGTAGTCATACCTACAGCAACTATTTCTATTGTTCAGAACTGTTTTGACTACTCTGGGTGTTTTGTGTTTCTATATGAATTTTAAGGGATATTTTTTCAAATTTTGTGAAGGACTACATAGGAATTTTGATGGGGATTTCATTTTGTATACTATCTGTATAATGCTTTTGGTAGATAGACAGTTTAAAAATATTAATTCTACCAATCCGTAAGCACATGGGGTCTTTCCATCTTCTGACGTCTTCTTCAACACCTTTCTTCAGTGACTTAAAATTTTAATTGTACAAGTCTCTTACTTCCTTGGTTAGATTTATTCCAGAATTTTAAAGGCTATTGTAAATGGTATGATTTCCCTGATTTATTTCCCAATATGTTTCTTGGTGTATAAATGAGCTGATACTGACTAGGAGGTTACATCTAGCTTTAATGTTGCTGAAAGATGCTATTCCATCTATCAAGGGAGAAAATCAATCAACAGTGTTATGTGGTTCTGAATCGTGCTACCAAAACAACTGAACTGACAAAAATAGTCCAACCACAGTAATTGTGACTGATTGTACTAGACTTGCACAAGATTAATCCTACCAACATCCCAAAATGGAATGGGGGAGCATATCATGAAGTCTGACCCTTACATAAGGCACTCCTGAAAGTTGGTATCTGCAGGGGGAGATACAGTCAGTTTTCTTCAGGGATGCATCCTCTGAGAGACTACCCAAGCTCTAATAGATTTCCCTACTAGAATATGGACACAGAGACCCAACTAAGTAGAATCAGTGGAGTTTTTAAAAGTGCATATGAAGTTTGGAGGGCAAAGAAGAATTGGAGTGGGAATGGATTTGATCAAAATAATTATATGGGAATTAATGGGAATATGGGAAGGAATAAATAGCACCAAAATTTTTTTTAAATCTATATTGGAAACTAGTACCATAGAATCGTGTGTGTGTGTGTGTGTGTGTGTGTGTGTGTGTGTGTGTGTGATAGGAATTGAAATGGAATCACTATCTAATGAGGGAAAACAATACCCTAACTAGCCATCTTTGTCCCTAAGTAAAATCTCCAGTGTCAAATACCAAGCAACAGCTTATTGTGTCAGTGGCCAAAGGGCTACTGCAGACCACTGTTATTGTCAAGGCTATTGGTTTCTCTGCAACCTAAGGGTAAGGCCCTATTGCTAAAGACAAAATTCATGTTATGAAACATGGAAAAAATCAAGCTGGTACTCAGCTAGAAGCTTACTGACTAATAGTCATATTCCTGGAATATGCTGTGAATGCTACCAGAGGAGAAAAGTAATCACCACCATCAGTTAGAAACCCTGTGCTCTACAATATAGATATAAGATATAAGACATATGAGAGCAATAGTGACACAAATAATATGTATGTCACCAACCATTTTTTTTAAAAAAAATTGGATGTATGGTCAGTACACAATATGGAACTCATATATGACATTTCTAAAATGACCAAAAAAACCTGTGATGAGATAGGTCATAGGTCTTACTATTATTCTTAGTAGCAATAAAAAGACTACTAATGATACATTGCTATGGCCCATATATAAAAACTTCAATGTACTCCCATAAGAGAGGCTTCTCTTTTCAGTAGATAGCAATTAACACAGAGATCTACAAGTGAGCAATAGGAGAGAAAAAGACGTTTAAGCACTCATCTCCAAATGGATGTCTTTATCAGACGCCTATTCTCAAAGCTCAGGTACCTACCTATGCAGAAGACAAGTCAAAAAGATTCTAAGAGTCACAGATGATGGAGGCCCTCAAGGAAACACTGACTTTGAGACCCAACATGACTGATGCACAAATGAACTCACAGAGAACATATACAAGACCTGCATGGGTGCAAACCAGACAAAATCCCAACCCAGGTAAGCAGAAGTGTATACTAAGTCCTACCTTAAACCATGATTCTATTCAAAATTAGTGCCTGCTGGGAAAGGGAAACCCAGTTTTCTGTAATAGAGCATCATTGTCTATACCAACCACACTCCAGGCTTCATGCTCAAAAGGAATTAGCCAATATAGAATATATTTCATGACTGTGTGTGTATGTGTGTGTGTGTGTGAGTGTGTGTGTGTGTGTGTGTGTGTGTGTGTGTGTACACTTTTGTTGTTCTGTTTCTGTTCTTTTGCTTTTTAGTTGATCTTAATTTTCTTTTTAGTTTTTGGTTTTTGAGAGAGAAAGAGAAAAAGGAAGAACATGATGTTGGGTGTGTAGGGAAATGGGGGGGAACTGGCAGGAGTTTGGGAATAGGACAGAGAATATGATCATAAACTTTGCAGGAAATTTTTAAATAAAAATGAAAAGCACATTTTATCCAGGCATGGAATTCTTAAACAGTAAAAAGCAAAAACAAAAGATGGTTTGTCTAATTTTAAACTCACACAAAATTATGTATGTCAAAGGAATCAATAGTCAGTTCTAAAATAATAGACAATGTATAACTTCCAAACAAAGGAAAAGAAGAGAAAAAGCAAAACACATAGTATTATCAGCATCATCCCTAAAGGAAATGGGAAATTAGGAAAGCCTCAACGAAAATACATGCTACATGACATTCAAGTAGAAGTCTGGTCAACTCTGTCACAAATAAGTTCAATCTATTCTTATCTCACCTACAATAAGCATTCACTGCTCATGGGCTCATAGAAGCTTTCCAGTAGTCCAGGATGATTGTTATGTTATCATTCATTTTTATCAAAAATAAGAGTTCAAGGAAATAGAAGCATTCAAAATTATTCTATCAACTGAGTACTTCAGTGTGAGAAGTCAGAGGTCACACCCCCTCTTCCCTGATAATAGGTTGATTATTATCAGACCCATTCACCCCATGGGACAGATTTTTAGCTTTGCCTATGAGTAAAGTTCACATTCATACAGGTGTGTCTGATGACTTGTTCAGAACTTGGCTTTCAGCTGTCTCTCAACAGGCCACTTAGAGGTAATGGTAATGAAGCCGACCCATATAAAGAGACGCCATGTGTTTCTAGATGCTTACAAGAAATTAAAATCCCTAATGAATCTTTCCGGTCATGTTCTAAGGTCTAAGGTGACACTTTATTCTCTACTGCTCTAGAACATTCTTCCACTTAGGATCTGCCTTTGATTGCACCCATGAGACCTTCACTTTTTCTCTCCTCACCCTCCCTGGAGATGGGATCTCATCCTCTCGCCTGCTATTCAAACGTATCTCTCCTTTGAGGCCAACAGCGCATCAAGGAGAATTTCCAATATCAAGTGCATTTGTTTTGTCTGTAATCCTCTCTTCCTCTCCTGTGTTTCACAAAATGTTTCTTTCTTATGAGAGAAGAGTCAGTCTCAAACTAAAACATCTTCAGGGAATAAAGTGAAAGAAATGTGTGAAGCAGGCAGAGTTGGAAGCAGATTGGGGTGGAAGTTCGTCTCAGGCCAGCTACCACCCCGAAGAACACTACAGTTTGGTTATATTCCATAAGGTTCATATGTTGGAAATTCAACATACAGATTCATATGTGGATGCCATTTGGAAGCAGTGTCATCAGTAGATAGACAGAAGTAGAGAAGGTCAGGAGGAAAGAGTATCCACAAATACAGAGGTGGTTTTATAAGAAGATGAAGGATGATGTGAGCTAATATCCTGACTCCATCTCACCACAGATGCCTTCTGAAAACTTTATATTTCAGGAAGGCTTGTGCCCAGTGCCAGGCTGATGCCACTACCATAACTTTGGACTTCCCAGCCTTCTAAACCACAAATCAAATAAATTTCTGTTTTTCGTAAATTACACATCATCAGGTACTTTGCTATAGCAACAGCGAATGAGCTAAGTCTTGGAATAGGGCATACAATAAAGAGAAGGGAGACATGGCATTATCAAATGGCTAAGCCATTCAAATCTCTTCACCAGTCTTAGTTCCCTGGGTTATATACCTAAGAGTATATAAGACATTGTGATGTTCAATTAAGTCTGTGTCTAAAATTTTGTGGCCTTGCTAGATTTCCTTCCAAAGCAGCTGTATCACTTTAGACTCCCATCAGTAGCATCTGAGAGCTCTGACTTCTCTGCGTTCTCACCAGTGATTGTTATGATCTAACTTTTTTATTCTCCCCATTTGAGTGGGTGTGAACTGCTTTCTCTCTGTGGCTTTGGCTTGAATTTTCCTAATGGCCAATGATGCATCTTTTTTTCCCCATGTGTTTAATGGCTGACCTAAGTTTTAAAGTATTGGTTATAGATGGCTTTGACCCAAAGGGACATTTCTGTCTTCAGGGGGCCCAGATGTCTGCCTTAGGCTATGACACTCAGCCAGGCTTTGAGACTCATCATCTACTCATTTCTACACTTCCAGGTTGCATATTCCCATCAAGTAGCAAAGTGGCACAAAACCAGATATTTTTCTGTTTCTTTCTCCCTCCCTCCCTTCTTCTCCCTCCCTCCCTCCCCCTCCCTCCCTCCTTCCCCCTCCCTCCCTCTTCTCTCTCTCTCTCTCTCTCTCTCTCTCTCTCTCTCTCTCTCTCTCTCTCTCTCTCTCCTCCATATCCTGTCAGACACAGTTGAGCTTTTCCTGGACCGAATTCCTTTAGACAAATTCTCCACCAGACCATCAACTTGGCGGGGGGTGGGGGAGGGAGCTTGTGAAGGTTTGGGGCCAAACCACTGCAGCTTCCTGTGCCAGGTGAGCATGAATAGGGGCCGAAGTCACCCATTACAAACCCCTCATCCATGACTGCCCCAGAGGTATGTCTCCGGCTTTACCATGAAACCTGTTTCCTCTCCACCCGCTTCGCAGTCCAGGGAGGCATGATAAAAATCACTCGGCAAGTGGAAAATGGGGGGGAGAGGACCTATGGGAACTATGGTGGGTGGGAACTGGGAAAGGGGAAAGCCTTTGGAATGTAAACATAGAATATAGAAAATAAAATTAAAAAAAAAAAAAAAAAAAAAAGAAAAAAAAAAAAAAAAAATGAGCTGACAAGTCCTTTCACTTCCAAGGACAGTGTCCGTGTACTCCAGGCTGCCCTGAACCGGGAACCAGATAAATCTGAGCCACAGACCTGTAAAGACTATACAGATGTCTTTATGGGCGGCCATCCTGATGCTCAATTTTAAGTCACCATCTCCAGAATCCTGCTGTCAGATTCATTCCAGCCCCTTCGTATGGAAATGAAATTAAGATTCTTCTTTCTTTCTACATGCCACTTTATCACCTTTAAAATAACAGCAAGGTGACTTCCTTCACCTTGACTGTTCTGAGAATTGACCAAAACAGTATCCACCAGGTTCTTGACACTTAAAAAAAACACCAAAAGGATGGAGAGTATTCTATGTTGTCGGCTTCTTGACCTTTCCTCCTAGTGGAGGCACTAAACAGCAAAGGTTTGACTGAAGCGCCAGTTAATCCATACGTGGCATTCTGAAAAAAAAATTGGTAAAACCTATTCTTAATAACTCCCTTCCTCCAAAGTCACCTGGGCATGTATGGGAGTCAGGCATCAGAATAAATAACAACGATATCAACCACAGTGGCCAGAGGGCTTATTGAGAGTCTGTGCTGGTACCAGGCTTGAATTTTCTCTGCCACTTGGGTCTGCACAGTGACAAGATACAGGTAGGGATAGCTTCCTGTGTGTGTGTTTTTTGTTGTTTTGTCAATCAACAAACCAAAATAAGGCTGAATTTATAGTTACGAAAACCCTCCTGTTGTGCTTAGAAACCAGTTTTGAAAGTATCAAGAAGTAACGCTAACACAGAATCCATGAACCCAGGAGTAGCAAATGGAAATTAATTCAGAAACAAGTAATGCAAAGCAATCTGGTAACTAGTCTCACATAATTTTCCATTTATTTTAAAACTTGGTGTCTTAAAATAACACTTATGTGGGGTCCAGGAGGTTAGAAAGCAGAAGCAGGTCCTCTGGGGTTAAAATAAGAGTGTGAGCAGAAGTGCTGCGTGGGAGAATACTTCACTTGTCTTTTATGCCGTTGACGATGCCTGGATTCCTTGGAGGGATGCTCCCCTTAGAATCAATGTCATCCCAGTCTCACTTGTGTGATTCCGTCCTCTTCTCTGAGTCTAAGTCTCTTACAAGGACTCTTGTATGGCTTTAAGCCTATTTAAATAATGTGAGGCAACATTCCGTTCAAGATCTGTTCACAATGACATCTGCAATCCCCCACCTTGCATTGAAAGGTGGAAAATTAACAGGTTCTGGGGATAGAAAGTGGACTGCATCATCCGCTGTCAGGGGAGATTTGCATGAAGAATGGATGGGGAAGAGATAATACGATGGGCAAAGACATGAAGTGCACACTGGGAAGAGAAGAATAAGATGATAGAAGACTTTACAGGAGACATGGGCCCTTCATCACTTGGGTTTAGTTTCTCTCTGTTGTAGGCGTCTACTCACTCTTTTAATTGTTGGGTATCTAGGAGCTATACTTATTCGAAGTGTCCAGGTCTTCAACATTTTATAAGGTCAGTCATTCAAGATGTAGGCCATGCTTCCATGGGTAAAAAAAAAAAAATTCTTCAAATTTTACATTTCAATCAATACAACCATTATGAGACTGTAGAGAGTTCTAACTCATGCAGTACAAGGAAATGATGGAGCAAACGCCATCTCATATGAGGCTAAGTCCTGTGCCAGCGGGGAGAAATCTTGGAGCATCAGGAAGGAGAAACGGAAAACTCTAGCCCACAGGTGGCATGAATGACGTTATACTAACCACTCCTCAACCACAATTACAGTAGGCAAAAAGCCAGGCATATTTGGTGAACATAACTACCACAATAAACAAGTCCTTTCTCTGCCCCCATCAATCAATGGATTGTAACAAGTTGTATTCCTTTTGACTTCTAGAGGTCTTCTTGGGACAGTTACTGTCTGTCAGTTACTCTGGGCTTGCTGCTGCAATGAGCTAGACTTACAGACACGCTTGTTTGTTGGTTTTAGCTCCATAGAGTTCTGCCGCTAAGTGGCTAATGGGAAAGGGAGGGTGAGGATAATAATGAGTTCATGGTGCTCACTTCCCTGGTCTTATTTCCTTGTATCTCAGGCAAAGAGGCATGAATGAATTATTCTTAGCTCATAACATAGTCCCAATATTAGACTCAGGCAGTATGTTTTATCGTGTGTCTACACTCCTCATTTTAGAAATCATGCCTTTGATCCAGTACCGTAATGTGTTTATCTGGTTTTTGTTTTGTTTTGTTTTGTTTTGTTTTTGAAAAATACATGACAGTGTTGTTATGTAGGAAATTTCCATTTTAAATCTTAGTACTGTTAACTTGGTTCTGTTTCTTCCTTTCTTAGTTGCTATTATAGGATTTTTCTATCTAGTAGTAAACAACTCATTTGAGTTATAAAAACAACATAATATTCTGTTGGTCCCATTATATTTCCTTACCTTGCCAGTCAGACTACAGACCATTAGGTTGCTGACGGTCACGGATACCTAGTAAGCCACAAACTTTCTCATAAAGAGTAAGGTTGTAATTATTTTGGGGATTTGTGGACCTTCATGTTTCTGCTGCAAATACTTGACTCTGTTGTCAAATTAAATCAGGCACAGATTGGACACAAAGGTCACAAAGTTTAGCAAATGAGCCTCCAAGGGATGGCTCCTGTATCGGTACTGAGAGGCACCTTCTAGCCGCACACCACAGGCTCACAATGGACGTGCTTTCAAATATCTATATTACGAAGAGAGTGAGGTGGCAACCTCAGAAGAATACTCAGATCTCACACGCCGAGCAGCTCCAGGGCTTGGTCCATTTGATGGCTATCATCTACAGTCCTAACAGATTGAAGGAACAACCATTCTTGTTCCTTCACACCATTTATAATGCTGCCTCCCTCTCTGAAATGTCCTGATTGCATGGGGTAACGAAACAGCCTCGTACCAATTTCTCTCTGTCCCTCTCTGTACCGAGAGGTTAGAGAATCAGTTCAGATACTTCCTAAGCACTAGGGAGCTCTTCTGTGTGTTGTTTACTCTTGCCCTCTTTGTTATTTCACCCCTTGCTGTCTTTTATGTCTTTTAAGCTTCTTATTTATTCAAACCCTAGCCTTTGACTGTGTGCACTTGCAAATAACCTACAAATAGCTTTGCTCCATCTTCTGACTGTCTGCTAGATAGGTCTATGGCTTGTGAGCAGGTGCTCTTAATTGATGACATGATTTATAATGACTGAGATTCATTTGATAAAAATCCCTCCACATTCCTATCTCACAATCTTAGACTCTCACCTTTTTTTGATTTTATCATTAAGATATCTGCACATATTTTTATTTATAGTCAAAGGACTTTTATTGTAATGTCCACGCCAGGTTTCTCAGTACTACCGGCTAAAATTGATGGGTAACATTTTACTTACCTGTTTTATTGCCATCTTCATTATACTTTTGCTGAGTCCTTTTCTTCAACTGTATTAATATGTGCATACACTGGGAGGATCGGCGTTAAACTGTCTCTACTTTGCAGACTTTACAATACATCTGTCTCTCTTCTCTTGGCTGTTTCCAAACCTGTTAATTATGGACTCTTATGTTGCTTTGCATTTTAAAATTTTAATTCATTAGCTGTGTGTGTGTGTGTGATGTATATGTGTGATATATTGTGTGATGTGGTGTGTGTATGCATGTAACTTTTGTGCAAATGCATGTGCAACAGTGCACATGTGGAGTGCTGAAGATTCCATAATGTTTGTTCTCTCCTTTCACCTCCATGTGGTTTCCACGAGTGCAACTGAGGTCATGAGGCTTGGGTGGTAAAGGCCTTACCCACGGAGCTACCCCCAGACCACAGTATTATAACTTTCATGTATTCTATATTTCCAAGATGCTTAAAACTATCCAGCTGGAATTTTGTTCATCTCTACTTTGAATTCCAAGGGTACCTTGAAGATAATTGGTAGCTTTATATATTAAGACATCGCCTCCCTACACATGTTCTGGTTCCCAAGTCACAAGATGGCCATTTATTAGAGAGTGGGCATCTTTTCCATGGCATTACATACTTGTGAGATTGAATCCTGGATCCTTTGGGGTTTTCCCTGTTCCTTGAAGTAGGCACTTCCTTGTGATTTTTCTAACTGACTTTTACTAGTATAAAGACATACTGTAGCTGTTCTGGGTTGATCTCACTTTTCTCCAATCGCCATGCCTAACAGGAGGCAACACAATGCTAAGAACTGTTTTCTATTGTGGTACCATGGGCAGTTTTGGTGGAAGGGAAGGAATATACCATGACTGTCCAGTCAAAACTCCTCACACAGGAAGAAACACCATCCTCACACAGGAAGATCTGCAAGATGAAAACTCCCCAAGCAAATATTATTCTTTGGTTATTTTCCACTGATGCCTGCTGACTCCCAGGAATATGCTAATTCGAGACACACAGTGCTTGGCCCTGCTAATAGCAGTGCAAAGAGAAAATACACTTCCTTTCCCAGTGGTCCCTTCTAACACATTCCTCCACCAAGTTAAACCGGCCCTGTCAAACCACTAGATGCTCTGAATGGGACATTCCCTGGTTCCCTGGCCAGGCTGGCACCTCCTGTCACTTCCCTTGTCATTTTGGTTGAAACCTGGCCCCAGCCCCCACATTAGATCTCTCTTGGAAGTCTCCTGTCTGGAGCCAGTCAGGTTTGTCTGCTTTCTTGGGCTTGGCTAATAAATTGGGATCGTGGGGTCAGGCGGCAGGGGACCTGGCACCCAGGGAGCCCCTGACACCGATTTTATTGGATTTCTCTTTGCAGGGCTGAGGATGCCATGCCGTCAGGGAGCCCACAATCGCTCAGTAACCAAGATTTTGCCGTCTCTGGTTTGACAAGGTCATTTTTTACTAGAAGAGGAAAAATCCCACATTAATTATACAAGCAAACTGGGGCCAAGACTGTTAGAGCTGCCTTCCCTCTTCTGTGAGGTGGGGGAAGGAAAGGAAAGGAGGTTGGTTTCCTCTGCAAGTGATGAGTGAATGGGGGGGTGTGTGAAGGCTGGAGTGTGTAGGGAAGGGACTATCTCTGAAAAACCGATATGCAGGTACCTTTGAAAATGCCCACTCATCCAAGACAGACTGCAAAGAGATCAAGGCAAGGACCATGAACAGTCATTCCCACACGTGGTCATTTATCCAGCATGCTTTTAGGAATCAGTTAATCCCTGAGCTCAGAGAGAGTCGCAATTGCTGTTCTCTTAGTGATTCTCACAGTGTCACAAAAGGCCTGGTTTGAAGACCAGGTAGCCTTACCTACCCAGGACTCAGGAACAAGATAAATACACTCTCTGTTGTTAGAAAGTAGGGGCATTCTAGTATCCCTCCTGACAACTCTCATGTCTGCACTGAAGCTCCAGAACCATTATGCTATCCTATCCTTTAGATTTGTTCTTTGATTGAAATGATGAGAGAAAATACTATAAAAACACAAAGCCTAAATTTTTTCTGTAAAGTCACTATCCACTCACTGCCTCATAAAGACAAAAGTGCAAACTAGGAGCTTGTATTCTAAAGCTGGAAGACACTTTTTTTTTTTCTTTTTTACAGATCACTCGGAAAATTTCCACCAAACTATGAACAGAAACTTGAGCGTTTGTGGGAGTGGACTGGACTGCAGCTGATAATTTTAGACAGTCCTTCGTCTGCCACCACTACCAGTCTTTCTTCCCACACCTCCACTGGCCTGCTTGGTATCTCTGGGAAGCCTACAGCTTCCTATGTGCAGATTCCCCAGAAATTGTGACCTAAGTTACATAGGGCCTCTTCCACGTCCCGAGAAAGTTTCCTATTTCACCAGGTTACCCCATATCCTCTATGCAAGAGAATGTTTCTCCAGCCTATAGGCTGGGTCCACCATGCCCTGCACAACAGTTGCCAAATCAGTCCCAATACAAAGCAGATCAATGACACTAGCAGATTGATTCCCCATAGCTTTGCTGAAAAATGTTCTGGGTCATCATCAGAGCACCATGACACAGGGACCTTTGCCCCCCCCCAAATCCTGCTCCATCTAAATTGGAAGACAGCTAAGGGGCAACTGCATGCCCTGAGCATCTAGTCTCTGATAGGAGAATGTCCTTGGAAACAAAAATTCTCACAAAGAGGAGACGAGGTGACTGGAAAGCATCCTGTAAAATGTTACATACATGGTCACTTACCTGCATTAACACTAAATCAGAAACCCTTTCCTTCAACTGGAATGAGGAACTACATCTGTGCTTTATAGTGGTTGGCAACAGTTACACACTTTAACATGGCCAATGGGACAAAGTTTGAATGTTCCCAACTCAAAGAAATGGTGTGTGTGTGTGTGTGTGTGTGTGTATCTGCAGTGATTAATAGGCAACTGGCCCTATCTTGTTAGTAGCTAAGGGAGAAAGGCCCCCATAGGTATGAATTACTATATAAAAGTACGTTCAAAGGATCTTTTCTTTGTTTACAGCTAAAACTTCTTGATTAAAGCCAACCACGTCCAGAGGGGTTCTTGTCCACCATCTTCATGACACAAGCTAAGCTTGCCAAGAAGTGTTCCAGGTAGCCACTATCACCCTCATGACAGTGCTCCATAACCCTGAGTCTAGGCTATGTAAATATGTTCCCACCATCTGTTCTTCCTAAACTGTAACTTTAAGCTAGGCATGCTCATGAATACCGTTCTTAACTGAGCACTCTTAGGAATGTGTTCACCTTTAAAGTGGTTTCCTATGTGAGTCTCCAAATATAATTCTCATGCTCCCTTTGTTCTAGAAAGGCATTATTTTGGAAATAACTCCCATGTTTTCCTAATCTGCTACAAGTAATTTATCGTTCTCCCCTCCTTTATTGTTCCCCATTGTTGGTGTGTTTGTATGTGTGCTCATGCACACACACCATGGTGCTTGCATGTAGGTTAGAGAACAGCTCACAGAGATGGTTCTCTCCTTCCATCTTGTGAGTCTCAAGGTTCCCGCTCAGGTTACTGGGCTTGGTGGTGGGAGCTTTTACCTTCTAAGACATGTCACTGGCTCCTTTCCTTTCCTTTTGACTATTTTCCTGTTTAATATTTGCAAGGGTTGAACTCACTGCATAATCATAATTGGAATACTGTGTACTATAAGCGTGTATTGAGATGCCACATTGTAGCTGTGAGTATGTATAAGCATAAAGTATTAGTTATAAAAACCCTCTCCCTATCTCATTTTCAGAAGATCACCCCCTTTCATGAGCAGATCCAGGTTTCATCTTTTGAGAAGTTGTGTCTTCCAGCTCCTTCCAGATGTTAACACAATCATTTCTCCTCTCCTGATTCCTAAGCATCTCCACCATTTTCCTTCCTCCTTTAACCCAAGGCTGGTTTCCTTCTGCGAATACGGTGAGAAGATGGAGTGTGTGGAGGGTGTCTGCATCTCTGAGATGACTGTGTGCTTGCTTGCTCCTGGTATTTTTGTCTCAGTCACTCTGTCTACCTCTCCACAGCTGTTGGAAACTTCTAGAAGACACTCATAAGCCCAAGCTCACCTCTGTTTCCTTGCCTCCCGCCTCTTCTTCCTCCTTTACTTCCTTTAATTCTATTTTTTCATTCAATTCTATTTCTTCCAGTAAGATTTTGTCTCCTGAACCATTTCACTTCCTTCCACTGCATTATGAATTACCACAAGCTGAGCCACTTAAGGCAGTACACATTTGTCCCCTCGGAATGATGGGAATTCTGGGAATGAGGAACACCAACTGAGTAGCTTTTCAGGTTCAGAGAATAGTAGAAAATACACCAAAAAAATTTTCAGCCAATGTTTGGATCCCACCTGAAGACTGGAATGTGGAAGGCTTTGCTTTCAACCTTATGTCAATGATGGGAATTTCTGGTCTCTAGGTTTGTGGGGCTGGAAGCCCGAGTTTCTCATTGATGGAAAACTGCTCACTTCATTGCCATAACAACCTACACCATCAGTCATCCAAAGATGAACCACTGAGATGAAATTCACAGTCTTATACAACCTAATATGGAGGTGATTTTCCCCTGACACCCCCACTGTTGCTATCTTGTACTGGTCAAAGTCAGGACTTCTGCCTTATTCAAGGGGAAAGGATCACAATGACACAGATCTAAGGGGTGGGAATCCCTCTATCATCTATAGAACTGCCTTCCATACTCTTTCTGCCCAGTGGCTTCCATAACACATTCTGCTGGCTAATTTTATGTCAACTTCTCAGAAACAAGACTCATCTGAGAGAAGAGAACTTCAACTGAAAAAAAATTCCTCTATAAGATCAGGCTTCAACAAACTGTTGGTAGGCATTTTCTTAATGAGTGATTGACATTGATGTATGAGGACCCAGCCCATTGCAACTGTTGTCACCCCTGGGTTCTATAAGAAAGCAAACTAAGTAAGCCATCTGGAGCAAGCCAGTAAGCAGTACTCCTCTATGGTCTCTGCAACAGCTCCTGCATCTAGGTTTCTTCCCTGACTTCCTTGATGATGGACTTTGATGTGGAACTGTAAGCAAAATAAGCTTATGCCTCCCTGACTTGCTTTTTCATCACAGCAATGGTCACTCTAAGTAAGACACTCCAAAACAACTTCAACCAAGCTGAAGAAAGTATAGCAGGGATCGAGACATGGCTAACCTGTGGCCAGATCTTGCTAGTTGTAAACAATTCAACAAGCATGAGGAAGCTTCTAAACTCAATATTCAATCCCTTGATTTAAAGGAAGAAGAGAACTCTGTTTGAGGAGCTAAAGGGAAGCTTACAGGAGTCAACACTTGAGTCTGTTCATGACACTTTGAGACAGACAGTACTGAAAAGGGAAGCGTGGAATATGTACGGGAGAGGGCATGCTCTGGGTGACAGCAAATTCAAAGGAGACAGAAAGTTCAAGTTGAAGAGAATACAGGAAGTAGTTTACTTCACTGCCAATTCCCGCAAATATTGGAAAGTAGAATTGAGAGTTTATCGAAATAGGTGGCTATAAATGTTGTGGCCATGGGAATTATCCAAACATCATGGTTGTCTTGTGTTCTTCTCTATCCTGAGTTCCTGGAGTGGATGCTAGACCCAATCATCAGTACAAAACAGTCAGCAAGTTGGGTATTTAATAAGGAAATTACAGCTGCATGAGTTAAAAAAAATAATAAGTCAGAAAACATGAGAACTCTGCCAAGTAAGTCTTTCCATCCTCTGCTTCCTCTATGGAGATGTAAGAATAATAATAGAGACTATGAAGACTAGCTCAGCTGATAAAGCCTTCACTTTGGACCTAATCATAAGGACTTAAGCTAAATCCCCAGCACCTATGTAAAGAGCAGGTTGTGGGGGTACGTGTTTGTGATCTTAGCATTGAGGAAGACCCTTGGTGCAGGGCTAGCCAGTGTAGCCTACTTGCTGAACTCTAGGCCAATCAAAAAGCCTGTATGGATCAAGGGAAGATGACATTCATTCCTGAAGATGACATTCAAGGTTGTCCTCTGACCTCCACATAGACATTTACACAGCTTGGTGCACGCAGAGGTTCATGCATGCACATATGTATACACATTGAAAAAGAAGAAGAATATGGCCTCCTTAAGAGAGCCACTTTATAACTGTTTATATAATGGGTATTTGCTATGATTTATTATCACCATGTTTTGTTTGTATTTGTTTCATTTCCTGGTGTGCCTTCCCTGGTCCTGGCTCAGAAACACAGGGAGTTTGTGTTCTCTGTTTACCATGGGATACCCAGGAGGGGTATCCAGAGCCTCTCCTATGGGTCAGCCTTTCTGACTGAGTCTCCACTTCTGATGTGGTTCCTCTGGAACAAACTAGAGCATCCCCGGCCTGGCTGTCACCTCCAAAGCTGAGCTCAGTGCTGGGCTTTGAGGGTGAGACTCTGGCCGGCACTTTATTGTGGTTTCCTGATTGGTTCAGGATGGCTGAGCCTTTGCTACCCCCCATCCCCAAGTGAATTTCTTGTCCTCCCAGAGGCTGAAAGGAGAGTGACTTAGTCATTAGCTCCTCTGGCAACAGCCCCTGGCAGCAGTTCAAGGCAGCTTAGAAAACAGGGCAACAAGTGGCTACAATATGTATTTTAAAAGGCAAGCAGACAAGAAAAGGAAATGAGAACCAGAAAAAGTAGGGATAGTAATGTCTGCCTCTGGAGGCACAACCAGACACTACTGGGCACTTCAGACAGAGGCCCAGCCCCTTACGATTTGATTCTGGGAGGAGACGAGCCTGGAGATGGGGCTGAATGACAAGGCTGAGCTTCACAGTTCCACTTGCCTTAAGCCAAATGAAGACCAACAGTGAGTGATTGCTTCCTATTCATGCTAGGAGATGATGGCCAGATACACTGGGCTTGGAGCTCAGTCCAGGGCACAGAAAGGATGTTCTCTTCTGGGCCGGTCACACGCAGAACCATATTAGACTCAGGATGTTGAAATCCAGGGCTTCACTGTGATAGACCTTTTAGAAAGAATCCAGCCTCTCTCACAGAGAAGACATATGTGAAGCAACGATGCATATGCACTGAGGTGTTTCCCAGCCGTTTCATCTTAGGGCATATGAGTCTCAAAGCATGGGGAGGCCTGGCTGCATCTCACAGATAATAGAGCAAACTAAGGGTAGGTGTTATGTAACAGTTGAGTTAATGCCTTTGTAATTTGTCTTCCGTCTCTCCAAACAGAATACTAGCTACAGAGAACTTGGAATGTTTGCCCGGTCTTACTGCAGGCATTTGAAACAGTCTCCTGATCATCATAGGAGATCCTTAAAAAACCATGCCACACTCAGATTGAGCTTGTGGAATAGGTAGAGTCCAGGGCAGGCAAATGCAGAGCTGTGGTCTGCTCTTGTGTTTCCCATACTGACTCTGAAAACTTGGAGCTCTTAAGAGGATCACCTGTAAAAAAAAAAAAAAAAAAGAGATGGTGGTGCTTACATGTGCGACGTGCAGATGCTCTCTACCCTAGCTATGCCCTTCCTTGGATGACCTTAGACTCAAAAGAAATGGTCCTGGCCCATGACCACCATACTGTGCTACCTTTATTCACTACACTTACTTGTACTGAGCTTCTCCCTTTCTCCCCCATCCTTCCTTCCGTCTCCTTTATTCTAATATTGTAGTTTTGCACAGGTATAGGGTAAGGGAGTGGGGAAATGTCTAGATAAGTCAAAACCATGCCATGTCCTTTGTTGTGCCTTACCTATGCTATTTCCCCTGTCTCCTCTTAAACAAGGATGGTGTCTGTGTGGAAACTTCAAAGCTTCTTAGCTGTGTTTAGAGGACTCCAATTACCACCAGCAATAGGTCTTCCTACTTGGTGCATAACCCTGACAGATAAAAATCACAGCTAAGGCCACACCCTAGAAGCCAGTGCTGATTCTCACTCAAGACAGAAGACAGATGAATATATCTCATTGGCTAGTCTTTAATGCCTGAAGGAATTCCCAAGACAAAGAAAGCCTCCATGGGTGAATAGTATGAAGGCTTCCTGAAATAATCATATCTGATTTGCAAGAGCATTGCTCTCTCTCTCTCTCTCTCTCTCTCTCTCTCTCTCTCTCTCTCTCTCTCTCTCTCTCTCTCTTTCCTCTCCCTCTCTCTCCTCTTATATTTTCATAGTGTCACTTAATATTTCCCAAATAGAGAGAGAAAATTTGTTGAGGAAGCCCTCAGACTGAGGTCTGATGAAACTTCTATTCTTTCGTAGACTTCATCTTCAATAAATCTATCACTGTCGCTCAGTAAATTTATTGTTGACCAGTTTCCCCTCCACAGTATCCCATCTCACAGAGCCCAACAGAGAGCCTCCAGTGCGTTCAGACCTCCCCATAGGAACCCTGCTACATCATTCCACTATCCGAAGCTTCCCACTGATCCAACCACTGCTGCACTGAAGGGATTCCATCCTTCACCATGCAGCATCTCCCTCTTCTTATTATCTTCTTTCCATTTATCATTGACTCCCAAATAATGAAAAGTCCCCCCCCTTTGTAGCCCTTCGATACAACTTTCTTACAATACAGGTAGACATTCCCATCTCTGAATTAGATATGGCTGCCAGTGGTACCAGTTGGATATCAGCTTTCCCAGAACATGAAAAGGAGTAAGGTGAATATCATGCCCAATGCATACCTCACCATGTCAGGTTCTGTCAATAACTCTGTTTCCAACCTAGCTGCTGTGCTGGACATTCCCAGAGAATATATGTCCTTCCGGTCAGTGATCCCATGCTCCTGTCATCCTTGGAACAAGTACTGGCCATTTTAGGAAGAGCGACTCATACATGGCAGCACATACCTGTGTGTCCCTTCTTAAGTGTTCACCAAGCTCCTGCCCAGACTTACCCAATACCAAGATGAACATTTCTCATATTCAATGCAGCAACTAATTTTTTATTCATTTATTCATTTTTTGGTCTTCTTACACTCCTATCATGGCTCCCATTCCTCTCCTCCCAGTCCCACCGTCAACAAATCCCTCTCCCCATTGCCCCCCCTTTACTCAGAGAATGAGCAGCCCCCTTGGGTACCACCCTGCCCTGGGACATTTAGTCTCAGCAGAACTAGGTGTATCCTCTCCCACTTAGGCTCAATCAGGAAGTCTGGGTAGGGGAAGAAGATCCAGTGGCAGAAAATAGAGAGTGAGACAGCCTCTGTTCCACTTGTTAGGGGACCCCCATGGAGAGGAGAAGAGGGACATCAATCAAATCAACCTGGCAACTGATAACACACGGGACGGAAGAGTCAGTGCAGGTCCAATAATGGAAAGCCCCATGGCTTCTGGAACTCATCTGTGTTTGCTGTGCTCTGCAAAATCTGGGGCCCTAGCACAACCTAGAACAATGATTTCTTCTTGCTATACGGAATAAGATCTCCTTGTGAAGTGTGTCCTTCACTGAACTCTATGGTTCTTGTGTCTTTTACAATGTAGCCTCTCCTTTTCTTTGACAAAAAAAATTCTTCTCTGAAGGAAAATATGTTGACTCTGAGTCTTCTATATAGCTGTATTCACCAATGGCTTAATTTGAATCCTGGCATAGCAGGGAAAAAGAAACAAAGCAGGAATAATTTTTGGTACAGGTCTTGGCACATCAAAAGTACTCAATAAATGCTTGTTCTGTGCCTGAATAAATGAATAAATAAATGCATTGATTTTGTTGCAAGTATCTGAAAATCTATGTTTTTATCTGATCTTCCTAGGTTTCTTGAAACTGGATTTGCATGTGGTTAGATTCTCATTCTCTCTCTCTCTCTCTCTCTCTCTCTCTCTCTCTCTCTCTCTCTCTCTCACTCACTCACCATGGGTCAAGGAACCTTTTACTTCACTAAAATGTGACTTATTCTGAGCTTAGTAACCATGTCAGTTATATGAGTACACGATATGCATTTCATCTTAAAGACACTCAGGGATTGAAATGATGTGAATCTGTCTGGCATCAGCCCAGATTTTAGAGTAAACTAAAGCAGGAAAAGAAACAGGGAGAAAGGGTCACTACCACTGAACTTATTAAAGGGGTAGCCAAAGTGCTGATGATGGTTAATAAATGGGTATAATCAGGAATGGAGCAGAAATCAAGGGACCAGCAAGACAAGAGCAAGTGTTCCTGTGTCTCTGCTTTCTCACTCCAAGCCTGTGATTCTCACAGGATGCAATCTGGAAAAGGCATCACAAAAAGAGATGTTTTCTGAAGTGAATTTCAAGAGGCATTCTGGATATAGACAGAACACACAGACTTGATTTCAGTTC
Organism: Apodemus agrarius; assembly: GCA_964023405.1. Lineage (NCBI taxonomy): Eukaryota > Metazoa > Chordata > Mammalia > Rodentia > Muridae > Apodemus > Apodemus agrarius. The sequence continues at coordinate 20,052,884 of OZ030008.1, forward strand.
TCTACCTGCAAGCTGGGCACCTGAAAGTCTTAGAAGTCTAGGCAGAGGAGGATCACCTACAGGTCATCCCTATGTTCCTGCTACTGTGCGGTCCCAAGGACTAGAAAGATTCTGCTCCCCCTTAGTTATTTTTGCTGTTTCCTCCTCTTTCTCTTTAGGGATTGATGAGCATTTAATGCAGAGAGAACACACACATAAACACATGCACACACAGACAGAGTCAGACAGAGACAGAGATGGAGAGACAGAGAGAGGCAGAGAGAGAGAGAGAGAGAGAGAGAGAGAGAGAGAGAGAGAGAGAGAGAGGCTAAGCTTTGCCCTTTCCCTTCCTCCTAGCTGTGCTGTGAATGAATGAGTAGGTAAGGTACCACTCTCCTGGGGCTCTCTCCTTATCTGATAAATGGGATAATGGTCCCTGACAACCATAATTATGAGAATTAGATGCCATCTCTCCAGAGTTCCCGGCATGGCTGAGTAGATGCACTGTCCTTGCTTTCACAATGTTATCTTTAGCATCATCGGTCCATTTTATAAACTGGTGCATTTCCACAGAGTTCCACAGCCACATGCCACCCAAGCTCCAGGGCTGAGGCCACATGTCCCCCAGACCCTGATGCCACCCAGGCAGATGAAAGTTCGGGTGTTAATGGGGCTTATCATCAGAGTGGCGACATGAGCAGCCTCAGCTGAGCCTGCAAAAGAAAGTGTGTTTCCAAGCAGGCAAAAGATGTCTTCAGAGACAGAGGCAGAGGCAGGTGCCTGGCGGGCTGATGGCTGCAGGGATATGTGCTATCTCAATCACAGTGGTTCTAAAAATGATGCCTTTTTGTTTGTTTGTTTGTTTGTTTGTTTGTTTAATAGGCAAATTCACAATGAAACTCAGTCTAAGCTCAAGACTTGCTGGGTATTGATGAGCAAGAAAACGTGCAACCAAGAAACAAAATTAATTCGTTATCTTTTTAGGAACATTCCCTTTGTTTCTACTTTCTTTTTTCTTTTCTTTTCTTTTTTTTATAACGCTAATGAATTACGTTTTTCAAATAATACATTAATACCTCCAAGTATGCTATGGAACTCCAGTGGAAGGGCTGGGGAGAGGAGGGAATCCTTCACCCCTGGAGACCTCCTAGGAAGATCAGGAATTTGGGGAATGAGAGAGGCAACTGCACTCAGGCATCCCTCCCTGACACAAAGGACATGAGTCAGGGCTTTAAGGCACAACACATCCAGGAAAGACCCTTGAAAGAGGAATGGATGCTTTTATGAGTTTAAGGGAGCAGGGTTTTTTTTTCCCAAAAAGCAGAATGTAGACAATGTTGTAGCAACAATTAAGATAACAATAGTACTCTGGCCAAGTTAAAAAAAAAATTAGTGACAATAGTGACAATAAAGAGTGTTTGAATGGGTCTTCAATACCACCTCCAGGAAAAGGAAATATAATAAAAGAGAGGAAATGAAGAAAATAAAAACATTTGTTTAGTTCTAATTTTATACAAAACAACACAACATTTTTATATTGTCTCTTTTAATCATCACAATCATGCCCTGATTTACACACCATCTTCATGACGGTGATGCATGAGTCCAACACTTTAGGTTTTTGGTTGTTATTTTGTTTGCTTGCTTGCTTCCTTGCTTGCTTGTTTGCCTGACAAACTGTCTTCTTTAGCCCAGGCTGGCCTAAAACTTACATAGTCAAGAACAGCTTTGAATTTCTGATCCTTTTGTCTCTGTTTCTCAAGCGCTGGAATTCCAGGCAGGCACCAACAGAGCTGACTTGATGTTGGATGATTTTCATCATGAGAACAGAAGGGTTTGTTTTTTTTTTAACCATAAAAGTATTATTATTTTATTGGATATTTTCATTATTTACATTTCAAATATTTTCAGCTTTCCCTGTTTCCCTGACTCCAGGAAACCCCCTATCCCATCCCCATACCTCTGCTCCTATGAGGGTATTCCTCCACCCACCCACCCACTCCCGCCTCCCACCTCCTGCCCTCAATTCCCATTCAATGGAGCATCTATCAAGCCTTCATAGGACCAAGGACCTCTCCTCCCACTGATGCCTGACAAAGCTGTCCTCTGCTACATATGCAGCTGGAGCCATGTGTATTCCGTGGTTGGTGGCTCAGTCCCTGAGTGCTCTGGGGTTCTGGTTGGCTGAAATTGTTATTCTTCCTATGGGGTTGCAAACCCCTTCAGCTCCTTCAGTCCTTTTTCTAACTCCTCCATTAGGGACCCCACACTCAGTCCAATGGTTGGTTGCAAGCATCCTACTCTATTTGTAAGGCTGTGGCAGGGCCTCTCAGGAGACAGCCATATCAGGCTCCTGTCAGCAAGGACTTGTTGGCATCCACAATAGTGTTGGGTTTGATGACTGTATATGGGATGAATCCCCAGGAGGGACAGTCTCTAGGTGGCCATTCCTTCAGTTTGTGCTATATACCTTGTCTCCAAATTTGTTCCATAAGTATTTTGTTCCCCTTTCTAAAAAGGACCGAAGCACCCACACTTTGGTCTTCCTCCTTCTTGAGTTTCATGTAGTCTGTGAATTTTATCTTGGTATTCGGGGCTCTTGGGCCACTATCCACTTATCTGTGAGTATATACCATGTGTGTGCTTTAGTGATTGGGTTATCTCACTCAGGATGATATATTCTAGTTCCATTCATTTGCCTAAGAATTTCATAAATTCATCATTTACAATAGCAGAGTAGTACTCCATTGTGTAAATGTACCACATTTTCTGTATCCATTCCTCTGTTGAAGGACATCTGGGTTCTTTCTAGCTTCTGGATATTATAAATAAGGTTGCTATGAACATAGTGGAACATGTATCCTTGTTATATGAATCTTTTGGGTGTATGCCTGGGAGTGGTATAGCTGGGTCCTCAGGTCCAATTTTCTGAGCAACTGTGAAACTGATTTCCAGAGTGGTTGTACCAGCTTGCAATCCCACCAACAGTGGAGGAGTGTTTCTCTTTCTTTATATCCTCGCCAGCATCTGCTGTCATCTGAATTTTTGATTTTACACTTTTGGACTGGCGTGAGGTGGAATCTCAGTGTTGTTTTGATTTGCATTTCCCTGCTGACTAAGGATGTTGAACATCTCTTTAGGTGCTTCTTGGCTATTCGATATTCCTCAGTTGAAAACGCTTTTGAAAACTCTTTGTTAAGCTCTGAACCCATTTTTAATAGGGTTATTTGATTCTCTGGAGTTTAACTTCTTGAGTTCTTTGTATATATTGGATATTAGCCCTCTATTGGATGTAGGATTGATAAAGATCTTTTCCCAATCTGTTGGTTGCCATTTTGTCCTATTGACAGTGTGCTTTGTCTTAGCTTTGCAGTTTTATGAGGTCCCATTTGTCCTTTCTTGATCTTAGATCATAAGCCATTGGTGTTCTGTTCAAAAAAATTCCCTTGTGCCCATGTGTATGAGGCTCTTCCCCACTTTCTCCTCTCTAGGTTTCAGTGTATTCGCCTTTATATGGAAATCCTTGATCCACTTGATCTTGAGCTTTGTTTACAACAAGAATGGGTTGATTTGCATTTTTCTATATGCTTGCAGCCAATTGAACAAACACCATTTGTTTAAAATGTTGTCTTTTGTAAATGTTTTACCTCATTTAGGATGATATTTTCCAGTTCCAACCATTTGCCTAAGAATTTCATAAATTCATTATTTTTAATTGCATGCCGGGGATTCCTCTGGATATATGCCCAGGAGTGGTATAGAACACACATGGAATGCAGTCACTGATAAGTGGATATTAACCCAGAAGCTCTGAATACCCAAGACACAATTCACATATCAAATCATTCCCAAGAAGGAAGGAAGGAGAGGGCCCTGGTCCTGGAAAGGCTTGATGCAGCAATGTAGGGGATTACCAGGACAGAGAAGTGGGAGGGGGTTGGTTGGGGAACAGGCAGAGGGAAGAGGGCTTATGGGATTTATGGGGAGGGGAAACCAGGAAAGGGGAAATCATTTGGAATGTAAACAAAGAATATAGAAAAAAAGCTGTCTTTTTTTCTACTGGATGGTTTTAGCTCCTTTGTCAAAAATCAAGTGACCATAGATGTGTGGGTTCATTTCTGGGTTTTAAATTTTATTCTACTGATCTTCCTGCCTGTCTCTGTACCAATACCATACAGTTTTTATCAGTATTGCTCTGTAATACAACTTGATTTCAGGGATGGTGATTCCCCCAGAAGTTCTTTTATTGTTGAGAATATTTTTCGCTATCCTAGGTTTTTTGTTATTCCAAATGAATTTGCAAATTGTTCTTTCTAACACTTTGAAGAATTGATTTGGAATTCTGATGAGGATTGCATTAAATCTGTAGATTGCTTTCGGCAAAGTGGCCATTTTTACTATATTAATCCTGCCAATCCATGAGCATGGGAGATCTTTCCATCTTCTGAAATCTTCAATTTCTTTCTTCAGAGACTTGAAGTTCTTGTCAGACAGATCTTTCACTTGCTTGGTTAGAGTCACGCAAAAATATGTAATATTATTTGTGACTATTGTGAAGGGTGTCTTTTCCCTAATTTCTTTCTCAGCCCGTTTATCCATTGAGTACAGATTTGTTTATCCATTGAGTCCTGATTTGTTTGAGTTAATTTTATATCCCAGCCACTTTGCTGAAGTTGTTTATCAGATTTAGAAGTTCTCTGGTGACATTTTTGGGACACTTAAGTATACCATCATATCATCTGCAAACAGTGATATTTTAACTTCTTCCTTTCCGATTTGTATCCCTTTGACCTCCATTTGTTATCTAATTGCTTGAGCTACAACTACAAGTACCTTATGGAATAGAAAGGGAGAGAGTGGGCTGTCTTGTCTAGTCCCTGATTTTAGAGGGATTGCTTCAAGTTTCTCTTCCTTTAGTTTGATGTTGGTTACTGATTTGCTGTATATTACTTTTACTATGGTTAGGCATGGGCCTTGAATTTCTGATCTTTTCAAGATATTTAACATCATGGGATGCTGAATTTTTCAAATGATTTTTTATCATCTATTGAAACATTCATGTGTTTTTTTCTTTGATTTTGTTTATGTAGTGAAATACATAGAGGGATTTCCATATATTGAACCATCCCTGCATCCCCTGGATGAAAACTACGTGGTCATGCTGAATGATCGTTGTGATGTGTTCTTGGATTCACTTGGCAAGAAATTTATTGAGTATTTTTGCATCGTATTCATAAGGGAAACTGTTCTGAAGTTCTCATTCTTTGGTTTTTGTGTAGTTTAGGTATAAGCATAATTGTGACTACATAGAATGAATTTGACAGTGTTCCTTCTGTTTCTATTTTGTGGAATAGTTTGAAGAGTATTGGTATTAGGTATTCTTTGAAGGTATGATAGAATTGTTCACTAAAGCCATCTGGTTCTGGGCCTTTTTTGTTTGGGAGACTATTAATGACTGCTTCTATTTCTTTAGGGGCTAAGGAACTGTTTAGATGGTTTATCTGATCCTGTTTGAACTTTGTCACCTGGTATGTGTCTAGAAAATTGTCCATCTCATCCAGATTTTCGAATTTTGTTAAGTATAAGCTTCTGTAGTAGGAGCTGATGATTTTGTGAATTTTCGAGGTTTCTGTTGTATCTCCCTTTTCTTTTCAGATTTTATTAGTTTGGATATTGTCTCTGTGCCCTCTGATTACTCATTGATTTTCTCAAAGAAAACGATCCTGGTTTTGTTGATTCTTTGTATAATTCTTTTTGTTTCTATTTGGTTGATGTCAGTCCTGAGTTTGATTATTTCCTGCTGTCTACTCCCCTTGGGTGTATTTGCTTCTTTCTGTTATAGAGCTTTCAGGTGTGCTGTCAAGCTGCTAGTGTAAACTCTCTTCAGTTTCTCTTTGGAGGCACTTAGTGCTATGAGTTTTCCTCTTACCACTGCTTTTATTGTGTTCCATAAGTTTTGGTATGATGTGTCTTTCATTTTCATTAAATTCTAAAACTCTTTAATTTCGTCCTTTATTTCTTCCCTGACCAAGTTATCATTGAGAAGGGTGTGGTTCAGCTTCCACGTGTCTCTGGGCTTTCTGCTGTTTTTGTTGCTATTGAAGACCAGCCTTAGTCCTTGGTGATCTGATAGGATGCATGGGATTGTTTCAATCTTCTTGTATCTGGGCTCTGTTTACAGATCCAGTCTGTTAGTCTATGTCTTTTTATTGGAGAATTGAGGCCTGTTTTGTGACCAATTATTTGATCAGTTTTGGAGAAGGTACCATGAGGTACTGCGAAGAGGATATATTCTTTTGTTTTAGAATGAAATGTTCTATATATATCTGTTAAATCCATTTGGTTCATAACGTCTCTTAGTTTTACTTTGTCTCTGTTTAGTTTCTGTTTCCATGATCTGTCCATTGATGAGAGTGGGGTGTTGAAGTCTCCCTCTATTATTGTGTGGGGTGCAATGTGTGCTTTGAGCTTTAGTAAAGTTTCTTTTGGAATGTCTATGCCCTTGCATTTGAAGCATAGATGTTCAGAAATAAGAGTTCATCTTGGTAGATTTTTCCTTTGACAAGTATGAAGTATCCTTCCTTATCTTTTTTGATAACTTTTGGTTGAAAGTTAATTTTATTTGATATTAGATTGACTACTACATCTTGTTTCTTGGGACTATTTGCTTGGAAATTTTTTTTCCAACCTTTTGCTGTGAGATAGTGTCTTTCTTTGTCACTCAGGTATGTTTCCTGTACGCAGCAAAATGCTGGGTCCTGTTTACAGATCCAGTCTGTTAGTCTATGTCTTTTTATTGGGGAATTGAGTCCATTGATGTTTAGAGATATTTAAGAAAAGTGATTTTTATTTCCTGTTACTTTTGATGTTAGAGGTGGAATTATGTTTGTGTTACTATCTTCTTTTTGGGTGTGTTGAAAGATTTTTTTCATGTTTTATCTAGGATGTAGTTTCCTTCCTTGTGTTGGTGTTTTACATTAATTATCCTTTGAAGGACTGTATTTCTAGAAAGATACTGTGTAAATTTGTTTTTGTATAGAATATCTTGTTTTCTCTGTCTATGGTAATTGAGAGTTTTGTTGGGTATAGTAGCATGGGCGGTCATTTGTGTTCTCTTAGGGTCTGTATGACATCTGCCCAGGATCTTTTAGCTTTCATAGTCTCTGGTGAGAAGTCTGGTATAATTCTGATAGGTCTGCCTTTGTATGTTAATTGACATTTTCCCCTTACTGCTTTTAATAATCTGTCTCTGTTTAGTGCATTTAGTGTTTTGATTATTATGTGACAGGAGGAATTTCTTTTCTCGTCCAGTCTATTTGGAGTTCTGTAGACTTCTTATGTGTTCATAGGCATCTTTTTCTTTAGGTAAGGGAAGTTTTCTTCTATAATTTTGTTGAAGATATTTACTGGCCCTTTAAGTTGGGAATCTTCACTCTCTTCTATACCTATTATCCTTAGGTTTGGTCTTCTCATTGTGCCCTAAAGTTCCTAGATGCTTTATGCTTTCTGCATTTTTTGACTGTTGTGTCAATGTTTTTTATGGTATCTTATACACCTGAGATTCTCTCTTCTAGCCCTTGTAATCTGTTGGTGAAGCTTGCGTCTATGACTCCTGTTCTCTTTTCTAGCTTTCTAATTCCCAGGTTTGTTATTTCTTTATTGTTTCTATTTCCATTTTTATATCCTGGGTAGTTTTCTTCATTTCCTTTGCCTGTTTGATTGTGGTTTCCTATAATTTCTTTAACGGATTTTTGTGTTTCCTCTTTAAGGACTTCTCAATGTTTACCTGTGTTCTCCTCTTCTTCTTTAAAGGAGTTATTTATGTCCTTCTTAAAGTCCTCTATCATCATCATAAGAAGTGATTTTAGATCCGAACCTTGCTTTCCAGGTGTGATGGTGTATCAAGGACTTGCTATGGCGGGAGAATTGGGTTCTGATGATGCCAAGTAACCTTGGTTTCTGTTGCTTGTGTTGTTAAGCTTCTGCCTGCCACCCAGTGCTACCTGCCCTTGCTATATCTGACTGGAGACTCTTCTTCCTGAGACCCTGCTTGTAAGAACTCTTCAGAGTTTAGCTGTCTCTGGGATTCTGGGATTCTGGGATTCTGGGATCTTGTGATCCTGAGATCCTGGGTATGTCAGAGCTCTTGGGAGTCAAGCTGCCTCTGGGACAATAAGATCCTGGTGTGACCAAACTCCTGGGATCCTGGGCCTGTTAGAGTGCCTGGCAGTGGAGCTTCCTCTGGCTGTTGTGGGACTGGCTGTGAAGTTAAAGCCTCAGGTCTCCTCAGGGCACGGGACACAAGGCCAAAACAGAAGGAACCAGTGCCACTGGTCTGTCAGAGTTCCTGGTTCCCAATGGTCCCAGTTATTCCTGGTATTGAAAAAGTTGTGTCCTCCTCACCTCTGATCCTATGATTTGGGGCATGTTAGAGCACCTGGGAGTGGAGCTTGGGTGCTCCACTCTCTGGGTGTTGTAGGGGCTGGCTGTGGAGTTCCGACCCAAGGTCTGCTCAGGCGAGAAAGGGAGTTATTAGTCTGGGTTCCTCAAACACTGTCCTAGGCTGCTGCTGGCAGTGTGCTTAGGATAACACACTAAGCTGGACTAGAGGAAGAACCCCACAAAATCAGCACCAGCCACATTCATTGAGTATATTGCTGTCAATTCGCACTAGTTAAAAAATGTTCAGGCTCTCTCCTGCTTCCTCCCTCACTGTAGCAATTTCCTTTCTGTACCAGCACATGCTCTGATATATAAACTTAGATGGTGACAAAGTCTCCAGTACTCTGCACTTCTTGACACATTTTCTATAAGATCTAGCCCTCTTTCCTCTCCTTCCCCATCTTCCTTTCCTTCTCATTCTCCCTCTACCTTCTTGTCCTCCTCAGTCTCCCCACTTCCTTTCCTTGTATTACATGTCTCATGTTTGTGTCTTTTTTTTCCTGGGCATGTTCTTCTTGTCCTTGTTTTTAATCAATTCCCACTTGTTTTCATTAAGTCACCATTACTTTGAGATTCTTCCACAGTCTTTCTTCTTTCCTGCTTCCTGTCTGGATTTATTTGGTCTTCTCTTTTTCTGAGATGAAGACAATAAAGGCACCTAAATGAAAACTTACCAGACCCCCGCCTCTTCCCTGTAGCAGAGAAGCATGTCGTGAATTTATTCACATATCTTGTTCAGTCTAGTGAGTTTACCACATCATACACTGTATAGAAACACGGCTAGACATGTCTTGGCTGGCAGCTGGGATAGTCAGTATTCCTAGGCTCCAAGAAAGCACAGAGCAGGCCTTTAATCACAGTGCTTCTGTGTATGTCTGTCAGCCAGGGTCATAGTAAAAGACAGATAATGCATTCCAAATGGTATTTTAATAGAGCTTAATAAGGCAATTATTTACAAAGTTATAGGCAGGCTCTAGAGTATCCACTGGAACAGTATAATGTCCTGGAGTTACCAACAATTAAGATCAGTGAGCACCCTAGGACCTGAAGGGATGAGGACAAGGAGGAGTCTTCTGGACAAAAGGCCTATACTATATACAGAGATGTTTATAATGGGCAGATGTATCCATCTATGGTTCCAAACAGGAAGAAGGAAGAGGAAACACACAGTTCCCCCATTCTTGCTTCATTTTCAATTTTTCTAGTGGGACTGCCCATTGGGTTCCCTCAAGCAAAAGGCAGAAATCAAGAGAGCTGATAGCACTGACTGGATTTCTGGGTCGAAGAACAGTATAGGAGTGGGAACAGAATGGTCCAAAGGCTTCATGAGAATTTCCCAATAGGATGTATGTGCAGTGTTCACATAATCTAGCACATGAGCATGTTTTAAGCTCATCATTGAAGTTATTCAGTTTTGTTTTTCGAACAGAGGAATCTTTTAGTGATACTCTTTTCATCTGGCCCATGTGGATTTTCTTGTGCCTCAATTTCCCTCTGGTCCTCATTGCTGAATTCTAGAAAACTATGGAAAACTACCAGGAGGACATCACAGGCTGCAGGAGGTTAGGGAATGGCCTTCAGGTCTTCAGAGAGTAGCAGATCTAGATTGAACAGTAAAGATAAAGATAAAGATAAAGATCTGTTCTTGTTTTGAATAACAGGAGAAGTGGAAGTCAGTCAGGGGTGAGCATTGCTCTTTGAAAAGTTGCATTTCACCCTCTCTTCTGAGCAGGTGGAATTGAGTCATGACCACATGATAGGGCACTGTGGCCAGAAACAAAGTGTTCAATTTTTTTTAATCTGGTGAGGTTGAGTGAGGTCAAAAGCCTAGGAGGGACTGGAAGTGAAATTCAGAGAAGAATCTTAAAAATAAAAAAAAGACAAGTTGGAAGTCACATGGAATGGGTGTTTAACAGTTCTCACATTACATGATCCCTTATATACCATATCATCTATATCCTGATTGGAGCCCTTGGTGTTTTATAAAGTGGCCTCAGCTATCCCTCTTTGCTATTATGGGATGAAGTCCCCAGGAGTATTTATCTGAGCTTGTTAGCTCCTACGATTCCTGACACATGACTTGACACACCAGAAATTCATGGAGACAATCTATTGGAAGAGAGAATGTGATGTTGTGCATTTTGAGGGATTTGCATAAGACAAGGGTTCACCACTGAGTGTCCCTGACACGGTGCAGAAGCAAAGCATCCAATCAGGACAGTGTCATTCTTCCAGCTTGCCCATGAGACCCATGCCGTGTGTTTATTTCAAATCTTCCCCCCTAGGTGTCCACACAAGCAAAATATCAGTTTTGACCCAGCTTCGCCTCTAGCCCCTGTATTCTCATTCTAGCTATTGTAAAATCTGACTCACTGGCTTCTAACTTACTTCTCTGCACTTCTTCTAGTTAAATTTTCTTTGGAAGCCATGTTCCTTTCTCATTGACAACGTTATATGTGCTGCCATTCTTTAAAGTTATAGCTTCACCATTGTGAGAAGCCAAACCTAATGTCTTTATTCTTCTTTAAGGAATTTCTTTAATTCTGTTTTGTAATAAGTTATAGACACACATGATAAGAATGTGGGCTATAAAGTTGATATCACATACTTGCCCTTCTACTCCTACAATTATTATATTATTATCTTAATCTTTTAGAACAGTAAGTTGATTATGAAAAAAGTATAAAACATGTCCAAGGTGTCATGAGAAGTCAATGTCATCCGTAGAATTAAAAGCATAATCAGCCATTATAAGTCAATGTGTAATATGCTGTCCCGCATGTTCCCAACTCCTTTTGCAACCATGTCACTTTGAGGGAACTGAAAGTGAATAAAGGGTGCAATGATCTTTCCTCAGAAATCCTCATCTCAATTAGAATTCAATTTAGATTTAATAAATGCTTAATGAATCTTAATTAAGCCCAAATTGAAATTAAAAATGGTTTAACAAGGTTTAATAGTAATGTGAGAGATCACACAATTCCACTTCAATAAATATTTTCCTAATAACAAATAACCACTTCATTAGGAAGGAAAAAATGTTGCCATTAAGTCTAAATTAAATTAAACTATCCATAATTTATTCATGCAGTTAACAGTATACATTAATAAAAAATATGTAAAATCTCCCCACACACACATATCTATATACCTCTGTTTAAGAATTATTCCAATTTATATCATTTAAGAAGGAACTGACTATGTGATAGGTGATGCCATATTTGCAATTATGCATTCTGTAAGAGCTCAGAAGATGGCAAACGGAAAGAGAAAGTGTGGGCTTTCCATTAACCCTATGAATGTTTCCATCAATGCTTTCATAAATCACTATGCTAATAGGGATGGGTAAAATGTAGGGATAATCTCTTGTGTACGGTGTGGAAGCATCACATGTCAATAAATATCTGATAGCCAATAAGCTGAGGGATTATTAGAAGGAAGGAAGGAACTCCTCTTTCTTGGCAGGAAGAGAGGAACTCTGGGAAATAGTCAGGAAGACTCTGAGGAAGTTGGACATGAAGCTGAGGAGAGATCATCAGCCATGTGGCAGGCAGAATAGTATAAACAGGTTAAATGAGTTATGAACTAGTTGGGGAACAAGTCTAGCTTATGGCCTAGGCATTTATTAATAAATAAATATCTTCTGAGTTGAGCAATGTCATGGGTGAAAAACTCTGCAGTTACAGTAAAGACATTGTGAGCTCAGGGACAAAAATAGGAGAAAATTCTGAGCCTTGCATATACAGTGAGAGAGGCCAGGTATGACAGAGAGACTTACTATATGGTTTATGGGAGAAGAGAAGGAGGCCATATTTGCCTTTTTGTTATTTGTATATTATGCTTTCATTTTTCTTTCCTTTTCTTTTTATTTTTTCCTTACCTTTGAAGAATATATTGGGAACTGGATGTTCAAAGCCACTTAAATGAAAAAATTGAGCTTCAAGGATGGGACTAAATTCAGAATGGGACTTGAAGGGCTCAGGTTTTAGGGGAATGGAGATCAGTTTCAGCATAGAGTATTGTTCCTTCTAGAGCACTAGTGTCAGACAGAGAAAGGGAAAAATGATGACCTGTGTAGTTTCTGCATCAACTTGAGGAGTAAGAAAGATTCATTTTCTTGATGAATATTTTTGTTTGTTTGTTTGTTTGTTTGTTTTTCCCTTTTTTTTCAAGACAGGGTTTCTCTGAGTAGCCCTGGCTGTCCTGGAACTCACTCTGTAGACCAGGCTGGCCTCGAACTCAGAAATCCGCCTGCCTCTGCCTCCCAAATGCTGGGATTAAATACAAGATGTAGCCCTCCTATGACTTGGATCTTAAATGTCATTTACAAGCTGATGTATTGAAACTTTTGTCCTCCAAATAGCAGAGTCCTAAGTTGAGGATGTTCTTAGAAGGTGACTCAACCAAGAGTATACTCTGAACAGAAGTGTAACCAGAGTCTCTCCCCACTTTGTCAGTCAGTAGGTTGGGGGTTCCAAAGAAGAAGACCAAAGGTGGCAAATCTAGATGTCTCTGTTCCCAGCTGAACAAACCCAGAGAGTCTTCAAAGGTAGTGAGGTTGATTCCATGGAAGCTTGTCTTCTACGCAAGCTTCCATGTCTGGGAATTGATGAGAGCTCTCCCTGAGGGCTGAGGACAGACACTGTCTAGGCTGAGAGTTGAACTACTTGGTGTCATTTCTCTCAGATTACATTCTGGTTCACATTCCTGTTGTTGACCTTAGAAGTGGGGAAGATGAATGAAGTCAGTGGAGCAGGTCTAAGCTGCAGTCAGAAACTACCTAAGTTCTTTCAGGAGAACAATTAATATTAAGAGTTGCATGCAAAAGAAATGGAAGCAGAGAGAGAGGGAGACAGAGAGAGAGAGAGACAGAGACAGAGAGAGAGACAGAGAGAGAGAGAGAGAGAGAGAGAGAGAGAGAGAGAGAGAAAGAGGGAGGGAGAGAGACAGAGACAGAGACAGATATAGAGTGCATCTTGTGGATCCAAAAGTACGATCTACAATAAACCATTGGTGTCCCCAGGGCTGCAGAAACAAAGCAAAGAAACGCAAGTGGGGGAAAATTGACTACAGAATGAAGGAAAAGCCTGGGGCTGATACTCAGGCAAACTGAGGAGAGGCTCTAGTGGCCAGTGGCATACACATACACATATATACATGCATACACACACACACACACACACACACACACACACACACACACACACATCTGTGCTGTGATGGATCTACCTACAGAGACAAGAAAGAACTGTTGCTGTTGGGGGCCAGAAACATTGCTTCAGACAAGGCTGGGACAGTCTGAAGTAGAAAATAATTCAAAGGAGCTTATACCACCTTGTCTTCAGGCCTTCCAGTCTTTCTTTCTCTAACAGAACTAGTGCCCACAGGTGTCAACCTTTGCGAGATAGTAGACACAAGGGACATAACCAAGTTCTGAAGAACAAGTAAATGGGAAGGACTTGATCTCAAAATCAAGTTGTGAACAATTCTTTCCCCAGTAACAAAACCTACCAGATGCAGAATCCATGGTCAAACACACACACGAAACCTTCTACATTAGAAGAAAAGGTTTGACAGTGTCTCCAAAATTGAGGCATGTTGTGTTTGACTTAAGCCAAAGTTTTCTGAGCATCTTTGGTCTCAGACAAAAAGCTGTAGTAGTAGTAGTAGTAGTAGTAGTAGTAGTAGTAGTAGTAGTTGTTTTTGTTGTTGTTGTTGTTGTTTTCAGAACAGCTGTTAATTTCCATAGTAACACATTTTCTGTGAAACTCTTTGAAGCATTATGCTGAAGATACTTTAGCCGCATATCACAAGTCATATACTTCAGCTGGGATACAGAAAGTGATTGAATAGGCTTCAGTTTTCCTGAAATGCTGCTGTCCAGGTACTACCAAAACGAAGTGCTCAGTTAGAGCTAGACATCAGAATGTCCTTGGACATTCCCACAGAGCAAGCAAGAGAAGTGAGAGCCAATGTTTATACCACATCTCCCTTCACCTATCAGCACCTATCACAATACACAGGACCTAGGAAATATTAAATAGCATGTGTCACATTTGACCATGGGAATAAAATAGAATCATTATTAGCCATAATACTGAGCAATGACTCCTGCTCTGTTCATGAACCAGGGAGTAGCTAGGAATAAATATTCTTATGTCTTGGATGGACAATGAGAGCTACTCTATAGTTTCAGCCTCTTCTGGTTACTATTGTTCAAAAAAAACAGAAGTATTAATAATAATGTAATCTACAGAACACACCGTAGCTGACAAATGTTCAATATATAATCAATAAAGATGTCTCAGCAGCTAAACACATCTGTCACTATGACCAAGGAACTGAGTTCTATCCCTAGATCCAGATATTAAAGGCAAGAACGGACTTCCACTTTTTTTTCTCTGACTTTATACACATAGGCCACCAATATATACATATACCACCATGCATATACACATAATAAATTAAAACATAAGAAAAATTTAAAGATAGTAGTAAGGTATTCCCCATTATTTCCTAAGACAGTCCTTGCAATCTAATGCCTACTGTGCACTTCCAGCTCCTTTAAATTTAGATTAGCCACATCTCAGGGACTCAATAGTCATATGTGGTTAGTGACTTCCATGTTGGCTAATAAGAATCTAACAACTTACAAAGGGCAGAACAGAGTTTTGGAAACAGGAGGACAGTACTCCAACTTGTAGATGGCACTCAGCTAGAAATTATGATTTCCTTAGAGTCATTGAATATTTTTAGGACACCTGACTTATGTGGTGTCGTTCACACAGAATCAGTGGGTTCTTTGAGAAGGGTTAAAGTTAATTTAATACTAGAGAAGTAGGGAATTAAAATAGTTTTAAAGAAAAAAGTAAGGACTGGAAAGTAGGAGAATTATAAGGTTTTCTTCAAAGCCCTTCATTGCATTTGATGTGAGAACTCTAGTCAGGAATATGTGGTTCTTGGAATATATAAACAACATGAACATTGGATCCTTCTACCCGCTGATGAATCCCCAGTGCTTAGGAAAATACTTGGTTCTCAGTGAACACTCAGTAATTTCTTAATGAATAAAATAAGACACAGAATAGTGGACAAAAAGCATTAGAGCTTTCCGGACAGAAGGATACAGATGTGCAAAACCAGAAATGGATATGCTGGGCAAAGGAAGACATTAGTGAGAGCTTGACTTTGCTCTCATTTCCAGAAAGTGAGTCAATCAGTAGACGGACAGCTTCCATGCAGTGATTCCAGGTCCTCTTTCTCTTGACTGAATTAAAGGGCTATACCAGACCTGTATATGTCCCAAAACTCCTGTGTCTAGCTACACTCTTTTCCAATACATTCTCCAAAGTGACCGCTGAGTGTGAGTTTTGATGGTGTGCCTTCCTCTAAAGCAACTGTGCTCATCCCTGAGTGCTCTAACCCAATTCCTGATGCAGTGGCTAGTAAGCCTTCCAAAAGTAGCAGCTGTATTCCTACCAGTGAATGAGCAGGGAAAAGAATTAACAAAACCATACCAGCATTGTCAGGATGGCTTAATGCCGCCACGAGGCATTATTTGATGAAACATAATTTGGGTATTTTGACACCATTTTGGATTTTACTTTAAAATCTACAGTATTTATTTTTCTAAGGGGGGAGGAGGTGGTATACGCTTGCTCTGGATTACAAAAGAAAACCCTAAATGTCTAAAAGAGTTCTACATTCTCAAGGTCCACATGGCTCTAAGACAGTTTTTAATATGATAATTGCTCCTTTTTTTCTGCCTCCAAAGAGTTAGAGACAATCTGACAAGGAGAGGAGGCCTCTTCTGAAAGCTGAGTGATCTTAATGGCTCTCTCTGTTCGTGAACTCAGATGATCTTTGGTACAGCCATCAGCTCCGTCTCAGAAGAATTAGACTTAAAATCCTTTGAAAATTCTCCTGCCCTAGATAAACAATTCAATGTCTGAGCCATTTTTAAAAGGGAAAACAAAATAATCCTTTAAAAGGCATTGTTGTAAAATACCAATTTGTAGAAGGGCTAGGTGTTTCCTCTAGAAACAAAGTGTGTCAATTAGTGAAAGAGTAAAGACCAGGGGCTCTGCCTGCCTGTGTTTTGTTAATCTATTATTAGCTTTTCTGTTGGAGAGAAGTGAGGATATGAAGTTTTAACATTAAAAAGAAATCTAATACGTATTTCAGTTGTCTGGGTATTGTGAGCTGAAGACATCTGTATTCTTAATTAGTTCTTTCATAAATGTGCTTATGGGATATCATGTGATCATCCTTGAAACAGACACCTGGAGCTTTAGAACAATTGTCCTTTTGTGTCTCAGGCTTGGAGAATGCACACAGGGAAGTCTTGGCAGTGGTGTTAGCAGTGTTATCAAGGCAAATCCAGATCCTAATGATTTTCCTGTCTGTAAATTAAAATAATATCAAAACAAAATCCCCTGTGTCTAATGGGAAGGCACAAATATAACAGGGAGAACTTCCTATCGTGAAGGTACTTCAATGTTGTTGGAGGAGGAGGAGAAGGAGGAGGAGGGAGAAGACAAGGAGGAAGAAGAGGAAGGGGAGAAGGAGGAGAAGGAGGAAAGGGGAAAGGAAGAGGGGAGGAGGAGAAAGAGAAAGAGGAGGAGGAGGAGGAGGAGGAGGAGGAGGAGGAGGAAGAAGAAGAAGAAGAAGAAGAAGAAGAAGAAGAAGAAGAAGAAGAAGAAGAAGAAGAAGAAGAAGAAGAAGAAAGGCAAAGCAAGGCAAGGCCAAGCCAAGCCTGCTGGTTGAGATTCTCAGGCTCTGAGAATGGAACAAATAGCACCATAATATCTTCTTGTATCCAGGTTAAGGAACCATGGGATTCAAGATGAAGCCTAAGGATGGGATGGAAGGACATCAGCCGTTATTGCATGGAGAACATTTTGGAATCTGTGGTTTCTGAATTATTTTTAAAAACATCATTGCCAGCATGAGACATAAATAAACATGTCTTCCTTTTTACTCTAGGGGTTTGTTGTTGTTGTTGTTCCATACCAGTCTATGAACAGTGGTGAGTGCAGATATATTAGTGCTCCCAGCAGCTGAAGATGTTAGTGCTCCCAGCAGCTGCAGATGTTAGTGCTCCCAGCAGCTGCAGATGTGTTAGTGCTCCCATCAGATGGAGACATGTTAGTACACCCAGCAGCTGGAGCCCATAATGCCTGGTAGCTCTGCTTCTTAGTAACAGATAGAGCAGCATAGCAGGGTAGTAGGAGTTACAATTATGAGCGCATTGGCTAGCAGCAGCATGTGCATGTTCTTACAAGTCACACTGGCCTGGGTGAGAGAGAGAGGATCAAGCTCAAGCCATGGCCTTTATTCATCTCAAACCCTAAGTTTCCCCACGCATCTGCAGTGGTGGAGTCTTAGAAGGCACACAGCTTTCACTCTTTCCTTTAGCATTCTTTCACGGGGAAAGTACTCTTTATTTGAATACTTGCCCTTACAGATTTCTTATTAAGGGCCAATAATAAAAACCAATGCCAGTGTGTGTTGGGCAGTTTCTATACCTCATCTTCCCACTTTGGGGCATAAAACTTACTTTTGATGCCACTGATTTTTCTGCCACAGTACCACTAGATGTTGCTAATGGAATAAGGACAGAGAGTCTACTTACACGTAGACCCCATCTATCCATTTCATGTTCTGTGTGGTTCTTACAAAATTTTAAGGAGTCTGAGAAGTTATTCAAGGCCACTGGTAAGTGATTAGGTTAAGGTTGTGGTGCAAGCCTTGAACTCTGGGCTACCATGTACCAGTGCTTGCCAGTCAAGATCAAGTGCTCCCATTCATTAGTTCATCTTTCCACTTGAAAATCCTACTTTTTCTCAGAGGCTCCATCCTTCCCAAAGGTCTGTAAGTCTCTCACATGATATGTGCAGCATTTGTAACCTGACTTGAAATTCCCTTAACTTATAAGAGCAGATTTGGAGCATATAAGAGATGGACAGTGCATACATGGTACAGCATGAATTCATGCTTGCAGGTAAGGTTTTACCTACTGTTCAGCTGGGCCTCAGCCTTGAATGAAAACTCCAGCAATCACTGAAGAGATATAATGCGAAACACAGATACTTTAAAGTGCAGGCTAATGGGCAAAACTTCCAGCTAGGCAATCATGTGACTCCATCTCAAATAGCTAACTGGTTTTATTGCATGATTTTTCAAGACGGCATTGTAAAAGAATTATTTATTCATGTGTTCTTAAGTAAGAATCCTTTAAAAATAATAACAAAGAAGCTCTAGATCCACCATGAGGGGCTGGAGAGATGACTTTTAGCAGGTCAGAGTGCTTTCTGTACTTACTCTGCAAGCATGTGGAGATGGATTTAAGGACCCAGCATCTATGTAAAAAACACAGCATTAATGCACACACCCATAACCCCAGTGCAAAGGGGGCTGGAGGTGAAACAAATGGATCACTGGGGTATGCTAGCTTTTGGACTGCTCCAGTTCCATGAGAGATCTCATCTCAAGAGAATAAGGTGGATTGTGATAGAGCAGAACACTTGACATCCTTTTCTGGCCTCTGGGCATGTACACAAGGCAAACATACCTGAACACACACATACCCAAAAACCACACATTTACCATATATACAAAACCTCTCATACACACACACCACATATATACCATATATACAAAACCTTTCACACACACATACACACAGATATGCATATACCACATCTATACTATACATATAAATTCTTTTCACATACATGTTTACATCACAGATATAACATGTATAGAAAACCTTTAACACACACACATGCATGCATGCACCTATATACTCCACATATACCATATATTAAAAAAAACCTTTCAAACACATGAGTAAATCAATTAATTAACAGATAAATAAAGCCATATTAAAACATTCATTGAAGACAACTGTCAGCTTTCATAAAACAATATGATAGAGTTTATAGGTGTCACTGCCTATGGAGGGCATATTTTAAGTAGTGCTTACATATCTACTCAGGAATGATGGAGATAATTCATATAAAACTTACAAGAAACCTGAACAAAGAGATAACTGCATGCTAGCTCCATAATTATTACTTTTAAAAGATTTGATTCAAAGGTTAAATGTGACCAAAGTACATTATACCCATGTCTGAAAGTATGACACTGAAAATCATTACCATATATATTTAATATCTACTAACAAAACATAGAAATATCAGAATGAAACAAAACAAAAATATTCAATTCAGAAAAATCACATGGAGAACGTGAATGGAAAAACACTCAACGTTAAGTATCAAGAAAGAAAACCAAAAGTTAAATATATCTGAGTGTAGTTGGTTGAAATTTATTTCAGAATAAAAATAGCACACTTTAATGAGAATATCTGTTTTATTACAATAGCATTCTTACTGAAATGTATTTATGTCTTTCCCCTTTAAAATGAATTGAAATTTTTTGAAAGATCAAGTCAACATACAGAAAGCTTTGTGGCATTAACTTAGGAACATGATCACTATTTTAGCACCTTCAGATGTCTAGGTTGGAAATAAGCACACAATGAGAACTTTTTAATTCAGATCAGAGCACAGCCCTCATTTATGAATGTGCTAAGACTATATTTTGACTTGATCAGAAAAAGAGCTGCATTTGATTAGTAATGTCTGCTAGGAGCATAGAAATCATGTGCTATACATGATACATTATATATTTAGCATACTAGATTTATCTCTATCTCATTACTGTATTTGAGAGGAAACTGAGGCTCAAAAGTTGTTAAATGACTGATTGTTGCTACCATGATGGCAACTTTAGACTACAGTGCCCTACACTGCGGTGAGATATTTAGGGCTGAACTCAAAGCCGTTTACCTGCAGTCCATTTTAGACGCTGTCCTGTCACCCCTCGCTCATCTCTCCCCATCATTTCCCACTACATCTACACCATTATTTTTCTAATGAAGACACACTGCGTACTTTAGAAGTCCAAAGGAAAAAACTGCAACTAGACTTTGCTGTAAAGAACATCTATAGGTGCTCATCTTAAAATGGAGAAAGTGAACACAATATCTCACTCTGAACATTCCCCGCTTTCAAAATGTGTAGTGGGGGCAGATAAAGGACAAAAGTCATCTCTATAGTCTGCAATAGAAGGTATTGATTTGGCAGGGCCAAGAGCATGTCAATGTTATATATGGCAGCGGACCGGATTGGTGCACAGCAGATAGTATTGTTCAATAGTAATAAATAATAATTATGTACAGGGATTGTCTCCGGGATGCTCCATTCTCCTGCCTTCACTAATAATCAGAATCTAGTTCTTCCAGGGACCTCCCTTACTTTTATTCTAACAAGGCAGTAATTCATTCTAGGCCCTTGGAAGGTGCATACATCTTCTCTAAATGTGCCTTCCTTACAGGCACATAAGGTGATCATAAGTTTAATTAAAGGTCATGGCAGCATCCTGGTCTCTGGTGCCTCATAACTCTGTATTGTTCTTCATGACCTTCTCTGACACCAGGCGCCTGGTACATCCAGGGATAAGAACACATGAGTTTCTATGTCTGTGTTCTGGCCCTGTATCACATTGAAGAAAAAAAAATTAAAGAATTGTAAACAAGCTTTTGGGCAGAGGATTAAATCACTATCTAGGTTTTAGGTTTTCACTAACAACAAGGTTCCAGCTAACTCAGCTAACTATTTGAAATAGCTGTAAGAGTCACAGCAGAACTAACTGAACAGGAGGCTTGACTCAAGCATTTCCCCAATGTTTATGAGACTAAGTTAGGCCAGGGCAAAGGTAGTTAATACCCAGATATCCCTTTGCCTTTGTAAAGACAGACTCAGCTTGAGTTTCACACAGAATATCAGACTGAACTCACCTCTAAGAGAATGCAGCTGAATCAGATATGCACCTCAAATCTCAAGCAACATTATAAACCGAGTCTTTCAAATGAGGAAACTAAGTCCGTTCCAGATTATGTTAGCATTGAGTCCATCTATAATGTCTGTTTGATGTGTGATCCTTAAGTTATTTTATTTTTCTTCACCTTTACTTGGGATTTAAAATAACTATCCCACAGAGTCACCAAGAATAACATAAAAATGCATAGTTTTTAAAGGCTTGTAATAAGAGCTATACAAAAATAATAAATGATTTTAAATTATTGCAATTACATGGAAACCATATTAGCATTGATATAATTTAAAACATTGTTTGAAGTGGGGTAGTATTAGGACATTGCACATTTTACTACAGCTAGCAGAGTTACAAACTCTCACTTCAAACCTTCATGTCATCCATCTCACACATATTAAAACCAAAAAAGAAACCCTAACATCTAGGGAAGGTATGGTTGGCTTATGAATGGAGACTTCCCCTTTGCCATCCTGAAGATGTTTGTACTCTGGGGATGTCTGCCTCCCTAAGAGACAAGTGCAATTGTCTAATCTAACTTCAAAATCATCATTCACCCCTGAAGAAAAAGCTTTGCATGTGTAACAGAGCAGTTAGGAGCCCCGGAGGATGGGGTGCACAGGGGGAGGGAGGGGGGAGAGGGAGAGCAGGCAGGAGACAGGGAGTCAGCAGATCAATAAAACCACTTTAGGATAATGACTGCTGCCGAAGAGGACGAGCAGGGCTGGACTGCAGGCGATCTCCATCACTGCCAGGAAAGGCCCATTTGCAGGAACAAAGGGCTTCATCTGCCCTGTCAGGCCCAGGACCTCACTCAACAGCTGTGCTTGAAGCTTCCCTGGGTGTGCTAGGCTAGCTGCTGGCTTGCCCTGCTTCCAGACTCTCTTCTGGTTCCCAGATCTGTGGGAACTCCGTGTAACTGCTGAGTCACTCACATAGAGCAAAGGTGAGGGCAGGCATCTCAGACCCACAAGCCAAAGAGCTGTGATGGGCCTGGGCAGGGGGTGGGGGTGGGGCAGGCAGGTGAACTGCCAACCCAGAAAGACCACCCCCACTACATCCATTGGCTGTGAACTCCTGCCCCATTCAAGCCTCTCAAGGAGTTGCTGTGAAAATGTAGAAAAAAAATGATTGGCTTCTTCTTTGGTTTCTGTTCCTACCCCAAATTCCTTTATGGAATGTGTCCCAGTGGGGAAAAACAGGTTCCCTATCGGATCCATCCAACATAGGAAAAGGAACAAAGGTTGAACCAGAGGGCTGGGAGAAATGAAAGCAGGGTAATAGAGTGCTTGCCTTTTAGAACAGACTGATGGAATAAAAAGCCAAGGGTTCTTTCTCCACTGCATGCCACCTATAATTTTCAAGTGGCAGAAGCGGTGATACAAACTTGCCAACCCTATCTAACACCATAGTTTGTGCCACAGATGAAACCCCCTATATTACTCACGATGCCACAGTAAACCTCAGTGTGCTTGTACCCTCAACATTTCAACAGTGACTGTGGCTTTCCATTACCTATGTGTGAGTGAATGACATGGCTTTAAAATTTACTGATTATAACACTGACTTCTTTTCTAAACATATGACATGGAGAGTGTGTCATTGACCTAGATGTAAAGATTGCCCTGGTGTAATTCATGGCTTGCCACTAGTTATTAGAGATGATAAGTAATAAACATAAAAATAGTAGTAGATTATGCCATGGAAAATAAGTGTCTGTAAGATAGAGCACTGACTGTATAGAACATCTACAATCTGGATGTCTATGTTAAGGCTCCCACTGAGCCCTTGAAATGATCCTTCAGAGGTAAATGCGGGGACACACACTGGAAAATGGCTTTGCGATATTTGGTCACAGAAAGCTACTCAGCTGGTAAATGCAGAAGGTTGGGTGACTTCAGAGCTCACATTCAGGCCATACATTCCTGGTTCCTATTACGGTTCTATATCTTTTTTTATCCTTTAGTCATTGAGTATCCCTGAAAAATACATACTGAATGAACTCATTGTAAGAAAGAATCAATTGGGTATTTCTTCAAAGCAAGAAACTAGGAATTCCCTTCTCTTCCATATTCAATTCTGTAGTATTCTGATCCATCAGAATGAAGGCTAGTCTCTCGACATATTTTCAAGGGGCACTCTACTGAACCAGACAGGTTATGGACACTCAGTACATGATGATGATGATGATGATGATGATGATGATGATGATGATGATGATGATGTACTTGGAGTAATGGCAAGGCAACCTAGAAAGACAGAGTCTGCTCTCAGCTGCCTCATGGCCTGGTAGAAGTGAAAAGCATAATGAGAAACTGGTATTACAAAGTGACAGAGGTATCTGGACTGTGCTCTGGGAATATGCTAGCTTTATTAGTTGATTCTAGCCATAGGATCTAAGAGGAAGATTCATAGGAGAGATGTTGAGACTCATGATGGTTTGGCATATATGAGATTTCCCCAAGAAGTAGATCAAGAGAAAGGAAGTCTTAGAAACTGTATTTAGGATTTTGAAATGAGATATGCTCCTGGGTTCTGCTTAGAATCAAAACTGACCAAACAAACCAAAGAAAAACAGGATTACTCTAAGATTATAGGTCTAGAAAAGTGGACTACATTTCAAAGTTATGATTTCTCTTGAATTCATCAATGATCTAGGTCTTCAGAACAGTCAAGCAGTTTGAAATTCCTGCTGCCTCCAAAGAAAGAGAAATAAATTACAAGAATGTGCTGTTGGTTCAGGGGAGAAGGTGGCAGGAAAAGTAAGCTGTCATGGGAGACTCTAAACTCTCTCATCTATGGCTCAACCCTCAATGAGCTCACGTATAAAAGTGTGCGAACTGCCTCTAGGCACAGTGACTCTGAAGGTGGCTGAAGTGATCACACTTATTCATAGGAATATTTCAATAGGCCTGCCTAGATGCCATGAAGAAAGGATGGGGTTCGAAGGAGAAGAGAACGCATACTGGCAGTCCCTTCCAAACTGAGGAAGGAAGAAGCCACCAGGAAGAGAAAAGAAATGCACTCAGATCTTCTACCTTGTGTGTATTTGACAAGCCTGCTCTAACAAAGGGCTGAGTGACAACCACAGAAAATGCTTCCTCATTCTGGGAGCTATAAGTCTTCCACACAGGTAAAGATGGAGTTGGCTCTTTCTGGGTAGGGGGAATCTACTCCTGAGGTAGGGAGATTTGCTCCTTGGAGGTGAGGGGATCTTCCCATGGCCTCTTTCCCTACCTCAGTAACTTTTTAATAGACTTCCCACTTTTAGAGTGTTTTTGTTTTTATGTGAAGCTTCTTTCCATCTGTGAGAACTTCATTCCTAATGGATTAGATACTATCATAATGACTTCATTTTTAATTAATTATCTCTAAAAAGACCTTACCTCCAAGCTAAGTAACAATCTGATATACAGGGTGCTAGGAAATCAACAGATGAATGTGGAAAGAGATCTTTAGGGAAAAAATGCTTCCATGAATCTAAATACTTAAGCCATTCATGGAAAAAATTGAATTTCACAGTGTGTGGAAGAGATGGAAATACCAGCCACCTCTGTAAACAAAGACTAAGAGAAAATTTGTTATAGACTCCTGAAGTTCAGGCCACCTAATTACTTGGGATGGTAGAGCTTCTGGGAAAAGTAAGCCAGTGTCTGTCTCAGCTAGTGACTGAAGGAGAACAGAGAACACATACCCCATCTCCCAGTCAAGGCTTGCAACAAGCAAGGAACAGTTAACACCTACTGAAGGGCCTAATGAAATAAGAGAATCCTTGAGACAGAGCCATGTAAATTAGACCATGTAAATAACACATTTTAAGCAATCAAATAGGAATAGCATAAATGGGGTGGGGAGCAAGCAAATTGCAACACTGAGACCAAACTGGCTGCCAATCCCCTGTTCTCACTCAATCCACAGGATATCCTGTCTAGCATAATGTGTTATAAGATTTCTGAGTTGCAATCTTCACCTAGGTGAGGTCCAAGACGGTGGATGGGACCAGGGACATCAGGAGCTCCAGTCATGGTTGAGGGGATAATGCTGACAGAATTCAGAGTTGAGAGTATAGGGATGCTGTCCTAGTTGGCTAAAAGGGAAAAGTACTACCAACCTTAAGTCTATTGAACTAAACAACTGAAGAGTGGACCTTAAAATCAAACTGAATTCCTCCTGCTCAACTTTGAATGTTTTTGGAGCCTAGAACCTGTTATTTCTTCCAATACTCTCTCTCTCTCTCTCTCTCTCTCTCTCTCTCTCTCTCTCTCTCTCTCTCTCGATGAGAATATCCAATTTTATGGCTCTCTTCTATTATGTTTGAAAGGCAAAGATTTTTTCTGTCATCTCACAAGTCTGAAGATAGAGCGTTTGACTTCAGATGGGCCATAAGAAGCATTTCATTCTGAATCTAATATAAAAGATTCAGTTGGTGAGGTGTGGGAAATTTTAAACATGTGATTTTTAAATGAGAGTTGAGACTTTGAGTTAACCTTAGGATGGTTTAGAACTTTAGGAGTTTTTGGAAAGAAGACTCCAGCACCTATCAGTAACTTCCAAATGCATTTAACTCCAGTTCTAAAGAATTCAACTTCAACTTCTTACCTATCTGTGTATGAGAATGTAACATACACACACACACACACACACACACACACACACACATACACACGTACACACACACACACCACCACCACCACCACCACCACCACCACCACATACATATATAAAAAACAAATAAATAAACACATAAATTTTTAATTCTATACAAGATACTACTTCATACCTAGTAGAATAGGAATAAGTTATGGGAAACACTATTTTCCAGTAAAATTTTAGTTGCTAAATTTTGAGTTTACAGGACTGAATGACTACAGGAACATAAAATGGTGCAACTGCTTTGAAAAACAACTGGAGAGTTTCTTGTAGAAATCAAACATATGTTTAACTTGTAGCCAACCAACTTCTATTATAACTACACAAATGAACTGAAATTGAAGTTTGCAAAACATATGAAAGCCCTACATTTAAAATGCTTAGTGGCTCTATTCACAATTGCTTAAAACTGCCCACAGAAGCCACATGCCCTTCAGTGGATAAAGAGATGGACAAGCTTTAGTGCATACAATATACAATGCAATAGTATTCATCAGTAAAAGGAGTGAGCTACCATTATGTGAGGCAACCAAGTGAATACCAAATGCTTCAGACTAACGCAAAATACCAAAATCAGAAATGCCATCATGTACACATGACTCCGCCACTGCAATCCCAAACTCACAGCAGCGATGTGCACTTGCACTGGGTTTGCACAAGCCTGTCTTCAATCAAGAACAGATGAGGGAAGGGCTTGTGGATCCTTAACCACTACTGCTGAATGATGTTCAACACTTGAGCTCACCAGACTCCAATGGTTAGCTCTAAACGCACGGTCACACAGATGGCTCTAGCTAAACTCAGTGTGTCACCAAACAAGCAAACAAAAATTAGACATGAATTTGCAGAGAAGAGACAAGAATGGGAGGGAGATATGTGGGGGAATGGTGCTAAAGTATTCAATATATGTTATATGTGTACATGAAATAGTAAGAAAACTAAATTAATTAATAAAAAGAAAATTAATTACAAATGATCTGAAAATTCTAAGCTAAAGAGCTTAAAAATAGATAACAAGTAACCAGGATGTATATGGAAAAGCAGCTTCAAATGGATACTAGAAATTCTATGACTTTCTGCCTTACTAAAGTAAGAACTATAAAGTCAGTAAACAGGTCTCTTTATCTGCATGATATCAAGAAATAGGAAAGAAACTTCGTGTGACTAGTTCACAGTTAGAGCTCTGCCTTGTTTATGTGAGTTTGTTGTTGTTGTTTGTTTGTTTATTTGTTTTCTGCCAGAATGTATGTGTATGCATCATGGGAATCAGATCCCCTGGGCCTGGAGTTAAAAACAATTGTGAGCTACCATGTGGTTGCTGAGAAACAAACCCCAGTCTTCTGGAAGAGAGGCAAGTGCTCTTCACAGCTGAGCCACCTCATCTCTCTGGCCCCATAATTAGTGTTCTCATTTATTCGTGTCATCTTTGGATTTTCTGTCTTCCTTACAACTCTCTTCTGCTCCAAAAATTCCATGAAGATATCTTCAATCATCTGGGGACCAGTATGGGGGTGGATACTGTTATGAACATGGCCATCATATCTGGAGGTCTGGAAATGCCTTCCTATCGACATTTATTGATCTTCTGATCCTCTATTTTCTCATACCACCAATAAGAGATTTCAGTGTGTGGCACTCCAAGCTCACTGCCAAGTTTTACTAGTGTTCTATTTATTTCTCTTTGTTATTAAGCTCCATGTTCTCAATTTAGCTTCTCCTTAGCTAACTTAATTTTCCACACTGTCATTTCTACTTGCTAATACTCTCCATGTTTATTTTAATTGTTCCACTTAATTTTTATTCTACTCCACATTCCATTCTCTCAATCGCCTCTTGCTTACTATAAATAATGTCTTCAGTTTTATCTTAGGAAAGAGTCAGATCATGCCTTTGCAATTCAGACAGCGATGTATTAAATTACAGTATGTTGTGAGCTCTACTTTCTTCTGAGTTCTGAATCCTTTGCATCCTGAGGGACCTGTGTCCCCTTGTCAGTTCCACTGAGAACTTTCAAAGGAAGTGAATTCTTTGCAGTCCATTTTTGTTGCAGGCAACGCGTCCTCACATGCCCTCAACCTATCAGTATCTTCAGGTTCACAAACCATTTGTTTTCGTGTTTTACATTCTTGTTGATCTCTTTCTCCGGGCCGTGGGTCTAGTATGCTATACCCACACTCAACATGGAAGCAAACGCGCTAGAGAATAGATAGGACAGTTGAAGGGCAAGGGTACTCCTCAGCCTGTGGGGGTGTAGGAGGCAGCCTTCTGATAGAATATTTCTGACACACATTCTATGTATTTCTTTTAGAGAGTCTTCAGCAGGAATGCTCCTGACATTTATCGTCCCTGACTTGGTTTCTTCCTGTCCTGTGATGTCTACAATCAATTTCTAAATAAGCCATTTGCATCTAAGCTTTTTCACAGGAGCTTGAAACCCACTAGAGTATGGTCCTGTATCTTACTCTGTTCTTCGGACCTCTAGAACTTGGGTGCTGAGAAGAACTTTCTCTTCTCTGTTCTGCTCCTATTTCTCGTGGGACTCCACATGGCCGTTCTCTGTGGAGAGTGATCCAGCCTCCAAACCCTTGATAATTCACTGAAACTACATTCTAGTGAGCTCCTCACCTCCATATAAGTCCAGGCATGCCTTGTCATGCAAATGCTGGGAGAATAAACAGTTAAGTGGGTGTAGCACCTGCTTATCATGCACAAGAACCTGGAAACAATCTTCAGAATTACACACACACACACACACACACACACACACACACACACACACCACTTACCTTGCACTCCAAAGAGTTACAAATTCCAGAACTAATAATTAGTATCAATGATAGGTATGGATTCTAGGCCTCCAAACTCAACCTTTTATCTACCAGATTAACATGATGAAAGATGAACCCAACTTGACCCTGTTTTTAGATCATTTTAAGCTGTGCAGAATTGTGGGCTGGTATACACCCAAGTCAAGCACCTAAGTCATCCTAATTCTTCATGACAAGTTCTGCCCAAAGATTTCTATAGCTTATTAATAACAGCCTTCTGCTTTTGTAATTTTCAAATGTTCTCACTGTAAGAATAGCTCTGGGCATCTTTTTTATCTCTCTGAAGACAGCTGTTATCTTTCATACTTACCTTTTGCCCACTGTGGTTCAAGCACTGTATTATTTAGCTTAGCGAAGTGATTTGATTTTATCTTCACAGCAACTCTGAGGAGCAAATGTCATTTCTCCCATTTTAACAGATGCTAAATGGAGATTCTGAAAGTTGAAGTGGCAGAGGAAAAATTCAAATTCAATTTCTCTTGCTGCAAAGTTCATGCTCTGTGTACTGCACCATGTTCTCCGTTGGTAATAAGACTTTGGGTCTGCTTTAAGGAGTTCAACAAATACTATCTTTACTGGCACAGCCCACCTTCTTGACTTCTCATTCCTTCAGCCTCATGTCAGCCTCTCTTAGCCCAGCCATGGGTGGAAATGAGATGCAGAGGTTTAGATGTAAGATCTTTCAACTTGATCCTAGAGGACAGATAACCCAAGATTCCATGTTGGAATCCCAGGCCCCAGGGGAACAACTCCATTCTCCAGCTGAACAATAGGACAAGGAGACCTAAAATGCTGTAGGAAAAATAGAATTTATTCTCTGATTCTTTTCTCTGATGAGAAAATTGTGAGTCGTTCTGGTGATTGGTTGAAAGGAAATATGATAAGTGCTCCGGGAAGATGCTCTCCCTGGGCCAAAGCTAGGGGAGTTGAGGAGGTAACAGCCCTTTACAGTTGATGTCAACAGCCTGCCTCGTCTTCCAAAGGATGAGCTCTCAGAGTCCTCATCCAAGTATTACAATGCATATTGGTAAGGAGACTTCCAGAATGTTCATGCTGAGTACCCACAGCTTACCTGCTCATTTCCCTAGAGGATTAGGTTATCAGTGGTCATTAGTCTATGGAGTCTGGCTTTAGGTATTGCATTAAATGTTGAAAAAATTAAGTGATTTTTCTATGTTACAATGTTTGTACATGTACAAACATCAGAATTATGGGGTCCAAGATGGGTCTTATTTCTTCAGCTCATAGGATGCCACACAATCATACCTAAATTCCTAGATATCTCAGTCCCTGGCTCTAGGCATTTATACAATAGATACAATGTAACCTTTGGCTTGTGTTATCCAGGGATTTGGGAGGAATTAGCATTCTTTCTCTCATCTGACTTTTTCACTCCTTC
Source organism: Apodemus agrarius (assembly GCA_964023405.1). Lineage (NCBI taxonomy): Eukaryota > Metazoa > Chordata > Mammalia > Rodentia > Muridae > Apodemus > Apodemus agrarius. The sequence continues at coordinate 20,083,082 of OZ030008.1, forward strand.
TTGTATTCTTCCTACCTCCCCATATGTCAGTGGAAAACAAAAAAAAGGGAAACTCCTGACCATCAGAAGAGAGACACAGTGCCAGAGGTTCTAATTGGTCAAAACAAATGCCATTTAGGATTCTTAAGAAATTTGGGATCCTTAACATCAACACTCCTTGAGATAGAAGTAAGCCACTACTGTGTCCCTAAGGACTCAACTCAGTGCAGCAACCCTGGAAACCCCTGAGCAACAACTCAGTTAGGGTGTGTTATGTGTAATACCTGTGAATATGCAAATATGTATATGTGGCTTGAATGGAGAACTGGTTCCATTTGATGATTCTGAGTCTTGTTAATTCTTAAAGCACAGGAACATTGGTTCATATTCCTCCCCTCCTATCCTGGACATATTTCAAGAAGGGTAAGCCATGTACAAGTAACCACTGTGCCATTAGGAGATCAAGTGGGAATGGGGAGCATGAAGGGTACTCAAGACAGAAAGAACATTAGAAAAATTAATTGAGGTTGAAAAGAGAAGTAAAAGAGGAAAAAACACTACAGACCTCATTAAGTACACACTTCCCAGTAAGACCCTTCTGGGCACATAGTGCAAGGTACAAAGTAGCAACAGAAATGTCTATGGCAACAGCCAAGGGGGCTGATGGCTGCCATGTACTAATCACAGCTCCCATTCCCACATCCAACACCTCATGTTCTGAATCCACAGAGGACAGCATTACCTGTCTTAGCAGTGAGAGGCAGGGCAGAACTCAGACGCTCCCCACCCCCAATATAGTCTGATGCTTTTAAATGACCAGCCCATGGAGGACACACATGCCTCAAGTCTCATTGCCACATTTTGTGGTTCATCTACTGAACTCTCATGGTAAGGAAGGTCTGTGCCCTTGACAAATCTCAAGCATACCTGCACTGCAATCTGACATGGTGATCAGCACCAGACTGAAAGAAAACCATGAAATATTTTCTTGAAACTCTGATCAGTCTCATAGCCTGACACAAACTCCAACATCATACACGCTACTCCGTGATTATATAGCTTAGGTGTCCGACAGACCCCAGAAAGTACATCATGGTGGCTTATCATATTTATCATTTTTCATTACTGTACAACATGCTCCATGTTGAGGGCTTGGCACATGCTTTCTTTATTCTGTAGTGCTCTGAGAGATCACAGAATATGATATTGTATGAGAATTGTCTGGAATGGTTATTAGCACACAGGTATCTGAACTCCAGCTCCAGGGTTTTTGATCTAGGCTCTGTCTAATTCACATTTGTTACAAGGTCCTAGGCACTGCCGCCACTGCTGCTGGTCAGGAACCATGGCCCAAATCATCATTTACAGTTTAGGAAATCTATAGAGTTGAGAGGCTAAGTGTGTTGATTTATAAAGACTTTTATGTATCAGAGCACAAACAAACCCAGAGTTTAATATGATTGTATTAAACAACAGCAATTTATTTTTCTCACAGTTTTGCCTGTATTTCATTCAGCCTCAGGTTTGGGTTTTCTTGTATATTACTCGGGTATTTATTCTCTTTAAGTCCATTGAGATGTTCATGTATTCTATAAGCATCTTTAATTCTTTAATGATGTTTATAGTTAATCTTTTTTGTCTGTTATTTTGTTTTGTTTTGCTTTTTGAGACAGGGCTTCTTTATGTAGCCCTAGTTATTCTGGAACTAACTCTATAGACAAGGCTGGCTTAGAACTCATGGAGATCTGCCTGCCTCTGCCTACCTGGTGCTGGCATGTGCCACTACCCCTGGCTATAGCTAATCCTTTAATGTCTGTGTCCTGGGTTTTATCTCGGTGATTTTCATGAAAGAATATTTCTTCTAAAGGACTGATAGATTTGGGGCATGAGACTTGGGCATTTGGACTTTTTTGTTGGTTATATGTCTGATATGGATACCAAAGGCTGAGTTTGAATGGAGGATCTGTATCCTGACCCATACCCGTAGTTTGGGAAGACACGGGTGGGATTCCTTAGACTGAGCCAGTCCCTAAATGTAGGGACTATCCTCACTAAGAATGAGGGCAGACAGGCTAGGGTTAAGAGGGTATACTCACTAGGCTTGGCAGGAGCACAGGGTGTGCTGACCACACTGATGATGGAGGATAGATATTGCGCTGGCGATGTCAAGAGAGCAAATCCCATCGGACGGCTCTTCTTGGCCTCTGCACTTGCACCCAATGGTTTGCATTCTCTGTAGTTTCCTTTGACTTGTAGAAGTATCACGAACCCCCTGCCTTCTGGAAAGAGGATGTCCTATCTGTGTCCATCTCTAGTATTTTCCTTTAACAAATATCCCAGTCCCCTTTGGATAACTACTCAACCCACTGCCCTCATTCTGACTTGGCTACCCAGGTCAAAACCCTCCGTCCAAATAAGATCACATCATGACTTGCTGGGGATTTAGAACTTTACTACACAAATTTAGACAAAAAAAAAACTAAGCGATCACAGTAGCTTAATACCAAGGTCACATAACTAGTAAGTGCTAGAGGTATTATAGGAAGTGTCTGATTCCAGAGACCACTCTTGTAAGCATTTTTGCTTATGTGGTCCCATGGAGAAAGAAATAAGGACGTTTAAAGAAAAATGAACATATCAAAGAAGTGTCCAGCATAAAGGAAATTCACAGACTTCATGCATGTCAAAGTGACAAAGGGAAATACTTCTGCAAGTGTCCTACTAAGCACTGAAATGCTCACTGGCAGGCCTGATGGGTAACAGCGACTTCAGATGTAGCCATAACTATGCCTATGTTACAGCTGCCATTTAGAACACCTCAACTAAAAAGTAAAACATTCTCAGCCCCTGGTAAATAACACAGAGTGTTTAGTGACTCTCATTTGTGAGTTGTTACCTGCCAACAACTTTCTTAAACTTCCCCTCACTGGATCAGAAAAGGTGCTCAGCCACTTCAGCTGGTTCTAAGGTAGCGTCCGTTTTATTTATTTATTTTTCTTTCCTTTCCTGGGATGGCTGTACAGATACTGGGGAACAGACTGGCGTTGGGATGGAAAGAACTGGCCAGGTCAAACAGCATGATTGCATTTTCTCCTTGTCTCTTGAAGGCTGAGATTTGTGGATATCATAAAAGGTTACAGCCCCTTTTTGGAAGCCACAAATAACCCTGCTTGGGCTGTGACAGCTCTATGGCCCTTGGCGTACCATTACCCGTTGCTGCTTGGGATTCCAGCTGTGCACTAGAGCAGCTGGCCCCAAAGTGTGCACTCCACAGAGCATGTCGTAGGGGCTCTGGGTCGCTGGGAAGCTGTTCCCTCCTGTGAGTCAATGCCTAGAAACAGGGCTTGATCTAATGAAATTACATGCTTTCTGGAGTGATTAATAAATGTGGTCCACTTCTCCATATGGGATGAATATTCTTAAATAGAAGGAATGTGTGCTTCACATCTAGCCCCACCTCTGTGGAGCAAAGACTTAAAACTCCATGGCCTTGGCACAGAGATCCAAGGAAAAACACTCTTTACAAATAGATAAACCATACATATATGCACTAGCACAGCATGTTCTTGCACACATACACACACACACACACACACACACACACATGCACGCACGCACGCACGCACGCACACACACACACACAAACACACAAAGCCTTCTGAAATCTTGGGAAATTTTGCAGTCTAGTTAGCAAATAAAATCATGGTAAGCTTCTATTTAAACACTTTGCTATGATGGCCTGTGCCATTGTGATTGGAGGGAAATGATTGAAGGATTTGCAGGATCTCTGTTTGCATTGTGCCAGGCCTGAAGTACTCACCTATAGTAACTTCTGGGGCACAGGCAGGCTCTAAAATGTTCTGATCACTAAGCATCACAGTCTGCCACAGATGTGACACTGTGGAACATTCCTGAACATATGATGGATTCTAAACCATATGATTTTTTTTTTAAGTATCTGGTAGGGACTTTTGCTGAATGTGGCTCTTTACCTTAATGATGCCCTTATCGCAGCCATGATTGGACATGAGAGATGGTACACAATATTCTTACTGATTTTCCCATACAATGGGAGTCATTAGGCTATTGACACACAGCCTCCCTTGCATCCAGAGGGCAGCTGGATGCTGACCTCACAGCGCATGCAGACCCACTCCAAGATGTCAGCACTTTCCATGTGACCCAGGTTAGCAGGGCTTACCCTTTGTCCTCTCTTGACAATTCCACTGTCAACTCTGGGTCAAGCTGGAGCAATGGAGGAGTCGCACACCCTTATGCTGCTGTTGTATGGTCTACTCCAGAGCTCTAGGGGAGTGCCAGAGTACACACACACACACACAGTGATAAGCTCAGAGACACCATTGTCTTGATATCATTAGATTACTTTAAGATCACTAAATTGAAACTATGTCTTTAGTAGGATTACAATTTGTCATATGCAGAAGCATCTTCCAGTCTCTGCTGAACTAGTGACAGCTTTGAAGGTTCTCTGAGCTACTCCTCATTCAATCATCTTTACAACCAATTATATCACTCCGTGACAGAAAGCCTACTCAACTATGATACTGTGACTCATTCCATGATAATCAACCTGAACTAATGAGTGCATGTTTGAAATTATAGTACAAATTAATCATATAGTTGCTTTTTACAGTTAGAATTAAATTGTTTGTTGACTGAATTACAAGCATTTCTCCATCTTACCAAGCAGTTTAGGGTATGTGCATATTACCTGACTATCAACTTGGCCTGAACCCAGAATGCAGTTCTACTTTGGGTTAATGAGTTCTCAGCCATCAAAACTATGACACTGAAATGTCCAGATACTTTAAAAATGGAAAGAATTTGGAGAAATAAGTCTGCATGTATAAATATTCAATTAATGTCTGTTAAGCCTATAAATCAATAGGAAGGAGAAAGAGAGTGCTTAAAATCAATGTTTCAAATTTCTTCTGACTCTGAAATACAAAAATTACAGCCCTTTTATTCAAATACTAGAATTTCCACTGTAAACATAACAGTATGAATCTTACCTATGAGGATTTTCATCTTAGAAAGCTAGTGAGCGATAAAGGGGAAGAGAATATAATTTTAGATAATCATAAAATCTTTGGAGGAAAACAGAATAAATGGAATAAATGGATGGAAAGCTTTTTGTGCAAAAATTAGCAGGCTGTAGATTTTGTTTTAAACAAATATATCTGAACATGTCACTTGGAAAAACTTAGTCTCAATTTTTTTCAATAGTCAAACCTCACTTCAGTCTGTTTCCCATGCTGAACTACACAGCGGGTTTCTTTTCTCTGTGTGTGGTTCATGTCTTGACTCGCCCAAATGTCAGTGAGAAGCTACTCCCTGAGTGTAATGAGTCTTATGAATGACAGAACTGAGGACTCTCCCAGCTTCCTAGAAAACTGCCTGATGAGAAGGTCACATACTTCTCCCTTGTGGAAGAGTTTGATCGTAGGACAGTGAGTAAAGGGAATGGGACATAAAACAGGGAAGGAAAGCAAATACGTGGTGGTATTTTAATATACTAGCCCCCCACTTAATAAGGCAACACATCTGGTTGCTGTTAAAATACAGTGTTTCCTTGAGCATGCCACAAAGAACCACCACACTGTAGAAAGGCCCATCAGAGAAAGGGTACAGGAATTTATAAGCTGCTCCCTCTTGGCTCCTCAATCTCTTTAGTGGAGTTTTTCATAAGGACCAGGACTACTCCCACATTTCAGAGGTGCGCCATGCAGCCTCTCTGGACTCAGAAAGAATGAAGGCCTGTGCTCGAGGACAGAGAGATGGCTACTCGACTTGGTGGAAGCAGGAAGAAGTCTATGAAGTTGGCTCTATTGCACAGGCTTCTTGCTGTGGATGGCCCAGAAAAGGCCACATTGGTGTCCAGTCTTCAGCTCTGGAAAGAGTGAGGCAAGTGACAACTCAGGGAAAGAGACTATGACAGTGACAGCTGGAGTTTCCCACAGAGCAGGCAGCTGGGAGCTCAGCAGGTAGACATGAGCATGTGGATGGAATACCCATGTGTGCTGTGTTCCTTCCATCTGCCGGTCTCAGTTTCTTCTCACATCCCTGCCTCTGGAGAGGGCTCCCAGAATGGAGTCCGTGGCATATGCTGTTGAATGATAGCAGTCCAATGTGATTTATCCCTCGTGGAGATAGTTTTTGAAGAGGTTTCATAAATATACAATTTTGTGGTTTAGTTTTGAAATCAGTATACAAGGCAACAGGTTTCCTTGTGGCATTTTTACACATACTTAGTTGTGATGAATGCCCTTACACCTGCTCCTTGCTTCTGTCTCCCTGCTGTCCATCCCCTCCGTGCCCTTCTCCTCCTGATAACCCTCCACTTGCATACCACAGGTATCTCCTGCCATCATCAGTCCCTTGTGGCCTTCTGCCCCCTTTCATGTTAGCCCCTTTGTAATCCCCCTTTGTCTGTACTCATTCCCCCACATATCCACACATATAAAACTCAGAAGCCAAGATGTGAGAAACACAGTGTTTGCCTCTCTGGCATTACTATTTTTATCTATTTCGCTGACAGTTTCACAAGTACATTTTTCCTTACAGAAAAATGATCACTTTGTGTGTGTGTGTATACACTGATTTCCATACATGTCCTTTTGCACATGTAGAATGATTCAATTTCCATTCCATGTGAATTATTTAGCAATGAACATGAATGTGTAAGTATCTCTAGAGTGGGACATGTTCTTTGAGTTCAAGGGGCATATCTTCGTTACTCTCCTATTGCTACGGAGAGTCTCCATAACACACACATCTTATAAGGGGAAGCATGTAATTGAAGGCTTGCTTACAGTTTCAGAGCACAGACATGCATGGGATTTTGAAACCTCAAAACCCTAGTAACACAGCTTCTCCAACAAGGTCACACCTTCTAATCCTTTCCAAAGAGTTCCACAAACTGGTGACCAAACTTTCAAACTTATGAGCCTATGGTGGCCATTCTTATTCAGGATGGTATAGCTGAGCCCTACAGAGTTTATATCTTGAATTTTATGAGAAACCTCCACATGGATTTCCATAATAGGCACTTATAGTTTATACTGTTTATACTTCCACTTATACTGAATAACACATTCTCTTTCCCAAATCTTTACCAATATCTATCGCCATTTGTTTTCTAGAGATGGCCACTTGGAGTGGATGAGATGGAATCCAAAGTAGTTTTAACTTACATTTCCTCTGGTAGCTAATGATTTTGAACTTCTAAAATATTCACTGATTTTGTCTTCTCTTAAATACTTTATAATCCCTCAAAGGAGGAATGGATACAGAAAATGTGGTATATTTATACAATGGAATACTACTCAGCAATTAAAAATAATGAATTCATGCAATTTGTAGGTAAATGGTTAGACCTGGAAAATATCATCCTGAGTGAATTAACCCAATCACAAAAGAATGCACATGAAATGCAATCACTGATAAGTGGATATTAATGAGCCCAGAAGCCCTAAATACTCAAGACACAAATAGCAAGTCAAATGATTCCCAAGAAGAAGAAAGGAGAGGACCCTGGGCCTGTAAAGATTGCATCCAGTTTAGTAAAGAAACCGAGGGGGGAGGGGGAATGATTGGGGAACAGTTGGGGGGAGAGGAACTATGGGAACTATGGTGGGTGGGAACTGGGAAAGGGGAAAGCCTTTGGAATGTAAACATAGAATATAGAAAATAAAAATAAGAAAAAAAATATTTCTAAAACTCAAAATATATTTATAAGCCATTAGTATTTACCTTGACAATTATCTTCTTAGTTCATTGGCTCATCTTTCACAAATATACAACTGGTTATTTAGTTATTAAGATGATTCAGTCAATTTATGTTCTCTTCACTTATCTGTCAAATTTCCCCAGACAGACTAAGTAAAATATTTACTATAGAAATGCTAATGATATCTGTTATATGTTATTGAAACAGCACAAATAAAAGAATATAGGTAATACTGAATTTAGCCTAGGCAAGAAAATATGTCAAAATGTTTTGTCTTATCTGCTTCACTGGACAGTGACTAATCTAGTATCATCTGCTGAGGCTAGTTGACACAAACAATCGTGAGTTGTTTGTCTACATCAAGATGCAAGCACAAAAGAGAAAATAGGAGCCATTGTGTTTTAGTTGGTGCTTCTGAATGCTAAAGTGATCAGTATCTGGCAATAAGCAGGAATGAAGTAAATAGGAAGAAAAAACTTTATTTTTTAAATGTCCATCATCTTCTGTCATTACAAATGGCAAACTGAGCTCAAATATATCTTGACCTGCTTTAATGTCTGGTGTGATGCTACAAAAGTTTGAGATGTGAATAGGAAGATGAGTGTAAAGTGTTGGTGGCAAAGACAGAAAATGTTTTGCTGGACATCTGTGGTAGAACCGGGTTTATTTTGTATTCAGGCCACCTTGATCTTGTTAACCTCAAGAGTAGAATGAGAATTTTGATTTCATTAAAATCTCAGTTATGTTATATGAATATGTTTTTGTTTTAATTCCAGGTGTGGGATATGGGGATATGATTTGTCTCATGCTCTAAGAGGGGCATGATTTTGCCAGCTGCCAAAAGTTTACTTTGGGAATTCTGGAAACTCTGGGGTAGCCTGAGGAAATGGCTGCTGTTCCCCCTGCTGTTCCTGATTCTGATTACTGCAGTTTGTAAAGTGGTAGTAAGCAAAGAGACAAGAAGTAATTGGATATCCTAACAATGAAGATTGGACTCATCCCAAAGAACTTGACACCTCTAATCAGCAGCAAGTAGCCTAAAAAGATCTATGCTCCCTTTCCCTCATAACCTTTCTCTCTTACCTTGTGTTGGGGAGTTGGAAGGGATTGGAGTGGAGAAGAGGGGTAGATATAGGAACCTGATAAAAAGCCCAAAAAGTACACCTACACAAGAGAAGTACATAGATCAAAGAAGAGAGAAGACCTCACATAAGCTAAGATGCTTATCAGCTGGCCACTTCATCTCAGCCTTTGAGGGTCAATGGCCTATTGGCCTTTATTTGCATTTAAATGTGACTTCTTAGAATTTGTGTAAAGCCCATTCAATTAAACAGTGCCAAGTAATAAAAGTCTCTGCTTTGAATGCTACTCTGTATTGGGTGCCATTTTTGATGCCCACCATTTGTGTAAACAAATGATTGCTACCCTGGCCTGTGTTCTACTGCTGCAGTGCTGGGTGACTGGCTGTATGGAACTCTGTGTTATTGACCTCATAGCCATGTTCAAAGTTTGAGCTCTCAGCATCTCCACCATCCAGTAGCTTGGTAATTTTAAAATGGACTGATGTTGACTCTTATAAGCCTTACCATGTGACCTCAGTAGACCTGAAATGACTTTAAATATTAGGACCCAAGCAAATTTTGTCACATCTTTAAACTCACTTGGGCCTTCTTTAGATTTTTCACTTAAGAATAAAACATGTAGGAAGAAAAACATGCAAATAAATAAACTAAAAATGATAATTATCCAATGTTTTGTTTTCAACAAAATAATTTTGCTTAGGCAGTGGGGTAGATAAGAGAGAAAGTGTGTTTATCAGATGTCTAGAGCTTGTCCTTGGGTATAGGGAAGCATGGAAGTGCAAAACAGAGTTGGGATGCTCCCAGTAGCAACAGAAGAAGCAAAGAATTCATATAACATTGAAGATTTCTTCCCCACTCAGGTAAAATATACACAGATAAGTAACCCAGAGCTAGTATAGTGTCTCCACAACCTCATCTGAGTGCTATCTTCAGATCCTACTATCTTCAACATGGAACTACTCATTTCAAAAATAGCTTCTGGGATTCCAGCTACCATCATGTGAATTCCAGAGAAGAAGGAACAAAGAGCCTAGAAGATCCTTCTCAGTTCTAATAGCTCTCTTCTGTGCATATGCTTACACATACTATGTTTATATGCTTGTGTGTATTCATTCATGATGATGTATATGCCAGAGGTCAAAAACTGGTAGTCTCCTGTGCTTATTTTCATCTGATTTTCTGAGACAGAATCTTTTACTTAATACTTTCCTTCACAAAATTTTGCTGACTAGCTAGCCAACGGACCCAGAAGATCAATATGTCTTTGCCCCCATTGCTAGAGTTATGGATGCACATACTGGACTTTTATGGGAGTGGTAGGGATCTGAACTCTAATCCTCAGGCTTTCAGGTCATATGTTTTGTCTACTTAGGTACCATCCCTATTCAATGATTGCTCTTTTTTTCTTTTAAAGATTTATGTATTTTCATTTAATGTGCGTGAGACTTTTACCTGTGTGTCTGTAACAGTGCTGTGTGTATGCCTGGTGCCCAGGAAGACAGAGGACAGTACTGAATCCTTTGAAACTGAAGTTAAAGATGGTTGTAAACTGCTATGTGGGTTCAGAAGAACAAACTTGGGTCTGGAAGAGGAGCAAATGTCCTTAGTATCTGAGCCATCTTTGATAACTCTCATTATACAACCTCCACACAGCCTTTTGGACTAGCAATAATTAGAGAGTAGTCACAAGGCCATTCCAGGATGCAAAGGAGTTTGGAAATGACAATGTTTGTTGGGAAATAACATACTAAACAAAAATTGCTCAATTCTCCTACTCCCCACAACACCCCCCAAGGACAGACTAATTCTGAATAAAGCAAAGAAGTCTCAATCAAAAAGAAAGACCTGGGGCTCTGGAGTTGGACTGTTTTAGTGCTAAGCATGTGATTGCCGTGTTACTAGACCTCTCTGGCATGTTTCCTATGTATAGTCTGGAATTGTTAAAAAATCTCAGGGCAGTGATCACTGCGGCTTGGTACCCTGTCTTATCTAGACATCTTCCAGCACTGTAAACATCTGTGTGCATTCACTTCCTCCCTACTTACAATCCATAGAGGTCATTAGCTCATTCAACCCACGTGTTTCTTTATGTGGCACAGACAGGAGAACATGACTTTTGAGGGTGACCAGAAACCAGAAAAAGAAGGGGGAAAAACTGGCAGGAAATGTATCTCTCAGCCAAGGTCATACTTTCACCCCTTAGTGATGACTTATAGGGAGGAGATGCTTTCCAAGTTTACTCTCCTCTAATCCATCAGTTCTACCATTATTTAGGCTGCGCTTTTTACTTTGATAAAATAATTCCTCCAGAAATGCAGGTATGATGACTTGGGAGCTACTGAATGGTTTGGGAACTTTGCCAAGCTTTGTACACCCAATTTGCTGTCAGAGTCTCAAAACCACCTCATGTAGTGAATGGTCTCTACCTTTCACAGTTCACTCTTAAGAGACATTATCTCATCCAGCCCTAAAAGGTAGAACAATTTAGTGTTGCTACACTTAGGAGGGAAGAAAGAGAAGACAGAATGGCCCACAGCTGTCTAATGCCATTATGGAAGATTACAAGGTGAGAGTGTTTATGTAGCTTTTTATAACGCAAACCCCACTCATAACACTATCTGAAGATTGCAAAAGGAAAACATTAATGGCAGGAACTGTTAGGCCAAAAATATCCTCTATGCTTTGTACCGCATTATGGAAAGATATGTTTTATCAGGACAATATTACATTGGGTGTTTGCTGTTGTCTGCAAAGTAGTTTCTTCAGAAGTTAACCATTCTCATGCCCCTGGAAGGAGGAAAGCAGGAATCTAAAAAGGAAATAACCAAAGGCTCTTGTGGTCAGAAAAGCAAAGGTGCAGACCACCAGGCCTTTGTTCCTACACAGACTCGACCCTTCTGATGAGGATTCCATTACTCTGAATCAGAAGCCCTTGAAAGATGTCCAAAGTGAAGAGTTCTTATGTACAGTAGAGTCAGGGATGCTGACTGTAAGAAGGGAAACTTAAAGTGACAGAAAAGATTTTGACTTACTGAACTGAAAGGTCATACTAAAACAATGTGGGAAAGCCTACAGAAGACAGATTCTGCCCTGTTAGAAGGAATAACTGAAAGTATGATAATTTTTAGAGATGTCCAGATAGTCTCAGTAGGGAGACAGTTCCCTGAAACTGGAGGAAACAGATGTCTATTTTGGAAAAAAATCATCAAATAGGAGGCATTGGCAAAACTCAATAATTTTTAAGACAGTTTTCATTAGTGTATGTTAATTGTAAAATATAATGAAAACTTGCTAGGTTGGGTCCACGTTCTCATTATTTCATGCAGACAGTGGAATAGCTTCCAGCTTTGATCCTCACCTTTCTGCAGGAGCATGGACATTCTGTCTGAAAATGAACCAAGCCACACTATGCTGCCCAAGCCTTCCCATGAATCCTCATCTCACCCTCTGTGAGAAGACAGTGTACTAAGGCTGTGCAGACTATTCATTCCCCTGCTGTGTCTCTGAATATACCCTTGTGGTCATTTTCCTGTCTCTTTCCAGTCAACCCATACTGGGTATTAGGTTTTGTTTAATTAGATCAGAATCTCTCCCACCTTAGGGCCTCTGCACATTTTCTTTTCTTAATCTGGACTGCCCACCTCAGCTGACTCTATCAACCAATAACTTATCTCCAACTGTTACCTCAGGGAACATTCCCCCTATTCTTGTATTTCTTACCCTGAAACTGTGATGTATTTTTAAAACAATTATGACCATCTTCCATATTACATTATATTTACTAATTATTACATTCGTCTGCCAACAGAATGCTGTTCTCAGTTTTGTTTACAAGGTATAGTCACAATGCTCTCAAAATGATGACAGAGCCGGGTATTGGATAAATACTTCATAAATAAGTATTCCAGTCTGAGAGGCTCGCCAGGGTAACATCATCAAATGTGTGAGTGGTGCTTCTGCAAGAAAAGGCTACAGACACTGTGCACAGTGACAGCAGAACATGATATGGAACCCTGAGACCATCACACTCAACTCTGCAATATCTTTGCTGGTTCCATAAAGACCAGCATCCCAAGACATGCTAATAAAGAGCAACTATACTATGGTAGTCCAAGCAAAAGAAGAAGGCAATAGAGTTATAGATCAAAGAGGTGTATTAGCTTGCCAGAGAAATGTCACTGAGATGCTGAGTGTAACCTGCACAAAACCACTTGGTTGCCTGAGAGTCACAGGCTTCCACACAGCATGGCTGCCTGGTCAGTGTTCTCCTTTTCAGCATGGAGAGAGTAGGCGTAGGAATGTTTTCCTTGGCTGTCGGGCTCCCAAATCAGGATCAATAGGATCAAATCCAGCCAGTGGTCTGCTCCAGAAAGGACTGGACATTTGGTGTGTACAGACAGCCCCAGATATCAAGCTCTAGTTTCCATTACAAAAAAATAATAAAAGTCCAAGGGAAGTAAGATTGGAAAACCAAAGTAGGTAGAAGACTCAAGACATCCTCCTATTTGTTTTTCTTTTGTTTCTAGGCGCAGAGCCAGGAGGGCCCTCTTCCCAATCGTTGCCTGGTTACAGTCTGAGAGGTTCGCCAGGGTAACATCTGGAATAAAGGTGGGTGGGCAAGGAGCCAGGGCCTGCTCAACTTGAGTGGGATCGGCGAAGGAAAGGAAAATAGAATTTTTTTTCCAATTACTGCCCAACCTTGAGGACAAAGGAAGGAAATATTTGAGATAAACAGAAAATATGTTAAAAGGTTTTCTTTAAAAGGTTATTACATCTCATTAACATAGCAGAAGAATAGAAGGCACAGGAGAACTCTGAAGTTAGGGCCATTTTCATAAACTGCTTTTTTAGCCTGGGCAATGTTACCCATGATTCTGAGAGAGCATGAATTATTTTTTTGTTCCTATTATTATTCTTGTGTGCAGTCAGGTTCACAGTAAAAGGAACTGCATTCAAGTAGCTAGTGCTGATAATGATGAGGAAAATGTCTATGATGATGCTATCATTTATGTGCTTACCATGGTACTTTAAAGTGTCTCCTTTAAACCTTCCAAATTTCTGGAATAAAATATTGACTTTCAGATGATAGAGAATTCTATCTCCATTACCTCATGCCCACCGGACAGACTGATTCCGGTGCCTGACTTTTCTTCTGCTGACTCTTCTCCTTCCTCCTACAAGTTAGCCCATCTTTAGTGACCATGCCCATTATATGCTACATGCTTTTTCCTGGATTAGGAAATAGGTGAGTGTCAAGGTCACCTGCACAGGTGTAGACTACCCAAGGCCAAATCACAGAAGGGTGTGGTTTTGTCTTTTTTGTTTGTTTGTTTTTGTGCTTACTGTCTTTTCTTCATTAATTTATTGATGTATTCACTTTACATCCCAATTGACCCATCTCTTCCCAGTCTCCCCTCACACAGGCCCTCACCACTCCCCTTCACTTCTGAGTAGTGCTCCACTGGGTACAACCCACCCTGGCACCTCAAGTCACAGCAGGATTAGGTACACCCTCTCCCATTGATGTCAGACTAGGCAGCCCTGTTAGGGGAACAGATCCACAGACAGGCAACAGAGTCAGGGTAAGACCCACTCTAGCTGTTGGGGGATGCGCATAATGACCAAGCTATACATCTGCTACACGGGGGGGGGGGTGCCTAGTTCAGCCCTTTTATCTTCTTTGGTTGGTAGTTCAATCTCTGGGAGCCACCAAGGGTCCAGGTTAGTTGACTGTTGGTCTTCTTGTGGAGTCTCTATCCCCTTCAGAATTTTGTCATTCTTACTGCAAGCAAATAACATACTCTACACTTCACATTTCTCTTAAAGGAAGGAGGTGTATAGCTGTGTTTATTTCATGAAGATCTTGAAAAACTGTAATGAGAAAACATGCAAAGCACTTAGCACATTGAGGCTATAAATATTCAATAAACATTTAGCTGTTGATATAATTATTGTATAAATTATATTCCAGTTCTCCAGTTGAGGATACAATCAATGAGCAAGAAGTTCCCCAAGAATCAGGAGTTGAGTAAATAGCAACTGTCCTGAGGTCGACTCACACTCAAGTTCATTGTGTTGCATCTCCCAGCGCTTCAACCCCACATTTCCAAAGAGAAAAGAAATGGACCCTGAGTCACCCATCGGCTCTTTCTCAGTGTGCTTTAGGAAATTACTGAATGAACTCATTCCCATGAGCATTTGCCACAAATCTTTGGGTGCTGTGCAAAAACACTGCAGATACTGAAGTATGGCTTATCTCCTCTGAAGCCTCCCTGGGAAAAGCTGAAATTATGACTAAATCTGTAAAATGCTCTTCATGTGTATTTTAATTGAGTGGATCCAAACAGCAGCTATGGTTGGTGTGGTATTTATTCTAAATCTTTTCTATTTCTACCTTCTCAGATAGACAAAGACTAAGGATGCTGGCCTTGTAATTACATTGACTTTAGTTTTAAACCAATGGTGGTTCTTCTTCCTCCTTCTCTTCCTCTTCTTCCTCCTCCTCTTCTTCTCCTCTTCCTCCTCCTTCTCCTCTTACTCCTCCTCCTTTTTCCTCCTCCTCCTCCTCCTCCTCCTCCTCCTCCTCCTCCTCCTCCTCTTGCCTTGCCTCCTCCCCTTCTCCTCTACTCTTCCTTCTCCTTTTCTTTTTCTCCAAATTTCTCATCTGTAAAATATGCATCACAGTAATGACAATTGTATCTGTTTCATATGCTGGCCAAGGTGAAGACATACATGTAGATCAATTCCTGACACATTAAAAAAATGAATGTATCTTAAGCAAACTGTCAATGCTACCCTGGAGCAAGACTTGACAGTTATCATTTTCATGAGATTATACATTAGGCTCACTCTGATTTTTTAATTACTATAATTCAAAATAGGTTCCCCTTTCCTCACCTATATACAAAAATAACAAAATTAAAATACAGGCTGTCTTTGGGCAGAAATGGTCACATGATTAAAAGAAATCCTCAGCTAGAATATGTGTTCAGCAGGCATTACCCATGACTAATGTGTTTGTTGCTGTCCCTATAACATATATCCCAGGTGCTGGCCATACCTTCGTAATTTAATAATTACTAAGTAAGTGTGATGAAGAACTGCTGGTTTCTGATGATGAATAATTAGCAAATGAATCTAGGATAAACCTGATTATCAGGGTGGACTTGAAAGGAAAACTTTTTATGAACTATTCTGTTCAATGTTTGAGTTAGATGCATGGCACTTTTCAAATGAAGTCCCCATCAAGGAGCAGCTCAAGAGCCTGGCTTTTTGTAGACAAAGTGATACAAAGGGTAGTTATAGAGGCCAATATGGACATTCAAAAGATTCAAAGCATACATTTATTTGACACATATAATGTACCCAGCCTTGCTGTGTTAATCACTTCAGATTCAAGAGTGGACAAAACATAACCTATTCCTCTGGGAAATGCAAAAAGCCGAAAAAGTAGGAACAGAAGTAAAAAAATAAAAGAAATCCAGTAGATTAATGCCTACACCAAGTCATTATATACAGACAGATAAATGGAATAGCTTAGGTAGTCAGGAAGATAGGAATGAGAAGATTTCATCCAATTCTATCTTTAGTAGTGATTTTTCTGCGTCCAGTTAGGGAAGGCATATCCCATGTCAAGGGACCAACTTTCTCCAAGGCAGAAGGGTATGGGGATAACCTCCTTTGCACTGTGTAAAAGTGTATCTATGTCCTTCCTCATCTGCCTAAGACACTTTTTGGTTGGTTTGATAAAGAGCTAAACAGCCTATCGCAAAGCAGGAAAGGATAGGCAGGACTTCTGAGCAGTTAGTTAACTCTGGGGAAGAATCCTAGGCTGGAGATTTGCCATTCAGTCAGAGGTGAGAGATTCTCCAGCCAGATGCGGATGAAGAAGCTAGTGCCAGTACTAAAGAAGAGGTAGCTAACGGGCCACATGGCAGAACTTAAATTAGAATAAACAAGTTAATTAGATTATAAGAGTTAGTTTGGAACAAGCCCAAGCTGAGGGCAAGTCTTCACAATTAATAAAGGTCTTCATGTCATTACTTGGGGAGCTGGCGAGCCAGAGACAGTCCAGATATAGAAGAGCATGTGAAGAAGTTGCCATGAAGCCTGGAGATACAGATGGGAACACTTATTGAAGGGTTCCTATATTGTGAACCCTGGGATTGTTCTGAGTAACAGAACAAGATTCTGAGTTGTAGAAAGAGGGAGAGAGGGATAGATTTCCAAATCAGAGATGACATTATCAGGGTCAATGACAAATTGTTTGCACATGGAAAGAATGGCGTAAGAGACATTTTATCCACACACAAAGCGGGAGCAGAAATATGTGAAAGAAGACTGACTATAATCGACTCAGTTTCATATGTGTTTATTTCCATACAACTCTACAATAACCAAACAAGAAATAGAGACCCTGGACACAGCTGAGCCTGCAGTGTTGGCTGGAGAGAGTATTTTGAAATTCAAGATGGTAGAGATAAAGATAATGTTTTGCTCAAGAATGTAGAGCAGGAACAATGTATTGAGGGATAATTCTGATTTTTTCCCTAGGATATAAATGTCTGAAAACCCTCACGTAAAGCTACAGATGCTATCAAGAAAACATCACAAAGTCATATACAACCATTTCAGTTTTGAACCAGGAAGAGTGAGTACCACAAAACCCACCGTTCAGATTCTCTGGAGTTCTGGGACAAAGAACAATGAAACACATTTGTAATCCTGGTTGCAAGACTCTCAGAGAGTAAAGAACTTTGAAAAAACCCAAATGGAAGCATTTTTCAAATCTCCACCCTCCAGGGTGGGTTCCTCCTCCAAGAAGCCCAAAGAGACATCTATTTGAAGTTTAAACAGTTGAGCTTAACCTACCACTCTTTGGAGATTTTGCCACCTCTTTAAAATACTTGAGAGCTAGCATTTTCTAAATCCCACCAACCTCCTTTGCTCCACACATCCCATTAGCCAAGGTGAACCTTGAAAGAAAGTTACCCAGCTTCACAATTTGAGAACTGAGGAGAAGCTATCTCTGCTCGTGTCTTCACTCACTACACAGACAACACTTGCCACAAACTCATAATGATCTGCCTGCCTCTGCTTCTTGGGTGCTAGGATTAATGGTGTGAACCAGGAAGCACAGATATGAGTCTTGATTTAAGGACAAATACCACCATTCACTGCTCTTGTTCATTCTGCCAATGGCCTTCACTAGATCTCTTCTGTACATTCCCATCCTTATCTAAACATCATTACTTTCAAACTTATTCTTCATCCTTTATGAAGAAAAATTTTTTGCTAAGTTTTCTTCAAAGAGTAGTTGAGGCAGCAGGCTGGAGAGATGACTCTGCAGGAAAAAAAACAAAGCAAAACAGAACAAAACAAAACAAAACAAAACCTTCCTAGTCTTTCTAAAGATCCAAGTTTAATTCCCAGCACCCACATGGTGGCTTATATCTATCTGTAATTCTAGTCCCTCAGGATCCACCCCCCTCTTCTAGTTTTCATGGACACTAAGCACGCATGTAGTGAGCAGATCCACATGAGAGCAAAACGCTCGTACACATATGATAAGTGAATATGGAAAAAAATTTGAAGGTAAATTAAGTATATCCAGGCTAGCATTCAGGGTTCTTCTGACACATCCACTGCCTGCCTCACCAACTGATGTCCTTTTCCCTTCTAACTTTGTATCTGAGTTTCAGCCAAAAAGTGCCTCAGTATCCAATATATGCCTTCTTCTTTAAGACAATGGCATATGCTACTGTCTTATATTAAGTCACCTATGCAGTTAACAGTGTATCCTTCAGGAACTATCTCAGTCATGGCATCCTCTGAGGATGCCTCTTGGATTCTGATTCTCAGGAAATATGTTCTTCCTTCTATGTGTGTCTGTAGTGCTCTGAGTCTAGCCTCTTAAAATAATGTTTGGTGGAGTACGTGTGATGTCCTTTTTGGGTTAGAGTTACGTAGTTAATCTATCTGCTTGACAAAACCTATAATCACCTAGGAAGAGTCTCAATAAAAATTTGACTAGACCAGGCTAGACCAATGGACATGTTTAAGGCAGGTTATCCTGATTGCCTTGATAGATGTGGGAATACCCACTCTTCATGTGGGCAGTATATTCCAGTCGTGGCCCAGAGAGCGACAAACATCTAAGAAGGAAAGTGTTGCCTTTGTCCTTCCTGACCTTCACTCTCTCCGGTGAATTTCTTTTCCCTGTTTCTGCTGTTTCCGGCTCCTTGCTGACACTGGAACCAGCTTCTTTAGGATTTAAATGTGCCTCTGTCTCTAGGGATGGGCCTTCTGGACACTTGGCCTTGTGCATTGAACAACTACTGTGTTCTGGACCTCTCTGCTGTGAGACAGCCATTGCTGGATCACTCTTGACTGTGTGCCGTAAACCACTATAATAACTCCTTGTTTAATATCTATTCATTCTGTTGGTTCTGTTCCTCTAGACATAACTGATACACAGTGGTTATAATGTTTTCTTTCCACATTAGGCCATAAGCTCCCATGAGAACAGCTATGCATTATTCGAAAATATCATCATCCCATAAATGGATCCACTGTTTTCCCAATTTGTGTTTCAACTAAATTCTTTAAACTAGTAAGTAGCTTATTATTGTATGCTACTTATAATGAGTTTGGTAAAGTATTGAACCAAAGGTCCACAGTCAGATTTAATCTGAAAAGCATAAAGGCAAGGAATATATTCCAAAGGAATTGATGACAGTCCAGGTTGATCTCCTACTTTTCATCCCTAACAGAAACTTTTTTTGTTGCATCTACCAGGGCTGTCTCATCATGAACATAGTGTCTGTTATTAACGTAAATGCAATGCCACATGCAAGAATTAGTGCGAGACTAACAAGTGGAGAGATGCTTTCTTTTCTAGCCCTTGAATAGGAAGGTTGAATAGGTGCTGAGCTCCAGCCAGACCAGCATCTTCACAACACCTATGTTACTTTCTCCCCTCAAGCTGAATAAACCAGAAAAGTGCAACCATTTAATTGATCTATTGAGGACCTCCAAAAAGAACCTCATTTATGTGCCTGGACCAAAAATAAAATGGAGAAGAAGGCTAACTGAGAGGGCTAATGATGGCTCAGAAATGTAACCAAAGGTCCAGCGCCCTACACACCTCAAATGCTATGTCACAGGCAGCCAGTGGGTTCTCATTAGACAGCCTGGTAGGAAGGTGATAAAGTCTTAATAACAAACTGGGCAGATCTGGGGGAAGTAAGAAGTGTCTCTGAAAACCCTTGAAATATGACAGCAGCAGAAAGGCTGTAAGCAGAAAACCTCAGGAAATAGTCTCCTTCGAGTGCTCAAGCCTCCTCTCTGTGCTTTAGAAGCTGATACTTGTCATCAATAACAGAAATCTTTGCATCCCATCCTAGAGAACATCTCATTGCTGTTACTTAACTGTGTCACTCAACTGGGCACCATTTATCCCGCCCATATTCATGTCATCAGACATTCATTTCTTCATTCATTCTTGCATCTTTTCACTGATGAACTACTTTAATTAATCAATCTAATTAGGACCCAAAATACTTTATTTAATCAATATATTATGACACTCATGTGTGTGTATGTGTGTGTGTGTGTGTGTGTGTGTGTTGATACAGGAGTGTACATATACTCCACTCTTCCCCTCACATACACACAGTAGAATGCATATCCCAAAATATGAAAACCATTTACTAAGGTGAAGTGGAATTCACAGTGTAGATGTGAAAAGATATTCTTCCTTCTAGTCACAATGTATTTCCTAAAATTCTTGGATATATGATTTTTATACACAAACAAATTTACTTTTTAAAGCTATACATTCTGCTGATTGTGGTGTGTGGACCAGTAATGGTACAATCTGGTATTAAGTATTCTGATCTAACTTAAGGGACAAAGTCAGAGAAGAGATTGTGCAGTTATGTTAGTTACCTGTCCCACTTACTGTCTGATCCATCACCTTACCCCATATCTTTTTCCTTTACCTGAACCACATCTTCATGACTTTCTGCAACATGTCTTTGACTTTTCATTGGGTCCTCATTGTCTGCCTGGGTATCAGATTCCTGGCTTGTTTATCCTTCTTTCCTGGCATAACAGGTTCAGACTAACACAGGGTAATTTACCAGTTTCTTGACATTAGCCTTTCTCTGGGACAAGACATCCACAGAAAGCTTCAGAGTTGCACATTCTCCTAGAAGAATTCAGATGTGTGCCTAATTAAGCCCAGTGTATCTATTCTGTTAGGGAACTTTTCTGCTTTCTATGATCCATCCATGTTTCTGTTGATGGAAGGAGCATTCCCCTCAATTCTTACATTAGCTAAGCCTTTGCTCTCAGAGACTAGAAATCATCAGACTATACCATTTCTTGGCATGTGGTCTCTTGGTTCACAGAGTCAGGAGTGAGGTCAACTACCTGGCTTTAGATCCTGACTTCTACTCCCTTGTCAATCTGTACATTACTACCACATAGTTCCTGCACTCTTATGCACCTACTTAAACTTCATTCACACATAGTACAAGTGTGTATTTTTTTTCTTAAAAATAAAGTAAAACAAATAGAATACTTTCCTTAACATATATAAAATATAATTGAGGCTGAATCTTTGGACAGACACATTTTGTGAATGCTCTTTGGGAGATTGCTTTGTGGACCCTGGTTGTGAGATACTAATCAATGGTAAGACCATTTAGCAGTTAGTGTTTCTGTTTCATTCCTATGTCCTTCTCAAGTTGACCATTATCATGCTCCACTGAAAGCCCCACCAATTTGTAACCTGGTGGACACTTTCTTGAACTGTCTTCTTGGAGAGGTATAATTTGACGTTGTTTACCTCCCATGATTCATTAAACCCTGTCATCTGGGAGCATTCCTGCTTTTCTTCTATTATTGGGACTGTTTCTTTTTATTTTCTTCCTTGGGCTCTTGTTTTTCCAGTTTTGGGGTGGAATGAGGACAGGAAACAGCCTACATAGCAGGGTTCTCCCTGGGGCTTTATATGGCAAAAATTCTTATATGGCTAATACTGTTCAGAAAACATTCAGAAAACTAAGAAAGCTGAGCTAATTCCCAAAAATGCAGGCAAACACCAGGAAACACAGGATATAGAAGATGCCAACCAGATGTTGCTCCGTGCCAGCTGTGAGAGTTTGGGATCAGACCCCAAACTTGGTTCAGATGAAACACAAAAGCCATATTCATCCGGAACAAAGCTCCTGGGGAACTCTGGCCAAGCTTTTATGCAGTCAGAGGGACTTCGGGGTTGGTGGGGAGGACACTGTGACATTCGTTTCGCACTGATCTACTGTAAATTGAAGAATTTGCTCTTCCCTTGGTCTTCAAGCCATAGTCAGGGAGGGCAAACCCACATCATACCACCTTGGCTCCTGGGAAAAGTGCTAAGGATTAAGACCAGAAGGCATGCTGGGGAAGGATCTGAGAACAGGGCAGCTGTAGCAACAGCCCCTCCCAATCACCAGGATCTGAGCCGTTATGGTTCTGTTTTAAAATAAACTAAGATTCAGATGAATAGAAAGTTTGTGTTTCACATTAACATTGTGGCTTTTTCTCAGCTGGGTGTTTTTATTTTCTCTGTCACTTTGCATTACAAGAATAACACAGCTTTGCAAGAGAACAGCTCCATCAGATAAGTAAACAGTGAAGAGCGTTGAGTATAGATGGCAGAATTGAGACTGCCTATGTCAGGAAAGCCTTGGGCATAGAGGTCAATGGTTGTTGGCAGTGACCATTAGCCTTGGGCTAAGCTTTAAACTAGGCTGTCAAGAGGACCATATCTCTACCTTAGGTCATGTTGCTACGGGAAGAGGTATATGATTCTGCTTGTTCAGTTCTTCCTTAGAAGAACTTCCTTACAGTTGCTGATATTAACTACCATCCACCAGCATCCTCAGACATATCAAGTCCTGGGACAATGGATACCCAGCTAAGAAGGACTCTAATATTTTCCTGTTTACTGGGAAGCTACTACTTTATATAGAATTGTATACATATATGGTTGTGGAGGAAAATTCTTACCCAGGTATCCATATGGACATCTTTACCTCAAATTCCTATATACTTTTAAGGCTTAACTGCTTTCTTGGCTTCCTGAACCAGTTATTGGCATGACTCCTTGATATGCCAGGAAAGTCATCGATGCTGCGTAGCCTAGCCTAGCCCTCCACAAGCCTTGTCCTTGTTAAACAATCTGAGCACAGTACAAATAGAGCCTTTTGTAAAAAGATCCCGGTATTGACAAAACAAAAAGAAGTCTGTTAAAAGGAAGACCTATGGTCGCTGCTTCCACCATTAAATAAGATTCCATATAGATCCGTCTTGTGTAAGACATGATCTAGCTTCACTCCTTGGGTACTGACTGTGCTCTTCCCAAAATGGGCCTACTTAGTCCTTCCCAGGGACAACCCAACACACTTCCTATCCCAGTCTGATCTTCCCATATGGGCAAAGCCAGTATTGTCTTGCCTAGGGGCAATCATCATTGGAGAAGACGTTCTGTGAAAGCTGGTTTGTTTGTTTGTTTGTTTATCTATTTATCTTGCTTTGTTTTTATCCGTTTGGTTTGTTCTGCTATGGATAGAATCCCAAGGCTGTCCTCAAATTTCCAATCCTCCTGTCTTAGCTTTCCAAGTGGTGATGTCACAAGTGTGTACCACCACTCCTGACAACAACATGTGACTGTTTTTGTGGGAGCAGAGAAGTTGAAATGCTGAGCCTCAAACCTAGGGCTTCATATGTTATGGGCAAGCATCGTACACTAAGCCACCCCCAGGCCTGCAGATTTTTAATTTTACTAACTCTGATGGAACGCTGGCAAACATCAGCTCCCTCTTGAAACCTTTTAAATCACATGATTTAAAAAAAACTGGAAAAAGTCTTCCCATGCCAAAAATCCAAGTATCTTAATAAATCAAGTGGTAAATTCAAATCGACTTCCAAAATGCAGGTTGCTATGAAAAGTGACCACGTACAGGAAAGATTCTCGGCATGTTCTTTCCTTTTGCCAGTGGATTTCTTTTCAAATTCCCTGGAATAGTAAACCAAGAAGTCAGGGTATAGAAGCAAGAATTTGGCTAGAAAATACATTTTCTGTTTTGACAATTTATTCACAAGGAAACATCCAAGATAATTATCAAACTTTTGTCTATGTAATGGTTATATCCTGCTAAGTATTGACTCTTAGTGTTTTACCATTAGAAGTCTTAAAGTCACAGTAGTAAAATGAATTCCCAAATCCTGATCAACTGTCTCCTACAGTTATAGACTGATGGGAAATCGAGTTTCATTCAAGTTGCTACCTTTCCCAGATTATTATTTTAATATACCCAAGGTATGTGTCACTGAGCCTGCCTGTACTATAAATGTAGGATTTTTCAAACATGACCATCATGACATAGCACATATAGCCTTAATAAATCCACAATCACCAAGTTCTCTTTGATTTTCACATTTTTAATAATTTTAATAAAGTCAAAATTAAAACAATGTAACAATGTTATTTTGTAACATATCAAAATGTTACAATGTATTAATTTATATGCTCATTTATTTTTACATCTTAACCTTTCAGAAAGCAGTTTTACTGCACAACTGGCATAGATATAAGCAGTTAGGCATATTTAATGTATACAGCTTTATGAGTTTGCAACTGTACAATCGGGAACACATTGACATGATCAAGGCTGCATTTGCTACTTCCTGAACTTTCTGTCTGATCCCCTCATCACTAATATTATCAGTTTGTACTGGTGTAAGAATATCTGGCAAGATTTCGCTTAGCAAATGTTAACTACTTAGCAGAGCATTATTAATTTTAGACACTGCTGGAGGGCAGATCTCTAGCATTCATCTTGAGTCAATGAGAGATTGTACTCCTTGGCCTTCATATCACCTCCCAGATAGTCCTTAACACTCACCATCCTATTATCTGCTCCTCTCAGTCTAACTACTTTAGATTACATACATAGGAAAACTACGCACACAGTTATTGATGGATCAGACAATTATATGTGCAAGTATAACTTTTGTTCTACCTTAAATTCCCCTTTTCTCTCTCTATTTTCTGTGAAATTTATTGATAGAAGAAATTGGTCTAGATTATGTTGTTTACTTATTTGTGAAATGCGCACGTGTGTGTGTGTGTGTGTGTGTGTGTGTGTGTGTGTGTACTAGAGCTGATGTTTCTAAAGTTTGCATCAACCACTGAGCCACATCTCCAGTCTTGCCTCAAACTTGCCCTAAAACACTTAGGGTCGTGTTTCCCAAATCTACCTGTCATCACTCTAGATCCATTAGACATCACCAATGTTCCTTATAATCCAGATGCTACTGTCACCCAGTGAGTCAAAACCTGGGACTATATTATTCACTGGAAAGAGCACAGAGTTTTAACCTACAACTTACTTCCTATGCAAGTTTGAAAAAGTTACTTAGAATAGCCTCCCATGCTTATCAATGTGTAAGCTAATATAGTCTTGAAAAGTTTGATTCAAAAGTAAAAGCAATCTCAAACCTGCAGCATGCTGAGTGATGGAGAGCATGGTTAGACATGTAACCAAAGATGGTCTTGCAGAGGAAATGATACAGGTTTGGGATCCTGACAACCCTGGATGTGCCACCTTCCAAGTAAGTATAAGGTCTTCTCCTTTTGTACTAGGAGCTAAATGAAGGCTATTCGCAATGTAAGTAGCCTTGTGCTTACCTCCATAAGGCAACTGTAGACAATGATATCGGTGTCTGGTCATCCTATGAGACTAGAAAAATAGACTGAGTGCTACACAGTTTTTATTAACAAACGTCCTCTTTTGACAGCCTCCTTTCAATGATGGCTACTTTTCTTCTTAGAATCAAAGCTAAATGTGTGGATAAATGTTAAATAGCATTAGATCACAGAAGATGCAGTGAATAATTTTGTCTGCAAGCATCAAAATATAATCTACAGGAATCATGATGTTGGTTCCTGAAGGGTGAGTGGAAGATGTTTGATAAGTGAGAGAGAGAAAGAACATGTGAGGAAATTAAACAGGTAGGTGTACTGGAGAAGCCACAGCAGGGATCATGTTCTCAAAGAACTTCAAGAAATTGCCTAAGACATACGGTGTCAGCAGTGATAGATTCAAGTAGGGCAGTGTTTTGTTCTGATAGTTTTCATCAGGACCAGATGGAACTCTATGCCTGATAATATTGTGAAGAAATGCAGCCATGTTATATTCCACATGGAGTATAACAGCTCAATGCAATGTTAAGTAACATTGCTTCAATCAAAGAATGTAATTTAAATCAAAGGGTTAGATAAATTATCTCTCAAGATTACATGAGAAAGAAGTTAATTTTGCCTGAAGAGATCATAGAGTTGGTAATATTTAAAATCAGACTAATAAGTAAAATGTACAGAATTCATATTCAACAAACAAAACAGGCATGGCTTAAATGAGTAATTGCAAAGCTATGAGAACTATACCCAGCCCTTTAGAACAGGCTAATGAAAACACATCTCCTCCTAAAAATATACTGTTTCAGGTTCCAGGGCATGAGCAGCACAACATACATGCACACACATAGACACATATAAATGAACAGGTGGGTACATGCAAACACATATACATGTGCAATACATGCACACTGTGCATGCATGCAGACATATATCTATGTGCACATGTGTACTGCACACATACATGCATGTACATGCACACATATGCATGTGATGTGCACACATACATACACACATATACATATAAACATATACTTCTTCCTTACTTTATACAAGATGCAGATCTTGCTCTAGGGTTTATCAAAGTATGCTCTATAAAATGATTACTGGTTTTAAGTAGCACAATCAAAACACAGAAGAGAAGAGAAGAGAAGAGAAGAGAAGAGAAGAGAAGAGAAGAGAAGAGAAGAGAAGAGAAGAGGGGAGGGGAGGGGAGGGGAGGGGAGGGGAGGGGAGGGGAGGGGAGGGGAGGGGAGGGGAGGGGAGGGGAGGGAAGGGAAGGGAAAGGAATGGAAGGGAAGGGAAGGGAAGGGAAGGGAAGGGAAGGGAAGGAAAGGGAAAAGAAGGGAAGGGAAGGGAAGGGAAGGGAAGGGAAGGGAAGGGAAGGGAAGGGAAGGGAAGGGAAGGGAAGGGAAGGGAAGGGAAGGGAAGGGAAGGGAAGGGAAGGGGAAAGAGAGAAAGAGGGAAGAAAAAAGAGGGAAAACAGGAAATGGGAAAAGAAACCAGTTTGAGAAGTTCTGACTCAAGCAGAATTCAGAAGGATCCTTTCCCCCAAGGCCTCTCAGAGCTCATGCCAATATATTGCAAATTTCCAACATGAGTACAGAGTACACAAAGCCTGGGCAGAGACCCCTCCCCCAAAGGATATCTGAGCAAACACCCTGTGTACAAATATACATGGAGGCCCCAACATTAGCCTTCATGTGCTGCTTCTCTCGGAAGTAGACTCTGAAGCCCAAGCTGATGGAAATCTTTCTGCTGTAATACTTGCTGGGGAAATACAGAGGTTGCCTGGATGCCAGTCCTTACATCATGGAGCCTTTTCTGTTCAGCTCAGACTAGTGTGTCCGATTATGATCCAGCTAGATGAGTATTTACAGCATACACTGGAGAGAAAGCAGTTTCACAGTGCTTACCTATTCATCTCTTAATACCGCGAGGAGGAAACTCAAAGTGAACAGCATTTAAAAGAGGACCCTCACAGGTGAGAGGGGAGAAAGAACTAGTTCCCTGTGGAAATACTGATGAGACTCCACCTGCAACCTGAAGTTCACATGGAAGAGCTCAACTGGAGCCCAAGGTCTGCAAGAAACTAAACTGTTCATCCAAGGGTGAAAACGTATCTCTGTGTGTGTGTGTGTGTGTGTGTGTGTGTGTGTATGTGCATGTGTGTATGTATGTGTCTGTATGTGTCTATTTGTGTATATGTGTATGTTTGTTTATGTGTGTACATGTATGTGTGTGTATTTATGTACACATGTGTATATATGTGTGTGAGAGTATATGTGTGTACACACATGTGTATATGTGTGTGAGTATTTGCACACAAGCATAACTGCTTTGTTTATCAGACTCACCCATACTGATACAATTCCTAGCTGTAGACAATCACACATCATGTACCCTGTGGTTACCTTTGAAATGAAGCCACAGTCTTAAGTGTGTAGCACTACCAACTGAGCAGCTTTCTTTTCCTAACACCTTCAGCCTATCTCTGAGTCTGGGAAAAGGGCCATCTATTCTACTTTCAAGTTCAAGCCCCCTCCTGTGCTCCTCGGAGAGTCCACATTGTAGAGCTCTGGATGATCCTGGAGCCCTGGGCCTTGTTTTACCACCACTAAGTTACTTTCACAATTGACCTTCTCTTTTGCCTGGGATTGTTTCAAGCTTTCTATCTTAGTTAGTCAGGGTTTCGATTGCTGTGATGAAACACCATGACCATAAAACAAGTTTGGGGGGAAAAGATTTATTCACCTTACACTTTCTAGCACTGTTCATCATCAAAGACTATTAGGACAGAAACTTAAACAGAGTAGGAACCTAGAAGTAGGAGCTGATGCAGAGGCTACAGAAGGATGCTGCTTACTGGCTTGCTCCCTATGGCTTGCTTAACTATGCTTTCTTTTAGAATCTAGGATCACCAGCCCAGGGGTGGTACCACTCACAATGGGTTGCCCTCTCCCCCATCAGTCATGAGTTAAGAAAACGCCCCATAGGCTTGACTGTCGCCAAGCATTTTCCTTGTTGAGGTTCCCCACTGTCACATGACTTTAGCTTATGTCAAGTTGACACAGAACTATCCAGAACATTTGTCTTACCACTCATTATAACTTTTTACAACATTAGAAATATTTTTTGGATGAGGAAGATGGCTCTGCAATTAAGAGTACTTGCTGCTCTTGCAGAAGACAGTCCCCAGCATCTACGCCAGGTGGCTCCCCATCACCTGTAACTCCAGCTGTAGGATACCTGACACTCTCTTCTGGCCTCCCAGGGTACCATTCGAACAGGTGATGCACATACATACATACATAAAGGAAAAACTTCACATACATAAAATAAATAACTCTAAAGGTACAGTGTACGTCCACTGTGTTCAAAACAGTAGCAAATAGTCTGTTCATCTTCACAATTAGCCGCTTTCCTGTGACAGCTGGACTGGCCACATATGGCTACTGGACTGTCATGTCATGGAACCTCAGGAGATGATGCACATGATCTGAAGGGGTATAGCTAAACAAATGTATATGACATAGTTTTGTGACACACCTAGACTGACACCTAGCACATAGCATGTGCTCAAAAATTATTAGTGTCTCTCTCTTTATTATAAGAAGTCAATTCGAATGGCTGAGGGGGCGCAGAAAGTTTGCATTTCTCTGGGTCCCTCAGGACTGCATTATTTATATCTCAAAATATTAAATTCCATATAGGTCTTGGAATTCTTAGCTCAATCGATGACCAAAAGAGAATGTGGGCTTCTCTGCCCTGCGTGTTTTGGTGTGACCACGAAGTCCTAGTCTGTCCTGTCCAGCTCAGACTTCCTTCCTGCATAAAGCAAGGAACAGCTCCCTTCTTCAGGAGCCGGAGAATAAAACCCATTGTGCATTTGCACTGCACTTTTCCTCGATGAAAAAGAAAGTCATTTGAAATATGGAGGCTGAAGTTTTTCTTCCTCTCTCTATGACAGGCCCTGGTGGACAGCAGGTCCAGCAGCTGCAGTCTGAGAGGAAAGGAGCCTGGGAGGGACAGGCATTCTATCCATGGGAGAGACCACTGGGATCTTGTGTGATCCAGGGTATGCAGGAAGAGGTTCCATGACCCTTGAGACACAGATCTGATCATGATAACCACATTTTCTCCCATCTGCAGCAAACACAAGAACTACTCCTATTTCTAGGCCATGCTATGACCCGGCAGCTTCCTGTTAACATAGCTCTCATAACAACACATATAGCTTTATTACACTTCATGGGATATAGTTAAATTAGCAGTCATTCTTTGGCAAATTTATATACTTTTGTTATGATCAGTGATAAATAACATTGTGAAGCCCTTTCTGCTAAACATGATGGTTTTCAAGTCTACATCTAGACTATGAGATGTGGTGGTACCCCAAATTATATTGAAGTTCTAATCCCTAGTATCTGTGAACATAATTTTATTCAGAGAAAGGGGTTTTATGAAGGCAACATCAAGATGGAGTTCTTGGCATGGATTCTAATGCAATATGACTGGTGTCCCTATTAGTGGAACTACTTTTGGAATGAAGATAAAGACTAACAGAGAGAATGCCTATGGAGTTGAAGCTGGAAGTAGTGCTTAAAAGCCAGAGGATGGATTCTCACGGGTGCCAGAAAGCAAATATTTGGTCAGAGGATAGATATATTTTTAAGGTCTTAGATATATTTTACCAAGTTGCATTTCATATGTATGTATGTATGTATGTATGTATGTATGTATGTATTTCTAACTCCACTAGCTGTGTATGAAAGCACTTATATCATTGCAAACTCCCCAGAACACTATTGCTTTGGTAAACTTTGCGAGTTTGTTTGATGAACTATGTTATATCACTTTTTCGATTCAAGTTTTTTATTTGATTACCTCTGAGATTAAATACTGTCAACATTTATTAGCTATTTTTGTTTTCTACATTTTGAGTTCTGTGTTCTCTCTGTGCCTTTGAAATTATATCTACATTTAATTTGTGGAATTATGGATGCTTTCTTTTTGTGTTTGCATGAATGGCTTTTATAGAAGGGGCAGCAATTCTCTTTCTTCCACACTTAATGAAAATGTGTCTCCCACGTGTTGTTTTGTTTTAATTTCACTCTCTCTTCTTTGAGCCTATACTCTGGTGGAGCAACATTTTTAAAATCCTTTGTATATAATATCATATATTCTAGGAAGGAATGTTATTCTGAAATAAAATTATTTAGTTGGTATGAAATAATTATGTTGGTGTTTTGTGGTCAAGCCAAAATATACTGAGTTTAATTAGTTAATTTGTTTTAATTATATTTTAAACAAGTTATTTAACAGCAAATCCCCTTGCATTAATAATTTTTCTTTTTTTACTCCCCATGTGATAAAATAGTCCCTCTGTATATAAACTTAAATAAAATATGTGTATATGTCTGGTGTTTGTGTTTTTCTGTATGTGTGTATATATAAGTATGCATACATATATATAATACCATATATGGAGAAATTTATTCTCTATAAAATTCTCTGACTAATTTTGCTAATGTGCCACTCACCTTTGTCACGTGATTGAACTTCATAATATAACCACAAATTCTAAATGGAGCTTTAGAGAGATCATCGCGTATGTATACAACTTGTATTGTTCTGATTAGAGCTGCATCAACCATCATGTAGCAGCTTTAGGTAGCAGTAATCTGATATCACCAAATTGTATGGCATAGGATGAGCTTGAGTGCCAGTTAGGTGGCTCCTACTGGAGGTTCCCCGTGTGATTTATAGTCAGAGATTGGTTGAGGTGGATTCATCCATCGGCAGTTTTCTTGACACACGTACCTGCTTCTTAGGCTGGGAACAGTCTAGCTAGAACTAGTACAGATGAGGCCTTCAGAAATCTGTCCATATGGGTCTCTGTGCATGGTCTCTGCAGCACAATGCCCCAAAGTGACTGCATCTCAGGCACCGAGGGAAAGGTGAACCAGATTTATCGTTTTGGCTACTTGTCATTCAATTGCTTTTTTTTTTTCCTTCTGCATCCTTCATGTCTCATATAATGCCTGCATTGTCATGGCTTCTCAAAGTGATACCACAAAATTAATCAGTTTGACCTACTAAGCTGTGAGCCGATTTCTTGGCCTGTGGTGGTGCTCTCTCTTCCTTTAGCTAATTCACAAAGAGCTGTCAAGAACATAACCTTTAGGCTCAAAATACCTGCCTGATATCAAGAAGAAGATATTCGTACTAATGGAGATTCAAACTCTTGCTCTTTAAACCATGAATAATACACCTGTGTAAGTGGGTTATTTTCCTGGTAAAATGAGTTTTGTGCACAAAGCCCACGTAAGAACATCAGACATCTAATTTATATCAATTACCCAATGTTTTAATGGTAATCTGAGGAAATATCCAAGATGTCACCAAGATTTACTCAGGGTTCCATCTTAAGGGATATCTTCTAAGATACCTTTTCCAGATCCCCTGGTCTAGACTGTGTCACTCTATCAGTCTTTAGATTCAGTTTTAATTGTCAAACATTTTTTAACAATAGTTTTGTTATAGTTCAATAGTATAGTTATAGTTTGTGTTAGGTTCTGTGATGAAGAGATTGTGTCTTCTGGGTACTGTTATGTCTTGTGTTCTCATCAGAATGACTGGCTAGCAAACGTCCTTAATACAGTGAAAAACAAAAACAAAAATTAAATTAGTGAGTGAGTGACTCAAAAAATGGATACGCACATATCATTTAGTAAGAGGATGAATTTGCTTAAAGAGAATAAACTGTGATCCTACATAGACCTGGCATTCCAGGATGCCTCCTGGTTATAATCTAGTAGAACATAATCACTAAGGAAGCCTAGAAGTTTATGTGTGGAATTTAGCCATCTCTGGAATTTTAAGGAGAAGTTGACCACTGAGACCCTTTGGAAATACATTTGTGACCAAAAGAAGAGTTCTGTTCATGGGTCCAAGCTGGGACTTGTATTGTAATTATACTAACAGCACAACTGGAGAAGGGAAGTGGGTGACTGGTCTCTCATCCCTCCCTGCTATAGTACAGATTGTAGTTAGTCATTGATGTGCACTAGCAGAGAGCTTTGCAATAACACATGGGGTGAATACACTATATTCTCATTTCACAGGGAGAAAAATGGAGGATTAGAAAAGTCAAGGCGGTATACCCAGGTCAAACAATTGGAAAGAGGTTAGCTAAGTATTGAGGGTAGTGAGTCCAGAGTCAGGCTCAGCACAATGACACCTCACTCTAGAAAACCGTTGGGTTTGTTTGGGTGAAAGGGGAAGATTGTATTAAAGTTTTAGATAGTTGAATGGGACTGTTGTTCTCATCCAAATCTCTAGCGAGATGGAATCAATCAGTAATCATGTCTTATTTTTGAGAACTCTTCCAGAGAGGTGCCAGTCATAACTCCACCCAATCAGCAGTCTTCCAGAAAGAATTCTGTAGACCCAGTGATTCAACTAAACATTAATTTAATGAATGCCTTTTTACTGTAGGACCAGTAATGCCATAGACCAGCATACCTACCTGTGAGTCTCCTTAATAATCACTTAGTTGCCCTTTTGGCCCATCATACCCTTCCATTGAGGCACTGTGGGTAGAGTGATTTATTGATGCCATAGTATAAGAGCTGATTCATGTTACCCTAGTGGCGACAGCCCTAAAGATGATTCTGGCTCCAGATTTTCCCAAGAGGTCAAATTTTCCCAAGAGGTCAAATGGAGGTTGGCTCTGGGCCTGGATTGCAGCTGCACTTTTTCCCCTCTGTCCTCTTCTGCTTCCTGTCTTCCTCTCCTGCCCACAGATCTGGATCCCACAGACATTCCGAATATTTTATTATGGTTGCAAAACCTCTGCCTGAGTCCAAGTCCTAGAGAGGACAACTGGCAACCTGAGCAAACACCCTTTCTTCAGAAACTTTAGTCCCTGCCTTACCTTCAACCAGTCATTGTCCATGATCCGACCATGGTCTTTCCATGGGTCTAATCAGTATAATCAGAAGCTATATGAATCTATTAGTAGTCCCCAGTTGAAAGGGCCTTCCTTTCCCATTTTCAAAATAGCCACCAGATCATCATCATTTATGGCTCCTTGTTTCAGCAGGAAGCCCTGAGGAGGGTTAGTTCGAATGGTTCCCTGCCACTGAATATCTGTCATAGATCAAGGCAACAACTGTCTTGAGTTTGCAGCCAAATATAGTATAAAATGTTGAATATATCACCTTCCTACACCAAAATGGTATTGCTAGGACAAGCCTATTTCTTCCTCTACTTCCTGATTTAGTGGCTTTCCTGATTTATGAAATAATTTTTACCCAAGGCCCACTGAAAACATCTTTATAAAATAGAGTTCAGCTTTGAATAGGTCACTTTCCTATTGAATTTTAACATTTCAAGAAAGAAAGGGGGACGATTTCTGACCTAGATAGTCTATGAATGAGTATTTAAGTGAGTTCTTGCATGGCAGGATTTAAGCTCCGTGGACATCCAAGATAATCATCAGCTTGTAAAACAAAGGCTCAAATTCATGCCTGAATAAAGTACATTGGGCAAAGCTCTTTGAATCACTCCAGTGATATGGCATAAACTACTGTCATTTCTGTCCATGGCCATGATAACAGTTGTAATTCCACACAGTTAGCAAGTGACAAAATCAGGCTCTGAAACTGACAATCTGAAGTGTAGTTCCATGCTCTTTTAACCACAAGTAAGGAATGTTCCCTGGGGGAGAGAGATGATAGTTTCCATTATGATAGAGAACAGAGAAATTACTCCATTCTTCTCTGGAAGATTAAAGATGAAGAAGGAAAAAAACTATTCTTTTGACTGTGGAAGATTATAGCAATGGTCAACCAGAGATGGATTCTAACCTTTTATTTCCAGGCCAGGATCCAAGTCAAGACGTAGGCACATGAGGACCTTTAATAGTGTATCTTCAGTTTGTGGATATTTGTAGATGACCTTGTATACTTCCCTCAAGGCAGCATGAATGTGACCAATCCATATTTAATACAACAGCAAAGTCTGGGTGGATGTGGAGCTCATTCTGGTGTTCAGATAACCTCAATTCTCCAATGTGTAGCAGGGATCTAGAAGTTCTGCATGATCCAAGACGTAAAAGTTGCTGAGAATACAGAAGGTTGTCTGGTCAGAGGCATGAAGCAGTGGTCCATCTACTCAGATGTATGAGTGATGGCCCATCTAGTGAGTGGTAGTCCACCAAGCCAGGAGTGGACTCTGCCAAAGACTCCTTTAGATAAACCATGGCTTCCACTGATTTCTTAGCCCACACAGTTTTCCTGGAACCCTCATCCCTGCCTACCATGGACAGTGTTGCCCAGCACTCTAACACTTCTATTGCTCATCTAACAAAGATGTGCTGCTGTTTTGGAAATGCCTATAGTTTATTTCAGACATGTTTATTATGTGGCATTTTCCTAAGTGGTTTAAACACACACACACACACACACACACACACACACACACACACACACACATCCTCATTCACCCTCATGAGTTCAGCATTATTACTTTTCCCACTTTTCATGATATCAAGGCTAGGCTGAAAACAATCCCATAAAGTGACTTGAGCAAAGAAATTTGATATAGAGATCGCACCTTTGATCCTCTTATCCAGTGAAATGTCCCACATCTGACATGGAGGATGATCTAATTTGGGAAACAGGATCCCTTGAGATTTTCTAATTGTATGAGGAATCCTCAATGGCCCAAAGAGACTACCCACTTCTCTTTCATGCCCAAGTCGCTCTCTTTACTGTCACAGTCACACACTCCTGAACTCTGGTTCAGGTAGGCACATAGCTCCTTGAGTCCTGGGTGTATATCAACAAACATCTCTTTTCTTTCTTCAGGGATCAGTACAGTGGGTTCCAGAAATGCTTCCCAACCCCCACCCCTCTGACATTTGTTCAGGGAACCTCCTTCATGAGCAGAAACAACTCCTTGGAGAGGGCTTCCAAGAACTGGAATACCATAAAGGGAACCCTGCAAACCTGTATGTACATCCTGCATAACCTCTACCAGGTGGATTAGAAGTGGCATCACCTGAAGAAGTCTCTCTCTGAGCCTTACTCACTCCATACCACAGCTAACCACAAGGCTCTTCCTGCATAGTGCCCACACCCTAGCTGAAAAGATTACCAAATTAGATTTCAGAGGATGAGAGAAACCAAACCCCAGGAAAATGCAATGTTTCCTAGAAAGCTTTTTACCCTCCTTTTCTAGGCTAGAAAACGGAGGCCCAGAGAGAAGAGAAAATTGATTTAACTCTGCGTCCTGCATCACAGAGACCAGAGCTCTTTCTTCCTGTGTTTTCAGGGCCCCGCAAAAAGCATGAGCCCCTGGCTGCTGTGGTGAAAGCAGCATGAAGAAGAGTGTCTCTCCTACAGAATATTTCTACCTGAGTCGCGCATACCTGGGAACAAAATGCTGAGCTGCCTCTGCCTGTGACACATTATGCAAAGATTTCATTTTCATTATTGTAGTAAAAAAAGAAAAAAGAAAACCAGAGGGCAAGAATGGACTGAAGGATATTTCAATTCCAATTTAAAGTTCATCCTTTTGTAGATATCACGGAAGGAAGGAACTCAAGTAGTTGATCTTATTACATTCATAGTCAAGATCAAAGAGAGAATAAATGCAATCCTTTCTTGTTTGCTTGTTAGCTCTCTTGTTCCTAGCTCGATTACACTTTCACAGTTCAGAGACACAAGCCTAAAGCATGGTGTTTCCCACAATGGGATGGGTCTTTCTACATCAATTAACAGCCAAGACAATCCCTATCGTAGAAGTGTCCACAGGCCATACTGGTCTAGATTAATTTTTTCATTAAGAATCTCTTTCTAGGTGATGTTAGGTGTATCAGCAGCTAAACTAAGCAGCATGGATGGTCATGGTAATCTACTGGCAGTGAATAAAGGCTGGGGTGGTCCAAAGGACTGTCTGTCACCTCTGATAGTTGGAACCAGCAGGGAGAGG
Source organism: Apodemus agrarius (assembly GCA_964023405.1). Taxonomy (NCBI): domain Eukaryota; kingdom Metazoa; phylum Chordata; class Mammalia; order Rodentia; family Muridae; genus Apodemus; species Apodemus agrarius. The sequence goes on from OZ030008.1 coordinate 20,119,641, forward strand.
GTGAAAACAACCACAGAAGAGCTTTCTGGAATCCAATGAGGAAAACACTAAAAGATCTTGATCCAAAGCTGGACCCATGTAAGAGGGTGTCTTAGTCAGGGCTTCTATTCCTGCACAAACATCATGACCAAGAAGCAAGTTGGAGAGGAAAGGGTTTATTCAGCTTACGCTTCCACACTGCTGTTCATCGCCAAAGGAAGTCAGGACTGGAACTCAAGCAGGTCAGGAAGCAGGAGCTGATGCAGAGGCCATGGAGGGATGTTACTTACTGCCTTGAATCCCCTGGCTTGCTCAGCTTGCTTTCTAATAGAACCCAAGACTACCAGCCCAGGGATGGCACCACCAACCATGGGCCCTCCCATCCTTGATCACTAATTGAGAAAATGTCTTACAGCTGGATCTCATGGAAGCATGTCCTCAACTGAAGTTCCTTTCTCTGTGATAATTCCAGTTTGTGTCAAGCTGACACACAAAACCAGACAGTACAGAGGGACATGGGATTTTCCAGAAATGGGGAGGAATACGGGGGGGGGGTGCGTAGGGGGGGCATGTCGGGTAAAGTATATTGAAACAAAGAATGAGACGGGCCAGATGAGACCTCCATTGAGGACTATGCTAACTGTCTGGATCTGGATCTGGATCTCTACAGGGTTACTGTGGCTGAGGGTTCAGTTGAGCAGGAAATATCAAAGATGCTAACACTGGAGCAGTTCAGAGCAAAATCTAGGAGAAAGGAGATGAATGACCCATCTGAGAGGGAGGGACATACTGACTGACTCCAAAGGTGAGGGGAGTATTGGACTTAACATCCTCAGGAAGAAGAATACAGGTGCACCTGGTCTGAGCCAGGCCTAGGAAAAGATGTACAATCAACAGCCGGAAAGAGGCGTCTCAGAAGGGAGAAGGTGAAGACACTGAAGGTATGCATTGGGCAGCGGGGGCCAGAGGACAGTGTCAGGTCAGGTAGGAGGCCTGGGAAGGGAAGACCACAGCCCCAAGAGTGGCCTTGAGAAGGGGCGATGACCTGGGCTGGGCCTGAGCTGGAAAACCTGGTGCCCAAGGGGGTGCTTGTGGTGACTGGAGGCTACAATCCCAAGATCCAGAGTGGTACCTTCACTTTACGCTCACCCCAGTGTCAGCATCCCCACCGACACTTACCAAACATTCACTGTACCAGTGACTTTAGTAACATCATCTCACTCCATCCCAAAGAAACAACTGAAAATTGCTTGAAAATCTGCATCCACGTGTGTATGTGTGCAGCTGGAGAATTTGAGCTCACCCTCCTCCCTTTTGTTCTTGAGTTTCAGAGTGTGTGTGTAGGGGCTGTTTAGGCAGCAAGGAATGAGGTCAGATCTGTAGCTGAACCTACTTACGACTAGCATGTGAGTAATGGAGCTCCAATACCTGACAGACATGGCCCGTGTTCTTTTCCATGCTGCATGTAAGGAACTTTCACAGAGATACTGTGACCTATCACATTAGATTTGGAGCAGAGGACGCGCCTGCAGCCAGCCAACTCTAATCTACATTATTGTGTCCCTCTCCTGTATTGTAGGGACAAACTAATAGGGCTGTTAGAAAGTGAAGCAGAGGCCAGGGATGGGCTCTTGGAAGAAACTCACGTAGAATAAATAGTAAATAATTAGGAAAAGTGGCATCCGAAAATATGCACTGATGGTAAGCCATTGTGCAATTTTGACCGACTTCTCTCTCTTATAGCAAGTGCCTCTTGAAGCATCTCTGATTGCACACACCCTGAGTATGCAGGGGGATGCAGCCTTAGCCCTCGAAGCTACTGTCCATCTCCAACCAGCCCCAGCGTATGAAAGGAGAGGGGGAAAAAAACTACTTTCTCAACTGGCAAGATTCATCAAAAAGAACTGGCAACACCTATCAGCCTGCAACAGCAGTTTGCAACTTGCTTGGCAACAAATCTTCTCGGGGACATTATCTCACAGGAAACAACACAGGATAAATTCTTTGCACGATATAATCCTGCCCCTCCCTTCACCTCCTCCCCACTTCAAAAAGATTTAACATCTAATTCAGGTTCTGACGAGCTGCCTCATCTCTGTAGAATCACTGTTGATCTCTGTCGGACCCCAACGGCCTTGGACAAAATAAACTGAAGGAACAGGGACTCGGGGACACGAAATGTAGGCCGTGATAAATAAATACATTACCTCCGCCTTTGACAGAGCACCCTGACCTCCAACACAAGTGCTGGGTAGCATCTGTTTAACAAAAGTCACCCTACTGCTTCTGCCACCTCAAAGTACAAAAATAAAGGGGAGATGGTCACAGAGGAGACCTCATTCAATCAGAATCCAGACACAGCAGGGCCCGGTGGTTTTCCTTGGGCTTCTAAAATGACCCATAGTACTTCAAAGTAGGAAACACCACGTTTCCTCCTGTAAAACTGGAGGCTGGTGGTGTAGCTCATAGGGAGAGCATCTGCCTAGTAAAAATGAGATGCTCAGCCTCTGGGGGCTAGAGCGGATGAAGGTGGAAGGGCGGACAGTGAGAAAGTATCAGAGTTGGGGATCGAACGCAAGTTTTATTTTTAAAACTATCCCCTGGCTGGAGAGATGGCTCAATGGGTAGGGAAATGATTTGCCGTGGGAGGATGAAGATCTGAGTTCAAATCCCCAGAACCCATGTAAATCCTAGCCATGATAGTCAGTGTCTGAAATCACTGACTTTCTATGATAGGAGGATGACAGGATGACAGGTAGAGACACAAAAAATCTGTAGAACCTCACAGGCCAGCTGGCCCAGCACACACAGGAGTGAAGAGCAGAAAGAGACCCTAATCTCTTAATCATAGCAGAAGGCAAGGACCAACACTTTAAGTTGTGTTCGGATCTCCACATGCATGTCACGGATAATATGTAGCTGTGTGTGTCACACACACACACACACACACACACACACACACACTTCCCTGATGAGGACTGAGCTGGGACTCTGTATAATTATTTTGCTTTAAAGAAAGTATCAACATTTCTCACAGACACTTATGGATAGCTGAACATGAAGGTTTGTCTAAATATTGCACAGAGCCAATATTTCTATGTAGTCATTTTGGAATCTGAATAGACTGTAGCCAAAACCATTTCACAGAGACGAAAAGTGAGAATGGGGCTGAGGGGGAAGTCTTTTGCCCCAAGTTGCACAGCCAGGACCTGGATGAACTGGTAAAAAACGATAGCCCCTGACTCTGCTTACGTCATCACTTCCAGTTGCCTCTTTCACAGGGGAGAGAAGACAAAGGGTGTAGACTGTGGAAAACTTCAGGCCTCAAGAAGTGCACCAACCAGTGTGGCGAACACTGGACACTGTTCTAACAAAGAACTCAGCAGGTCTGGGAAAATATCCAAGAAGGAAGCTCTTGTCCGTGGTTTTGAACGAGGACTCGCTTAACCTAACAGATAGCCCTAAGCCTGGCACTCAGAGAGCGCTCCATAAATATGGGTAGAACGGAAAAATGACCCATCTCGTTGGACGCATGGGCAGCATGTGGAACCTTTCAGAGCCCCCATGCTGACAGCTGCCTGACACCGGATGCTGTTTATCTCACCCAGATGCCCGCAGTGTTCATTTCACTACTCCGTCTTCCCCTCCGCATTCTCACCACAATGCGGGTCCAGAAGGACAAGGACAGCGTTGCTTGTCCACTAACCTAACAGCGGCGCTCAGCACATGTTCTGGCTCCTCAGTGAACACATGCTGAGCTGGGTGAAAGAGCATTCCTGCTGCTCTTTGCTTTGCTGGAGCTGTTCATTGAGACTGGCTCTCTCGGCTGGCTTTTGGTTGTGAAAGTAATCCATAAACACACAAAATGATGATAGTAAAAAGAGATACAAGTGAAGCCTCCAATTTCGCAGTTGAAAAATAAATCAATAAATCCAAGGGATGGAGACTTTTTTTCCCCCTGCAAGGCTATATACCTTACCCACAGCAGATTTTAGACTAGAATAATGTTCATTGCTTCTACACGGCAGTCTTACTGTCAGCCTCTGTGTCTGTTGCTCCTGCTCATCTGTGTACTCGAGTGTTCTTTGACTAAACGTGAGGTAGACAGCGAGGCCATATGCGCATGCTCAGATGCCTCTTCAAAAGTGCCTGCTGCAGAAAGCATGGGTCATGGCAGCCTCCAAGCACGGTACCTTGGAACCTTCTGTATTGTTAATATCAGGTCACTCTTCTCACTGCTTCCAGCCAAGGTCAATGCACAAGACAACAATCCCTGCCATCCTCACATGCCTGTACTAAACATCCTGAGCCTATAACTTTCTGTCACCTCACCTGGAACTTTGGCAGAGGCCAACGACAGTCTAAAGCTCTTACACATCCAAATATTCTCGTTGGGCAGGTCCAAGGTTTACAGCCTGGCCTGATGCCTCTCCCCACCTAATTCTGTGTACTTTACACTTCGTCTCCACAGATAGTCCCCCAAGAAATCTCTCATGTGCCCAGTCTTCTCTTGGAGTCCATTTCTCTGTAGACCCAAGCTTAGTGACCTTGATACTTGGCCCACCCGCATCTACTAACTGACTCTTGGACATGAGCAGACTCTCCTTTCTTCTCCTGCATGCAGGGCTCTGGGAATCTCCCTAAGGATGGAGGACCGAGCCCAGGCTGAGCACCAGGACTGAGCTCACAAGGCTGCCTCACTTCATCAACATGCACCAAGCCCCAGAGTATCAGAGCCCCGATGGTCTGAGGTTGTAGGTTAGCCTAACTCGTCAAAAGTAGACTTGGTCTCAGAAAACCCGCAGTCCCTGTCACCCCTTGAGGTAAATCTTTTGGGGCTAGGGAAAGTTGTGTTAAATCAGGTGAATCTTTTCTTTGTTTTCCTTGGTCTTGTTAGAAAAAGGCAGGGTTGTTCTTTCATTTGTGGGCCCTCCAGGGTCTTATTACACTGCTTCAGTGCTTGGTTTGAGCCCAGGGTAAGTCTTGACACTTGCTTAGATTAGAGACAGACCCCTATCCTGGTCAGAACAGAAGTCAATAGACAGATCTTCTTTCTTAACTGGAAACAACCGTCTACCAGGATCCCTCCCCTCCCACACATGGATTCTCAAGTGCATGTTCATGCTTACATGTGCCCCATGATCCTTGGAGACCCTCCAGCCTTATGTAGCAAAGACAATTCTTGTTTTCCTTTCGCAGAAATAAGCAAACAACACACACATACACACACACACACACACACACACACACACACACACACACACACAGGCTTACAAATACAAAGTGGCTGAGTCTCAAGTTAGGAGATGCCAACTCCAGAATCAAGATTCTATTCCCTCATACAATGCCAGGGGTAAGAAGCAAAGATAGGATCATTCGGTGTCTCTACATTCAAGTGGCTGATAAAAAACCACCTTCAGTTGATGTGATTAGGACTTCTAATGTTTGGGGCCAGCTCATACCCTGATGGAAGATGTCCTATGCACTCCTTGTCTCTGTTAGATACTGGGATCTCCTCTTCTTGAGGACATCAAAGCTGTCTCCGTCTTTAGCCCTTGGGTGAGGTATTGATGTGAGAATCCTGTCTCAGGATGCTCTGCCAGAATTAACACCCACCGAAGCCAGCAGCTGGTGAGGAAGTAAAATCCACCCGCTTACCAAGTAAATGTATCTGTTTGCATATCCACACAGCAGGGTTCCCCACAGTGAGATCCACTCCACTGCAGTAAGGTTCCTCCCCTCTGTTCTGGGGTATTAGAGATGGCCAAAGTGTGAAGGGGGAAAACAAAAAAACTTCTTGAGAATATGTTCATATAGAAATTACAGGGTCAAAGTTTAAGTGGACAATTCCAAATCAGTCACCGGAGAGCTTGAATTAGCTTTGCTCTTCTGCATCTTAGCTCCCCTTGGGTGTCCTGTTGAATGATTAAACAGTGTCTGATTCTGACGTTCTTCAAAGGAGAGGAATTTGTACAAGCCCCAGGGCAGTGAAGCCTGCCTTTAGCAGCAGGCCAAGGAAATACTATTTCTTCTCTTGGTGCCTTCCTGCAGGCCTGGTCTGGGGACACCCCAGGCAGCATTTGGGCAAGCCCCAGGCTGTGGGTTAGGTCCCCAGGAACAGGTCTGTAGTTCAGAAGGAGGGTTTAGCAGAAGAGGCGGAGGAGGGGCAGGAGAGATAGCTAATGAGATTCTAAGAAGGACTTTCATTTCGTATTTGATCACTTCTATAATGAGGAATCATTTTACACTTAACATTTACATTCAAAGTGTCAGTATTACTTTGACCTCTTAGGACATATTAAATGGCTGGCAGGTGCTAAAAATAACACTATTGAGACTGAAGAAACACGGAGGCAAATAGATAAGTGTGATTTATTTACATAAAGATACATATGTGAAATGGTTTTTGTACTTGTAAGGATAAACAATATTCTCCAAATAAACACACTGAAACACGCCGTACACTTATCAGGGATACGTGGTTATCCCTGCTTTTTAGATGGGAGGCTTGAGGTACAAGCTTCCTGAGTCAGATGTCCAAGGTCACACATGAGGTGACTGACAGACAGAGATTGTACCAACAGGCAGATATTGCTTATAGAGTCCCAGTATTTAGGAATCATCTTTGTGTCTCAACACACCAAATCTCAGCTCAGTGTGTCCTACCTTCTGTCTAATTGTCCTTCTGACTGTCAGAGTGGGATCTTTGATTTCACAAACCCTCAATTCATCTATATCAGTAGCTCAACCCGTAGGTCACTCACTACCCCTTTGCTAAATCTCTATCTCCAAGAATATTTGCATTATAATTTATAACAGTAGAAAAATTACAGCTATGAAGTAGCAACAAAAATAATTTTATGGTTGGGTCACTACAACATGAGGAATTGTATTAAAGGGTCATGGCATTAGGAAGGTTGAGAACCACTGATCTATAGCAATGTTTAAGTATCATTGGTTCTCAGCCTTCCTTGTCCCATTTTTTATTCACACAGACACCAAGTGCAATAGTTAAAATAACCATCACTGGTCAAGCAATCCTGGGAGAGATAGTAGCAGGCTCATCTTTGCTTAGAAGGGTCATCTGGGCAGGCCAAAGCTTAAAAGGTTTGCTTCTGAGTGAACCCCAGGTATCCTCTGTAGCTGCAAGTGATCTCTGCATGGCTCTACTCTGCACTATAGAACTCAGATGTCCACTGACTCTCGATTCTGACAGGCAGCATTCTGAAGGAGCTGGGGAAAATGTCTCAGCAGGCAGCTATAAGCATACTTACCGTTTATTAGCTTTGTTAAGTACCGATCTGAGAGTTTTGCCAAGGAAGTGGTCAGAGATGGTCACTGCTCTGGAGTTGGAGGGGATTTCAGGAGAGAGAGAGAGAGAGAGAGAGAGAGAGAGAGAGAGAGAGAGAGAGAGAGAGAGAGAGAGAGAGAAATTAATTAGCTTGTCAAATCTCCCCTGTGCACAGGAGTGTGATAGAGTCTTCAGACAGAGGGAATTGTTTTCTGCTGGTGACGAGCAGCCGTTTCCTGGTTTCTTTTCCTGCTCCAATTTAGAGTTCTCACGGTACTCACAAATCAGCTCGGCATTCATAACAGTCCCACGTGCAGCTACAGGACATTCTGCAATGTTGAGCAGTTCGTAGAACTCTGAAATTTGAATACACACTAGACAGAACAGGCATATTACTGCCTTTCCACACTGACAACTGAACGCGTCCTGTGGCTATGAATTTAAACTGATTTTTCTATAAAATATTTTATTAAAATTTCAGCTTACATTAAATTTAAATGCTTGCGGATTTAAGTCATGGATAAAATCTCATTTTAATTTTGGCTTGTATTTTGTCTTTATAAGTAAACTTGTAATTTTGCCTGTTGTGAGGCTCATTTCTAAATATATATACATAGGAGCAAGACTAGTTGGACTCAGCAGGTTGTGCTCATAAATACATGTATATTTGTATAAATGCAACAGTATTAATTAAGCAAGAGGTCATAAAGTGGAGAGGAAGTTTGGGGACAGGGAGATGCTGAAGAGGATACACTGTTGATTAAAACTGATAGAGTAATAGAACCTATGTATGAAATTCTCAAAAACAGTGAAAGACGATATTAAAATGAATGATAAACCTTTTTATAAGTTTTTGTCTCTTGCTTTTAATAGTTTTTAACATTTCAGAAGATATAGGGTTTTATTTTCTGAAAACATGTAATCATCTTGGTTTTTATGTTTTACATAGTTTTTATATTCCCAACATGAACTTTCAGCTGACATGAAATGTGAATAAATGAAAATGCATACACGTTCTGAATAAATTCTGTTTATATTTTAACCATCTAGGCTATTGTTTCCAATAGGACCAAAGTCATGGGGAAATTTTGATGGCATCAATATCTTTAGTGATTTTTGCTGAGAAGTGAAAAGAATAAATCAATCTTCTGTAAGAAAGAGCATCTTATGAATCACATGGCTCTGTTAATACTCACCCACCCACCTGACATATTTATTCCACACCCAGCACCTTGCAATAATAATTAAATTAAGCTCTCTCTTATGTTTTGATGTCTTCCCATCCTGTGAATATCACACATTTTCATTTTGAAGATATTTTTGCCAAAGTATAAGGACAGAAGGTATTTCACTCAGCAGCTCTCCGTCTTGTACAGCATCCAACTGTTCCATCACTGCGATGGCTACACATCGGTTATTTCCTTGCCCTGTGTACCTTGCCTTGCACCCATTAAAAGGACCATTTTTCAGACAAGGGCACAAAGGCTAGCAGTCCCAGCAGACTCAGAGCCACACAGAGGCTCCTCTCATCAGAAGTGCCTCCTACTGGCCTTTTTAAAATGCTCTTTGTGCAAATGTATGCCCTCTTCTTTTTATTTCTTCAGGGGCAGGATTTAAGGTGAGTCTCAGTTTCTCCTCTCACAGGAATTCTGGGTTAAAACCTACAATGGTGATATCCTAGAGGATGGGGAGATGGTGGGAAACTTTTGTGACACCCTCAACTGAAGATTAGAGTTCTGTCCTGAATAGCCATAGAGAGGAAATATAAAGCAAAAACTACAACAGAATCCATAAAGATAGACTTAAAGTGGAGGAAATATCTCTCTCTCTCTCTCTCTCTCTCTCTCTCTCTCCAGAAGGTATAAACAGTTTCCTTTCCCACACCACAGGCAGGCCTCATTTTGATATCTATGTTCTCCCAAGCCCACCTCTCCTGACCATGCTCAAGGAAACGGGAGGCAGGAGGAGATCCCGTCTCCATTCCCCACCCCCTCTACCCCTATTTTCTTTTCCTGACAGCCCAGGCAATAGCGATTGATGTCAGACTGTAATTTAAAGCAAACCAATGCAAACTTGAACCAACTTTTTGTTGTGATTGACAGGAGGGTTTTTTCCCCCACTTGCATGAAATCCCTGCAAGCAGGAACTAAGATCCTAACGCATCTCATATTATTCCTTAATCCACTCAACAGCAATGTTTGGCATCTAGCTTTATAATAAAAGGTATCAATTAGGAGCTGTCGATGTTTTCTGAGGCAATATCTAATTACAGTCACTTGCTATAGGCGATCTTGTTAAAAAATTTGAACAGAATGAGTAAGTATTCCTGACAAGTTTAATGCATTATTAAAGGCGTAATTACTCAGTTATTGCTCATGTAATCCTGAGTTAATTATGTGACTTCAAAATTCATCACTTTTATGTTTATTGAACTTTGATAAGTTCACCCATATCTGATTTATCCCAGTGATCCATTCCCTTTTTTATTTCAGACTCTTTCAGACCAGTTCAGAATTGAGCAGTCATTTCCCAAACAGTGGCAGGGCACCCCAAACTGTCATTTGTGGAGGACACCAGCATGGAGAGGTGCCACGCTGCCACAAGGACACAGGTGTGCTTCTACCCATTCTCAACAGAGGATGTGCAGCCTGTTGGTTAGGGCCACGTGAGCACAGCTCTGCTTTTCATCCCTTTGTGAGATAAGGGCTCAGGGCTCTGACCACAACCTTTGTGAAGGCGACTCCAAACATCTTGCAGATACACAGGAAGTGAAGAATCCAACACAGAAGAAGAGCAAACCAACTGAGGTCAGGGTGGTCATAAGCCATGTTTCCCTACATAAGAACTTTCTGTTTATTTTGTAGGGCTGGGAAGCAAAACGACTCACCTCAAGCGACACACATCACAATTGCAGAACTTAACAAATTGATGCAGAGGAAGGTCACAGTTATCAAAATAAAAAAGCAAAATGGCACTCTACCTGTCTTCCTTCTTTATTTGAGAAAGAAGAACAGAAAGCATTAATAGAAATAGAAAAAAATAAATTATTTTCCTAATCAGTGTGGATTAGGTACTAGGTACCTTAACTTCTGCGGATACTTTCCATGCACCAAGCAATTCTCCTGTTGATATCAAAGGAGTGTCCTGCAGTCACTTATGTTCCAACAATGTCTACCTGGCCACAATGTGAGCTCCCTCCCTTCCTAAGATGAAGGTTCTTATCTTACAAGACTTCCCAAGTTTCTCTCCTTAAGATGTCCAGCTGAAACTAGTGGTGGTGGCATACTCAAGAGGCAGAGGCTGGTGGCTTTCTGTGAGTTCGAGGCCAAACTGGTCTACAGAAAGAGTTCAGGACATCCAAGGCCACACAGAGAAACCCCCTCTCAGAAAAATAAAAAAGATGTCCTCTGAAAGTACAAAGTAGTAATAGTAATCTATACTCCTAAGTAGTTATAAATCAAATTTCCTAAGTCCCCTCCTTGACTTTTAGGAATTCACTAGGCCAGCTCACAGAATTCAGTTCTCTCAAGGTTATTACAGCAGATATCATGAAGGGCAAAAGTCATAAGGAAATCACACCTAGGACAAGGTCTGTGAGAAAGGGCACAAAACTCCCAAGCTCTCTCTGATGTGCTGCTCTCCAGACACGTCTACATGTTCAAACACAGTCAGCCATTCTTCAAGCTCTGCCCTTCTGGGATTTTATGATGGTCTCATCCTGTAGGCATGGTTGATTCCATCTTTGGTCATTGATGAGTGACTATAAACTTTCAACCACTCTGTCCCCCATGAATTAGGTAGAAGGATGAATATTCCTACCTTCCAATGACATGATTGTTTCCCCTGGCAACTGGTCTCCTGCCTGGGGCTTTCCAGGAGATCATGAAGAGTGAGCTCTGAAAAACAGAAGATATTCCTATCGTCTAGGAAGTCCCATGGGATTTAGAAACTCTGCTTCAAAAACCAAGATTAAAGGCTAAATAAAGGAACAAAATATTATCCCAAGGACCAGCCTACCACAGACTGAGAATCTCTGTCTCAGTAGCCATAGGCAAATACATAACATGCAGTCCTGATTATCTCATTTTCTACATTCCCTGCACCTGAATGCTGTCATTCTTTGCCTAGTATTTCAGCTGAGAAGCCATCTGTCTTTCCTAACAAATCACTGGCCCTTGGAGTCTCTGAGCTCGAGTTGGAAGACCTGAAATAGATTGAATATGCTACTTTTCAGGCTGCTAGGAGTCTCATTCTTAACCAGCAAATACCTCACTTCATGGTCCAGGGTACAGCATGTGGGTGCAGGAAGTAGAGGACAGCCTCCACAGTGGTCTACATGATCCTTGCCTGCTCAAGTTCCTGGTGTATGGTTTCTGTATAAACCACAATTTTGTTCACCATTACAAGGGTGTCAGGGCCTTAGGTTGGTGCCCATAACTTGAGAAAAGGCCAGATTCCTCCCAGAAAAGGTGAGGATCATGGAGTCCCAATGCCATAGACAATGGCAGTTGCTCTATGACTATATTGTGGTCTGGTAGAGGGGAGTACTTTAAATTGCCTATAAGAAGAGGATACATTGTGTATCTTAGTTTAGGACCTTGTTTCTCGTCTTCCTTCGGCAAGACAACTTTTGTTCATATTCCAAGTGTATTCACCACATGGGTGAATACTTGCCTTGTCTTGTCTCTCTCAGACCCTCCCAGTGTCACCTAGGCTACTGAGCCTGGGTGTGTGGGACATCTCTCTCCAAGGAACCCAAGACAAGTGAAAATGCAGTCAACCACCCAGGCTGTGTGGCAACTGAGGTAATAAATCCCACTCAGTTTCCGCTCAGAGGAAGACTCTTCAATTAAGTAAGAATTGATTTTCTAATGATTTTTTTTCTCCTGCTGGCCATTGGTAGTAGACTGCTTGAACCAGCTCCAGCCCTCCTTCATAGGGAAGGAAAATAAACCTGCTGCTGCTGCTGCTGCCAGAAGAGTTGGCCTCAGTTATGGGGAGCACTGTAATCATTCCATCCTAGATGAAAGATAGTAGGGGCCATAGTAAAGGGGTAAATGGCCTTGGTTGACAGGGGCTAAAAATGCCAGTCTTTGTGGGTGGAAACACAGCTTAATGGTGTTCCCACGTGCCTTTATGACCTGAGCGGATGACACCACTCATTTTGTCTGGGCTCCCCGACCACTATCACATGTAATGGCAAAGAGACATGAAGACCAAGGGACATTTGGATAGCAAGACAAGATGGGAGTGAAAACACAAACTGTTTGTCGGTTGCCCTTTATCTTCACCAACCCTACATCCGACAGAGGGCTAATATCCAATATATACAAAGAACTCAAGACGTTAGACTCCAGAGAACCAAATAACCCTATTTTAAAATGGGATGCAGAGCTAAACAAAGAATTTTCACCTGAAGAACTTTGGATGGCTGAGAAGCACCTTAAGAAATGTTCAATATCATTAGTCATTAGGGAAATGCAAATCAAAACAACCCTGAGATTTCACCTCACACTAGTCAGAATGGTTAAGATTAAAAACTCAGGGGACAGCAGGTGTTGGCAAGGATGTGGAGAAAGAAGAACACTCCTCCACTGCTGGTGGGATTGTAAGCTGGTACAACCACTCTGGAAATCAGTCTGGTGGTTCCTCAGAAAACTGGGGATGACACTTCCGGAGGACCCTGCTATACCACTCCTGGGCATATACCCAGAGGATTATCCAGCATGCAACACGGACACATGCTCCACTATGTTCATAGCAGCCGTATTTATAATAGCCAGAAGCTGGAAAGAACCCAGATGTCCTTCAATGGAGGAATGGATACAGAAAATGTGGTATATTTACACAATGGAATACTACTCAGCAATTAAAAACAATGAAGTCATGAAATTCTTAGGCAAATGGTTGGAACTGGAAAATATCATCCTAAGTGAGGTAACTCATTCACAAAAGAACACACATGGAATGCAGTCACTGATAAGTGGATATTAGCCCAGAAGCTCTGAATACCCAAGACACAACTCACATATCAAATCATTCCCAAGAAGGAAGGAAGGAGAGGGCCCTGGTCCTGGAAAGGCTTGATGCAGCATTGTAGGGGATTATCAGGACAGAGAAGTGGGAGGGGATTGATTGGGGAGTGGACAGAGGGAAGAGGGCTTATGGGACTTTTGGGGAGGGGGGAACGGGGAAAGGGAAAATCATTTGGAATATAAACAAAGAATATAGAAAATAATTTTTAAAAAATTGTTAAGAAGCCGTAATCCAAGCCCACCCTTCCTGGGAAAGGCAATGCCCACAGGCAGTCCCTACATACAGCTTTGGATGGTCCTTCTGGTTAACAGGTAGGGAAGAGAGCTGGAAGAACAATCAGGAGACTGTGGCTGCCAGAGCTGTGGTGAAATGTCATAACTCATCCCTGCCACCACTGGCCACAGGGTTAAGGTTAAAGGGAGGAAGTCTGGGATGAGGGATTGGGAGATGGAGAACGATGGGGAAATTCCAATTGAGTACTGTGAAAAGGAAGAGGGGGGAGAGATGGAAAGAGAGAGAGAGGCATTGAACCCACTTGTGCTGTAGATATTAACAAGACTCTCATCTCAAGACACAACTTGACACCAAATGATCACAGTTAGTAATGTATTACATATTTCAAAATTGTTTAAGTATACTTTACCACAGATACCACAAAAAGAATAAGTTGGTGAGTTCATGGCTATGTTAGCTAGCTTGATTAAATATTTCCACCATGTGGATATAGACATGAGAATATCACCTTGGACCTGTCTTAGTTATCTCTCCTGAGGCTCTGATAAAATACCCTGACTAAGCAACCAAAGTGAGAAAGGGTTTATTTTGTCTCCTAGTTCCACAGTCCAGTCCAGCTTGATGGGGAGTCAAGGAGGTAGAAACTTGAGGGAGACCAACATGTTGTAAGCACAGTCAGGAAGCAGAGAGAGACTAAAGCACACTGCTGCTCAACTCCCTTTCTGTACTGATACAGTCCAGCATCCCATGTGCCCATGGTAGACCACTTTTTCCGCCTGAATTGTCACAATCAAGATAATGTCCATCTCCAAGAAAATTCTAGATTCTATCAGTTTAACAATTGACACTAACTGCCACACTCCCCTATAAACATATGTAATTATTGCTAATTAAAAATAAATAAAAATTGGTGATATATTTCATGTTAGAGTACTTGCATAGCGGGTAAAAATTTCTCAGTTCAGTTCCCAGCACTGCATAAAACTGGACACAGTGGCTCAGACCTATAACCTCAGCACTTGGGAGGTAGAGGCAAAAGGATCTCAGGTTTGAAGTCATCCTCAGTTGCACAAAACTGTCTCAAAACAGGAAATACCGTTGCTCCCCCACCTCCCAGAATTCATGGTCTCTCCTGGAACCCAGACATGTCAATAGAATCTCTCGTGATACTTGAGTAGAAAAAAAAATAATAACCAGGTGCTATTCCATCTCAGAGTTTATCCAACGAAACGCATGGTTCCAATATTAAATGCACAGGTGTCCTGGCTCATTGCTGCCACACAATGGCCACACTTGTCCAATTCCCAGGACTGCTACAAGCTAGCTGTTGTCCGAGAAGCCCATAAATGATAAAACAAACAAACAAACAAAAAGCCAATTGGACTCTTCTGATACTCAGAAACCAAATGCCATGTTTCATTTAAGACTTCAGACTGAGTACCAGTTATGAACGGTCTGGGAAAGATTTAGCACAGGGATTCCAATAAACAAAAATTCAGTGCTTGAAACAATTCCCACCGTGCGCAATCAGGAAAGCAGGAAAAGAAAACCACCAGGAATAATAATGCTGCTGCTACTGTTACCACGGCTGCTACTGTTATGAGCAGGAACATCACACCAACCACTTACCAAACGCTCAAGGGCCCAAAAGCCAAGCTAAGTGCTTTTGACAGGCCACACCGCAGCAGCTTGCTAACAATTGCCGTTATGATTCTCGGTTAACAAGAGGCGAAAGTAAGGCTCAATGGGGCTGTGGACAGTTTCCAAAATCCTGTCGCTATAAATCTCGGAGTCAGCACTCGAATCCATGTCAGCCTGACCCTAACATCATTGTCCTTAACCAAGTGCCTGTAATGTGCCAGGTGCATGAACAGTTCTTTATATTAATTGAGACACTTAATGCTTAAACATGACGATCAGTTCTGTACCAGTGGTCCCTGGAAAGAGCTGAGGCTTGGAAACATTAGTGGTCTGGGCATAATGCGGTCTCTCCTATCCAATAAACTACTGTCCAACTGGAGAGGCGAGACTGAATGATGTTGAAGGTGTGACAGCTTAGCCACTTCATAGATAGTAGGAGCCTGGGGCTGTGGAGTGGCTTAATGTATAAAAGTACTTGGAGCACGTGATGGTCTCCCTTCAAGTCCCCAGAACCCATGTAAAAGTTGACAGTGTGGTACAAGCATCTGTGATGGCAGCACTCCTTCGGGGAGATGGGGACAGGGGAACCCCAGGAAGGAACCCCAGGGGAATCCCTAGGACTGCCACGTAGCAAACACACACCTGCACAGACACACACTCACACACACACACACAGTGAGCAAATAGTAAGGGAGCTTGTCTAAAACGAGGTGGAAGAGGAACGTGTGTGTGTGTGTGTGTGTGTGTGTGTGTGTGTGTGTGTGTGTGTCTTACACAGAGTAAGAGAGAGAAAGAGAGGGAGGAAGGAGGGTGGGAGGGAGGAAGGAAGGAGAGGGAGGAGGGAGGGGGAAAGAGAATAAGAACCCAGTATTAGATGTGGGCAGGAAGAAGACAATGGTAATACTGATATTACTATTATTTTGGCTAAAACAATTCAGGAACTGTTATTGCACAATTTTTTTCAATTATTCGCTTTTTAGGGTTTTATTTTATTTGTAATGAATATATAATAATTGTACATATTTATAGATTAGAGATGTTTAGTGTTTAGGTAAATGTGCTTGGGTGAGTGTGTGTGTGTGTGTGTGTGTGTGTGTGTGTGTCTGTGTGTGTGTGTGTGTGTGTGTGTGTGAGAGAGAGAGAGAGAGAGAGAGAGAGAGAGAGAGAAGAGAGAAGAGAGGGAGAGAGTCTCTCACTGTAGCCCAATTTGTAACCCTCCTGGTGCCAGGATAATATTTGCATGTGTCCATCAGAATTCCTAACTTATTCGTGTACTTCTGATTTTAAAATAATATAGGCTTCTGACGGAAATTTTGAAAGACAGAAAATCAAGTCAATAACATGAACATACCATATAAGTCTCCATAGGGGAGGCGGTTCCTCGCTTTGGGTAGGTTTTCCTCCGCGATGCCCTTGACACCACATGTGTGTGGGCGTTACTCATTTCTGTGTATTCGGTCTAACAACGTACCTATGCGAGACAGCTCTCCTGGGTTTCGTTTCCTTTTGTTTTTTAACCTGTGCTGAGTCAAGGCTCATTCCCTTGCTTCTCTGGCACTGTAATTACTCAGCCAGATGTCACGCTTGCTTTGGCTGCACGCGCGTCTAGTCTTTGTAACTCTTGTGAAAGCTTGAGTGAGGCCTCTCTGCTCTAACTAACGTGGTTCAGGACACCTCTCTGCAGGTGGGCTGGGGAGTGACTTTCAAGCTTCTTGACAAATGTGAGCAAGCTGATCCTGAAAATGTGACATTTCCGCTCCATCTTATGCTATTGTTACCAATCAGGTATTAGCTTCCTAATTTGGTCTCTCAAAAAAAAAAAAAAAAAAAAAAGATATAACTGCTTCAATTTATATTATTTCAAAATATTCTTATTTTCCCTAGTCTAATTATGTTTCTTCCTTAGTAAAATATTTATCGATCTTTTCTACTTAGCTTTTAATTGTACTTTAATATTTTATTGTGAAAAAATGTGTGTATATAATATAAGAAGACGCATCGCATTGATTATAAGTAGTTCCTTAATTTGTAGTTCTGTGTCTGACTTCGCTGATCTTTAGCCACTCCACTAATTAACTCCTTTCCACGTGACTTGCTTTGTTTTTAGAAATTCCAAAACCAGGGACTAGAGATAACTCAGCAGTTAACAGCTCGCCCTACTCTTGCAGAGGACACAAGACTGCCAACATGTTATTATTTGATTTTCTTTCATCTGTCACAATTATCTTAAGATTTTTCTCCGGAATGATTTGTGAATGTGCATACTCTCTCCCACTATGGGACTATGTGAACTGTCCCAAACTTGACACATGTATCAGATACAGACTGAGGACAAGACAGGCAAGTTCAAATGAACCACATTTTCTGTATCCATTCTTCTGTCGTGGGATGCCTGGGCAGTTTCCAGCTTCTGGCTATCACAAATAAGGCTGCTATGAAGGAGAAAATGTGGTTCATTTACACAATGGAATACTATTCAGCTATTAAGAACAAGGACATCCTGAGTTTTGCAGGCAAACAGATGGAACTAGAAAATATCATCTTGAGTGAGATAACTCAGACCCAAAAGGACATGCATGGTATGTACTCACTAATAAGTGGGTATTAGCCAAGGGGGGAAAAGTACAGAGTACCCAAGATACAGTCCACAGAACTCAAAAAAAAAGTCAACAAGCTAAAGTGCCCAAGTGAGGACGGCTCAGTCCCAGTCCCACTTGGGAGGAAGAAGAAAGCAATCACAAGTTGGGATGAAGGGAGGGACCTGGGAAAGAAGATGGATGGGGCGGGGAGGGAGTGGGAAGAGGGGAACCTGGTCTGGTATTGAGTGAGGGAAATAGACTGAAGCCCTGAGGGCCAGCAGAAAGAATGGCAACAGGCAACCTCAGGAGAGAGGAGGTTGGGGGGAACCCACCAGAATGCACCAGAGACCTGGGAGGTGAGAGACTCTCAGAACTCAACGGGAGGGACCTTATATGAAATGTCCTACAATAGGGAGAGGGAACTTATAGAATCCACCTCCAGCAGGAAGACAGGGCATCAAATGGGAGGGAGGGGGGCCATCCCACAGTCATAGAAATGGAGAGGAGCCTGAGTAAAAGAAGGTCCAGCAACAGGCCCAAATTGGAATCCAGCTCAAGAGGAGGTCCCAAGGCCTGATACTATTACTGAGGCTATGGAGCGCTCACAAAAGAGACCTAGCACGGCTGCACTCTGGAAGAATCATCAGGCAGCTGAAAGAGTCAGATGTAGATGTTTGCACCCAACCAATTGTCAGAAGAGGATGGCCCTTGTTGTTGAATTAGGGGAAGTCTGGAAGAAGCTGAGGAGAAGGGTGACCCTGTAGGAGGACCAGCAGTCTCAATTAGACTGGACCCCGGAGATCTCTCAAACACTGGACCACCAAACAGGCAGCATACACCAGCTGATATGAGGCTCTCAACACATATACAGTAGAGGACTGCCAGGTCTGAGTTCATTCAGAGATGATGCACCTAACCCTCAAGAGATTGGAGGCCCTAGGGAGTTTAGAGGTCAGGTGGGGTGGGGGATGGGGACACTCATGTGAAAACAGGGGGTCAGAAGGAGGTATGGGATGTGGAGCAGTTGGAGGGTAGACGGAGGTGGGGGAGTAAAATATGTAGTGTAAAAATATAAATTGATTAATTTTTTAAAGGCAAGTTCAGCACAACCAAGAAAGCATAGCAGCAGTGGATACAAAGGAATGAAGAGTATCTACCCTTGTGCCACACGTGACTTGGGTCGGAGGTGGATGAATGGGACAGCAGGATGAGTCACATCGTCAGTCACCAGGCGGAGTCTTCAGCAGAGCCCCTTGGGCAGGAAGGAGCCACAAGAGACTTGGTAAGGGGGAGATTGAAAATGACATCTGCCCAGAAGAGCACACTGTGCCTAGCCCATGTCTTTCCTGACCCTTGCACTCATCCCCGGGGGACCAGGCATTTAAGAAAACGAGTTTACCAGAAGTCCCTGGGAGAAACAGAGGTAGGCTAGTCAGAGTGTAATTCAAGGACAGCAACATAGATTTAAAGTTTGCAGGAGGCAAAGACTGGCTCTAGCATTTCTGAGGAAGGGGAGAGGAATGACCAACGCAAGAGCTGGGAGGTAGGAGGAGCAGAAACCACAGCAGCACAAGAACCTGTCCCAGAGCTCTGTACATGTGCCCATTCTCTGGGCTAGGCCAAGTGAGGCCAGTCTCAGCAATGTGATTCTTCCTCCAGGATGGCAATAAACTGTTCAGAACAGCACATTGTGTCCACCCCAGTGCTTCCCTGGCACTCACCCTCTCCTGTAAAGGACCAGACAGCATTGTTATCTCTTTCCAATGTCTCCCAGTTGGAGTGCTTGCCCATCCTTAGATGTTCATATCCCACACTGACCCAATGTCCATTCAGAGAGTGGGAAACTTCTAAAGGGATTCATGGATCCACAGACCATCTCTTGGCAAGCTCACAAAAGTTAGCCTAGACCACACCAACTGTTCACTTACATCTTGAAAACAGAACCAAGCCCAAGCAATACGAGACGATGCAGAGGCAAGAAGGAAGCCAGAACTTAGTTGAATCTGATGTTAAAGATGTCTTCTCGGGGTCTTCTCAGAAGCAGAGGACTAGGAAACATGAGAAGAGAAGGAGATCAGTGAGAAAGAGGAAGGAAAGCAGTCAGTAAAGGGTAATAAATCTACAAACCATGCACTGTGGAGCGCTGAAGCTTAGATTGCTGGGAGCTCAGGGGAAGGGAGGGGAGGGGAGGGGACCCACCCAGTATCAAGGAGCTGCATCCATGAAGGTTGAGGTTAATCTTTAACCTCCTTGAATCTAAGCTGAACTCATGATGCTTCCTCAAGGACTCAGTCTCTGAGAGATTGTCCAGCTCTTCCTAATCTATTAGAACCTGTCGACCATCTTATTGTGAGGGAGCATCACTAAGAAACAACAATGAAAGACCTGGCCTTCACAAATGTCCCAGAGAGAGCACCCACTGAATGCAAATGTAGCAGAGCTGTCAAAAGTTGCGGGTGTGAGCCACAGTTTTGTGGATTGTTTCAATAGACCTGGTATTCCCCCAGGTGCAGAACTAAAAGTTAGTAATGGCAAAAAAAAAATGCATTCCACTGTACCTTTTCTTGTCACACATAAAAGGTATCTCATGATTTGCCCCACCCCATAAAGATATCCCTCTTTTCCAAGGAAAACAGAGACCTTTCATTCAACCAACCATCCCTTCCTCTAACAGTGATCAGATCTTCACCTTCAGCTGCCCTCTCCTTGGTGAGCCTCCTTTCCCACATGGTTCATCCCATCATCATCTGTCTCATGGACTAAACCATGTCTTCTCCTGACCATGTGGGTCTTCTGTGTGGGCTTTGTCCTCATGCAGAATTATGCTGTGTTGTGTCCTAACTGAGCGAGGTTGAACTAACTGTGAATCTGATTTCTCGGAACTCTATTGCCTGGCACATAAAACAGATTACAATAGAACCTATGTCAGATATAGTTTAGTTTTCCTCCACCACCCTCCCATGGAATATTCATTAAATCAAGGCACCATAAGACGGACTCCTTTGGTCATGTCTGTGCCAAGACATGATCCTAATTCTCTTTGACACCACTTTCAGCAGGGACCTTGCTTTCTAGAGATCAAAAAAAAAGTGAAGCACAAAATAAGGTTAATCACTGAAACCTGGGGTAGCTGCTAAAGTCTTCACGTTGACATCAGAGGAAAACAAGATGACTTATTGGTCCAACAAAACGGTGTGGTCTTCTGCATCAAACCTTCGTACACAGGAATCCTGACCTTTTAGCCCAGCCCTCAGCCAACTGAGCTTCCGCAAAGGAGCCTCACCTCTCCCTTTCCTCCTTGCTACAGACTCAGGCATAGAGTCTTACAGTGTTTCAGGAAAGGAAGCAATGGGTGGTTTGTGTTCTACATGGACCTTGTTGACTGAGTGAATAAACTGGTCTGGCATCTGCTTGGTCCCATGATATGTGTAAGTGTTTAAAACATATAAATAAGTCAGGTGGATATCCCTGCTACACAGATGGACTCTTCTCTACCTGAATTATTCAGTCTTTTGGGGACATGATTTCTAATCTTGACCATCTGTTGTGTGGGGCCTTAACACATGCTTCTCCCAAGAAAGACGAGGGCAAGTACAGAAACGCTAAGGTCTGTGCATGGTTTTCCATAGTTTTGCTCAAGGACAGGACTCTGAGGACTTAGACCACGCCTGCTGTCCTGCTATTCTGGGAAGGTAGGGCAGGTGGAATGTTCTCTGCCCAGCTGTGTGCAGATGTGTAATTCGGGAAGGTGGGACAGCTCGGACCACCCACAGTCCGGGACAGAATAAGAGTAGGAACTTTGAACACCTGGGCTGGCTGAGGAACAGCGGGTTCCCAGAGCTTTGCTCCCACCCTATTAAGCAAATAAGGGAGCTCTGGCTGCTTTTATTAGGTGAATGGGAAGAGAGAAAATTGGGGTGTAATAGCATAGTAACTGCACACCAATTTTATTTCAGCAAAGGAAACATTGTTGAATTCCACCCCTTTTACTCCTGAACCTGTGTCTGGACCAACTCAAGCAATGACGATGACCTTAGATATTTCTTTTAATTATTCCACTGCTACCTGGCTGCCCAGCTCCACTGCACAGCTACTCCAAGCAAAGCCATTCTAATGATTTCGATTAAATCCTGGCCTCCTCCCAACCACACACAAATTAAAAGCATTACTGGCCGATCCTAGCCTCAGCTTTTGAAAGTGTTATATAAAGGAGGAGAGAGACTGCCAAAGGCTTGTTGGCATTTCCTCAGCCTTAAGGGAGAATTAACCCTTTGGGGTTTGGGGGTCCAAGAGATTTTCTTCCTCCCTGACCTCAGAGCCTGCTTTATTAGTATTTTTAAAGGTTTCCTTCAAGTGTGTTTTACATGGATTTATAATCTGGGAGGTACCAGTTAGCTTTTTATTGAATACACATTTCCCAAAAGCTTTAGGGTTTCTTGGACTGTGGGGTTGATTCAGTTGGTAAAACGCTTGCCCTTCCCAGAATGCACAATAAAAAGGAAGACAGGAGCACTAATTTACAGCTGTATTCCCAGCTCTGAGGACACAGACAGGAAGGTCTCGGAGGGCTTGCTGGCTACCAGTTTAGACAACTCACAGAGCTCCTGGTTCAATAAGGGAATAGAATCAAAAAATCAAGTGTCATGTAATTGAGGAAGATACCAAATGTCAACCTCTGGCTTTCAGGAATGCCAGCACATATACTTGCACAGACATACACAAACACACGTGCATCCGTCACACCACATACAAGTCACAAACTTAGAGGATGCCAGGTACCAGCTCATCTAGAGGCACCTGTCATCCTGATGTCTACCACCACAGAGATGTTACCCGTTGTCCCTTAAGTTAGTACAACCACACAGAAAGACCTCTTGGTGTCTCATCTAGCATGGCCCCATTCTCAGGGTTTGCCACATTCATGCTGTGAGTGTTATTTCATTGTGTAAATAGAAAACCTCTATGTAACCAGTGAAATACCTCTTCTTTACTGACGATGAGCACTTTCAACCTTAAATGACTCTGATGGGCATGAAGCTTGAGGGTGTCTTCAGAGATTTACTCTGACCTATCATTACATACTTCCCCAAATTCAAACCACCTGCACGTAGTAGGAAGGGAGCAATGTTCTGATGAAGACCTGCCCTCAATATTTCAGCTATGGTCAGATCAGATAGTGATTCCTAAACATTGTCTTATGGATGAGGGGGTAGCAGCTCATTTTGGTGTATATTTTTGGATTCTTCTTCTTTCTTCTTCTTCTTCTTCTTCTTCTTCTTCTTCTTCTTCTTCTTCTTCTTCTTCTTCTTCTTCTTCTTCTTCTCCTCCTCCTCCTTCTCCTTCTCCTTCTCCTTCTCCTTCTCCTTCTCCTTCTCCTCCTCCTCCTCCTTCTTCCTCTTCCTCCTCTTCCTCTTCCTCCTCCTCTTCTTCCTCTCCTCCTCCTCCTCCTCTCCTCCTCCTCCTTCTCCTTCTCCTCCTTCTTTTTCCTGCCAACTTAAAGTTGAAAGAATCATGTGTTCTAGGGGTTAGGACCAAAGTGCAATTCTCCTGTGCCATCTGTGAAATTGGCTTTCCTGGAACTAAAATGCCCAGACTTTTCTTTTGAGTGTAGAGTTATTATTTCTTAGCAATGTCTGCCAATGGAGAGAGAAGTTGGCATCTGATATTCTGCTCAAACTCCATAATATACTCAAAGAGCTGAAACCCAGTCAAGCCAAAGACTGTGGTAAGCATGGACCAGTTTCCTCTGTAAGCTGCTGAAAATTCATAGAATTGTTGGTTAATTGCATTAAAACACAAATATGTGTTAGAACCTGCTTTGGAAAGACTTGTGGATCATCTTTCTGTAGGTCAAGAGGAGTCTGGTTTAGGGAGCACACAGGACAGGAGGGTGAGCCTGGGGACTGGGGTCACATCTGTTCTCTGTTGCTCTGACTTCACCCTTCCCCAGTACCAGGCTGGGCGAGCAGGAAAGGGCAGCTCTGCAGCCCAGCCCACTGAAGAAATTGTTTCCTGCTTCACTTAAGAAAGCACTCTCCTGTCTCCATCCATCAGCTGGTTCCCACTCAGAGTCTGTCCCTCTGCCACCTCCTCCAGAAAGCTCTAGATGTTTTATTTATAGGCTGGCCTCCTTAGGAGCTAGCCAACTCAGACACACATCTCGCTTCCTATTCTTCCTAACCCTCGGGTAGAAGGAGACCACAGAGAAAGATAAGAAAAGACTTCAATCAGCTGGGCAGTGGTCATGCATGCCTTTAATCCCAGCACTTGGAAGACAGAGGCAGGCAGATTTCTGAGTTCAAGGCCAGCCTAGTCTACAGAATGAGTTCCAGGACAGCCAGGACTACACAGAGAAACCCTGTCTCAAAATAAATAAATAAAGAGATAAATAAATAAATAAATAAATAAATAAAAAACAAAAAAAGCCTTCAATCAAATCTTGATGAAATGAACTAATTAGAGAGATTACCAGTCGATAACGATGCCAATTGTACAGACCAAAAAAAAAAAAAAAAAAAAAGGAAACCCACTAGCTGACTCAGTTTCTCAGTTTCTCCTTCCACCAAAGCCTCCATCAAATCTTTCCAAAAGTCAAAGTCAATGCAGTGCCCATAAGTGAAGGTGCGAAGCCATTATCACTTTATCAAGGGGTTTTGGGGTCTCCTACCATGGAGACCACACGACTCAGTACTAAGATGCTACTTCCAATTCTACTGCAAGAAATGGGTGTGTTCTGGGGCTGACTGAGAAGACTGATTAGGTGACAGTGACCATCAAGGAACAGAATGGCCGAAGACTTAGTAATAGACTCGCAGAAAGCACTCCAAGTAGATGCATTTTAACTCTGCATCCTTTGTTTCTCTCTCTCTCTCTCTCTTCCCTGGTATCCCCTGAATACAGCTGACAAACATCCACAGTTTCTCCAGGAGTCTTTTCCTCACACTGAGATCAAAACAAAATCCTCTCAATGGGTTCAGTTGTTTAAGTCACTATAAATACATCAGGAGGCACCTTCTATACCTATACCCTCGAGCAAACTAGACAGCGCACCTGCCTCACACAGCTTGCTTCCCATGGGGACAATAAGCAGATGGTGACACTAGGCTCCTGTGGAAGGGTGGTAGAACCATGGAGACGAGCCAGGAGGTACAGTGGGCAGCATGTGAGAAGGGAGCTAAGCACACCATGGCTCTCAGTGGTCCTTCTGAAAAGGTGATGCCCGGCCTCTGATGGGTGGTGGGATGCCTGAGAAGAACCCAGGTAGGAGAAACAGTATGCATTGGCCAATCACTCTAGAAGACAAAGAAGGCCTTATGGGCAAAGCCCTCTGAGGGGTTAGGAGACAGTGATGAATGCACAGTGGTGTGTGACAGTATCTTCTCCGGCTGGATACAAGGTTCCTTGTATTGTAGCATTCTGCCTACATATGATATTTGATAAATAATTTTGCTTTAATAAGTAATAATAACTAATTCAATAATTTTAATTTTAATAATTAACAAAAGAAGGAAATAATGAGATGTAAGCTCCCTGTACCAAGGGGAGGGTTGAAGCGGGTGTGTGGGATGAGTAATCTGATGCAGGAGATGGGAAAAAGCAGGTGAGAGATGAACATCCCAGGGGATAAACCAGGAATGCAGAGAAGTCTGCTCACCTTCCTCCTGAGGTCATCCCAGCATTTGCCTTTCTTCAGGACCTTTAAAATAAAACAGGTACCCGGGGAGAGAAAGCAATGGGCACTCTCCTTACCCTATGCAATCCCTGACATAAACCCAATAATGTTATTCCAAAGAACAGAATCTATATCCATCAAACCTAGGGCAATGCCATTATGTAGGACATTTCTATAGCATTCAAGGTGTGTGCATGCATAACATACACTTCAAATGCAAATAAATTAGCTATGAATGCCACATGTAACTATTAAATTAGTAATAATATAAAATAAAATGTTAATACTCTGTGCTGGCAAGGAGGCCATGAGACTGTCATTAATTATGTCTTGGCGAGGTATATTTTGGCAACATTTATCCAGGAAATAACTTGGCAATGGATCTCTGGAACAATAAAAGGCTCATACATTTAGCTTACTAATAACAATTCTGGGAATATATTCAAAGTAAAATTCCTAAATATAGAAGATCTATATGTTTAAAAATACACACCCCAATATTATTTATAATTGGGAAAACACTAGGTAGCAACCTATACATCCCAAAAATAGAGCTACAGTTTATATATATACATATATGTATATATACATATATATGCATATATGTGTGCATTTACATGAGATTTCATGCATTAACAGTTGATATTTTCCAGCTAAAACAAGAACATGGAAACATATTTATAAAATAAGAAACTTAAGAAGTGGGTCCACAGCAGTTCCTGATTTTATATTTTAAGTGCATTGTCACATACATATAAAGGGCACATAGAGACAAAGTCAGGAAGAGGAACTCTGTTGTGATTGGCTAATGGCTAATATCAAGGCGAGTGAATGTGAAGGTAAACATTAGAGTTAGCCAGTTTCTTCCTCTATCTGATCTTAAGTAGAAAGATGGAGCCCAGGGCAACATGCGGAGAAGAGAAGGGGCAGCGCACAGTGAGAAGAGCGCTTGCCCAAGCTTCATCATGGAACTGCTGGGTGGAACCGTACAAATGGTTAAAAAAAATCTGAAGTTGAGCCCCAGGCTGACTTTGATGCAGTAAGCCTGGGAACATATCTGTACCCACACCCATACCTATCTCTCTATATATATACTTTTAACTTTCTCACCTTACACTTCACTCATTTCCTCTTTCCGTCACCCTATCCCACTCTCTGTCCCCATCCCCCTCCTCGTTCTCCTCTGAGTGGGTATGGGCTCTCCTGGGTGTCCTTCCCACCCTGGCACTTCAAGTCTCTGCCAGACTAGGCACTTCCTCTCCCGCTGAGTCCCGGACAAGGCAGTCCAGCCACAAGAACATATCCCTGCATACAGGCAACAGCTTTTTGCATAGCCCCCTTTCCAGGGACCCACATGAAGGCCAAGCTGCTACATATGTGTTGGGAGACCTAGACCTAGCCCGTGTATTTCTTTGGCTGGTAGTTCAGACTCTGAGAGCCCCAAGGGTCCAGGTGAGTTGACTCTGTTGATCTTCCTGTAGAGTTCCTATCCCTTTCGGGGCCCACAATCCTTCCTCCTGTTCCTCCATATATTCTTCCGTAAGAGTCCGAATGCTCCATTTGCTGTTTGGCTATGGGTGTCTGTTTCTGTCTGAGGCAGCTGCTGGGTGGAATCTCTCAGAGGAAAACATTCTCCTGTCTGCAAGCATAACAGAGTATCATTAATAATGTTAGGGAATTGGTGCTTGCTAGAACTTTATAGTTTTTAAGAACTCCCCCAAGTGACATTGGTGTCAACTGAAGCTGACAGCCACTAACCAGCCGTCAGCTCTAGTAGCCTTAATGGAGTCTGTCTGAGGGTACCACTTATTTGTGTGATTGTTCCACCCCTGGGATCATGTCATTGCTTTGTATGGACCATCCCCGATGTGCCTTCAAATAATCAAATCCCATCACATAATAATCATCTGATGATTTGGAACCAGTCCCATCCCATTCTACAGGTGAAGAGTATAGAGAAGCAGATACATGTGTGTATTCTCGGACTCCCATGACAAATTCCCTGGGCCAGTGGGGCGGGGGAACCTTCCTTCAACATAGACAAGACCACAACTAGAGGCTGCCTGCCCTGCAGATGTCCCCCTCCCAGGCTCTGAACGGGAATGAAAGATTTTGAGCTTGCACCATGGGCTCACCAGGAGGAGCAGCCTGCTTGGGCCAAGGGTCATCAGGCACTCTGGCATCTGGAATGTGGGACAAGCCTAGGCCTAACCAGTGTTTGGAACAGTTGGAGTGGCATGCTCTCCTGTTCTGACATCTCTCTGTGGCTGAAGATTGATTACGTGCAAACAGTTTCCTCAGCACACATTTTAACAGAATCCCATACGACTCACACCGGGCTAATCGCTTCAGAGGACGAGCCACATGCTCTTGGTGACCTGGTGGGCCCTGAAGCACCAAGGCAAGTTTGAGCTATTCATGGTTTGTTTTCTGGTTTTCACACACACACACACACACACACACACACACACACACACACACACAGAGAGAGAGAGAGAGAGAGAGAGAGAGAGAGAGAGAGAGAGAGCGCAAAAGACTCCCTTTAGCAAGAACAGGAAAGGAAATTTCACTCTCTCCTATTCAACAATCAGATCCTAAAATGTAGGAAGCTGCTCTTTGACCCATCATCCACGTTCATGCTTCCTAGACTTGATACCACAGTGATAAGCAGGGGGATCAATGAAGGCGCTAAGGAGGTCTCTGCCCTCTTGGGGATCATAGGGGAGCCAGACACTACTTAAACAATTGTATAAAAAATATTTGGATCCAGGCAATGGTGGTGCATGCCTTTAATCCCAGCACTTGGGAGGGTGATGCAAGGGGATTTCGGAGCTCAAGGCCAGCCTGGTCTACAGAGTGAGTTCCAGGACTGCCAGGGCTATACAGAGAAACCCTGTTTCACACACCCCCCCCCCAAAAAAAATGTGGGCAGCGGAGGTTGTGATGGCTCTGGGTGGTCAATCATTATGCCCAACCAATAGGGAATACAGTAAAATTGTTGAAAGGAAAGATTACCAGATGAGCTCTACTGGACTAGCTGGATACTGACCAAGGAAGGGAAGGGTGCATAAAGATGTCTGGCTGGACCATTGAGGCACACAGGAGAGAGGGAAAGAGGCTCTCTGTCCCATGGGAGCTCCATCACAAGGAGACTCTCGCCATGCTCGATTCACTAAAGATTCTGAAGGGCCTCCAGGTGGGAATGATGGGAAATCAAGTTTAGGTGAGAAAGCCTGCCGCTTTGTAGAGAACAGACCTGGGGTGGGAAGGAGTGAAGGGGAGCAAAAATGGCCGGTGTTTCTATCCGTCAGGCTTGGAAAACAAGAGCCTCTGTCAGGATGTTGAGTATCTGCACATGGGAAGTATGTGAAGGACAAAGGGAAACCATCAAGGTGGAATAGGAAATTAAGGTGGAGAAAGATGATGGTCTATTCTATTTGGAGGTCCCTACATATGAGCCATCATTGAATCACGTTTAAACTCAAGAAACACAAGGAGTAATTTTCAGACATCTATCCGTGATAGCTACTATCCGAGTAACCCCTGATGTTTCTTAGCTGGGTGCCATTTTCTGGTCTACTGGTTTGGGAGAGGGAAGGGCTGGCTAAGAAGAAAAGGACTTCCCTGGATCTAACAGAATCCACAACAGAAAGTGTGAGAGAGGTTGTAGCTGGTGTACCCCATTCTCCCAGAGAACCTGAGAGAGCCAGAACTGGCCCACTCAGTAGGCTGTCAAGGATGGGGGTCTAGCTATGTCATTAACTTAAATGTGACCTAGACAAGTAGGTCACTGCCCACAGCAGTATAGGCATAGATTACTAGTGAGAAACCTCTAGACCAGCTTTGAACTTGGTGCTGCCAAGAGGAGGGCGAGTGTGTGTTTCCTGCCCCTTGTCCTCAGAGCCACTTAACAGTGAAGAGTTTCCTGCTCTGAAACCCACCAGGAGCTCTAGGGGATTGTAAAGAGAATGAGCAAAGCACACAAACTGCAGCATTAACGAGGCTACAGCAAAGCAGGGGAAAGGTCAACTTGTGCTCCTTCTGCCTCCAAACAGAGGAAATGGTGAACCTGGCCCCAGTGCCTCTGGTCTGACTTGTAAACAGAACCCCAGGGGCTCCTCAGAATAAAAGCAGGTCACAGTGATTCAAACAAGCTTCAGAGTCCTCATTTCCCACACACTGGCAGTGGCCACTGCTGTTAAAAAACAATGGAAATATCTGGCTGGCTTGCTGGACAGAATAAAGTCTGGGGGAGAAAGTCTTGGGAGAAATCCATGCATGTCTGCAGCTGCAAATGGCTCCTTCCCTCCAAGTCCCTGAAGTCCCAGCAGAACACTGGATGTGTCCCAAGCTTGTGTCCCTCCTAAATAATAGGAAGACTTCAATCCAGCACCTCCTACCAACACAGATGTCTCAACTCTGCCACAGACAGCTGGAGGGAAATCTCTTATTCAGGATTATACACTTAAATACTCAGAGCCCTGGGCATGTCAGGAATCTGCAGAGCTGAAACTGATTCTAAGAGAGAGGCCAAAATACTGAGATTTCCAACAATGGAGGAAACGGAGGAGGAAAACCTACAGCAATGGAAGACAAGCAGCAATGGGAGATGGCCCCTCTGAGAAACCCCGTGGGGAGGTCTAGATTCATTTAGTTAATTTGCTGTGGGCTCCTCTTCGAGTCTACTCAGTGCTTTGGGAGTAGTCTATGGAGATATGCACAAATGCATATTTTATGATATGCTACCAATTTCAGGACTGACAGATGGATGTGCCAAAGCCTGCACCTCATACCCTTATGCCAGAGTTACTGAGATAAGAGGAAATGGAGAGTTGGTTGCCTCATGGCCACTGAGTCAGAACCGCACAGCTGAGAGTCCTTCTCTTTAAACCTCTCGCACTGGGACTTCAGCTTCCAGAAAAATGTCTCCTCTGAGGAAACCTGAGTTGCATTCCCTGAAAGTCTTAGTCTGGCCAGGCTAAGACTTTAGGCATTGACCTTCACCTCAGGGCATGGCCGCAGTTATATTTATATATATTGTATATATTTATCCAGTTATAGCAAAAACCACAGTCGTCAAATCAGTAAAAATCCTTCCACCTCCAGACAATCCTCCAGACCACACCCTTCATCCCTATCCTCGGCAGGCACCTTGGCACTCTTGTCAGGGTACTCTTAGGCAAAACTCTTCTTCTGGCCCTATTTATCTCATTTACCAACCTCACACTCTCCTTAGCTATTAAACCTGATTTGTTCTTGTTACTCAAGGCTGAATCCAATCCCTCCTCTACTCCATGATGGTGCCCCCTTACTGACTGCAATAGTCGCCTTCACCCCTGATGAAGCTTTCCCTACCATCTTGATCAAGTTTTAAGAATACATATTTAACATAGCACTTCTCGTCATAGACCCTGGGAAAACATGAAAGAAAGTTTCAACCTAACAAGAACCTGCTCTTCCTGAACAGACTGTCCTCTGTAACCAGGCAAGGCCTCAAGTGGAGGGATTGGGATACTAATCCAGCCACAAAATCTCTGACCCGCAGTTTGTCATGCTGTAAGATGTACTGGGACCGGAGCCTAGTATAATCATCATCAGAGAGACCAGAGAGGTTTCATCTAGCAACTGATGGGATCAGACGCAGAGTCCCACAGCCCAACATAAGGCAGAGTTTGGGGAATCCCGCAGAGGAGGGGGAAGAAGTTTTGGAGGAGCCAGCAGGATCAAAGATACCATAAGAATGTGGCCCACAGAATCAACTGACCAGGACTCACAGGGGCTCGCAGAGATCCAAGGAGCCTGTATGGGTCTGAACTAGGTCCTCTGTGTATATGTTATAGTTGTATAGCTTAGTGCTCTCGTGGGACTCCTGACAGTGGGAGCTGGGCTGTCTCTGACATTTTTCCTGCCTTTGGGAAACAACTTTTCATCCAAGTTGTTTTCCTTGTCCAGCCTTGATGTGAGTGAGAATATGTGCCTGATCTTATTGTAGCTTGTGATGCCATATTTGGTTGATGCCCCTGGAAGGCTTGCTCCTTTCTGAGGTGGAGGTGGAGGGGATGAGGTAGTTCCAGGGGAAAGAAAGGGTGGAGGGAGAGAGGGAGGGGAGGAGAGGGGAGGGGAGTGGGGAAGGGGAAGGGAAAACTGTAGTTGGAATGTAATGTCTGAGAAAATAAAAGAAAGAAAGAACAAAAGAAAGAAAGAAAGAAAGAAAGAAAGAAAGAAAGAAAGAAAGAGAGAGAGAGAAAGAGAGAGAGAAAGAAAGAAAGAAAGAAAGAAAGAAAGAAAGAAAGAAGGGAGGGAGGGAGGGAGGGAGGGAGGGAGGGAGGAAGAAAAGAGAAGAGAACAGAAAAGAAAAGAAGAGAAGAAAAAAAGAAAAGAAAAAAGGAAAAAAAAAGAAAGGAAAAGACTGTGGCTCTAAGGGGCTGAAGCTAATGAATTTTAAGCATGCATATGCATGCACCTAAGGGGGGAACAGCAGAAAGAATCAACATTTAACCAACATCAAGAGAAACACACATCATTATGCGGGTTAAGAACTACACAAATTGACAACCTACCAGTTCTTAGGAGTAAAGGCATTAGACACATGGTACTGCCCTTGATTAGCTGTTCAACCTGACAGCCAATGTGTTACTTGATGGTCTTAAACCTCCATTGCCTCGCATCAGTAAAATGTAATTGATGATATCTAGCACACAGAAGTGTGTGAACTTCTATAAGGTAATAGGGAAAAAGCACTTAGCATAGCGTCAGGTACGGATAGATAAGGATAAAAGACAAATATTTGGGTCATCAACAGCATGGTTATCAGTCTTTTCTTGCTTTTTGATCTCTTTAGAGAAAGAGTGATTGTGGTAGCCAATAATCTCTACAGGAACAAAACCTATAGATTTTTATATTTAATAAAGAGGTAGTAGGTTGCCTCACATGCTCATAGAATGGAGATCCCAGTAGATATCACCTGCAAACTAGAGAGGAAGAGGAACCTGTAGCTACTCAACACAAGAACCTGGGAGCCCCAGAAAAGGAAGGGACAACGGTGTGGCTCCAGTCAATCCAACCTAGAAGATTGCTGGAAAGGGCTGGTGTGGGCCAATAAAGAAGGGTCAAAGGGCTAAAGTCCTGTGTCCACAAACTGTGGCATAAGAAAAAGAAACAATAACTACATTCCCACTAGCCACTCAGGAATTTGCTGAAAGCTTCTTCCTTTTATGTGTGTGTGTGTGTGTGTGTGTGTGTGTGTGTGTGTGCCCCTGTGTATGTGGTATGTATGCAGGATACATAGCCTTATGTATGCATGTATGGAGACCAGAAGAGGAGGACACTGGGGTGTCTTGCCCTATCACTTTCCTTAAGATAGTGTCTCTGAACCTGGAGCTAGACTGGCAGTCAGAAAGGTCCAGGGATCCTCCTAGCTCCCGCCTCCAGCATCTCCCACTAAGCTGGCGTCTGTGATGTCTGCACAGCTATGCGCAGGCTTTTGTTTTGGTTCTGTGAAGGAGCTGGGTATCCCTGACTCAGGACCTCACATCTGCTCAGCGTGCACTTAACACCCACAGCACGAGGTTAGAGCCCAAGGTGCACAGCTGTGACCTGACTTTTCAGCCTCAACGTTAGGTCTTCCCTCCTCGATCAGACACACCCCAAGTATATATCTCAACCCCAACAAGCTGACAATAAGATTAACCTTCACACTCATCTGGATAACCCATAAAATATTTTACTTGTCTCATCTACATTATAGTTAATAGAGCAAGCATGAGGTTTTAGTGCATGTGGGAAGAGAGGGAATAATTAGATTATTAAGCAGGGGGAGGGAGGTTGAATAAATGAGTGAACCAAGGACTCTAGGAGCTGATCTGGGCTTTTCCTTTTCCACATTCCACCATCCCATGCCATGTTCTTCAGCATCACTGGTCCAGATCAGGTTCTGACTTTCTAAGCGGAGCCAAGTTTATTTTTCTTAGGTCCTGCAATTGCCAAGAATGCACACAAAAAGTATTGAGCTGGCTATTTGAGAAAGCCACCTACTACTGTATTTCAGGGCAAACTGCCTTTAGTCACCACGGAGCCTGCTGGTTTCAGTTCCCTGCCACTGACAATTAAGTGGGCATTGTTAATTAAATTATCATCTCACCTAATTAAGAGTCAGATAATTGTGATTTTAATGAACGTGAATTGCTTTTGGGTAAGACAAAAGCTGTCTCTGAAGCAGCCACCTTCCTGCTGTATTGCTAATCAAATCCAATTGTATCTCTTGGAGTGGATAATAACAAAGGCTCCACTGCCTCAACCTTTGTTTTAATGAGGTAGATGGAGGCAATGTGGGGGGTGGGGGTGGGGCTGTTAGCCAGAATATATTTGAAAGGATGGAAGGAAGTGACCACAGGCCTGAAAATCCAGATCCAAAACTTCTTCAAAATACAGAGCCAGCCTCGTATCGTATAATGAATTCAAATCTAGACTGAGTTGTGTCACATACTCCAGAGTAGAAATAGCAAAGGTCTATATCTGGATTCAGTGATGGTCAAGTGCCCATTCCAAAATCGCAGACCGGTCTCTCCCATTAGGAGCACCTTGGAAATCCTAAAGGGGTGATTTTAAATTAGAGTGGGAAAGCATTTTAAAACAGAGCCAGAGGTAAAGTATTTTGAATTTTGGGGCTCTAGGATCTGCTCTACCCTGCCACTGTGATGCATCCTAAAGTGAATGGTTGTGGCCAGGTTCCAATAAACCTTTAGTGGCACAAGGAGGCCATATGAGCCAAAGACAGCGATTATAGCTTAAAAAGTGGGAAGCTTTTTTTTTTCCTATCAAAATTAGTTGTCATGACAAGAGCCTATATTCCCTGAACCTTTGTCTTCTCTTTACATCAGTAGACATGTAGGATTGTGAACTCAGCTCCCCTCAGTGGGATGAGACACAGTGATCTGATCGTGATCATCTGCATTAGCATAAACACAGAGGCCATCTTGGTCATGTGAGCTTACCAACCCAGTTGGGTTCCTGAACACCCTTCTCCCAATAAGAAACTGACTTGCTGAGTTACTTTGACTTGGTTAATGAGATTAACAAATCTTCCCTAAAATGAAGGTAATTTTCTTAAACATGACATAAAATAGGCAAAGTTCTTCACATAGATGCATAAAACAGCAACTGGCTTTAAATTTGTGGGAATATTTAGATGACTGGTTATTTCATTTTTAAACACATAAATAAATGTTTCTGAAGATCTGCCCCTACATATTTTAAATTTCAGAAATCCATTACAGAGGGATTCACAAGCAAAAACTGAGAAGGGCTTTCATACACTCAAATGCAGTATCTCCATAGCAGTATTTTTTTCCTAGTCAGCACCATCAATGTAATTGTTATCATAGTATGCAATTTTTAAAACATGTTCCATTTACTTCGCATCATATTAAGGCATTTTAATGTCACTCCATCATGTTTAATGTCATCCTTTGAAAGATTCACGTTTTATTATTACAAATATACATCCTCACCCCAAACTTCACTAAGCCATTTTCTATTGTTGGGCTACTTTCTGGCTTTTCACCATTGGAAACATCATTGCTGAGATAGTTTTGTCTTCATTCGGGATTGTTTGAAGATGCAGGTAGTAGGTGAAAGTATAAAGATGTGCTGTGGATCCTGGTAGGAATGCCAGAATGTTTCCTGAAAATGTGTGTTAGTGTCATCTGCAAATGGGAGACGCACTAGAGTTATCCCACATTGGTCATCTATCATTACAAAGATGCTTCTTTTTGATTTTGAACATTAATTTATTTTTGAAGTTGACTTTCTGTGTCCAGGTAGTAGAGGGTATATACACACATGAGTGCAGGGGCTACTGGAGGACAGAGGATACAGTCAAATACTCTGGAGCTGGAGCTACAGACAATTGCAAACCACCTGATCTGGCTACTGAGAATTGAACCAATACCCTCTGTGTGGGTAAAGAATAATCCCAGTGTTGTCCAACTCTTCAGCAAAGCAAAAAGTTATTTAGTGAGGAAATTTCTTTTTACAAAATAGAGTTTGACAAAACCCAAACTGGGCTAGGAAGTACATTTGACCATGATAGCCTCTGTCTATTTTTATTTCTAACATAGTGACAGTGTTGCATCCCATTGATATGAGGTACACTTTATAATCTTACTAATTGGCACAAATAGGAAGAAGGTATTCAGGTAATTTAGAGCCATGTCAGACTAATAACTACTTTTGATATAAAATAATAATTTCTCACATCTGCAAGAGCAGAACATGCTCTTAACCACTGAGCCATCTCTTGAATGCCACATCCTATCTTTGAGATCTTGGCATCACCCCAACTGAAGACATCATCAGTAAGCTGTTCCTGTGGGAATGCTAAATTAGTCTTTGCCAAGCACTGACTGGTTAGGGAAAGCCTCACCTCTGTAATGCATGACCACAGCCCCAGAAAGAAATTTAGAAGGTATGCTCTATGCTAGGGACTCACAGTGGAGATTTCAGAATGATTCTATTCACTCAAAACTGAATCCAGAAGAGTTGAATAGAAAAAAGGAGAAGGCAGAGAAATTCTAGATTCTACTGAGTACCCTGAACTGAGGTTCAAGCTTTGGGGTTGTGGCACCATCCTATTCTGGAGCTGAAGGAACACACTAAGCAATTAAAACAACAGAAGTATAATCCCCTTATAGTTCAGGAGATGAATATGTCTGAAGTCAAAAGTGTCAAGAGGGGAAAATCTGACAGCTCAAGGGAACACCATCCTCCTCACTCTGTCTTTGGGTGGTTGCTAACAGTCTTCGGTATTCCTTAGTTTGCAGCTCCATTGCTCTAACACCTGGTTTCATGACTGTATATGATTATCTCTACTCTGTGTCTGTATTTTTTTTTTGCTATTGTTTTTTCCTGAACTTAAAAGAATGCTGGTGTTGCAGAAAATTCTAATCCCAATTTGGGGTTTCTACTTTGCCTTTAACCATTTAGTTCCTGGATAAAAGATATGCATAACTTTTATATTTTTCATGACTCACTTAACCTATAGCAGCTTCTTCTCCATTCATCTTCTGCTACTCCACCTCCAGTGGTTTTGTTTGTTTGTTTGTTTTTCTTTGGGGTTTGGTTTTTTTTTTTTTTTTTTTTTTTGTCCCAAGCCCAGGAACCATAAAGCCCGCCTATGATACCACTTCTGCCCAGCTATTAAACTTGGCGGCAAGGTCATATAGCATCACTTGGGTCTGTGTGCAGACTCTCTCCAGGTCTTATGGCTCACACTTAGCATTACAATACATAGCAACAGAACAACCTCAACACACCAGTTATTACATCTGGCATTTACCCTAATTCCATATAACCATGTCTTTAATTACAACTGAAATGACTGTATCCAAATAAGGTCATCTTCATAGGACCCATGAGTTAAGGCTTGCACCTTTGTTTGGGAAGACTATAATTTAACATGTTCATGGGGGGATCTGGAAATGGGTAAAATAAAGACATTCTGTTTACTTGGGAAGCCATATCTCTATGGTGCCATTTCTAAACAAACCCCAAACTCATATATACATCAGGGAGGTTCAGTTAATGTTTGCCAGACGGAGGTGTTGTCAGGTAGCTGTATCTTCTGGGATGCTTTGCCTGATCCCTTCACTTATAAAGGAAAGCAAATTCTGGAGTCATCACAGCAGCTTATAAACCCTGCAACATGCTCTGATGTCACTGGGGAAAGAAGGTGAGTGTGGCAAACTTCCTCAGACCAGCAGAGGACATGTACACAGTAGATATACAATTAGCATGTATGAAACATAGGGGACTAAGACTTCCCATCTTGGAATAATCAGCTTAAATTTGTTCTTTATCTACCTTCTCCTTATACCAGTACCAGCTCAACCCCAAACCAGAGGATTAAGTTCATTAATATTCATTATGTCAGCACCCCTGCCCCCACCTCTTTGTTTTCTGCAGTAGCTTCTTTTGCCTGCAGTCAAATGAGCTCAAGGAAAATGATGTGACTTGGCTTTGGAAACATATTTCTCCTGGCTGCCAGAATGGATTTAGCAGACTCTCAACTCAGTTCGTCACTCCTTCTTCAATCCAACTGCCTCTGTGCACACAAAGGGCTATGACAGTCCCTGAGTTATGAGGGGCCATTCCCAGGCTCTGATGGATTTGATTGTTTTATGCACTGACTTAAGATCTCATTTCCTGCCACATTCACAAGTGCTTTCTGGGCTGCTGCAGGGAAACCCCTCATGCTGGTTTTGTGCTGCCCCCACCTGCACTGCTCTCTTTAGGGGACAAGTCTACAGAGTTCAGAGTTTCCTATCTGAGCAACAGCTTCAAAAGGATCAAATGATTTAAGAGTTGACAAGAGTGATGACGCTATCTCCCAGCCGACCTTCCTGTATTTTTTTATTCCTATGTTTTGGTTGAGTCTCCTTGAAATATTTCACAGAGAATGTGAAATTGAGATGCAGATGACTCTATTAGGTGGATAACAAGCTGACATCCACAAAGCACTGTAGACTGGTTCACAAAAGAAAAGAGACTTCATTGGAGTGTGAAGACAGCAAATTCTTTCTAGTTGTCCCACTACTGGAGAGAGTGTTTGTTTATCTGGCTGCTTGATTATCCTTTATCCTTTATATTCTAGCATCATATACATGAAGCCTATAGTGCTTTCCCTTGTTTTGGCTAGTTAGCGACATTTTCATCTAATTTAGAGCTAATCACAATTGTACTCATTCTAACATGCAGTGAAAATTCTACAAGGCTGAGGTTCAAGTCAGCTGCTTGCTGTCAAATCAGTAAGAATGAGTTCACAGCCTGGACATAGAGAACCTTCTATCTGTACTTTGGAGAGAAGTGCCCAGTGTTCCTGACTGGAAGGGTTCATCATGAAAAGGAGAGGAAGCTTTAAGACAGTGGGCAGTAAGGTCAGGATGAACAGAGCACCACCAATGGAAGCAGCATCAGCAGGGAGCCTGATAGACAGGCAGACATTTGGTCCATGCCTGGACTCGTGAGTCAGAAACACTAGGGAAAAGATCCGCCAATCCAGCATTACTAATCCTTCCACATGGTGATGTCATCCGTTAATACAAAATACTAAATTTACCACTTAAAAACCAAATAAAGCTTTCTTTATCTTATCCCATATCCACCTCACACCTGCCTCCAGTAGTTAACAGAAAAGAATTGAAGGAAACCCAGTTAGGTTATCTCAAAACTCAGGGGTATAGACAGACTGGAATTTTACATTCATAAAATCTGCCGTGTCTACACTTGTGTAATATTTTTCCTGGACACTTAGCAACCCAGTGGTAGGAACAGACAAAAAAATAGCTGGGCTAACTCACAGATGGAGATAGTGGAGCAAACAGGTATAGCTGACAGGCCTTGGGACCTGATAGAAAGTAGGTGGGTGATGTTTGAATGGCTGCTTATAGATTGACACCAGAGGAGGAGGCAGATAGCCTGGGGAAACACAGTCAAAATATGGCATAGGGAGAATGTCAAAAAATCATGTATATGTGATTTGAAACTAGGGGGATGGTGGCAGAGAAGTAAAAAACATCTGTACTGAGTATGTGATTGTCAATATGTATTAGTGTCACATACTGTGTACCTTTTTAATGCCAGACTCTAGGTTAGGAATTAGATATCTGACAAAAGTGAATATGCTCTCATATTGTTTTCCAACAGCCCGATCATTCTAGCTCTTTTACCATGATAGAGATAACTTGCAATCAACTCTGTCTTCCTCGCAATGGAACTTTATGATGACACCCTTGGGATCACTAGTCAGTACTGATTTCTAGGAAAGTGAAAAATATCCCTGGCACCCTCTCAACCGAAACATGAAGGCCCAGCTATACAGTATCTTGGCTATTTACTCGGAGGCTAAAGAACCTGGCTTGAATCCTGCCACTATCTCTGATTAGCTCTGGGATCCATAACTCTGACCTTGATCTCAGAAGTAAGCATAAGAATGATACACTCCAATAAGATACACAATCCCAAGCCCAGTGAGCACCTTACAAATGCTACCGTTCTTCCCTGAATGGAAGACAAGTCACACCCCATCTCTTTGTGTGACCCCTGTCTTCACTGCCTGACATCCTCTCTCCCCTCCTTTCTCAGTCTGCCCTAACCTGTCCCCTTTCATATTGATTTGCAGATTTCTCTCATATTTCCAATTGACCCAGGACCAGGGACCTGGAGGGAGGAAGGAATGGTACAAACCTCTGTTCAGGGGTATGACTGAGGGACTGAGTCAGAAAACTCAAGAGAACACCTAGAAGTTTTACCATCTTTAAGAGGTCTTCAAAGGCTCCCCCAGCTATTACCCCAAAGAACTGTTATAGCATCAGAAGAAATAGTTCATGGGGGTAAGATCTATGACTTAGGGGTTTTTCAGTCTTTCTAGTAGTCCAAGCCCCCTGATTCAATCCAAGCAATGGCCAACACTAGCTATCTGTGGTCTCCAATATTTATGGCTCATTCATGGTATCTTTTGGTGGTAAGACCCTAGAGAAGTTCTAAACCTCTGGATTTCCTTATTTCCTTCTCTGTAAAGTGGATTTACATAGCAACATCTACAGCAAGGGTTCTAAACTTCTGAAGGATGGAAGAGCAATGGAAGGAGACCAAAAGGTTGATAACCCAACCCTCCCGTGTTAAACATCCCTTCTTTAACCTGAGAATCAACCTGGTAGGTGCAAGAATGCTTCAGTGTACCATTACCCTGTATGTGGTTCTCCTTTACCGCCAATTCCTATCTTAAGAACATCTTCCTTAAATAGATCAACACTTTGCCTGTTATTTTAGGCTTGGTTCCATCCTTGAATTCCCAGAGGTTAGGCAAGAATTAGATTTGATCAAATGTCTTCCTTGTACTTGAGTACTGACAGCCAATCAAGAAGCTGTATTGTGCTTGAGAATGTATTGTCATTGTTTTCCTCTGAGCCTTCAAATATGTTGAGAAGTCTGTATCCTAAATCCTCTGGGCCCCTCAAAGAAGGCAGACCTGGGGTGATTGCAACCGGCCCCCACCAAGATGAGTGTAGCTTCGTCACAAGACTTGTGATCCCTTCACGCACATACATTTTCATGAGGAATGCAGAGGCTGCCAACTTCATTGTCGTTTATCCCTGGACAATTTGTTAACTTCAAGAATCCTTGAATGCCAACCTGGATGTCTTTATAATTGCTGTCTCTGTCAGAGCCTGTGTGAAAAATGTCACCAGGAGAATGAAGTCAGAAAGCGAAGTTGCAGCGTGTTCCTCATGGAGGTGACAACGACCGAAAGCATTACTTGCGTTCAGGACAGATTTGAGAAAATTTTCAGCTCCTGAAAGAAAAGTCATTTGTGAAATTGGAAAACTAGCCTGCTGACACTGACAGTGAATTCATAATGCGCATGTTAAAGTCTAAGAGAAGAGCAGGCTTCCACACCTCAGAGCGAAGCTCCTGAGTTAGTTAGAAATATGCTTTAATCAAAAGCACAAAGGTTGGAAAACTTTTGTCAGAAGTCATATCTATATTTTCAAAATGTCGAAAAACATCAAATAAACTATCAGTTTTTACAACATTCTGCATACAAACACTACTAATAAATGCTGCTGCTTTGGGGCGAGGTCTGTAGTTTGGAGAGAACTCAGTTTCCTTTTCTGTAGAGGAAGAATTGTTCAAAACCTGTCTGAGAACCCCCACTGGACTCTATTGTCTATGGAGATAATCTAGATTTATAGTTATGTTCTTTTTTGAGGATCATTTTAGGAAATATCTTAAAATTCTCAAAATCTGTTGAAACAAGGCTTGGCTTTCCTGGGACCATGGACCAATTTTTTCCTGTTCCTGCCCTAAACACACTGGCTTTTCTTAGAACCACACATACCTATTATGTGTTGTTTCTGTTCTTTTCATACTTAACCATGGGCACAGTGGACAGTCTTACATGTTTGGGACAGAGACAATCTGTCTCATAATGATGTTAAAATTCATCTGGTCCTTCTCAGAAAAAGCTGGCCTGATTTAAAATGCTCCCTTGGTTCTGCTTCTAATGTACTTATTTTTGGTGTCCACTCTAAAGATCAGACAAGCCTTCCTTCACTTTGAACTCCCTTTATTTTTTTGGTTCAAGAACCGTAGCTGGTAGATGCAACACATAGAATGTAATTTGTTACGTAATGTGAGGTTCTGCTCTACTACATCACAAGACGACGATAATCCCTGTCTTGAGCATGCTCTCCCTTAAACTCATTAGAAGATTGCTCACATATGACTTGGCCCTTGGAGTTGACCTCTGGCCCAATTGTCCAGGGATTAGTTCTACTTCCATAGGCTTCTTCATGAATAACTGGCTGAGAAATATCCATGTAGTGTCCAACTCCTACAAGATGTTCTCAGGTACGACCAAGAAAAATATTCTTTTCTCCTCTTCAGTAGCCCATCTCTGGGCATTTTGATCTTTGTATCATTTGCACTGTGAGAGCTAACCATGAATGAGACTTCTGGACAATCTTTTGTCAAATGAACCAATGCAGGCAATACTTTATTTCACTGATGCTAGTTGAATTACGAATATTTTCCAGATGTGCTGCTGATGTTAGTCTTCATCCTCCTAGTCCTTAGGGTTCAGTTGGATGGTAGGCCAGTGTATGAATCTTTGCATTTAAAAGACAAAGCTGGTCACTATTGCAATTGATCCAATTACATTTGGATCTGAGCATCGTATTTCTTCCTAACTGGGTTCTACAAATTGTGTCTGTATTCATTCTAAATAGCCTTTCAGTATTTCCTTCTTCAAGTGCCATTCCAAAAGAACAACTGACTCTTGAACAAGATAACACTGAGGCCTTGCAACCCATTCTAAAACGATGTAACCTTGGGGACCATGGATCACAGCTGTGATCATAAACCACGATCTGTCAAACTGTAGAAGAGAGTTAAAGCTGCTCAGAATGAGTCTAATAGGCAGAGATTAGAAGTTAAGTCAACAGCAAAATAACTGATGTCAAAATGTAGTGGTGGATCTTGAAAATGGAGAGCAGAACTGCAGAGTTAATCTGTGAGAAGAGTCGAATTTGGGGAGTTCGTTATTGAGAAGGGTTGAGGTTGTAACTACTCTGGAGTGACTGAGCTACATCTGAGAATTAAGTTCTAACACGTCTGAAAGTCTTCTGTAACTTAATTCTAAGCCTCACTGGTAGCTCAGAATTATCTCAGATCCTTCTACATGCAT
The DNA here is from genome assembly GCA_964023405.1 of Apodemus agrarius. Taxonomy (NCBI): domain Eukaryota; kingdom Metazoa; phylum Chordata; class Mammalia; order Rodentia; family Muridae; genus Apodemus; species Apodemus agrarius. Next base: position 20,162,315 of record OZ030008.1, read on the forward strand.
GCTCAGATACTCTACCTGAGACCTGCTGGGTCAGAATTACGTGAGATCCCTGGATTCCAGGACTACTTGTCTAAATGTACAGAAATGTGTGCGTGTCACCTCATTTTCCTAAGCTGAAGCTATGGTTCCCTCATCATTCCACACTACAGCTAGAAATATTAGCTTGGCTTATTAATCCTCTAGTCCTTCAGCAGGATTTGCTTATTAGATTTACTGATTCTTCTTCTTTATTTACCTACTTATTTACTTATGTTTTATTTTTACAGGTACTGTATCTCCTCACCTCTGAAATTTGCTAATTGAACAATAGTGAACAGATTCTTTAAGCTGTAGGAACTTAGTGTTGCTACCTGTAAAATGAAAAGTAACACTTCCAATTTCTTGTTTCTTTGGAAAGTTAGTTATAACAAATGATGATTTCCTAGGGCACACAGATGAAAGGATGTCTTGCTAAAGCAAATATGTGCAAGAAAGTTTTCCTGAAGCAGACACAGGTGAAAGGATGCTTTGCTGGAGCGGACATGGGAAAGAATGTTTTCCTGAAGCAGACGCAGGAGAAAGGCTATTTTGATGTAGCAAGCACATGAAAGGGCCTATGATAAAGGAGTAGAAATAGGGCCCCACAGACAGTGGGAGAAAAGCACTGAGCATTGGTTTGGCTTGCGCTGCCATACTATTCTTCACTACAGGCATGTATTGGCATATAGCATTGTTGAGTTCTACTTGTGATAACACTACCATTAAGAGAAAGTCTCATGAGTTTTCCTGGAGCAGCTTGCTGCTTCCAAGCGGCCTCACCTCAGGTTCGTTGCCGAGCCTTGTGGTTCCTTCAGGATTAAACTACAGCTGCTGGTTCATGCCTAGTGTCTGCCTACTGAAAGGACTGGACTGTAGCTGCTGGTTTGTGTGTGGTATCTGCCTGCCTAGAGGACTGGTCTGCAGCTGCTAAGTCTTATTTGGTCTTTGCTACTGCACTGAATTGTTGAGAAAGATCGAACTTGCCCCCCAAAGAATTATTGCTGAACAGGTCCACTTCCCCCCTATCCTAATAACTTTTCTCTTCAACTACCTGTGCTGAGTGGTGGGATAAAGGAGAGATTTAACCCTTATTAGAAGGTTGCAAAAACATTCCTATTAGATGTTGAATGGCAAAAAAAAAAAAAAAAAAACCAAAAAACAAACAAACAAACAAAAAACCCAAAACCAAAAACATGCATGCACAGTATGGATCAGACATTGAGCAAACATTTCATTCTCAAATAAATGAAAAACATTTTTAATAGCAGAAGTGTGCCTTAGTAAGACACCTTTTATAGACTAATGGAGTAAGATCTGATAACCTATACCTACCAGGTACTCAGGCACAAAAGTAAAAGAAATAACAGATCAAGCAACTAATCAGTCAATGGCTGAGTAATAAGAGAATGTATTAAAATAGAGCTCTATAGTAGCAATCAATTGATTTTCCAATAAATAACCACCTCTGACTGTCTCTAACTGAGCATCTCTGATTGTTTCCATGCTTATAACTGCAAGACTTAATCAGACATCATCAGATTCAAAGGACCACTTAGAAGTACAGTTGTCTAAGATCTACACAAAATCAAACTACCCAGTAATTGGGAGACCAGAAACTGTAATTGTTAAAAAAAAAAATTCTAGTAAAACTGTGACACACATCTCAAGTAAATACTGTTTTCCTGAGGCTCAGGGAACAACTCAGAAGAGGGGGGAAGAAAGGGTGTAAGAGCCATGAGGATGGGGAGGAGTGCTGTGAGATGTCATCATCTGGACATGACATCACCGGATATGATATCACCGATATAACATCACTATTGCACTCCTGTACTGGGCAGTGATGGTGACCTGCATAAGTCCTGCATAAAAGATCAAGCCCCCTCAATATTTCAGCATGGGCAAGGGAGATACTCATGAACTCCTCCCCTAGCTGAGGAGCTATTGGCCATTAATAGTTGCTAGGAGAGGAGGAGTCACTCTTCTTAAGCTATATAACTACTGGCGAGCTGTCCATGAGCTTGTACATAGCTCCATATCCATGCACATGTGAGCAATCCTAATCAAACTCAGTGAATATTTTGTATGACATGAAAGTAGGAGCTGAAGACATTGGGAACAAGATTGGGGGGGGGAGTTCCAGAGAGAAGAAGATAAGAAAGGTTAATTGGCAGTGCAGGGATATGATCAAAATGTACTATATACATATGTAAAATAGTCAAATTAATAAGACAAAAATATTTCCTACAAACAGAAAACTAGTAAGAGAGCACGTTGCTTTGTTTAATGTAGGGAACAGGTTTTTTTTTTCATGTTCTACAGTAGTTATTGAAAGTTTAATTCCAATTGATTTTTCAAAACATATCCATTAAAGCCTGACATCTGTTTAATAGGTATATCCTATTACAACCTTGTACTTAGGGCCACAGTCAAGACCTGACATAATCAGACACAGTTTAAACAAACTAATTACATAAGGGCATGCAGAGGCTGAGCTGAGCAGGGGTCTTTGAACGTAACATATGCCTTTCATCAAAACAAGGCATTAGACAAAAGCAAGATACCCAAGCTGGGACCATGCAGCAATTTCAATCCTGCAGCAGATGTTCCCAAGGCCAGCTGAGTCTGGGACAGGGGGATGGGTACCCTGAACAATGCTTCTATAGCACACCCAAACTAGATATTTCTAAGACTCAATGAACAAAACATTTTTTATGGATGGTAGAAGCAGGGAATGATGTGATGGACAAGTTCTGGTGCAGAATTTCAAAAGACCTTTAGTTTATTTGGATTGGTTGCTTGGTTTGGATTGGGAATATGTGTTCTTCCATATATGTATTTATTTTAACAAATGTGCTAGCTTCTGGCTACCATGCCCTTGAAACTATAGTTAATGGAGTTGGTGAGAGAGAAATAATGATACAGTGTGTGTTTCCCTGCTTCTTCATATAATTACACAGTGGGGACAGTGGGAATATCACTGCCCAAAGTTCCTTCTTTCCAAGTGACTCAGTGTTTCTCTCCCTCATCTGTGAGGTGATAGTCCCTTCCCATCACCTCTAGCAAACACGAAAGTGCTTTGTAGCAAATGGCCTTGGAAGGGATGGGGAAGCCTTAATCCAAGTACTCATGTCTAGAACTGCAAAGATCAACTATGATTGTAGGAAGAGCTATTCAAAGGCAGAAATGAAAAAAGCTGTGAGATACTGAGACACAATTCCAATTTCTCCGAAACTCAGTTTTACCATTTGTAAAATGGATGCAATATTTAACAACACATTAACAGCCTTTTCCCCTAACCTAGCCCTCAGAGAGTAGGGACTAAGCTCCACTGAATGCCTCAAGCTTTGGCTGTACTGAATCCATGTAACTAAATTATATATATATATATATATATATATATATATACATATATATGTATATACATATATATACACATATCTATGTGTGTGTTTGTGTGTATGCATGATTACTGTGTTAAAGTTAAATTTATAAATTAGGACAGAATAAGAGACAAATAGGAGCAATAATATAAATAATTATAACAACATGTGTAGTGTAATAATGTGGCCAATGTCTCTTACTCTTATGAGTTGACATCATTAAAATTTAGTCCCATAAGGAAGCCTTGAACACAAGCACTGTGTACTGTAGTAGCTGATCTGCTAACTGAGACAGTCACTGAGTGACTAACAACAGATAGCACAGACATTACAGACAGGCTGGACAAAGGGGCAATTTCCATGCTGGGAAGGGCGTCATGGAATGGGAGAGACTTCCTCTTACCATTCAGAACTGCATGCAATTTAAAAATTATTACTTGGTTCTAGAATTTTCCATTTAATATTTGAAGACAATTGTTGAGCACTGCTAACTCAACAATAGGGAAAGCAAAACTATTACCAATGAGGGATTATTCATATACTTTCCTTCAAGTGATTCTCAAGTTTGTTGTAAAATAAAAAAGTAAGATAATTTGTGACCAAGCGCTTGATAGATTGTGAAAGTTGTGAGCAGATGTAAGTTATTATATCACATCTAGAGTTCAGAATGACAATCAGGCACCTACATTATACTGTAGATTCAACTGTGATTAATGTATTCACTTTGGAAATGCTAGGAATTAATAACCATTTGCCATACATTCATTACGATCACATTAATCATTATAATTGATTGGTTAATTAGCTAATTATGGCTATAATGTAGATGTCATATGCATTTCCATAGGAATTCTTTGGTAATTCAACATTAATTAATGCCTGACCTTATCTTGATGCTAACCAGATCAGGGGAGTGACCTTCTAGCATTATTTTGATCAAAAGACAACATGACAGAGAAATATGGGGAAGCTGGCACCACACTTTTCTGAACACTAGGCCTTAGCTTAAGAGCTAGATGGAACTCTTTGAAGAGCAAAAGCTTGGAGCCTGTCTTATGAGTACCTCTAAATCCATTCTGTTCCCTCTCTGCAAGATTCCCACAGGTAACAATGACCAAGCTCTACTGTCCATACATGCTACACCATAATTTTTCTGCAAGCAGCAGGAGCATGTAAGAGATAGCCAGGGCCCCATCACTGAGGCTAACTGCCTCAATAGAATTGCATTCTATTCATTTGCTTCCAACATGAAGAAAGAGGTATATTCTTCAGTTCCTAACAAAAAAATCAATCCCCAAATCATTCACCTGCCAGGCTTCCCTGAATGTAGAAACCTTAGTAGTGTAGATGGCAGAGACAACGATACTAGGAATAAAAATGGCATCTTAAAATGGACACTTTGTGGATGTATAAGGAGAGCATAAAGGAGAGCATACATCCCATGTATCCCCCTCTTTTAAAATAAACCTGAGTTTATAATTGGTAGATATTCCTATATTAAAGAACACACACATACATAACACACACCCATACATACACATACCGCACACACATACTCATATACACACAACACATACATATAAATGCACACATACACACATGCACACACATATATACACACATGTGCACACACATGTACACACACACAGAGACACGTGCGTGCATGTGTGCACTCGCAAAACAGAACTAACTTAGTCCCTGCCCTGTCTTGTTTGTGAACCAGAATCACAAGAACAACAAGCACCCTCGGCTCTCAAGCATCAATTCCTTGGAGACCTCAAGAGCCGCAGAGGTGTAGGGGACACACTGGCCAGCAGAGTTAGAGCCAGCATCGAGGATGTGCAAGGCAAAAAAGAGAGAAAAAAGAGAGTGGCACCAGAATTGTAAAGTTGATAGAGTGTGCCTTCAGGAAGATGTAAAGAAAGGGGGTTATTGTTTGTTTATTTTGCTACTGTCTCTAGACAGCTCTATGTTAAGGATACAACATAAGGGAGTCAGAGGTCATTTCCTAGAGTGAATTGGGCAAAGCGCTGTACTTTGGAAACCCTCAAATGTTTGAGGCTAGCTTGACTCAAATTAATTGACAGCTCGTCAGCCCAGCAAAGAAGGCAACTACACGTGTTTCGTGACTCCGTTGATTGATGCTTAATACCACTGGGTGTTTATTTTCCTTAAGTGAAACATCTTTAAAACACAGAAAATGTAACAACGAGACACGTTAGTATTCTGGTTTTCCTAGAAAGGAAACTATCTGCTCAGGCCTCATTGAAACTCAAGACCCATAACATTTGGAATGCATTACCGAAGCCTGAAATATGATGTCACGGAGGATTAATGTCTAAGACTCTAACTGCTACTATCACAAAATCCAGTTTTGAGAAATCAGTTGAATGTGTCCATTAGTACATGTTTTAATCTCCCCTGGGCCAAAAGTTTAACCATAGTGGGCATGTCAGAAGGAATCTGGAAACTTGGTAAGCCATCAGGTGATCCGAGCCCTGCTCTTATCTTATTGCTTGCTCCCAAAGAAAGGAGGCATTCATCTCCATTAATACGTCTGGCATAGTCACAGCTAACCTCATAAGGAGGGTCACTCAGGGTAATAAAAGGGCAGAGGTCAAAATCCGGCAGATTCTGGATCCTGGAAGCTCAGGACACATACAGCAGGGATAGGGTTTGTATTTACTCTAGTCCTCCAAGAAGCGTGTGCTAACACGAGATTCCTAACAGGAAGGTTGAGAGACAGGAGACTTTAGAAAGTGCAGAGTGCTTTCTAACTGTGCCACAGAGATAGCTGGTCACTGCAAAGGGTCAGAGGTAAAAAGGGGGAGGTTAAGAAGCAAACAGTTTAGACTTAGCAGCTTAAAGACAATGTTATTCATGCTAGGAACCTACCAGGATGACGCTTCATTGCAACACCATTCCTTGGAAGGGAAGTGAGTCTCTTCATGACCAACTGTGGGTGTGATGATGTATGAAGTTCTACATCTTTGGGTCAGGTATTCCATAAACCTATTCATCATGATGGGGGGAGTCCTGCAGCCACAGAGGAAATCTCATAGCTTGCCACCCCTAAACAAGACTACTTGTTAAACTGCCTAGCATAGAAAGGGCCACATGAAGCCACCTTGCTCACAAATGCCTGGGTGGTTTCCTAAGAAAATAGTGTAATACTGGGGTTGGGGGGGCTCATGGTTGGTCACTGTTGATGGCTTGGATGGTGGCTTCCAGATGGGCCTAGGTAAGTTGGAGCCCATGCTGTGTTGCCCATGGTAGCTTCTAACTCTGCAGGACGAGCACTGACTTATGCTAGTGTTCATCTCATCACATCTGTGGTGGCTCACCATGGAAGCTGCCAGATGTCAACTAGTGGGTAATGGCGCCTGCTTGGTTGTACAGTGAATACCCCATGGTTTGTACTTTCCGGGGGGATGAACTGAAGAGTGGTTTTAAAAATCTACCCTTCTGTTTTTTACCACAGACTACCTGTGTGAGCTTCCATTTCTTTCCTTTCAGGCTCCAGGTCTATAGCCATGGCCTTGGTTATTAACTTTGGAACTAGATTTCTCCCCCCCCCCCGCCTTCAGACACTTCTCATACTACCAAATACATTGTTGAATAACTGTCACGGCTTAACCTGTGGTTCCTCCAAATGCCTATGTTTTTCTAACCTTCCCCCCACCCCGCCCCCCGCATCTCAGAACTGAATATCAGAGATAAGGTTTTAGAAGAGTAAATTAAGATACAGTCATTAGGCAGATTCCAATATAAGTGTGGATTTTTTTTAACTATGGAAAGGTAGTCTTTTTTTTTCTATATTCTTTGTTTACATTCCAAAGGCTTTCCCCTTTCCCAGTTCCCCCCCCCCACCATATGTCCCATAAGTCCTCTCCCCCCCCCCATTCCCTAATCACCCCACCACCACCATTTCTCTGTTCTGGTACTCTCCTACAAAACTGGATCCAGTCTTTTTAGGACCAGGGTCCTCTCCTTCCTTCTTGGGAATCTTTTGATTTGCTAATTGTGCCTTGAGTATTCAGAGCTTCTGGGCTCATTAATATCCACTTATCAGTGATTGCATTTCATGTGTATTCTTTTGTGATTGGGTTAACTCACTTAGGATGATATTTTCCAGATCCAACCATTTGCCAAAAATTGCATGAATTCATTATTTTTAATTGCTGAGTAGTATTCCATTGTATAAATATACCACATTTTCTCTATCGATTCCTCCTTTGAGGGACATCTGGGCTCCTCCTCTGGAAATCAGTCCGGCAGTCCCTCAGAAAATTGGGCATGACACTTCCAGAGGACCCTGTCATACCACTCCTGGGCATATACCCAGAGGATTCCCCTGCATGCAATAAAGGCACATGCTCCACTATGTTCATAGCAGCCTTATTTATAATAGCCAGAAGTTGGAAGGAGCCCAGATGTCCCTCAAAGGAGGAATGGATAAGTGTGGCTTTGTAAGAGGAAATCGGAGCACAGAGACACACTGGAGCATGTAAATAGAGGAAAAGCCATGAGGGGACACAGCCAGAAGGCAAGGCCAGCCAAGGAGAGAGGCCATGCTCCACCTCAGAAGTGTGGTCTCTGGCACTCTGGAATTTCTGCTGTTTCAGGCACACAGTGTGCAGTGTTTTGTTATCACTTGCCTAAAAAAATTAGCCAAATGTTTCAGGCTCCAGACACAGTTTCTATTTGTACTCCTTTTTATTTCTTGTCTATTTTTAACTTTTAGGTATCTTGCCTAAAATTAGGTATTGATGCTTTTCAAGTGTGTGACTTATATACTGCAAGCATTTTGCATCTCTCCCAAGGCACTGTGGTTTTCAACAGAAAGGCATCTCTCTTCTGAAGAGACATCAGGCATATTATCTCTCTCCCTCATGCCATTCAGGACGATATCCTCTGGGACACACGGAAAATGAATGAGATAGTCCTCAGGCTCCCAAAGGACAGATTGGTACCACTTTGTCTCATTTGGGTTCTCTGGGAAGGGGGAATTCGATTTACAATCTGCTTCTAAGGGAAAGAATATCTGTGGAGAGAGAAAGAGGGGTGCTGGAGAAGGCAGGAGAGGTGTGAAACAGAAGCTTAGACTGCAGCATAGTCCTGGGAAAGTCTCAGTCAGACCTAAGTCACCTATGAAGCGCTCCTCCAGCCTGCTGTATGCAGTCCCTATGGGTATGAATTAGTGTGCCCTGCTGTGTGCAGTTCTGGGCATACCTGGAAAACCTGGCATTGGTCCCATATTGCCTGGCCACCACGAAGGCAGTCAAGACTATCAACAAAGGTGGCATTGTTCAAATGGCACTTGTCATCAAGCCTTGTTGAGTTTGGGGGTCTGGGTTCTCATCGGACAACAGAGACCGGGAAGAGACCAAGGGGTGAATCTCTGAAATGCTTCTGCCTTTGCTCCCCTGTCAGCTCCGCTCAGCTGCTTGGCAGGAAGAGAGGAACGAGAATGAATCACTGAAGTCTCCCCTAGCTCAGGGAAATGTTTTATTGGATTTGTTTCACTTTGATGCTGATTAAGCCCATGGGGTAGAGAGGGTCAGTAAGTTATCATGTGGGCTGAGTAGAGGAACGCGGGGTCTATCCATAGTTGCAACACACACGTTTTACATTTATTATTAACTGTATCTTCTGCTCTATGGTCCATTGTACCCTTCCAGGGGGCTGGTTTCTGGGGCCAAGACCATGGTTTATAGAAGCAGATCAGATCACATAGTGCATTTTCTTTTCTTTTCTTTCCTTTCTTTTTCTTTTCTTTTCTTTCCTTTCCTTTCCTTTCCTCTGTCTTTCTTTCTTTCTTCCTTCCTTCCTTCCTTCCCCTTCCTTCCTTCCTTCCTTCCTTCCTTCCTTCCTTCCTTTCTTCCTTTCTTTCTTTCTTAAACTTAAACCTAGCATGACTCTACCAATCAATAGACTGAAAATGTTAACTTGACTTCAACTGAAACAGTGAACTTGAAGAGAATTCTGGACTTCGAGTATCAGCCCCCATCACTTTCGTCATCCTCTTACAAGTTGGCAAGAACTTGATGGGACAGTCACTTCCTATCAATGCCAGGCCCTTGTTCTAAGAACTTAAATAAAAACATTTAAAATGATGGAAATCTAAGTATTTCAGGCATATGTGACATATCCTAAAAGCCTGTCCATCTTTCTTTCACAGGGAGCCTTCCCTGTGCTGTGCCCACTGCTGCCCTTAGTACTGGGAGAGCTGCTGGCAAGACACTTGCTTTATGTGGCTAGAAAGAAAATATTGGAAACATCGGCAACACCAAACTAAAGCTAAAGCACAATCATATCAGATCTTCTTATATACTAAGAGAAAGATGGGGGGACAAAAAGACAGGACTTACCTGAGATCTCAAACCAGTGCCTTAAGCAGATAGAACAGAACATTGCTGATGTTCTATACTATTGGTGAGGAGAAGGGGCACTCCAGCACTTTAATTTCCCTGAGTTCTAACAGTTCTCAGATGCCAAGAGCATAAACATGAACCTAGACAGGTACTTAAGGCAATATACTACCAAACACAACAAAATAAAGTAACAACACCTTGGTTTGTTTGGCCTTGAGAACACAGGAGAGGTTTTTCCTCAAGAGCCTCCCATGGGTGCCATTCCAAACAAACATCTCTCAGTTTGTGAAGGAGACTCATCATTGTGTCTGTCACAGTTCTGTGCAAGTTACCCAAAGTTTTCCAACTGTGTAGAAACCAAATGTTTTAAGTAGATCTAGGAAATGTGTTCATATGGTATATGGACACAATCTTGAATAAAACCAACTCTTGTTGTAAGAAAGAGACCCTCCCCCTTACACATCTTTCCCTCTGTTTCTAAATATATGGAGGATAGAGCTTGGTTCTAGATAAATACCACTAAACCACTGAATACTTGCTATGTACCTTTTTTTAAAAATAATCTGGGGCTATAAAATAGTTCTCCACTTAAGAACACTGGCTGTTTTTTGCAGAGGAACCAGTTTTCACTTCCAGCACCTATATGGTGGCTCACAGCTGTATGTAATTCCGGTTTCAGAAGATCCAATGTCCTCCAGAAGCCTCCATCACCACTAGGAATGCACATGATGCACAGACATACATGTGTGTGAAAGATCAGTTAAATAACATACAACATTATCTTAAATACATAACATTAAATAAACCTTTAAATATTGCTTAAGGTGTAATTTAGCTTAAGAGGTATATTAAGCTTAAAAATTTGAATCATATTATCTGATATATTTTGACACATGAATGCATTTCTGAGACTTCAAACCTCTAAACTTCAAGAGCATAAATACACCCATAACTCCCCAAAGTTCTCTCATTATTCTTCATGATCCCTTCTTTTTCCACTCTGTAATCTCTGTCCCATATCCCGGCAACCTCAAGTTTGCTTTCTCTCACTTTGACTTTGTCTGGGGTTTCAAGAAGTTTATAGCTTTTCCTCTGTTTATTCTGTTGGAGGTGGGAGGGGGGCTGTTTCTTTCCCATAGCATTGTGATTTTTACACTTATACACAGTAGTTACCCCATCAATCAGTAGCCCGTGTAATTACCAAGCAGTATGCTTAGGGAGGAACGAGGGAAGGAAGGAGTGAGGATGGTTTGGATTTAACTTGCTAAAATATTTAGGGTTTCATTCTCTGTTCCTGAGCGAAGCTACTGCACATCTCCTTTTGTGAAGGTGTCTTTGCCTGAGTTTGCCTACAGACTGATGCTGGGCTCTCTGGTTTCCTGGGATCATGGAGAAGCAGTCTTCTCACTGCAGTGGTTGGGAACAGGTTCCCACATCTTGTGGATGATCTTTTCACTTTGGATGGTCTCTGTTGCCGTGTCTACGTGTGCACTGGTGACTCTTCTGCAGTTCATCTCATTCCGAGTACTTTTACTTCAGTGATTCTTTTCTAGCTCTAGAGTTCTCCATTTGATGGGCGAATTTGATTTCCTATAGCTCCTCTATCCTGTGAGTAAAATAATACAGCTCTCATAACTAATGCTCTTGCTGTTGTAGTGCTTGCATCAGAGCTGGATTGATTTACATGGATTGCTCCACCCATTTTATCCATATTTAGTTACTTTACAAGCCTGGTTACCTCTGATATTTAAATCAATTCTTGATTTTATTTAGATAGATTTTATTTCCTTTTTTAAAGCATTAAATCTTTGTTTAATTTGTGTGTATGTGGGAAGAGCCACTTGTGTCACTGTGCTGCTGTGGAGGTCAGGGAACGCCTTGTAAGAGTCAGTTCTCCCCTTCTATCATGTGTGTCTAGGAATCAAACTAGGGATGTGTAGCTTGGCAGCATAGTCTTTGTGCATCGAGTCTTCTCACAAGCCCCAGACTTTTATTTAGTCTTATAAATATTCTTTAGTTCCCACTGGGGATTCAGATAAGTGGTTTGAAACCTACATAGTCCACTGAGGTTTTGCTCTGAGAAGTGTTAAGGTATGATCAATGCAGCAGTCTCGTATGGCCAATTGTTAAGTTCCCATTTGTGTACTTTGCTTAATGACCCCTGAATCCTGAAGTCATCTAATCTGATTGGTGGAAAGAGCTTAGGACATCCGTGACTAGTTCCCTGGTCACATTAATGGTTGTTCTGTACTTGATGAATGTTTGAGACCAACCCTCTAGACTATCTAGGGATCTCAATTTACCTCTTCCCCTCCCCCTCCCTTTACCTCCCACCCTCCCCCTTCTCTTTCCTTTCCCCCTTCTTTTTTTAAAAGATTTATTTATTTATTTATTGTATGTAAGTACACTGTAGCTGTCTTCAGACACCAGAAGAGGGCATCAGATCTCTTTACGGATGGCTGTGAGCCACCATGTGGGTGCTGGGATTTGAACTCATGACCTTCAGAAGAGCAGTCGGTGCTCTTACCCACTGAGCCATCTCTCCAGCCCCCGATTCCTTTCCCCCTTCTCTCCTTTTTCCTCCTGCTCCTCACTCCTTTTCCTTTTCCTCTTCCTTCCCCTCTTTCACTGTTACTCTCGCTCTTGCCCTAAGTCTTGCTCTCCAGCATCCTGCTCTGTAATTCTAGAGACCTTCCCCTTCCTTAATACTCATCTCGGAGTCTTCAGCTTGGAGAGTTCTCAGAATCCACCTAGGCTCCTCTTACCTATACTGCCGTATAGTGGTTTTGTTTTTGAACTATAAATACTCTTTATCCTTGTTCTAGAAAGAAACCAAATTAGTTGGAAATGCTTTTATCCAGTTTTATGTGCTTTTCTCAATTGTTAGGTGTGATCAGAGTAGTTCTCACTGTTGGTTCATGACCCCTGAGGATGAGGCTGGGGCAACCTGAGAGATCATCTCATTTGTTACAGCCTCTTAGAGCTGTCTTCTGTTTCCTCTTTCTTGACCATGTCTTGGAAAGTACTATGTTATAACGGTTGGGCATCTTTTCCAACTGCTTTTGTTTCTGGGATAAATCCAGCCAGTCAATTCCACTCTATCCCAGTCCAAAGCAGAAATGTTCTCCTCATTCCATCTCTTTTTAAAACACAAAACAAAGTAGATGCCAACTCTATGGAGTTAGGCAAGCATGCACAGCTAGAACTTAACAACTTCACCATCTATATTTGTATATTTATTTAGAGTTAATGTGTTTATAACAATCAGTCCTACTCGTCTATTAACGAGAGCATCAGAAAGTTGCAAGGATAAGCTAGTTAGTTAAGGAATAAAATGGCAATCAAGTTAGGCGCTGGAGAAATGGCTCTGTCGGCCAAGTGTTTGCCTTGCAACCGTGAGGTTCCACGTTTCATCCTGGGCACCCGTTTGAACAGCCACATGCAGAGCTCTAGCCATCATCTCAGCACCAGAGAGGCAAAGGGAGGTGGATGCCTAGGACCAGTTGGCCGGCCAGCCCAGCCAACTTAGCCCTGGGCTCAGTAAGAGACCCGGTCTCAAAACTAAATGAAGACAGTCGAGATGGAGTAAGATATCTTACGTCACATCTGGCCTCCTCCTGTACACATTCACACAACGTGCACACACAAATGCACATATGCATGCACACACGCAAAGCATAACTCAATTTAAGTAAAACGGCAAGCGAAGAGGAATGATCTGGAAAGGAGTAACTGGAATGGGGAGTCATCAGCCTGCTCCGATGAGGCCCTGGTCCCCTGCCCCCTCCGCATCCGCTGGTGTGAAAACCTTCCCTCCTAAGTTTTGAATGTCCTTGTACACGGGATTTATACCTATCTGATGATCAACTCCCTCAGGCAAATGTCACACAATTTCACCTGGGACATTTGTCTCCATGGTTTACTTACAGACACACGCCACCTTGGCCCGTAGCCACCTTCAGTGGCCAGCTCTCTGGTGTGTGTCTCATCTAAGCTGAAACAGGTCCACTATATAAAATGGCCACCACCTTTTGAATAGTACAAAAACTGGTGTAAGGTATCTCATTAATACTGTTTATTCTAAATATAGGTTTAAATAGTTATGATGTGTAGGATTAAGTAAAAACTCCCTTGCAATTAATTTCACCTCTTTCCCTTTCTTAAAAGAATGTGACGACTACCAGAAGATTGAAAGTTATATGTGTGGCTTGTTTCTGTCATTTGCATCCCATTTCTGTTGGACAGCCCTGCCACACACCTGTGATCTACCCATGCACCCCAGCTCTCAGTGACAAGCTTGAGACATGACAGCAGTTAACCAATACTTGTGAATATTAGCCGTTGAAAGAATACTTGAACGTGTGGCTGTAACTATTTTGGGAGTTGAAAAAGGGAATAGTGGAGGTCAGGAGACACCTCAGTTTCTCCCTCCATGTAATTACAGTCATAAAAACATAGATCCCATAGAGACAAGAAGGGTCAAATGAGATAATTTATGGAACACTCTTAGCACTGGATCTGGCTCAATGGGCATGCTCAGATTAAGTTAACCAAAGGAAATATCTTGTCTTAGGCTCATACTAAAAGCCTTGTGAACCAAGGAGAAAAAAATATAGCTTCTTAGTGAGTTTTCTCTTGATTATTATAACATGCCCTTCACAAACTTCATGTGGCTCATGTGGAAAGACCCTAGTACTATGGCTTCACCCAAACTCTTTCTAATATCTTGATACTTATAAGCCATAGTGTGTGTGTGTGTGTGTGTGTGTGTGTGTGTGTGTGTAGTGTGTGTATTCTTCTAGGTCTTATGGCTAAAAATAATGTGCTTATAAATTGCTTTATAAATTATTTATCACGAGGGGCTTCATCATTGAACAAGTGCCACAACATACTGTGAAAATGGAGGGTTGGGGAGACTGGCAGAGAAGGAGAGAGAGAGAAGAAGGCATTGGAATCACTTATAAATAATATATTCATTGGTCAAAGAAAGTTATCGTCTTTTATGAAGTGCTCAGAATTCATCTTGCATACTAAGTGGGGTCCTCTTGCTGACTTGTGGGTGATCTCCCACAGTCGCCTTGCAACTCTGTCTATCGAGTTGGTGATTGCAGTACCATTTGTTTATTTCAGCCAAAGCTAAGATTGCCACATCCCATCTCCTGAGCGTAAACAACAAACAGGACCGACTGGTACTGCAGAAGAAAGACAAACATGTGTTGGCAACTCAAGGGAGGGAAGTCTGTTTTCCCCCAGTCAGGCTGTGCATTTGGTATTCAGCGTGGAAGTGCGGCACCTAATGAAGGCATTTGGTATTCATGTGGATGTCACATGTATTTCCAGAGACGCTATGCTCTAATTTAACATGGGTTAATGGACACCTCTATTAAAGTGTTATCGAAAGTTTGACATTCAAATAACCCAGTTTAAAAATCAGACAAATCTAGATGTTATATTTGAAGGGGAGAAAACGGAGAAGTCAATTATATAAATGCCAGCCTTACATGGAAGCATTAATCTGACTTTGAATGAGAGAAATGGTCAACCCAAGTGCTTCTTGCTCTTTCGCCTTTGTGAATCCCTCCTGTGCCTAAGTTTTACTGACCTCTCCATGTGGGCCGGCATTCTACAGTAAAGGAAGAGGACAGAAACAGATCAAAGAGCAGAGATCATGCCCTTTAAATGAGAGAGATCACTTGTATCTGAAAGTCCCTCCTATCCACTGTCTTTGCTTTCTGTTACTGTCAAAGCTACATTTCATTATTCCTATACAAAACAAAATTGCAAGCTCATGGAACTTAAGTGATATGTGAAGGGATACACCTCACTAGTGTGACAAGAAAGGATTAGAATATTCATTATATTAATATTTTTCTGTATTTATTAATGTAATAGTCATTATAGTATATGTAAATTGCATTGTGTGTGCTTACTAGCAAAACAAATTCTTCCTACAACTACTTTGATAAAAGGTGCAACTCTTTTTTTAATTTAGGCTTATAATTTTATGATTACAGCTATATTCCTATCAATCTGCCTAATATAAAGCAATACAATAAAATATGACATAATGTTCATTCTAGTCATAATGATACATTTATTAACAATAAGCGAAGAACAAGTGAACCTAAGAAGAAAATGTCATATAATGCTCTTTATTTCTCTCTCTCTCTCTCTCTCTCTCTCTCTCTCTCTCTAAATGTAGTAAAAATTATATTTAAACAAATAGAAGAGTTCCTTCCCTGGGTTGATCTTCTGAGCATCTAGCAGGAAGATAATAAAATTTAAAAACAAATAGGCAGCCATGGAACTTAACATTCTGTTGAGTGTTGTGAACTTCAAAGTTAGGATAAGTGCAAGAGACCCTTCAAGGAACTTGTTTAGATGGATGATCAGGGAGCATGTCCTTGGAAAAGTGATGTTCTGAAAGGTGAGTTATGAAGGTAAAAGGGAGGAAACCATGAAGAGTGTGTCCCTCCATATGGAAAAGCAGACCATGCCCCCAAAGAGAAGATGCTCTGTGTAAAACCTCAACAAAGTTTGGTATATGCAGAGAACTGGATGTCAGCCAGTATGGTTGGGGCATGCTTGTACAAGAAAGTACCAGCATAGCTGGGCAGTGGTGGCATATGCCTTTAATCCCAGCACTTGGGAGGCAGAGGCAGGTGGATTTCTGAGTCTGAGGCCAGCCTGGTCTACAGAGTGAGTTCTAGGACAGTCAGGGCTATACAGAGAAACCCTGTCTAGAAAAACCAAAATACTACTACTAGTACTAGTACTAGTACTAGTACTAGTACTAGTACTACTACTACTACTACTACTACTACTACGAAGGGAAGGAAGGAAGGAAGGAAGGAAGGAAGGAAGGAAGGAAGGAAGGAAAGAAAGAAAGAAAGAAAGAAAGAAAGAAAGAAAGAAAGAAAGAAAGAAAGAAAGAACCAGCATGAAATGAAGCTACAGAAGCAGGCAGGCCCTGGCTCAGTTGTTCATAGATCTTTCTATAATTTATATTTCAATCCATGATTGATTGGCTCTATTGCTTTTACCTCTGGTGGTACATCACGATGGGAATGTCTTTCTATAATATATAAAATTTTTAAAAACCATAATTTGTATTTATGTCTATGGGTGTTTTTCCTGCATGTGTGTATGTATACTGTGTGTGTGTGCTGGAGATCCAAGGAGGCAAGAAAAGAGCATCAAGTCTTCCGGGACTGGAGTTACATACTGTTGTAAGCTGCCATGTGGGTACTGGGAATTGAACCTGGGCCCTTTGCAAAACAGCCATTGCTCTCAAGCCCTGAGCCATTTCTTCAGAGAGCCTTTGTGTAATTTGGATCTGATGAGTCCCCTAAGAGTCTCTGTGTTAAAGAACTGGTCCCCAGTTTGGAGCTATTAGGAAATAGTAGAAATTTAAGAATTCACGTTTTTTCAGCATCACATCATAGATGGGAAAGGAGCTCCTGAGACCTTACCCCTCCCTCAGCATCTACTGGAAGATAAGGGCTGCTGAGAGGAGGAGAGAACGTTCCTTCAATGGCCACTGGCCAGGTGCCCCAGCTCCAGTGAATAACCATACCCCATCCCCAATATTCACATAAGCAAATGTAATTAAACTCAGTGGGTCATGAAAGGATCTTGCTAGGCAGAAGGAGTCAGTGGAAGGTGTCTAAGGAAGGGTGATGTAAGGTGACCATGATGAAAATACGAATGTATGCAGGAAATTGCCAAAGAACGCTTCTTTTTTGTCTTCACATCTCCCCCTTCCCTCCCCCGAACATTTTATTTTTTTGTTCACTTTGCATCCTGATCACAGCCCCCTCCCTCCTCTCTTCCCAGTCCCACCATTACAAGAATGACTTTTTCAAACATTTTTAAGAGGATAAAAAGAATGAAATGAGAGGAAGAAAAGAAGTTGGCTTCAGCAAGCTATTTCCTGATCTCTGAGGATGCGGCTTTGAAGTGTCTAGTGTGACGCCAGCCCATTTTTTGTTCCTCTCTTTCTCTTCCTGGTTATGCAGTAAGTGGGTTTCCTCCTTAAGACGTTCCCACTATGATGTACCACCAGAGGTAAAAGCAATAGGGCCAACCAATCATGGACTGAAACTTCCACAACTTTGGGATAAAAATAACCCTTGTTTGTCCACTACTGAAAACTGATCAACATGTCCTAGATAAGGAGTGTGGTAGCCATCTTTGAGTTAATCACAACATATGCAGAAGACGGATTACTCTAGTAGTCAATGACACAGCAGTTACAATAATGATCTCTGATGTTTGTATCTACTTGGTTCTTGCCAATCACTTGTGTCAAGTATCTAAAAATTGACTTAATTTAAACTTCATGCTTCCCCAAACCATATGGTATTTAAATTTTGTTTCTTTAATTCATGAGAGCAGAAGAGAGAGGGGGCAATGAAAGAGTCAAGAAACAGACACAGAAAGACAAACGCTATTTCTCTTCTATCCTGTGGATTCAAAAGATTGAACCAGACTGAAGAGGCAAATTTTAACCCTCCCCCCAAGCCATTTTGCCACCCCTATAGAGTATTTTAGATAAATATGTAAATATCCAGGCTTTCTAGTTTACAAATGAGGAAACTGTGGGAAACCTACTTAGCTCATTGAAAAAAGCCTGAAGAGCTGGTCCAAGGTGGAACTGGGATTCATGTCTAATCTAACAAAAGAGCCCATCACATTAGCTAGGAATACCTGGAGGAACTGGGGCTCTTTTGCTTGCAAGAAAAGATCTCCATAAACCCACGATTGTCCTGTTGAAACCTACACTGCTATCAACGCAGAGTGAGATCTTTTTACTTGTACACTGTAATCACCAGGCTCTGAATGAGCTGCGCTGAGTAAATATTCTAAAATATCCCGTTAAAAATTACAGAGACATAGGAGCTATAGCAGGAGTAAAAACTGTTGGTGCTTCCTTCCTCCCAAACTCTTGGAGCCTATGCTGGTCAGCCACAGGACAGATATTATCAGTCTCAGACATAGGTTGAATCTGGTGCCTTTTAAGGGTCTCCCAGCCATGAGATCAGCCCTGTATGTGGCTACTCCGACAGGTTGGCAGCCTCCGTCTTCTGGAGCTGTATTAATGACATCTTCATTGATGCTGAATGTGCAAACAACATTTTCCATTTAAACCACATTCATGCTGGCCTCAGGAGACTGGCTGGTGAGACTGGAGAACTGGCTACAGAGAAAAGACTGTGCTGGCAATGCAATCAGTTACTGTTTATGAGGCTAATCAACAGGACTCCCAAGTGGGATGGCTGTCTGTTAGCTGTTAGTTTGTGATTCTATACTATGGGGTCTAAAGAAGGAAACCTAGATGTGCCCAGGACCCATGGATACATCTCTATGGATTCAAAGTTTTGTCTCGGTTTGGACATTTCAGACATACAGGACCTAGAGTCTGGCAGCCCAAATAGAACAAATAAAGAAGATGTCATTTTCAGGTCTTCCTTACAAAATCCTTAAGCCTTAGCTTAAAAGGCCAGCATGACCTGTGATTATCATTCCCAAGATGTGGATAGATATTTGCTCTCTTATCCTCTACCAATATCCTAACTATAAGTGGATAAGTGATGAGATGATTTGAGAGCCTGCTGTAAGCCAGACACTAAGCACTCTATTATGTCATCCCATTGAATCTGTGCATTGACTGCAAATTAGTGTTCGTTACAAGCCAAGCTTATGGGTAGAGACAGAGGCATTGAGTCATTCCCTCTAGGTCACACAATTATATTATGGCAGGATACATATACATATCTAACCTACTCTGATTTAAAACCCTTTGTTTCTTGAGATTTTTTTTTTCCGAGACAGGGTTTCTCTGTATAGGCCTGGCTGTCCTGGAACTCACTCTGTAGACCAGGCTGGCCTTGAACTCAGAAATCCGCCTGCCTCTGCCTCCCAAGTGCTGGGATTACACGTGTGCGCCACCACACCCAGCTAAACCCTTTGTTTCTTAAGTACTAGAAATTATGTATGAACGAATAAACGAATGAATAGCAACCTCCACACAAAATTATGCAATTAATTAACCTGATTAAAATTATTAATAACAATAATAGTAATGAAAATGTTTATCAAAAGAAAGCAAGTCAATCCAAATCAAAGGAATTGGACATATAATTCTGAGTGATTTCTAATAACTGAGATGAAGAACAAAAGAGAGGAAAGAGAGGAACCTGAACTCAGCTACACTAGATATTTTCATATCTAGAACTCGAACATTCTCAAGCCAGTTCCCATGTGGGCAAAGATCTTCAAACAAGGTACCAGCTGCAGATATGAGCAGCATCCAGGTTTAAAAATTATATCGCTGCCCATTTGCTCCATTAGATGACCCCTCTAAATGATTGCACTTTGAACATGAAATACATGATTTCTGGTGTGATAATCCTTGACATCTTAGATCACTGAGCTCAATGATATGAAATTATTGTTATTATTGTCTAGAAAGGAAGCTGGCATATGCTGAAGAGCAGTTGTGTTCATCTATGTGACAAACCCTAGTGCGGTAGTCCTGTGTGCGAGCTGCTCAGATAAGAAAATCAACTCATTGATCCTATAATATTAATGACCTGAGTACTGGACTAGAAACTAATCACTTCTCCCCATTTGTTCCATACATCTCAAAGCAAGCCTTGGTCACCCCAGCATGGCTCTTTCCAGCTGTGGTGATTTGTATAATGTCCTCTACACTCTAAGGCATTTAAAAGATTCAGTTGGAAGTATTGTTTGGGAGGCTTAGGAAGCACAACTTCGTTGTAGAGAGGTGGGGTTTGGTAGTTTAAAGGCTTCTACAATTTCACCTGTGCTTTTTGACCTGTTGAGTGAGATTCAAAATGTGAGCTCTCAGGCACTATTCCAGCTGCCAGGACTTCTCTCTGCCATCTTGCATTCTAACCCTCCAGAACCATAAACCCCAATAATCTCTTCTATAAATTGCCATGATCATGGTGTTTTATCACAGTAATAGTAATGTAACTAAAACAATAGCAATAAGTATTTTTTTTCTTAAACTTGTATTCCAAGAAGATGAATACCATAGTTTTCTCATCCTACTAGAGAAATACTATTTAAATAGTTAAAATAAAAACAATTTTATTCACTTGCTGGAGAAAAATTTCAGTGTTAAACAAACAAACAAAAAAGTTAAGGTTCCAAATTCACATGGATTAAAAGTGGTGAGTCTGAGTTTTAAATCCAAGTATGTCATATTCTAAATCTCAAATCTAAGTGTGTCAGAGTCCAAATCTCTTTCCACTGAATCATACTGTCTTTCTAATGAAGACACCCACCACTCAGAGGAACTACAGTGACAACCCAGTGTTCTGTGCTGAGACTCATATTTTCCATGTTGTTTTAAATATCTATGAAATTAGGAAATTGAATTTATACTAAAAATCACAAGGCAGTTTGGGTTGCTTGCAGTTTAGGCAAATTTCTACTAAAATGTAGTAAGGCTATTTCTTTCTGTGCCTTTCTTTGTATTACTGTGTATTTGAGAAAGGATGAAACTTGGTACTCTAAAAGTTAGGACTCTGTTCTCTTGGCATACAGAGAACATGTCCAAGGTCCTCTCAGACTCTGATTAAATATGAATAGCATGTGGACTGTTCACTTACTTGGGGATCCTTTCCTTGGAAATTCCCATTACTAAAACATGGCTGGAAAGGGGTAAGGATGCACCTAGCCCATTGCATATTAATTTTTAATCAACTGGCAGATTGTAAGAATACCTGCATGATGAAAATGATGGGTAAACAGGGTCCTGTCTATACCTAAGACTTAATCTGGATAAAAGCCAAGAAGCTGAAATGATACTCAGACATGGTAGGAGACAAGAAATAGTCCATCTGCAGAGGGCCCGGACAGATCCAAGTGGGAGCCTCCCTGGTTATGTCTGATCAGTTCCCACAGTCTATGACTCAAAGCGCAAGCTTGAACAGTACTGCTTCAAAACATCTATGAAAGTTTGTGTGGGCCTGGAACTTTGATGGCCGCTTCTGCCTGTGTATTCAGCTCCTCCCATTTTACTCTCTGTCTTAGAATCAAGCCTGACACTAGTTTCTACCTGTGGAGGGTGTTAGGGAACACTCTGAAATATTCTGTGGATGAGATAACGCAGAAGCTCATTTGAGGAATCACTTTTGTCCTCCGTGCCATTTTTAGCGGACCTGGTCCTTGCTAGTTAGAAGTCTGTGTTGAGGACTCTGAAGTGATGTCCAATCTCAGTGGGGGGAAAAAGCTGTAAATGGTTAGTGATGTTTTCCTCAGAGTGTGTAGGAGTGAGAACAGAAGTTTTGTCACATATTTGTGGCATCTGAGAGGAATTCTCTGTCTTTCTAATGTGGACAGGAATTTCCTGTCCACAAAATGAGATTCCCTGCCTATGGCAAAGCTCTGAAGAAAGTGAAGCCTGTTCTTAGAAGCAGTCAAGCCTTGAGGCTGTCCCAATAAAGAGCAAAGAAGGGGGGATCCCCAGAAAGAATCAGACCCTTGGTAGGACTTGGAGAGATTAAATTTGAGACATGGTCTCATGAAAGCCCTTGTGGCTCTGGAGCACATTGCTGTGTAGTGCTGGGATCCATAGCTGCAATCTCCTTCCTATATTCTCCTATTAGTCCTGGGGTATCGACATAGTCCATTCTGAGTCCTGAACCCTAGGGCTCAGACATAGAAATGCCTTTCATATAGGAAGGGATGGGCAGGAGGAGTCCATATGGAAAGGAAGTTGACAGTTTCCTCCAATGAGAGTTATAAGAATGAAGGCATTTCAGGGTCACTATTGAGTGCTGAGTTGAGAAGAACATTAGACGATAATCATATAGACAATAATGACATAGAAAATATGAACATTATATGGCATTAACGGGAAAGAGAGTCCTTTTGAAGGCTATATCAGAGCTTTATAAACATTGAGAGTAATATATGGAGGGGCAAGATAAATACCAATCATGAGAGGGTGAGGAAGAGTGCGGCAGATGAGCCCCTTCAGATAACAGACATCAAAGCACCTATCCTAGAAAATTCCCCCACAAGGAGTTACTCTGGATTGAATCCTCAGATAAAAAGAATGTCTGCTCATTTTTGTTAATAACTTTTTCAGGGTGGTAGGAAGTTTCACAATTCATGATTTAGTTCAACATATCATCAGTGACAAAGAACACTGAGGAGCTATGTACCATCAATTGGGAGCTATCAAGTCATAACACATATCGTTTCTTAAAGATGTATCAGGGAGAGTTGTCAGAAGGCGGGCCCTAGGTGCCTGTTGTAGGATCTGGCCTGCAGTTACAGGCCTGTGTTGTAACCTTCGATTGTATCTTTGTTCCTCAGTCTTGACAATGTAAATAATGGCCCATCCTGTTTACCTATTTCAATCTATTCACCCAATAGAGGAGAAGTTTGAGATACAGAGAAGCCAAGGGACTGCTCAAAGCAAGAGAGTTACGGCATTTGGAGAGCTTTGTTGTTGACCTTTTGACTTCTTAGCCAAGTCTCTTTCCTGCGTGAAGTATCTGCCTTCTGTTTCCATGCTCAGCTCCAAAGAGCAATGCCATTTGTGCAAGCCAGCATCTAGTGCCTAGGCAATGTCATACATATTCTGATCAGAAAGACTAGAATGGAAACCCCTCTAATTACATTCTTAGAGAGGCCTTGATACATTTAGGACTATATGAAAAAAAAAGCTGTGGTGGTTTGGATATGCTTGGCCCAGGGAGTGGCACAATTAGGAGTTGTGGTCTGATTAGAATAGATGTGGCCTTTGTCGGAGGAAGTGTAACACTGTTGGAGTGAGCTTTCAGTCCCTCCTAGCTGCCTGGGAGACTGTCATTCTCTCCTGGCTGCAGTCAGATCAAGATGCAGAACTCTTGACTCTGCTAGCACTATGCCTGCATGGACGCTGCCATACTTCCTGCCATGATGATCATGGACTGAACCTCTGAACCTGTAAGCCAAACCCTATTAAATGTTGTGTATTATAAGAGTTGCCTTGGTCATGGTGTCTCTTCTTAGCAATGGGAAACCCTAACTAAGACAACCACTATATTTTAAATTCCACATAATCAGAGAATGCACAAGAACTAGTATTTATAAGAAATTGTCCCTTGGCCTTTATATCCTAAGATTTAATGCTGAAAAAAAAAGAATGCTCAAATTATCAAGTTAAGACATTTTAATTCTCTTCTAAATTACCCATTTAATTCTCCAAGGGCTCCCTGCATGGACAAGAATGTGGGCAAGTACTTTCTTGACTGTGTATGCTCACAATTCCAAGTACTTTGAAGCCAGACTCCTGGATAGTACCTGCAAATGCTCCTGGATAGTACCTGCAAATGCTGTATGATTAGAGAATATTTGAATGATTCTTTGGGAGGATGGGAGTTAGGAGAGGAACAGTCCAAGATTAGCATGGCAGGTCTGTGGCTTGGCAGAGACTTTACTCTGTGGATAACAATGGCCTTAGCACAGCACACAGAGTGTTATAGGAGAGAAAGACTCAGGATTCATTGGGATCTCATTTTCAGTGCAAGCTCCAACAAGCTCCTTAGTCTTCCTCTAATCAACTTCCATGTTTGAAGAATGGTCAGAGTGATAGTACCTGCCTCGTGCAATTTCTGTAAGGATGTACTGGAGTCATATGTTGACATTTTATGTTGTCCTTGGATTCTTTATCTAAGCTATTGAAGGGTATTTAACATGATTTGGTGCTAAAGGCCAATGGAGAAGATGCTAGTTCAGCAATTGGAAGGCAGGCAGTTATTGGGTGTTCAGCATCTTGTGTCTATTTTGTATTCATGGTTCTCATTTTCATTTGGGGATCTGCTATTCTTCCCCAACTTCCAAGCTCCAAGAGTTTGTGGGCAAATGTGTGCTGGAATAGATGTCCCTCAAATGTCTACTTCCCCAGCTGTGCTTAAGAAGAGGCACATGGCTTAATTCTGTCCAAACAGGAAGTAACTTCAGACTGGGCAGCTATGAGGACCTTCAAGTCTCTTCCAGGGGAGGAAAATCTGGAAGGAAAGAATAGCGTTGACTTTACACGAGAAGCAGAGTCTACCTGAGAACAGAAAAGGCTCAGAGAACAAGCTGTTTAAGACCTGAGACCAAAAACCCCTTGATGACATCATTTCCCCTGGAAAGAGCCACATCTGAAGGCAGATTAGTAGACTTTGCAGTTATATGAGCCGACAAATTCCCTTTTCGCCTACATTAGTTTGGACTGAGGTCTCCCTGACTTCTGATTGAAATAGTTAGTACCTGTATGTTCAAGAGGAATGCTTAAGACAGTGTGGTCTTGGATACGACTTTAAAGAGCAATTGCCACTATTCAATCTGGAACACTCCAGTTCTTAGGGGAAATTGGGAGTATACAGTCTAACACAGGAGCTACTGTAAGAATTAAACAGTATAAAATTTAAATATAATTGACATAGTTATTCTTCATTTGGGGTCTCAGTCAATGTCCAGCTGAGATCTAGACATGTGGGGTGTTGATGGAAGAACTCATAGGAGGACAGATTTACAGTTTGATTTGTAGTCATTTCAAGGAGAACTGGAAGTGGCATAATCACAAAAGAGTATGCTGCAGGGCAAGGATAGCTTCATGAAGGGTGCTAGTTTTCAAAGAGACAGAATGAACACTGTTTTCCTTCCAAAAAGCATCGGAATAAGTCCAGGGTACACTATATCTATCAAGATTCATGTTCTGTGTATGAATGAGAGGTGGGCTACATGCAGACTCCCAAGGGAGATGTCAGGTGTCCTGCCTATTTCACGTCTTAGAGCCTTAAAATAGAGTCTTTTCTGACCCTTAATCTCACTGTTTCAGCTAGGCCAGCTTCTCGGCAACTCTAGGAATCTGTTTGCTTCTGTTTCCTAATGTTTGGCTACCTGCATGCACGGTTATGGCTGACTTTTATATGGGGGCTGGAGATTTTTAAACTCAGGTCCTTCTGTCTGCATAGCAAGGCTCTCACCCTCTGAGCCATCTCCCTAGCCCTAATCTTTATACTTTTAAGCTATGTTTCTCAACCATCCCTCGGATGATTAGAAGCCAGTCTCTCTCTCTCTCTCTTTTGTTTCTAGGAGCCATTTTAAGTTTCTGATGATTATAAAACATGAGTTTCTGTTTCTCAGAACTGGGCTGTGCACTACTCCAGTTACCAGATAATAAATAATCAACTAGTTCCCAGAGCTACCTCTGTTTGGAAAAGTTCTCTAACCACTGTTCCATGGCCCACTTTCTTTAACTCCCTGCCCTTACTTCCGTAACCAGGCTTACATACACCAGCACCCTCGCACACACCCTATGGTTTTGCCCTAGGAAAAGAACTTGAGAAATTTACTCCCAGCTGGTCTTGTGAACCCTGCCCTAATGGGAGATAGTCACAGATTCAGCTAATGTGTACATCAATAAAGCTTGCTTTAATTTGGCCATAATTTGGGTGGGTGATCTTTCTCCTCAAGTCTGTGGCTAATTTACTGGGTCATAATTGTTATACAGAATCCATCTCAATCCTGATAGACTAAAATATCTAAAGAGCAAATCTAAGCATCTGAATTTTATAAAACCAGTAGCAGACTAAGCTTGAAGAAAAGTTTTACAGTATTTAAAATGTATTGTGCACATCCAAACTTTCTTTCCCACTGTATTTTTTGATTAGCCAGAGTTGATTTCAGCAACTCAGAAATCAGAGGAGCAAGAGAGAACCCAAGCAACTTGGCTGGTGTCTGAAAATACTCAGAAGCAAGCTTGTCTGACATTTTGAGGATGGAAAGTCATGATCTTAACCTTTGACCTGTGTCTCAGATTCTCCACAATTGAGGGGACCATGCCCTGTCCTGTGACAAAGTGTGCTCCTTAGAGTGATTTCCTAATTACAGAAACTTGAAGCTAGTCTTAGGTTGGTTGCTATGACAGACTTCCTGTCCTGTTCCTGAGGCAGCTTTAAGACGTCCTCAGACTCCCTGGCCTAGAGAAAATTATCTGGCTTGGACTTCTTGCCTATATACAGTGACTTGTGAGTGTGACAGAAGTAAGACATGAGGTTTTTCCTTAACTTGAGATAATCCTCAAAAGCCACCCCAGCTCCAGTGTTCTTCCTCGGATCAGCTAAGGTTTATTATAGCTGCATGGTAGTTCAATTTCTTCCCTGGAATTCGGCTCTCCACCCCAATTTCCGCATATTTTAATCATCAAGAATACCTTGCTATGTGGGCTTGCTTGCCAGTCTTTGTCTAAAAGCTTTATTCCATTGTGACCCAACAGAATCAATCCTTCATTTCGCAGAGATGGGGACAGATAAAGTATTCTTTTGTCCACTCATTGGTCATTAGATTGTCTATAAAGATATTGTTAAAACATCATTTAAGATGGTGACTGAAGAAAACAGGAATGAAATTTAAATGAGATGTATTACATAAAATCAGAAAGCAAAATTACATGTAGACTATAATGTTACCACATAGGTAGGATCTATCAACTGGGGCATAGTGGGGTTGAATTTGCAAGCACTAAAGAATTATTTGAGATGAAAGGGGGGATATGGGTTGTCTATTTTTTCTTTGAAGAACATTATTATTATGACATCATTGCCATGGTACTCAGAAAACCATCTTGGACGATAAGCTGGGTCTTATCCTGATTAAGAGCCCTTCTAACAAAAGCCAACTGTGTGTGTGAATCTTAGAGAAGACACTTCCTTTGAAAGAGATTTCCAAGAAATGGCATTCCTGTGGCTTCCTGGGTAGAACTGCACAGGCAGGAGCTGACTCTATGTCAGACAGTAAAGCTCTCCCCATGACTGTGGGAAATTAGCCACCATTCACCTCTAGGCTCCAGTAATGTTTACACCTCCATTTGTTAACAATGGCAATCAAACTTCTCCATCAGTGGATCAGTAATTGTCTTCATTCTCACATAAGAAGGGACCCAGACTTCGAATAATTCTTATCTCCAGTTCCTTGCTTCAGGACAGTTCTAAGTTGGGAAGTTTAGCTTAGCAGGGAAAAGTCTCAAAAAGGGTTGTGAGTCTAATAATAAACAGTCATATGGTCAAGCAATGAAACTTCTGCATGAGCCAATGCTTGAAAGGTAATGTTCCAGGAAGCATTATCCACAATTGCCAAGAGGTAAACACACCCTAGAGTCCATTGATAAATGAATAAATAAAATGAGGTGTAAAGATTCAGTGGAATATTTGCTCAGCCTTAGAAAGCAAAACACATCTGACATATGCTTTACCCAGAAGGGACATTGTGGACAGTACGCTAAGTGAAATAAGCCAATGAGAGCACATATTTTTTTATTCCACTTAGAGTGTGTCCTCATACCCCAAAATCAGACACTCGGGGAAATGAATTAGAGCATTATTGTCAGTTGCTAAGGTACAAAGGAGGGATAAGTTAGTGTTTCTTGAGTACAGAATTCTAGTTCAGGGAGATGAGAAGAAGGTCCTGGAGACAGTAGTAATGGCTGAACAACAGTGTGAATGTGTTTAATACCATTGAGCCATACATTTAAAAAATGGTTAAAAGAGAAACTTTGTGTTGCATATATTTAACCACAACTTAATTTTTTTTATAAAAAAAGAGGGAGGTGTACATGCTCTCTCTGCTTCTGCGCCTCTGTTAGCTGGCGACCAAAAATAGAGCGGAGGCATTAGCATCCCGCCTGTCTTCTTGCTAATTGTCTTGTTTTAGATGCAGATGTTTTTCCCTTACAGACAGTGTGTTTGGGGGAACAGGCATACAAAATGTGCTGGTTTGGCATTTCTGAACCCAGTAAAAACTTTGATTAGTGTGAGTTGTATCACTCTGTGGAGATAAACATCAATCCAGGGAAGCTGTGGCCTGGCCCCTTTGTGTTTTCACAAGCTCGCACTTAGCAAGACCTCTTTTAAGCAGGAACGCCTGTGGAATCAAGCATTTTCTTTGTTCTCTGAAATACTTTTTTTTTAATGCTTATGAAGGGTGTATAAGTGTGTATGTGTTCTCTCTCTCTCCCCCTCTCTTTTCTTTTTCCTTTTTAAAGAATGTGTTTTGCCTACCTAAGGTGAAAACACAGTATGATCAGTGAGCTAGTTAGTTATTGGGCCTTAGAAGGGATAAGGAGCAGGCCAGCCTTGCAGAATGTGTACCTAAAATAGCTTTAAATTGGGGGTTGGGGGAGGAAACACTCCAGGGTTTGCTCTCCTGCCTTTAGCTCTTGTTCTTGATGAGTAATTGGCTGCACTTCAAAGAATTTGTTGACCAATCAGGACCCAAAGAAAACTTAAACAGAAGACTGGAGGATGCTCATCTTAGGAAATGCCCAAGTCTCTAAACAGCTTAGCTTGTCTTCAAAATACACTTTATTTAGAATCCTTAACCACTTCTAGCTCACTGACCAGAGGTGGAGAAGAAAGAAGGTTAATAGGAGAAGGGGATTGTGTTTAGAAGTAGTTCCTTGGGGCAATTCCACTCTTCCTCATCAGGATACCAGCAGTCCAGTTCAATAGCAAACACCAAACAAGAACCAGTAGCAGTAGCCAGAATCAGCAGGGATACCATGAGAAGTTCTTTGGTGTGTTTCTGTCTATGAAGTGAAAACCAGCAGAGACCAGTGAAGAAGCAAAGCATTTGCACGGCATAGCAATGCAAGAATGTCCTCTCACTGTTTGTAGGACTCCATTGATATTCTTAATAAACATCACATGCCTGCTCAAGCATGTGTTTTCAGCAAAATATCACATGCTCTCCCACATGACAGCTTCCAGAAAAATGTCACATGACACAACTGAGTTGTTAAAGAAAGCAGAAATTCCACATCAGAAAATACTGGCACTTACTCTCCTAGCTCTATCATACCACTGCTGCCACTACCACCACCATCATCATCATTATTGTTGCCACTGCTATTACTTTATTAGCTGCATGACTATAGTAATCTATTAAGCTCCAGTCTCATCTCTATAATGGGAGTATTAAAGCATGCACTTTTTAAATAGTAAGGGGCAACAAACTTTTCTATGACTACTTCCTGCTGACATTTGGGGTGATGTTGTTGGGGGCTCAAGAAAGCTGGAGTGCTGGCTAAGACTGGGAAGCATGAGGAGTTAGGCTGTTTCACCCCATGCTCAGGCTCTGCCAGACCATCTGGGACTAGGAAAGTGCAGGCCCTGTTGGAAGGGTTTGTGAAGTTGAACCACCCGGGGCCAGTCCCTTTGGAGCCCTCTGGGATGCAGATTCCAAGGGAACAGCACCTGGTGCTGATGAGATGCTGGAGGAGTTTGCAGTTGTTTGAAATCTCCTAGAACAGCTAGACTAGGAACAGAAGGTCAAGTCAAGGAGTTTAGTGGAAGATTTTTATCTTGGATATACACTTGAAACTTCTAGGCCATGGTCTAGGTAATTGGGGGAGGAGGGTCCCAAGATCAGAGTGGAAGAAAGTGAGACCCCACCCTTAAGAATAGGTAGATGAGGCAAATGGGGAAACAGGCCTCCATTGACAGTACTAAGATGGAGTCCATTTGACATAGACAAGTGGATCCGAGCTGAGTCCCTGAAGCTTATAAGAATATTTTAAGTAAATAAAAAAAATGATACAAGTTTTATATAGGTTAGCATTACCACTGAGTGTAATTTGAGGCACAGTAAAGGTTTGGGAAACCCAAAATAATTTGGAGTTAAATGCATCTGTGAGCTTATCTCTTTTCAGAGTCTGGTAGCAAGGCAAACTGTTTCTGCCCTTCTCAGCAGGAGATCTAGGAGCTCTAGGCACGTGAAGCCTGGGGTCTCATATAAAGACAAGGCAACTAACTGTACACTGGAGAAGGAGCTGGAGTGCTTGTTGCTGTTATACTAACAAAGCAACTGTGAGCCTAATACTCAACACCATCAGAGATCTGAGAAGAAAAAGTTTTACCAGGAAGTGTAATCAAATGGTCTGAGAATGAAAATGATAGAGACCCACTACTTAGATAGCTACGTTAGTGTGCATGGTTCTCGATGGCTTTTTCAAGGGCAGTGGTTGGACTAGGGCTGTCATATTGGACAGCATTAAATCTTCAGCTAGCACACAGAGCAGCATGAGCCTTTGGCTGACAGATCCACAGTCTGAGAGATTTCCATATGGAGAAAGAACTTGGAAAGCCTGACCTACCTTGATAGTGTCCACAGTGTGGACAGAGCCTGGGCAGCATGTGACGCTTGGGAAGGCACTGTTGTCCAGTGGTTGGCATTACCACAATCTAAGTGGATTTATTGGTGCCCCCATCATCTTATTTAGAGATCTTAGGGTTGCTTCTGAGAACAGGCATTTCTGTTTATCATGGGAAGTTGTTTGATTAAGCAGATTAAGTGAATATTAAGCAGCTCTTAAGAGTTTGAAGACCGTCCACTACGTATACCTGAGTTAAACAAACTTTCCTTATTTTTAGTGACTTGCTTTTGGCTTACCTTTAAATTAATTTGTATGTCTTAAATATATTTAATAGTTTATAACAAGTGATTAGCTTATATAAAACTGGAGTTTTACAGCTTTCTCCTTGTTAAGTTTGTTTTTTCCCCACCCCCTGCCCCCCCAAGTTTTTTTTTTTAATGAGTTGAATATATAATTGAAGGTCCTTTAACATCAAAATAAAAGTTTAAGCAATAAATGTAGTAAACTTTAAACCATAAATATTGTCCATAGGGAGACTATGAACTTTCATAATCTTTTTTCCTAGCGTACCATTATAGAACATTACAGTTTCTTGTATAACTTACTTCATCCCAATAGCTAAAGTTTAACAAAGTTAGCAAAGACAAAGAGGCTACACATGTATCACTGTGAACCTGAGTAGACCTTGGGAATTTATAAACCTGTTTATAAAACATATGTTGTTCCTTATTTAAATTGTTTTAGAAGCTTGGTGTTGAGCAGTTAGCAAGGACATAAGTAGTTAGATGTGTTTCTTGATGTCAATTTTGTTTTAACCTGAGTATATTTTTATAACCTTAGCAATTTATAAACTTTACAAAATTTATATTAATCCAAAATACTTTTGAAATTGTTGTCTCCTTAGTCTAAAAAATAGATATAATTATAAACAGAGAGCTCATTAGGATTAAGAAGCTTTATAATTGCTGCTTTATACACTATGGTCATGTTAAGATGGTCATGAAGTCACATGACATGTCCTCTTTAACCTTAGTAAAGATGGCTGCTAGTCACATGGCTGCTTCCATTTTAATATGGTCACCAGCCAAGAAAGAGGCAAGTCACATGGTTGCTGTTTAAAACATCTATTTTCCTAGTAGGTCTATATTTTAAACAAGAGTTGAATACACATATGTGCTTGCACATACACACACATGTATGTATGTATGCATGCATGTATATAGCCTAAATAAGAGTTGAATCACATATAATATGCTGTAGAAAATTAAGATTGCCTATGTATAGATTTTTTTTAATTATCAGTTTTTTGTTGCAAGTTTTAAACTAACTTTTTGTTAGAGATTTTATAGATTTTTCGTTAAACCATATCCAATGAACTAACCAATCCTGAGATAGAGTTTACAGTATAGACTTAAGTGATTTTTTTTAAGGGAAGTGGAGAGACCTTAGAGATCAATGACCTTTGAAAATGTAGAGCAGAGCAAGTTTAGATATAAGAGCTCTGAGGATCACTTGTTTGTTCAGTAGCAGATGTGGTTACCATAGGAGAGCATTTGAAAATTGCATGATATGTACTGGGACCAAGCTTTCTGTAGTAACATGGTGAGGCTTTAATCAAATCTGAGTCTGCAGGGGAAGAGAAAAGGGTCCCAAAATGGATTACAGGAATCACCACCATGGAGAGGTTCCTATAAGCTGTAAGAGAGAACTCAGAGTGTAGGTGGCCCAGCTGAGCCTAAAGAAGTTGAGGGATTTATAGGAGGGAGCTGAGAGATGGAGAAAAGGGTGTCAGAGGAAAGGCACTCTATCCAAGGAAGGAGAAGCCCAGGGTGCTTACAGAAGAGACAGGACAGGCAGCTTCTAGGAGAGAAAGGGAAAATTGGCGTGGAGCTGAGGTCAGAAGCTGCAGGACTGTAGGCAGGAGAGATAGCTTAGATAGCTTAGTGGAACAAATGGGCTTATGGGAGCTGCGGGATTTCTGGTAGCTCCTAGAGGGAGGAGAGAAAACTTGAAATGTAGATGGGTAAATGCCTTTGATAGAAAGAGGTGCTCACAGTGGCATAGCCCTGAAAGCCAGAGCTGAGAGATAAGAGACAAATGCCCATGCGTGTACCTTGGGAAGATGTAGAAAGCTCTGGGAGCCAGGATGACTCTTAGAAGAACTGGACTTTAGAGTCAAATATGGTAGATGGAAAAGCCAGCAGAAACCAATGATCCACACATACCTTAGAGGAGTCAGGTCAGCAGCTTAGGTTTGACTGGGGAAGTTGCTTGGAAGGGAGCTCAATATACAGAGACATCTGGGACAATGCAGACTGAACCTGGTCAGACTGAGTTGGGCCATGCGAGGAGAGAGAGAGAGGAGAGGGGGAAAGCAAGAGAGCAGCTGCTGACCAAGGAATGAGGGTCAGCAGGAGTGCTAAGCCAAGAGACCAAAAGGGAAGAAGGGTAACATAGCCAAAATGACTAGGTTATCTGGGAATTAGAGAAGTTGGGTGAGGAGAAAGCCCAGTCTAGACCCTGGGTTAGAGAAGTTTAAGGTAGGGGCTGAGTGCCAGCCAACAGGACCCAACAGTTAAGGACTGAGGGCTGCTGGGAGAATCTGGTGGCCAGAGTCAGCTTTGATATGTTAATGGGCACCTCAGTTAGCCATTTGCCCGGGGTTTGAGACCTAACACTCCTCAGTGTAGTTTCTAAGATAAAAACTAGAGAATCACTAGAAAGCATGTAAAATAGACTGCATGGGGGGGAAGGGTGAGGCAAAGTTTAGGTCTTATGCTATGAAGCTCACTTTGCATGAGCTGGTCTACAATCTGTCAGGGAAGGGCAAGGAAGATCCCTGGCAAATGATCTGGACTCCTTAAAGTGTAAACACTCAGAAACATCAAGTCACACCACAGGCTACCAAAGATATGTGTAGGAGATCTCAAAGAGGTATATCTTGTTTTCAAAGGGCTTATCTCATCCAGGGGTTGAGCAGTAGTGATTTTCCACACACAGGCAAGAATTTTATAGACTCCTCTTAATAGCGATGTGCCAGGACCAGTAACAGTGACAATATATTGTCTCATGACTCCAAATTCGACTGTCCTTAAACATACTGGAGCAAACTGCCAGCTAAGTGTGGAATTTACTGATTTAGCTGTAGAGGAAAGAAATTCTGCAGATCGGATCAATACAGCCAGTAAAAACAAACTGCAGAATCCCCATTTTCTACCTGGGGTCTGTAAGTGAAGGCGTTAGAGGAGGCGCCTGAGTTATTCTGAGCACTTTATCTCCAGTGTGTCTGGAAATGGCGCTCTGAAACAATTACAGTCACAGACTGTGATGTTAGGGGGCCACCATGGTTAAATTAAACATCCTGAGCAAAGACTTAGAGTTAACATTTTTTTTCCACACCAAAAATTTGATACCAAAGAAAATGAATTTGTATAATCAGAAAGCTAGGATAGACCCAACACCCCAAGAGAATCCCTTGAATGATTTTATAGGCATCCCCACTCCTACAATAAAAAGATATAAACTTATATTATCAGTGTCTTTTCAGCCATTGGCAGCCATATTGGAAGCCGTAAAAGCGATTTTACTGTTATCATCATTGCTATCATCATTACCTCCATATTTCCACTAATCGCAATACTTCAGCACAACAGCAGTTTTGCTTTTATCTGCCTCAGGAACTTGCCAGTTTGAAGACCAGCCACGTACAAATATTAAAGAGCCTGATGGTATCAAAAAGGCCTCCATGTGGCATTGACATCGTACTACAACATCCACATTTGAGCCAGCCCAAAAGTGAAGTTAACTCTGAGAAAAAAAGATTCAAATACTAGCTTGTCTAATTTAAAGAATTTTACATGAAAAACTATATTCAAAGTATGATCGTAAACTTTAAAGGATAACAGCAACTACATATGGCCTTACCAGGAAGATGACATGTAGAGTGTAACAAATTAGAATGAGACAGGTTTGAACTTAAATAGATGATAGATAGATGGATAGATGGATGGAGAGAGAGAGAGAGAGAGAGAGAGAGAGAGAGAGAGAGAGAGAGAGAGAGAGAGAGAGAGAGAGGGAATTTTAGGGAAAAAGAAATAGATAAAAAGAAGTGTGGACTCCATTGGTGATATTTGTGATAGATCGGGTGAATCCAGGTATGACTGAGGTTTGATGGCAATGCAAAATAAAACATGGAGGATGGGAAGAGGCTGCGGATAGAAAAAAGTATCACAGATAAAAAACAATATAAGGGACTCTTTGTTTTATTTTTAGCCCAGGCAAAAGGATAAGGAACAAAATGGAGAAGTGTCAGAAGACTGTGATCCAAGTGGACGGGAGAGTATAGTCGATTCTGCACTGCCTCACCCATACTCCATTTCATGGCTAACACACTCATTTACCAGGTGTCACAGCCCCTCTACAACAAAAGACTATCCGTATGACATATCACCAGTAAAAGAGATCGGAGACAAATCGGACTTGTTAAGGATGTCTCCAAAGCTCACTTTCTGCTGAGACTGGCCCGAGAAATCCTGCAACTAAGTTCCATGCAACTCCTCCATCCCCTCAGTTCTGCGGGCTTTACTTCTTTATAGTGACATAGCACAAGATGTCTCTCACCAGGAAGACTCTGCATACCAAGTTCAAAGTCTCAAAAGCCATTTCCCAGAAGCCACAACCCACTCTGGTGAGCAGCCACATCTTTCAGTTTCCCAAGCAAAATAGATAGAAGCAATGTTTCCATCCCAGCATCCTTGTGAAGGATGCTCTAAACTTAGAATCACAGCTTAAAGAAGAACAAGGTTCAGAGGAGCATGTCCAGCCAAAGCTGAAGATATGATACTTTTGAGACATAAGGGAATGTCAACTGGGAAATTTGATATAAAGAAAAACATCACTATTATTTTCTCAGCAAAAATGGATTATTGTCTACTGTTTAGATGTTAAAGGCTTTGGGGAGAGTGCATTTGGGAAGGAAGACTTAAGCTAAGCCTTGAACAACTATTGTGTCTGATGGTAGAATCCAATAGGAGTTTGTATAGACACAGAGAAGCTCCATGAGCATCAGGAAAACCAAGGGATGTGCCCTGCAGAAGGCACGTTTTTCCAGAGAGGCGCTATTCAACGGAATGGACATCCACAAAGAGATCAGGGGAGACAGACAGATAAAGGTCTATTAGATTTCATATCTGGGAAGGTCCCCGTGACTTTTCTTGAGGAGAGAAGAGAACAAAAGTCAGAGGAGTGTAGACTGAGAAGTGGAAGGTGAGAAAGTGGAGCTGCCACATGTATGGGTGTGCTCAGGAAGCCTGTCGGTGAAGAGAGCAATAGAGATGGGATGGAAGGAGATTCAGACAGTAGGGCACTGGCTGTCCAAGTGCTTGATTTGAGCATTTTAAAGATTCAATAGGGGTGTTCCTAGGTACAGTTGTAGATTGAATTACAAGAAGAAAAGGACGAAAGTCTTCAGAGGCCTAGATAAGATAGAAAGGGTCTGTCTTAGTTAGGGTTTCTATTCCTGCACAAACATCATGACCAAGAAGCAAGTTGGGGAGGAAAGGGTTTATTGAGCTTACACTTCCACACAGCTGTTCATTACCAAAGGAAGTCAGGACTGGAACTCAAGCAGGTCAGGAAGCAGGAGCTGATGCAGAGGCCATGGAGGGATGTTCCTTACTGGCTTGCTTCCCCTGACTTGCTCAGCCTGCTCTCCTATAGAACCCAAGAATACCAACCCAGAGATGGTACCACTCACAAGGGGCCCTCCCCCAGTTGATCACTAATTGAGAAAATGCCCCACAGCTGGATCTCATGGAGGCACTTCCCCAACTGAAGCTCCTTTTCCTATGATAACTCCAGCCTGTGTCAAGTTGACACACAAAATTAGCCAGTACAGGGTCAGAACTGGGAAGGCAGCAGCACATTGGCAGGACTCTCTTTTGATGTGTTCTTCAACCAGACAGGGCAGAGAGCTTATCCCATTCTGTCAGTTCCAGTTGTGATTCAAGAGCCAAGGTCTCTGGTTGGAGGTAAAGAGTGAGAGTAAAGGTACAGGGTTTGAAGAAAGTTGGGGGAATTGAAATAGCACTTTGAATGTACTGGCTGGACCACTGGATGGTTGCAGGATGATAGTAGGTGTCATTCTGAGTTAAGGGAATAAAATTTTAAATTGAAATCAGCCTTCTCGGTTATACAACCTTCAATTTGAGAACCCTGGAGCTGACATGAAGGCAGGAATCAGAAGGCTAATTGTGATTAACTTACCAAGCCCATCTCATTCACCCTGAGGCCAGGGTATCATTTATAGCATCTGGTCACTGGTTTGTTTCAACATCTGTAAAATGAGGTTGATAACACATAGCCTGACTTGGTCTCACTCTGTGAGAGATCCAGAAGACAAAGCTGGGAGGAAATCTCATGATAAGCTATAAATGTGCATCTTAGAGGATCTAGGTCAGAGCCACATCTCTCTCTCAGAAGTTCTAATAAATCTCAGTGAGGAATCAGAAGGGTCAGTCGATAATGGAAGCTATCTAAATGAGCATGACCCAGTCCATACCCAGAGCAGGAGGAATTCCCGACAAGTAGTCTTCCGAGAAGTGTTTGACCTCACTCAAAGGCACCAGAGAAGAAATGCTTCAGAGCTCTGGGGGAAGGGCACTGACCCCAGACTCTCAAGCTGGCCAGCAGAAGTCAAGGTCATACAGGGTATGAACTTGAAGTCTGAGATAGTCTACACTATGGAGGAAAGTGGCTTAGAATTCTCACTTCTACTTTCAATGAGCTGAGATAGGCCTCTAAATTATCACAGTGATTAATACTTCCTATGAAATGCCTCAATGCCTCGAATCATCTATGGTGCCTTGTTCTATTTGTGTTAAACATCCAATCTGAACTCAAATAGCAAGGGTGTTCTATAGTTCAAGACAGCTGTTCCATCTGCAGCACAAAAACTCACACACATACACACACACACACACACACACACACACAACACAGAGAGAGAGAGAGAGAGAGAGAGAGAGAGAGAGACATACAGAGATATAGAGAGACAGAGAAGATATTCTTCTAAAATATGTAACTTTTTCTATGCGACATCAGCCTAGTAGTCCCTCCTCCTATAAGCTTTCTTGGGATTAACTGATTCCCATGCTATAGGCTTGAGCTGAAGTGTGTAACATTTGAGGAATTGTGTGTGTAGATCAGTTACATGTGAAACCTAGAATTTAACAGGTCTTTAGCATTGTTCTAAAGACTTAGGGCATTATCATAAAACCAAAATGAAATATGTCAAAGATTCTTACTTTTGTAGAGTGGAGGATTGTGCCTGGCTAGCTACAAGCTCTTTACCACTGAGATAGTTTCTAGACACATCGATACCAGGTTCTTTAACAGAGGATAGACTTGTTTGAATCAGATTTCCAAATAAATAATTATCACAGTGCTTTGGAGGTACAAGACTGAAAGTCATGGAGCCAATTATGAGACCATAGCAAATGCTGATACAGGATGTAAAGAAGCTCCAGGGTGGTCTTGGAGAAAACTGATGGATGCAAGACATAAGTCAATAGATGAAGGGATACACACACACACACACACACACACACACACACACACACACGCACGCACGCACACATACATTTGCATACATGCCTCAGACATGGACCAGTCTGCATGTAATCACAATGAGTAAAGATGTGTGAAACACTGTATAAGGAGACCGGACCCTTGCATGTTGCTTTGGGGCTTTCCCATTTTAA
Organism: Apodemus agrarius; assembly: GCA_964023405.1. Taxonomy (NCBI): domain Eukaryota; kingdom Metazoa; phylum Chordata; class Mammalia; order Rodentia; family Muridae; genus Apodemus; species Apodemus agrarius. The sequence goes on from OZ030008.1 coordinate 20,201,013, forward strand.
GTTCACAGAGCAGGAGTGGGAACGGTGCAGAAGGAAATCCCTTCAATCTGCAGATGGAGAAGTCAGGTCTGCGTCTGAAAATCAGCTCGTTATTGATCTCGGCCTTGTTAATATTCATGAAACTCTATCAAGAGGTAGGAGATTTTAACACAGTCGCCCCCACACTCTAAATCAATTCTCATTGATTTCAATTGGCTTCTTTCCTCCAAGCATCGATGCTGCCCCCACCACCCATGAAAACTCTCTTTCAAGGTCCTTTGAAACACATATGTTATATGGGAACTGGTCAGGCCTGCCCGCCATTGTTTAGACTCGATTACACTGATACTCTTGTTCAGATGGCGTTTACTGCTGAGGTGGCGCCATCCTAAATTCACTCATCTGCAAAGTCACTCTCCTATTGGGTTCCAGTCATTGGGAAGAAAAGCAGAGCCCTTGTCACTAGTAGTCCTACATTAATCTTGTGACAAAGTTGATTTTCCAAACGCTTAACTGCCACCTGTCTATCCGAGCCTCTAACAAGCTCAGACAACGAACCACTCTGCCCTCAAATGAAGTTTATCGCAGAGTCGGCACCTAGACATCTGCAGGGACAGGAGCTCAGCACTCAGACAGCTCCCTGGACAGCCCAAGAACCAGCCCTGAGGCTCAGTTCTTCTTCATAAGAAAAAAGTTGAGGGTCTGGAAACCCAATTCAGTTGTATTTCGTTTATTGTTTTTCCTTTATATTGTTCTGTATATCTTATTTTAAATTTCTGTGTTTTGCTTTTATTAATGAATATATTGACCATATATATATATATATATATATATATATATATATATATACATATATATATATCAGAATAACACACATCAAAATGTCTGTAGGGAACCTTTAGCTCCTAACTCTTCCTCAAGCAAGAAGAGTTTAACTGCTCACTGAGAAGCCTGTGAGCAGCGTTTTGAAGTGACATTTATTTTGGTTCACACAGGGGTAAACCTCAGAGGTCCCAGGGTAAGGTATAAGCCATGGCACTGTTGAGTTCATGTTTGTTCAGTAGCACTCAGACTTGCCAAGAACAAGACAGCATCCTGGGTACATCCACATATCTATTTCTGGCTACCTTTGAGGTATGATACTCTTAAACTCCGGTTGCTGGAAATTTTAAAAATTAAAAAAAAAAAAGGAAGTTTCCGCACTTGTGCCTCTGCCCTGGGGGCCTGGCTGGCCATGCACTGGTTGGCAATAGCTGACCTGTTTTTTATCTCATGGAGAATCTAACTCAGTGCTCCAAAATCTCTCCATCCAACTTACTAAGTTCTCACCTGCGGGTTGCTACCACACCAACCCCGGGCTTGAAATCCCCCACAGTCTGTGGTGCACCTCAGGCAAACCCACTTTACCTCAGTACTTTTCTCTCTTGAACTCAAATGAGCACAGTGTGAAGAAAAACACAACACAAACTTAGTTCAGAAACAACAGTAACTTAATCGTTGAGCAGAGCAACTAAAATCCTAATCTTGTAAGTCTTATTAAATCTAAATCCTCCAGTGGATTATCCTAACAGATTGATTCGCCATTGAAACCAGGAGACACTCCTAGCTACATCTTGGCCTCATGTTATCCCCATCCAAAACAGACCTCACTCTCTCCAGCTTTCTCTTTTCCCCTCTCCAAGCTGGAAGTTCCGCCTACTTGCCCAGTGATTGGCTCCTTTATTCATTAGGGAATCAGTTCACAAGAAGTCACCTGAGCATGACTCACTTCTTGTCCCTAGCCCCTTCCAGGAGACCAGAATTAGTATCAACATACAAACAGCACCAGTCCCATCTAAAACACACTCTTTCCTGCTTCCAAACACAAAAAGAAACACAAAGAGAACACCTAACTTGGCCCTGAGCATTCCATGATAATGCAAGAAAGCGCACTGACTTATCAAAACCATACTGTTCACCTTCCCATACTCCCTTGTTTTGTTTGAACTGGGGTTCCATTCTGTAGTTCAGTCTAGCCTACAACTCATTATGTAGCCCAGGGTTGGTCTTGAATGCTGAGTCTTTCTGCCACAGGCTCCTTAATGCTGAGGTTACAGGCATATGGCACCATACAGTGCTTTTACTTGTTCTTTTATTTGTCATATTTATTTATTGAGGACCTACTTATGCAAAGAACTTTTCTGAGAATGGGGAATTCAGTGAAAACACAAGAGAAAGATAATGCTTGTAGAGGACAGATCTGAAACTGACCTCTTTTGGTCCTGACCCACATTTGTTGATATCCAGGTGCTATTCCATTATATCTGCTTTAGTGTGAATGGTAATTTGCTTTGTGTGGGGAGGTGCACATAGCATATAAGTGAAAGTCAGAGGATAACATCCAGTATCAGTCCTCACATTCCAGTTTGTTTGAGGCAGGATCTCTCTTATGTGATATGGCACACCACTGTGTATGCCAGGCTAGCCAGCCCTGTCAGAGTCTCACAGTTCTCCTATCCCCACTTCTTATGTCCAAGTGGAGGTGTGCTGGGATTAAACACACACACACACACACACACACACACACACACACACACACGCACACAGGCACACACAGGCACACACACAGGCACTGTTGTGTCTGGCTTTTATGTGGATTCTGTGGGGATCTGAACTCAGGTTATCAGGCTTGTGCGGCAAGTGCTTACTACCCACTGAGACATTCCCCTTGCCTGGTAATTTCCATCTAACCAATAAAATATCATCTTATTGATTATCACTTTCATGAGCTCTCCTATGGAGAAGTGGCCAACAGCCAGTTACACATTCTCTCCTCTTACAGCTACATGAGTAGATCTTTTCAAACCAAATGTCAGATGTATTTAATCATTGATCACCTACATTTGATGAAGCTGGAATTTGAACCTGGATGGATTAACTTTAAATCCAGTTGGTTTTTATTAATTAATTTATATGTATTTATTCTAAACAAACAAATAAATAAATAAATATAAAATTATATTGTTTATTGTTGCATATATTGCATTTATAATGTATTATTAGTATTATTAAATTATATATTTCTGTTATTGCTTCCTTGCAAAGCACAGGATAGCCCAAGAATAATCTAAATCTGTTTATTTTTGTCCTTGCATTTAACACACCCTCTGAGTTGTGTTTCCATTTGACCAAGCTTATATTAAGAATGCACTCTCTCGAAAATGTATTTAGAAACTGGAGATACAGAGGTGGCCTTAAGAGCACAGTTGCCTATGTTCCACTGCAGACTGTTAGATCACAGCTATGCTACTTGCTGTTTTAGCTCTGTCACTATCCACAGAGCCTAGAACTCAATAGATCTTCCATAATGTTTTCAGCTAAGGCCTTCCTTTGTCTCTGCTCTTGACAACTGCTTCCTTAAAACAATGACTCGACCCCTGTCTTAAATAAATCATGTACTTTGACACCTGTATGCTTTGTCTGTGGTTCACTCTCAGCCTAAAATGTCCTATTCTAGCCAGAAACCTGCTATAGCATTCAATGCATTATACGTGATCATTAGTTCTTGAGTGTCCACCAGCTTAGGAAGACTTTGTCTATCTAGCTCCCAGCTCAGCCAGGAGTAGCTGGTCATCAAGTGTAGAAAGCCAAACTTCTTGTTTCACAGATATTTTTTAACCATATTCTACATACCAGGAGATAAAATTTCCTTGCCCTGGTGAAGTTTGTATTCTATTGATTCCACTTGAAACGTCTGTTTCTGTTGATCGCTCTGGACAATTTTAATTAATTTCCTTCACACTGTCTTTCAGTTTGATGCCAAGTCCTGATTGCATGACATGGAATTTATCCTGAGAAGCCAGTTTTACAAATATCTCCCTAAGTCCTGGGAAATCCTGGGGGAGTTCCCCAAAGAGAGAAGACCATGTTGTTAGCAGATAGAGTGCAAATCTGTCCGAATGAAGCTGTCTACTCTGCATAGCCACTGCAGGGAGCCATATCCCCTCTACCAGAAGCTGCCAATGGTTGACTATTTTTGGAATCCTGTTTGGGAACTGAAAGTGGAATTTATGGCACATCCCTGAACAGGCTCTGTGGGTAGAAATGTCCCTTTCCAGGACTTCATTTACTTACAGAGCTGCTAAGTAGTATTTCCCAAAGAAGAAAATGTACTTACTTGTTTTGTACTTGATTGTACTTGTTTTGGTGGTGTAGAAGGAAGCCCCAAAAGAAGTATCACACGTGTTCCTGTGTCTTTACTACAAAATGACCTCATCTTCTAGCATCTGTCTGTAGAGGTCATACTGTGACCTTTGTCCTGATTGGTGAATATGCTTCCAAGGTTAGGTATGTCCACAGTAGATAGCAATGGAGAAGGTAAAGAAGGAACTGCCATTTTTACCCTCACCCCAGAAAGAAGAGGTAGAAAATATGGTGGGCTGAGAGCCCTTTTGTTTTAGCAGCTTCTCTTCCAGTCACTTTGGAAGACTGTAACCACCTCATCCCTGCTGGGTATTTCTCTCCACAGTCCCTCCCTCCAGCCTCACATTCTCCCAAGACCAGCAATGCAGGCAGCTCCCACCTCATTACCCTCAAATCCTGCATATAGATCAGCAGAGATCAATGATTAAATCCCCTCTGAGGTAAAAATTCCCCCTACCTCTCCTTGGATACAGTGTTAATATCAAAGCAAATGCTTAAAATTGTTAAATGTGATTCCTACGTTGGAGCTAGGTTTTCGTACACTTCCTGTTATTATGTATTTGTGATATCTACACAATAATAAAAAAAATTTGTTAGAAAAATATTTGCATAATATGTTGAACAAGGACAGTTTATTAAGTGAAATAAACTGATACACTACACATGCATACACACATATACCTTCAGTACACAAACACACATATATACATAAAACACACACACACATACACACATACACACACACACACACACACACACACACACACACAAATTCTTTCATGTGTAAGCAAAGAAAGTTGACCTGAATGGAGATGGGGATTACTATGGGAAAGAAAGCGAGTCTGGAAAGTAGATAAGTGAGATTGATTGGTGTGTACTGTATGCATGTATTAAGATATCATACTGCATACCATGAATGTGTGCAATCAATGCATGTTAATCAAAAATAAATTAATGGGGCAGGAGAGATTGATCAGCATATAAGAATGCTTGGTGCTCTTCCAGAGGACCCACGTTTTATTCCTAGCAACCATATTGGGAGGTCTACACCAATAGACCTTGTACAGATCCAGGTGATCTGATATCCTCTTAGGGCCTCTGAGAGAACCTGCAGTCTCATGCAGAAACTTCATTCCCCACAGACATGCACATAAATAAAGATAAATCTTATAATCAGGAAATTGCTCAGCTGAACATATTATCCAGAGAACTGAATCTGAGAAGCCATAAAATCCCTGTGCAGTATTCACCCCTTGTATTAGGCAGGGTTCCCTCATGAGTCACTAATTAAGAAAATGCCCCACAGGCTTGCCTACAGCCTAATCTTACTAAGATGTTTTCTCAATTGAGGCTCCCTCCTCTCTGATGACTCTAGTTTGTTTCAAGTTGACATAAAACTATCCGGAACACCCCTCTTGGACATATCATTTAATGATTTCTTCATTCATCTTCTATATCTATAAACCACAAATGACAATAACATGTATTTAATAACTTATGAGTGTTTACAAGAGAAAAATTGAGTAGCACACAAAATACGCTTAGCACACTAGCCACTGGTAATTTCTCAATAAGTGTCACTTGCAATTTGTGCTCTTTAAAAAATAACATTATTAAAAAACATAACCTGGAGCTAGGGAGAGGGATCAGCATTTAAGAGTACTGGCTGCACTTGCAGAGGACTTGTATCCAGTTACCAGCACCCACATGATGGCTCACAATTATCTGTATCTCCAGTCCCAGGGGATCCTACACCCTCCTCCAGCCTCTGTGGGCACTACAAACACATAGTGCAGAAACATTCATGCAGGCAGACACTGATACACATAAAATAAAAATAAATAAATATTTAAAGGAATATAACTTGGAAAATCTGTAGATTCTACTACTGGCATGGACTGATTACAAGGATCTAACAGAGTTACCTAAAGCAGTGTAAAGAGGTATTTTTAGTAGAATCTTGAGCTATTAGTCTTAATATATCCCCTACGTTACCAGATGACAATTTTATTCATTGAGTTATTTTTTTGCATAGCATTGATCTATATGGCTACACAACTGTCCAAGGCTCCAGTAATGGACCTGACTGGGGCAGAGAGATAAAGAAAGGACAAAGGAGTGGGTGGGTGGGGCTTTCTGCTGGGGGGAAAGGCAGAGTATTATATGCAAGTGAACACAGAGGCCAAGTTATTGCATTACAGCTGAGGCAGGTTTATCTAATCTTGCTAAACACCATCTGGGTAGGGGAGAAGTCTTCAGTCCCTACAAAGAAAGCATCCTCTACATACAGCATCAACATTTGCACTTGGACCCCCAAGGAAGGGGACTTTGCCACCCCTCTGAAGCCTGCCTGGTGAAAACCTTGCCACACTCATGGGGATGAGGCGTTGGAGTCCTTGATATGGATTTTCCTTGTCAGCAGCATGTTGAATAGATTGTCATCCACTTGGGGCTTCCTTATCTGTCTCCCACTGATTATCAGGGAAGACATATCCACTTTTCCTCATCCATAACAGTATTCCACTGAGTGTTTCTGCACATGGAAGAGGTGTTATTGGGGCCAACCCCTTGGCCATTGACATACCATGTTATGGAGTGTGCAAGTCTTCAGTCTCCTTTCTTACTGCATTATCAAAAAACAAAAGTGACGCCATTCTAGTCACTCTGGCAATGTGTGACAGTAACTTTTCTCCACATACTCAGAAACCAACTGGGCAGGAGACAGCATCTCGTTTTAACTTATGTATCAATAACTCACTTATTAATGTGGTAAAGCCTTTCTCCCCCTTTTCTTATGTGATATTTGTCTATTATTGATTCACTTTCTACATTCCTTTCCACAGTTATGTGTGGTGTGAGTTGTCAGGCAAAGGGCTTTTTTGTATGTTTTTGACCCACTTTTATCAGTGTCATCTTCTCCATTTGTGTCTTTTGTTTTCTTTTTTTGTTGTTGTTGTTGTTGTTTATTTTTTTGTCTTTTGTTTTCTATCAAAAACCAGGTAGTCCTTCTAGCCCAATGTCACAGAAATATTTTCATGGAAAATTGCTACCATAGTGGTGATGATTCATTCCATCTGGATTTGTTTGCTCTTTTTCTCTAAAGGAATAGCCGTCTCTCCTTGCTTCCACTGCCTTTCACTACCTCTTGTCTGTTCCGCCTCTGCCACTGACCAAGCTTCCATGGATTTTTAAAGGTTCTTTCTGCTGTGCTCAACCCCTTTCTCAGAGTTACCAAACTTACACTGTTTTAACTACCATCACTTTGAACTCAGTCATGCTGTACCGAAGATCAAGAATGCTCTGCTTCTCTTTCACATGTCTCTTAACCTACCCCTTCTTTCATGAATATTTTAGGTTAAATTTTATCAAGTTTCACCAAACAGATACTGACACAAGCCTGTGTGGATTTTGATTGACTTTATTATCAAGTAAATTACTCATCAGATGATAAAGATGTCATTAGGTTTTAAAAGAAAAAAACTGGGAGTGAAAACTTGTGGCATCTTCTGGTTTAGAGGACGCTTGATTTGGGATTTTTCTTTGGCCTTCTGTGCTTACTCAGTAGGAATAAAGGATTGCAGACCTGAGGACAGAGATGTGTGTCAAAACCTGTATTTTGGCAACCCGGATTCATGGCCCTCAGTAAGGTCAAAGGACCACACTATCACAGCCTCAGTCTGAATGCCAGACTCATGTGACCACAGTTGTGTATGTCACTACAAGCTCTACTTCAGTGGTCCAGCACCTTCTGGGAGTCCAGCAAGCCCAAACTTGACCTCCATCATGACCCCCTCAACAAAGGCCATCCATTGAATAACCCCAGTACTTGCCCAGATTACACCCTCACTCACCCCTCCTTATATTAATGCTTTATTCATCCCCTCCATAACAGGAGATCCTCCAGCCACCCAGCTCTTTAGTCACCTAGGTGACAATTTATTACATTATGATCATGGCATCTCCCTGCAGATGCTGGATTGACTCACAAGAGCCATTCTGCCAAACACCAGCAGACTCTACACAGATGGGAATTTGAACTGCTATTTCAATCAGCCGAAGTTTATAAAAATTCCACTCCAGCTGCAGCAACCACATTGGAAAGGCTCATCTGCCCAGTTCCTATGTATGGTCACCATCTTAGGTGTAGTTCTACAACTCTAGAAGATTCCCATGGACTGGCTGGTTTTGTCTCAGCCTTGTGGCATTGTCTTGCTTCCCCGTAGATTAATAGTCACTGCATCTCAGGGGACACCAGTGCTTCCCATATCACAGCCACTGGCTTGTCTCCCCCTTTTTATCATTCTCGGAATCCCCCTCTCACAAGCCCCTTTGACTTCCTATGATTTGGCTCATGCCCCTCCCTTTTCCAGACTCCCTGTGCCCCCGGGTTTTCACAGCTCTGATCAACTCTCATCCCCAGTCTTTTCAGAGCACCCACAAAACCACTGTCTGCTTCTTTACTGTACCCAAACTCTCACTGAGTATGGTGACTGGGAGGTCCCCTTGTAAAGCAGTTCTTGATCACCAGAGCCCAGTTCAGTGCCTGTCCCTAGACTTCATCAATGCATAGAAACAGAGTCTGCTCAAGCACAAACTCCCCCCCCCCCACCGTTAATGTGATGCCTTGCAGCCCTGATCTGATCTGCCTTATTGCTTAACCTCAGCCTGCCCTCCCCCTTGCCTCTCACTGCCCCCCACACTTAATTACATTTTCATCAGATGTGCAAAAACGGTCTACTTGGCTCCCTGTGCAGTTTAAAGTGTTTGTGTAAACAACAGAGAGATCCTGTTAATTATAAAGACTTCCTTACATTCACTGCAGCCAGTTCCTGGTCTCCTCTGATGGCAACAGAGATAGGACAAACCATTTGGAGACAGGAAGGAGTTTATTGAAAAGGGATAATACAAGCCTTAAAGAGAGCAATAGGAGCTTGTTTGTACTCATACATACTGTGTGTGCATGAGAACACACACACACACACACACACACACACACACACACACAAGACAGCTCATGTAATTCAAGATTTATTTTCCCCTAATCTGAGAAGAGACTCCAAAGGAAAGATGGAGAGAGAAGACAGAAAGGAGAGCAAAAAGAGATACAGAGCAGAGCAAAAAGCAAACAGAGAAAAGTTGGGACAGAGCAAAAGAGAATAAGAGGAGGAGAAAGCAGGTGGATCTGGAAGCCTTGTCCGTGGCGGGGAACTCAGGGTGCAGGTGTCCCAGCTGCTACCCCCATAACACATAGCAGATAGCGTGCCTGCCCTCTCGACTGCAGGGCACAGCTGGCATCACGAACGGGCAGTGCCAGTGTGCAGAAAGAACAGCCATTGAAAGAACGCCGGAATCCAAGTTCAACCTCAGCCACTGGAGCCTCCAGCGTTGTTGGCATTTATCTAATTCTGCCCCACCCCCCAGACGATGGACAAACAGAAGCCTGGGAAGGCAGAGTGTGTGCGACCCTGTGAGCTACAGACACTTTGGAACACCCAGGCCAGAACTCTTAGTTCTCTTAGATGCAGGGTGTACCAGGCTGAGGTTTCAGGGGAGCAGGTACAGTAAACCTTCCAAGGGGGAACATCTGGAGTCGTCACTTGACACGCCACTTGAACAGGGGTCAGTTTTCAGGAACAGCAAGAGGATGCTTTTGAGTTCTGTGGACTCTTGACTGTCATCTTGTCTTCTTCCAGACCCCTCAGAAATGTTCTCCCTAGTACTATCAGCTTGGACAGCGTGCTTTCACATTCACTAATTGCTTCAAACATTTATCAGATGCTTTCCGTGGTTGGCAATGGATAGACGCTATACTAACAGAAATGTTCCTTACAGCTAGGGAATTCAGCACACAGTGTGTGAGCAATCAAACACTAGCTCAATAATTGTAGAGGCATTAGAATCCCAGATGTGGACAACAACTTATTAACTTTTTATTTTATGTATATGAATGTTTTGCATTCATATATATGTATATGTATATATATATATATATATATGTATACACACACACATACACACATATGCGTGTGCACCACACGAGTGCCTGGTGCTTGCAGAGGCCAGAAGAAGGTGTTGGATCCCCCCTGCATCTAGAATTAAAGGTGGTTGTGAGCTACCATGTGGGTGCTGGGAACCCAGGTCCTCTGTAATAGAAGCCGGTGTTCTTAACTCTGAACTGTCTCTGTAGCCCCATCTACAATGAATTAAAAGAACATGGAGGCCTTGAAGAATTAAAATAGGGACTCCATCAGATATTATACATAAATATTTATAACAGAATTATTCATGATAACTTAAAAAAACAACGCATTTATCTATATACATGAATATTTAGCTAGTTAAAGGACATAGCATACACAATGAAGTATAGCATACACAAGCAAGAGAATAGTATTCAGCATGAAAAATAAAAGAATTTAGAGTCCCTACGAAGGTGCATTCCCCCAAACATCCTAAGTGAGAGAAGACATACATAAAATGTTATGTTATTCTGTTTATATGAAATATATAGACTAGGTAAGTCTATAGAGATCTGCTTGGGGTGACTCTCAGCAGGAAGAAATGGAGAATCCTTACTTAATGGGTACAACATTTCCCTTGGGGTGACGAAATGATTTAGAAAAAGTTGAAGACAGGGTGTCACACAATACCACAGAGGTATTCAGTGCCATTGAATCGTTCACTTTAAAAAGATAACGGTGTGGGAATTATGTCTCAATTTTTTGAAACTATTTTTTCCAAAAAATACGGAACATTACTAGATGTTTTGCATTATGCTAGGAGCCTGGGAAAGGCAACTAGAAGGAAGCACCGTGTGTGGAAACTGGAAGGCTGAACGGGAGCAGTAGATGGCCGTGGGCTCCAGACAGAGTGACTAAGGACACGGCCCCCAGGCTTGGCACATTCAGAGTGGGAAGGAAGTCCACGGCTGAAGCTCAGACAGCGAAGGAAGCTGTGGCTCAAGATAAGCCTGCACAGGTGGGCGAGAGCGGGCGTTCACAGGCACCCTCCAGTTATTTATTTATTTTGGCATCAATGGACATCAGGAAGAGAAGTAACACTGCGAGGCTCACATTGTAAGAGCAGTCTGGTTGCTTCAAGAAGGATGGACCAGAGGTTAAACAAACAACAGTTTATCCAATCCCAAGTGGTCGGTCCGAAACACATGTAGGTTCAAGGAATACTAAATGAACCCCGTAGTGTGTGGGAAGGTGAAGGAGGGTCGTGTGACAAGAATAATTAAAGAAGAAAAGATCTTGAATTTGAGAGGGGAATGGGGAAGGGGGAAGAGTTAGAGGAGGAGGAGGAGAAATGATGTAAAGAAATTATTCATATATAAAATTCTCAAAATCTGAAAATTTTAAATTAAAAACTGGTGGGTTCCTGGATACAAATTTAAGCCCTCTATCTCTCCTCCCTCCTCCTCTCTTTCTTTCCCCTTATCCTCCTTCATTTTATATTGATGGTGTTGTGGTGGTTGTTGTTGCTGCTGGTGCTGGTGCTGCTGCTACTGTTTAGTTTCTTATGTGAGTATTGCTTTTATCTCATTTCCACTCCTTTCCCTTCCCTTCCAACCCCTGCCTTGCCCCACCCCCTCCCAAACACACACATACAAACACACACAGATCGGAAAAACAGCCTTCTGAGTCCATTTATCGTTGCTCATATGTGTTTGTGTTTAGAGCTGACCACTTGGGATTATCATACCTAACAAGAAAAAAACAAGGAGTCAAGAAAACAAAGAAACCGATTAAAGCAACGGGCTATGGCTCTGAGCAGAGCGTTGCCCAAATTAAAAACAACAACCAAATATGTCTATGAAATATCTCCAAGTGTTCAACATTCTTAGCGATTAAGGACATGCAAATTAAAACTACTTGGAAATTTCATCTTACCCCAATCATAATGGCTACGATTTAAGAACAAGAAAACAGCCCCTTGTCCTCTCCCCCCTCTCTCTGTCTCTCTCTGTCTCTGTCTCTGTCTCTCTCTCTCTGTCTCTGTCTCTGTCTCTCTCTCTCTCTCTCTCTCTCTCTCTCTCTCTCTCTCTCTCTCTCTCCCCCCTTATCACTCTCTCCCTCTGCAATACACTTAGGAGGAAAATGAGGTATGATTCAGACCTTGAAGAAAAGACATCAGAAACCACAGTGTAATTCTAGAAATCACCCCTATTTTTCAAAATTTGACTGGGAGCCATGATTAATGTAACACGGCACAAAAACAGCAAAAGAGGTATGAAACTGGAAAGCAAAAGACATATTTGTCATTATTTGTGGACAATATTGTAGTAAACATAAAAGTTTTAGATCTGTAGGCTAAATACTAATGGCATTAAGAGAATTCATCAAATTGTTTTGGAGACCACCACCAACAAATAATCCAAATGTATGCCAGAAAAGATACATTTCAGAAAAACAGAAATTAAATTATAAAGTATGGCATTCATAATTACAACCAAAAATCAATTATCTAGCTTGAACATGACACAGATAATGGAAAAGTTTTATGAATGAAATTATTTTTACTGTAAAACATAAAATAATAACCAAACAAATCCAGAGAAATTTCCTGAGAAGATTTGGTGTCACAAACATATCTCTAATTTGATTTTATTGTAAAATGCAATCTCAACCTACAAGTCAATTCTCAGTTGAAACTTCACAGGTCAATTCTTATATACTATGACAAGTTGGAAACAAAATGAGAGACGACTCTTCCTACCAGATATCCATATTTATCCTAATGCTTTGCTGATTTTTAGTGTATTAATAACAAATTGACTAAAGAAGCAATTTATGGGCATCATAATATCAGATCCACACACAATGGACCTTGTCAGTCATGAAAGCATTAAAATCACTTAGAAAAACAAATAGGAAATTCAATAAACTAAGTCCAGTGAGAAGCAGTGAGGCCGGCCATCTGGAGGAGAAAGGGAACCTTAAACCATGAATCCTTCCCTCATACCATTCACCAAACCCAGCTCTAACAGGAAGCAAATTTACTTCTATGAAAAAATTCTTTATTGAGTCTTTGAGTATCTGAAAATTTCTCCCCCACCCACCTTCCTCTCTCCCCCTTCCCGATCTCCCCCTCTCCCTCCTCTCTCCCCGTTTTCTCCTCTCCCCATCTCCCCCTGTCCCCCTCTCCCTTTTTATAATTTTTACATGAAAACAATTGAGAAATTTTTAATCACAGCTTGCTTGTCACAGAAAATTCCTAAGAAGTTAAGTTGGCTCGAGTTAGCCAACACCTTCAAGATAGGAGAGGCGTGTACAGCTTTAAGAATGTCTGGTTCCTTTCAGAAGCTCCCTCTTCCTTTCAAGTTTCCCATGCTCCCTACCTGGGTTCCATAAGATTAAAAAGAAATGCTAAAGGACTTGTGGAGGCTGCTTTGTTTTGTTAAATGCTCTACAACTCTAGAACTTGCCTCCCCTAGCCAATCAGGAGTGATTCTGTCATATCTGATGACTTCTCCCTCTGAGGTCTTTAACTCTGTTCTCTCTCCTTTCCTTTCTTTCACCCCTAGCATCCTTTCCAGCCCACCACCTGCTTCTGATTGCTCCTATCTTCTCCAGGACTCTGTGAGTGACTTGGACCAGCCTCCTCGTCCATCGCTTGCTGAACTTCCTTTTCCTCTCAGGACTTCTAAAATCGATGCCGAATTCAGTCTATGTGTTGCTTTCTCTTATGTAATTTACCTCATTTTTTAAAACTACTTGCATTTAATTTTGGGGAGCCCAGGGACATAGTGAGTCCGCTGTGAAGAATATACAAAGCTCTTACAGGGGACCTCTGCTCAGTTCTCAACACTCACATGCCCAACCACTAACTCCAGTTCAGGGGACCAGATGTGTGGCCCACCAATACTCATGCAGTCAAAACACCCATATAAATAGAAACAGAAACGAATCATTGAAAGTAACTCATTTTTTTTCAAAAAATAATGCTATTCTTTGACAATACCAATACATGGTCAATGTAATAACTTAGCTTACCTCTCTTCTTGTTACAATCATACTATCTAGTTCTCATTAGAGACCCCGATTTCATGAGTAATACTGGAGACAGTGCAGTGCTTTCCCTCATGCTGCTGTTCTTTCCTTCACATGTTGTACACATTTTCCCTATATTTCATAATTTGGAATTTTTCATACAGCTGAATTTGGTGTTGTTTTTGTTTTCCATCTTTTAAGTGATGAGCCATGTAAGCAGGGCTGGTGTTTTTCCATAAACATTTTGAGTAAATTGTCTCTGCTTCCCCTTCTGGTTCCCTTTGGTGGTTCTTGGCTTCTCAGATCTCCAACTGGAGAGCTTTTTTGGTGTAGATTTACAACACTCTCATTGTCACTGAGCGGCCAGGGGGGAGTTGGGAGGAAGCCTGAGCACTGAGTAGATTTCGCAGGAATATTTATCTCGGTGGCGGTTTTTTCCATGGCTGCAGAAGCTGTTGTTCTTTGCTCAGTGTTTGAATTCACATTCATTTGGCACAGTCTCTACTCCAGGATAAACTTGGGTTATACTCAGACTCTTTCCTGCTGCTACTGCTTGACAGATGGAGGAAATAACTCCAGAGTCCCAGGAGGGCTTTCTTTGATGTAGTACCTCCTTGAATTCTATATCTCTCTAATACCACTGTTTCAAGAAGCTTCTGATACTTGGCAGTGCAAGCCACATGGGGCCAACTGAGGATGCATCCCTCCTCAACTCACACTGATCCAGGCGAGGAAGACTTCATGTCCTCCTGCAATGTATCAGCCACGTTCTCACCTGAAACCCACACACCCTCATTCCTTTGACCTCACTCTTCTTCTTTAAGAGGGCAATTTTCTAATCCTGGATCCCAAAATTGCTTCTGTAATAAATTAGGCTAACCCTTGAAGGTCAAGATAAATGTGGTGGTTTGAATATATGTTTAGCCCAAAGAGTCACACTATTAGGGGGGTGTGGCCTTGTTAGAGTAGGTGCCCCCTTGTTGGAGGAAGGGTGTCACTTTGTGGGTGGGCTTTGAGACCCTTCTCCTAGTTGCCTGGAAGATAGTCCACTCCTGACCTCTTTCAGATTAAGATGTAGAACTCTTGCCTCCTTCTCCAGCACTGTACCTACCTGGACATTGCCATGTTTCCCACCATGATGATAATGGATTGACCTCTGAACCTATAAAGCAACCCCAACTCAATGTTATCCCTTATAAGAGTTACCTTGGTCATGGTGTCTCTTCACAGCAATGGAAACCCTAACTAAGTCATTAAGAGAAACACATCAGGTTGCTCTCTGCTACAGAGTCTCCCATTCAGTTCTGAGCCCTCCAGATGAAAAATGATCACATATGCTTCACTACTAATCCTACATCTCCTCACCTATGTACTCTGACCATAGAAATAAGAAGCTTTGGATGCAGTAGAAACGCCCTTGGAAATCCTTGGTCAGTTTCACTAGGGAGCTAGAGACATAGCTTACCTCATGGAAACCATATAGAACTAAAGCATGAAGAAAAGAAATCCTGACAGAGAATGGAACGACCTTCACAACCTGCAGAATCATGTGGCCTCCTGGGTCACTGGTTAGGACCTACTGTTGCCATCAGAACCTGTGTCTGCCTTGCTCTTGGTCTTGACTGCTAGATAGATGTTAGCGGACAGGAGTCGGTGTTTCTTCTAGGAAAAGGATGAGGACAGATGGATGAATGCTGTGAGACATGCCTGTGATGTCTTTCATGTGACTGACACAACATGATCCTTATGCACACACATGGATTCAGTTGGGGCCGGTGGTAAAAGAATTAATGGCACTTTTATTTTCTCTAAAAGAGGACCGTGACAGGAAGGAAGACATTACCAAGAAGTGTTAATGTTACAACCGTCTATCCGGATGTCTTGATGGGTTTTGTTGTTGTTTTAATCTGTTTTCTCCAAGATCCAAATGGGCGAATGTCAGAGTGCTCAATTGGTTTCTACTGAAACACTGCTCTTTCTCTCTGCTGCTTTGCTGCACACCCTTCTAGCTTTGGAGGGTATCTGCTCCTGTGCTGTTAGGAAAATCACTGCCATCTCTTTTCATCCTTCCCAGCCCAGACTGTCGGAAGCTAGTGCCGAGAGGAGACCAGACCTGTCCACCTCCCATCAGGCAAACAGCTCCAGCAAGGATTATTTATTTACAACAGCTAATACAATTGGTAGTAACGACTTCATAGGCAACCTCTAAGTGCAGGCAAGATGAAAAATTTAGTAAATTGGAGAATAAAAATGCATAAGAAAATGTACAGAATCAATATTTCATGGCCTTTGCTTTACCTTGCTGTACACAAATCTATTCCCGGGCTTACATTAAAATTTAAAGCAACATCATGCGACAAGTTCAAGCCCTCGGTTATTTCACGGTGGTTCAGCTTTAGAGGAGTTTTGTTGTTGCTCACTTCATAAAGTCACAGGGCTCTGCAGAGGAGGAGACAGTTAGAAAACCATTTAGCCAGGTGACTCTGGTTTTCCCTGTTATGTTTTTTTCTCCAGACCTGAAGATGGAGACAAAAAGTTGTGTTTGACACACAAAGGAAGGCTGGCTCTGTGATTCCACCTCTGAACCAGTCAGGACTTAGTCATCTTCGTGTCTTAACAATTGCCAAATTCAAATGTTGGTGCTTAAAACTATCCTTTCGTAAGAAATCAAATACTTCTTTAGTACATGAATGCAACATGCATTATACTCCTCAACTGTCCTGTGCTGGTTAAGCGTGTTATAACAGCCTCTGTTATTTTGAGTGTCTTCCCAAGTACCCTCTCTTAGAGTAGGCTAGCCACTGCCCTAAAACAGGCTTGTCTCTGTCCTACAGCAGGCTGGCCCTTCCACTCTCTGGCAGGGAAAAACAGTAAACCAGCTAATGGTATTAAAAACATTGCATTCTTGAGAACAGCTGAAAAATAAACCATTGTAACAGAGGTAACTATTGTTTGTTCTATGATATAAAAGTTACTTTAGTAGGGAAGAGAAGCTAGAAGCTCATTCATGGAAAGTTATCAGTCAAAAATTCCAATGGTCTGTTTCAATGGGAGTGTCCCAGTTGATTTCTGCTAGCTAATTATAAGCCCCTGGTGTGATGGTGTTACATTCGGTTGTTCCCCCAATCAAGCTGCTCCAGTAATCTCTGCTGGATACTGTAAATACCTGATTTTATGACAGTTTGCTGTCTCTGCTGTTCTTAGCTTCTTGGTCCTTGTTATTCCTTCTTTACCTTTTCCTTGCTACATGATTATTAAAGGCACTCACATGGAACCAAGCATCCAGCTGTAGTAGATCATTCTTCAGGCCATATAGAACAGTTAAGGACTGAGCAACATGTGAAACTGTGATTTTTGAATTCTCTGTTCACACACATTTGTGAAATTCATAACAAATTCATTTAAGCACAAAATCACTAGAGCAACAGATCTACACCTTTTGCATATGGCTATGTCTGGAATAGCCTTCCTTAATGGTAAGAGTTTGTTTACATGCAGACAGAAAGATTGGAAGTTAGTAACCTGACACTCTGCCCATCATTTAAAGAGTTCTTGAGATAAAAGGATAGACAATTCATAAAAATATGTACAAGGCATAGCTATTATAACCATGTTCAACATTTTTCTTTTATCCTGCTTATTTGTTTGTTTGCTTGCTTGCTTGTTTTGATCCATCCATGAGAAACTAATATGTTACTTGGCACCCACCATTTTAACTATCTAACTTTAGACAAGTTAAACTGTCCTAATTTGGGATTGGTTGAGACCCATGTTTGGATTGGACATGGCCTCTATTACACTGAGAAAAAGAGACACATTTGCTGCCACAGAGAGATCTGTTTACTGCCCAGATACTTCTTCCTGGAGGAGCTTTGTTCTCTTCAGCAGGTACCGAACAAGTCAAGGTCTGTAATGGATTTAGATCAACGTTGAAGGATCAGTTCACACACGTGTGTTGCATCCTGAATAGAAATCCGAAGCTATCCAGGGCACAGTAGAGTATCTTGTAGGAAGAGTACAGGTGAGCCCACAGTTTTTCTTTTGGGGTTCTAAATTACTTCAAATATTTCATACGTCAAAGCGTGCTCATCATAGTCTGTAGCACCCACTCAAGTTTATTTCCATGGAAGTATACCTGAAAATGGATGTGTTAAGCCAAAGCTACAAATTTCAAGTGAAGGTATGACCATTCTAAGGAAGCATCATATGCATTTCCAGGTAAAGCTCAAGCCAATGTCAGGATGAAGAAGTGAGTGGTTGGGCTGGTAAGGTCACCACAAATACAACAAAAATGCTTTCAAACATGTTGCCAAGCATGGGATCAGGACTTGAGGTACACATATCAGAGAGAACTCCTTTCGGAAGAAATTTCTTTTCTTGACAAATAAGAACAAATACCGGTTTTCTATAAGTGTAGAAAGTGAAGACAGGACATTTGGAGCTGTAGTCATTAGCATGTTGTCTGTGGACCAACAGTCTCTAACAAGTGAGTCCATGCAGACATGCCTGCCTGACCAGATTTCAGAGCCAAAAAATGTTCCATACCCATTATTCCCTTATATACAAAAAAACCACATACATTTAAGGAACACATGTTGATGGATTTTGATCATCATCTGTCTTCACTAAGGCTTCCATTGCTGTGATGAAATATTATGACCAAAGTAATTTTGGGGAAAAAAGGATTTAGTTCAGCTTTCAATTTTCAGGTCATTCTCCATCGCTGAGGGAAGTCAGGACAAGAATTCAAGCAGGAAAGGAACATGAGAATAAAAACTCAGCGAGAGACCATGCTTACTGCCTTATTCTCCATGGCTTGCTCAAGAAGCTTCTTTCATACCCCAGAACCACCTGCCCAGGAGTGGGCTGGGTCTTTTCACATCAATCATTAACTGAGGAAATACTCCACACTCTTACATACAAGCCAATCTTACAGATGCATTTTCCCAATTAAGTCTCCATCTTTCAGATGTGTCTAGGTTTCTGTCAAGTTCACAAAAGCCAACCAGCACAACATCCATGAAACCACCATGACAAACAAGATACCTTGCTCCCATTTCTGTTCTTTGCTTCTCAGGAAACCATCGATCTGCTTTCTGTCACTATAGATTACATTTTTTTCAGTTCTGGATAGTAAACCCAGGACTTTTGCCCCTGTGAGCGCTGAGCTACATCCTCAGTCACAACTCTTTTCGTTGCCGACTACTCTTCCATTATAACCAGCTACTTCTGCATCTATCATTTTATGACTATATTGAAAGCTTCCAGATTTTAAGTACTTTTGAGTGTAGCGCCTGAGCACATTCACATCTGAGCCTTTGTAAAGACATATTTCATTGGGAGGGAAGCATCTCCATATGGTATACCCACACCAGATGCTTTGCATCTGCTTGACTTTTTAAGTAAACTGTCACCAGTTTTCCCAAAATGGTTTTACTAGTCTATGTTCCAACCAGGAGAATGTGAATGTGTGAGTTCAAGTTGATCTACAACCCAACACGTGGTATCATACGCTTTCATTTAAATAATTATATGATGTCCAGTGGTAACTCTCTTTGGGAATTTTCTTGATGGCAAATGATGTCAAGAGTATCTGTATTTTAACAAAATTGCTACGTTTTTGTAGACATAGTAACTTCAATAACAAAAACAGATGCAAAGAAATGGAAATGGAGACATTTTAGACTAAGAAGGTGGTAGAAGTGAAGCAATAGCCAGAAACTGTAAGCTCATTGATGGACAATAGACATTCAGGGAATTGACTCCAGTCCATGTGCTTATACACCATCTATAGCAACATGAGACCAGGGCCAGCACAGTAGATGGTTGCTATTGATCTTTATTTTAAGAGTCAAGGAGAGCCTTAAAAAGAAGAAAACTAAAGTCTCTCATGAATCCATTGTGGTCAATATGATATCTTTTGCTGTTTTGGCTTCATTCATTAATTGCTGTTGCTCTAACAAATTACCATACATCAACTCACCATATTACAATTGTATAGGTCAGAAGTCTGAAAATGTACCTAAGGGCCAATAGTCAAGGTACTGGCTGGGCTTAGCTCCTTCTGTGTGCCCCAGGGAGAATCCACTGCTATGCTTTTCTAACTTTTGTGGTCTTCCCATAATCCTTGTCTCCTGATTCCCTACTCCCTGGCATCATCACAACTTTTAATTATTTCTCTGCCACATCTTTTTTCTCCACATAGGAGGACTTCAGATGACACCGCATCCATGATCCTCTAAGGTCCTTTACCCCTTGTTCCTGCCTTTTAAGGGAGCATGCTCACATGTTCTAGGATTAGGATGTAACCTTTTGTGGAAGTTATTGTTTAACCTATCATGGCATTTCTGTTCTGTAGATTTTCCTATGCAGTATAACTAGGTTTGAATGTGAGCTAAGTTACAATTATCTGCAAACAATCCCTCCTCTTTCTTATTGCAAGAAATGTTATTACTGTGGGTAGAATGGAATTTGAAGAAGCTAAGAGAAGGTCAGCGAGCCCACAGAAGGGCAATAAAAATGATGGCCAATATTTACAATATTCTATGGAATTTCTATAAGCTCACCATTGATCTTAAAAGCATACTGTGAGATGGCATCACTAATTTTCCCATTTTCTGGGGTTTGAACAGAGATACCAAGAGACTAAGAGATTCACCTGTGATTTATACAGTAAGGCACTTTACAGGCAGGCTTCAGACACAGGCTTTGGGGTTCAAGCACTTATTTTCTCACACATTGGGAAATGCATAGAGAAGAGATAGAGACAAAGGTGAGGAAAGATAGAGAGATATGGGAAACAAGAGGGGAGAGGCATCAGTTAGAGCACTCTAAGGCACTGAAAAGGACCAGAGGAATGAACAGGTCTGACAAATACTTGGGGGAGTTTGGCTTTGGAAGAAATTTATTGGAAGGATTTTTCTTTCTTTCTTTTTTTTCTTTTATTTTATTGGATATATTCTATATTTACAATTCATTTCCCTTTTTCTGGTTCCCCACCCCCCAAAGGTCCCACATGCCCTTTTCCCTCCCCCTGATCCCTCTTCCATCCCTTCCCTCTTCCCTGTTCTTCTTTTAGGAATTTTTTATGTATGATGATCAGCGAAACTCTTGTCCTGCTATCCAACCATTTTTTCTGCACCATTATGCAAGTGCATGTTGCTGGTCAGTTCATTTGGAATCTGTTGGATCTCTGTCTTGTTTTCCCCCAAAATTCTGCTTTGCTGGGGTGAGTCTTAAGGTAGGAGGAAGGGGGCTTCATTTTAGCCCGAATTGTCGCTGCTGCCTTTGATTTGCCTCCTGCTCCCCCCACCTTTTAAAATGCTACATCATGAGCATCTTCCTGTAATAAAAATATTTCTCAAAAAATGTGGCTTGAATGGATGCCTGACATTTGTCATCTGAATGCCCCATAACTGTTTGTGTAAGCGACAGTAATTGTGTGGGGCTGGGATGAATGGCCTCATTGAAGAACAGAGCTGTCCTTGGGAACCAAGGAGGTATTTGCAATCCCTATCCTCAGCCAAGAGAGGCGTCCTGGCCCTAAGAGATTGGCAAAAAAAAAAGTGTTTGAGAAGTAGTTCTTGCCAGGCTAATCACTGGGAAGTTCCTTCAATCAATCAATCAATAATCAATCTCTCTCTCTCTCTCTCTCTCTCTCTCTCTCTCTCTCTCTCTCTCTTTCTCTCCCTCCCTCCCTCCCCCTCTCTCCCTCCCTTCTTCCCTCCCTCTCCCTCCCTTCGTCCCTCCTCTCTCTCTCTTCCTCCCTCCCTTCCTCCCTCCCTCCCTCCCTCTCTCTCTCTCTCTCTCTCTCTCTCTCTCTCTCTCTCTCTCTCTCTGTGTGTGTGTGTGTGTGTGTGTGTGTGTGTGCGCGCGTGCGCATTTTCCTTTCTCAGGATCATGATAGGAAGGTTACATGAGGCAGTTACACCAACAGAAAAGGCACAGAGACCTTCTGCGTGGGGTTTGTGTATCTTTCTGGAAAAAGTAACTGAACTAACCTCCACTTGGAAGGAGAAGTCATCAAATATGTGGTTCTCAGCTTGGAGACAGAAATAAAGTGACCTGTTCATCGATGCTATTATTACTATCATCATCATCATCATCATCATCATCATCATCAACATCAACATCATCATCATCAACAACAACAACAACAACAACATCATTATTTCACCCTAATTATAAGGGTACATACTGGGTATGTGCAAGTCAGCAGCTGTACTTTGTGTTTCAAATAATCTCTTTCCCTCCTCTTTCTCTTTCAAAGGTGCTGAGACCTGGACCCAAGTCCCCGTGTGCATGCTGAACACGTGTTCTACATCTGCACATTCGTTCTTTGCCAATCTTCCTGCGAAACTTCAGAAGGCTGTACTCTTCCCATTTCATAGACAGAGAAACTGAGGCTCTGGAGTTCTTATTTCCCTAAACTCATAGGCACGTGTGTGGTTAGCAGAGCCTCAGGATGATTGAGTCCAAACTGCACTTCGTGGAGAGCTGCTTTGTGTCCAGAGTGCCTTCCATCAGGACTTATCTGAACGCCACCCACGATGACTTATGACAGAGAAGACTTCTCAGAAACTTGGCATCGATCAGGCCTGGCGCCTGTTTCCTGCCTCTGCCTACAAACATCAGACACTATCTTATTGCTATCTGTATCTCTTGCCATAGACTGAAACCTTCTTTTGACATTAATTAGCATTCCATGCTGCCCAGGGCTCTCTTAATCTTCCCGGTCCTGTGGAATACTAAGCGTCAAAGCCTGGTGGCATGGACCTGGGATTTGTGCCTTCTTCCAGAAGGACTGAAATGATGCCGAAGGCCAGACCCCAGGCCAAGACCTCTCTAACTTTCCCATTGTGCTTCTTGAGGTGCAGTTCCTGGCCAACTCAGGCTTTAGGTTTCTGTGACCCATGCCAACAACAACCAAATGCCCATTGGTTTGTGTGATCGTCTGTGAATATATTCACCGTACCTGTATTTAGGAATGGTTTCATAGGTAATATTTTAACATTGCCCACCTCATTTTAAAGTAAAGTAATTCTGTTATTCATGTTTCTCGATATGTACATTTTGATATTTTTTCCTTCTATTCAGAATTGACATTAAATTTTATTCTTTATTGCTAAATAAGATATAGTGGCAATTAAGAACATCTCTAGCTTTTATATCTATATAATAAATAGGACAAAAAATGTACTATTATTGTTCTGGAAGCCTAACGTGCATGGTTCTTAGGAAAAAGTGGCAACCTCTTATCACTTATTATAATTCATTAAGCTTGTAGGAAATATTTAGATACTTAATTGGCATTTAACAAGATAGCTATAGAGAGTAAATGAGACATTAAATTCTCTTCTTAAATGCCCATTAGGTTTGCTTTAGAAATTAATTGATATCTAATTCATTTGTGATCAACTATTTTATCCATTGCCAGCTGAGAACTTCAACATATCAATGATAAATAGAAGCAGGAGAAGGGGTGGGGTTTAGATGAACTGAGCTCCCTGTCAGCCTAATTTAAAATGGAAAGGTTCTTATGTTGCCCTCGTCTCATCAAAGTGGCACTGTCATCTTGTCTGGAGAGAGAAGGGTTTTGGCGCTGGACACAATTAGACCTATGCAATTGGATTAGCATGAGAGACTCCTGTAAGGATCTATCCATGCATTCTCACACTAAATGTGCATGAATGGTGGCCAGGTGTGATAATGAATAAAATGGAGCAGTAAATATAGCTGTTTATAATTACCATAATTTCTGACTGGAGAGCCTCCTCCTTGTGGACTAGCTTTCATGGTACCAGAAGGTGCCACACATTTTTCCAAGGAGGAAAGAAACCAACAGTCCTACCCAGAGATGGGGCTCATGGGGCACAACAATGACCAGCAAAGCACTAGGACCCTAACAGTATGGCAGTGACATGCATACCTTGACAGCAACTAACACGTCTCTAATTGGATTTAAGAACTGCTCAACATGAGAGAAATCATTCCTGATACAGCAAACCTAGCCAACTACTCAAGGCTAGTAAAGTTATGAATCTTGAATGAGAACTTACAACCACCACTTTACTAAGCCACCATGGTCCCTAACAACATTCTAATTATTTGTCCTTGTATCCACAGATAAGCATAGTCTTCATCCTTCATCAAGGAAACTTCTCTTTACAACAGATGAGTACTATCACGGAAAACCACAATTGATCAAAATGCAGAGTTATGGAGCTTAGCCCTAATTGATACATCTACCACACCCTCTGTCACAGAAGGCTCAGGGAATCATTGGAGAGGAGGAACTGGAAAGAATGTAAGAGTGAGACTGTATCTTTTAGTAACGTCTGAAGCCACTACACCCACACAATTTCACCAACACGAGCTCTAAACATGAGCCGAACAAGTATGACAATTGGCATGATAACATGGAGAGCAGGAAAGCAATGAGGCCTTCGCTCTACACAAAGAACTACATGTCCCAGCTTCTTGGATGAGCCACAGTCAGGGGATGAATAAGAAATGCAGTATCGACTAACCACAGAACCACTCTGTGGTGTCTCGGATGTACCATCTACTGTTCTGCTGCTTTCTACTCTTCCTTGTCACTGATGTGGATAAACACAAACTGAATGACCTCACCATCCGCATCTGTAGAACATAACATGTGATATCTAGAAAGTGGTGGGGATAGTCACACCCAGTGCAGATGCTATCAGGGCTCCTGCACTTTTCTGATAGGCTTTCTGCTCACTTGGAAGTCACCTTCCTGAGTACATCATGGCTGCTGCCTTAGCATTCCTGGTAACTGAGGTCAACTTGCTTCAACTAAGGAAACTAAGCTTCAACTTGTTTCTGACTTTCCTGCTGATTGCTGTTGTCACTTCTGCCCAAATCTCTCTACTTACACCGACATTTTCTCCCATAGCAAACGTGGTCAGAGGATTACCTATGAGTTTATTCTTTCTGGGAGAGCAAAGCTAGACATTCCAGTTCTTTGAAATTGGGTGCAGCATTATGATGAAGATCCAGACAATAGGAGTGAAGGGAAGTCATGGGTGCTTTCTCTAGTTCCTGCTGAACTCCAGACACACAGCTTTTCTCACAGCTATATTTCTCCACGGCTGCATACAGATGGTCATGATACAATTTAAAAAGTCTATGTCTCAAAATGACTATCACATAGTAAACCTCCCTTGGGTCAGTGAAAACCACTGTTTGAAGGAAGACGTGACGTCTGTTGTCTTTAATCAAAGGGAATGTTGGTTTTCTGTTACAATATTCAGTTCTTACTGAGCTTATACTTGTGATTCTTCCTGCCACTGAAGACATTGCAGAGGCTAGGGATCATCATCCCGTGTTCCCCATACAGAGAAAGCCAGAGAAAGCCTGAGATTGTGCGAGAACACTTCTCCTCTTGCATCTGTGCTTTTGCTTCAATCATTGCACCTCAGAGTGATGCTGACAATACTCCCATAGAACATCTGGGACCAGCTCTTCACAGATGGAAGAAGACATTTATCTCCATGGGTGATGACCTGGGAAACAAAGAACTTCCCCAGCACTGAATACACAGAGTTCCCCCTTTTCTTTGATGACTGCATTTGGGATTATGTCAAGTATGTGATGCCTAACTCTCTTTCTCAATCTTGATGATTCTTGTCCACAAACCCCACAATTAACCTTGGTCGCTTTTGTTTACCACCGTATCTTCAGCATCTAAAACAGTTCCTGGTACACAGGAGATAACAACATTTAAATGAAGAGTAGATTTGTAGAATCCCATCTAAGAGAGAGCTATTACGGAGCCTATATTATAACCATTTGGGGGAAGAAAGTGCTAAGCACAGAGCTTGTAAGGTTGATAACCGTGAGCATCCGGCTTCTGCACACTTCTCTCAATCATCAGCTTGACTGAGATCAGTAATGGTCATTCTTGTGCCACTAGGGCTTCAATTTACAGTCTTATACCCACTAGGCAAGTGTGCCACTATCTCCTCAGCTAGTGGTTATATTCAGTGGGTCAACTTTGCTATATCATGGTACCCAGATATCTGAATAACATGATTTGATGTGTGTATGTGAGCTTTCTTTTATTCTTGATTGCCTTGTTTTGTCTTGGATGTTAAAAGTTAAATCAAGACATTTCAGGTAAACAAATTGGCCTCGATCATGTGATGGGCCCCATCCAACCAATTAAAGATCTTAAGGAAAAGATTGGCATTCCCTGAAGAAGGGATTCTGCCAGCTGAGTGGATTTGGCCACTAACTTCAGCTACTCCTTTTCCAGGCTACCAGGAACTTTGGAATTCTCTGCAACTTTGGATTTGTTTGTTTCCACAACCATATGAGAGAATAATTCATTAAACCCCAACTCTCTCATTCTCCCACCTGTATACACAGACACACAGAGAGACACACAGAGATAGATACAGATACAGACAGACAGGCAGGCACATACACACAACACCCTCTAGATTCTGTTTCCCTAGATCGTTTTTTTTAAATTTCTGTGTCCATTTTATCATTTTCCTCACAACTTCTCATCCACAAGGGAGCTACAAATGTCCCTATTTTAACAAAAGTCCTAAATCCTTTGTCTTCTCTACTCATCTGGCACTTGGCATTGACTACCACACAGTAAGATTTATAAGCAACAGGTTATTCTCTATGTGGTTGAGTCCTATTCTCCTGGTAGGAGGCATAATTCCTTGGCATCTATGAATACCATGGTATAGCTGGTGAGGTATATCTGGCTCATCGAAGAGATGAATGAAAGTCTGAAGACAGGTACAATGAATTATTAGACTGTATGAAAAAGAGGTGACCTTGGTGATGTATCATAGATGTCATGGAGAATAATTTACTGGCAACTTTCTATAATAAAGTATTGTCCACAAGCCAACAAAGCTGAAGTTATAGTCACTTCACCCAACTATAGCAATCACTAAATTGACAAACTGTCACAATAGTCCATATCCTGTTTTCACACCCTCTTCCATGGCCCAGTACTGTACCATTTTATATATAGTGTCTCTGTGCTTCACAATGAACCAAATTTTTTAAATCAATTCTGGTTATCTAGTATTGGCAAATAGAAGGGTAACTAGAAGCTCTCACTTAACCTGAATGGTTTTATGCACCCCTCCACCTCCTCTCCTAGCTTTGTCCCAGGATTTCAATTCACTCAGTAGGTTAGGTCACTGTTGGATTCTGCTCACTAAACTAAAGTTCCTCACATTATCCCAAAGCCACTGATCCACAGACTATCCCAGGAAACACTATGTCAATAGTCTAGGTTTTTAGTTCTATTCATTGACAAACTTAGCTCAGTGAAGGTGGGTTAAAACAGTCAGGAGAGCTACTCACTAGTTCCCCTCTGTGTTTAAGGGGTCCTTTTCGGTTGCTCCAATTCGCCAGACTGAGACGAACTTGTTTTGATCCATTGGCTCAAAAAGTTCTTAAAGCATTGTCAACTGGAAAGTTATCTAGAACATGGAAGTGACACCTCTGCTAGCAATCAGACATGTGCAGAAAGAAGTCCAGGCACCCAAACCCAGGAATCCAGCTCTTCAACTGTTGGTTACCTAACACTGATAGAACATAAACAAACATTAGGAAATTTCTAAGAAAATGATCATGAAAAGAAGGGAGCATTTAGTTTTTCTTCCTGTCATGACACGGGAAAATAGTCTACCAAATGTGGGTTCAGGTTTGTGACAGGGTGACACTTTGAGGATTATTTATCAAAGTGACACTGGACACCATCATATAGGAAATAAGTCAAAAGCTGGAAGAACCAGGAGTCAAGAATTTCTGGCTCTCAAGATCATTTCAGTTAAGGAGCTAGATCTAAGCTCCTTTTAGCCCCCAAACACAGACTTCTACCTATCACAACTCTGCTTTATACCAGCTTTCACCAAGGCTGTAGTGATCATGAGAGTCATATCAAACCGGAAGGCAGAAAGCATATCATCAATTTCTGTGGTAAGTAGCAGTAACCAGAAGACTGCTCACATTCCAATGCTCTGTACTGCCTTCCTACAACAAATTCTGTGGGTTTCCTCCTTTGTTAGATCCTAATGATATAGCTCAGCCAGTATGACATTTTCTGAGCTAGCATGCGGTCCAAAGTTCTATTCCCAGAACTCGAATAAAAAGCCAAGTAGGGCATCATATTTTTATAATCACAGTGCTGGTGAAGTAGAGACAGAAGGATCTCTGGAGCTCACTGTCCAGCCCATTCTAATCAGGGAGCCCCAGATCAGGGTAGGAGACCCTGTCTCAAAGAACAAGGTGGCTGCTTCCTGAGGAATGACATAAAGATTGACCTCTGGCCTCTATATGTGTGCACACATGTGTACTCATGACAACACACACATTTGCGCACTTGAGTACACACACACACACACACACACACACACACACACACACACACTATTGGTTTAAGTAAGAAGCAACTTTAAAAGAAACCTGGATGGTTGGTCTCTCATTCTGAGTTAGTGACAGAATCACAGCCTACATCAATATTTAAAGTAGCAAACAGAAAGGGGTCTGCTTTTGTTGATATGAAAGGAATGCAAATGTTTCCCAAATTAAATTTAAGCTAAGCAAAAATACAGCTGCTGGAAACTTTTGAGGACTGAAAGAAAGGGACATCTATACTCAGAACTAGGCACACAAGCCAGGAAATAATATTGAATACATAACACAAAGAGAGAAACTCAAATGACACGAACAGGTATAGCTTACAATAAAATATTATTTATACAAACACTTGGAGGGTTAGATTTGGATTTTGAACCAGGGTTTGTTAATTTGGGGTCTAGAAGAATGACAATGTGGTTTGTAATAATTATTTCTGCTGATAAATAGATAAAATAAAGGAACGAAGAATAAACACTGATATTTATTAGCAATTATGTATAGGCAAGTACCAGATTTGAGGAAAATAGAAGTGGTACCTATCACACCAAATTAGAGGTTGTGCTGAGTACACAACCTGGACTCATACAAGTTTGGTGTTGGGCACACAAATGCAGGTTTAAATCTATGGTCTCAGTGAACCCTCACAGCATTCCAAATAGATACCTTTCATGTCACCATTGCTCCTTTGAGAGATGTGGAATTTGAAGTTCAGAACAAGTAAGCAGCTAGATATAAGTTCAGAGCATCCGAGTTAGAATTTTAACCTGGGTCTATAGAACTTCATATCCATGAATCCTGTTCTAATTATCTGGAGGAGGCAGAATGAAGAATAAGAATATGATACATTGAGCCAGGCAGTGGTGGCACACACCTTTAATCCCAATACCTGGGAAACAGGGGCAGGCAGGATATATATATGTATATGTGTATATATATATATATATATATATATATACATACATACACACATATATGTGTATATATGCATATAATTTATATGTGCATATAATTTACATATAATATATGTAAAAGAAGCAGACTATGAGATGCAGCAAACAGACATAAGCTGCAGAAGTTCTTAGGATGCTGAATCTTCACACATGCTTATTATTGAATAAATAAGCACATCGCTAAGTGCCTTAGGAAGGTTAATAAACTGCACCCAGAACATGAGGTGGATGACGATGAAGGTGGTAGACCTTTGAGTGGCAGACAGAACAGTTATCACTAGTCCTAGCAGAAGGCCAAGTACTACAAACTAAACTCTGGGGTTTTCAAGTGGCCTTTGCTTGGACGCCTGTCATCTGCATTCTAATAATGGCCTGTACATACACTTGACCTGTAGGAATCCTTCTCTATGTCTCCAACCATGGTGTTGAGGTCCACACATGTCCTAGGACTTATTACTTCGTGGAATTATAAAGTGATCAACTCTTGCCCTTGTTGCACATTTAACTTCTTACTTTTGGCTCAGTCTTGATGCAAGATGAGGGTAATATAAAAATAACTTCCCACCTAAGAGGCTCATAGCCTAACCACAGAAACTAACTTATAAATAGCCACTATTAGATGAACTGACCCACCCCAGTTCACCCCAGTAAGAGTCAGGGAGGAACATAATGTGACTTTCTCAAGATTATAATAAAATCCCAACACCGAAAGAGTGGCTTCAGAAACTCGCCATAGCATTGCGTAGTGACATTGATAGGAGGGGGCGTTGACAGTGGACAGCATGGTCACCTCCTGCTCCTGGGGATCCAATAACAGTTTCTCTTTAGTAGAAGCATTATGATTTACCAGAGTAAAGTCTACAGATGTTAAGTGCATGGTACAATGTTCTGTTTTGTTTTCTCAAGTGAATATGCTTAAATGATCAACAGAGAGTAAGTGGTTAAAAGGCTGAGGAGTGAGCTACAGAGGCGAGGAAATGATTGAGTTTGACACTGTGATGCACACTGTTAATACCACAGATTTAAGAATGCCTAAACAATAGCAGGAGGCGGGGGATCAGGTAGGAGAGATGATAGAAAGACCTTCTGTCAAACATGGACACATAATTTTTTGTTTCAAACCATCTGCCCTTTTCCATGGTACAAGTTTATTTTTCCATATTTTCATAAATAACCTTTTACCTGTTCAAGGCCCTGATGGAATAAATTTGGCTTACTATGTGACTCCATCTGTATATCTTAAAATGTGGATGTTTAGAAATAAAGTACAGAGTCAAATTGTACATTTAAGCCATCATCTGTTGAGGCTTGGTCTTGTTGACTAGTGTGCTAGGTGCTCCCCAAGATCTGGAGTCTACACATAGACCTGCAACTCTGCCACCAATTTATCTCTGATTGGTAAATAAAGATACCAACAGCCAATAGTTGGACAGAAGGGACATAGTTGGGGTTTAGGCTTCCTGGGCTTGGGTTCAGAGGAGGACTCTGAGGAGAAGAAGATGCAGCAGGAAGAGGAAGGAGATACTGCCATAGGTTAGGAGTCAAGAAAACATGGCCCTGAGGCCTGGCCAATTGGAGTTAAGAGCAACCCAGATGAAACAGTAAACTTGGAGTTATCAATAGGAATGCAGATTCTAATAGCATACAGGGTAGACAGTTGTCCAGCTCTTGTGCTATTTAAGGCTTATTGTAAATATAAAGGTTGTGTACGTCTTTTATCCCGGACCTAAATGGTCAAGGCAGAGTAGAAACCCTGAGTCAGAATTAAATAATTTCTACAACAGCCATCCATCAGACAAAGGAAGAGTCTCCATGCACTATGCTAAGCATGAGACTTCAACACACGTTCTCTTGAAGGACTTAAGCAATCCTAGTGCCACAGTGAGTGCCTAAATATCATTCTAATCATGTGAGTCCATTCTCCAGGCTGGTTTCTCTGGAAACAGAAGCTAAGATGGAATCTGAGGAGTAAGACTTGGTGCAGAGAGGATCAGTATCAATACCTGTGGAACATGGAGAAAGGGCACAAGGCAGGGCAAGGAAGAAAACAGATGGTGATCCCTAGGCCAAAAATCCTCAGCCAGCCCTTTAGGGGATTCTGAAACAAATACTCCCCAATATGAACATGAATTCTATGGCTGATTCCTCCATAATCCCCATCATCTCCTTCATCTCCATCATCATCTCTCTCAATCATCTCCATCATCTCAATCACCTCCACCATCTCTATCATTCATCATCTCTACCATTCACCATCTCTATCATCTCTATCAGTCATCTCCATCATCTCCATCATCCCCAACTCCATTTCTTTCTCTGTCTATCAGTGCTTGAGAAACTCAAGCTTCTTTAGGAAAGAACTGATCTGCAGTAAGGCAGCTGTGCAGCCTGGGAAGTCCCTGAGTTGGTTTTTTTTTAATTTTTTTATGTTTTTGCTAATGAGCGCAATCTTCTCCTTTCTCATAGGAGCCCATGTGGGATACCCTGAGTCTGTCACACGTGATATAGAAGATAAGCCTAAAGGAATGGCAATGTCTGATCTTGCTCACACTGTAGCAATAGCTCCCAGCAACTGTGTCCCATGTGATAGAGTTCAAAATAATTGTTGTTGGATAATTAATTACTCTAAAATTATTTGATATTATCAACATGGTGTTTTTGATCAGGAGAAGAAAGTAAAGGGGGTGTTAAGTAGAAAAAACAGCAAGGGCCACAACAATTCAGAGAAGGCCATGGCACAAAGCAGTTAGAGAAGAGGTCATAGAAGAACAGAGCAGGGCATGGTGGGACACACCCACCATCCCAGTACTTGCGGGGATGGAGGCAGGAGATTGATCAGGAGTTCAAAGTCATCCTTTACTGCATAGGAAGCTGGGGGCTAGTCGGGGTTTCATGAGACCTGGACTCAAAAAATAATTTAAATATAAACTATCCCTAAAACACCAATAAACACATCCTAATGCAAGCCTCTACAAGGAGACACATATATACATATATGGACACAAAGCCTAACCTTCAAACAGTACATACATATGTTCTTGTTTAAATGCCTCCAATGACAAATTAGAAGAGATGGAAACTTAAGACAACAGTTTACTCTCTGACTGTTCTGGAAGTCAAATCTGAAAATTCAGGTCTGTGTAGGGTCACAAGCCTCTAACCAGGGCCTCTAGGAAAGAAGCTGCCCTTACCTCTTCTAGCTTCTGGTTGACAACAGTGGCATTAAAGCCACTGTTGACCTTCACGTAACCTTCATCTCCTGGTCTCATATTTCCTTCGATCTTCCCCTTATAAGGATACCTAATGCTGGATTTAGAGATAAGTCTAAATCCAAATCATCACAACTTGATGGCATTCACTAAGTTAAATCTGTTAAAGCTCACCTTCCATTTAAGGCCACATTCACAGTAATTTGAGAAGCCACCACTCAGCTCACTAATGTGAGACAATTGTATGGAGTATATTGGGCATAGAGCAGTGGGGAGAAGCAAATACTCTAAGGCGTGTTGGCAAATACACGACTCATTAAAGGCCACTCATCGTGACTATGGCCAAACAAAATACTTTCAGGGTTTCCATATGATCTCCAGGTTCCCGGTTTGGAACTTGAAGGTGATCTCAGATGCTCTCATCCAGAGGTGATACCATAGCAGCTAACAGCATGTCGGTTATAACTGCAATGAAGGCAAAGAATGCCAGACTTTTCTAAATGTCTTAGGTTCAAGTCAGAGCTGCCTTCCTATCTACTTTCCAGTTAGTAGAAATCAGAGAGAGACACAGTCACAGACGAAGACTAACAAATTAATAATCAGCAGGAGGCCACTCTGTTTCATCACCAACTACAAATGCCATTCAGACCAACAAATACAAGCCAGCACAGCATCTTGAGCCAGGCCTACTCTTGCAACTGGATCATAAGACCTATCTTAGAACTGCTTTTCCCAACATATTTCTGGAACACAGACCTTTTATACTATCTCAGTGTTAAAAGGAGTGGTGGTGGTGGTGGTGGTGGTGGTGGTGGTGGTGGTGGTGGTGGTGGTGGTGAAATTTTGACTTGATAGCTGGCGTTGGAAATGGCCAAGGCCAAGAGTTTCTGTCTCTGCACATCTTGGCTTCATGTCCCCTTATCACATG
Organism: Apodemus agrarius; assembly: GCA_964023405.1. Taxonomy (NCBI): domain Eukaryota; kingdom Metazoa; phylum Chordata; class Mammalia; order Rodentia; family Muridae; genus Apodemus; species Apodemus agrarius. The sequence continues at coordinate 20,234,674 of OZ030008.1, forward strand.
TTTGTTGAACCTTAATTTAGTGACAAGCAGTTGGTATCACTAATTTTGCTCCTAGAGATTTTCTGAAAGATGAACCAATCCATAAAGATCTCTTATTTAGACAAGAAAGCAGACAAGAACTAAAGATGAGGACCAACCGTGGTTTCCCATCCCAGAGGCTAAATTAAGATCTAAGCATTTATACAGGTACAGAAGAGTGTACACATACTCTAACGTGCCCTCGCAGGTCCTGGACCCTGGATAGCTCATCCCATGGTAGGTGAGAAATCAGGTCACACTGCTGCAAACAGCATGGCCTCTGTCCCATCTGGAGCTTTCTGTCTGGCAGATTCACAGTAGGCTCTCAGCCTGAGGAAACAGCAGTAACGCAGTGCAGTCACATGGGAAGTTCCTCCTAGTGCTGTCTCAGCTTCCTCCCTTCTTACAGGCTCCTGTGGAAAAGTCCACCCCACTCGGCAGTCTGCTGAGCTGTGCACAAGCAAACCTTTGAAAGTCTTTCTTCCTGAGCTCCTAGGCATTGAGAGGGTTAATTTTGTCATGTCAAGATTCTTCCCTGATGCCAGACCAACTCAGCGTCAATTTGACACAGATTTCTTTGGGGGGATCTGGGTTAATCTTTCTGGGCAGACTGTCCATTTGACAGACAGGAAACCATCCTGAAGTGAGCTGGCATACCTCCTCCATGACTCTCTCCCAGCCCTGTCTTTGAATTAAATATTAAAAAGGGCAATTAAATTTAGAAAAAAAGCAATCTGATGTTTACAGACCCTCATAGGTAATTTATGAATGCTGCATTCCTGGTCCCATTGTGTTTAAAGAATTTAATTTGGAGAAAGGTTTCTATGAGACGCAGAGCCTGCCCCCCTCCCCCTGATGCTCAGGAGAGAAGAATTGAAAAGTGCAAAAGGCTTGTCTGACATCAGTAGCTGAGGCTGTGATGGGTATCCATCCACCTTCCGGAGGATGTCTTTGATCCTCTTTGTATATGTGTATGCAGATACCTTATGCAGGCTTTACTTTGACCTGTGTCTGTCTCTGTATCTGTCTGTTAAATAGACCCATGGAAACAAGAGGTCTTTAAGGATCAAAAAGAAGCTAGATTAAATGTAACATAAAACCCATTACTGGTGGGATGAGAGTAAACTCTCTAAATCTATAACTGGAAGTCAACAGTACAAAATTTTGGTGAAACGTAAATTAGTGAATGATACTATTGTTCAGTTTTACTCTGACTCATTACCAAGGGCAATCTCTCAGTCTTAACCAAATATCACAATTAGTTAAGTTCTTAATGTTTGGGACAATGGGATGAAACACACAGAGAAACACACACACCCAACTGCTTAGTACTTTTCCAAAAACTTAAAATTATTCCCCAATAGGAGTATCATCATTTGGAATTATCATATTAGCTTTTGAGCTAAATTTCCAAAAAGCAAAATATTTGCACCTGACTAAGCTCTCGCTGTCACCGCCCAGTGTAAGGAGAGAAAACTGCAATTGCAAATTTCCTATTTATAATTAGTTTCTGTATTCATCCTTCTTACAAATTTGTCATTTGTTTGTCCCAGAAGGATATAAGCTCTCTGACAGCTGTGATCGTGGCTGTCATAGCCCACCCCTCCATCTCTGCTTCCTTGTGGTGTGCCCAGGATGGGGTGTGCACTAATAAAATCTTGTTAAGTTTATGAATGGAAATGACTGCTTGACATTCCCTCCCATCCTCTAAGGTGTGCCTGCCCCTTTCTAAATGCAGTGGCTCTAACAGTTGGCCTGAGAGACACCAGGCAACAGGGAGCACAGGATGCAGAATGATACCATGGTTTGAAGTGAACACATCATCATCAAACAAACAAAAAACCCAGAAGGATGGGGCTCAAGGACTTCATAGAAAAATGGAAGAACCTGATACAGAAAAACAGATTTGAAAAATTCAGGAGAGGGTTTCATAAGACAAGAGCTTTGGACCTCAAAAGGAAAGGTGAAGTGGTGGCCCAGGCATCTGAGCATTCTAAGCCAGTGATCAGAAGAGCATACCTAGACAATATGCTCATCGTCTCCACCAATTTAAACAGCAGGACCTGCCAAGGGACCCACCTGTTTCCTCCTTCAGTCTTTCCTTCCTCTCCTGTTTTCCATGAGTCTTCTCTATATCCTACAACTCTTGACACAGACAAGAAAGCACCAAGCACACCACCAAACTTTGACAAGTCTTCTCCTCCCCTCCCATGCACACACCCACACCCACACCCACACCCACCCTCACACACACACACACACACACACACACACACACACACACTAAGAGAAAAAAGGCAGTTATGCCAGCAGCTATTTACTGAAGATCCACCATGTAGAGGCTCTCTATAACAACCATCTTAGGCTATCTTTATATCATGAAAGAAGCAAAATTTATTATCTTTTATATACACACAAAGATAATTGAGATTCAGAGAAGTTCTGCAGCATGGCGGAAGTCACGGCATCAGGAAGCTGCCAGAAGCAGTGTAAGTCTCTGCCCTGTACTGCTCCATGGCTGTGATCACTCCGTTCCGCCATGAAAACCTTAGAGTTACATCCTCCTTCTCACGTCTCCCAGCTGCTCTGGGAGTTAACTTAGTTCAGTCTGTTAGCTGGGTAATGGCTCCTTGCTGACATCTCCCAGACTCTACCAGAATAATCTTCCTAAGGGAAGCTGTAGACCTCTTCCCTCCACCCCCTTTCCAATAACAAACAGTGTGCCATATGCCTTGGTGTTCAGGTTCAGTCGTGAAGAGTATTGACTGCTCTTGCAGAGGACCAGGTTCAGTTCCCAGGACCCACATGAGAGCTCACAACCGTCTGCACCTCCAGTGCCCTCTTCTGACTACCACAACAGCAGATACACACATAGTGTATACACTCATGTGCAGGCAAATCACTCATACACATAAAATAAAATAAATCTTTAAAAGGTTCGATGTGCACGTAGTCCATTATCTTTTAAGTACTGATAATGAAAGATGAGCGATATTTTTCTATTTTGTAGATTTTCTAAGTTTTTTCAATTAAAATTCATTGTTGCTGTTTCCAGAGTTTATTATTCTCTGATAAAATAATGTACGGTTTAAATTCTACTCACCTGAATTCATTGAGGATTATTTACAGTCAGGAGTATGCTAAATTTTCATAAGGATTGTTTAAAAATTATAAAATATTCTTTTCCTATGAAATCAAATGTTAGAATTCATATATTCAGTCTAATAAACTTTACTATAAAATTCCATGAAATATAGATTTCTATTTCCTACGATAGAATGAAAGTGTGTTGCCTCAGTTATCATATAACTATACTTATAAGCTCCTAGTTTATTTTTTTTAACATTTTGCTTTGTATGATTTGAAACACTATATAAAATACAATAAAGGAATATAATTACTATGTGTTTTCAGATAATAATTCTGGTCAAGAGTAATCACCTTTGCCCTGTTTAGTGTGCTGAGCTTTAAAATGTACTTTGGGTTTATTAGTTTTCTTTTTTCTATAATTTAATTTTTTATGTTTTAGGGAATTTCACACACAAACTTTGTATTAACATCATTTCCACCCTTCCACCCTCCCACACTCACTCCTCCTGCTCCCCTCCAACCCCCTCTCAAACTCATGACCTCTACCTCACTATTATTTTCAAATATAAACAGATACACACACACACACACACACACACACACACACACACTCACACATACTCATACACACACATACACTCACACACATATTCACACACACAATGCTCGTGCACACACTCACAACATTCAAACACTCTCACATACTCACACTTCCACATTCACATTCACACACTCACCACATTTACATATACTGACACACACACTCATATACCCCCCACACACATACATATACACACTCATACATACTATCACACACTCACAATCATTCACACACACAAACACACATACAAATACACACACACACAAGCACGCGCACACACACACACACACACACACACACACAAACACACACACACACACACCCTACAGCATCGATATAGTGTTGGTGAGCCCTTGGGATGGGCCTGCACATACTTGGTATTTATTTTCAATTGCTTTTTATTTTAACTTTCCTTGATGATATTTTTTAGGTAAAATTTAGAAATTGCACAAAATTGGAATATCTAATCTTGTTATTGTCTAGTTTAAACTGTCATTTACTTAAAAAGTTTAAGCCATCTTCTTTATTGTAGTAACTGATAAATGTATGCTCAGTTTCTTTGAAATTGAAGAGCGAGATTATAAAGCAAACTTCAGATTGTATTTATTACCAGATATCGTGTTACACAATGAAAAATCTCCTATGGTTAAATGTCCCCCTTCACTCTTTTGATTAAGCAAAGTTTTGTTTTCCTCTCCTCTAAGGTCTTTGGCTACTTGTGTCCATTGGATATAGCTGTGCACTGGCAAGGGGGTTCCTACAACAGCTTTGGCACTGTAGCTTCCTTTTGGATATATGTAAAAACATAAAATTGACGCTGGGCCTGAGAACTGATGAAAGCTATGTAATTGCTACAAAAGCATTGCTAAGCCCCTATGTTTCACTGTGTGACAGCATAGATATTTTCACTGGAATTCAGCAACCTGAAGGAGAAGACAGAAACCATCTACAGCAGCTGCTCTTAAGGGGGAAGAGGAGTTAAATGACCTTTTCAGAGGGGTTGCAGAATAGACAGTTGCATTATAATTCACAACGGTAACAAAAACACTCTTATGAAATAGCAACAGAAATAATTTTACGGTTGGAGGGGTCACCACAGCATGAGGAAGTATATTAAAGGGTCACAGCATTAGGAAGGCTCAGTGGTTAAGAGCACTGACTGCTCTTCCAGAGGTCCTGAGTTCAAATCCCAGCAACCACATGGTGGCTCACAACCATTCGTAATGAGATCTGATGCCCTCTTCTGGTGTATCTGAAGACAGCTACAGTGTGCTTACATATAATAATAAATACATCTTTAATAAATAAAAAAAGGAAGGTTGAGAACCTCTGATCTAGAATAAGCATCACTAAACCTACAGAGAAAGCTACCACCTCTCTTGTCAACGCTGTCTCAGACATCAGACACCAGTAGATTGATGATGTGAGCTGTTAGTGTGAGGAGGAAGCTCATTCCAAGCATGTTGCAAAATCCTGCATTGGATAAGAGTTCCCCGTGAACTTATTAAGTACCAGTGTGCACCCTGGAGACAGTGTCTCTCTCTTCCATTTCCTCCACACGCTAGCTTCGTTGACATAGTGTGGGGTCTTTAGTGTAACACAAAACAAGTTTACATTATTAATGTGCTTGCATATTACTTCATAACAGATCAGAATGAGAATTATTCTGAAAATAAGTGTTATGCTTTGTATTTCTGTCATCTTCCAATTCTTTTCAATGTAAGGGTTTGATTTTCCTTTTGAGATAGAATCTTACTATACAATCCAGGCTGGCCTGGAATTCCCTCTGCAGCCCATGCTCACCATGTATTTCATGAGCTTCCTACCTCTGGCCTCTCAGATTGCTCAAACTGTCTATGGCTAACCATGTTCAGTCTTCTCTACTGAGTTACTTATATAGATATTTTCCTTTAAATTAGCTGTCAAATGATTCATCTAAGTATCTCAATTTTGGAAAATGCCTGCCTGCTTTTGAACAAGCACACTCACATGAGCTAAATAAAGAATTTTTATTGACCCACTAGCTGAGTGTGGTTTGAGGTAGGGTCTCTATCGCCCAAGCTGGTATAAATGTGACTCTTCTCTAAACCCCTCCCTCTTCTTTCTTCTCCTCCTCCCCCAATGTAGCTGGGACTGCACTTGAATGTCATTTGAATGTCTGGCTTAAACAAGGGATATTTAAATCCCATTGTTTTTACCCTTAAAGTTCTAAACCAATGCCTGAAGCACCCCGGAAGTTCTGAGATTATCTCCATGTTTGTTGTTTCCTAATAATCTATATCAATTCATTACTAGTTGACGCAAATCTATTTTAACCTGTATATTCAAAGCAATCTTAATAGGACGTGTGTGAGAATTGGGGTTTCATCAGTGTTTAGTAATACCAACGTGGTTAGTCCATTCTACTCACAAAGCCTCTTCCACATTCCTACAACGCCTCTAGAGCTGGACAATGCCACCGCCTCTCTTAAACAAGGGTACTTGGCCTAGCTAAGTACAGAGTTTTGCTAGTTAGATGCTGACAAAAGTTTCCACATCTTACTGACGGACTTGATGGAAACCTGTATTTTTTTTTAAAGGGTTCCTTCTCTCTCGTTGATTCTGCATCTCCTCTGTTTTTCCTTTCCATCCTTCTTGACTCCTCCTTGGTCAGCCATCCTTCATCTTACCACATTTTTTTAAAATGTGTGTTTCCTCTGAGTTCCAAGAAATCTTCTAGTACTTTTTCCTTCCCTTCCCTTCCCTTCCCTTCCCTTCCCTTCCCTTCCCTTCCCTTCCCTTCCCTTCCCTTCCCTTCCCTTCCCTTCCCTTCCCTTCCCTCCTCTTTTCTTTTCTTTCTTAAGCTTCCAAGAGTCAGGCTCTTCTGAACAGTAGCTACAAGCCACAGATGCATACTTAGAGCAGACCTTGCTGTAAGTGAAAAAAAAAGTGTATAGTAACTCGGGCACACTTTTCAAGTGACCAATAGTGACCTGAGTATTGTGACTTCCAATGGATAATGAAGAAAAAGAACCCCACTGTCAAGTAACAACTCATGGTGGCCATCATACCCACGATCTTTAGGAATATGTTTCCATTTTATTTGTCTGTGATAAAGTAAATAAAATACAATATTTTCTACCTTAACTATTTCAAGATGTAAAACCAACCAGCAGTTAGTACATCTGCAACATTACTTCGCCATCACCACAGTCTGCTTCAGACCTAAAGAAAACCCTCTACCCACTAAGTGATTCCCCCTCATGCCTCCATCCCCAACCTCTGAAAGAGCAAGCTGTTTTCTACTTCTATTGATCCGCCTATTCTGAGTATTTAATATAAATATAAATCATCCTTTTGTGTCTGGCTGCTTCCACATAGCCCAGCATTTTTTTTTATTTTAAAATTTATTTGTTTACTTATTTACATCCCAAATGCTTCTCCCTTCTGATCCCCCCTCACAGAATTCCCTCCCAACCCTCTCCCCTTCTCATCTGAGAGTACAGGCTCCCTACCCTGGCTATCCCCCCCACCATGGTGCATCAAATCTCTATCTGATTAGGCGTGTCCTCTCCCCCTGAAGACAGGCGAGGCAGCCCTGTTGAGGACCACCACAGGCAGGCTATAGCCTTAGGGATAGCTTCTACTCCAGTTTTGGGGAACCCACACGGAGACCAAGCTGCACATCTGCTACATCCGTGCTGAGGGCCTTGTTGCAGCCTGTGTATGTTCTTTGGTTGATGACTCAGTCTCTGTGAGCTCTCAGAGGCTCAGGTTCATTGACTCTGTTGGTCTCCCTGTGGGGTTCCTATCACTTTCAGGGTCTCTCCTTTTCCTTTCCCCAATTCTTCTTCCATAAGAGTCCCTGATCTCTGTCCAATGATTGACTGTGGGTATCTGTATCTCAGTCAGCTACTTGGTAGAGTCTCTCAGAGAACAGTTACGTTGGGCTCCTGACTGCAAGCATAGCATTAATAGTGTCAGGCACTGGTGCTTGTCTAGGGAATGAGTTTGAAATTGGGCCAGTCGTTGTTTGGCCATCCCTTCAGTTCCTGCTCCATCGTTGCCCCTGCATTTCTTTTAGACAGGACAAATTTCAGAACAAAAGTTTTGTGGGTGGGTTGGTGTCCCTATCCCTCCACTGGGGATTGGCCCTAGCTAACAGAGGTGGCCTCTACAGGTTCCACGTCCCCACTGTTAGGCATCTCAGTCAGCTAAGGTCATCCGCATAGACTCCTGGGAGCCTCTTCCCATCCAAAGGCTCTAGGATTCCCTAGAGAGTCCCCCACACTCACCGCCCCCCACATCTGCAGATTTCCATACATCTCCTGACCCTCTGGGTCTCTATCCTATGTCTTTCCATACCTCATCCTGCACCCCCATCCCCCTCTCCTTCCCACTGCGTCCAGTGACTACTTTTTCCCCCTTCTAAGTGTGATTCAAACATCCTTACTTGTTTAACTTCTTTGTGTCTGGGGGATATATCATGGGCATTCTATAGTTATGGCTAATATCCACTTACCATTCATGTCCTTTCGGGTCTGGATTGCCTCACTCAGGATATTTCCATCCATTTGCCTGCAAAATTCATGATGTACTTGTTTTTAATAGCTCAGTAGTACTCCATTGTGTAAATGAACCACATTTTCGGTATCCATTCATTCTTCTGTTGTGGGACATCTGAAATGTTTCCAGTTTCAGTTAGTCCAGCATTTTAAAGACCAATCTATGTCGGAACTTGGATCAACTTTCTTTCCTTGTTACAGCTGAATACTATTCCATGAAAGAGATGCACACACACACACACACACACACACACACACACACACACACGTCACCTGTTTATCCATTCATCAATGAACATCTGACTTGATTCTGTTTGGGGGCTATTATGACCAATAACCTCTTTGACTATCCATGCACAAGTTGTTGATCCAAATATGTTCTTTCTTTGAGACTGTATATACATTCAGAATCAGTTTCTGGATAATATGTCTATGGTAATTTACTGAGAAATTGCCACTCCTTTTCACAGAGCACACAGCATTTGACCCTCTCACCCAGCAGTGTGCAAACTCCACTTTCTCTACAAGGTCCCACAGTCCAAAGAAAAACTACATCACCACTTTCTTTAAAAAAAAAGTATACTTAGCTTGATAAGTTTGGAGCTGAAAATATATCTGTTTCTGGATACTGTGTAGCCTTCAATCTAGGACTTTTGTTTGGTTTATGTATTTTAAATGTTTAATAAAATAAAATAAACTTGAAGTGTATGTAAAAGGAGCTGTGTATTGTTAAGTATAGCTCGTGCTTACTATCTGGGCCATTAAAGAAAAAGTTTGCTAAGCATTGATATGAACACTTCTGTAACTGCAGAGTCCTTGGGACATTCCCCTGCTTGGTTAACAGTCTGGGTAATAATTCAATTGCAATTTTAAGATCTGAAATCTTACAATTTTACCCACCTCCAGTCTATACTAGCCTTAAACAGGTCTATGCTCAGCCAAACACTTTAGACGTGTTCTTCTCCAGAATATACTTGAGGCTACACACTAGCTTCCCTGTTCTGTGTTTTCCTCTTCTTATTTTATTAACAGAATAGGTTTTGGCCTGTGGCTAAGATAAAGTACAACAACTCACACAGAGATTTTTTTTCTCAAGTTTCTAACAGGACATGACCCATTTTCCATATGGTTGGAAAAAAATGTTTCCCTTACACAACCCCAAAACCAGATAGTTTGGAGTTCAGATAGAATTTGAGTAGAAATAAGTACAGATTCCTATCTGGTCCTTTAAAATAAAACATCAGTTCTATTTTCTTGCCTTTAACATTGTCAATTCCAAGCTGCAATAGTCCAGGGCAAGCAGAAGTGAGCCCTGAGGTGAACAAGCGTTGTGGCTTCATCCCCAGACCAAGCAGTTGCCTTCTCTACTTGGAGACAGCAAAGCATTAATCGTGCCATGCCCACCCTCCTTGACAGCACAGTTACTCAACTAGGAATCGGGCCTGACAGGAGCAATGCTCTCTGCCCAACTCCCTTGCCAAGAATAAGTTTAAAGTGCCTGCCATGACCACCCAGGATGGCTGGGGTGCCTCAGCTGTGTCTCCTCAAACATTTGAGGTCTTCCCTTCCAATCGATCCCCTCTGTTGATTGATAATGTTAAACCAGTTTCTCTTCCATATTCTTCTTTAGCCGACTCATGTGGGTGTGTTTTTCATTTTATTTATTTTTCATTACTTTTTTTTTTACAGTCCAGTTGTTGCCTTCCTCCCAGCCTGCCCTCCCACAGTTCCTCATCCCATTCTTCCTTCCCCCATCTCTAGGAGGATACCCCCCTGCTGCCTGGACTCCCCACTCCCTGGGGATTCAAGTCTCTCGAGAGTTAGGTACATCTCCCGCTGAAGCCAGACCAGGCAGTCCTCTGTTGTATGTGTTGGGAGGCCAGACTAGCTCATGTCTGCTGCAGTGTTGGTAGCTCAGTGTCTGAGAGATATCAGGGGTCCAGGTCAATTGAGAGTGCTGCTCTTCCTATGGGGCTGCCCTCCTCTTCAGCTTCTTCCAGCCTTTCCCTAATTCAACCACAGGAGTCCCTAACTTCAGTCCAATGGTTGGGTGTAAATATCTGCATCTGTCTCAGTCAGCTGCTTAGTAGGCCTCTCAGAAAACAGCCTGTCTGTGAGCACACCATAGCATCATCAGAAATAGTGTCAGACCTTGGAGCTTCCCCTTGAGATGGACCCCAAGTTGGGCCACTCCCTGGACTGCCTTTCCCTCAGTCTTTTCTCCATTTTTGTCCCTGTGGTTCTTTTACACAGAAACAATTCTAGGTCAGAATTTTTGACTGTGGGTTGGCAACCCCATCCCTCACTTGATGCCCTGTTTTTCTACTGGAGGTGGACTCTACAAGTTCCCTCTGCCCACTGTTGGGCATTTCATCTAAGGTTCCTCCCTTTGAGTCCTGAGAGTCTCTCACTTCCCAGGACTCTGGTACTTTGTAGAGGGTTCCCCCATGCCCCCACTCCTCCAAGGTTGTGGATTTCCATTCATTCTTCTGGCCCTCAGGACTTCTCTCCATCTCCCTGAGCATACCTGATCATGTTCTCCTTTTCCCCTCCCCTTCCTTTTCCCACCCACGTCTCTCCCTCCCTCTGCCTCCTGCAATTGTTTCCTTCTCCTTCCCAAGTGGGATTGAGGTGCCCTCTCTTGGGTCCTTCTGCTTCTTAACCTTCTTGAGTTCTGTGGATTGTGTCCTGGGAATTCTGTATTTTTTTTTTCTTTTTTGGCTAATATCCACTTATTAGTGAGTACATACCATGCATGTCCTTTTGTATCTGAGTTACCTCACTCAGGATGATGTTTTCTAGTTCCATCCATTTGCCTGCAAAACTCAAGATGTCCTTGCTCTTAATAGTTGAATAATAGTCCATTGTGCAAGTTAACCAGATTTTCTGTATCCATTCTTCTGTTGTGGGACATCTGGGTTGTTTCCAGCTTCTGGCTACCACAGATAAGATCGCTATGAACATAGTGGAACATATGGCCCTGTGGTATGGTGGGGCATAGTTTGAGTATAGGCCAAGGAGTGACATAGCTGAGTCTTCATTAAATCTATTTCCAATTTTCTGAGGCACCTCCATATTGATTTCCAGAGTGGTTGTACAAGTTTGCAATCCCACCAGCAATGAAGGAGTGTTCCTCTTTCTCTACATCCTTGCCACCATGTGCTATCACCTGAATTTCTGATCTTAGCCATTCTGATTGGTATAAGGTGAAATCTCATGGCCATTTTGATTTGCATTTCCCTGATGGCTAAGGACTTTGAGAACTTCACTGATAAACAACTTCAGCAAAGTGGCTGATATAAAATTAACTCAAACAAATCAGTAGCCTTCCTTTATACAAATGATAAATGAACTGAGAAAGAAAATAGGGAAACAACACCCTCCAAGTATTCACAAATAATATAAAATATCTTGGTGGAACTCTAACAGAACAAGTGAAAGATCCGTATGACAAGAATTTCAAGTCTCTCAAGAAAGAAATCAAAGAAGACCTCAGAAAATGGAGAGATCTCCTATTCTCATGGATTGGTAGGATTAACACAGGAAAAATGACCATCCTACCAAAAACAACCTACAGATTCAACACGATCTCCATCAAAATTCCAGCACAATTCTTCACAGACACGGAAAGATACGAAAAAACCAATTTTTGCTTTACATATGGAAAATGATAGCTTAGATAAGCTCAGTCCATTCTCCTCTTAACTGTATCTGGCTGGAAGCCTTCAGTAACTCTGACATAAAAATGGCATCTCTCACTTATTTCCGTGTCTGACATACAATTTGTCATTACAACCCTTGGTAGTAATGGAGATCTGGGTATTGTGGTGAACTGCATGCTCACTGTGGTCTTCGCCCATAAATCCAAATTTAGATTAAATCTTTACAGTTTGAGAGAGCATAATTTAGAGAAAATGATGGGTTATGCCCAGTTGTCTATACCTTTGGAAATTCTGGAGGGCAGAAACATGAGGCCAGACGCTAGACATCACCAGTGTTCTGGAACCCACTCAGCGCGATTCCAAGAAATGTTGCCCACAAGAAACCCGAAACCTCTAAACTAATAACAGATGTTGCAGATGTCATGAGGAGCATTGTGTTTTCCTGGTACCCAAGCTCCTGGATGAATTATGAAAAGGCATCATTCTTTCATCTGGATGTTTGACATTGTGTAGATGAAACACCCGTCTAAGACAGTAGGCACTAAACAAATATATGGTGAAAAATGTCTGGCTGGCTGACTTGATGAAAGACTGGAGTTTTGCATCTTATCCAGATGTTTTGGCTTCACGGAGGCACTTCCTGGGTCTGCCAAGCTGATTTGTGAAGGGTGATACACGAGCCCAGAACATCATACCAGCAAATGAGTACATGACACCATCGTACTGAAAATGCGGTCTCGCCGGCTGCACCCAAAGCATTTGACAGGGCCTCCCGTCCACTTTCAAGTGCTTTTGACAGATGAGCCCCTCATTTGCATGTGTCTCAGCACGATACATGCGGAAACTGTTAAGTTATTATTAGTACTGATAATGGAATCATCACCAGGAATGTATTCATATTTCCAATGTTGTCATTGCAGATTGTTTGCTGTTAAGAAGAAAGCCTATCAGGCATAAATATTTATGACTGGTTGGATGTCAGGTTCTTTAATCAGGAACTGGATTGCTATTAATTGAATCTTGGGGACACATTTAGAATCTGTGCTGATTGTGCGGCTTTTCGTTGTATGAGCAGAGTTGTCTCAGTCTCTCTCCAGGACTCCCAGGGCAGACACTTCTGTCAGATGAATAGGTAGGTCACTGCTTAAGGGGTGCTGGGACCTTAGCTGTGTAGTGGCATTATTTTGGAGATTGACAGAGCTTTGAATGGCCAGATAAAGCAAATGTCCAATTTTTGGAGCTTGCTTCCTGAAGGCTTTTACAAATGAGGCTTACTTCAAGTATGTTCTAAATCCTCTGTCCCCAAGAAAACAGTCTTTGTCTAATCACTATGGCATTGTCATTCTCTTTACTGTCATCTGTCTGGAATCAGATGATGCCACAATCTACATAGAAATTACAGTCAGGACTTATATTTGATATTGATAATAAAGAGATTAAGTAAGCATACCTTCAACTTTCAATTCATTCTCTATCTAAGGGGGTCCAGACAGTTGGGAAAGACTCCCACCCCCAGAGAAAGAACCTTGGGCAAGGAAGTCAGGGTGGAGGAGGTAAGCTCTTTAGAGAAGGAGCAGAGGTAGAGCCAGTGACAGATTGCTAGCCAGTGTCCTGGGAAGGAAGGGCCAACAGCGACACTGAACTGTTACAGGGATCACAGCTTCTGGAGCAGCAGGCAGCCCAAGAGTACAGAAAACCATGTGCATCCAACTTAGGATCCCAGGGGCCACATAGCAAATTGCCATTTTCCCATTTAGAATCCGACTAACTTGGACTGTAAAATAAATACAAAAAATATGATCACTCAAAAAAGTTGCAGATATTACAATAACCTAAGCATGTAAAGTGCTAGGAACATAGCTAGTTATCAGATAGCACAGGTCTCTTAGCTGTCCTATGATGGCACTGGCCTTCTTTGCAGCATATGGAACAGAGACATAAGAGAATCCAATGTTCTCCTCTGTATGTCCATAAAGGAATAACTAACTACCAGATACCATGTTGGACCATCTCTATGTGTTAATAAACATCTTAGTCAAGACAAAGCCAATTATTTGAGGGTTCTGACTCCTGGTTTCCCAGCACTGAGTCCAAAGCCACCTGGTACACAGATGGGGGAAGTCTTAGTTATTGCTGTAATCCAATAAATTCCTGAATAAAAGCAATTTAAAGAAGGAAATGCTTAGTTGGGATCACAGTTCAAGGACATACAGTCCATCTCCGTGGGAATGCTGTGACTACCAGTGTCATGTGCAGTCAGGAAGCAGGAGGGAGGGGTGGATGTGCTCAGCATGTTTTCTGCTTCATACACAGCCCAGGAAACACGGCCATGGTATGGTGATGCTCATATTCAGGACATGTTGCCCTTTCTCCATTGCAACTTTCTAAAAGCAGCCCCATAGCCCTACCTACAGGTGCGTTTCCATGGTTATCCTAAATCCCATCAAGCTGACAATGAATATTAACTATGACAGATGGGGCTCAGAGAGAGCTCATTGGTTGAATGGCTGCGTGGCGGAACAATGAGTGACTGAGGGTGTGAGTGAGGAAATGAACGTAGCACCAGGCCATCCGCAGGGTTAACCGTCTTCCTAAGAGCATTCTACACAAGCTACAGCACCTTAGCTTTGACAGGTAAAGAACGGGACACCCTCAGGCACCAGGTCTTCTAAGTTTGACATTTTTTTGAGGGTCCTGAACTTAGGTTGATTAGATCTTTTGAAGACATAAACATTCAGTGAAGGATAGCATGGTGAATTAATCGGAGAACACCCAAATATCCTTTTATACCTGTGGAAAATTTATACTGCCCCAGCTAAAACTCATTGCATGCCAATAAACAAATAAATACATAAATTAATAAAGTCATAGCCTATGGCAGGCTCTAACATTAGCCCTATTTTAGAGTTCTCTCTCTCTCTCTCTCTCTCTCTCTCTCTCTCTCTCTCTCTCTCTCTCTCCAGAAATTTCTTCAGTGATCAATTTTATTATTCATGCTTTCAAAGAAAAATGAAGTAAAGCATATTTCCGAAAGCATATTTCCTGGAGAGTTGGCCTTTGAGCTGTTGCGGCTCCTCTACCAGCCCATGCCAGGTGGTCTGGACCCCATGATGTCCCAGCCCCACGGCTGGATTTCTCAAAGCTGGCAGGAAGTGATGCTCACTGTTGTCTTCTCATTTCCCAGCCCTTTGGTGTTCCCAGATGTTTTAATTACAGAGGAAAGGGAGCGGATGATTCTGGCCATATGTCTCCATTCCACACAAATAAATCTCCTCGCCATCCTGCGTAGCTCCACAGCACTTCAACCATCCCACGGAAAGTGATGCTGTCGGGCCTAATCACCATCTTCAATCCTTCAGTGAGCATGTTAATTCAGGGAGCACCGGCTGGGACTGCCATCCCTGGGAAATACTCAATCTAGGAACAATTAGACTCCCATTGCAAAAAGATGTTGCTCCTCCTCTGGGGAGAAGGGTCCTTTTGCAAACTGCAGTAGGAGAAGACATCAGAAGATGGGTAGGCATTGCCAAGCAGTCTAGGACAGACACCAAGGAAATGATTTTCAGATGGGATGTTTGCATTCCTGTTACCACCTAGAAACTCAGGCACTAAACCATTATCTACAGAGTGTCCAGCTGCAAAAATGCTTTATCCTCCCAGAACCTCCAGAAAGACCTCAAAGGAGTTTTCCCAGATGTGTATCTGTAACACACACACACACACACACACACACACACACACACACGAGAGAGAGAGAGAGAGAGAGAGAGAGAGAGAGAGAGAAAGAGAGAGAGAGAGAGAATGAGAGAGAGAGAAAGAGAGAGAGAGAGAGAGAGAGAGAGAGAGAGAGAGAGAGAGAGAGAGAGAGAGAACGTTTCTGGAGATATGGCTAAAGCTATATCCCAGATGTTTTCATTGCAGAGGAGGGAGCAGATGATATATTTAGTGTTATGATTCAGTTTCACAAAATGCTAAATTTGCTTTTAATATGAACACCAGAACACATAGATTAAGAACAAACCCACAAATATTCTATATGCTTTTGGGTTACTGATATAGCTCCTTGTTTTCTGAAATGCCATAGGACCCAAGAGTAAACACAGAGGAGACCTCGAAGTACAACAAATACAGCAGTGAAGGACATGCTTCTGTAGCCCACATATTGAAGTTTTACACATTTTTAAACCCTTACTGGCAGCACAGAGAACCAGCCATCAATATAACCAAAGGGCAAAGGTCTTCCCTGAGTCCTTACCCTGTCATTTCCTTCCTCAAAGTCAACAGGTAATCTAATCTCTGTGGATTAGTTTTGTTTGCTTTTGAATTACATGCCAATGGAGTCATGTGCTTTCTTGCGGGTAGCATCTGATGTCAACATTAAGTCCAGATATCTCCCATGGGGTAGCAGGTAGCAATGTCTCTTTTGTTCCCATTGCAAATGAATATAAACATACCTAGTAGGGTGCTACGAATATATTAAAGCCTAAATTAAAATATGACTTCCAGAAGACAAAATAGTGAAGGCCATAGGGAGGGACATTTCCAGGCAGAAATCTGAGCTCATCTAAAGCACCTTTTATTGTATAAAGATTCAAAAATAAATGTCAATAATTAAAACAAACAAGATGTTTTGATAAAGGGGGAATGACCTATTAAATGTGAGGTCACTGTGTCTGTGTAGTTTTGTGGATGTCATATGAAGATGGGAGGGGAGAAAGAATTTGAGCAGAGTAAGATGGTAAGGGATTCCAGTTCCTGCCACAATATCTGCAGTTCTTAGAGACAGAATCTGGCCACAACCATTTCTCTCATCCTGATGCAACTTCCCATGTAGACAAAAATGAAGTAGAAAGGTTATTTCCCATATCCCATCTAAGAAAGGATTCTTTATGTGAGCAGAGAGAGAGAGTTATGTTGTAAGTTCTATTTCTTAAAATAATGTCAATACATGGCCAGGTCTAGTGAACTTCAGTGTTTTGACCAAGGGCTCCATGCCACTGGCCTGACTATAATCTGGTTCAGATCCTTAGGATACACAAGAAGACAGTGTCACTAATATAAGCCATCCTTCAAAGATGCATTATATCCCTTTAATTGCTATTCTTCAAGGCTGGGAAAGTTTAAGAACTTCCCTGATGCTAAGAAACAAGAGGGAGTTATGCCAACCACTAAGTAAATCTATTTAGCTTTATATACAGGGATCTTATTAATGGGCCTAGGATGGATCATTGTGCATGTATCCAAGATGAACTGAACTTGGGCCAAGACTTAATCTATTACATGACTCACATAGGTCTTACCTATAACAGGCAGAGAACATGGTACTGCTTTGAATCTCTGGCATCAATATCAACTTAAATCATGTATTCAAGTACCCAGGCAAATTCTCAGAGATCATTTTGAGAATACTAGATACCTCTTCCCCATTGGCATCTGCTCTGTGGACCTTACATCCAAAGACCTGGACTCACTCTATAAGTTTATTGCCTCAATCAAGGTCATTTAACTGAAGAAAGTACAACATTTCACTGAGATGGCTACCTACTCTCTTGTCAATCATTTTGCTATCTCTTGCTAAAGACTATATAGTAATTGTTGACTGTCTATCTATCTTGTCCTTGAGGTCTAAGCAGTCTATTAACATTCCATAACTCCTCCCAGATAATATTTCTGAGTTTGTAGTTACCTGTGATGATGTTACATCCCTTTGATTTTTCTCCATGATACTGATATTCCTCTCAGCAGCACACACATTGGTGATAAACGGATCCTCCCATAAAATCCAATTAACCAATGGGTTTGCCAAATATATTTGCTATGTTTTCTTTAGTACAACCACTTCCTTGTGATTTAAGATCTCTACTTCCAGTACTTTCCATGACAGTTTCAGCATTACTGGCACACTCTCCATGACTTCCCTTATTTCTCAAAAGATCATAATAAGAAATATATTAGTATTTTCTTCTGGAGTCCTAAAGAGGATGTCTCATGGGAGTAACCTCCCATCTCAAGAGTAACTTTTATTTCCAACCTCAACCTCAAGTTCTCCTCACTCAACATGCTTGGAGTTCATCCCATGAATATCCTGAGACATTTTCTACAACCTATCATTTCTTCCCATAGTGGGCTCAGAGCATTCATGTCTAGTTTGTTGTAATTAGACCATAACTATTGGTCTGAGGACAAGAAGGGGGGCATGGGGAGAGATCCTACAGATGGTATATGTTAGCCCGCAAAGCACAGAGGACTCTCAGTTAGCCTCTGGTATAGATACACAGTAAGTATGCTGTGACATGGAGAACCACCTCTGTGGGCATTCATGTTTCTGGCGGGCCTCCATTTGCCATATTTGCAAATATATCCATCTAGCTATTGTTATTCCAAGTCCAGGGATCCTAGTTCTTTCTAACATGAAAACTGAGTTAGTATGGTGGCTAAGTAATGTTAAAGAACTCACTTTCTTTGAAGGAAATTGCAAATTTATAATTTAAACTTATTTATTTAACATAAACTTTATGCTTTACATTGATATTTAGTCTTTCTGATGCCTGCTATAAAAAAAATGAAACAGAAAACTTGGATAAATTGGTAGGCTAGGAAGAGAAGTGTCTTCTACAGAATACCTGGCCAAGCTGACTTGGAAAAACAGATGACAGACCATTGAGTGGTAAGAAGGCAGCAGTCATGTGAGCGTCTGAAGGAAGAATTCTGGAGGCACATGACTGGGCACATCTGTAGCATAAGAGAGATTTTATATGTTGTAAGAACTGTAACTGCAAATGACTCAAAACTGACTACAGTGATCTAGAAAATTGGTAACAGCAAATGCTAGTAAAGATACTAGGCAGCAGAAAATCTTGTACGCCATTTGTGGACATGTACATTCATGAAAGTAATATGGATATATTTATGGAAGTTTCTCAGAAAAGTAGAAATATAATTAACTTATGATATGACTATACTGCTCCTGGATATATACCCAAAGGAATCTAAGTCAGTATAACACAGGGATACCAGTACATCTATGTTTATTTCAGCATTATTCACACTAGCCAAGAGAGGAAACCAACCTAGATTTCCATAAACAAATAGATAAATAAATAAATTGTGGTGTGTGTGTGTGTGTGTGTGTGTGTGTGTGTGTGTGTGTAAAATGGAATTTTGCTCAGCTATAAAGAAAATAAAATTATCTCATTGTCAAAAAATAAACAAAAGAGAATTTTATCATGTTAAGAAAAATAAACCAAAATCAGACATAAAATTTGTGTTTTCTCATATATAGGATCTAGATTTAAAAAAAAATAGGACATAAAAGTATAAGAGAGACTATTTTGGAACAGAATGAGGGCCAAGAGGAAGTGGGAAAGAAAAGGCATGAGTAATAATGAGGTAAATAGACAAAATATATGCATGTTTGAAATGAAATAATAAAAATCCATCCTCTCTAAAAATATTAATGTAAATGTTAAACATAAATACTATTAAGCTGACCATTTTTCTGTACAGCAATTTTCTCTGAATTAAAACATGGCTTTAAAAAAGATGACTTAGGAGAGAAGAAACTCACAAGTTTCAAAAATATCCTGAAACTTATGAGACTCACAGGACTCTATCAAGATTATAGAAGCAGGAAGGCTGCTGGGGAGAGGAGATGCTCTAAGCTGTGGATCTGCCTGCAGGCAATTAAGATAGCTCCAGGAGTGCGGTTTTAGCTGTTACTCATCCCGAGGGCTCTCGGTCATGCGGCTACCTCTGAATCACCCACGCTTCTGTAAGCAAGCCATCACTCATACTCCTATAAATAACCAATAACTCATTGGTACTACAAGTTGAATCTGGTAATTACTTGGGTCCATGACTGTTTCCCTATCTGGTGAGTAATCAATTGTTCATAGTTTCCCAAGGAAACTACCTCTAAAATTGCAGAATAAAAGAAAACTGAAGTTTCAGTTATATGAGTGAAGTCAGAGTTTAGGTTAAAAACTCTCTCTTATTCTCAGAACTTCCTGTGTGACAGTTCCTTTTATGATCTAACAGATCATGGGGCTATGGCAATGTCAATCCTACTGAGGCAATAATGTGGACCTGGGAGGTCCCAAGGGAGGGATATATGAGGACAGCCTTAGGAGAGCAGAGCTTGAAGGTGAGAAGGTGAGCACTTGACGTTGGAAACCATCAGAGGAAGCAGGATGGACAAAGGCACAACCTAGGCTTAACTTGTGTAGTGGAAGAGAGCTGGTGGCAAGAACAGAAAGCATTTTCTTAAGGCTGGAATAAGGGTAAGCAAACAGATCCAGCATGAAATTAGACTCATCAAGTCACCTAGGAATCACGAAAGCCATAAACAAGGATAGGTCCAACATTAGAGGCATTGTGAAGCCATGAACCCACATTTGAACCTGGAATGATATAATTCAAGCATTTCAAGAGAACTAACACGCCAAAGCCAACACTATTCTTGTGAAGGAAGAGGGAATCACAGAGAGAAAGACTGAAAGATGACATAAGAATTCAGGTGAGATAGAAATGGCATCAGTCCACACAGATGTTATTGTTACATAAGAATTACATAATGCTAAATAATTACCACAGAGTGGCTTAAAACCACACAAATGTATTACCTCACAGCTCTCAGGAGAAGTCTAAAATATTTTTGCTGAACCTTCTGCTGAGGGGTTCCCAGGGCTGGAAGCAAAATGTGAGTGTCAGCCATCTCTTCTCTGATCCAGATTCGAAGAAAGTCTAATCCCAGACCCAACTGGGACATGGGAAGAATCCAAGTCCTTGTGGTTATAAGACTAAGAGTGATGTACCTTTGCAGTTGTGAGCTGAAGAATATTTCAACATTTCTTGTCACTTCTTTCCCTTCACATTTGCTTTTTGTATCAAAATTTCTAATGTGTGTGAATAAGTTGTGTGTTCACAAGTGTATACTCTCATGAGTGTGCACATGTTACAATGTTCACGTGGAAGTTAAGGAACAAGATCACATGTTGGTCATCAGCCTTCCCACACTCTCACAGGGTCTCATTTCCATCACACAAGCCTGGCCGTCTGGTCTAAAGCTTAGAGGTCCTTTTGCCTCTGTTTCTAATTTCATACAGGTGCATTATGGTTACAGAGGCCTGTGCTAGGTCTGACTTTTATGTGGGTTTTGAGGATCTGAACGTGAGTGAACAGGCTTGTACAACAACCACTTTTAACCATTGAGTCATCTCCTTAGCCATGTAGTTCTTTGATCAAAACAAAACAAAACAAAACAAAAAATCTGTATCACATGACTTACTTTATTAGTCATGGTTCTCTAGAATAACATAACTTAGAATTAATATATATCACAGACACATTTATTACATTGGTTTACTTAGTATTGACTAGTCCAACCATCTCCATCTGCATGTTGGAGAAATGGAAAATATGATAGCTTCTCAGTCTATGATTCTGGATGCTTCAGCAATACCAAACTACTCATGAAATCTTGGAGGATCCTTGATCCTTTGGTCCATGATAGAAGGCTGAAGAAGTTGAGTTCCGATGTTGACAAAGGATGCCACCAGTGTCAACTGCAGAAGCCACCAAGTTTATGCTCTTAACAGCAGGAGTAGAAGACAGGCAGAAAAAAACAAAACAAAACAAAACAAAACAAAGCAAAACAAAACAAAAACACTCTACAAGATTAACCATCAGAGTCCCCAAAATCAAGGGGGAAAGATTCTGTACCAATAAGTGGGATTCAGGGTCATCTGAGATTTCCACCTAGCATATAACTAAATCTAGTGATAACTGCAGAACTTAGAGGCCAATGACATCTATAAATCAGGTAAGAAGCCTGAAGATATCTATCAGCACTCTTCAGAAGGATTTAAGTCTGCTTTTCCTAGAAGTCTCTCCAAACCCTCCATGACTCTCTCTCTCTTGTGTGGTTTTAATAGAAAAGTCTCCCATTGTTTCAGACATTTGAACATTTGGTCTCATGTTGGTGGCACGGTCTGAGGAAGTTTAGGATGGATTGCCATTTTGGAGAAAGTACATCACTGAGGATGGTTTTGAAAGTTTGCTCTCTCCACTTTGTGGTTCAAGATAGAAACTCTCATGCAGACACGAGGACTCCTGCCACCAATCCTGGTGCTTCTTGCAATGTCTCTACTCCACCATCATGAACTCATATCCCTCTGGGACCATAAGCCCAAATAAACTCTCTCTTTCTTAAGTTGGTTTGGTCATGGAGTTTTATCAAATAAAACATAAAAGTAACTAATATACTCCCCAAAGAGAAAGTAGATCCACTCAAATACATGGTTTCATCCTCAACAAATACCAGCTTTACATGTCATCATCTTGGATCAATACATCAGATAAATTCATTCTTGAAAAATGATTTACTCTCCTCCTTGATTAAAAAAAAAAAGAAATACAGAGACTGGCTAAGCAGCTCTATCCAAAAATGTTGGTGACAACTAGTGTTCATTCAAGTGGTCCAGAAAGCAATGCATTCTAGAATTCCAGCTGCTGTGCTAAGCTAGTCTCTCAGACCACTCTGAGCCCTTTCTGGAAAAACAAAGGTGTAAGGCAGTATTCAATACCTCTGTTTCCTGCGACAGCCTTTCACTTTGTATCTAACTTACAGCCTTGTGGCATTCTGAATACATTAAAGGAAATGTATGGGACCAAGAGCCTAGAATCCAACGGCTCATAACTGCAATTAACCACCATTAATTAATGGCTGCAAGATAAATGAGCCATGCGATCCGTTTATTTCTGGGTTGTAAGTATTTAAATTCACAGTAGGATGCAAGTCCATTTTTCAGTACTGTGAATTTAAAACAAGTTGGAGTCAGGGCTGCATGCAGCAAGAGATGACAACTCCTTCTCTGTGTGGTTCATATTTTAGTTGGCAAGAGTCAGACAGACATGAAGAAACCTTATATACTGCAAAATTGTAGAGTCTGTAATCAGAGCACACTCCTTATTAAAATTAAAAGAAAAATCGTATGTGATGAGACTGACGCCCCTCTCCCCCAGGTCAGATGAACCATGCTGGGTTCATCTAGGGCTCACTGATGCTGGCATTTGCCATGTCCCTGGAGGAGTGCTACTATTCCTGCTAAATACGCAAGGAAATTGATGGGCCAAGAGGTTAAGAAAACACCCATGCAAAACTAATTGTGTTTCTTTGTTCTAAGACATCTTCCAGGGTGATCCCAGGCTGTACCACTGACATTCTGGCCTTCAGTTGGTTCTCACATATCTTTTATGAGTTGTGTTTTTATATAATAAAACTTCCCAAATAGTAACTACACTCTTTCTTCTTTCAAAGTCACTCAACCTCAAGAACCATGCAATCAAGTTACAATATACAAGATAGATAGATAGATAGATAGATAGA
The DNA here is from genome assembly GCA_964023405.1 of Apodemus agrarius. NCBI lineage: Eukaryota > Metazoa > Chordata > Mammalia > Rodentia > Muridae > Apodemus > Apodemus agrarius. Next base: position 20,257,975 of record OZ030008.1, read on the forward strand.
TAGATAGATAGATAGATAGATAGATAGATAGATAGATCACACACACACACACACACACACACACACACACACATATATATATATATATATATATATATAGAGAGAGAGAGAGAGAGACAGATAGATATAGATGTATACATGTATATACACATACATATCACCACACATACATTCCTTTCAAAATGTTATAGGTAAGTTCATTCATGGTTTCCTATTAAACTACATCCACAGCAATCCCTGGCAGTATATGGCCCTTGGGCCATGAAACAGATGTGTCTGCTAAATGCAAAGCCTATCAAGTGGACATAGATTAAAAAACAGACAATAAAGGGTCGAAGAGGAAAAGATTCCAGTCTTAATAAAATAAAATGGTATTTTCCCATCCTCCATGATTTTATAAACTAATCATGGAAACAAATAAACAACGGGGGGAAAAAAAGGTCATGGAAGAATGTGGCAGTCAATCTGAATGAAGAGACCGAGGCCAACATCATGGTGACAGCATGTGTCACTGCCACATGGCCCAGTTGTGAAAGGGGACCTAGCATCACTTCCATGATTCATGTGCCACAAGAACATCACTTCAACCTAAACACTAGGGGGAACTCAGGGGAAGGCTGAAAGGGGATTTTACAAATGTAAGTGACCGATTCTCTCTGAGAGTGCCAAGGTCACAAAAGAAAGATGGGGACTGTGTAGGACAGCACGCAGGGGCCACGGGGAAGCTATGGCAGCACATGTTGGGTCCTACCATGGCAGGACCATGGTAGAGAGAAAGAACATCAGTGGAAAAACTCCTGACATTCAAAAAAGTAGGAGGGGGGCACATACTAAGACTGGCATTGTGCTGTAGGTGTCTATTACAGCGTATGTCAACAATAACTTCCTGGTTTGGGTGGTTGTGCTATGGATATGGAAAGAGGACCATGAGGACAAGCTACATGATCTGTGAGTGAGAACTGTGTGTACTATTTCAATCCAAACATGAATATTTCACAATATAAACATAATTACCAAACACAAATAATGTCATCCTCTATGGCATGGCATTCACAATGTGATATTGTGCTTGGTACAAAGCTGACCAGAAACTGAAGAGAAAAAAAAGTATATGAGACCCTACCCTTCTGAAGAGAAAGGGGGGCGCAAAAAAAGTCTACAAGAAATAGAATCCATGGGCCAATGAGATGGTTCAATGGGTAAAGGTGTTTACTGTATAAGCATGGTGACCTAAGTTTGATCCCCAGAATATCCACCTAGTGAGAATGGATAGTACGCACACACACACACACACACACACACACACACACACACGGAGTGATAATAATTTAAAAATAAATACTTTTGTAACTTTATCCTCCAGTGAGACATCTCTCCATTAAATAGTATTTCCTGTACAGCATCTCATTAAATATAAACAAAATTAGTCTTTTTTTTAGGTTTTTTTTATTGGATATATTCTATATTCACATTTCATTTCCCTTTTTTTGTTTCCCCACCCCCCCTAAGGTCCCACATGCCCTTTTTCCCTCACCCTGCTCCCTCATCCACCCCTTCCCACTTCCCTGTTCTGGTATTACCCTACACTGATGCTTTGATCCTTTCCAGCACTAGTGTCCATTCCTTTCTTCTTGTCAGACATCATTTGGTATGTGAATTGTGTCTTTGGTGTCCCAAGATTCTAGGCTAATATCCACTTATCAGTGACTGCATATCATGGATATTCTTTTGAGACTGGGTTACCTCACTTAGTATGATGTTCTCCAGCTCCATCCATTTCTCTAAGAATTTCATGAATTCATTGTTTCTAATGGCTGAATAGTACTCCATTATGTATATATACCACATTTTTTGTATCCATTCCTACGTTGAGGGACATCTGGGTTCTTTCCAGTTTCTGGCTATTATAAATAAGGCTGCTATGAACATAGTGGAGCATGTATCCTTATTGCATGCTGGTGAGTCTTCTGGATATATTCCCAGGAGTGGTATGGCTGGATCCTCCGGAAGTATCATGTCCAGTTTTCTGAGGAACCGCCAGACTGATTTCCAGAGTGGTTGTACCAGCTTGCAGTCCCACCAGCAGTGGAGGAGTGTTCCTCTTTCTCCACATCCTCGCCAACACCTGGTGTCTTCTGAGCTTTTAATCCTAGCCATTCTGACAGGTGTGAGGTGAAATCTCAGGGTTGTTTTGATTTGCATTTCTCTAATGACTAATGATGTTGAACATTTTTTAAGGTGTTTCTCAGCCATCCGAATTTCTTCAGGTGAAAAGTCTTTGTTTAGCTCTGTACCCCATTTTTGGAAAGGGTTATTTGGTTTTCTGGGGTCTAACTTCTTGATTTCTTTGTATACATTGGATATTAGCCCTCTGTCAGATGTGGGGTTGGTGAAGATCTTTTCTTAATGTTGACATTTTAAGGCCAAAGTCGAAGGCTTAGAGAGTCAGGAGCTGTGATTTTCTTTCGATTCTTTAGGCTAGTGATCATATGTGCAGAAGAAGAATGAGGAAGGAACGGGATGATGGGAAGAAGGTGGGTGAACTGCATACAGGGTGAGCAGGGGTGGTAAAAAACAAATGCAGCTTCCTGAAGGTTCAGCCACTTAAACTTAGATTCAAGCAAGAACCAGATCTCTGAAATCACAGATCAGCAGAGAATGAGAAGCTCCCCCTCGCCTCAGGCGGTGTGAGTAGAATCAGTCTCCTTCCCAGCACTGAAGGAGCAGTGCACAGTGGAGCAAACCCACTGTCCTGCCTGACCCTTAGACTCACCCCGGATCCAGGCTCTCTGCTCTCTCTGTGAGCTTGCAGTTCTCCAGACCTTTCCACCAGACACTGCCTCCGCCTGCTTTGTGAGCCACCCCGTGCTTTGCAGAAGGTGCCCTCCAGTGGGTGTCATCAAAAGTGGCTTCTTGTGCCCTCCCCTGGATTGGAGGGAGGGCTATACTGAAGCTTGCCATGTCCTTGAAGGTCCCCTCTCGGTTATGGGACGAAAATTTGGTTGTTTATGAGTTTGACCAGGAATATTCACTTTTGACTTTGGTTTTGTTTCCGATTCTATTGACATCAGCATAACACCTCTTAATGAAGACGGTAATCCCGTAATTTAGAACATATGAAGACATTAAACAAAAATATGATCCAGCAGGTGAACTCTGGATACATTATGAACTTGGACTCGGAAATATTTTTAGATCATTTTGCCAAGTGTGAGACTTTTTCTCAAAGAACATTATTTGAAAATGTAACCAATGATATAAAAGGATTACATCTAAAAATGTTTTCTAGTTAATAGCACATTATTTAAAAAATATTTTAAAAAAGTAAGTAACATAAACGGCCAACAATAGAGACATGTCTAAGTAAGTAAAATTTCATCAACTTGACGGAATAGTATGCAACCAATAAAAATGGTAATTAGGAGTGGAATGAAGAACCTTGATATTTGTGGTAGAATGCAGAAACATAGTTATGGTTGGTATGATGCAGTTGCGTGGCAGACAAAGAACCTTCAAAAGATGAAAGCACTCGAGCCAAATGGGGCGTTTTTCAGAGGAAAGTTGCACTTATTTTGAGTCTCCCTCATGTGTTTTTATTTCCAAGGGGAAAATAACATTTGGAAAAAATGGATTATGCTTCAGATAGTAACTAAAACATCCAAAGCAGAAACTCTCCCCCCACCCCAGCCTTCACTGCTTCACTGTAATGTCCCTGACACCATCCTGTGGGGCTTACCTGGAGAACTTTGCCTGAGTGTGCTCAGTGGATGAGAAGAGAGAGTCTGGATGTGGGTGTCTCCCTGGAAACATCTTCAGAAACAAGAGCTGAAATCTCCAGCCCCTGGAGATTCTGTATCGACCTGGAAAAACCTTCCCAAATAATCTACTCCCTTCCCTGTCCCCACCACCAGCTGCTGCAGACAGGGGTTTTCTCTCATTGCCTTCACTCTCTGCAAAGAGGAACTTCCAGTCCTTTCCCTGGACATAAGTATTACTATCTTATTGCTGAAAATGAAGGTAAGCAGCTTGCTAGAGGTTACATGGGTATGGACGGGCAGAGATAAGATTCAAACATGGGTCTGTTTGCCTCAGAACCCAACTTCCTTCTCTTACAACTGAGATTCATGCATTTAGACAATAACCACACAGTATAGGGCCACAGGGCTCAGCAATTAATCTAAGTGTCATTAATTATTGACATCTGGTTGTCCTAACTGGGCTGGGAACCCACACTGTACACCTGATGTCTGTGGATGCAGGGCATGAAAGCTATTTCTGTGTTCGCTTACATTTGTAGACACACACAGGGCAGCTTGGTTCAAAACCACCCTTGTTATCCCTCACCACAGAATGAGTCCCTTGATCTGGCAGGGAAGGTCTGAATAAATTCTGTCTGTCATGAATTTTAGGGTTCACACACCAAGCCAGGGGTATCTACCTACCTCTTTAATAGCCAGCTAGCCTATAACCAAAAATATTCAAATATTCTGTAAGAGGTAAAAATGGCATCTGCAAATATTGTTTCATTTGTCTCATTAAGCATCCATTTCCAAACACAGAAAGATGGCCAGACTTCCTCTTTTTTATTATATATTTTCTTTATTTACATTTCAAATGTTATCCCCTTTCTGGTTTCCCTTCCGAAAACACCCTATCCCATCCCTGCCTTCTCCCTGCTCACCAACCTACCCACTCCTTCTTCCCTGTCCTCGTATTCCCCTATACTGGGACATCCAGCCTTCTCAGGGCCAAAGGCCTCTCCTCCCTTTGATGTCCAATAAGGCTATCCTCTGCTACATATGCAGCTGGAGCCATGGGTCCCTCCATGTGCACTCTGAAGCTCTAGGGGTACTGGTTGGTTCATAATGTTGTTCCTACTATGGGGCTGACAGCTCCTTCAGCTCCTTGGGTCCTTTCTCTAGCTCCTCCATTGGGAACCTTGTGCTCAGTCCAATGGTTGGCTGGAAACACCCACCTCAGTACTTGTCAGGTACTGGCAGAGCCTTTCAGAAGACAGCTTTATCAGGCTCCTGTCAGCAAGTGCTTATTGGCATCCACATTATTGTCTGGGCTTAGTGATGGTATATGGGGTGGATCCCCAGGTGGGGCAGTCTCTGCATGGTTTTTCCTTCAGTCTCTGCTCCACACTTTGTCTATGTATCTCCTCCCATGGCTCTTTGTTCCCCCCGTCTAAGAAAGACCAACGTATCCATACTTTGGTCTTCCCTTTTCTTAAGCTTCATTTGGTCTGTGAATTGTATCTTGGGTATTCCAAGCTTCTGGGCTTAATATCCACTTATCAGTGAATGCATACCATGTGTGTTCATTTGTGATTGAGTTATCTCACTCAGGATATTTTCTAGCTCCATCCATTTGCCTAAGAATTTCAGGAATTCATTGTTTTTAATAGCTGAGTAGTACTCCATTGTGGAAATTCATGAGCTGACTTGCTGGCAGGAAAAGAAGTCCACACTACTTAGCAGCAATAAAATAAACATCAAATAAAACCCAAGTGATCTGGTCTTGAAAGTGAGAAGTAGCAAATAGACACAATAACTTTCCTAACAGATATGGGAAAGGTACTCAACATCAGTAATTATCAGGGAAAGGCAAATTAAGGCCACAATGGAGGTAGCACCACATCCCACTGTGCGCGTGCATGCACCCACAGAGAAGGATGGTGTTGGGAGGAAGATGAAAAACAAGAGGTATTGACGAGGACAAAAGGACCCTTTACTGCTGGAGAACTGTGAACATCCAGTGTCCATGGAAGACAGTACTGAGGCGCTGCAGATGATTTAGTGTTAGAACAGGATGGGCCAGGTAACTCAGCAGGTAAGGGTCTTCATCACGGAGCCTGACAATCTGAATTTGATGCCCGGGACCTCCATGGTGGAAGGAGAGAACGAACACTAACTCTGGAGAAGGTGGGCAGATGTGAGTCCAAGAGAACAGACTCACAGTTACATCTATGATGTAATGCCCAGTGGGGTGAGCACCTAGAAGAAAATCCAGGACTGCTGATGTTTGTCCCTAACCAAGGCTGTTAGGAAACTCAGGCTCTGATGCAACAGTTTAAAAGTCATTTGAGACACAGGGTACCATCCTTGGAAGGGGCCCATGTTTGACTCCCAGGAACAGGTGAGGCCTCAGAGAATCATCTCACCCATCAGATGAGCATGTGCTTATAAGGTGGTGTTGCCTCTGTGTGCTGGGTCCTCCCTGCACACACTCTCTTCCCATCTACTTCACCAAAAAGAGATGCGGCCTGGCACAGGCCTCTATGAAATGCTAGTGCAATATTTTGACTTTTCTAGTTATTGGGCCAAATAAACCAGTTTTCTTTTTTTCTTTTTTTTTTATTTTCTATATTCTTTGTTTACATTCCAAAGGTTTTCCCCTTTCCCAGTCCCCCCCCACCCCCCGCCACCATACGTCCCATAAGTCCTCTCTCCCCCAACTATTCTCCAATCACCCCCACCACCACCACCACCATTTCTCTGTTCTGGATCTACAAAACTGGATCCAATCTTTTCAGGCCCAGGGTCCTCTCCTTTCTTCTTCTTGGGAATCATTTGAATTGCTAATTGTGCCTTGAGTATTTAGGGCTTCTGGGCTCATTAATATCCACTTATCAGTGATTGCATTTCATGTGTATTCTTTTGTGATTGGGTTAACTCGCTTAGGATGATATTTTCCAGATCTAACCATTTACCTACAAATTGCATGAATTCATTATTTTTAATTGCTGAGTAGTATTCCATTGTATAAATATACCACATTTTCTGTATCCATTCCTCCTTTGAGGGATATCTGGGCTCCTTCCAATTTCTGGCTATTATAAACAAGGCTGCTATGAACATAGTGGAGCATGTGTCTTTATTGTATGCAGGGGAATCCTCTGGGTATATGCCCAGGAGTGGTATGCCAGGGTCCTCTGGAAGTGACATGCCCCCAGTTTTCTTTATATTACCCTCCATTGAGTATTTTGTTCTAATATATGAAACAGTCTCAGACAGAGAGTATGACAATACTTTTACAGTCTATGGCCCTATGTGGCAAACAGTAACTGTTTGGGTGACATCGGTTGCTCACCACACCTGAGTTCTTAGATCAAAGAAAAGGACAAGTGTGCTGAAGCAGGAGGAGCCTGATATTAATCTTCAGACATCCGAGAAAGGTCTTCTCACCCACTCCCTAGTTTACAGACATGAAGTCCACTGCATGGAAAAAAATGGTAAGAAAGCTGAAATTCCAAATCAAGTTGGTTTCTGTCATCCCCTAGCCAATTGCTCATTTTGTTTGTTAGCTAGCTAGCTAGTTAGTTAGTTAGCTAGTAGCTAGCTAACTAGTTAGTTTAGTTTGGTTAGGTTAGTTAGTTAGTTAGTTAGTTAGCTCTATGCATCTGCTTGAGTCTCTGCCTTCCCTTTGTGGCTCTTCATTCATTTCTTCTTGGGTCAAGCATCAGCACTCAGTAGAGCAGGGTGATACTGCCAATGTAAGGCCAACCACACAAAGCAAACATGGGCTAGGAATCAGGCATGGTTTTAGAATTAAAGATGTCCACACATTTTCAGTCTCAAAAATCCTGTTTCAGATACAAGGTTAAAACTTGACACCTACCCCAGGAGGCATACACAGGCAAATGGAGTATATCTCCCTGTTTAACCTGCCCAGTGGATAAGGGCTTATGTATAACGGGTTATAAAGGAGGTGCTCCCTGTGGGGAACATAGAATGAAAGGGACAGAGAAGGCCCAAAGCCACATGGCACTGGCCTTTCAGGCTAAGTCCCAAAGCCTGATGGCATGTGGAGCCCTAGAGCATAAGCCACACACACACAGCTGTCACCGTATCCGGACAGGTGAGGCTTCATATTTTCTCACAGTCCTCTGATTTATCATGAGGCAACCTGGAGGGCGTAACTTCCAAACTCTCCGCGCTCACTTCAGGATGTAGCGCTCCACCCACACAGGCGGCGCTCTGTGAAACACTGGAGGATGCTGGGTGTTGGAAAGAAAGAACCACAGGAAGAAAATGCATAGAGTGGCAGGTAATCTGGACAGAGCACAGCCTAAAATTCCTTAGGGATGACTGGCAACTCACCGGGAGGGCTGGGAGACTGTGGTGCTCATTTTGCCTGAGGTGTTCATACACATTAAACAGTGCCCTTAATTTTGGGGAACCGGGCATCCTCACAGAACACATCCCCCTAAGTAGTGTTTCTAAGCTACCAAGAAACCTTCCTTGAATGACTACCTATCTGTCACAGTTTACCCTGTTTCCTAGACACACCTGTTTTCATCTTTCCTTCCCTGTCCTTATCAAGTGACAGGCAATGACAAAGCAGCTGCTATCCCCAGCACTGCAGACATGTTCACACGAAATCTCCAAGACCCCCAGGCCTCTGGAAGGATTACATATTGAACACACGTGGATGTCCCCACCCAGTGCTGTACAAATTTCTTATCTAAATATCACACTTTCATTGGTTCCCTTGACAGATGGATGCTGGTGACAGTCAGGACAGCTGTGCTCTAACTCGGAGCGAAGCAAGCAACGGTATTTCTCTATCACAGGACCACAACCCTGAGAAGGCCTGCCAGTGGGAAGAGAACATCGCCCCTCCCCTGCCATTAGCCCACCCTGCAGAGCCCCCGTCAAGCCTCCAGTTGAAACAGAGCATTCACAAGGGGTGGTGTCTGCAGGAAGTAATTAAAAGTGTCTCTACAGAAGGCATCAGACCGTAGCACACACCACCAGCTGCTGTAAGCAGAGTCTCCCGGAATACACTCCACATGTGCTTCTTTATGTATTGCATAAAGATCCACACTACAACAGGAAAGGCAAGTGGGCGCCTACAGACCCGAGAAGAGGACGCTAACATCTGGTTGAAAAGTTTGCTGACCACTGTTGCGATAAGTTTGACAACACTCACAGACAAATACAAAGGAATGTTGTAACCTGTAAAGACGGTTTCTCAACATGTGTTATACTAAGTTTTCACAAGGCTGAACCAGTACCCCGGAAAAGAGATGAGCATCAAATAAGTCAGAGTCTCATCTCTCATGTACACAAGATGTCTTGCTGGCCAAGCTGGGGAGGCGCAGGGAGACGATTCACATCTCTGAAGGGAGACACACAATCTCGACTATCCGCTGAATGCTGTGCATTCTGTGAGCTGTAAAGAGTCAGAGGCTGTACAAAGTCAGAGGTGGAGAGGGCACGTCGTGGCAGATTGGTAATCTCCACAAAGTGGTCTGGAGAGCCCTGGAGAATTGAAATAAAGCCATGCGTGTTCAGTTACCTTGCGGGTGCGGCCCTTCCATCCCTTTGGCTCAGGGAGCTTGGGTAGGACTGGTACCCAGTCAGGGAGGCGGGGGTGGTACCCAGTCAGGGAGGCAGGGGTGGTACCCAGTCGGGGAGGCAGGGGTGTTACCCAGTCGGGGATGCAGGACAGTGCAAGGCAGTCTATATTGATAAAAGTCTTTCTGGTTCTGTTCCCCAAACTGCTTAGTACCAGGCTGCCTGAGTTTTCTGCAACACTTCTGAGGTGGTCCCTGGTCCCCTCCTCGCCTCAGCCTGCACTCACTGCAGCGGCTGGCTCGCCCAGCACAGACCACTATCCCTGACAAACTCCTGTGCAGGCTCTTTCCTTTCCTTTTGTCTTTATCCCTTGATAGTGAGAAAACACAAGACCCTGCCCCTCTGGATGGGAGGCTCATGTGATGTCACGAAGCTTTAAGGGGGCAAAGGGAGAGACCCCTCTGAGCAAGTCCGCGCCCCAGGACTTTGCTTCCCTCATGGAAAGTTCCATCCAACTCGAGCGATTGATGACACAGAAATGGATTGTGGGGTGCAAACTTGACTGTCACTGCCTGGTGGTGCAATCCTCGGCTCTTTCTCTTATTCTTTCGATGTTTCCATTCTTCACCCCTAAAACAGGAACGCTAACACCCCCCCACCCCGGCTTTGAAAGGCTTGCTGCAGGATTAAATGAGTTTATTCTTACAACTCATTTGGATCCACACCGAGAGCAGAATGACCTTTCTGCAAATGTTTATTAAATAAAGTCTAATCTTTGCAGCCTAATGGATCACACGTCCAAGGTCGAACATGTCGGAACATAGAGTTTTTCTGAAGAGTCTAAAATAATGAAAGAGAGTAATAAAATACCCCAAATCTTTTTATATCTTCAAAGAAACGATAACAGTGCAGAGAAAACAGTACAATGCTAAAGTAGTAAAACTTTTAAACTTAATAGGGAGGAGTGATATCATTCCAAAATTTACCAAAAAGCAAAGAACAAAACAAAAAAACAAACAAACGAAAAAAAAAACAACAACAACATAAAAAAACAGGCATGTTCTTAAACTCAGTAGCAGTTTTAAAATTAAATGGCATCTGTAATGTTGAGTCCTGTATGTGCTGACATATGGCCAGTCACTGTGTACTAGGACTGAGCACTAGCACTGAGTATGGACAATTTGAGCATATCTGCTTATTCAAATAAAGGTCCCCTAAGTAGGCATCTGAAGCTGAGTAGTACCTAGGGATAGGAAGGCATGGGGAAAGGGTGTCTCATTAACTGTGAATGAATAACATGAGCTGTTATTGGTCATTGCTATCTTCTGGTGTTTCTATGTGAAATTCCACACTAACCTGGCTGTGAGCATACTCTATCTAGTTCATCATCCCTTTCTGATCTGCCAAAACCCCCTCCATCCTTCACATCTTTTACCACCTTTGCTACCTCTGAGCCACTCCCACTTTCTAGACTTCAAATGCCCTGGCTCGTTCTGATTGCAGGGCCTTAGCATGCATCGCCTGCAACCAAGAGCTTCTCCTCCTCCTAAAGGGCAAAAAATGGCTTTACTGTCACTACTGTCGACGGCAATCCCCTCCTTCTTCCCCCTCCTTCATTTCCTCCTCCTTCTCTTCAGAAATTATATCTCTAATTCTGCATGTGTGATGTGTGCACTTGTGGCTGTGCTGTGAACCTGCACACAGAGGCCAGAAGAGGACCTTTCTGGTCCTCTGTCACTATCGTATTCCTTTGAGGCTGACCTGAACCTGAATACCAACCTTCCTCCTATCTCTGACCCCTACAATCCAGGGCCACACCCAGCTTATTACATAGATGCTGAGATCCAGACTTGGGTCCTCATGATTGAGCAGCAAGCTCTCTTGACCTTTGAGCACTATACACTGATATTATTTGAGGGCCTTTGTTTCTTCCTTCGTGTAAGTTGCTGAAATTCACAGCTGGGATTTTTCCTAACTAACTAGCTTTTTAAATAATGCTTTTATCTCTCTCAGTCAACTAAAATGTGCCTTCTCTGAGTGATGGCGGCATGTCTGCTTTATTTTCAGCTCCATCCTGAGTACCTTGTCTGTAGTCTGATGTATGCTAGGAGCTCAATAATTACTCACTGAGTGGGTGGAGAAATGGAGGGAGGGAGGATGGGAGGGAGGGAGACAGGGAGGGATGGACAGATGGATAATGTTCGCTCAGACAGAATTGTAACAGTTGTGAGTTTAGTCCTAATTCTTAGCTTCATCTATGACCTTGAAGAGCTGCTTTTTACATGCCATTGTTTGCTACATGCAACAAATAATTAGAACGGAGCTTAACGCCTATGTACATGCAGTACTGGTCAGTTTTTATAATTGCTCACAATGGCGTATGCAATTCTTGTATTATGTCTCGATTTCCTCTCACGGCAGCTAGAAAGAAAGCTCAGATCTCGGCCGTCTGTGAACTCTTCCTAAATAAACGATGCCAATAATTCATATTGACAAGGGTATAAATGTAGCTGTTGTTTTGTCTGTAAGAAGAGATCCAAGACCTCAGCCTCAAGGTCTCAGGCTGCAGGAGAGGGAGTGTGTGAATGCCAGAAGGGCAGGTGGAAGATCCATCTCCCTGTGCATTATAGCAGACAGGCCTCCTCAACACCAGCAAGGGCAGGGGACCAGCCCACACAACATATGGACCTGCAGTGGAGCATATGGGTCTGGTCCTAGAGAAGGGGCCCCCCCATCTGCTCCCTGAACTAGGCCTTCCTCACCTACTCCCAGCCTCCCTACACTTTGAGTTGGTTCATAAATCAGCAGCTTCCCACCAGCCCCACGCACCGGCTGAGCCTTGTGTGATTAATGCACCATTTGCCTACAGCCTGGAGCGAACCCCAGGTACAGGTGGAGAAGAAAGAAAATGACTTAATTGGAGTGGAATGGGAGAGGTGGAGGCAAGAGGAGGTCATTGCTCATTGCCACTGAGCCAGCACTATCTTTAGAATCCTTGGCTTCCTAAGAATAAGCTTTCTAGGAAATCTCTGTTACAGATTGCCCGGAAAACCCCACTGTGGCGGAGACTGTGACACAGCCCTTACCTACAAAGGGTCAGAAAGCTGGCTGGCCTGGGCCATCCCACACTGTCCTCTAATACCTGTTCATCTGAGCTTAAACAGACACATAGATCTTAGGAGGGACCAACAGGCAAGGTTCCCTGAAAACAGAAAGACTAGATGTGTCAGCCAGCAAATCTTCTCAGCTGTGTTTCAGGCCAATAGTTTCCAACTGTGCTCAACAGAGGACAAACGGTTTTCCACAGTTGTCACAGGACGGGGGAATCTCCAGGGCTCTGTGGCTGGTTCAAGAGGAGTGGTGCTGCTTTTACTTTGTGTAGCACTGTAGCATTGCAGGGCTTTTTCTAATCTGATTTCGTTTCAATTTTGTTAAGCGTTTTATAATCGAAAACAAAATGCCAAAATTCATGCAAAGGAAAAATAAAGAGTGTTCTCTTCAAAAGGCAGTGATAGAACTGGGACTGTTGGCATTTGCTGTTCTGAAGATGGGGCAGTGGAGGGACACTGGAATTAATGACATGTGACCTCTCTCAGCCAGCCCCAAGCTCTTCTTCTGTGAGGTGGGGATAAATGATACCCGACTTGAAGGGACCCTGGGGAGACTGATGGGGATTAATCAATTCATATTTGCACAATACCTGGAAAAAATGATAAATGAACAGTAAGTATATGAAAGGACTTTTCGTTTACTCAGTGTGCTGCTCTCTGTGATGAACACATTATTTGTGGTGTCTATGGCCCTTCATTATAGAAAAGTTGACCTCAATTCTATAGATGAGCAAGATGAGTGTCAGAATTCGACCTTGAATGATGTTCCCAGGACATCATGGAGAGCAAAGCTACAGTCTTCCAGCTATTTACCCCATTCTCTTTACATGTCCTTGAAAATATCATGTAATTTAATGTAGCTGGGCAATCTGCTTCATTTTCTTACATATATTCTTGTCTATGCATTCAACCACCCATCCACTAAACTACCCCTCTAATACAGTAGACATTTATTTGATGTCTATATAATGCCAAGACCCTTAGAGATGTCATCCCATCTTTCCGGAAAAAAAATCAAAGTCCTTATAAGTGAAACAGGAGTCTTAAAACTGACTTAAATGAAGAATTTTCTGTGAAACCAAATAGAAGGAGGCAGATGATGATGAATCAGAACACGCTGTAAGAAAGCATGGGCTACATTCTGCTGTGTTCAAGTAATTCATGCAAAGACAGAGGCAGGGACTCCTTAGATGAACATGTGATGGTAGGGAGTGTGGAAAAGAGAAATTAGAAAGGCTTTGGTTGGGATTTGCTATTTCCTATTCACTTATCAACTCAAAGATTGGAAGAAGCTATTTAGCTGGTGGGATAATGCATCCTAAGTAACATCGTGGGTTAGAAGAGCACTGCCAGCTGTCTTGAGTTCTAATCATGATTCCGCCACTAACTGATTCTCACAACATGGGAAACTCACTTAGTCCTCTGAGATCTCAATTCTTTCATAATGAACTCATGAGACCTGCCCTCCTTGGTTTTGCAGTTATGAAAAAGTCATTAGTTAACATTCACTACTCAGTGTGAATGACTTCAAATGGAATTGCCTTTTTCATGGCCATTTTACAAAAGCTCCGTCTTGGCTGGGTCATCTTGCTAGTCTAGGCTCAGCTGGGAAAAAATCAGGAGCCCACTGATCTGGGATGGCTCCAGGCATATGTTCCTCGGGCCAAGCTGTTGACTAGGAAGTCCCCCTTCCCTGGCCTTTAGATTCTCAGAAAGTTAATTCTATATAATCCACGATGGGCTTGGGTTTCCAAGCATAAAAGAATAGGTTTTCATTACCTTTAGTCCACACACCTCTACTCCATGCAAGTATTAGATGAAGAGGCTCACTTCAACAACTTTAGAGAAAAATCCAAGTGACAGCACAGAAAACATTCATGTTCTGGAAAACGCAATGTTTGTGTTTGAGCCTTAGGTTTGCCAGCACTGTATTACCCAAGTAAATCACCCAGATAAAAAGACAAGAAAAACAGAATGCTCAATGGGACCATAGCAACTTCTCATTCACAAAGGGCTTAGAAGAAATGGAAGAAGTAATTTCAGTCAACACTGATTTAATTCGCCATGTGAGATGGATGAGGTATTTAGGAATGTTTTATATGAACCCAGATAACCTGGTGGAAAACTTAAGTGTCCTATTAACAAGAGCCCCTCCTACACATTTCAAGGAGTGCATGAGAAAGTGTTTCCCATGTGCTTACTGAAAGATGACATTGGTCACTCCCACCTACAAATGTCCTCTTCCCTAGTGCTAGTCCCTTCCTCCCTATAACTCATGGAATAGCTTCACTGTCCTTGTCTTAATCCCTTCATCAAAGCAGCATGGCCATTGGACATGGTAAGCTGTCCGCACTCCTTTATTCAGCACTGCTGCCCCCATAAAGCACTCTGTTAATCTAGATCCTAGAAGCACCAGAGCTTACAGAGTGGGAAGACTGCATTCCTCTCCCCATTGATTTACATCTTTTAGAAATGCCCTCAGAACATCACTGCCAGATTCCCTTTGTCTCCAGGAATTCTCTACTGCAACAATGTTCGTTCTTTCTTCATCCCACTCATTATTCAGACTTTCACGGGTTCTCAGCACAAGATTATGGGAAACCTAGAGGTAAAATCTAAGATGCTAAGATGCTAAAGTAAGGATGCATCATCAAATAATTCTGGACCACCAAACAGGCAGCATACACCAGCTGGTATAAGGCCCCTAGCACACATACAATAGAGGACTACTGGGTCTGTGTTCATCCAGAGATGATGCACCTAACCCTCAAGAGACTGGAGACCCCAGGGAGTTTAGAGGTCTGGTGGGGTGCGGGGTAGAGACATCCACGTGGAGACAGGGGGAAGGGAGGAGGTATGGGATGTATAACAGTTGGACGGTGGACAGGGGTTGGCAATAAAATATGAAGTGTATAAAATAATTAATTAAAAAAGGAAATGTAAAGAAAAGGACAGCTGAACCAAAAAGACACATTTGTTTGAAGCCAGGTATGGTGGCACGTGTCTGTAATCCCAGCATTTGGGAAGTGAGGGGGGGGAGTGTATCCCTTCATTTACATAGAGTGTACCAGCTTCTTCGCCCTGTAAAGCAGCCCTCAAGAACACATGGTGTGGGAGATGATATACACAGACTCAACTGTAGGCAGGGCTCCTTAATAGCTGCGACCTTGAGCAAATTGTGAACTTTTCTAAAAGCCTCGACTTTTAAAGCTTAGAAATACCAAATCATTTATGTTTTGAGTTATCATGACAGTTGTTTACATGATAGTACAAAATGATTAGAATGATATGTTGGGACAATAAATGTTTATTCGCATTGTCAGTATCTTCATTATTGGTGTCCTGAGGCTCTCCTACTGGGAGGCGGTAGCACTCGGCTGTGAAATGCAGAACAAATGTGTGCTCCTTCAGTCTTTGTCTGCAATCTTCATGCCCCACCCTGAAGCCAGGCTAGCTCTCCTCCAGGATTCTGAGTCCCCAGGGGTCAGGGCCAAAGAATTGCTTTCCTCAGCCTTAGAGATCTGAGTTCATTTTGTAAGAGTCACAGCAGCTGGGTGCATTTAAATATCTCAGGTTCTGCCAGAGGGTTTGCCAAGCTTGTTAGAAAAGTGTTAGTAGCAATGAAGATTAAAAGTGTATTTAGAGAAAACGCGTGTGTGTGCCTGTGTGTGTGTGTGTGTGTGTGTGTGTGTGTGTGTGCAGTTTTAAACATCTGTGTAAGTGAACTCCTGATTCAGGAGATGTCTGTGCTGGGAGCAAAGGCTGTCTTGTACAAGTCTCATTAGGAGGGTGACTGGTAGAGAGCCAGACCAGGATTATCACAAATGGATGCAGAGGGAGTCTGGAAATCAGGCCTTTTGCCCACTCAGCAGTTCCTGGCACTGGGCCCCATCTCAGCTATCTAATGCTATTCCTGCATTAGATGCTGCAAACACAATTGACTTCTATTACTTATAAAGCCAACCACTTTACCTCATTTAAACATTTAGGAAAGGACTTCAGAGAGTTCGGAGATGGTGGACAACACAGCCAGCCCCAGAGCTCCACCACCACTCAGACTACATAACCAAAGTGTATCCCTTCATTCCGCATTCAGCACCCAGACCCCATTAGCAGACTGGTGTAAAGGTTGTTACTTCTGTATTTGAAAGGTATACATCCCGAAGTATGCTTTTCTAGTCCTAGAGCCCTTGGCTGTGTGACCAGTGCTGACCTCAGTCTCTAGACCTGGGAACAAAAAGACAGATCTGGTACAGATTCAATTTTAGAGTGCTCATAATCTATTGAAGGGATGAAAGGTAAATAAATAACACTGCTAGGATGCTACCAGTGCTGTGGTGATTAGAAAAGTAAAACACTCCAGAAGCTAAAAAGATGTAGAAGAATAGAGGATGGCTTCATCATTGTGGAAATGGTTGAAGTGACCCCCTTAAGGGACTTAGATGGCTTAAAGGCAAATGAGATGAAGGATAAAGTGTTCTAGGCAAGAAAATGATGTCAAAGAAAATATAAGCTGAAATCATGCCCATCTTACACTTACACTTAAACATGGGAGACCTTGCTGAGTCTTAGGCTAGTTGCCCCGTTTTTGTATAGATGCCGGCAGCTCCACACTCCCCAAAACAACTGAACAAATTAGTTTCCCAGGATTGTGGTGGGGATCAGACCATTCACCTAAGTAAACAGCCAATAGAATTATCATCCAGAAAGTAATCCAGTGTGTCTGTAAGTGTAATTTGGTGTAGCTAGAACTGCGCAGAAACTCAAAGAACCTAAAGGCCTTGGCTGGGAATTCATCCTATAGACAAAGGTCCTGCCAATGGATTGATGGTGTGAAGTCAAGGAGCGGCACAGCCATGGTTGTATTCCAGTCGATGCCAGGAGTGGGGAGGAGGTTTAAGTTGCCCCAAAGGGGACGCTATGGAAAGCAGAGGGCAAAACAAAGGGAAATGTTAAACTCATTCTAGTTTACAAAATGATAAATTTTCTAACTATAATCTGTCTGTCACAAGACCTTACATAGTGGAGCATTACCCAGGGTACCTTTAAGGAGCTCTATCCTCAGCTGCCCTTATAGACACTCATGTCAGTTCATGAAGAATGAGAGTGCATATTCCATTTCTGTAGGAACTAGCCAGGCATTCAGGAGTTGGCAAGGAGCCTGCCTGTGAGATGCTCTATATATCCTTCTTAGTCACAGATCCCCGGGTAAGGAACTATACACAGAATTTATTTGGTGCAAATGAGCTGAAATTGCCCCTCATAGACATGCATGAAATGCCCTTGAGTCTGGTATGCATGTTGACATACTATCTGTGGAGAAGTTTCTTCCACGTCTTTTTCTAGGAAGAAGTCAGAAGACTGATCCACAGACTACATCAGTCCACAGTGTGTTTTGGTGAGTGAGATATTATTGGGACATCAGTAGTATTTGCTTCTTTATATATTACATATGGTTATTCCTGCAGTAAAATATTAGAGTGTAATAATTATAGTAGAGACTTCATAGTCTACAAAATATAAAGGAGGTACCATCTGCTTCCTTAGACATTTGCCTACTGCTACCCTAGCACATGAATTTGGTGCACTGGTTTTAGAGAGTCTATGTGGGATGGGACTTGGTTGATATCTATCCTTTCTTTGATGCCCTCACTACATCCCTAGATGGGGCCATAAGTGGGTTCTTTCCATTATAAAGAAGGCAAACACAAATCCTTGCCATGACTTAGCTTCCACTGTCCCATGAGTCAATGCTATAGTGATATGTATGACCCAGGATTATTATCATCTACTACAGTTTAAAAGCTTTTTCAAATGCCTCCTATTCTACACTTTTCCCTCAAATTTGTGATCCATGAAAGCCCCAAATCACAACCCGATGTATCCATATGAAACCTTCTCTTATGGGTGCCTTCTAAGCTGTCAGAGAAGTATCATTTTCCCTGAACATTTTGAAACTTGACATTCACCAAGTGTTTGCCACCTCTTGCTGATGACCTTCTGAAACCTGGGGACCGACTGAGGCCCAGGCTGAGACTACCCAGACAGTAATTGGATTCAAGCCCCTCCTCTCGGGCAAGACCTTCCACCGAGTCCCTGAAGATGAACTGTTATACAAGATCTGCACCTTTCCAAGGATGCATGTCTGGGCTTCTGTCTCTGGCTTTAGCTATGCTTGGCCCCCGTCTAGTGCCTCAGACAGCCTGTTTTTCTTTCCTCTTTATTTTAAACAGCCCATATTAAAAATAAAATAATAATAAAAATAAATTTTAAAAATTGTACACTATGCTAAATTGCTTCATGGAAAGAAAACACAGAGGGAAAGGCAAGCAACAGAGAGGGTCTGGCTGCCCAGCCGCGGCCACTCTAGGCAGATCTTAATTTGCATGCTGGCAGAGCAGCCCCTCCGCAGGATGTCAGGATCATTAGTGCTGCCCCTTACATACTGACTGCAATATGTGGACATGGCTGTCCCGCTAGCACCATGTGGACCCTGCTCTTGGCTGCCACATCCCAACAGATGTCCAAAGATGGGTTTTGTTTGGGTTTTTCTGTGCTTGTGTTTGGAGGACTATTTTTTAGGTATTGTGTGACCTTGTGCCAAAGATTTCTCTTGCCAGGGTAAAGATTTTTGATGGGTCAAGGAAGTGAGATAAGTCAGGAGAGATTTAAACGATAGGTTCTGTCTGGACTCTTGGGGTGAAAAATAGAGAGGAAGTGTCAATAAAACTCTGGATTGCTCAATCAGAATTTTAAAAGTCGACCAAAAGACGCCCTTCCAACATTGCCTGTAGGAGTGGCAGAAATAGCCCTTCAGCATCTGCTGGCCCCTCCGCCCATGCGTCAGTGAGTGTTGTCGGTTTTGCCTCCTGGGTGTGTCTTAAATCTATCCATATCTGTTTGTATCTGCTGCTAGAGCCCTAGCTCAAGCCATCTTCATCATGAACCCAGACAGGTGATAAACAGGACTCCAGGAAGACTCACAGTAATAGTGTATTATTATCACACATGTCTCACCTGTGTATGGAACACATGTCTTTACATGTGTGTCGAGCATCAAGAAAGACAAAATACCTTGTCCTCTTGTAAGAAATTTATAGATTGACCTCTTACTTTACCTAATAGAAGTATATATCACATGGCCATTAAAGAGTAACAGGAACCAGACCCATAATTTTAAGTAGGCTCCCTGTATTCCACTTAGAATTCCCTGTACATATTATGTACTATAAACCCAGGGCTTGTCAAATGACCAGTAGAATAGTAAAATGATTTTGTTTTCAGATTTATTTATTTTATGTGTATGAATGTTTTGCCCATATGCATATATATATACACACCACATGTATTCCTGGTGCCATTGGAGGTCAGAAGGCATCAGATTCCCCTAAAACTGGAGTTGCAGGTGGTTGTAAGTCATTATACAAGTGCTCAGAACCAGACCCAGGTCCTCTGCAAGAGCATCAAGTGCTCTTAAGTGCAAAGCCATCTCTCCAATCCCCAAAGTTATTGCTGTTGTTTTGAAATTCAGGACTAATATTACATATCTAGGAAGGAAGACCCCTGGTGCCTCTCTAACATTAGGATAGAGATTTTTAAATAGTGAATTGGTACAGAAATTTCAGCCCAACCAATTTGCACAGAAAATAAAGATTCATGTCTCCTGTTTGGCAACTGAGTTTGAAGCTGAGCCTTCATGCTATTAAAACATTTAATTAAAATTTCATATGTCCAGATGTTTGACCATATAATGCCAACAACTGGTTGGACTACTGTTTTAAATTTAATTGACCAGATGTTTTTTAGTGGTAGGTGTCTTAATGAGTAGGAGAAGTGTTTGTGGAATGGAATCAAATTTCCCAGAGACGAAGTAGCCTACTCAAATACTGCTGTTGTATTTGCCTAGAGCTTGTCAGAGATCCCCAAACTGTTTCACCTTCAGTTCTAGGCCATGCAGAGAGTACACCTTCCACTGGCCTCATTCTGTGATGGTATGCTGGTTTCTAATCAGAATCTTTCCTGAAATGGCTTCTAAGCACTGATTGGAAAAGTAAAATGATGCAAACAAGAAAACAAGCAGAGTCAAAGAAAGACTGTTTCTCAATGGGTTGAAACCAAATGGATTTGGGACTGAGGTCTCAGACCAAACGCCAGGTGTATCAGTTCTCATATGACAGCAAAAGCAACAACCCTCCCTCTCCTCTTTCACAGGTGAGAAAGTCTAGAAGCCAGTGCACTGAAGACAGTGCATGATATTACAAAGCTGGGAAGAAATAGAAAAGTCATTAACTCCCAGGCTTTCTGACACAAAGCCTAACTACCTAGCATCCTTGTGCGATGTGTGTCCTGAGGTTTGCTTCAACCTCAGTGTCCCTATCCAGGTCTTAGAGTTAGTTGTAGGTGAGTTATAAGTGTGATGTAGTCTTTACACCACTCTCTGCTCGGTGCTTTCTGAGTGAGCCTTCCCCCATCCCTCTCCAAGTATTAGATATACCAGTCAGAACCAGTTGCAAATGCATCTGTGTTTCTGCCTCTTTGCAAGCTAACAAGTAACCTGAATCCTGATGTCCAGTCACTTTCCCATTGTACAAAACCACCCAAATTTCCCTGTTTCTAGTACAGTAAAGAAGGCCAGATGTTCCCCTCCTGGGTCTAGATCTTTAACATCTCTTTATACTTGTCCCAGAACATTCGGCTTCCTGAGACATCTGCATGGCTCATATTAGAGACTTGGTACTCAGTAGCAAGGATTGCATAGGGTCCAGCATGAAACACCTATATAAGAGAAGAGTGGCCACCAGAACAAAGGCAAGAGGCCTTAGGAAATGTGTGGCTGCATCCACGGAGGGGGAGTCTAAGAAAGTGGCCACAGGTATACAGAACCCCCCAGCCCACAGGAAACCTAGCACAGCCACACTCTGATATGCAAGTCAGCCTCAGGTCACAGGGCCTCCCACTGAACCCTCTAGTGTTTATTCCTTTATTCCCTAAATCCACTGGGAGTTCCTGTCTTGGGCATGATAGGAGAGAAGGTTCAGGGTTGAATAAAATAAACTATCTGTCCCTGACATTCCAGGGCTAGTGCAAACAACGAGTAGTGTTTTTGTTGCTAATAACTCTACCAAAATGACCCAGAAACACAGCAAGGGGTTTATCTTTCTCATGAAATAAACAATCTTCCTTCATCCTGGAGTGACATGTGGGAGTGGAGGCTGTGGGGGTGGGTCAGGCAAGTCTGAAAGAAGTTAGGTAGAATCTAAGACAATGAAGAAATGCCATGGTTTGACATAGCATCCATGCTCTAGAGCCACAACTAAGCCAAGAAACACAGCAGAAGGGAATTCAAAGAAGCCAACACAGGCCAGATGCTCATTGAGAAAGAGAAGGCAGCCATTCTCTCTGTGGATATACAACACTCTGGGCTAAGCCAACAGCCCTGGGGTCAGGAGTGGGCTAGACATGTTTTGGAGCAGGAGGACGCTCAATAATTATATGACAAGGATATGGTCAGAGAGACCAGAGTACACATCTCCTCATGTATGACAGTTCAGATTCAAGCTCCAGTGTGAGTTGGAGCACAGAAAGCTTGGAGAAGCAGGGCCTCATGATCTCCTGGATGATTTCATCATGACCTTTCTGAATGTGAAACTGGCAAAGATTTAGGACAGGAAGCTATAGTGGAGTTTTTAATCAACCTTTGTATCTAGAATTAGTTAGGTTTGCCAGAATGTTAACGCCTGGCACATCTGGGACTCAGGGTCTAGAAAAGGGGGCCTAGCAAGGGGCACAGTGTCTATTTGGACCAGATGTAAGAGGAGGACATCCTTCAATACCCACAGGATTGAGGCCACATTTGTTCAATGTACCGTTGGACAAGAGAAAACGGAAGTAGATAAACAAAGAGATAAAAGGAGAAAGAAAAGAAAGTTCCTGGACTCCCTGTGGTCTGGCCATGCTTCCAACATAAGGTCATGAACTGAGAGGCAGCTGGATGTCTAAGCCTGGCTTAGGTTTCTCAGCTCCTCTGGGAGAATGCAGAGCCAAGAGAAAAAAAAGTCTGGCAGAAGGGAGAGTTTCAGGGGTAAGCTGAAAGAAGGCTGGGTCTCAAAGAGGGTCTTGTGTCTCCTAGAACTGACATTTTTTCTAGGAAGGAAGGAAGGAAGGGAGGGAGGGAGGGAGGAAGAAGAGAAGGAGAAAAGGAGAGAAGGAGAGAAGGAAAGAAGGAAGTCTCTAATCTCTTTGGTCACAGGTGTCACTATACATACTAATAGTCAAGGATGGGGATGATGACACCAGAAACAGGGACAACCTTTGATTTCTTGGCTCCAAGATCTTTCCCAATTCAAAAATTCACAAGTAGAAAATGTACATTTATAAACACTCTATCCCACAAAATATAATACTATCAAAACTCCATCTGAGATTACTAAATAATTACACTAGCAGCTGCAACATAAACAAAAGAAAAATAATCAAATTTATTATTGATGAAAATAAAATGCTTAGTATATTTCTGAAATATTTCAGTGGAATTATAAGCAATAAATCAATTATAATACTGCCTCTAACAGAATCAAAAGAAGGGATTTTTTTTAAGAGTCATGTTTAAATAACACACAGCAGCAGGCTATCATCTTAGAATTAGAACCTTAATTAGCTTCACTTTTAGCCCATGAATTAGTCCTAAAGAACTATAGAACTAAATGAAAAGCCAATATTATTTAAGCTTCGAGAAAAACATCCCTCTTTGTGGTTGAGTCTTCGGAATCAGGTCCTGGGAAGATAGGTACAATGTCTATGAGGACCGTGAAGGGCATGTGAGGAAATAACAACCGGTCTCTGTTGAGTTCTATAAAAGGTAAGAACAGAGGGGTTCTTGGACTATGGCTCAGAACATCTAACATTTGACAAGGAAGCAAAATGGACACCTGGAGTATACAACAATAACATTGAACTCTCGAGGGAGCTGGGTAAGAGGTTCTGAGTCCTTGAAGATATGAGGACCCCAGCATCATTTTTCTACGCTTTCCACAGTGTTGAGATTTGGTTGACCCAATAGAGGTTCTTTCTCCTGAGGCCTGGGCCTAGCTGCCACTTGCAAGCACTGGATGCTGACTCCCCAGCTCATCACAGCCTGGTAAACGTCCTCCACAACGGTCCGGGCACCTGAGACATCCCTGGTAGTGACACGGGCTCTTCCCATCTTCCCATCAGCCATCTCAGGGACAGAGACTATGTCTCCAAGCCTCTTCCTAGTTCTTCTTTTTCTTTCCCTTTCCTTTTTTCCCCCGTTTTGTTTGGCTTTGGTTTGAGTGTTTGTTTTTGTTTTGTTTCAACAATGCACTCTCTTTTCTTCCTTATGAAGTTGACCTTCAGTCAACAGAGTTTTTTCATTATCATAAGCTTTTCTCTCATGGGAAATACATGAACTTCAATAGCAGCCAATAGATAGTTTTAATTTCTTTTCTGGAAGAGTTTTGGCTTGCATTTGATAGGTGTCCAGCTCATCACATGTGTGGCTGATCAGGCCATCTACTTTTGAAAGAGTTTTTTTTTTCTTTCTAATTTCATAAGAGTAAATTGTTTTTAAATCAGATACTTAGTGAAAATTCACTAATGGCCCTCTCCCATTGATTCGATTCAGAGAGAACCTGAGGATTTGGGTGGAGTTATTGGCTCTTTTTTCAACCCGGGATGATGATGATGATGATGATGATGATGATGATGATGTGTGTGTGTGTGTGTGTGTGTGTGTCCATCTGTCTGTATGTGTCTATGTGTCTGTTTGTATGTCTCTCTCTCTCTCTCTCTCTCTCTCTCTCTCTCTCTCTCTCTGTGTGTGTGTGTGTGTGTGTGTGTGTGTGTGTGCATACATATAGTGGATAACTGTTTCCTACCATGGTAATCTTTAGTAGTTTGCAGACTTTTTAACCGGACCACTAAGTTAATCTCCTTCAGTTAATGTGGTATATATATTTTTAATTGAAAATAAGGTTTTATACAATATATTCTGATCCCAGTTTCCCCTTCATCTCCTCCCAAAGTTTTCCCACCTCCCCACCCTTTCTTCATTCTTTAAAGTCTTTATCTTGTGTGCCTATTGCCTGCTTTCTGGAGAGTTCCAGCCCCTCCATCCACAAGACAAGAGGTCAATTGCACACTTCCCTCAGGTATCCACTGGGGACTTGTCTTGCCTTTGTTGAGCATTCTCTCACGGTCTATCCTGTGTAATCTCATCATACGTTTCCTTTCCCCCCAAGCATGTGTGGCCCACCCTTGACTGCCTTGAAGAATGAAGATGGTCTTCCATCTTTCAGAGATGCTTGAGGCTCTTCTTGCTTTGTGAAGACATCATAGAAGCAACCGCCTGATTTTGGACACAATGTTAATTTTGGATGCACTGTGCTTTATCATGTAAAAACTAAGTATATCTGAAAATATCAACTTGCCTTTGAGGATCCATTTTATGTCAGTAAAATATAAATAACATAACCATTATCCTCTGGATCGTTTTTATGTACATGATTCATTCAATTGTTGTAGAACCATAACCATTATCCAAGCACAAAACATTTTTAGACTTCCATATTGAAATTCTACAGGAACTAAAATGCAATGCCCTTTCCCCAGCCTTTAGCAACCAATATACATTTTCTTCTGTCTCTATGATTTTTGACAGCTCTAGAATTTAAAATGAATGGATCCTTTAGTAATTAACTTGTGGCTTCTTTTACTTAGAAAAATACCTTCTAGATTCATGCATGCTGGTTAGCATACTTCAGAATCATTTTCCTTTTGAAAGATGGCTACTAGTCCATTGTATAGATATAGCACCATATATCTGTTCATCTGCCTATGGGTAATAAGTTGCTTAAATCTTTTGTCTATTATAAGTAATGCTCCTGTGATCATAGATATAAAAAGAGCTGATCAAACACCTGCTTTTAGTTCTTCTAAGTTCTTATTAGTTCTCAGAGTTGGTAATTTTGGGTTGTATGCTATTGCATGTCCATGTACACACACACACACACACACACACACACACACACACACACACCTTTTTAAAACATCTTTACTACTCTGTGGTGGCCTTTTTACTCAGTTTAAAATGGGCAACTGTGTAACATTGGACCATGTTTAATACTGTGAGATTAACATGAAATCTTGTAGACAAGGAAGGGAAGGTTGTGGTTTAAAAATGGTATGTTTGTATGTCATGTTGACAAGTTGTAGATTGATTTTGCTGGTGAATGTTTATTGTCACTCTGACAGAAGCTGGAGTCACCTGGGAAAGGGAACATCAATTGAAAGATTATCTATATCAGATTGTGTCTTTGATGAAATGTCTTGATTGATGTTTGATGCAGGAGGGTCCAGCCCACTGTCGGCAGTACCATGCCTTAGCAAGGAGTACTGGGCTGTATCAGAAAACAGGCTGAGCAAGAATCTAGAGAATAAGCTTGTAGGCAACATTGCTTCATGGGTTTTGTGGCTCTGACTTACCTCATGATCTGGAAGTATAAGCTAAAATAAGCCATCCTTCCCTAAGCTGCTTTGGCCCATGGTGTTTCTCACAGCAACAGAATGAAAACTGATACATCCATTTACCTAAGAATTTCATGAATTCATTGTTTTAAATAGCTGAGTAGTATTCCATTGTATACATGTACACATTTTCTATATCCATTCCTCTGTTGAGTTACATCTGGGTTCTTTCCAGCTTCTGGCTATTATAAATAAACCTGTTATGAACATAGTGGAGCATGTGTCCTAATTACATGTTGGAGAATCTTCTAGGTATATGTCCGGGAGTGGTATATCTGGTTCCTCTTAAACAATGGGATACTATTCTGCTATTAAAAACAATGAATTCATGAAATTCTTAGGCAAATAGATGAAACTAGAAAATATCATCCTGAGTGAGGTACCCAGTCACAAAAGAACACACGTGGAATGCACTCACTGATAAGTGGATATTAGCCCAGAGGCTCAGAATACCCAAAATACAATTCACAGACCAAATGAAGCTCAAGAAGAAGAAAGACCAAAGTATGGATATTTTGGTCCTTCTTAGAAGGGGAAACAAAATACCCATGGGAGGAAATACAAAGACCAAGTGTGGAACAGAGACTGAAAGAAAGGCCGTTCAGAGACTGCCCCACCTGGGGATCCATCCCATATACAGTCACCAAACCCAGTCACTATTGCAGACACCAACAAGCACTTGCTGACAGGAGCCTGATATCGCTGTCTCCTAAGAAGCTCTGCCAGTACCTGACAAATACAGAGGTGGATGCTCTCAGCCAACCATAGGACTAAGCACAAGTTGCCCAATTGAGGAGCTAGAGAAAGGACTGAAGGAGCTGAAGGATCTTGCAACCACATAGGAGGAACAACAATACGAACCAACCAGTATCCCCAGAGCTCCCAGGGACTAAACCACCAACCAAAGAGTGCATATGGAGGGACCCACGGCTCCAGGTACATATGTAGCAGAGGATGGCCTTGTTGGACATTAAAGGGAGCAGAGGCCCTTGTTCCTGAGAAGGCTCGATGCCCCAGTATAGGAAATGCTAGGACAGGGAAGCAGAAGTGGGTGGGTTGGTGAGCAGGGGGAGGGGGCATGGGATAGAGTGTTTTTGGAGGGGAAACCAGGAAAGGGATAACATGTGAAATGTAAATAAATCTAAAAAAAAGAGGTGCTGCTGAGATGTCTCAGTGGTTAAGAGCACTGACTGCTTTTCTGAAGGTCCTGAGTTCAAATCCCAGCAACCACATGGTGGCTCACAACCATCTGTAATGAGATCTGATGCCCTCTTCTGGTGTGTCCCTGAAGACAGCTACAGTGTACTTATATAGAATAATAAAGAAATTTTAAGAAAAAAAGAAAAGAAAAAGAAAAAGAAAACGAGAAGAGCTGCTTGCTCTAGCCTGTGGTTCTCAACATTCCTAACGCTCTGGCCCTTTAATATACTTCCTCATGCTGTGGTGACCCCAAGCATAAAAACATTTTTGTTGCTATTCATAACTATCATTTTGCTGCTGTTATGAATTGTAAGATAAATATTTTTGCAGATAAAGTTTTGCCAAAGGGGTTGCAACCCTCAGGTTGGGAAGCACTGCTCTAGAGCTCTAGAAGAATTTTTAATAGACCCTTTGGAATTTCTATGTCAATCGCCAAGCTATCTATAAATGAGATATGTTTCCATCTTTTGCATCTTTTCTTTTCTTCCTTGACTTTCTGGGGTAGCTTCATCATCTCTGATAACATGTTGAGAGCGGATTTACTTGCTTCATTCTGCCTTCAAGGGGAAAAAGTCAGGTTTCTACCAGTAACATAATGTTAGCTATAAAACATTTTGCCTTAACAATTTGAGAAGTATCTACTTTGTTCCTATTATTTCTGAGAATTTTTAAACATGAATTGTCATAAAATTTTACCAAGAATTTTTTTGTCTTCAGTTTGGTTATATGGGGGATCTCACTGATTAACATTTTAATATGGAACTAGCTTTTGCTCATATTTTAAGACTCTATGTCGGTGTACAGTTGAAATTATTTTGATATTTTACTATAATCAAGTCGAATTAACAACATTTCCTTCTGTTCAAACATTAAGAACTTTATGTGTTGGTAATATTAAACTCTTCTGTGCTATTGATCAATAGTCTCCTTTTGAATGCCTATTATCTGGTTTTTATCTGGTTTTAGCAATAGGGTAACATTGGCTTCATAAAACATTTTAAGAACTCCTCTATTTCTGGAAAACCCTTTCTAGCTGACATTATTTCCCATTTAAACAATTCAAGAAATTCCTAGTGAACTCATTTGGCTTGGCCCCTGATTCTCCTTTTGAAGTGTGGCAGAGCAAGCCCAGGTTCTCACATACGGCAGGCAAATGCGCAAACACTAAAACTTCATCCCCAGTTGA
Organism: Apodemus agrarius; assembly: GCA_964023405.1. Taxonomy (NCBI): domain Eukaryota; kingdom Metazoa; phylum Chordata; class Mammalia; order Rodentia; family Muridae; genus Apodemus; species Apodemus agrarius. The sequence continues at coordinate 20,286,321 of OZ030008.1, forward strand.
ATTCAACTTTAAGACTTATTTTCATTTTATCTGTGTGTTTATATGTACATGTGAGCATGTATGCACAAAGGCATGTGCATACAGTGAACATGAAGGCCAAAGGAAACCTTTGGATCCCCTGGGCTAGAGCTGCAGGCCATCGGGAGCTGCCCAGTGTGGACTCAGGGGCTCTAACGGGGTCCTCTACCAGGACATTAACCCCTCTTAACACTGACCCATCTCTCCACCCCAAATTTAAAATGTTAGTGATTATATGGGGCCACTCAGATCATCTTTCTCAAGTTATTTTAATTGTGGTAATTTGTCCTTTCTCAAAAACAACCTAACTTCTCTATGTTATCAAATTCCAGAATGAAGATCTCCATTACACCCCATTACTATCTTTCGGGTAACTGCAGGATAAATGCCTTCCTTATTTTCTTCCTGATATTGATAATTTCTGTCTTGACCATCTTTTCCGAGAGGAAGACAATTTACTAATGTTGATTAATTTCATTCGTTTTAATAACGTATTTTGTCTTTGAAAATTTTACATACGGGAATAAGTGAGTCTGAATGTTCGGCCACAGATCAGTCATTTGTACCAACCTTTCCCATCCAAAGCTGAGGAAATACCACAGAACAGGGGGCATGGAGAATGTAAGAATAGGGGTCAGGGTGGGAGTACTATGAGGTACTGTCCTCTGGGCTTGGCATGAATGATGTACACATTAACTCACAATAGCTCTAATTGCTTCTACAAGATCAAGCCAGTCAAAACTTACTTATTTTATATATAAAACTTTATAGACTCAATTTCTTTTATGATTTGTAAGTATGTTGATTTGTAAGTATGTTGTCTAGTTTCTAAATGGAAGGAGACTTTCAAGTTATTGTTTATGCTTTTTAATATTCAGTTGCCTACATTGTGGTCAGGAAACACATTCCCTGTCATTTCAAATTGTTTACATTTTATTGTGTTTTCTTTGTGGCAGGGTGTCCTAGTTAAGCTTATTGTCAACTTGACAGAACCCTTGAGTTACCTGGGGAGAACTGAAGAATCCAGTAGGCGTGTCGCCATGTCTGTGAAGAACTGATTAGCTTGATAACTGATGTGAGACAGCCCAGCCCCTTGTGGGTGGTGCCCACAATGGCAGGTAGTCCTAGGCTGTATGACAAAGTTGGCTGATCACAAGCCAGTGATAGAGCCAGTGATTAAACTAGAGAACAAGCCAGTAACCAGCATTCCTCCATAGTTTTGGGTCCCTACCTTTCAAGTCTTGCCTTTATTCCCTGCCCTGAATTCTATCAGACATTGACAGTGACCTGGAAGTATAAGGTGATATAAACCCTATCCACCATGTGTTGATTTCAGTCATGGTGGTCATTATCACAACAACATGGAACAAACTAGAACACTGAGGTGCATCTATCTTGATATAGACTGTTATGTGCATGAGCGTGTATTTTCTGCTATTTAGTAGAGTGTTTTGTTAGATACTTTTACCTTGCTGGCTCCACAATACCTATGAAAAATTACTTAAGAATAGAAAGAGTTATTTTGGCTCACAGTTTCCCAGGATCTCAGCCTATCATCCTGGTAGGGAAGCCATATGGTAGAGTAGCTCAGTTCATAGCCCAGAAAGCATGTCGTAGAGGCTGCTTGCAGCATGGCAGAGTAGGAAACAGAGAACATGGCAAGAATCAGATGCTGGGTATGCCTTTCAATGGCCTACTACTAGTTACCTATTTCCCAGCTACACCCTACCTGCTAAAGGCTCCACCCTCTTCCAAAAGAGCACCACCCAGTGAGTAGCAAAGTGCTCAGAACATAGTCCCATGGGGGTGCTTCTTATTCAAACTATAACAAATGTATTGTATTGTATTGTATTGTATTGTATTGTATTGTATTGTATTGTTTTGTTTTGTTTTGTTTTGTTTTGTTTTGTTTTGTTTTGTTTTGTTTTGTTTTGTAAGTGCCAATCACATCTTGTTGGCTATTGGTGCCATTGAGTTCCATTCCTTACTATTTCATTTAGCTGTTGAATCAGAAATTCAAGAAGGATATTGAAGTCTATAACTCTGAGGGTTAAGTTGCCTGTTTCTTCTGTCAATTTGATCAGTCCATATTTGATTTTGTTGACATCTCTTTTGTTTGTAGTATACACACTTAGATTCCTCATTCTTCTGTGCTGGCAGGGTTGGGGTATAGCATTGATCCTATTATATCGCGCAATACAGTGGCCTTTTCTGCCCTAGATAGTTCTCTTCTGTTTTTATTCCTGCCTTTCTTCTTATATACACACTCTTCTAGCAATGCTACCTGTGACCCCTCCCAAGGAAAATTCTAGTCCCATCTTTTTCTTAAGGCTTGCTTCCAGGGAAACCCTCATCTAAGTCAGTTGCCTAAATGGAGCAGAAAAGTTGATCAGGATACCTTGGCCAGTGGAGAACGTTACAGAATGTCACAGACAGGCACAGAGAAGCTCCCAACTCTTTACAATGATGGTACCTTAACGCACAGTAATCAGTCTCTTCTCATTCCCCCGTCTTCCAAAGAATTCCAGATTGAGGGCTTTCCATGTCCTTATATGACATCTTCAACGTCAACAACTCCCATGTCAGCACCACAGTCTGCCTGCCTCATTAGGGAGCCACAGAGCCCCTTCCTAGCACCACTGTGTAATGCTCTGTGGAGTTCTCCCCTCCCCTCCAGTAACCTGAAGTTGGCACTGGGAGCAGGGTCTCTGGTGTTGGAGGCATCTGTAAGTGCTGTGGTTGGCTTTTAATAAACATTAATGTGGAGGAGGAGATGGGTTAGAGCGAAATTTGCTTCAAATTAGAGCTGGCAAAGCAGAATCCAGTTATCCACGGGAAAGAGCAACTTGTGAGCAGGCCAAGATTATCACGCCATCATAAATCAGGGGGAAAGAAAAACACGCCTTCTCTCTCCTCCACCACACCTCCTCCTCCTCCTCACCCTAATGATTTCCAGCCTGAACCATGGAATGTTGTGTTTAAGGAAAAACTTGTTGGACATAATTAGTAATTCTATTATAGTAATATAGCTTTATCTAAATAAACATAACTTGCTTTCCCTCCAGGAGGAATTATGTGGTGGGGCTGGGGGAGGAGAGGAGAGGGCTGAGGTTTGTGTGCCCTGAGTGTGTCTGCCCCAGTTTCCTATGTGTCCTGGTGGCTAAGCTATGGGGCTTTCTGTCGGGTGACAGTGGGCTGATGGGAGATGTGTTATCAGAGAGTGAATCGTTCCAGCTGTTTTGCTGACCTCTAACAACATCCTTAGTGAAAATTGTCCCCAGCTGTCCTTCACTATGAGAGTTTCTGAAAGTGCAGCAGAGCTGTGCCTAATCTCAAACACCAGCTCACTTTTAGAGGAATGGGAAAGAGACTCCAGGAGAGCCCCAACTTTCATATACGTGGAGGGGGGGTTGTGGTACAAAACATTTTCACATCTAGGATTTTATTCTTTCCTGTGGAGGGCTCTGTCCTTGTCCCTCTGAAGTTCCTCTACTGATGATGAGTGACTAGAGAATTGGGATGTAGATGAAAGAAACGGAAAGAACATTTCTAACACCTCCAGCACTAAGAGCCATATTAACCAGGCACCATGTCCTCTGTCCTGGTGCCTACCCCACACATCTCTATTAACAAATGCTTGTTTTAGTATAAAAAGCCTTTAAAGACATAGAAATAAAACTACCCTTTGATCTATCAGCCCTCCCACGGGGCACATGACTACAGGGAAGGAAATCTGCATGTTAAAGAGACAGTTGAACTCCCATGATTACTAGAGCATTGTTAGAAAGGTCCAAGATAAGGCATCAGCCGAAGAATCCATTGTTGAAGAAATGGACAAAGATGTGTGGCTTTCCTTATAAAAGAGAAGGGTATCCTGATTTATAGCAGCATGGATGAGGCTAGAAAACATGCTAAGCAAAGTAAGTCAGACACAGAAAGACAAATGCCACATGTTCTTATTTTGACATAGGACCTAAAATATTTATTTTATAGAAACAGCTGATAAAAAGTGGCTACCAGAGGCTAAGATGGAGAGAAGGAATGCATATAAAGGGAAGGAAATAGTACAGATTACTCTTGTGCTGTATTTATGAAATACGATGACTAGGAGCAACTTATAGAAGGAAGTATTTATTTGGACTTATGGGTCCAGAGGGACAGTCCATAAGGACACATCAGAAAGCAGCCAGAGGAGAAAGCTAAGAGATCCACATCTTCAACCCCAAACACAACCACAGAATGAACTGGAAGTTGGGCAACATTATAGATTCTCAATGCCCACCCCAGTGGTATGCTTCCTCCAGCAAGGCCACACCTCCCAAAGGTTCCATAACCACCACCAACTGTTCATCTACCTGAGCCTATGGGGCACAGTTCTCATACAAACCAACACAATAGTCATTAGGTACAAGGGTGTAATTGTATAGAAGGAATAATGTTTAAATTTGACAACAACGGCACATTTCAAAATACCTAGTTGACAACATTTTAACTGCTCACAGTCAGCTTCTGGTAGAACCTCTTAGAGGCCGGCCATGCTAGGCTCCTGTCTACAAGCACAACATTGTATCAGTAATAGTGTCAGGGTTTGGTGTCTGCCCATGGGATGATTCCGAAGCTGGGCCTGTCAGTCTCTGCTCCATTTTTGTCCCTGCATTTTTTTAAGACCAGAGAAATTCTGGGTCAAAAATTTTGAAGGAGGGTTAGTGACCCAATTCCACCACTGAGGGACCCTGTCTATCTACTGAAGGTGCTCTCTTCAAGTTCCATCTCCCCACTGTTGGTCATTTCAGCTAAGATCACTTCCCCAGTGAAGTCCTTCATGATCAGTCTGCATGGTAAACTGAATGTCCCGAAATGATGGTGGAAAGACTAGTCTACTATTTCTGGGGTCTGTGTAGAAACAACACCCTGTCCATCTAGTGCTCTTAGAATTGTCACTCAAAGTGGCTTAAGAGGGAAAGAGTTAAGCTGAGGGCCTGAGACAGACAATGAGAAATGGATCCCAGAAGCTCAGGCATCAGGATGCTTGAGCAATGTCGTCATTTCACAGTCAGCCTCTCCATTCTCCACGTCTGCTTTGCTCCATGTGTTCTGCTCATGTTCTTCCAATGCAGATGGTGTTTTTCCAACTCTGGAAAAAAAAACAATAGATGTCTCATCCTTCTAGCAGCATGGGACATCCTGAACTTATCTAGACAGGATTCCAGGCCCCTGCAGGAATTCCCTCACAGTTCCTGGGAAATCAGTTGCCTATAACTATGGCTGCCACCAGAAACATGGGGTCTAGAGTGGAAGAGTCACATATGCTGGACAGCTGAGAAGTTTCCCATATTATATGCTAAGAACATAGAGTACATCAGTCTTTGACAGTATCCAGTGTGCTACAATAGGACGTAGCAAACCTGGAGATGCTGACAAAGTTTCAGTATAGTTCCACTCTGTTTGTTGGATAAACCACACCATGGATACTGCCATCCTGTTTTATAGACTAGGAAATAGAGACTTCTGTGAATCACTGCAAAGTGCCTGGTGGAGAAAGTTCTGATTAACAGCAGTTTGCTCTGTTCTGAGAGTCATCTGTCACTGTAGCTCCAATGTCCAGAACCAACTTGGGTGTCAGCCTTTGACATGGACTCCAGAGACAGTGCCCAAGCTCTTTCTGCTGCACACATGAGCACACACTACTGTCACTTTTGTGAACAATCAGAAGGATTGGATATATCATTCCCTTCTTAGATTCCATAGCTTATGGTTTAGTGTTATCATCATGAGAATAAGTCATTCCTCTTCTTGAATAGTGTGAAGCCTATGGCAGGACCCAGTAAACACTGATGGAATGAACATGTCTGGAGGCAGGGATAATGTTATCCATCTCTCCCTGCTTCCAGCTCATGGAAGAACTCAAAAAGTACCTGACATGAATTCCCTGTGTTCTACCTGCTTGGGTTCTGGGATTTCTTTTGACTATATAAACCCTACCCTGTATGTATGAGTGTACCTATGTGTGTATGTAATTGTGTGTCTGTATGTATGTGATTATGTGTCTGTGTGTATGTGATTGTGTGTCTCTGCATGTGTGCAAATGTGTGCATGTCTGTGTGTATGAATGTGTGCATGAGTCTGTTTGCATGTGTGTTTATATGAGTGTATATGCATATGTTAAGTGTGTTTATATGGTAAGTGTGTGTGCAAGGGAGTTGTGTGTGTATGGTATGTGTGAATTCATGTGTATCTATATATTGCATTTATGGTATGTGTGCTTCTATGTTTGTTGTATGTATTGTGAATGTGTGCATGTTTCTGTGTGAGTGTGCATGTGTATGAAGAATGTGTGTGAGTATGTTGAATGTGCATATATATGTGGCAAGTATGTATGAGTTGTGTGTGTATAGTATGTATATGTGTATATATATGATAAGTGGGTGTTTTGTTCATGTTGTTGGTTTATGGTGAGTATATGTGTAAGTTCTGTGTGTACAGTGAGAGAGTATGTGTACTTCTGTGTGTGTGTATGTTGTGTATATGGTGAATGTGAGTATACATGTGTACAATAAGTATGAATGTGAGAGAGAATTGTATGTGGTCAGTGTGTGTTTCTGTATATGAGGTGTGTGCATGTGTATAGGTGTATTGTGATTTGTATGTATATGTATGTGTGTATTTATATGTATGAGTTGTGTGCATATGTGTGGTACATACAAGTGAAGAATACCAGTGACTTGATCCTGGTCTGTCATTGAACTAGAGGAGCCCACCGTTTGGGCTAGGTCATCTGACCAGTAAGTTCTCAAAAGCTGCCTAATACCCAATAATAAGGTTAGAGACATGACCTGGCTTGCCTTGTTTCACATAGGTACTAAGAACAAACACTTCTCCCCACGGAACTGTCTGGCCAGCCTCTCTGCCTTACTTTTTGAAACAACGTCAGAGAACCTGTATCTTCATTCGTCATCCTAGACTGACTGCCCAGAGAGCTCTGTGAAGCCATGCCCACCTGTATCTGCCCTCCCATCCCCGAGCTTATAGATATACACCTCCACATCCAGCTTTTCACATCAGTGCTAGAGATTCAAACCCAGGTCCTAATGCTTGTATGACAACCACTTCACTAACAACCATCTACCCAGCCCCTAAAGTCTATCATTCTGTAAGGCTACACTTCCACTTTACTCTTTGTTAGAAAGTTCTTCAAGGCACCACAGTTCAAGTCATGACCAAAAGCAATATTGTAACTCTTCCCTCTCTCCCAGCTATTTGATTGCAGTGACACAAAAACAAAACATGACAAACCTCTGATATAAAGTAAGTGTGAGTTGAATAAATACTCGATGGTTTAGGGAATGCAAAAGACCTCAGATGGCTTACTTAACCCTCTGGACTTGAATTATCATATTCACAAAGTGGAATAGTATCTGGCCAACCTACAAGATGAGATGCGTGAAATACTTGCAGGGAACACGTGGGAAAGTAAGTGATCATTTAAGGAGAGTTGCTAGTTTCCTACTAGTCAATGAATCGAGTGGAACATTATTCTTAGCATCATTTTATTTTCAGTAGCAACCATTATTTTTCTTGATGTCACAGGAAGACTTAGATGAATCTTGAATATGCCGTCTGCTCCATTCATTTGTGCCATGCAAACTTCAATGTTGAAGCATATAATTTTTTAAAGTGTATGTGTATTGTATGAGTTTTTATTTACTTTTTCCCTTGACTTTCCAAAGAATTCTTAAATTCTCTGTATGAAAATAAAAGAAATAATAAAAATTATTTTCTGTAACTTTCTCTGGCACTCAAACATGACCTCAACTCTATCCCTGCCATCCCCCAAGTGTAAATAGTGCCATACTACAAAGATATCCCAGACCTTGTGTTGTTCACACATTTACCATGTAATATTCCCTCTTGTTATAATAAGCATAATCATTATCACTTAGGCAACACTGGTGTATACTTCAACAATTGGCAATTGTTTATTTAACTAGCCCCCCATAGTTGAGAATATATCATCCCCAGCTTCCTATTATGAAGAACTCTATAATAACTTCATACAGAAATTTTTCTTAGACAGTGAGAGGCAGAAGAGTAAAACTTAGGCAATGCTAGGTACCATTTTAATTAGCTCACTTCTCTCTCTCTCCCATATCCTTCCAATAACCCCCTCCGTTTCCCTATAACATTAACCACACTCATGATTTAACTTCTCTAACCCTCATGGATCAGTAACAGCTCATGCCCCACATCTGGCAACCCAATAGATACTTCTATGAATAAATAGTAAACGAGGCATGTGTAAGTTAGAATCTATGCTTCTAACTCCCTACGTGTATATACTCAGGCAAGTGCTTCAGCATATCTCCCATGGGTGGAGAGGCTCAGAGGACTCAGATAATGACCCAGTGCACACAGTTCATAAGTGCTGGAGCCAACACTTATACCCAAGTATGTTAGCCCCAGGTCTGATGCCATCCTATTGCACATGAGCCCACCACAGCCCCTGTGCTTGAATCACTCACAAACAGAACACATAATCTCACTCTCTTTACCTGGTCTTGGAGTCACACAGTAGACTGAAAACAGGGGGCCCTAAAAATGAGGATCGAGTTCCCCTCTGCCCACCTTGGATCTGAAAATGTCGTTTCTTTCCTAAGCTGTAAGGCAGCTGTTGCCTCTGTTTAAACCAGAAAACACAAAGCCAACAACATGCCATGTGATTAGCCAAAGTCTACACCTGGCAACAGAGCCTCCATCTAGGGAAGCCTGGTTTCTGGATAAACCTAAAACCATTCTCAAATACTCATGGCCTCACTTGTTAATGAAATTCTGTATATGTCCTGCACCTTTAAGGTCTATTTTCAGTTAATAGTAAATACCTTTCTCAGACATACCAGATGGTGAAGGGTACCAGCTATGAGAAAAGGACTGGGGTCTACATAAATTACCTTTTCTGATTTTTTTATATTTGAATTAATTTACTAAATATTGAATATTAATTTTTACTTTCACAGTTTAAGTATGGAAGAAATAATAGTTCATGTTTGTACATTCAAATTCATTCTGAGTCAGTTTTTTCCTCTGTCTCTCTCTCTGTCTCTGTCTCTCTGTGTGTGCGTGTGCATGTATGTGTGTCTGTGTGTGTACTCTCACATGCATATATATACACATGTGTGGAAGTTGTAGTTTCACACTAGGTGTCTTCCTCAATTGCTCTCTACCCTATACTTTGAGACAATCTGTCACTGAACCTGAGCTCATCCATTCAGATGTAGTGGCTGGCCAATGATCTTTTGGGCTCCATTTGTATTCATTCAATGACCTTTATACCGCTCCAAGCACTGTAGTGACAGGGTGGAGGGAACCTGTTGGCTTCATGGTACCTGAGATTGGCAAGTTAGGATTCAAGGAACATAGTCCTACTGGCGGAGGCAGAAAGAGGTGCTGGTTTCTGCTTCAGAATAATCATTGTGTCCCATCAATATTTATATATTGAAATGTAACCTCCAATGAGACAATGATACGAAGCAGAGTGAAGTGCTAAGATTGTAAAGGTAAATTCCATCTGAATGGAATTATTAATTATATAAAATAACCTCCAGAGAGAATATTTATCCCAATATGTGGACACACCAAGTAGAACCCATTTATGAAGTAGAGGGTAGGCATTCACCAACTATGGAATCTACCAGAACTCAGGAAGTCCTTCTCTGTGATATCTCTACATTGATTTTTCTTCCATCCTTCTTCACCCCAGATGTATATGCAATCCAGTTCTTCTATGTGTTTTGGTCAAAAGCCCTCCTGCTAATGTGTCCTATTGGTGGAGGCTGACAATCCTGCTCTGTGAATAATTTCACAACAGGGTTAAATACAGGCCACATACAGCCATGCTCCAAGGAATACGGAAGCACAAGGGAAATGAATGACTGGCAGTGTACCGTGGAGAATGTGGGATATAAATTTCCTTTACAATGTAGATGGGTAGCAAGCAACCTTCTGTCTTCCATGCCAAAACACATCTGCACAGCCACTTCCTCAGCATCTACCATCATCTCATACCTGGAAGATTAATCTCCAGGTTCCATTGGACTCCTTCACTCCATTTTTCACCAGAGCTGAACAGATTCTTTTCAAGTAAAATAGGCAACATGTTCCATTTCCTTGGTTCCTTCAAGAGACACCCATGCCATTGTTGTTATGGGTTACATTGTGACAAGTCCCCAAAAGACATGTTAACATGTTTTAATTCCCTGCGTCTGTAAATATGACATCATCTCATTTACAAATAGGATTGTTTTGCTTTGTTTTGACATTATGGTTACAAGGTCAGGGAGTCGGCCCTTCATTCAACACGACTAAACAAGAATTGCAGTGGGAAACAAAAGCCTTAAGAGAGGGAAATGAGACGTCTAAGGGACTTTAGAGAATGATCCTACCATTCTTTGATTCGAGGCTTCTCTCCTTCAAAACTGTGGGACAAGATGTTGTTTTAAGCACCTGATACGGCGGTGCTTTGCTGCACCAGACCTAAAACACAATTATACTTGTGTCATCGTTCGACCCTGTTTTGTGACCACAGAACCATGTGTGAGCTGGCACTCACACTCACCTTCATATTACAAGATCCCAGAGTTGCATGGTACTGATCTCCCTCGAACATGCCAAAGTTTCTCCAATTTGGCTTCTTAGAATCCATTACCCTTCCCGTCTATCTTCCATAACACCCTTTCTTCATCCTTGTCCTGGTTTAAAGAACTCTTTATAAAAGACCACCTGCCTTCCTGTAGGATCCTCCTACCCAAGACTTCTTTATCTTCACCTCAGAGTTCATTGACTTTCCACAATACAAACCACTCTGTGCATATTTTTTACGTCCTTAACTTTTGACTTTTTAAAAAAACTAGCCTACTTCCATCATTGGAATGTCGCCTTTGAGAGAGACAGAGAGATGTATACACCATGACCGCCTCCACCTCCCACTCTCAAATGGCACAAGGCTGAGCATTTTACACAGCTCACATGAATACATGTTGTAATCAACAAAAACAGTATGAGTGCAGCCGTGGATAGCCATGAGAGCGAGCGCTGAATGCCCATGAGAGCACATGGGCGTTCATGAGAGCACTGGAGTTCTCAGAGAGCTGAGTAGCATACCAAAGAAGAAGAGAGGCAACTGATACTCTTTGGGAGACGGGAGACAGAACGTAGATGGTTACCTGGTGATAAAGTCGCTGCTTAGGATGCCATAGAATCCCAAACCAAGGTGTTTGAACATGACTCTATTAAATTCGGGTCATCAGTAATATTTGAGCAGCAGTAACCCAAGATGACCTACACTTTTAAAAAAATCTCTTAGGTAAGAAGGGCACAGAGGATGGATTAAGCAAATTGATGGCTAAACCTACTGAACCCAGCAAATGTTACCGGAAACAGGTGAAGACAACTTGACCAGTGGCAGGAATTGTGGGGTTGGTAAAATGTAGATGTCATGAGATTGAACCAACATCATTTAATAAATAATGACTCATGGGGTGGAGTCTTTAGGAGAATGGAAAGGCATCTCCAGCTTGCCACCCAAAGTGAAGGCACAGAGAAAAGGCCTCCTACATATCTGAGGGAGTGCCTTTGAAGGGAAGGTGTATGTCCAACTCTTCCCACAGAAGAAAAAGAGTTTCACTTATCCCTAGTAAAAGAAATTATTCAAATGGAACTAGAAAGGCCAGCTGTGGTTCCAAGGCTTTCTGCCCCAAATGTGAGGAACAGGAATTGATTCCACTGTGTGCCTTCCCTCCTTCAGGGAGGCCTTGGCCACCTCGACCACAAGAGAAACCATCAGACTTTGGCTACAGAAACAGAACCAGACAGGCCTAGTCCAACTCCTGAGCCAAAACTGCTCTACTTAGAACTGATCAGAGGCCTCTCTGCTCCCACTGAGCCAGGATGAATTTTTAACTCACTATTGATCAGGCAATTTTAAAATCAATTTTAATTAAATGAAAGATTTCTATCAGGATTGGTTCTCTCTGGACAGTAAATTGGGCCTTGTAATAATACTTACACTGGAACGTCTCTCATATAACTAACAGAGCCCAGCATAAATAAGTAAAGAACTTTCTATTTATTTTGCACTGGGGGGAAACCGAGGTGAGAAGGTTAGCCTGCAGCCCTGCAGTAATGGAAATGGCAATCAAGAACTTGAGTCATGAGGATGCCAAGATCAGGTCCCACTGACACCACTATCAGGCTCCCAAAACTCTCCCCTCACACATGGACTGGAGGGAAAATAGATCCTTGTTGGGCACTGGAGAAGAGAAACTTGCAAGTATTTAACTAACAGAGATGGAACAAGTTCACTGAATGGGATGTATAGGAGATAGTTTATTATCAGAAGGCATTTTCCTATTTAGAAATGGTTATGCTTGCTTGGCCTCTAGAAATATTACCCTAGAAGGAGAGCTCACACTTAAATCACTCCCTCTCTGGAATAACTGAAGCATCTCTATGCCCTAGCATAAAGGAATTTTTTGGGGTTTATACTTGGGAGTTTGAGTTACATGCGCCCTTACTTAGAACTTAGAGTCTGATCTAAGACTTCCCTTCAATTGCTTCAGATAGATTTTTCTCCCATGGTCCATCAGTAGATCCAGCCCTTTACTATTCCTGAACCATGACTTCAACTAGCCATAGGTAATATCTAGACTCCATCATTTTTCCATGGATCCAGGACTCCATTGTGCATGAGGATGCATGACTTGGAGGGTGTATCTTGGATCCACTATGTGTCATGAGGTTCTCCACATCTCTTCTCCTAAATATACCCATGTCTTTCTCCACACAAAGCCTTCAGTTTACAGCTCAGGACACAATGTCTCATCTTGTGCCTTGGCTTCTGCCACAGATTTCATTTCAGCCAAATTTAATAAGATATAATTTATATACAAAAATGCCTGTTTAGTGTACGATTCCATGAAATTTGACAAATATATAGCCATATAACCAGCACTACCACATTCAAGGCATGTAACGGTTCCATTGTTATGCAGAATTTCCTCCTGGGTCTTTATGAACAACTTTACCCCCAGTTCAGGGAAACCACTGATCTGTTCTTACTGTCATACTTTTGCCTTTAGCAGACCACCATAGAAATAGAATCACATGGGGCATTGACCCTGAGACTAATTTTCTTCCACTTACAAGAACATATTTGTAACCTTCTCTTTTGGGCTGGATATCAACTGCAACCCATTGTATTTCTGGATAAAGTTTAATTGCATAGCTGTAATAGGCTTCTTGAATCTTCCTCCACTTGAAGTGCATGTCTGTCCTTTCTAATTTAATATAGATAATATCATGACTGCTATAAATATTTACACCAAGGTTTTGTGTCAGTGTGTGTTTCCTTGGCTTTTGGATCAATCGTGGGATTCTTGGGTGTGTAGTGGTTCTAAGAAACTGACCATTACAGATAAATCAAGCTGTCCTTCTCCCAGCCATACAGGGGTTCTCCAGCTCTCCACTCCACACCTTCCCCAGCACTTGATATCTAGTTTCCTTTCTCCATTGTTCTAAATGTGATACCTAAGATCATAATAGAAACAAATGGCCATCACACACACTGCTGTCTGTTACGAAGCCCCTAGACAGTCCACCCTTCTTCCTTAGTACTGGAAATAAGATTTTCTCCTTTATCCTGGTGTCAGTATTCTTCTGAGGAAGTTGTGGATAGCCCTATCTTGCAGCCCATGAGTGAAACCAGTAAGCCCATGGCCATGTCCCTGCAGCTTCTGACTTAAGTCAATAATAGGGGAGGGGGAGAAACCTGTAGATGAACCATTTGCCCTGCCTTGGTGTCACTGTGAGATGGAAAAGAAAGGACTTCTGTCAGTAGAGACTGAAACAATCTAAACCTAGAGGTTGAGAATAAAATGCTCAACAAAAATGCTAAAGGGAAGCTAGGTACAGCATGTTGCTGTAATCCCTGCAATTGGGAGATAGAAGTAAGAGCCCCCCCCCAGGACAGCCTTGACTACATCATGCTGACTTGAGGGCCAATCTAGACCAGTGAGCTTGTTTTGCTTTCAAAACAAGCTAAAACAAAAATGCCAAATATCTCAGCCAGAGAGAAAGGAGTAGAAACTGCTAACTGTGGCATCCTACACCGAGGAGGACAAAGAGACAAATGCAAGTGCAGTGATTGGTCCAGAACTGAGAGAGTGAGAACTGTACATTAGACTTTACAGAATTAAGGTCACAGAAAACTATGCATCAATGGTGTCCTGGGCTTGGGAGTGGAGGTTCTGAGAGCAAGAGCAGAAAGAAAAGAAAGGACTTAGATCATAAACAACTAATGTGGGGTATTCTCTTAAGCAGAGCAACAGTGCCAGACTGGAAGGAAACATGGACTCAAAGGCTAAGATTTTCTTACAGCTGAAGATGTTACAACATGGAAATAGATGCCAGGCACAGTGGTTCCTGCCTATAATCCCAGCATTTGGGAAGTGGAGGCAGGAGGAGGAGGTCAAGACCAATCTCAGCTACATGAGACCTTCACATACAAAAAAAAAAATGAAACAAGATAAACAAAACACAAGAAGGAGGTGTAGTTCCTGGATGACTCCCCTGAGTGGGCAAAACAGTTCAGGTTCTGAGGCCCAAGTGGAAGATAAATTGACCTGGCACAGTGTCACGGTTATTGGGAGGGAGATACACTGCAGCTGAGAGGATTTTTCTGGCCAGAAATCATAGAGCCTCTTTCATGATGGCTTTCATTTCTTCAGCAAATATATAGAAAGGGATATCTAAGTTGTATGAGAAAAGGAAGAGGTGTAAAACACCTTTTTTTGAAGATGGACAAGTACATTAACTTGAGAAATACCATAGAATTTCCTGGAGGAACCAAGGACTCTTAAGATGCTAGGACTCATGGGGTTTTAGGCAAGACCTTTCAATATGGCTGTGTTTTCTTCCCCCCTGCTCGTACACTGGTGTGGAGAATGTAGACAAGCAGTTTTAACCAAGGGACAGACATGGTCACTACTATATTCTCCAACAATCTCTCACTTTCACCAGCTGACCAGGTTGCCTGTTATAACTGCAACACACTAAACAGGCTTACAGAGAAAGGAGTACTTATAGTCAATTGAGTTGAAATCTCACAGATGTTCAAAGTCATGGACTTGTCTTTTAAAGAAATAGAAACCTAAGGTGATTTCATGAGCTATACAGGAGGAAAGCCATCCAATAGAAAGGACCACCCTAGCAGTTCTGTGGAGGGGATACTTCCCTAGTTTCTTAGAATCTGGTGTTTTCCTGATGTGGGTCTGTTGCACATGTGGTGGCCACATCATACACTGGCATTGGTGGACAAAGATTGGCTCAAAGTAGATCCCCTATGGGCACAACCCCTGTGACCCATTAAAGAGAGGGCTTTCCTCTTGACCATAAAATCAAAGGGGTGTAATTTCAATTTTGGACAATTTACCCTTCACTTTGGGTTGGCAATGGGACAGTCTTCCTTCCTTAAAAAAATACTGTCTATATCTCTCATTTAATTGCAGTCCTAGTAACATATTACTGTCCCCAGATACCATACAAATAAAGAAGAAACAGAAAATTAAAT
Source organism: Apodemus agrarius (assembly GCA_964023405.1). Lineage (NCBI taxonomy): Eukaryota > Metazoa > Chordata > Mammalia > Rodentia > Muridae > Apodemus > Apodemus agrarius. Next base: position 20,301,958 of record OZ030008.1, read on the forward strand.
ATAAAGGCTACTTCAGGATTCTGCCACATACTCTGGGGATAATTTCAGTAAGAATTAGAGAGATCTACTGATAATAATTAGTTCTTCAAGATCTTATAGAACTGGGTTTCAAACCTGGCTCAGTAGCTTTGGAAAAGGGGATCAGGAATCTGAAATGTTACATCATTAGTATGTGTATGATATATAGATGATTGTATGTATATGTGTGTGTCACAACATGCATTTGAAGATCAGAGGAGAACTCTCAGGAGCCACAGATCAAGCCCAGGTCATTAGGCTTTCAAAGAAAGCAGTCTCATGTGGTGAGTCATTTCACCAGCCCAGAATTTAAAATTTAATAATTCACCAAATCATTATTATACATATCCAGTGGATGGTTTGAATGAGAAATGTTCCCTATAAGTTCGAGTATTTGAATGCTTGGTCTGGAGTCACTGCTACTGTTTGGGAGAGGATATGGAACTTTCAGAGAGTACAGTCTTATTGAAGAAAATATTTCATAGAGAGGTAAGCTTTGAGGATTTGTTGCCCTGCCCCCCTTCTTGTTCTGGCCCATATGAGCATCTGGCCCTCATCACAACAACAGAAAGTAACCAATGCACCCAGCTTTGAAATAACTACTTTAGAGAGCTGGCACACTGGGGCACAGGGGACACATCCCACCATTGTTTCTTTTGGTAAGCCAAGCTTTCTGGAGCACAACCATGCTATTTGTATTTCTTCAGATTTGCCATTTGCTCATATTATTTTAAAACAGTTGAGTACAGAGGAGAAACCACCATGCCTTTCAGTCCTAAAATATTTACTCTCTAATTTTTCACAGAAAAAAATCACCAGTCACTCAAAAAAATCCCTTACACTAAAGTCACAATTCCAGGAATGGGAAAAGATTTTAGTTTATTAATAGTGAGTTTTTATTCCTGCTTCGAATCCTTGTGTGTATTGTTTTAACTAATGTCAGCTAATCGGCAGGATGTACCAAGTCTCTATTGCGTGTCAGCTATGCACTTTATGTTGAAAATATGGTGATCTCTTTTCCCCCAGAGCCACCATGAGTCTTCTATGTTCAACTTATTTTATCAAATCTAAATCATCCTTGATTAAAGGCATAATTATTTTATGCACTAAGAAAGAAAAAAAAGTGCTACAAATTAAATCCTTACACCATTTCCTTAAGCCTTGGAAATTTTATTTTCTAATTATTAAAAAGCTCTTTCAGGTTTATTTTTATCACTCTTGGCAGACATTAAAAAATTATGTGAAATAATACTGGTTAAGATCTGGTCTCCAGGGGTGTACATCCGGATTGTTGACCCTTCCTCTACAAGTTATTTGCAGAAATTCTTTTGGTCTTATCAGAAAGTATCAGCGAAGAGTTTACAGAATGAGTCCATGGATGTGGAGGCAATGACAGCTCTGTCACAACTGCCACCAGGCCAACAGTGTTTGTAAAAGGCAATCAATCACTGCCTGCTTTAACATATGTTAAATGGCTTTTTAAAATATGTGCATCGTGGAATTGATGAGATATGATTTATTGCTCAATGAACAAGAAGTAAAGAAATATAGGCCAAGTCTCAGGAAATGGCCGTGCGTAAATGAACTGAGGCATGGCTGGCCAGAGGGAACAGCAGTGTGAAGAACACGGTGACATAGGAAGAAGGATGTCCTGTAACTCTGGCAGCCCCCAGGTTCTAGTGTGTGTGCACACCTATGAGAGTCTGTTAGACACTGTGCTATCCCTCAGAGTACAGCATGATGACATGTAGCTCTGGGTTCTAAAAGAGTAAGCAGGATACCTGGCACACCCACATCTTACGTGAGTGAGCAATATGTGATAGTTATTCTTCGTTGTCAACTTTACTGGGTCTGGAATTTCTAAGCACATGCCTCTTGGTGGGGCTGCCAGAGTCTTTCAAAGAAAAATCGGGTGGAAAAGACCTTCCAGAGTGAGCTATACCTTCTAGTACCAGTCCAGATAAAGGACGCTCAAGGAGAATCTGATGCTTTTGCTTGCCTGCCTTCATCCCTTGTTGGTAGACACATCACTCTACTGTTGCTAATACTGCTGCCATCCTTCAGCAATTTGATGCCAGATCTTCAGCTTCCAGTGTGAATTAATCACCAGTAGCTCTGAGGCTTTCAGCCTCTAGTACGGGGTAAATAGTGGGTTCTGAGCCTCTCTGTCATGTATACCCCAGCCACTATTAGACTATCAAGGCCCTGCCATGAATCTATGTTCACAATGGGTAGTCATTCTATTGGTTCTGTTAATCTACAGTAAGGGAACCCAAGTAAGGTAAAAATAGGAGGCAGCTCTGAAGCAGAATGAAACTTAAAGCAGTCTCATGTGACCTAGGATGTCAGAGTCATGGTTGGGAAGATGACTTTCTCCATGAGGTTGACTCAAGGGCAGAAGATTCTTTTTTTTAGATTATTTATTGGATATATTCTATATTTACATTTCACTTACCTTTTTCTGGTTTCTCATCCCCAAAAGGTCTCATATGCCCTTTTCCCTTCCCCTGTTCCCCCATCCACACCTTCCCACTTCCCTGTACTGGTATTCCCCTCCACTGATGTTTTGTTCGTTTTCAGCACCAGTGTCCACTCCTTCCTTATTGTCGGATATCATTTGGTATGTGGATTGTGTCTTTGGTGTCCCAAGAGTCTAGGCTAATATCCACTTATCAGTGAGTGCATACCATGGGTATTCTTTTGAGACTGAGTTACCTCACTTAGTATGATGTTCTCCAGCTCCATCCATTTCTCTAAGAATTTCATGAATTCATTGTTTCTAATGGCTGAATAGTACTCCATTGTGTATATATACCACATTTTTTGTATCCATTCCTCCGTTGAGAGACATCTGGGTTCTTTCCAGCTTCTGGCTATTATAAATAAGGCTGCTATGAACATAGTGGAGCATGTATCCTTATTGCATGCTGGGGAATCTTCTGGGTATATGCCCAGGAGTGGTATGGCTGGGTCCTCCGGAAGTATCATGTCCATTTTTCTGAGGAACTGCCAGACTGATTTCCAGAGTGGTTGTACCAGCTTGCAGTCCCACCAACAGTCGAGGAGTGTTCCTCTTTCTCCACATCCTCGCCAACACCTGATTTCTCCTGAGTTTTTAATCTTAGCCATTCTGACTGGTGTAAAGTGAAATCTCAGGGTTGTTTTCATTTGCATTTTTCTAATGATTAATGATGTTGAACATTTTTAAAGGTGTTTCTCAGTCATCTGAAGTTCTTCAGGTGAAAAGACTTTGTTTAGCTCTGTACCCCATTTTCCGATAGGGTTATTTGGTTTTCTGGGGTCTAACTTCTTGAGTTCTTTGTATACATTAGATATTAGCCCTCTGTTGGATGTAGGGTTGGTGGGGGGCAGCCTTGTCTAGTCCCTGATTTTAGTGGGATTGCTTCAAGTTTCTCTCTGTTTACTTTGATGTTGGCTATTGGTGTGCTGTAAATTGCTTTTACTATGTTTAGCTATGGGCCTTGAATTCCTGTTCTTTCCAAGACTTTTAGCATGAAAGGATGCTGAATTTTGTCAAATGCTTTTTCAGCATCCAATGAGATGACCATGTGGTTTTTTTTCTTTGAGTTTGTTTATCTAGTGGATTATTTTGATGGATTTCAGTATATCGAACCATCCCTGCATCCCTGGGATGAAGCCAATTTGATCATGGTAAATGATTGTTTTGATGTGTTCTTGGATTCGGTTGGCAAGAATTTTTTTTCATTTTTTTTATTTTCTATATTCTTTGTTTACATTCCAAAGGCTTTCCCCTTTCCTAGTCACCCCCCGCCATATGTCCCATAGTTCCTCTCCCCCCCCCATGTTATTCCCCACTCTATCCCCCCCACCCCCCACGATTTCTCTGATCTGGGTCTACAATACTGGATCCAATCTTTACAGGCCCAGGGTCCTCTCCTTTTTTTCTTCTTGAGAGTCATTTGACTTGCTAATTGTGCCTTGAGTATTTAGGGCTTCTGGGCTCATTAATATCCACTTATCAGTGATTGCATTTCATGTGTATTCTTTTGTGATTGGGTTAGCTCACTTAGGATGATAGTTTCCAGATCTAACCATTTACCTACAAATTGCATGAATTCATTATTTTTAATTGCTGAGTAGTACTCCATTGTATAAATATACCACATTTTCTGTATCCATTCCTCTTTTGAGGGATATCTGGGCTCCTTCCAATTTCTGGCTATTATAAACAAGGCTGCTATAAACATAGTGGAGCATGTGTCTTTGTTGTATGCAGAGGAATCCTCTGGGTATATGCCCAGGAGTGGTATGCCAGGGTCCTCTGGGAGTGGCATGCCCAATTTTCTGAGGAACCGCCACACTGATTTCCAGAGTGGTTTTACCATTTTGCAATCCCACCAACAGTGGAGGAGTGTTCCTCTTTCTCCACATCCTCGCCAGCACTTGTTGTCTCTTGAGTTTTTAATCTTAGCCATTCTGACTGGAGTGAGGTGGAATCTCAGGGTTGTTTTGATTTGCATTTCCCTGATGACTAATGATGTTGAGCATCTCTTAAGGTGTTTCTCGGCCATCCAAATTTCTTCTGGTGAAAATTCTTTGTTTAGCTCTTTACCCCATTTTTTGATAGGGTTATTTGGTTCTTTGGGGTCTAACTTCTTGAGTTCTTTGTATCTATTGGATATTAGCCCTCTGTCAGATGTGGGGTTGGTGAAGATCATTTCCCATGTTGTTGGTTGCCGTTTTGTCCTTCTGACAGTGTCCTTTGCCTTACAGAAACTTTGTAATTTTATGAGGTCCCATTTGTCAATTCTTGATCTTAGAGCATAAGCTATTGGTGTTCTGTTCAGGAACTTTTCCCCTGTGCCCATGTCCTCCAGGGTCTTCCCAAGTTTCTTTTCTAATAGTTTCAGTGTGTCTGGTTTTATGTGGAGGTCCTTGATCCACTTGGAGTTGATCTTAGTGCAAGGAGATAAGAGTGGGTCAATTCGCATTCTTCTGCATGTTGACCTCCAGTTGAACCAGCACCATTTGTTGAAAAGGCTATCTTTTTTCCACAGGATGGTTGTGGCTCCTTTATCAAAGATCAAGTGACCATAAGTCTGTGGGTTCATTTCTGGGTCTTCAATCCTATTCCATTGATCTACCTGCCTGTTGCTGTACCAATACCATGCAGTTTTTAACACAATTGCTCTGTAGTACTGCTTGAGGTCAGGGATATTGATTCCCCCAGAAGTCCTTTTATTGTTGAGAATAGTTTTAGCTATCCTGGGTTTTTTGTTGCTCCAGATGAATTTGAGAATTGCTCTTTCTAGATCTATGAAGAATTGATTTGGGATTTTGATGGGGATTTCATTGAATCTGTAGATTGCTTTTGGCAAGATGGCCATTTTTACTATATTGATCCTGCCAATCCAGGAGCAAGAAATATTTTTCCATCTTCTGAGGTCTTCTTCGATTTCTTTCTTCAGGGACTTGAAGTTCCTGTCAAACAGATCTTTCACTTGTTTGGTTAGAGTTACGCCAAGGTACTTTATGTTGTTTGTGGCTATTGTGAAGGGTGTTATTTCCCTAACTTCTTTCTCAGCCTGCTTGTCCTTTGAGTACAAGAAGGCTACTGATTTGCTTGAGTTAATTTTATAACCAGCCACTTTGCTGAAGTTGTTTATCAGCTGTAGAAGTTCTCTGGTGGAGTTTTTTGGATCGCTTAAGTAGACTATCATATCATCTGCAAATAATGATACTTTGACTTCTTCCTTTCCAATTTGTATCCCTTTGACTTCCTTATGTTGTCTAATTGCTCTCGATAGAACTTCAAGTACTATATTGAAGAGATATGGAGAGAGAGGACAGCCTTGTCTAGTCCCTGATTTTAGTGGGATTGCTTCAAGTTTCTCTCCATTTATTTTGATGTTGGCTACTGGTTTGCTGTAGATTGCTTTTACTATGTTTAGGTATGGGCGTTGAATTCCTGCTCTTTCCAAGACTTTTAGCATGAAAGGATGCTGAATTTAGTCAAATGCTTTTTCAGCATCTAATGAGATGACCATGTGGTTTTTTTCTTTTAGTTTGTTTATGTAGTGGATTACATTGATGGATTTCCGTATATTGAACCATCCCTGCATTCCTGGAATGAAGCCTACTTGATCATGGTGAATGATCGTTTTGATATGCTCTTGGATTCGGTTGGCAAGAATTTTATTTAGTATTTTTGTATCAATATTCATAAGAGAAATTGGCCTGTAGTTCTCTTTCTTTGTTGGATCTTTTTGTGGTTTAGGTATCAGCGTAATTGTGGTTTCGAAGAACGAGTTGGGCAGTGTCCCTTCTGTCTCTATTTTGTGGAATAGTTTGAAGAGTATTGGTGTTAAGTCTTCTTTGAAGGTCTGGTAGAATTCTGCACTAAAACCATCTGGTCCCGTACTTTTTTTGGTTGGGAGGCTTTCTATAACCCCTTCTATTTCTTTAAGGGTTATGGGACTGTTTAGCTGGTCTACTTGATGCTGATTTAATTTTGGTATTTGGTATCTGTCTAGGAAATTGTCCATTTCCTCCAGATTCTCCAGTTGTTTTGAGTATAGGCCTTTGTAGTAGGATCTGATGATCTTTTGAATTTCCTCGGTTTCTGTTGTTATATCCCCCTTTTCATTTTTAATTTTGTTAATTTGGATACTATCTCTGTGCCCTTTGGTTAGTCTAGCTAAGGGTTTATCTATCTTGTTGATTTTCTCGAAGAACCAGCTCTTGGTTTTGTTGATTCTTTGTATGATTCTCTTTGTTTCTGCTTGATTGATTTCGGCCCTTAGTTTGATGATTTCCTCTCTTCTACTCCTCCTGGGTGAGTTAGCTTCTTTTTGTTCCAGGGCCTTCAGGTGTGCTGTTAAGTTGCTAGTGTATGCTCTCTCCAGTTTCTTTTTGGAGGCACTCAGGGCTATGAGTTTTCCTCTTAGCTCTGCTTTCATTGTATCCCAGAGATTTGGGTAGGTCGTACCTTCATTTTCATTGAAGTCTAAAAAGTCTTTGATTTCTTTCTTTATTTCTTCCTTGACCAGGGTGTCATTGAGTAGAGTATTGTTCAGTTTCCATGTGTATGTGGGCTTTCTGTTGTTCTTCTTGCTATTGAAGACCACTTTTACTCCATAGTGATCCGATAGGAGACATGGGATTAGTTCGGTCTTCTTGTATTTGTTGAGGTCTGTCTTGTGACCAATTATATGATCAATTTTTGAGAAGGTACCGTGCGGTGCTGAGAAAAAGGTATACTCTTTTGTTTTAGGATGGAATGTTCTATATATATCTGTTAAATCCAATTGGTCCAAAGCTTCAATTAGTTTCACTGTGTCCCTGTTTATTTTCTGCTTTCCTGATCGGTCCATTGAGGAGAGTGGAGTGTTGAAGTCACCTACAATCATTGTGTTAGGTGCGATATGTACTTTAAGCTTTAGTAAAGTTTCTTTTACGAATGAGGGTGCCCTTACATTTGGCTCATAGATGTTCAGTATTGAGAATTCTTCTTGGTGGATTTTCCCTTTGACAAGCAGGAAGTGACCTTCTGTGTCTCTTTTGATGACTTTAGGTTGAAAGTCAATTTTATCTGATATTAGAATGGCTACTCCAGCTTGTTTCCTGGGACCATTTGCTTGTAAAACTATCTTCCAGCCTTTTACTCTAAGGTGGTGTTTGTCTTTGACACTGAGATGTGTTTCCTGTATGCAGCAAAATGTAGGGTCCTGTTTCCGTATCCAGTCTGTTAGTCTGTGTCTTTTGATTGGGGAATTGAGTCCATTGATATTAAGAGATATTAAGGAATAGTAATTATTACTTCCTGACATTTTGGGCATTATTATTATTATTTGTATTTGAGTGGTTCTCTTCTTTTGGGTTGGATGAGATGGGGTTTCTATCTTGTTTCTTCTGGGGTGTTGTTTCCCCCCTTGTGTTGGTATTTTTCCCCTATTATCCTTTGTAGGGCTGGGTTTGTAGATAAGTATCTTGCAAATTTGGTTTTGTCGTGGAATATCTTGGTTTCCCCATCTATGGCAATTGAGAGTTTTGCTGGGTATAGTAGTCTTGGCTGAAGTTTGTGTTCTCTTAGGGTCTGCATGAGGTCTGCCCAGGATCTTCTAGCTTTCATGGTCTCAGGTGAGAAGTCTGGTGTAATACTGATAGGTCTTCCTTTATATGTTACTTGGCCTTTTTCTCTTACTGCCTTTAATATTCTTTCTTTGTTTAGTACATTTGGGGTTTTGATTATTATGTGACGGGAAGTATTTCTGTTGTGGTCCAATCTATTTGGGGTTCTATAGGCTTCTTGCATATTCATGGGCATCTCTCTCTTTAGGTTGGGGAAGTTTTCTTCCATAATTTTGTAGAAGATATTTGCTGGCCCTTTAAGTTGTAGATCTTCATTCTCATCTATCCCTATAATCCTTAGGTTTGGTCTTCTCATTGTGTCCTGGATTTCCTGAATGTTTTGGGTTACCAGCTTTTTGCATTTTGCATTTTCTTTAATTGTTGAATCCATGGTTCCTATGGTATCTTCAGCATCTGAGATTCTGTCTTCTATCTCTTGTATTCTATTGTTGATATTTGCATCTATGACTCCTGATTTCTTCCCAAGGTTTTCTATCTCCAACATTGTCTCCCTTTGCGATTGCTTAGTTGTTTCTACTTCTGTTTTTAGATTTTGTATGGTTTTGCTCAGATCTTTCAGTTGCTTGTTTGTGTTTTCCTGTAATTCTTTAAGGGATTTTTGTGTTTCCTCTTTTATGACTTCTACTCATTGACCCATGTTCTCTTGTATTTCTTTAGGTGATTTTTGTTTCTCCCCCTTATTGGGATTCATTTTTTGCTCTATATTCTCCTGGATTTCTTTAAGTGATTTTTGTGTCTGCCTTGTATGGGCTTCTAGTTTTTGATCTATTTTCTCCTCTATTACTTTAAGAAATTTATCTAAGTGATCCTCAATCTGCATCTTTACCAGTGATTTTAGATCTGAGTCTTGTTTTTCTGGTGTGTTGAGATATCTGGGATTTAATTGTGTTTGCCTTGCAATGGCTTCTAGCTTTTGATCTATTTTCTCATGTATTACTTTACGAGATTTATCTAAGTGTTCCTCTATCAGCATCCTGACCAGTGATTTTAGATCTGAGTCTTGTTTTTCTGGTGTTTCGGGGTATCCAATATTTATTGTTGTTGGGGAACTGGGTTCGGATGCCGCCATACTGCCTTGATTTTTGTTAGTAGCGATCTTCCGTTTGCCTTTTGCCATCTGGTTAACTCTGGTGTTAGTTGGTCCTGTAGATACTAGCTGGCGCTTGACCCTCCTGTGGGGTTGTAAGGCTATTTCCCAGCGACTGGGATACCTGAATCACTGTCCTGTGGGGCTCTTGCTGACAGATTGCTGACAGGTGGCCTGAGTCCCCCGAGGTCTTAAACTCAGGATATCCCAGGTACTTGGTTCCGCCTGTTGGGCGGCTGCTCTGCACTGCTCCTGCTCAGGGTTTGCTGTCTGATATCCTGTTTCCCCAGGGGTCTTAAAGTTGGGATATCTTAGTTATCTGGTTCCGCCTGCTGGTCCCAAGCTGCTGGGAAGCTGGCTGGGTCCGGTTTCCAGCTTCCCTGCCACTGGCTGGATGGGAGGCTGGTTCCGCCTCCGGCTGGGTCTGGGCACCTGGCACGCTGGCTGACTCCGGCTTCCCCACCACCAGCTGGACGGGAAGCTGCAGGCAATATGGCAGCTGCCTGCAGGGAGCTCGGGGTCCGCCCCGCGAGTGCAGAGTGCACCGGCTACTCTGTGCCCAACTCCCACTCCAGGCCTGAGTCCCCGAAGGTCTTAAGCTCGGGCTGTCTCGGGTACCTGGTTCCGCCGCCGGCTGGGTCTGAGCACCTGGCACGCTGGCTGACACTCCGGCTTCCCCACCACCAGCTGGACGGGAAGCTGCAGGCAATATGGCAGCTGCCTGCAGGGAGCTCGGGGTCCGCCCTGCGAGTGCAGAGTGCAGCCACTATTCTGTGCCCAACTCCCACTCCAGGCCTGAGTCCCCGCCGCCGGCTGGTTCCGGGCACCTGGCACGCTGGCTGACACTCCGGCTTCCCCACCACCAGCTGGACAGGAAGCTGCAGGCAATATGGCAGCTCGCAAGAATTTTATTGTGTATTTTTGCATCGATGTTCATAAGGGAGATTGGTCTGAAGTTCTCTTTCTTAGTTGGGTCTTTGTGTGGTTTTGTTATCAGGGTAATTATGGCTTCATAGAATGAGTTGGGTAGTGTTCCTTCTGCTTCTATTTTGTGGAATAGTTTAAAGAGTATTGGTATTAGGTCTTCTTTGAAGGTCTGCTAGAATTATGCACTAAAACCATCTGGTCCTGTGCTTTTTTTGTTGGAAGACTTTCTATGACCTCTTGCATTTCTTTGGGGGTTATGGAACTGTTTAGATGATCTATTTGATCCTGATTTAATTTTGGTATTTGGTATCTGCCTAGGAAATTGTCCATTTCCTCCAGATTCTCCAGTTGTGTTGAGTATAGACTTTTGTAGTAAGATCTGATGATTTTTTGAATTTCCTCAGTTTCTGTTGTTATATCTCCCTTTTCATTTCTAATTTTGTTGATTTGAATACTGTCTCTGTGCCCTTTGGTAAGTCTGGCTAGGGGTTTATCTATCTTGTTGATTTTCTCAAAGAACCAGCTCCTGGTTTTATTGATTCTTTGTATGGTTCTCTTTGTTTCAACTTGATTGATTTCAGCCCTGAGTTTGATGATTTCCTGTCTTCTACTCCTCCTGGGTGAAATAGCTTCTTTTTGTTCCAGAGCTTTCAGGTATGCCGTTAAGTTGCTAGTATATGCTCTCTCTTGTTTCTTTTTGGAGGCACTCAGGGCTATGTGTTTTCCTTTTAGCACTGCTTTCATTGAGTATCATAGATTTGGGTATGTTGTGCCTTCATTTTCATTGAATTCTAAAAAGTCTTTGATTTCTTTCTTTATTTCTTCCTTGACTAAGGTATCATTGAGTAGAATATTTTTCAGTCTCCATGTATATGAGGATTTTCTGTTATTTTTGTTGCTATTGAAGATCACTCTTACTCCATGGTGATCAGATAGGAGGCATGGGATTAGTTCAATCTTTTTATATTTGTTGAGGTCTGTCTTGTGACCAATTACATGGTCGATTTTGGAGAAGGTACATGAGGTGCTGAGAAAAAGGTATATTCTTTTGCTTTAGGATGAAAGGTTCTCTCTCTCTCTCTCTCTCTCTCTCTCTCTCTCTCTCTCTCTCTCTCAATATATATATATCTGTTAGATCCAATTGGTCCAAAGTTTCAATGAATTTCCCTGTGTCCCTGTTTAGTTTCTGTTTTCCTGATCGGTCCATTGAGGATAGTGGAGTGTTGAGGTCCCCCACAATTATTGTGTTAGGTACAATGTGTGCTTTGAGCTTTAGTAAAGTTTCTTTTACGAATGAGGGTGCCCTTGCATTTGGAGCATAGATGTTTAGAATTGTGAGTTCTTCTTGGTGGATTATTCCTTTGACCAGCAAGAAGTGACCTTCTGTGTCTCTTTTGATGACTTTAGGTTGAAAGTCAATTTTATCTGATATTAATATGGCTATTCCAGCTCGCTTCCTGCAACCATTTGCTTCTATAATTGTCTTCCAGTCTTTTACTCTAAGGTAGTCTTTGTCTTTGACCCTGAGGTGTGTTTCCTGTATGCAGCAAAATGTAGGGTCCTGCTTCCGTATCCAGTCTATTAGTCTATGCCCTTTTTATTGGGGAATTGAGTCCATTGATGTTAAGAGATATTAAGGAATAGTGATTATTTCTTCCTGTCATTTTTGATGTTATTTTTGTTTTTGAGTGGTTATCTTCTTTTGAGTTTGATGGGAGAAGGTTACTATCTTGCTTTTTCTAGGGTGCAGTCTCCCTCCTTGTATTGGAGTTTTCCTCCTATTATACTTTGTAGAGCTGGGTTAGTGGAAAGATATTGTGTAAATTTGGTCTTGTCGTGGAATATTTTGATCTCTCCATCTATGTTAATTGAGAGTTTTGCTGGGTATAGTAGTCTTGGCTGACAATTGTGTTCTCTTAGAGTCTGCATGAGATCCGCCCAGGATCTTCTAGCTTTCATGATATCTGGAGAGAAGTCTGGTATGATTCTGGTAGGTCTTCCTTTATACGTTTCTTGGCCTTTTTCTCTTACTGCCTTTAATATTCTTTCTTTGTTTAGTACACATTGATTATTATGTGATGGGAGGTATTTCTGTTCTGGTCCAGTCTGTTTGGAGCTCTGTAAGCTTCTTGTATATTCCTGGGCATCTCTCTCTTTAAGTTAGGGAAGTTTTCTTCCATAATTTTATTGAAGATATTTGCTGGCCCTTTAAATTATAGATCTTCACTCTCATCTATCCCTATAATCCTTAGGTTTGGTCTTCTCATTGTGTCCTGGATTTCCTGGATGTTTTGGGTTACAAGCCTTTTGCATTTTGTATTTTCTTTGACTGTGGAGTCAATGGTTACTATGGTGTCTTCAGCATCTGAGATTCTTACCTCTATCTCTTGTATTCTGTTGTTGATATTTGCATCTACGACCCCTGATTTCTTCCCAAGGTTTTCTATCTCCAAAGTTGTCTCCCTTTGTGATTTCTTAGTTATTTCTACCTCTGTGTTCAGATCTTGGATGGGTTTGCTCAGTTCCTTCACTTGTTTGTTTGTGTTTTCTTGCAATTCTTTAAGAGATTTTTGTGTTTCCTCTTTCATGACTTCTGCCTGTTGACTCAATTTCTCCTGCATTTCTTCAAGTGATTTTTTTCATTTCCTCCTTATTGACTTGTGTCTGTTGATCCATATTCTCCTAGAATTCTTTAAGTGATTTTTGTGTTTGCATTGTAAGGGCTTCTACCCTATTCATGTTCCCCTGTATTTCTTTAAGAGATTTGTTTATGTCTTTTTTGTGTTCCTCTAGCAGCATCATGAACAGTGCTTTTATATCCAACTCTTCTTGTTTTTCTGGTGTGTTGAGGTATCCAGGACTTGCTGTGGTTGGCGAATTGGGTTCAGATGCTGCCATATTGCCTTGATTTCTGTTGGTAACGTTCCTACGTTTGCCTTTTGCCATCTGTTTATCTCTGGAGTTAGTTGGTCTTATTGTTACTGGTTGGAGTTTGAAGCTCCTATGAGCCTGGCCTTTGGCGCTGTTGTCGTAGAGGGTGTCTGTGCTCCTGAGGTGGAGACAGGGAGGTTTCCGCTACTGGGCCCTAAATTACCTCCTCAGCTCTGCTGGGCCGGTCCCAAGTCTTCCCCAGGCTTGCTGCTGGACCTGCAATTGGCCTCCTGCGGTCTCCTCCTACCCTGTCTAGTTGCCAGCTCTTAAGAATCAGATCTTTTTTCCCCCCACCGATCTGGGCTCCTCTGTTAGATCTTTATGGTGACCTGGGCTCCTCTGTTGGTTCTCTATGGTGACCTGTTCAGGCCACCAGCTCCAAGATGGTGGCAGGTCTCAGGGCTCTGTCTAACCACTGGATTCCCTGCAGGACCGGAGGTTCCCTAGTTGGACTACTGGAATCTAGATAGTGGTGCTCTCAGTCCACAGGTCTCTGTCTGGTTAGCTGTCTGTGGTGTCCTGAGGCAAGATGTCAGCCTCTGGCTGTACTCCAGGTACAGACCAGTGAGCAGGTTGTTGCACACGCTGGTCGGTGCAGAGACCGCCCGCCAAACTGATCTGGCTCTGGGTGCAGGCAAGAACCTGACAGGGTAGTCGATGCTAGGCTAGGTCTCTGTCCACGCACCTGACCCCAGCTGCCAGTCATCCGCAGTGACCTGAGGCAAGATGGCGGCCTCACTGCAAGCCCAGAGAGCCAGACCCCAGCACCGAGCTGTAGGTGCACAGATCTCCCGCCAAGATCCTCTGGCTTTGGGCGCAGGCAAGAGCCTGATGGGGTAGTCTATGGTAGGCTAGGTCTCTGTCCACGCACCTGACCCCGGTCGCCAGCAGTCCACGGTGTCCCCAGGCAAGATGGTGACCTCACTGCAAGCCCAGCAAGCTGGTCCCCAGTGATCAGCAACAGCCGCCAAGCTGTAGGTGCACAGACCTCCTCCTGCCGACCTGCTCTGGCTCTGGGCGCAGGCAAGAGCCTGATAGAGTAGTCGATGCTGGGCTAGGTCTCAGTCCATGCACCTGACCCCAGCCGCCAGCAGCCCACAGTGACCTGAGGGAAGATGGCGGTCTCGCTGCAAGCACTGTGAACCAGTCCCTGCAACAGCCGCCGAGCTGTAGGTGCGCAAACCTCCCACTGAGCTCCTCTGGCTCTGGGCGCAGGCAAGAGCCTGATGGGGTAGTCTGTGCTAGGCTAGGTCTCTGTCCATGCACCTGACCCCAGCCGCCAGCAGTCCAGCGGTGTCCCGAGGCAAGATCAGGAGATTCTTAAAAGAAGAATACAAGGGACTTCAAGGGAAAAGCTGAGGCTTGGTACAGCAGGTCTGTGTCTACCTCTTGGCCTTAGATTCAGACTGCTGTACAATACCAAAGTGTTTGCAGTGGAAACATTCTGAGGTTAATCTGCTTATTCACACTTTGTCAGCAAACCAAGAATAGTCATGTCTAACACCTAGCCCCGATATGCAGCTATGCCTTGGCTAACAATGCTTTCAGAGACTTGGTGAAACATTTTTATTTCTATGAAAGTCAGAAGAAAAATATAGAATCCAGGTTGGATTACATTCAGCTCTATTCATCAATACAAGCATAAGACATGTTTTAATTCTCTCTTCATACAGAAAAAAAGGACCATGAATGCAACGTCAACAGAGGCCCATCAAAGTCATAATGAGATTTGAGACCATGTCACACTCCCATCCCTTTCAGACACTCTCCAGGAAAGTGGATCCTGGAGAGTGAGCTTTGCTGACTGATAAGCCAGGCCAGAGATGATATGCTGTACTAGTAACAAAGGTGCTTGGAAATTCAAAACCCTGAAAAGCTGTGCATTCCCACAGCCCACAGTGGTGGTCACCTCTGGACAAAGAGGAGGAAATGAGACTAGTACCAAGAGGACATAAACTTGATTTTGTTTCATCTATTTAACATGGCAATCCAAGAACAAAAAGACAAAAACAAAAACATGGTCAAACCATGAAGCGATGTGCTTCAGTGGGTAAAGATGTTCAGCTTGCAAGTCTGATGGCCTGAGTTTAATCCCCAGGACTCGTGTAGATGTAAAAGAGAACATCAATTCTACACAGTTTTCCTCTCATCTGCGTGCACACACACACACTCACACACACACACACACACACACACACACACACACTATGGTACACTTTTGCCCACACGAAACATTACCAGAAACAAAGATAGCATGGCATAACTGCTGTTAATTCCTGATAGAGGAGAGACTAATTTTTGTTTGCTGTTTCAGTGCCCTCTGCCTCAAATATAACTTCCTTATGTTTCTGAATCAAAGATGTATTAACTACTCCAATCTCTTTCTTTTCTGAGATTTGGGATCTTACCTTTTTATTCCCTTTTATGAACATACTTTATATTTAGACCTTTTCTACACTTCATTCCCTTAAATGCCATTTCATGCAGCATCAGTAGACTCAGGTGGGAGCAAACCATTCTCTCCTGGCCTCTTCCTTAGACTGAGGCTGAGCAACATGCTTCTCATGAAAAACAGCCATCTATCACCAAGAGAACTGTAGCTAGAAATAGGAAAACACAGATCAAATAAGCATGTGCCTCTAAGCAATATGACTTTCATCTTTGTCCCAGATTCTGACACAGAACTTCCAAATGTTTTCATTAAAATGGAAGCCTAGGTATTTCCTGAGCAGTTGAGATGCAGAGGTAGGGACTGTGTCACTCACAGGAAGTCCCTTTCAAACCCATCAGAGTTTGTGTTAATCAAGGGACTCTTTCACAGGGCATCCTCCATAGGTTCAGGATAGGAGCAGAGGACTGAGTAACCAACCATGAGAAAGCCTGAATGTTTCAGCCCCATTCCTTAAACTCTGCATGAGAAGTGGGAGATTGAGATCATCATCAATGGCAAATAAGTTGACCAATCATGCAATATATCTTTGCCTAACTCCATGGACATATATGTATATGTGTCCATAGAGTTAGACAAAGCACATAACTAGGTGGTTACATTTGTTGATATGTGCAAGACTGTGATATATATATATATATATATATATATATATATATATATATATATATCACTAGGAAAGGGCACAAAATTTCTGAGAGCCTCTGCCTTTGTCTAGTCCATACCTCCCCACTCACTCCTCCAGAATTATACTTTTAATAAAGGAATGGTACAAAGCAAACTGTTTTCCTGGGTTCTGTCGAATATTCTAGTAAATTGCTAAGCCTGAGAGAGGTATCCTAGCAATCTAATGTTTCTAGGTAGTTGATTGGAAGTACAGAGCATGGTGGACATTAAAACTA
This sequence comes from Apodemus agrarius, assembly GCA_964023405.1. Lineage (NCBI taxonomy): Eukaryota > Metazoa > Chordata > Mammalia > Rodentia > Muridae > Apodemus > Apodemus agrarius. The sequence continues at coordinate 20,318,405 of OZ030008.1, forward strand.
GCATAGAAAATGGGGAACCTGGTCCTTTCCTATGGGCCTGTGCTAACCCTGAATCGAGTCACCTTCTGAGACACCTAGATGATGGTGGCAAAGTTGAATGTGATGTCAGAAGAGCACTGAATTGAAACAATGAAAAGTTATCACACTACGCATCAGGTGGCATGGTACACCTACCTCATCCACATCCCCTGTAAATGCTGAACTTTTCTTCGATTGATGGTTCTGCCTTTGATTTTTCACAACTCGTATATTACTAAATAGTCAGGGCACAATGTGTCACCTAAATAGTCATACATTCGAGGCTAAAAGAAGTGCTCCAAGTAATTACATTAGGACACAGAAAACAGAACAGTCCTATACACATCACAAATATAACCACCTAGTTACATGCTTTGACTAACTTCATGGAATTAGTCAGTGAATGACATGGGGTCTGGATTCATTTGGTTTCCTACATAAGGAGAGAATATTTCTTTGAAATTCTGAGATGTTAGGTCTTATGAGCACATCGAAGTCCCAAACCCCCAGAGCCTTGGAATATATCAACATTTGAAGATGAGGTATTCACAGGTGACCGGGTTAAAATGAAGCACTTGGGATGAGGCCTGGTCCAATATGACAGGTGTCTTTATAGGAGCAGCTACAGTACACACCAAGGAAAAGTCTGTGAGAACTCTCTGAAAAGGTGCTCACCTATAAGCCTGGAGATCTCAGGTGAAAGCGACCCTGTGGTAAGCTGTGCTCTAGGACTTGCAGCCTCCAGACCTGTGAAGAACGCATTGCAGTCGCTGAAGCCATCTGAGCTGTGTGATGCAGTTATAGCCCTAGCAAACTTACATACTATTATAAGCCTCCAAGGCTGGGAAATGTGGTTATAAATAGCCCTTGCAACACTGCTATATAAAATTTGGAACCAAGAGCAACAATGGAAAGAACTCTAAGCCTACAAAGCCCATACATTTTCCCCTTCCTACATTCCTCTGAACGTCAACATTTAAACCCATTTAACCAACAGCCCTAGGCTTGAATTCATGAAGAGCAAAGGAGGAATGGTATGCGCCCTACGCTGTGGCTGTGGCAGGTGCCAGAAACACCTAATGGGAAAAGATGAGTGGGGACAGTCCTAAAGGGGAAAGGGAAGGAGGCTGGCTTCACTGGTAGCATCAAGTACTTGAGCAGCTTTGTGAAGTACAACCCCACCCCCAACGCCTCCCTACAGATTTGAAAGTCAGAAGGTCTGTGCTCCATCCCCCGCCTCCATCAGACTCCAGGAAGATTCAATTACATTTAGAGACATGATGTCTGCCTCCCCTGGATTAATTTCCGGATCCTGCCAAAGCTTGTCCTTATCTCTTTCTTCTTGCTGAGAGTAAGAACCCTATAAAATTGTCTCTATCAGGAACCAAGAAATGAGCCAGGGCAAGGCAAACATAAGAAGCCTTGCCTGCGTCTCTCCTCATTTAGCTTCAGGAAGGTCCCACGCATGACAGCTGACTGCAGGACTCTCACACCTCCATTCAGTCTAAAGGGATCCATTCTGCCAGGGTACTGGGTAGGGCCAGGTCACACTGTGGACATCAGCTCTATAGTGATGCTTGAACTAAAAGCCATGCTGTTCCTAACAATCTTTATAAGACCATCAGTACTAATGACAGCAGAAAGAACATTTATGGTGTTCCCAAAGGGCTGGCCCTTCTAACATCTGTGTCTTACTGAATCTACCTAACAGCCCTGTGAAGGAGTTAATAGTTTACCTCCATTTTCTAGTAGCTGGTAAGGAGAAAACGAAGTCTCTGGTACAGGCATTAGTGTACAATGACCATCTCAAAATAAAAGGGTGAAGTAATCCAAGGAGTGAAATCATGACTGAATTTTTACCCACAGATGTGTTTTGGTTTTTGTTTGTTTGTTTGTTTGTTTGCTTATTAGTCATGTAGCACACAAGTTTTTCTTATCATCACCATCTTACATATAAAGAAAATCAAACCTTATCAAAGGCTATCCAGCAAAGAAGTAGAGGAATTCAAATTTGAGCCAATGTATGCAGGATTCTGAACGCATTTCCTAAAAACAGCACTCTACAATCCATTTGCTGGTGAGTGTGTTTCAGGTTGACCAGTTGGCTTTGTTTATGAGGGTAAAAGACACATGATATGGGGTGACCTGGGTAGTAAGTTATAATATAGACTCTGGGGAACCATATTACTCCAAGTCCAGGGGAAGAAGTGTGTCTCCCTTCCCCAGCTCAAATTCTGCAAGCAGGCTAGACGGTGTTGAATTTCTCAGATGTTGTACTGTTTCATGTTCTTTCAAAGTGTGTTAGACCCTATCGCCCACGATTACTCCCAGGTGCAAAATTGTATGCACAAACAGTTGCAGCAGCAATTTACTGACTGTGAGCTCAATCAGCCAATTGTGAGCACAATTAGCTGCTCCCTGCTCATTTGGAAGGAGCTGGGGCGATGATTGCCTCTGCAATTAGCCAGTTGTGGGCAGCTTGGCTTGCTTGTGCAATCTTGCACAGACAGGCAGGCAATGTGCAAAAGTGATGCATGCCAGGAGCCTCACACTTTTGACTCCAGCTATCTGACCCGATATCCACCCACCACTCTATGTATAGCTAGAGGCTACAAACTTGAGAAGAGAAAATATGGAATGACCAGTCAGACTTGTATAATACTATATATGGGGACTGAAGACACAAACCTTTCCATGCCTTAGTATAGGAGGGAAGGAGATATGACATTAATCTGGGTTGGCAACAGATAAGCTATGTCCAGGGTTGAAATGCACCTTGATCATTAATGATTTGGGTGCAAAAAAAAATATCCTTATGAGTATGTGTTCATATAGGGAAAGAACCATTTGTATTATCAAAGTGACTTGCTTTGGAGAATCGGGGAGAAAGCAGAAACTAGGCTGAATAGGGGAATCAAAATGCCACATTAAGTCACTAGTGCAATCAACAATTTTTTACTTCCTTCTTCCTGTATCCTGATGAAAAAAAAAACTAAATAACTGATCTTCCCACAGGAGTTGGGCAGTTTCCTACCCACCTGTCTCTGCCAAGGAAAGCCTGGAAACACAGAAAATTGTATTGCAGCTGTCCACAAAATGAGCTGAAGTCTGATTAAATGTGTTCCAGTTTCCCGTTAGTACAAGTTGATTAGAAAAAGAAGAGTTCACTGTATTTTAAGTGAGGCTTTGTTGCATCGATGTGCCTTTCTACCCAGAAGTAGGTTTATAAAGGAAATCAAGGGAAAGAGGAGTCACTGTAGGTAGCAGACTTTGTTGAGTTAGTTCAGATATACTCTGATCCCTGTGAAGCGAAGAGCAACTATGCCGAGTCTATTAGAATTGTGAAGTTCATAATAACCCAAATGTGTTAAAAAACGTCACTAAGCCCACCAAATGATATCAGAATAAACAGAATATGGTATGATACAATAGAATGACACTCAGTCATAAAGGGGAATAGAGATAAATGTTCTAATATAGATAAATTTGCCAGCTCAGACTAAGAAGCTAGACAAAAAGGCAACTTATTGTATAATTGCACTTAAATGAAATGTTCAGAGGACACGAACCCATAGAGAAATGGAATAGTGTTTGCTACTGGGGAAAAAATGAGAACCAGGAGCAACTGCTATTGGGTTAGGGTTCTTTTTGGCTCTAGAGCAACATTCTTGGATCAAATTTCTGTATAGCCTAGTGAATATATGAAAGGCACTGAATTGTGAGCTTAAAAGTCTTACCTTTATGATATATGAATTATGTTTCATTTTAAAAGTAGAGGAAATTTGTCCTTATATAATGGAGAGGCAATTGAGTCAGTACAAGGCTACCTTGCATTCCCCTGTCCACTAAACACCCAAGAAAACCTCTGAGGAAGAGTTCAAAGCTGTTCTCCAGTGTAAGCCAAAGTCATTCATTCACTCTTCCAAAATAGTTATTGAATAGCTGTTTATAACAGATTATTGATCAAGAACAAAAGCCCTCTACTTTTACTCTGATTGGCGGTGTCAGGGTATATCTGTAGGAGGAGAAAGTAGAAGGAACTAAGTATGTCCTTCCCTGGATAGATAATTGCAAACTTCCATTTTGATTCACAGAACACAACCCTTTTTTGGACCATGATGGAAATCAAAGCATTTCAAGGGGATTTTCCTGGGACACACAATGGAGTCTTTAAGCCCAGCAGATAGAGAGAGTAGATTAGCCAGGAAATACACAAGCTCCATACAAAGAGCACTCTAGGGTCCTCAGTGCTGAATATCAGCACCACTTTCTGCTCAAGACAAAGAACTTACCTGCACAAAGAGTAGAAGTGAGGTACACAGTATGCATGAGGTGGTAATGGCTGACAAGGTAGTCCGTCCTTTGATTCTCCCTCATCCCCACCATGTTGAGAGAACAAGCTACCTTGTTTCTCTTTTTGTCCACAGCACATGTACCTTATATTAAATTGAGTTTATTATTTAAAAAAATCAAGTGTTGGTGTTACTTGTTAGTTCAACTGGAGCAGGCAGTTGAAAAGATGCTTTTACTGCTGCTGCTAACATGGGACTTATTTTCCCAGGGAGGCTGAATGGGGTGGATGTCAGCTAGATAATGCTCCTGTGATGTCCATGTGTGGAAAAGAGGTGTGTGGCTTTAAAGTGGCATTGAGTACTTTCTATCCCTTTCTTCATACTCAGTTGGGCCAAGCTCCACTTTCTGCCTTCATCACTTCACCCATCTCTATTTCTTCATACTCTTTCACACTTGGCACCACTGTCTGCTTCCATCGCTCCACCCATCTAGAGCTGAATGATCCAACAGAAACTCACCAGGCCTTATGAACAGCTCCATCAAGGCTGTGCAGTGCACCACTAGGGTCCAAGTTTCATTGTTTCACACCCCTAAATTTATTTCAAACATACTGCCAAGCTACCTTGTTACGTCAGAGACCTTCTAGATGGCCTGATTCCTTGCATGCTTATGCTGGATCACACACACACACACAGCTGATGCAATGTTCAAGTAGACCTGGTCTAACTGGTCCCTTGATTAGGACTCTTCAATTGTTCTTGGAATAAAAATTTCCTTCAACAGGAGTCTCATTCCAAATATCAGTGGGATCAGAATACAAATCAGAAGACTTTGAAAGGTCAGTTATCCCATTTTAGCATCTCTGCCCCAAACTAGTTTCATATTATCACAGAGGGATGGCATGTGTACATGTGGGGGATTACATCTAAAGGTCAGCAGGATAGATGAGTACCCACGTTGTATATAGAAAGGACCAGGACTTTCCAATGACGTGTGAGCACAAGGAACAGAAATGGAGTCACAGGAGGAGTTTAGATCGCACTGGTGCTTATGAGCCTCGGCCCTACACATTCTAATTGAATTGATATGGGATATAGCTGTCACTTTAACACTTTAAGATAAGCTCACTGGGTAAAGTGCTTCTTATGCAAGCACAAAGACAAGTATTTGGAACCTATGTACAGACAGATATGCTAGCATGTGTCTACAAACCCGGTACTCCTACAGCAAGATGGGAGGCAGAGAGGCAAATCCCCAGAAGCTCACAGGCCAGCTATCCTAGAGTGCACAATGAGAACAATGAGAGATTCTCCACGAACAAAGTACAGATGAGAACCTGAGGTTGTTCTCTGATTCCCATAGGCACATCCATGCCACACACGTGCCTGCTCTCACACATATAAACACACATGCACACAAAGGAAGACTTCCTCATGAATTATGGTACAACAAAGGTTGAGAGCTGACATGAACCTCCCTAAGACCTTCACTATATTCTTGGTTCATATTCTTCTTGCTATCATGACTTTAGGGGCCAATCAGTACAGATATTGGAAACCATCACTACAAGAATCTAAATGATTTACAGATCTATATTAGACTTACAAATCGGAGTCTGAGTAAGGAGTGTGTCTTTATGTTAGCGTCCCTTTATAAATGTGTGTGATGCATCTCATGGTTCCTTTAGGGACGTCATCCTCCAACTGAGAATATCTGCACAGCTTTGGAAGTTAAAGAGAAAGAGGAAGAGAAAAGAATAAATAATATTGAGAGCATGGGCTCCCCAAGAATGACAGCCTTCACAGGCGCATCAGTCATCTGTTAAATTCTGGTGCTGATGCTGCCTGAGATCCAAGGTAAGTGAACTTCCCCCTGAATGGCCTTCATGAGGCACACAGCCCAGGCACGGCAGTCCTACTCCTTAAGTAAATAGAAACAAACACTGGACATACTGCTTCTTGAAACCTTTCTCTGCTGCATCGTTAAAAGACAACATAGGGAAGTCTGGGGAAACGCATGGTAGAGACTGGTCCAGAGAAGATGAACTAGCAAGACCCTTGATGGATAATCTTTAACAGCTGAAAGACATAATGAGTTATGGTAGAGGAAGGCAGAGGATAGTGAGCTAACTCTGATTTTCAGAGAGAACAGGATAAGGAGCAGGGATATCTTCATACCTAAAAGGCTCTTCTCCCTATCAGAGATTATCTAACCCTGGTTAAACTCAACTGACGATGGCTTGTGTTAAATGAACATGTGTTCCTAGAGGTCATAAGACGTGTTAGTCACCTGAGCTGTTAGGTGGTACTATCAGTCAGATACACCTTAGTGAGAGATGGGACAGTCAATGGCTGCCTTGAATCAGTCTCACTCGGTTAGCTCACCACCTCTAACACATAAATAAGGGCTCCTTCCCGCTTCACCCTTAACGCTGACCCTTCTTCAGGTAATGTCAGTATGGAAGGACAGAAATGCTAACTAACAGAAATGACCTGCTAACTTTTTCTCTAGCACAAGTCATTTGTGTTTCTAGAATCTTCTAACTGGTGAGGAGCTTGTTAATTCGTATGTAAAAAAGAGTGCTGCCAAAGTGCCAAGTTACCATGTGTCATGATGCTGGTTGTGGATGTTGACAATGCTCCTATTATCAAGATGTCATTCTGTGTTATATTTAATTACAGCCGGTTTTCCCAGATATGCAGACAAGTTATTGGCTCTCATTGACTCGTTCTTTGTTTAGCTATTTTGTATATTGAATCCTAACACTGTCTCTGTTATTTTTTAGGAAGAAAAGAATGTCTTCTGCAAGCCGATGCCAAGTATCCCTTTTATCCAATTGTCTATTTTCTCTCTTATCTCCTTGTCCAGATCTGCCAGAGAAAATGTTAACTTTGTACTTTATTTTGTAAGTACCTCAGTGAAGTTGAAATAGCGTGATTCGATGTCACATGGGCTTTTACAGTTTTCAAAAATTGTAACTGAATAATTTTGTATATATTTTTCTTTATAAGACTGCAGTGCATTGCTAAGACATGCCCATGTCCTAATTCCTAAGGACCTATGAATGTTGCCCTTTTCTTTAAAGATTGTACATGTGTGACTAAATCGAGGAGGCTGATCAGATGCTTCTGGATCTCCATCACATATATATGTGTGTGTGTGTGTGTGTGTGTGTGTGTGTGTGTGTGTCAGAGAGAGAGAAAGAGAGAGAGATAGAGAGAGAGAGAAGAGAAGAGAAGAGAAGAGAAGAGAAGAGAAGAAAGAGAGAGGGAGAGAGAGAGAGGGAAAGAGAAAGGGAGAGAGATTTGATACCCACCAAGGCAAACTGAAAACAGAAGTAGAGATTAGAGTGGTCCAGCCATAAGCCAAGGAATGCTAGTAGCTACCAGAAGCTGTGAGGTAAGAGTGATTCTCCCCCAGAGCCTCCAGGAGATTAACTGCCCTACTGACAACTGGGTTTTGGACTTTTGGATTCCAGTACTGTGAGAGAATCAGTACTGGCGAACTTAAGCTGCCAAGGCTATAGCATGTGGCAGTTCATTTCCTCTACCCCAAGAAGCTCATACAAAGACCCAGATAGTAACACGACCAGTTATCCAGGTCCATTGACTGAAGCAGCACATCATTTCCCTTCCAACAGATGAATTGCAAACGCCACCAGCTGCTTCTGGTGATGTTGGGACTCACACCTTCCCAGAATTGGGCTTCCAAGTGCTCTTCGCCATGCCTGGATTCTGTTCTAAGAGTGCTGGGAATTGAACTCGGCAAGCACTTCACTGACTGAGCCCTCTCCGCATCCCTTAGCATGGACTTCGCAGCTTGCAACAATCTTATACAGACCACTCTCAGGCTCATTTCAAAGCATAAGCATCTCGAACTAACAGAGCTCACCTCTGGCAAGATACTTTATTTTGTCTTATAGGAACTGGAACTGCTTGCTTCAACTACTTCTGTTCCAGTTCATCTAAAAGCAAACTCCCATTAATTATGAAGAACTCAGGAACCTCATTATCCCAATGTTCAGTAGGTGGACAAGGTTCTGGAAAGAAGCCTCTCCCTCCTTAGATACTGGTCAGCAAATCTCAATTCTAGGAATGGAAACCCAATGGAGACCCATTATTTCCAAACTGTTCCCACCAAGCGAAGTATTAGCATGGGGCATCATGGGATCAATAGGTCTCCCTTGTTACAGAGTTTGCATCCTAAAACCCCATCTATAATGGAGTCTAAATAGTCTCTTTAAAATGTAAGTAGGGCTGCCCGCAGTCTAGTGGATGGCCCTGTACCCACACACATATTGGCAACACTTAATGGTGAACAGCAACAACAACACAATGGACCTGGAATTAAAAAAATGTGGTAGGAGGATAGGGCTGGAGTGGAGGGAAGGGTGTCATCTTGGGTTTGATTTAAAAAAGCATATTATGTACATGTATGCATTTCTCAAATAATAAACAATTAAATATGTCTTAAATAAATAAAAAATTAAATGCAAATAAGTCCTTCCCATTGTGTCTGGAAGCTTCTTTGTCTATAATAAAAGAGGCACAGGATGATGTGCTATGGCTAGGAAGGCTGTGCACTGGCACTGGCTTACCCCTCTGGCTTCATAGCACGCCATGTCCTCCACACCACAGATGCCAGGCCGTAGTCTTCATTGTACGGCTCCACTAGCTCTTTATCCACAAGGGCGTCAATCAAATATAGCCCAGGCAGAGATTGTCATTTTCTGGCTGCACCTTAGACTTTCTGTGCCCTCTCCTTGCCTCCTCCCCACTCACAAACTCAGTCACCCCACAGAACTTATTAACATTCTCACCACACCCTGTTTTGTGTTCCAGGTTGCCCTCATGGCTATTTCTAATTATCTTGTTTGTCCACACATGTACTCACCCAGTCTGAACTGTCTTGCTTATAGATACAGCTGCAGTAAATATATACCTGGTACACAGTATTAACTCAATACATATTTGTTGAACAAATAATTAAATTTTTTGAAATTTATAAAGTTTCAGAGATCTGATGTGAAACTGGATAAAAAGGAATAATAAATGTAATCTCTAACTACAATAAAAAACATAAATTTAGGTCATGAAATTAAAACTCAGGGAAGGGACAGAAGGCAGTGTAAAATTTATCTGTGAGAGCACCAGCTAGAAAAAAGCCAGCAAGTTTTCATTGAGTTCTTTCTTCTAAACCCTCGTTGTCTCCAAGGCCTAGTTACAGTGAGGAATGGTGAATGTAAGTAAGAAAGGAGGTCCAACGCCATTATTTTAAATTTGAAAGACAAAATTATTCAAATCTTTTGATCAAAAAGTTTTAAAAACTGATAAAAAAGGCAAAATGAACTGAAGTCTGCCGCGTGTTTTAAGATGCATTTTGGTCACCCAAAGTCCACAGAGCAAGGAGTACAGGACTGAAATCCAGACCTCTTTTGCATGGAAGTAAGTTCCCACATTGATCCAGCCAGTATCTTCCAGACTGGTTTCCCCTGGCTTGTTTTAGAGAAAGCACAACTGGACTGTGGTTGACATGTGAGCCCAGGGACGAACCAGAGCTGGGCTCCTGCTCCAGTATCTTGGCTGTCAGAGGACCCATCTCTGCCCACTTTTAACTAATGCTTGGAATAGCTTCGTTTTCCAATGTAACTCCTCCTTTAACCACTTTCAGAGCCTGCAGGGAGAACTTTAAAAAGAGACATCTTGAGTTCAACTTTGAAGTCTGTTGTTTGTTTTTGGCTAACTACAAATGAGCAGACAATTTTTTTCAACCTTGGTGTTTGTTATTTGGGCTGTGTTTGGTGGCCTGTGTGGTTGCCTGGCCTCTGGGGTGAGAATAGATGTCACAGGATTAAGCCTCTGGTCCTGTGGATGTTTCAAGGCCTGGTAACCCAGCACCCATGACGGGTACTGTTCACCACTCAAGCTCAGTTTTGACCATACTTTGTCCTGGAAAAACCCCCAAAACATATTTGGCCCTGGGCACTTTTTTCCCTTGATTTTTAATCTTGAGAGCAATTTAAAGAAAATGTAATCCATATGTTTCTGATTCATTTAAATCACAAAAACATTGGGTTTGTGAGTTATTTGATGTCAAAAATGCCTTTCGAGATTTTTTTTAAAATAAACTTTCCAAGTCGTTTGCTTTAAAAACACATACTCACGTTTTTGCAGAGGGTGAGTGGATTCAGACTCTGATGGATTTGGATAGAGTTTAAAATTCTGAACTCGTAAATTATGACCACATTAAGATAAAACCTGTATCGCGTAAGACCCCGGCAGCCCCATAGAAAGCCCAAAAGCTGAGTTGTCGTTCAGACACCCACAATCCTCTGTGTGTGCCTCCAAACCAATGGAACATCTGGGAGGGTTGCTCACTGGCTACCCTCTCCCTATCCAGATGTTGGCTGCTATGAAACTAATGGCCTGGGCTACAGCTGTCAATGCTAGTGCATGCAAAGGACTTTAATTTTAAGGAGTCCCTCCCTGTGTCAGAGCAGTGCATTATACAAGGAGTGATGGAGATCCAGGCAAGGAAAGATTACTTGTCTTGTCTTTATAAGCAGGTTGTTCTGAGTAAACTCAAAAGCCATGAAGGATGAGGGAGGATAAATATTACGTAAATGTGGCTGAGGATCCTGCAAGAGCAGTGGGAAAATAGATGGTTTAATAACGTATTTGCAACATTCAACATTCTACTAAGGAGGAATCTATGGGAAGAAACAACCAATAGGAATGAAGAACTTCATGATACTATCTCCTAACACAGAGAAGTGTAGGAGCTTAGGAGTGCTTTTAAGAAAGAAATAAGGAAAGAAAGAATGAAAGAAAGAAAGAAAGAAAGGAAGGAAGGAAGGAAGGAAGGAAGGAAGGAAGGAAGGGAAAGAAAGAAAGAAAGAAGGAAGGAAGGAAGGAAGGAAGGAAGGAAGGAAGGAAGGAAGGAAAGAAAGAAAGAAAGAAAGAAAGAAAGAAAGAAAGGAAGAAAGATGATTGTGAACCTTTCAAGAGGCCAAGTGAAAGTACATTAACAACAGCTAACTCTTGTACAGGCTCATCAAAAAATAAAAGGATAATAATGATGAAATTCATCATAATTATAAGAAATGTTAGATAAACAGTTCCTGCTCTGTGTAATATCTTGTGATATTAATGGTTGAAATTATATTAGCCAACTTTGGAGACAATAGTTTTCTCTGGAGTAGGAAGATGTCAGGTCTATCTCCCTCTTATTTTTGAGACAGGACCTCTCACTAGACCTAAAGGTCATTTATTGGCTGCACTGGCTACCTTGTGAATGCTGTGGGTTCTACCTGTCTCTTCCTCCCAGCACTGGGATTGCAGGCTCAGGCCACCAAGATTCATCTGTTGTGTGGATCGGAGCCCTCAAATCAAACCTCTTCTGAGAAGCCCATCAGCCTTGGAGAGACATTCCAGATTCAAGCCACAACACCCACCTTGACATTTCTTCCAAGTTGACTTTATCTATTCTTCACCATAAAGCAGCCAGGTGAAAAGAATACTTGTACAAAACTTGGATCAGAGATGATCTGCACTTCTACAATCCTCATAGCAACCACAGTGACAGTGACAACCACAAAGCAGCAGTACCAGCTGACCCTTACTATCACCCTTCCTATGACATCACCTCTGTCCCCACACAACCCTCCAAGTCCCATGCAGTAAGTTCCCCAGAGAACAATAGGAATCAAGGCTAAGAACGATCTCGGAACTTTCCCAAGGATAAGCCACTGGGGCTTGGAAAACTTAGATTTAGAATTGAGGCATCTAATTCCAAGGTCTGTGTTCTTAGCCAAAACAGGAGATCAATAAATAGTTGCTGATTGACTGATTGGTGATTGATTGACTGAAGTAGAATTCCAGGTGGAGGCTTGTCACCATCTGTGCTCATCTGTCATTAAGTTGCCATATGAAATGAAGATTATTTATCTCTTGGAGTCAGTTCCTGTCACCAATCCCTCAGTAACATTCCCATCTAACCTGTCATGACAATGTTATGTTTGCCACTAAAAGTTTACTGGGGAACAAAGAAGAACTCGCTTCTAATTACAACACCCCCCCCCAAAAAAAAGCAAGGCAACCTATGGTTCTGTGTATTACACAGATTTCTGATGCCTAAAAACAAAACACCCAGTAGAGAAGGGAAAAACAACTAAGGACTCTTTTTATATTTAAACTTATTTCAATTGACACAAGAATAAAATTGTACATATTCATGTGCTACTGTGTGATGTTGTAATACATATGCACATTGTGTGGTGTAAGTTGTGCTAGATCTCTCTCTCTCTCTGTCCTTAAGCATCACTTGTTTATTGTAGGAATTCAAAGTCAGTCTTGGTGATTTGAAATGCTCAGAACATCACTGCCCTTCAATGGCACAACAGAATTTGTTAACCCTGTATTACTAATTTAACAGCCATTGGCCATACAGTTCCCCATCCCTCACCTCTTTCTCCTCTCCCGAGACCTTCTTATAACTCAGACCAGTCCATTCTCAATTTGTGTGGGACCAGCATTTTCAGATTCCACACATGAGACCAGACGCTGGCCTCATCTTTTTCCACCTGGCTTATTTCACTTAGCACCAAATTCTTCACCTCCATCCTAGTCACCACATTCTTTTCCGTGCCTATTCTCTGATCTAAGGCATCTGCAAAGAGACTTCCCTAGCCCCCATCTACAGTCGCCAGCCCTACCAGAATGGCCAGCTCTGAGTGGCATTGCTCTTTCTGATGGCCAGAGCAGAGCAGACTTGTGGACTTGACTTGAGCCTGCAAATAAGTACATAAATACAAGAAATTGAGATTAGTCCTGGGCATATTCATGGGTCATTTTTTTTAATTAGACTGATTCATGAGGGCCTTTCCTACTGTGGGTGATGGCACCCTTGAGCAAATGCTTTTAGAGTGTACATGTAAGCAAACCGAGAAAGCATGGAGGAACAAACCAGTAAGCAACAGTTTTCCATGCTGTCTTCTTTAGTTCCTGCTTCCAGGTTCCTGCCTTGGCCACCCTCCATGATGTACTAACACCTGCAAAATAGAAATGCTTCCCTTCCCAAGTTTGTTTTGTTATGGTACTTTACTGCAGTAACAGAAACCCTAAGTAAAATATCCTTGAAGAATGTTTGTTGAACAAGTTCATTACTCTGCATTCTTATATGCTTCATAGGGTTGGGGTTTGTAATGTGATCCATTAGTATGTGGCAATATCTTGCTCTCTGCAGAAAACCGCTGAGGTGGGCATACAGGGTGTGGAGAGGCCAGTAGCAGAGAGATGGGAGAACTGTCTATGAGAAGGAAGCATCAGAGACAGAGAAAGCTGCAGCTGGAAATCTAAAGATCACCAAGAAGAGCACATTAGGTGCCCACTGCTATTGCTGGGATAGTTAGTGTCCTCCAAAGGTCTAAATGCTAAAGACATGATCCCCAAGTTAATACTATAAGAAGGTAGTAGAGCATTTAAGAGAGACCTTGTGGGAAGTTCTTGGACACTCTTGAAGGTCACTGTGGGACACATATCCCTTTCTCTTATTTTTGCTTCTTGATCATGAGGTCAAAGTGTTTGTTCTGTCATGACGCCCAGCATGATGTAACTGGGCCAAATGGCCATGGGCTGTAAGCTCCTCTACTATGAACCCAAAGAAACTGTTTTTTAAATAAGATGCTTATCACAAACATTATAGTAACAGAAAGTTAACTAAAGCATCACCACACCTTTGAGAAAAGACTCAGACGGGGATTCCTAGGATTCCAGTGGGATAGGCTAAGAGCCAAGGAGCTTATCCTGTGACCTCAGTGTTTTTCACTGAGCATTCTAGGATGATGGCTGTTTGGCCTTTCTGTCTAAATTTCCTAATATGTAAATGTGTAATATGTGAATACTTAACAGAACTGGTGAGTATATGGAATTAAGAGAGACACAAGAATATCTAAGTTTTAGGAAGGTCTATAGAGGAAAGAGCAACTTGGGGAAAGGAGGTAAGACTGGGTCAGGAAGGAATACAAATGGTTATACCCACCCTTACCCTCAGAGCAAGACCCTGTGTATCCCAGTGATACAATTACAAAGGAATTTACACACATAAGAAAACAGAAAATATTCATGGTGCTTAAAGACACTCAAGAACTTGAAAGAGGATGCTGGTCTAAAGAACTGGAAGTGAGTCCTATTGAGGCAAAAGAATTAGAATAAGCAGACCTAAAACAAAACAAAATAAAAACAAACAAAAACCCACCTAGTAGAAAAGTACCAATCCATCTCAAAAAGACACAAATGAATAAAGAAAACTTTGGTGGGAAGGGAAGAAGGGTTTAGTTCAGAATTTAAATTTTTAATAAGAGATTTGAAAAGATGAAGAACCACTCCTGAGATATGGGTTGATAATGACTTAAAAGAAACAGCCTCAAACTCAGCCCTAACACAAGCACATAATAGATAGGATTTAAATTTGTAGGTGACCAAAAGATAAATCATAAGAGACATAGGATGAATCCAGGAGACTAGCTGGCCAGAACAACACTAAACTGAGAAAAGAACATGGATAGGAAAAAAGTAAGATTCAAAATAGAAAATAGCTATGCAGGGACCCTCTAGACTGCTTTTTTTAGCTTCCAGACCGGAAGGAAGGGTTCACCCAGCCCCGGAGCTTTCTAAAGAAAAAAATACAGGGACCCTGGGTATCTTCCGAAATTCCCAAACTTTAAAGAGAAAGAGAAATTCTTACAAGTTTTCAAAAAGAAAACAAGACTTTTAAAATGATTTTTACCTCTAGCCTGTAGGCTGGATCAACCCCAGGGACATACATGTTAAACATTTAACCACTAGCAACCAGAGTTGGCATGGAACAGGGATACAGGATCAGCCAGATCACTTGGAGGGGAAAGAAAATCCAGAGAGCAGCATTAGAGCAGTCATTGGCTGTTCCTTTCACCTGTAAGACTCTGTTGAGCCTTACTTTACCAGGGACCCACTGAGTGAACAATGCAGAGTTGGGAATAGATACAAAAAGCAAGAGGAATTTATTGTTCCAACATGTTGGGGTCACCCTGCACAGGAAGAGAGAGAATGACCACACATAGGCCTTCCATGGAACCTTTATACAGTTCTCAAGGCAAGTCTCAGAACACCGTGACTTTTAAACTGATTGGTCTTTGGGGAATGAGGTAGGTGGCCAGTGGTCATGGAAAATACCTATGAGCTCTGGGCCGTACTACCAGCAGGTGGCCAGTGGTTGGTCCCTCCTCCCTGTGGTCTGAGGAATGTAATTAGCCCCTCACTTCTGGAGGAGGGGGTGCCTACGTTGTTCTTTATGACCTTTTCCTTTCAGGAGGGGAGGGGTCTGGTGGAATTTTCCAAAGTTTCTGAGCTGACCTCTTTACACCAGCTCTCCCACAAAGGCAACAGAATCCTTTGGGCATCTTCTGTGTGATAGTTTGTGCCTTTGGGACATGGCTTCTTGCGTGAGACTGCCCAGGGATGGATCCATACTTATTTCCAGAGAAGAATACTTATCTGTATGTATAAGATCTTGGAATGTGAAAATTAGAGTTTAAAAATAAAGCTTAGAAGAAAAATTATCCAAGTGAGCCTAAGTAGACGCTGTATAATCCTTTTCTTTCCTGGGATAAAATGGGAGTCTGTATGATGGATGCTATAGAAGTTTGCCAAAAAGCAAAGGGAAGGTAACCCAAGTTAGTGGTTCTTCATTCCTTTGTCCATTCAACTTTCATTCCGGGACTGGCAGCTCTGACCCAGTCATCAAAGGCAGAAGTGTGGACAAGTGCAATGTGCTTAGATGATTATGGTTAGAAGATGAGGGGAAGGATGGAAGAAGATGGAGAAAAGACAAAAGTACAGGAGCCAATGGCATCCTGTGTGGGTATTACTTAATATACAAACCACCAGAGCTAGCTCCCATAGGTCCAAGACGCTTCTGGCTGGAAGGAGAGAAGTCTGTCCTCCAGCTGGCTCAATCCTGAGTGGGGCTCAGGGCTTGGGCGGGCGGGAAGCTCAGAAGTGGGGGTGGAGGGCTGCCTGTGGTGGCTGTCACACCTGGTAGGCTGAGAAGGCTGTCATTATGGAGCATTAGCATAAGAAAGCAAGGCCTCTGTGTTTGGGCTTGTCACCCCTGGCAGTGACAGGGTGCACAAATGTGGGCAGACATAGGGAACAGAGGCCGTCAGTGTCTGCACTGACAGTGTTGGGTACCACAGCTGTCACTCTGCCGGGACCGGCCCGCCTCTACTACCCACGCTGCAGTTAGTTAGAATCAGCAGCTACTCGCCCACCGCCTTTATTTCTACACAATGTGTCAATAGTCACTTGGCAGGTTGTAGCTGGGAGACAAGGGTGGGGCATACCTGCTTGCTGGGGCAGAAGAGGATTCAGCTCCCCTCCTCTGCATCCAAGGACTGGACATTATACTACTGTCTGCTCTCCCAGATGCCTCAGGACCATTGGCCTCAATGCACACAGGGAAAGTTCTCTGACTCATCCCCCTCTTGCCCGTCTCCCTACAAAACACAGACACAATAAAACAGACAGTTCAGGGTGACAAAAGATGGCTCAAGAAACAGGTTTGTTTCATCAAGGACGCTTGCCATAACTCAAATAGAATCGGTGGTGTGTTTTGAGCTTCTTGATTTCTATGTCAAGAATTCACTTTGCATCTGGCCAATGCAAGAAACAAGCAAACAAAAAAAAGATTAAAAAAACCAAAGATAATTGAAGAGGAGCAAAACTGACTGAGAGTTTAGCACAATAGAACAGCAACAGCAGCAAACAGACCACTACAACAGCATGGCCAATATGCCCTGGGGCTCATAGGATACTAGTAGGGGCTGAAAAACAAGCAAGCAAACAGAAACCTGCTAGAAAAGCGGAGGGCCAGAGATGAGGATAATCCAAAGTCACCCTGAGTAAGTTGCTATTTCTAACACTACAGTTTTGCATCTGCTTTGCCCCTCAAAATAACCCAGCAAACCCAGAGTTAGAGATTAAGCATCTAAGATCAGGTAGGGTTGGCAGCCAGGCTTCAAAACAGACCTTGCCCTGATTCTTGATTCCGGAAAAGCTGCTTGGGGCTATAGCTTCCCTGGGGCCCCCTCCACATTTGGATGTCTGATTCTATGTATACTTCTTCCAGATGTTTGACAAGAGAGGAGCAAGGGGCAAGTGCTGGCACGGACTGGACCGACTTTAACCTCCCTGCGTCCAGGTTCAGTTATTCTACAGACCAGGTCATGTTTTTACTGAGGTTCGTACTCTTGTCCTTGGCAAGCCAAGGGTGTTAAGATATAGGAAAGAAACCTGGAATGTTGTACTGACAAAATTCAGAGCAGCAAAACTAGAAGGCCTTTGGGGACTACCCACTGCTGCCCCCTCATTTTACAGCTGAAGAAACAAGACCCCAGGGTTAAAAAACTGCTTCAGGGTCACACAACCCATTATAGGTAGAGCCCAAATGGAAATCCCCAGACTCCAGCTTTGGGCCTGAAGGAGCAAGCCAAGTGGAAAAACGGATGCAAATGCTTGCAAGTGCCTCTGGGAGCCGTGGTCCAGGTGGCATCCAGGCAAACCATACTTGAAAGGAGGGTTTCACATTTGCCTCATGCAGACTGTGCTGAACCACCATGGCTCCCCAATACGGGCAGGAAAGGGGGCTCTGGGAAGAACTGAGGGGGCTGCTCACACAGGTACAGGAGCTTTGGAGTAGTAGTGCTGTCTGTAGGGCAGTCTCTAAAACTGGCTTTCAGAGCCATTCACCCAAATGCCTTACAGTTTCTGGCAGATGTATATAGCTAACAGGAACCTCCTTTCATATTCTAGAAGCGTGAATAGCTAGCACCTTATGCTTTTTCCAAAAGGTGGAGGGATGTTGCATGTGAGCATGGACTTGTATAAAATGTAGGCTGCACCAATCTGGGCCTCCTTCCTTTTTCTTCTTTGTCTGTTCAGAACATCCACCATACAGACTCTCATGTTTATCCGAAGGGGGGGAAAGGACTATACAGCATCTATCTACTTACGCTCACACAGACATTTTTCTTCTAAGTTTTATTTTAAATGCTAATTTTCATTTTCCAAACTCTGCTTAAACTACTTTTAAGGGATGCTGTCCAGTAGTTAGGCTACACTAGAATCTAAGGCCTACGTGGAGCCTCATGGCAGTCCACAGTAGCCATTATATCTATGGTAAAAGCAGACAAAGCAACTATGTCTGACTAGTCCTGCTATGTCCTGTGGGTTCTCTTTCTTGATCTGAGATGAACCTACACCTGGTAGGAGATTGATGATTGATTGATTGATCTGGGTTCTGAGTAGGTAAATTAATGACCATAACTGGAAAGACCAAAGAATTCAAGGGGTATGGATGACAGTAATGGCTAAGGGGACATAACTATAACAAGCAGGTTCTGAGATAAAAGAATCTACACAGTATAAGGCACATTTATAGCCCTTTGGGATATTGATGTATAGGTGCCTTCAAGAAAGAGTGAGCACACTGCAAACAAAAATGTCCTCTCCTCATGAAGCCCATTCATTTTCTTTCTTTCTGCATGGGTAGATTCTATACCTATGAAGGTAGAGAGAGTTTAGGTCAAAACCATGGCATCTGACTTACATCACTGTCTTGAGTCTAGACCTGCAAGGGTTAAATATCATATGCTCTATGTCCTCAAGAGAATGTGCCAAGGGTTACACTGATCACACTTTATAAATATGCTCCATTCTCTGTTCTGATAATGGCACTTCTCAGCATGAAGCCACTCAGTGTAGAGTAACAAACATAAACTAAATAACAAGGCAATGAGGCTACACGCTGAATCCCTCTCTCCCTCCCTCCCACAAAAGCAATCTGTAGCTAAGGACAAGGTGTCTAAATAAACACGCTCATGCTATTTAAACCTTTGCTTTCAGTGCCCAGAATCCTAGAATGATAATCCCCAAGAGAAAGTGGATCAAGAAACTTGACATAACAAAGAAAAGAACAAAGAGGTGGGGGCAGAGGAAATCAAATGTCCATAGAGGGAAAATTTGGGGGAAGAAATTACAGGATTTGAAAAGATGATAATAAATTCAGCCTTGAATTCTTCTTGTGTTGCCCTACCCCCAATGGCAAGATGGAGGCTCTAGAGAGCCAGGATGACCTAGCCAGCCATCTTTCTACTGTGCCCACTCTGCCTTGCACACCAAAGGCACTCAATGTTTGATTGATGATGATATTTCTGAGTTCCAGATGAAGATACCAGTACAGATGTTCTTTTCACCCAATAGTCAATCCGCAATAGAAAGAATGAAATGAGAGTAAAAGCTTCATCATTAGTCACTAGGGAAATGCAAATCAAAACAACCCTGAGATTTCACCTCACACCAGCCAGAATGGCTAAGATTAAAAACTCAGGAGACAGCAGGTGTTGGCAAGGATGTGGAGAAAGAGGAACACTCCTCCACTGCTGGTGGGAATGCAAGCTGGTACAACCACTCTGGAAATCAGACTGGTGGTTCCTCAGAAAAATGGGCATGACTCTTCTGGAGGACCCTGCTATACCACTCTTGGGCATATACCCAGAGGATTCTCAAGCATGTAATAAGGATACATGCTCCACTATGTTCATAGCAGCCCTATTTATAATAGCCAGAAGCTGGAAAGATCCCAGATGTCCCTCAACAGAGGAATGGATACAAAAAATGTGGTATGTATACACAATGGACTACTATTCGGCCATTAGAAACAATGAATTCATGAAATTCTTAGACAAATGAATGGAGTTGGAGAACATCATACTGAGTGAGGTAACCCAGTCTCAAAAGAAGACTCATGGTATGCACTCACTGATAAGTGAATATTAGCCTAGAATCTTGGGATACCCAAGACACAATCCACATATCAAATGATGTCCAAGAAGAAGGAAGGAGTGGTCCCTGATTCTGGAAAGGCTCAGTGCATCAGTGTAGGGGAATACCAGGACAGGGAAGTAGAAAGGGGTGGATGGGGGAACAGGGGAAGGGAAAGGGGCTTATGGAACTTTCGGAGAGTGGGGAGTCAGGAAAGGGGAAATCACTTGAAATGTAAATAAAGAATATATGGAATAAAAAAAGCATGGGTCTAATTCAGTGATACTTGGTAACTTTATCTGGCAATACACATAGGTAGAAGAATAAGATTACAATATATAGCTAGACTACTATTAGGGTGAGAGAATTTGGGAATAATTCACCATGAAAACCAAGTTCAAGCCAACAAAAGTTTCTTTATTCAAAAAGCTGATATATAGGGAGATGGCTGAGTTCAGGATCCAAATCTCATAAGCCAGATGCAAGATAGAACAACTTTTTAAAGCAATATATATATATATATATATATATATATATAGTATATATGTGTATGTATTGTATATATATATGTATGTATGTATTGTATATATGTGTGTATATATATGTATATATATACATACATACAGAGAAAGAGATAGCTTTATGTATATGTATGTATATATATATACACACACATATATACATATATACATATATATATATATATATATATATATATATATATAATCAAAAAGTAGGAGGAGTAAGGTCAAGGGTAGGGATAGCCAATCTGGTACATGCATCCTGTATGCTTCTAAGCTGTTTTCACACCTGGCATCCAGAGTGGGTTGCTGCTTATCAGATAACTCAGATGGCTTTCCTGGTCCAGATCAAGGACAGCCAGTCAGAGCAGCCATGGGGTTTCAGTCCTAAGCGGGTGCTAACTGACAGGACATCAGGTGAGACATTGTAGCCTAAGTTCATAGGGACACCTGGGGCCAGAAGCCATTGTAGGGAATTCTGTTGTTTCTAAGAATTTAGCTTTAGTACAAAATGGGGACTATACACAAGATGGAGTTCCTATAGTTAAGGAGGCCCTCAACACTATCAATATGTAGGCATATACATTTATTTACTAAGAAACTGTTTATTCGCAGGTCACATCCTTTTTTCCCTCAACCCAGATTAGTAAAGGACTCTTTCTCAGAAAGCTCTGTTCTGAATTCCATCACATCTAGTTCTCAACCCTGATTCTCACCTCCGAATGGTGTCTACAAGGAAGCCTCCTTAGTGGAGAAACTATGGAGATCTGCCACTGTAATTCAGATTTGCTTCCTTGCCCCTTGAACTCTGCTCACTGCCCTTCTCCACCTGCTTTGAGCAATGTGCTGCAGCCTTTGCAGGACCACCCACTGCTTTTTGGAAGTCCAATGGGAACTGCAGAAATCTTCAGCAGTTTAGATTTAATGGGTCATCACCCCTGTTGGGGTAGATTGTGGGGTGATAAAAATGTCTTCAAGACGTCCATGCTACTTAATGTAACCCCTTACACATACTCTGCTAGTAACCCAAATAAACTCACTGGTTCACTGAGCTAGATGTGTGGAATTGCTTCTTTGGACAGTCATCAGTGTCCTAGTTGGGGTGATCAGAAATTTGCTGTAATTCCTCCAGGAAAAGTCATACCACAATAACAATTTGCCTTACATCATAATTTCTAATTGTTCATGGTATACACATTATCTTCAATTTTTGTGTGAATGTTTTGTAGGCAGCTTCCTCAATGTTCTGCACTTCTCGTTGCAATGGTTATAAGTACATATTAGATTTTCCACGTGAGCAATTTCATTGTTTAAAATAATGACCTTTTAGTTTCTTTTCAATCTTTGAACCTTATTTTTTTTTCTTTTCGTTGTATTATGATTCTTCTTGAAGCTCACAAAATAATCCTACTAGTTCTTGGTGTTAGAGGACCCACATACAGTGAGAATTCCTCTTCGCATCCTGGTTTGGGCACAAATCACACCCAGACACCTATTTTCACAGAAAGATCATTTATTAAGCTTGTAAGAAAAAAATTAAAGTGGCTATTTTCTGACTCAGACAAAAAAAACAGCAGCAAAGGATCTTGCGGGTGTAATTTTTAAGAAAAGAAAAAAAAGGGGACAACTATGTTAGAATAGGTGAGGGTGCAGTGGGATATTTTGATTGAGCATTCTAATTTGGAGAACTACAGGGGGCTTTTAATTGATGGGCTTCAACACTTTGATAGGGGGAGCTTGGTAGTCAGCCTCAGGAGGAGGATGTGGCCTAACAGGGGAATAGACCTTGATGGCTAGCTTTAGGGATGTAATCTAACAATTTTTAGCAAGCTAGAGGGAATGGGGTAGAAGGGCAGGGCCCGCCAGAGCCATGCTGATGGAAGCCCCTTCAGTTTGTCTTAGAAAAAATGATCCTTGACCCCATACCCTCGGTTCCACTTTCTAGCCCACAACTCAGTTTGCTTTCCCAGAAGCCACACTGGCACCAAGTACCCCAGGTAAGATCCTGTCCTATGCACACAAAGCCTCTTAAAGCACACCCATTGGCATGATAAACACCTTCAGAAAAGTGGCTGGATACAAAATTAACTTTAAAAAATCAGTAACCCTTCTGATTTTTTTTTCACCAAGCAAGTGAAAGACCTGTGTGACAAGAACTTTGAGTCTTTGAAGAAAAATTGAAGAAGATAAATAATCAGAAGATTGAAAGATTTCTCATGCTCATGGATCAGAAAGATTTATATAGTAAAAATGGCCATCTTACCAGAAGCAATATACAGATTCAATGCAATTCCTACCAAAATTCCAAAACAGTTTTTATAGACCTTGAAATAATACTCAAGTTCATATTTTAAAAAACAGGATATCTAAAACAATCCTGTACAATAATAGGACTTCCAGAGGTATTATCATCTCTGATTTCATACTATACTACAGAGCAATAGTAATAAAAACTGCATGGTATGGGCATAAAAACAGACAAGTTGATCAATGGAATTGAATTGAAGACCCAGAAGTAAATCCACAAACCCATGAACACTTGATTTTTAACAAAGAAGCAAAACTTATACAATGGAAAAATGAAGGCATCCTCAATAAATGGTGCTAGTGTAACTGGATGTCTGCATGAAAAGAATGCAAATATACTCATATCACCCTGCCCAAGACTCAAGTCCAAGTGGATCAAAGATCCCAACATAAAACCAGAAACACCAAACTTGATAGAAGAGAAAGTGTGGGGATAGTCTTGATGCATTGGCACAGGAGACAACTTCGTGCAGAAAACATCAACAGCTTAGGCATTAAGATCAACAATTAATAAATGGGGCCTCACAAAATGGAAAATCTCTGTAAGGCAAAGAACACTGTCAAAGGGACAAAACACAGCCTATAGAATGGGAAAAGGTGTGTGTGTGTGTGTGTGTGTGTGTGTGTGTGTGTGTGTGTCTATAATCTCCAACCATGATATGTTTTCTATTTCCTCTTCTCAGTGAGATTTACACATCCCCAGCTTGAGCCTTCCTCGTTACTTAGCTTCTTTGGGTCTGTGGATGGCTCCATGGTTATCCTTTACTTTACATAAAAAGCTCAAGAAATTAGACATGAACAAACCAAATAACCCAATTAAAAAGTTGAGTACAGATCTAAATATAGAATTCTCAACAGAGGAATTTCTAATGGCTGAGAAGCACTTAAAGAAATGTTCAACATCCTTATACATCAGGAAAATGCAAATCAAAATGACTCTGAGATTCCATCTTATATCCATCAGAATGGCTAAGACCAGAAACTCAAGTGAAGGCTCATACTGGTGGGGATATATGGAGAAAGGGGGATACTCCTCCATTGCTGATGGGAGCACAAACTTGTAGTCACTTTGGAAATAAACTTGGCAGTTTCTCAGAAAACTGGGAATAGATCGACCTCAAGATCCAGCTATTCCACTCCTGGGCATATGCCCAAAGGATGTTCCACCATACTACAAGGACACTTGCTCAACTATGTTCATAGCAGTTTTATTCAAAATAGCCAGAAATGGAAAACAAAGTAGATGCCCCTCAACCTTAGCATGGGGAAAGAAAAAATGGTACATTTACACAATAGTTTTACTTAGACATTAAAAACAATAACATCATAAATTTGCATGCAAATGGATGGCACTAGAAAAGATTATCCTGTGTGAGATAACCCAGACTCAAAGTAAAGGATAACCATGCAACATCCACAGACCCAAAGAAGCCAAGTAACAAGGAAGGTTCAAGTTGGGGGTGTTCAAATCTCACTGAGAAGAGGAAATAGAATACACATCATGGTTGTATGGTGGGTAGAATACTGGATGGGAGTGGGGTTGAGATGAAAACAGGGGAGATCCAGTTGGGGCAAGATGGAGAGAGAGAGAAAGGGTAGGTACTAGGAGAAACAACTGGATTAAAGCTGTAGGGGAATCTCTGGGACAAGCCAGAAACCAGGGCAATGGAAACTCCTAGGAATCTACGAAGGTGACCCTAAGACTCCTAGCAATGGGGGATATAGAGCCTGTACTGACCATCTCAGGTAACAGTCAAGTCTTCCAATGGCAGATTTGGGACTCCAACCCACCCAGAAACCTTTAACCTGCACTTTGTCCTGCGTACAAGATATCAGGGATAAAGATAGATCAGAAATTGAGGAAAAGCCAACAAATTACTGGTCTAGCTTGAGACCCATGTCATGAAAGGGAGCCCATCCCTGACACTACTGCTATACTTGCAGACAGGAGACTACTGTAACTGTCATTAGGAAGATTTCTATCAGAAACTGATGGAATCAGATGGCAGAGACTCACAGCCAAACATTAGGTGGAGCTTGGGGAATCTAACCGAAAGGGGGGAGGAAGGATTGTAGGAACCAGAAGGGCCATGGGCACCAGAAGAAGACCTATAGAATCAACTGACCTGGGCCCATAGGTGCTTACAGAGACTGAACTGATAACCAGAGAGCAAGCATGGAATTGACTCAGGCCCTCTGCTCATATGTAACAGTTGTGTAGTTTGGTCTTCATGTGGAATTGCTAATAGTGGGAGTGGGGGCTGTCTCTGACTCTGTTTGGGACCTTTGGAACCCGTCCCCTCTACTGGGATGGCTCATCCACCTCAATAGGAGAGGATACAGCCAGTCTTCCCTAAACTTGACATGCCAAATCTGGTTGATATCCATGGGAGTCCTCCCTATTTTAGAAGAGAAAAGAAGAGGTGATGAATGGGCGTGGGTGAGGACTGGGCAGAGAAGCAGGGGTATTACAGTCAGAATACAAAGGAAATAAACTTAAGTAATTAAATTTTTTAAAAAGCAACACACACACACACACACACACACACACACACACGAAAATGCCCATCACATTTATTATAATGCTTGCTATTTTTAAAAGACACTAGTAAGTTAAAGAATGGTTTTCCTGAGTAAATAAGAAGTGGTTTATATTAACAAAAACAAAATGAGAATTACTTTATCCGTTTACTTCCTAAATGTATTTTTATTATAATATCTAACAGATTAGTGGAGTTAGTTGTAGAGACACTAATCAACACCACCTTTCTATACATGGTATATAAACTCACTTGTCATGTTATCACAGTAATAGCACAATCGTGGCTGATCTAAAGCTTGAAGGGCAATGAATGTGACAAATAACCAGAATTAATCTCGAAGAAGCTTTTCCTTTATAGGTCCAACACTTGAGGCTTGCAGAATGGGTATTCAAAATGTATCTGCTGAGTGACTGAACGAATGAACAGAATTGAGCAGAATCATAAGTGGATTAGAAGAATGGACATTATATAATACAAAAAAAAAGAGATGAAAGAAATATGCACACTTATACTTAAGTCAGTAAACCAGCTGTGAATGAATAGAGTTAGGGGCCATGGTTAAAGGAAACCTTGAACAATTGATAAAAGCAAGTTAGCAGCATACTTAAGGATGCACAGGAATGCAGCAGCGGAGCAATGGACTCAACCTTAGGGCATGTTTAGTTTCCGCAGCTGTAAAACTACCTTTGACATTTGTTCCCTGTGTTGTTCATAAAAATCCCAGAGAATTCCACTTCTACTGTAATACCCAAAGTCAGTTTTGGATAAACACCACATCTGGAAACTACAACAAAAGAAAGAAAAAGGAGAAATCTTTGCTGTTTGCAAGGAACTCGTAAGACTTTGGATCAGAAGATATTATTGGTGGCTTTATTGAAATAGCTAGCATCATCAGGAAGAGGGGAATTAGATACCGCCACAGAATTCCAAGGGGTCAATAGGAATCCTTAACGGGGAAGATTAGACTTGTTTAATATAATGAAGGCGCCCAGATAAGTGAAGAGTTGGTAATGAACTGAATCACTTGACGGTACAGAGCTCTTCTCTATGAGACTTATGCCATTCGTGCCTGTTATCATCTTTCTAGGACATTATGGAGAAAAAAACGAACACAACCATGGCAGGATCAGAATGTCTGCTCAGGCCCCTTCAGATTTCAAACAATTTTGAATGCATAAGCAAAAATTAGTTTGGGAGAGTTACATGTCATATTTAATGCAAACAAATGAAAACCCCTAACTAGCATGGACTTAACATAATATACTGTTCCAGCAATGTCTTTCATTTTGGTTTGCTTTGTTTTTTGATTTGGTGTTTCTTTGTTTTTTGTTTTTGTGTGTGGGGGGGTTGTTTTTCTGTTTTGTTTTGTTTTGTTTTGGGGGTATTTTTTGGAGTTGTTTAGGTTTGTTTTTTGTTGTTTTATTTCTGTTTTGTTTTGAAAAGTTGGTTTTGGTTTGTTCATTTTTTTATTAATTAGATTCATTCTCTGACAGTTTTACACATTTACATAATACAAAATGATTACTCTTATCTCCTACACTATAGAGATTTCCTGTTTCCCCACTAAATAAGCTCTCTCTCTCTCTCTCTCTCTCTCTCTCTCTCTCTCTCTCTCTCTCTGAGTCTCCCTGTGTGTCTCTCTGAACCTTTGTCTCTCATTCCTGTCTAATTCTTTTGTGATACATAATGATGTCTATTGTTATTGTTGTTGTGGCTGCTGCTGCTGCTGCTACTGCTGTGATACATGATTGTAACCAAGACAGTCTATGTGACTATTGGTTTGGACTTCTGGGCTCAGCAATGAATGTGGAACTGAAGATAATGAAGTTGGAAGACATGGACAAAGGCTACAAAATGTCATCCTCTGGGTGTGACAAAGCCCTTGCAGTTGGGAATTCTTAACACCTATGCTGAAGACCTGTACAAAGGTAGCAGTCAACAAGCAGTCATTGATGAGGGAAGGGCACACAGGCTCCTCACCCTTACCACTGAACTTTTGGCTGTCAATAGATCCTGAAAAATTCGGGAAGAGATTTTTGTCAAAAGCTTTCTGTGTCTATCAAGACAATCATGTAATTTGGGGGTACATTTATGTGATGAATTACATTTATTGATTTATGAATGTTGAACCACCTCAGGAATAAAGCTGACTTGGTCAGGAAGAATTATCTTTGTGACATGATCTTGAATTCAATTTGTAAATACTCTATTGAGAATATTTGCATGTTCATGAAGAATATTGCGCAGCAATTTTACTTTAGTTTTTTAGTTTCTTTTCCTGATTTGGATATCAAGCTAGTACTGGATCATAAAAAGAGTTTGGAGATCTCCCTTACAATTTTATTTCATGGGATAATTTGAGTAGTATTAATGTTGGTTTGCCTTTGAATGTCTAGCTGAATTCTGCAATGAATCCATTTGATCCTGACTTGGGCTGCTTTTTAAAACTGCTTCAACTTCATTGCTGATAATAGAGTTGTAAGTTATTTATTTAATCCTGGTCTGACTTAGGTAGATCATGTGTGTTTAGAATTCATCCATTTCTTTTAGAATATGTTCTCATAGTTTTCTGAATTTCATTGTTATCTATTATAATTAATGTTTCACTTTTCATCTCATATTTTTAATTTGTTTTTTTTTTATCTTTTGGCTAAGGGTTTGTCTTTTAGCAAAGGGTTTGTCAATCCTGTTTTTTTGTTTGTTTGTTTGTTTGTTTTTCAAAGAACCAACTTCTGTTTCTTTTTTCTTCCTATTTTAATCATGTCTGTACTGATATTAATCATTCTTCCTCATTTCTGTTTTGGGAAATCAATTTATTCTTGATTTCTTTCTGAGGCCTTAGGATGGAACACTAAGATATTATTTGAACTCTGTCTGTTTTTATGTTTGAAATTAGCAATGTATATTTTTCCTGTAAAACTGCCTTCATTGTATCCTATAGACTTTATTATGTTTAGTTTTAATTTTCATTAAATTCTAGTAATTTTTAATTCTCTTCTCAATTTCTTCAGTGACTTGCTCACCATTTAGCAGTATATTGTTGCATCTCCATGCGTTTGTATGCTTTATTCCATTGTAGTCAAACAGTACAGAATGTTGTGGCCATTTGAATAAGACTAGCTTCCATAAGGTCATATGTTGGTGGAACTGCTTAGGAAGGATTGGGGGTATGGCTTAATCCCCCTAATCCTTCCTAAGCAGTTTCACCAACATATGACCTTATGGGGATATTTGCTTTGTGTCCTAATATATGGTCTATTTTAAAGAAAAGCCCATGGGCTGCTGAATATATATAGCATTTACCCAAATATATATATATATATATATATATATATATATATATATATATATATATATTACTTAGCATTTGGGTATAGTAGTCTATAAATGTCTGTTAGGCTCATTTGACTTATATTGTCATTTAACTCCAATATTTGTTTAGTTTTTGTCTGCATCACTTGTATAATGGTAGAGTAGGATATGAAGTAATTCACTATCACTGTGTTGGGGTTAATCCATAGCTTTAAGAAATTGTTTACACCTCTGTTCCTTGTATATATGTTTAAAATGTAATATCCTCTTGATGATTGCTCTCATAATGACTATGAAGCCAGCCACTTTCTTTATCTCCTCTTACTAGCCTTGGCTTTGAGTCCATTTTATCAAATACTGGAATATGTATATCTATTTGTCTCTTTCCATTGCTTCTCACTTGTCTCTTTTCCATTGTCTCTGTTCTATTTGCCCCTGAGTTGCTATATGTCTTTGAGGATGGTCTGTGTTTGAGTTATAATAAGATAAAACTTGATTTCTAGTTAAACATAATAATTTTCTTTTATTTAAAACATTGAGATAATTAACATTCAGATTTATATTGAAATGTGTATACTAATGCCTGTCAGTTTGTTGATTTTCTGATTTTCTTTTTTTAGATTATTTTGGTAAAGTGTATTATATTATTTCGCTATGGTCGCTTGAGTTTCCTTCTTTTCAATCCAAAGTACTTCTTCCAGTATCTCATGTAGATTTGGCTTAGTAATCAGATATTCCTTTAGTCTGTTTATATTATGCAAAAATTTTATTTCCCTTTTAACTTAAATTGATAGTTTTGCTGGATATAATAGTCTGGGTTAGCAGTTGTAATACATCTGCTTTGGGTGTATGGAAACTTTGAAAGTTTCTATAGAATATTCAGCTGTTATTCTGACATGCTTTATATGTGACCTGAAACTTTTCTTTTACAGTTTTATATTTTTTCTTTATGTGATTTAGGTTTTTAAATATGTCATGAGGAATTTCTTTTTAGGCATTGTCTCTTTGGTGTTTTCTATGCCTATTGTTCTTGGATGGTACCTTTTCCTTTAGACTTTGGACATTTCTTTGTTTTTATGGGAAGTATTTAATGTATCTTTGATCTATAATTCTCTTTCCTTACCCATAATTTGTAGACTTGATTTTTCTCATGGTGGTTTTTGTTTCTTGCACATGAAACTTGCAAGTCTCTGAGATTTTTAAAAATCATTTTATGAGTGATCCAGTCTTTCTACATTGTCTTCAAGCCTTTATATTCTATTTCATGATAATGGTGAGGTTTTCTTTTAGATTTACTGAGTTTTTCATTTCCTTCATTTAAGCACATTTTCTTTAGTGTTTTTACTGCTATTGAATTCATTTTCATATCTGGGTTGTCCGTGTTTCATTCAACTGTTTCTTGTTATTTTTGCGGACTTTGATGTTTTTCTGCTCTCTCAATTATTTCAAGTAGTTATTTGTGTTATTTGGGGATTCTTTGGGCAGTATTACTGTGGGGTTTCTAAATTTTTGGTGGGGGGGCATATTGTCTTGGTTTTTTTATCTTTTTCTTTTCAAGCTATGCTGTTTTTAATTGCCCAAATATAATTCAGGTTTTAGGTCTACAGTTGTTTATTTTTACATCCCAAATGCTACCCCTTCCCAGTACCCCCCTCACAGAGTCCCTTCTCCCATCCCCATGCCCTTTTGCCTCTGAGAGGGTGTGCCCCCCACAGTATCTCTCTACCCTGGTGAATCAAGTCTCTATAGGACTAAGAACATCCTCTCCCACTGAGGTAGGTCAAGAGAGCCCTCTGCTACATATGTGCTGCAGGCCTTGGTACAGCCCATATATGCTTTATAGTTGGTGGCTCAGTCTCTGAGAGCTCCCAGAGGTCCAGGTTAGTTGACACTATTGGTCTTCCTGTGGGGTTCCTATTCCCTTCAGGGCCCATCGATCTTCCTCCCTCCCCTACACACACACATACACACACACACACACACACACACACACACCAACTCTTCCATAAAGGTCCCTTGTCTCCCTCCAATGTTTGGTTGTGCCTATCTGCATCTGTTTCAGTCAGCTGTTAGGTAGAGCCTCTCAGAAGACAGTTATGCTAGGCCCCTATCTGTAAGCATAACAGAGTATCATTAATAGAGTCAGGGACTTGCACTTGTTCATGGGATGGGTCTCAAGTTGGGCCAGTCATTGGTTGGCCCTTCCTTCAGGCTCTGCTCTATCTTTCTCCCTGTACTTCTTTCAGACAGGACAAAATTTTGGTGGAAAGTTTTGTGGATGGGTTGGTGTCCTTATCCCTTCACTGAGTGTCTTGCCTGGCTACATGAGGTGGCCTCTTCAGGTTTCATGGGTTGTATTTTCATATGAGTTTTTAGCATGCTTGTCCATAATCTTAAGGCAAGGTAGCAGGCAGGGCAGCTTGAGAAAGTCTCAAGGAAGGAGATCTAACAGAATCAGGTATTTTATTGCATCTGGAGCCATGATAACTATGTGGAGTGGCTAAGTATCACACATTCAGAAGCAGAAGAGCCCAAAGTGCCAAGACATAGCTGGGCTCTGTTACTGGGTCTAGAACACAGTATCCATTAAAATGAGTAGGGCATAGGGGTCAGAGCTAGAGAAGCTGAGAATCTAAAACAAGGATGGGGTCTCTTACCAGGTCCAGTTCCTGGTAGATGCTAGAGTAAGTTGAGTCAAGGAACATCAGGACTGTTTAATATTCTTTATAGCAAAAAAATGACTGCATTTACTTTTTAAATGTATCTTGTCTTTTAAATGATCACATTGACGTTTCATTTCAAATCATTTTCTGGAGCACAGATTGAAATTTTAGTCTGAAAATTCTGTTCAGCTATAGCAATTTTGCTTGACCTGTGTGTGTGTATGTGTGTGTGTGTGTGTGTGTGTGTGTGTGTGTGTTGTGCACATGTATGCATACATACAATTAAAAAGATACTGGAAGTACATGTTTCCTTGCTTCTCTTGAAACATCACATAAGACAATAGGTCTGCATGAATACCTCAACAATTAGTTCAAACTGGGACTCACTTTAGATAGTATATATGAATGTGTGATCCCATAGAACAGTTCCTTCCACATTCTGTAGTATTATACTTGAGTGAAATAATCCGGTCTCCTAACTCACCAGAAAGGGTATGAACTTGCAGCCTGAAAGTGTGCAGCTTGAGACGCATTTTAAGCATGTAAACATTTAAGGTATGGAAACGTAGGTTTAGCAGCCAGCTTTCCCTAGGGGGCAATCAGGACATAAGCTCAGAAACAGTGACATGAAGGTGAAGAATAAGAGAGATTCTGTCAGGCAATGAATGAACAAAGAGTATTAACGCATTACAACCAGAGCAAACTCACAGAGGCATGAAGGGTGTGTTTGAGCATTCGCTGATGGTTCAGTAGGACTGAAGCACGGGGTTCACAATGAGAGGATGCAGCGAAGGCAAATAGGCAGAAGAGCACACAAAAGCTGGACCACAAGTCTTATGAAGCCTTTTTTTTAAATCCTGTGTCTGCTTAGGAGCCATTTGAGGATATGAGAGATATAGTCAGAAGGAATGCTTCAGAAACTCCTGTAGAATTCCCATCTCTGAGCATGACATAGAGATCAGTACCATGCTTACCCTCTTGACATAAAAAGCCACAGGGCAAAAGCATGCCTGGTAGACTTGTTTTTAAGCATTGGATGGTAAGTGGAAGAAATACATGAGAGGTGCCATTAATCCATCTATAAGATGTGGAGGTCTAGAGCTCACATAGACCAGAATCGATCTGAATGGAGAGACACACACTGACATTCCATGTTTTGAACAAGTTATATTGTGTAGAGCACTGTAAAAATAATGAGAGTCCTCCAGAACTTGGGAAAGGGTAACAGAGATGTAGTCTCTGCACATGGCTTTTGTTGAATAAGTAAGAGCAGGATTCCATGAGACCTAGCAGAAAGAGCTGGACTCCCATGGGAACAGGAGCAAGCATTTAGCTAGTACTTAGAGAGGATGTCTCAGACTAGTGAGACTGGAGTGCACAGGGGTATTCTGGTTATTTAACTGAGACATCAGAAAGACTGCTAGAATATGGCCTAATTCCGTATAGTCCATAAGCTAAGACTGGATGTTATACTTTTATAGGGCTGTAAAATAAAATGAAGATGAAGACAAATACTGCATGTGCTATGTCAAATCTGAAATATTTCTTTCTGGCTCTATACTTAAATATTCCTACCCTAAATCCCAGTCTCTTTCCCCACCTCCAACCCCGACACATACTTTCTGTCTCTCTCCCTCTCTTTCTCTCTGATGTATATGTTATAGGTGGTATATGTGAGCATTAGTATCTGTATCTGTGTGTATGTGAAGGCCAGATGAAGCTGTTAAGTGTCTTCCTCTGTGTCTGCCATATTCTCTTGAGAGAGAGTCTCTCACTAAACTTTGGACTACTGATTTCAGCTAAGCTGGCTGGCCTGTGAGCCCCAGGGATCCTCCTATATCTGATTCTCTTACTCCCATCCCTGTGCTTATAGGTTTGCAAAGCCACACTCAGCATTCTCTTGTTGGTGGATGGAGATCTGGACTTAAGAACTTTACCCACTGGACCATCTTCCCAAGCTGAGCTCAGCTTCTACCACTCAATGTGAAGTTACACAACTTGTGGGAATAGCAAAAACCTTAGCAATGGTGAAAGGTTTCTAAACAAGCCTCAGCCAAACAACATTAAGAACCAAATGCGTGACATTTTTTGGGTTGTTTCTAGGCAGGCTTGCCCATGGTGCATTCTTTAACCTCACTGCAATCTTGGTTCTAGACACACAGCCTGTGTATCTAGATTTAGGGGCTGTCTCCCTTCACAATGACAATCATCACTGACTGAAACACCACAGTTCAGGTTCCAGACATTTCGACACTAGTAATGGGATTTTTATGATATAAGTTTCTGCTCTTATGGAAATGGTATGGCTTAATTAGAGAAAACAAAGCTTATCTCATATTCTTCTACTATCATCCCTCAGCATGTAGTATCAGGATAGCACATCCTCCCATTGTATTGTATTAGAGTGTCTGATTTTTAAAATGCTGATTAGTTACTGACTTGAATTTTTAAAAAATCATTAAATGAATTTTGGCTTGGGATAAAGACAGAATTTCCAACAATTTCCAAACTGGTCCTGGACTATTCTTCTGCCATTTTGTAAGGCATATTCATGTGAAGAAGCCATTTTAGCACTGACAATCAAAATACTGGTCAACTCTGGAGGATATTGAAGATGCTTCATGCTGTACATGTCAACCATTTAGACAAGATTTTTTTCTTTATGGAAAAACAAGCACATCTACCTTATTAGCATGAACATTGCTTTTATCTTAATATTAAAAGTATGTGCATATCAAAATTGTTTAGAATAAATTTTTTTGTAATTTATTGTTCACAAACATTTGTCTTGTATACTTATTTTAAATAGAAAATTTCTATAGCCCTGCCCTAGAGCAATTACTACTCTGGACTCACTTAATAACTTAAGTCAATCACTCTATTAGGTATTTATCAGAATGAAATTCAACCATCTTCAAGGTAAAGAAATATTAAACCTTTTTATAATGAATAATTACTAACAATAATTACCAACAATAAAATTCCTTGACATAAAAAATGTGAAAGAAAGATAATAATACACACAGAACGCCCTAGTTAAGATGCTGAAATGGCCTTTAAAGGGATTTTCGAACAATCATGAAGAATATTACCAAGAGCTTAAAGGAAAATGAAGGAACAAATGAAGTGTGTCATCCTGAAAGTAAAGAAATAAAAACACTATAAAAGAGAATAAAATCAAATTTAACATCAGAAAAGTCATCTGAAGTGAAAAATTAATCTTATGGGTATAGCAGAAAATTGTAGAAAGCAGAAAGTAGAATCGCTAAATTTGAAAATATTTGAAGACAGATTAGAAAAAATTATCTAATTTGAAGAAACCGGAAGAAATCCTCTGAGGTTCGGTTGAGCTCGGGCAATGATATCAAGCAGTCCAACATATGTGTAATTGGATTAGCAGAGGGGCAGGAGAGAGAAAATGAGGCAGAAAATGTAGGAGGAAATAATGGTAAGAAGTACTCTGATGTCCACAAAGAGAAAAGACTAGAAATTGTGCCTAAAATGAGGTCCACGCTAATGAGAACAAGAAGGAAATGGGCTTAATAGATAATCTTAGCATTGAATCAATGAGACATTTTACTTTTGTGTAAACCTTGCCATGGAACAATGCAAGGGTAGGGGTAATTAGATGCCCAAAAGTCTCCTTTGGGAAATACACACACACACACACACACACACACACACACACACGCACACATGCACGCACGCACACATGCACGCACACACACACTACGTATATTATAAGTGTGATATTACACATGTGTGTATTCAACAGGAATCAAATCATTGTATATATCAGATAGTCCCATCCCCACAGGAAGTCTTCAGAAAAGTCAGCACATAAATTGAGTTTTGTATGGCCCTGTAGAAAACGTCTACAAGATCCTCACTTTGTATTTATAATGAGCCCAGACCCTACACCCAAAAAGACTCAGCCCACAAGGGAAGCCAGGGGACTTTACTGCACTCTTTGATCTGTGTTTGCCTGAACTTAGAGAACAACACACAGCCAGCAGGTCTGAGGCACTGACTGCACCACAGCAGAATCAGTTTTCTGAATTCTTCAAGAGGAGACCTGATCTTAAATGTTAATCATTATTGTAGAGGTTTTTGTTAAACACAAGAAGTTGGGGAAAGGAATCTCAAATATACCCAAATTTCATGATTGGGTTTATTTTCATATACTCACTTTTCTGTGAGTAACTATAAATAAAAAACTAACAGTTTTTACTATAAAATATAGACAACAATTAAAATAATTATTTCACTGAAATGGTAACCTTATTAATTTTTAAAATTTTTTCTATTGTCTACAAAATAGATTTTAGAGTTACAAAAAGTATTATGTACTAAATCAAAGGTTTACAAAATTTTCCTTTTAACCCTACATGTTTTTTCTTAAAGATTTATTCACTTAAATTTAGGGCTTTCCAAGCCATGAGATCACTAATAATTATTGAATAATCCCTTATAGCAGACAAGCAGTCTTAGACAATAGGTAATGAATAGGCATGATTGTGTTTCAATAATGCTTTATTTGCAAAAACAAGTAACAGGCTGCAGACTCTAGTTTGCAAGAGCACATATTATTTGCTTATTCGTATTCAGATATACTGTCTACTTTATGTAATATGTTCCATCTACTCTATTTTTTGTTTTTTTTTAATTTTTATTTATCATTATATGTGTGATATGTAGGGTTCAGTGGAGGTTATGTGCATTGTGGCACACTTGTGGAGGTCTGAAGACAACTTAGTAGATTTCATTCTTTCTGTCCGCCTTTATGTGGACCGCAGGGATCCAACTCTGATGGTCAGGCTGCAAGATAAATACTCTACCGGCTGAGCCATATGATTGGCCACCTGTTTCGTGTATTCTTGGCAACAACTCTGTGATGTGGGGGGAATTTGCTGTATTTTATGTAGTATAACAAGAAATATTGCTTTGGCGCATATGGGAATCAGAATTTGAGCTCAAGTTCAATTAGAATCAAGAATTTGTACAGTTCCAAACTGCTGGAATGTGTGAATGTACATCTTCTAAAATGGAAGTTTGCCCGTGTGATGGCATTAAGATGTAGGAGCTTTGAGAGGTGGGTAAACTGTGAGTGTTGCCCTATTGTCAGAAGGATTGGGTGCATTTATGAAAGAGAAGACACAATGAGTCTATTTTCTACCCTTCTGCCTTCTGCATGTGAGAACCCAATATTGCCCTCTGTGAAGGATAGAGCAAAATATTCATTATAATTACTCACATTTTAAAACATAGAAATCACCAAGGCAATTTATTTAATTTGGGGAAGCTCAAAACTCATATCTAGGAATCAGTCTAGATATCCATATACAGATAAATGAAACACAGCACGTGCACACACTCCAGCTTTGCTAAGATATACAGAATGAAATCATGTCACATGCAGGGAAACGGATGGAGTATCATGTTTACCAAAATAATCCCAACTGAGGAAGTCAAATATTGCATGTCTTCCTTATATGTTGGATCCAGCTGTAGAGATATGCATAAATATCTGTGGAAAAAAGGAACAATAGGGGTGTAGAAGAGCTCTAGATGGAGAAGGGCAAAAAGAGGATGATGGGAAGAAGAAAAAAGCACTTTTCATTCATATGTGAAACATATACACTGATGTACACACATACACATATGCATGGGTATATAGATATATACACACATATATATACACAAATGTTTGTACATATATACATGCACATGTATATACTTGCACACATGCGCATATATATACACACATAGACATTTAAGGCATGAAACTAGATGGAGGACTATCTGGAGAAAAAATATGGACAAGCAGGGTGAGTCAAGAAGAAAATAGGGGACTCTAGTAGTGAATATCATCAAACTATAGTAATAAACATGTATAAAATGCCATAATAAATCCATTATTTCCTCTTCTAATCAAATATTACTTTTAAAAACTGAAAACTTTTATCTGTTATAAAATGTTTCAATTCAGAATAAAATTTTTTGAGTGTTCTCTAAAACCCAGGCAAGAAGTCAAATATTTTCTGTTCAGATCTCCCAACTGTCCTCTTCCCTAATTTTTTCAAACTTCAGAGATTCAAAATCCAAAGACACGTAGAGTTGCACGCAGGTCCAGTAGCCCCAGGTCAATCCTGCTTTTCGCTGGTATTGGTGACTGATGAGTGCAGAGAAGCTCCCATAGTCTTGAGTGTTGATGGATCACTCCATCATTGTATAACAGACGTCCGAAAACAGCACCACTCACTGCCTTCATCACCCACTAAAGGGAAGAACAAAGTCAGTGGGCTTCAGACTTTCTGCTCTGTTTCCCCAAAGTTCAACCTCAAGATAGGTCTGGATCCCATACTATGCCAAGAAAGAAAAAAAGGAAACAGCTAAAGAAAGAATGAAATTGAAACCAAATCAGAAAAAAAAAAGGAGAAAAAAGAAAGAGCAGTGTTTCAGAAAGCAAATCTCGGAGATAGAGTTTTTATCTCTAATAGACCTGTTCTGAGATCCCAAAATGAGGATGACCTGGTCATGGGATCATTAAGAAAAGAACACAAAAGAGCACCTTGTTCTCTGAGCAGTGCTGCTGTAAGGGAGGTGTGAGGGTCAAATCTAACTTATAAGGCAAAAGACACTTTCCTCGCATTCACCGAGACATGACATGCCTTGATTAATATGGATAACTGTTTACATTTACACACACATATATATATAACTATACATATAGTATATAAAATATAAAGGTATACTGTATAATACATATTATATGTATATTATGTATACTACTCAATATGTATGTTGTCATATTATATAACAAACATTATATGTGTATATATACATATACATTATACATATACATTATGTATTATATACTACATATAAAAATTATATATCACTAGAAAGAAGAAATGAATTGCAGGGTCTTCAATAAGAGATAAAAGCACCTGTCCACAATTCCCTCTCTCTTTCACAATACCATGTTATGAATTTACACATCACAAACAAACTTTGGAATCCATTAATCTTGGCAGAATCTTATCTAGAACTTCAGGATGACAATGTACCTAGCTTTCTATTAGGTTCTGGGGACTATTCAGAAAGTCTGTTTGTAAGCGCTAAGGAAAAGGCGAGTGGCAGCCATTGACCTGCTATAATGTGCAATCCACAACTCTAAAGAACAAAGTGGTGTAGGCACCCAAATCGGAAGTTCCTAATTGCTTAGCATCAGTTCAAGAAACCTCCTCTTAACATACATATCTAAAATGAGTCTTCAAGAATGGGGAGGTGTGTGTGTCTGTCTGTCTGTGTGTGTGTGCACACACACAGACAGACACACACAGAGACACACACACAAACTAAATATATACTAAATTTATGTAGCTCATAAAAGTAAAACTTTTCTCTCCAAATTTGCCAGCCTTTCATGGCAGTGGGACCAGATAAAAATTTCTCCCAGAAGTCTTTGCAAAAAAATACAATGTGTTCTATAATAAACACCATTTTACAGCCCCATTAAAATGGCTTAACTGTAAGCTTAATGGATCTGTTTCTTATCAGAACCTCAAAGCAGACCGTTTACTTGAGGCTGAGCTGTGTGGAACAGCACTGTGTCTGAGCACCCAGCTATTCTTTGCTGACTCACTTCAGTAAACATTTTTAGAAGGAAAGGGAGACTTCAGATACTCCAGGACAGCAGTGTGCACCCAATATTATAACTCTCAACAAACATGTTAAAAGGGACTGAGAAGCTGTGGTCACCATACTGTAGTCAGTGGTAAATGCGTGTGATGAAGTAATGCTGGGTTGCATTTTGAAAATGGCCCCCAAATGCCACCTAACCATCACACTTAGAATAGTGTCAAAGTAATTTCCTGAAAACTAAGGTGAAGGGTATGTGAGCTTTAATGGATGGAGGATAGCCATGTCTCTGTCTCAACAGATCAGATGAAGTTCATGGGTATAATGCTGGAGGAGAGAAAAATTAATCATAGAGACCATCTAGGATATTCTTCTTGGAATAAAACATTCTCGACCATTTTTATTCAACTTAAAGCAAGAAGTCATCATCTCAAATGTTCAAAACACTCTCATTTAATAATATCCTGGGCACTAAATTACCATGAAATCCTCAGTGTTATAGCTACAAAAAGTCTTATCTCTGCTCTTAAAGATGCAAGTAACTTACAGTATAATAAAAGCTCATATGGTAGGCCTACCTATCTTATTAGGGATGTACCAAATCACAGAAAACTATAGACCAAGACAGAATTCCTGAGAACTATATACAAGATAATAGAGACATCAAATGTGTCTAAGAGTGGGCAATGTATCCTTACTTGATGAAACCTCAACCCAAAGAGGACAGATGGAAGACTCTGAAACCATGGGGAAACAGTTCCACCAGCTTCCCCAGTCCCAAACTCTACTCGGATAAGGGCTGATATTTCACACATATTGTGAAATATCCAACAATGCTATTGGGTAATAAGGCTGGAAGAGGTGATAGGCAAGCCTCATGGTCAAGATATTGCAACCCTCAATAATAACTTTAATAGCAGCCCCAAGATATCTCAGGAGTCCAGTAGGTTATAGGTAGACCCTTCCCTTGGGGTATAATTTCATTTCTCACTCTGATCAAAAATAATCCATTTATTCTAAGTTGGATTTATTTTCTCTAGTCAAGTATGAGACTTGGGTGGTACCTTAAATCAGCAATCCTAGGCTGCTAGGGTTTGTCATTTAAAGGGAGAAAACTTTGAGAAGACAGTAATACCTCTGAATTGTGTGAAGAGTGACATGCATGCCCCTCAGGTTGGCTAACCCTAAATGCAAAGTTACAGGTAAGCTCAAGTGTCCAGAAAGTTGTGCCTAATCGTGTGTTCTATGTTCATGAGTCTTCTTTATTAGGCTCTTAGTCACCACACACCGGGTAAGGGTGTTTGAGGTCAAAGAACCTAAAGTGAACAGCTAACCCAGCTAGGGGTAGGCAACTAATTAACTACACAGAAACCAGGGGGCCACTTGTCCAGAGGAGATGTGAGTGCTTCCTCCAGCAGAAGGTCTCAGATGCAGACCCTCCTAGTCCTAAAGCTGGCCAGCTATTTAGGGACAAATCCAACTGGAAATGTCAAGGGATCCAATGAGTAACGCAAGCAATGCATATGTTGGTCCTTTCTCAAATATCAGGCCAAAAACTTATTTTAAGCCCTTTAAAGGGAAGAGCTTTCAATGGGGAAGATGCAGAGAGCAGGGGGATCCTCTATGTGATTGGATAGGAACATAGAAGAGTACTAAAGCTAGCTTATGTCAGGAGATAAAGCTCTGTACCCCCACACTCAGCCTATATGCCTGTGTGAGTGCTTTTCACTCAAGTAGGGAAGGGGCTGTGAAGTTAATACTAGCAAGACAATGACTGCTACATGGGTGTGACATGTGTACCATGTGTACATTAAAGTAGGCATAACAGTTGTGCTATTTATACAGTAACAACACTTGCCTTGAAAGGATGCTATGTCTTTAAAATAAATCTAATCCAACCAATATAAAATGCTCTGACAATTTTTAAAGAAGTTCAAAACTTACCTGGGAGGCAGTGTTGAACCACATTGTGGTTGGGCTCTATTATCATACAATTAGGATAGGGTTCAATTAATACAGCTCAAGTATTCAATGGAAATGGTGTCCAAGACTTTCATCTCAAGTGGTATAATTTTAAGAAGTGAGAAACTAGCATTTAGTGGTCAATTTTTAATTTTTCCTAGTAAGAATTTTAATAGCAGGAGCAATTACAAAACAGATAACAAGCTACTCATTATTTCATTAAAGAAGGACACTTTTAGGACCAAAGAACAGAAACAATATAAATTTTAGTTTTAAAGAAAAAAGGAAGTGAAGGGTAGCTAAGAACAGTAAGAGAGGAGCCGATGGAGGAGAAGAAGATAAAGAAGAGAAGGAGGAATGAAGAAGAGGAAGAAGAGGGGAAGAAATAAGAGAAGAAAGAAGAGGAAGAAGAGGAGGAGGAAGAGGAAGAAGAGGAAGAGGAGGAAGAAGATGAAAGGGAGAGGAAAGAGGAGAGGGAAGAGAGGGGAAAGAGGGGAAAAGAGGAGGGAAGGGATAGTTCCAAAAACTTAGCTCATTTGCCAGTTAGAAAACCTTACCACATGAACTCCAATTTTTTCTTCATTGCCTTTCCTGAAAAAAAAAAACTATGAATATGTCATTGACAAGTATTGCTAACATGTGAGTTTCTTGACCAAATGGCTTCAGAGACACTCACCACCACCCAAGAGCTCTGTAAACATAGACAGCATTTTGTAGGTCTCCAAGTACATGTTCTGAGCCTGAGAAACAGGCAAAGATCCTCTTTATTGTGAGCTGTACAGATCTACGGGGGCCTTGATCTGCAGTATCATAGGGCCACATAATCATTTTGGAAAGACTATCTAGAGAGCAAGGTCGAAAAAAATGGAAACGATGATCTAGTTTGTAGGCTTTGTAGCAAACCACCTAAAGCAGCCTTGCACTGTGCTCTCAGAATCTATGGGTCAGAATCTAAATGCAAAATAGCAAGGGTGGCCTCGCAGTCTCTGGAGTTTCCATTTAATGACCATGATAGACCACCTGAGATCTAATGATGTGGCTGTTGATGCTGGCTTCCAGCAATGAATAATCACTTCCTGTTCCACCATGGGTCTAATATAAACTACCTCATAGCACTCTGGCTAAAATCCAAGGTCAACCATGTAGGAAAGCAGAAACTGAACACTTCTCACCTGTTCCTGTGGCTATCACTTACTCCATTATCTATTAGCTGGAGTTATCATGAGCCCTTGTCCAGATTTAGGGGAAAAAATATAGATTGCACCTTTTAGTGGGAGGAGTGTTGGCTATCTTTTATAAGGTAATGGAGTTGTTAGTATGAATACAGCCATCTTTGGAAAATACAAATGATCACAAACTACATATTGGAAGGAAGAATGGAAATAAATCTCCCCCTCCTATTCTCCCTCCCTTTCTCCTCCTCACTCCATCCCCTTCCCAATTCCTCCTCTTACTACCTTTCTTTCCATCTCCTTCTTTCTCTTTCTTTGCCCCATCATTAGAGAGCGATATGGGTGGTTAATTATATGTGTAAAGTAAATTGAACCAAGGCATGTACAGGTATTTGTTTAGAGCATTTCTGGCCATCTCTGCAGGAATGTTTCGAAATAAGCTGAAGACTTTAATTGGGAGCCTGACCCAACCAATCCGAAACCTCAACAGAACAAAGCAGGGTCAGAAGTAATTTTCTCTCTCTCTGCCAGCATTTGAGCTAGAACATCAGTCTTCTCCAGCAATCAGACTGGAACTAACACCAGTTCTGCTTCTCTGGCCTTTGGAATAGTACAAGGCTGTTGACTAGTCTTGGTTTCCAGTCTATGGAGAGCAGAGCATTGGGAATCCCCAACCTCTATAACAAAATATGATCTATCCTTTATATGTACATACATACATACATACATACATACATATGCATGTTCACACACACTCAAACACAAATGCACACAACCAACACACATATACTC
Source organism: Apodemus agrarius (assembly GCA_964023405.1). NCBI lineage: Eukaryota > Metazoa > Chordata > Mammalia > Rodentia > Muridae > Apodemus > Apodemus agrarius. The sequence goes on from OZ030008.1 coordinate 20,361,489, forward strand.
ACAAATACAGGCATACCATACACACATACAAACACAAATGCACAAACAGTTCTCCTATTGATTTTGGATTTTTTTCCTCTGCAGAACCACAACCCAGATTTAGAACACCTGAGAGATGTGTAGTGCCTTAAACTCATATGCACACAGAACACAATCTTTGCAGTTAATTTTAATAGGTCCACTAGCTTCCTGAAGGTCACTGTGGTCCTCAAAGAGGGTAACCCTGTCCCTGACAGTGTATCTTCATAACCAATTTTTCACACTCAGTTGCCCCTGTTGCCTAAAGTAGAATAAGCTCCAAATTTGGGGTCAAAAGCACCAATGTCAAAGACAGATCACTTCCCAGGAAGGCATTTCACACTGCCTTCCCAGGTGTGAATTTACTGATCCTACTGGTATGCTTCTGTTGTTTTACAGAACAGTGCTCCTTGCTTCTTCACATATTTTCTATTCTGTTTTTACCCCCATCTCATCCCTGTCTCCCTACTTAGCAACTATTTTGCAGCTATGTCCACCTATTTCACTCATTCCTTTCCCTGCCAGAGACCCCCCACCACTGGCCACAGACGCTAAAATCTCACATACTATTTCTAGATTACAGAAAATTGAACTTAGTGAAAATAAACTCTAATTTCATAACATTTGGGGAAGAATGTAAAACTGCTACATTTATTTATTTATTTATTTATTTATTTAGTTAGTTAGTTAGTTAGTTAGTTAGTTAGTTAGTTCAGAGGATTTGTTTGGATTTCCTTCATAAAAAGTGCAATATGGTATAGCAATGCATTCATTCTAGGGTCTAGCTACATTCCTGTGTGACCTCAATCAAGTCATTTAATCTCAGGATGTTTCAGTTTTCTCAGAATTGACATATTGATACTTAACACAGAAAAGAATAAAATAAGTGGAACAAAGCATTAGAAAGCCTCCAGCACAGCCTGAAACAATGGGGCTCAAATTGTAGCTCAGGAACACCTGGGGGGATTATAGAAATGCTTATTTTTGGATCCAATTCCAGAGCTGTGATTTATTAAGCCTAATACAGGCTTTGAGAGTTTGCATTTCTAACAGTTCCCCAGGTGATGCTAGCACCACTGGTGAAATCACACTTTGAGAAGCCATGGACTAGCACAGTTTTTGACACCGTGATAGTGAATTATGGCATCATGGCAATGAAGGCTGGTGCTCATGATGATGATTATCACAGTGGTGATTATAATAAGGCCATAACAATATTGATGTTGGCTGTGATGATGGCCAAGATGATGATGGTTGTAATCATGGTGATGCTGGATGATGATGAAGATAGTCGAAATCACTGTTGACTATGATGATGGCCAAGATGCTGATGGTTATAATAATGGTGATGGTGATGACAGTGATGTTGACTATAATGATGACCATGATGATGAGGATAACAATGAAGGTGATAGAGATACTGACTCTGATGATGGCTAACAATCATGGTGGTGGTAATGATGATTCTTTTTAAGGTTCTCCAACTTTATTGGAATAATAAAGTCAAATATAAATGTCTTGCTCTATTTCATGTCAAATCTTCCATTGTACTTCAAATGTAGTAAGTTTAAATTTTTATATAAGGTTCTTAACATATAAATAACATCTAAGTGATCCAGAAAAAAATGATTATTAGTAGACTTATTTTTGCTAAGAAAGGAATAGACCTTGGAAAAGACTAAAGAAAATGTAGTCCCTTCTGGTTTTAAGATATTTCTTATTCAAAGTGATAATACTGAATCAGCCCAGCTCTGTAGTCAATTATAATATAAAATAGTCTGCCAACATAGTCACTACCCCAAGAAACTACCTGCACTTCAGAACCTTTAGCCTAGGCCCTAGGAAGCCTCAGAAGAGAAACTAAGATCAGCATCACTCAGCAGGTGAAGCCTCTCTGGGACCTGTAGTGCTGAATGCTTGATGTATAAGGCCTCAGGGTTTGTGAAAGGAAGAAGCCAGCCTTATTTTCCACTAACTGAAATTAAAAACTTGAGTTCGACGTGTCATTATTAAGAAATCACACCTCACCTTACTTCTAGACTGTAGAAAGGAAAGGCCTGAAGTAATGTTCTACCACCCTCATTGGCCCCCACAATTCTGCCTCTGTGTGTGCAATGTGCTGTGACTGTCATAACAGGAGATGCCACAAAGGCTCTGGGCTAATAGCATGATTCTTTGTGAATGTGATACTTTTTGTCTGAACATCGAGTGATGGGGAATTATAGTCTTATTTCTCGCCTTACTTTTTTTTACTTATTCACTTTACATCCCACATACCACTCCAGTCCTGATCACTCCATCCCACAAGCCTTTTCTCTTCCCCCTTATCCTCTGAGCAGTTGGGGGCTCGCCTGAGTATCCCCTCAACATGGCACTTCAAGACTCTGTGAGGTTAGGTGCATCCTTTCCCACTGAGACCAGACAAGGCAGCCCAGCTGGAAGTATGTATCCCACAGACAGGCAAGAGCTTTTGGGATATCCCCTGCTCCAGTTGTTCAGGACCCACATGAAGACCAAACTGCACATCTGCTACATATGTGTGGAGAGAACTAGGTCCAGCCAGTGTGTGTTCTTTGGTTGGTGGTTCAGTCTCTGAGAGCCCCAAGGGTCCAGGTTAGTTTATTCTGTTGGTCTTTCTGTGAAGTTCCTTTCTCCTTCAGGGTTGCAATCCTTCCTCCTATTCTTCCATAAGAGTCCTCAAGCTCCATTCAATGCTTGGCTGTGGCTGTCGGCATCTGTCTTAGCTAGTGGGTGGAGCCTCTCAGAGGGCAGCCATGCTAGACTCCTGTCTGCAGGCACAGCTATCATTAATATGTCGGGTATCAGGTGCTTTTGTCTATGGGATAGATCTCAAGTTGGAACACCATCAGTTCTTTAGTGTGTTTCTCTCTATGAAATCAGAACAAATGAAGATCAGTGAAGAAAGCAAGGCAGACCAGTGGCAGAGCGTTGTCAGAGAAGACCAACAAGGTGAAGCCCAATGAAGACCAGCAGAGTGAACCAATGCCAGAGCATCGTCCACTGTCCGTTCGGTTATACTTACACTCTTTCCAAACATCATGTGTCCTCTCAAGCCTCTGCTCTAGCAAACCATCCATGTACTTTCACCAGACAACTCCCAAAAAGACACCATGGGTCTGTTCTCAGCAAAACATCCTCTCATGTGTCTGCTTCAACAAAACATCCTTCCATAAGACAGCTTCGAGATAAACATCACATGATACAACTGAGCCTCCAGTGAAACCAGACATTCCCAATTCATACAATCTCTCAAAATAGTCCTATAAGGTTAAGTGTTATTCTCTTTCAAGTAGGGAAGCTGACAATTGAGAAGTTATAGCCATAGGCAGAATGCAAAGCTGAGCATAGGCAGTCTGGATTGTTGGGGGTTAGGAGGGGAACACTTTGAATGGCTCAGTCTTCCTTCTGAATCCATCACACAGCCCATCAGCCTACTAGCAGCAATCACTCTGGGCATTTACATTCATTCGTGACTCCTTTTCTGCTCCATTGATTGGCCTTCAGTCACTTCCTCTTCCTGAATAAAAAGGCACAGCGGGAGGCAAGTAGCAGCACCAGAGAGCCAGGCTTCAGAGCAGAAGAGCCTCAGGACCACTGAAATGGAGAATGGTTAGTGGGAACTCTTCAGTATGCCTCTGTCCATCTAGGGAGGCATTGAATCTTCATGGAGGCTCTCCCAGCAATAATAGAATTCTACCCTCTCTTCTGGCCCCTGAAAAGACTTCTCCAGGGAAAAGGCATTGACTCAATTTCTGTGTTATTTCATATGTCTCCAGCTGCTTCCTCCAAGTCTCAGTGAATTCACTGGTCAAATAAAGAGGATGAACTAACAATTCTTATGAGACAGTAAGTCATTGTCCCACCACCCATATGCATGTGGTTGTGGATACATGTGGCATGGTTTTCTAACACAAATTTTCTAACACTTGAATTTTCAATTTCTTTTTGCATATGGCCGTAAGTCATCTTGACCACACAGCAAAGGACTTTGGACCATTTTGTTTGCGGCTGCCCACAACATCAAGTCGTGTCTGTTAATAGACCCTGAGTGATTTCTACTGACAACTGCATTTCTGAAAGATTTACTGTTCAGTTAGTATGCAATGAGATCACCTCTTTCCCTTACCCTGTGTATACCAGCCAACATAAGCTAATTTCTTCCAACTACCTTTTCTCCTTTTGATTCAAAAGGATGGGGGACTTTGAAAGGCGTCCCTTTGGTTGAATCCTGAATCTCTAATTCAGAAATGTCCTTTCTATTTTTACATCTAAGGAGAAGCAGAGCCTTCCTCTGTGGCTGCCTGGAATAGAAGACCCAAAAGGATTAAGTTCTTAGAACCCCGCTCCATAAATCCAGAGGACTCTAGTTGTTCTAGTTTTCTCTATGTTACTTTGATAAGATACTATGACCAAAAGCAATTTAGAGGAGGAAAGTGGCTTACACTTACAGGTCATAGTCTGTCATTGAGGGAAGTCTCAAAAAGAATTCAACGAAGAACTTGAAGCAGAAATCATGGAGGAATGTGGCTTACTGGCTCACTCGCGCACAATCGTATGCACAGCTAGCTCTCACATACAATATAGGATTTCCTGCCTAAGGATGGTGCTGCCCATAATGGGCTGGACCCCATGCATCAGGTAACGGTCAAGACATCCTCCACAGACATGCTTAAGGCCACTCTATTCTAGGAAATTCCTTAGTTTGGGCTTTCCTCTCAGACAACTCTAGCTTCCGGTGAGCCACCTCCATCAGCCAGGCTCTCTCTCCTAAAGGTCCCACCGTCCCCTTCAAAATAGTGCCGCCATCTGGACACCACATGTTCAAACATGTGAGCCTATGGGGGAACATGTCAGATTCAAACTACCTATCAATAAAGTAATTCGTTTATACATCAGATAGTGCTAGATTGGTGCTCCCACCAAGGATAGGACAGACCATTACATCCTGCACTGTATAACAGAATTCCTGTTAAAGGTTTCAATTTTGATTCTCCAAAGGTCAGACAAGGCCAGGAAGAACTGAGTATTTTTTTTAATTAACACAAAGGGAGGAGCAACATCACCATTCAGCAAGTCAAAAATGTCCTTTTTACTAATTTATGGGGCAGGAAAGAACGTGGCAATGTTGGGCTTTGATGTTCATAAGCACGCTCTCCTTAGCAAGTTCAGCATGTTCCTCTGATGCTCAAAAGAACCCTCAGTCACATGCAGTGGCTTCCCACCAAATGCCAGACTCTAATAGCAGCAGTCAGGCAGTCAATCCTATTTTCAAGTACAGATTTCCCCTATGTACCCCCAAACCACTGGCTGATAGACCAACCAAAACCTCATACTGGCCTCTTTTTCATCATTACATTACAGCTGGCACAAGAGGTCTCCAGGAATGGCTGTTCCACTATTGATCATTGTTACACCCTGTCATCTCACAGGGAAATCCATCAGGAATAATGGAAAGCTGTTTGCAGGTTTTATTGACCATTCATTGGCCTTTGACTCTGAACAGGAACCAGCTATGGGTTAAGCCTCATAAACCCCATATAGGCCTTCAGTAATTGAAGTGCATGTAAAACTTGTCTTTCAATCTTACGTGAAGATTGGCAGGTCTCTGGTAGGCCAGGCAACAATTCAGAAATGAACAGAGTAAGGTTTATGTTTACCCCTTCACTGGGCACTCCTTGCTTTTGAGCATTGTGTTTCCATGCCAGCATCAGTAGATATGCAGTGTTATTCTGTACATTGTCTAAATGGCTTTTCCTTTTCAATGGGCATGTGATGACAACCTATCCATGTCCTCAGAGGTTAGACTTTGGGTGTTAACATTGTTAGGTTATAAAGATGAGAAGAGTAAAATGCTTAAGACAGACAGTGTGTGGTGGTTTGAATAACAACTGCACCTGTAGGCTAATATATTTAGTCCCCAGTTAGAACTATTTGGAATGGGAAGATTGTGACATGTGACCTTGTTGGAAGACCTTATTTATAGGAGGAGGCATGTCACTGGGGTGAGTTTTAAGGCTTCAAAACCCCACCTCTTTCTCAATTAGCTCTTTCTGCCTTTCTCTCCGCCTCAAGCTTGCAGATCGAGATATAAGCTCTCAGCTACTACTCTAGCAGCATGTCCACCCACCTGCTGATGTGCTCCCCACCATGATGGGCATGAATTGTAATCCTCTGCAACCATGTGCTTAAATCTTTACTTCTATAATTTGCCTTGGTCATGGTGTTGTAACACAGTGATAGAAATGTGAGTAAGGCAGGGTGCCTCCCAAAAGCAGCCAGTGGGTAATGAAATAACCAGTCTATAAAAGAATAGAGAATGAGATCCCAAGAGTGCTGACACACCTGAGACCACAGGTGGGACCACCACTTCTGCTCAAATTCCTGGCCCAAGAGGGACCCACAAGGGCCATCAGGACATAGGAACCAAGGAACACCCAGGGACAGGATCCTTCTGGTTTCTGTCTGCACCCCATAACTTATCCTGTGCCACAGTTCTCCATACCTAAATTCTGCCTGGAGAGAGCTGGTCTCCCAGGAGGGCTGACACACAGGCTTATAGGAGGGACAAGCCACAGTCAGAGACAGCAATACCAGCTAACACCACGGATAACCAGATGGCAAGAGGCAAGGGCAAGAACACAAGCAACAGAAACCAAAGCTACTTGGCATTATCAGAACCCAGTTATTCCACCACAGAAAGCCCTGGATAGCCCAACACACCAGAAAAACAAGACTCTGATTTAAAAATCACACTTCATGATGAAGATAGAGGACTTTAAGAAGAACATAAATAACTCCCTTAAAGAAATACAGGAGAACACAGGTAAACAAGTAGAAGCCCTTCAAAAGGAAACACAAAAACCCCTTAAAGAATTATAGGAAACACAACCAAACAGGTGAAGGAGTTGAACAAAACCATCCAGGATCTAAAAATGGAAATAGACACAATACAGAAATCACAAAGGTTCTATGCATTTCTCTCTTGGGCCAGGAATTTGAGCAGAAGTGGTGGTCTCACCTGTGCTCTCAGGTGTGTCTGCACTTCTTGGAGACCAGCTCTCTCCCAGTGGGATTTGGGTATGGAGAGCTGTGGCATGGGGTCAGCTCCAGGCACATATGGAAACTGGAAGTGGTTACTGGGTTTTTGTTTGTTTGTTTGTGGGTTTTTTGGTTTTTGTTTTTTTTGTTTTTTGGTTTTTTTTTTTTTTTTGCTCATACATTGACCTGCTTGAGGGGTAGTTAAGTGTGGGGAGAATGCTGCTTTAGAAATACTGTGGTTATGATATTATCTTACATGTTGATTCTGTACCTGAGAACGTGCTTGCTCCTGAACAAATGCTAATTATTAATAACCTAATAAAAATAGATTTAGGGCAAACAAATGAAATATATGATGACATGCTAGATTTTTTTAAAAATAACTTTCATTGCCTTTATTTTACTCTCCTCAATTTCAAGCCAGTATTTCAAGTCAGTTCAGTAGAAAAGAGGAGTTTAACGTTGGTTTTACCTTTCTCAGAATGTTCCAATCTGTAGATAGTTGGAGCTTCTAAGCCTGCATAAAGTAGCTGGAAACTATGGGATTTCAAGTACCACACAGGGAATGGTGTCATCCCGAGAAGAGTAAATGTTTTATCTAATTGAAAACATCACTGGAACCTTGAACTGTCCTGTTTAGAATCTGTGTCGCAGACAAGATCAAGATTCAAAGAAGACGCTAAGTGTGGTATTGACAGAATCCCATCACTCATAGTTTCAGTTTTGACTTGACTCATTTCAACTCGTTCATAGAGACCAACCAAAGTCAGCTACTGCATGCCCTGCACCCTGTCCCAATGCATCTGGCTTCTTAGCTCTACCTACCTCCATCTTGCTACACCCGTTCTTAGAATGAATGAACACACAGAGGGAAGCATACCCATGTGGAGAAACAGTCTTCAGCCTTAACAAAGAAGACAGTCCTGTGCAAAACCATGGATAACTAGACAGCGTGCTAAGTGAAGTAAGTTGGGCATAAAGGAACAGAGAGTACTCGATTCCACTGCATGAAATGTGTAGAACAGTCAAGAATACACTAGCATGTGGAATGTAACAGTTTAACAGTGGTTGCCAGGGGTGGCAGAGAGGGGCATGGAAAATCATGGCTTAAGAGCAAAATGACCAAGTTCTAGAGGCCTTGTACACTGCCCTGTGTTTATAGCTAATGGTACATTGGACATTTAAACCTGCTCAGAAGCTTATCTCACATTAAGTGCTCTTGCCACAATCAAAAGATCAAAAGTAATTAAAGGCAATACTTAAATTCCAAAATGCACCATGTTCTTCTCTGAGCTTTTGCTCAGTCCCCTGGAAACAGGGGTGAAGGCCACAGTTTTACAGTCAACATGATGTTTATTGCAAGTCAGTTTTATTTCTGTCAGAAGGGTGAATGTGGCTGAGCTGTGAGTGTCCACTTTAGAATCTGTGAGTCAGTTTCCTCTTTGCTACTTGCTGGCTATGTGATTGAGTCTTACCTTCTCTATCTCTACCTCAGTTTCCTCATGCCCTAAATAGGAACATATAGCTTTGCTAATAGATCTAAAGAAAGCAGTGTATATAAAATGCTTAATAGATGTTAGCTGTATTATTATTTTTATTATTGGTTTCCTGAGGGAAACGACTAGCTCCCTTTCATTAGACTTTAATTCAGTTCCGCTATTCTATTATTCTTCCTTCGTAGGTGGGAAAAATGGGTACTTATTGCTAAAGTTACTAAGGAAAATGCTGATCTCCCAAAATAGCTATCGAGCAGTAATTTCCAAAATACATAGTAAACCCAAGCTATACATGAAAGGCTGTTAAAGTAGGTCATTGCCACAGGGCTGCTTAGAAAGGGTGCCGCCGGGGTGATTTATGTCTGGGGGGATTATTAATTAAACAAAAGAGGGTCTGTGTTTTTTAAAAATGCCTGTGCCAGAGAAGAACCATGCATGAAGAGACCTAAAGGAATAGATAGGATTAAAGGGTGTATCTTCACCTATCTGTATATTCAAAAGATTGCACACTGGACAGATTTTGTTCTTGTATTTACCACTTTGAAATTGTTCACAGATCTTTCTGTTGAGTGTGGGTTGTTTTGGTGAACTCAAAGCAGAGGAAGTGATGTGGGCCCATGAAATGCTGTATCAATACATGTGACATGAAATCACTGTGTCAGTAGAGGATAGGCTTTTGTTTTTAAAGAGAACAGATGGGGGCATCAGATAGCATGGCAGACAGGTGCGGGCCAGTGCTGAGTGTGTGGACAATGGGAATTTTCTTTTATTTAAATGCATTTGGGCAAGAATTTCATATGTAATTACTGTATTTATACCATTCCTTCTCTTTGTGCTCCAGTTCCTTCTGTGCCCCCCTTCTACTCCTCAGACTCATGGTTTCTTATTCTTTAATTATAACTGTTACACATAAACATATACATGAATTTATAGGTACAACCTGCTAAGCCTACTTAGCATCACTCATATACATGCAGGTTTAGGGATGGTTACTTGGAATCAAATACCCTATGGAGGGGCTTATTCCTGAAGGAGACTGGTTTTCCCTCTCTCAGCAAAGACTAATTGCCTGCAGCTTTTTATATGGGGGTGGGCCTTGCGAGAGTTCCCCAGTCCAGGCCAGCATGTGAGTCAGTGTTGTCATTTTTCAGGTCTTGTGTGGGCAACTATCATGTTGTGATTTCATGGGATTCACCAGGAGGACACCATCTCAGCAGCAGACACCTTGGTTCTCTGGTTCTTAGAAGCCTTCCTTCCCCTCTCCAATGAAGAGAGCAGAGGATGCTTTGCTGAAGTTACTTCTTAACAACTTGCCAAGAACAAGGACTTAGAGGTGTGTCTGTTAGCAACGAAAGCCTCTTGCAAGCAGTTGAAGTTCTAAAAAGCTGTCAGGGCCGCTTCTCTATCTGACCCTTGGTCTTCCTCACAGCAAAAACCTCGTTTTGGTTACATTTCCAGGGTTTGTTTTCTCTGAGCACCATTACCTTCAGACAGTTTTCTTTTTAATTTTGTTCGGTCAAAAAACATCCTTATTTGTTCTTCTTTTCTGATTGCAAAACTGATCATAAGTGTAAAAATCTGAATGGTTCAGCTATGTAAAATAATTACACCTAAAAATATGACCACTGTTTGTCTCCAGGGCTGTGTAGTCTTCCATTCGTCTCCAGTACATGTGTGTGCATGTGGTTGTATTACTTCATGTCCTGGTGGTACTGCATGCTCATGTTCATGTGTTTTAAAATAGAGTTCTGATGTAGTTTTTAAATGCTTTGGGACGTGTGTGTGTGTGTGTGTGTGTGTGTGTGTGTGTGTGTGTGTATACAGAGCACAAACATGAAAGCCAGAGTAGGATGTTGGATATCTTCCCTTCTCCTATTGTTCTTCAACATATTCCCTTGAGAGAGGATCTCTTAATGAACTGGAAACTGTTCCCTCCCCCGTCCTTTGTCAGGATGGCTGGCTGGCAAGCTCTTTTCCCAGTGCTGAGGCTGAAGGCACATGCAGCCACACCCAGCCTTTCACAGACCACACCCAGCCTTTCACAGGCTACACCCAGCCTTTCACAGGCCACACCCAGCCTTTCACAGGCCACACCCAGCCTTTCACAGGCCACACCCAGCCTTTCACAGGCCAGGGCTTCCAACTTCTGCCCTCAGGCTTTCAGGTCTACAGTACCTCCACACTGGGCAATCTCCCAGCCACTGTCTAATACTTTTGAATGTAATAAGTGATGTGTCACACCTATGAGTAGACCTGTGAGACTTTCCCCAATTTTGCTACTTTATGTAAACCTGCTATTGGTATCCATGTAACTCTTTCTACAGTTGCCTGGTGGCTCCATTTGAATGAAGTCTGTCCAGGTAATGTCTGGAGTTCCTTGTATGATCATTTAGTTTTGATTCCTATCGGTAAATTGTCTTCCATAAAGGGGGCTCAAGAGAAAATTCCCACAATAGGGATGCATGTTTCCCTGCATTCTTAAGAATTAAAAGTCATCCGGGCGTGGTGGCGCACGCCTGTAATCCCAGCACTTGGGAGGCAGAGGCAGGTGGATTTCTGAGTTCGAGGCCAGCCTAGTCTACAGAGTGAGTTCCAGGACAGCCAGGACTACACAGAGAAACCCTGTCTCCAAAAGGAAAAAAAGAGAATTAAAAGTCATGCTAATTATTTGAAAATTTAGTAGGTTTGGAACAATACGCTCATGTCCAACTTGTTCTTTTTAAAATAGGTTTATATGGTCTCTGTTGATTAAGAATGTCAGCCACTTTCATGTCACATCTATAAAATACCTTCACAAGGATTTGCTTAGAATTTTATCTTTACAGTATCTTTGCCTGTCTAACATTATATTTATGGACACATTTTTAATGTCTCCTAACAGACTAAAAAATGGTCATTACCATCCTGTGATGATTTAGTTGAATGGTGTGAAGCTGTGGTGTTTTATATATAAGGAGGATGCAAACTTGATTGTCACAAATGCAGTGTGCGGTCAAGGTCAAGGTGGGATCTTCTGGAAAGATAGCATCAGTCTCCCATCGATTGTCACAGTGCTCTCAGCCCAGGGGGCACTAGAGAGCACAGAGGCAGGGGTCAAAAGTGGGCCTCTTCCATTCTGGAAGTTGTTACATCACTGCCTCCAGAAAATTCTATCCAAGTATGGTAGGGAAGCTCAACAATGTGGTCACGTGAAACTTGATTAAAAGATGCAGAAGGGATTTTACAGCAAAGAAGTGACTCTTTGGAAGCATGATCATCAATTGTGGAAGATTGCTTACATGCATCACAGACAAAACTGACTCTTGGTTTCTTCCCAAGATTCAAACCAATGAGCATAACATGCAGACAGACTTCTAGTCAATGTAAGGTAAACCTTTCTAACCATCAGAGGTCCTCCTAGGTATGGCTTTGTGGCATCAGTCCTTTGGCATTAGATATGTTTCTATTTGAATTGTCTCTAAGGTCACTGAGGACCTTGCCAGGAAACTGAACACTGGGCGGGAGTATATCGCTATTTGTGGGCCAATACTTGGTATAATAAAAAAGGGGGGAAGGGATTGTCCTTTGATCTATGAAGTAACGCTGATATTTTGTAGAGATAAACTATGACTTCTGCATCATAGTGGGGAAACTCTAAATATTCACCAACATGGGATTGGCTCAAAACCTTCAGGTATAATTGTATAACCCATGTTGTACAGTTGTGAGAAAACATAGTTGGTTTATAGTGTGGAAATGAATGCTCTAATTGGATGAGAGTAATGTGCAAGCATATGTGTCACAGAGTTTATGGAGTTTATGCTAATACAAAGCATTTGAATATTTATGTATGAGATGTTTCCAAAGGTAGGTACAAATCAATCAGCTGTGAGTATGGCAAGGAGTGAGCTGGTATCTGAGGATGGAAAGAGAGACAATTTTACCTATCTTCTTTTTTTTTTTTTTTCTGAAAAAAAATTTTTTTTTAGTTTTTTTTATTTTCTATATTCTATGTTTACATTTCAAAGGCTTTCCCCTTTCCCAGTTCCCACCCACCATAGTTCCCATAGTTCTTCTCCCCCCCAACTATTCCCCAATCATTCCCCCTCCCCCCTCGGTTTCTTTACTAAACTGGATGCAATCTTTACAGGCCCAGGGTCCTCTCCTTTCTTCTTCTTGGGAATCATTTGACTTGCTATTTGTGTCTTGAGTATTTAGTGCTTCTGGGCTCATTAATATCCACTTATCAGTGATTGCATTTCATATGCATTCTTTTGTGATTGGGTTAGCTCACTCAGGATGATATTTTCCAGGTCTAACCATTTACCTACAAATTGCATGAATTCATTATTTTTAATTGCTGAGTAGTATTCCATTGTATAAATATACCACATTTTCTGTATCCATTCCTCCTTTGAGGGATATTTGGGCTCCTTCCAATTTCTGGCTATTATAAACAAGGCTGCTATAAACATAGTGGAGCATGTGTCTTTATTGCATGTAGGGGAATCCTCTGGGTATATGCCCAGGAGTGGTATGCCAGGGTCCTCTGGAAGTGACATGCCCAATTTTCTGAGGAACCGCCAAACTGATTTCCAGAGTGGTTTTACCATTTTGCAATCCCACCAACAGTGGAGGAGTGTTCCTCTTTCTCCACATCCTCGCCAGCACTTGTTGTCTCTTGAGTTTTTAATCTTAGCCATTCTGACTGGTGTGAGGTGGAATCTCAGGGTTGTTTTGATTTGCATTTCCCTGATGACTAATGATGTTGAACATCTCTTAAGGTGTTTCTCGGCCATCCGAATTTCTTCTGGTGAAAATTCTTTTTTTAGCTCTGTGCCCCATTTTTTGATAGGGTTATTTGGTTCTTTGCGGTCTAACTTCTTGAGTTCTTTGTATATATTGGATATTAGCCCTCTGTCGGATGTGGGGTTGGTAAAGATCTTTTCCCACTTTGTTGGTTGCCGTTTTGTCCTTCGGACAGTGTCCTTTGCTTTGCAGAAACTTTGTAATTTTATGAGGTCCCATTTGTCGATTCTTGATCTTAGTGCGTACGCTATTGGTGTTCTGTTCAGGAACTTTTCCCCTGTGCCCAAGTCCTCCAGGGTCTTCCCAAGTTTCTTTTCTAATAGTTTCAGTGTGTCTGGTTTTATGTGGAGGTCCTTGATCCACTTGGAGTTGATCTTAGAGCAAAGAGATAAGAGTGGGTCAATTCGCATTCTTCTGCATGTTGACCTCCAGTTGAACCAGCACCATTTGTTGAAAAGGCTATCTTTATTCCATCGGATGGTTGTGGCTCCTTTATCAAAGATCAAGTGACCATAAGTCTGTGGGTTAATTTCAGGGTCTTCAATCCTGTTCCATTGATCTGTTTGCCTGTTGCTATACCAATACCATGCAGTTTTTAACACAATTGCTCTGTAGTACTGCTTGAAGTCAGGGATATTGATTCCCCCAGAAGTCCTTTTATTGTTGAGAATAGTTTTAGCTATCCTGGGTTTTTTGTTGCTCCAGATGAATTTGAGAATTGCTCTTTCTAGATCTATGAAGAATTGAGTTGGGATTTTGATGGGGATTGCATTGAATCTGTATATTGCTTTTGGCAAGATGGCCATTTTTACTATATTGATCCTGCCAATCCAGGAGCAAGAAATATTTTTCCATCTTCTGAGGTCTTCTTCGATTTCTTTCTTCAAGGACTTGAAGTTCCTGTTGTACAGATCTTTCGCTTGTTTGGTTAGAGTTACGCCAAGATACTTTATGTTGTTTGTGGCTATTGTGAAGGGTGTTATTTCCCTAATTTCTTTCTCAGCCTGCTTGTCCTTTGAGTACAAGAAGGCCACTGACTTGCTTGAGTTAATTTTATAACCTGCCACTTTGCTGAAGTTGTTTATCAGCTGTAGAAGTTCTCTGGTGGAGTTTTTTGGGTCGCTTAGGTAAACTATCATATCGTCTGCAAATAATGATAGTTTCACTTCTTCCTTTCCAATTTGTATCCCTTTGACTTCCTTATGTTGTCTAATTGCTCTTGCTAGAACTTCAAGTACTATATTAAAAAGATATGGAGAGAGAGGGCAGCCTTGTCTAGTCCCTGATTTTAGTGGGAATGCTTCAAGTTTCTCTCCATTTATTTTGATGTTGGCTACTGGTTTGCTGTAGATTGCTTTTACTATGTTTAGGTATGGGCCTTGAATTCCTGCTCTTTCCAAGACTTTTAGCATGAAAGGATGCTGAATTTTGTCGAATGCTTTTTCAGCATCTAATGAGATGACCATGTGGTTTTTTTCTTTTAGTTTGTTTATGTAGTGGATTACATTGATGGATTTCCGTATATTGAACCATCCCTGCATCCCTGGGATGAAGCCTACTTGATCATGGTGGATGATCGTTTTGATGTGCTCTTGGATTCGGTTAGCAAGAATTTTATTTAGTATTTTTGCATCTATATTCATCAGAGAAATTGGCCTGAAGTTCTCTTTCTTTGTTGGATCTTTTTGTGGTTTAGGTATTAGCGTAATTGTGGCTTCGAAGAATGAGTTGGGCAGTGTC
Organism: Apodemus agrarius; assembly: GCA_964023405.1. NCBI lineage: Eukaryota > Metazoa > Chordata > Mammalia > Rodentia > Muridae > Apodemus > Apodemus agrarius. Next base: position 20,376,590 of record OZ030008.1, read on the forward strand.
CCTTCTGTCTCTATTTTGTGGAATAGTTTGGAGAGTATTGGTGTTAAGTCTTCTTTGAAGGTCTGGTAGAATTCTGCACTAAAACCATCTGGTCCCGTACTTTTTTTGGTTGGGAGGCTTTCTATAACCCCTTCTATTTCTTTAGGGGTTATGGGACTATTTAGCTGGTCTACTTGATGCTGATTTAATTTTGGTATTTGATATCTGTCTAGGAAATCGTCCATTTCCTCCAGATTCTCCAGTTGTTTTGAGTATAGACCTTTGTAGTAGGATCTGATGATCTTTTGAATTTCCTCAGTTTCTGTTGTTATGTCTCCCTTTTCATTTCTAATTTTGTTAATTTGTATACTGTCTCTGTGTCCTTTGGTTAGTCTGGCTAAGGGTTTATCTATCTTGTTGATTTTCTCAAAGAACCAGCTCCTGGTCTTGTTGATTCTTTGTATGGTTCTCTTTGTTTCTATTTGATTGATTTCAGCCCTGAGTTTGATGATTTCTTGTCTTCTACTCCTCCTGGGTGAATTAACTTGTTTTTCTTCCAGGGCTTTAAGGTGTGCCGTTAAGCTGCTAGTGTATGCTCTCTCCAGTTTCTTTTTGGATGCACTTAGAGCTATGAGTTTTCCTCTTAGCACTGCTTTCATTGTGTCCCATAGATTTGGGTAGGTTGTACCTTCATTTTCATTGAATTCTAAAAAGTCTTTGATTTCTTTTTTTATTTCTTCCTTGACCAAGGTGTCATTGAGTAGAGTATTGTTCAGTTTCCATGTGTATGTGGGCTTTCTGTTGTTTTTGTTGCTATTGAAGACCACTCTTACTCCATGGTGATCTGATAAGAGGCATGGGATTAACTCGATCTTCTTGTATTTGTTGACATCTGTCTTGTGACCGATTATATGGTCTATTTTGGAGAAGGTACCATGCGGTGCTGAGAAAAAGGTATATTCTTTAGCTTTAGGATGAAATGTTCTATATATATCTGTTAAATCCAATTGGTCCAGAGTTTCAATTAGTTTCACTGTGTCCCTGTTTAGTTTCTGCTTTCCTGATCGGTCCATTGAGGAGAGTGGGGTGTTGAAGTCACCCACAATTATTGTGTTAGGTGTAATGTGTGCTTTAAGCTTTAGTAAGGTTTCTTTTACGAAGGAGGGTGCCCTTGCATTTGGAGCATAGATGTTCAGTATTGAGAGCTCTTCCTGGTGGATTTTCCCTTTGGCCAGCAAGAAGTGACCTTCTGAGTCTCTTTGGATGATTTTAGGTTGAAAGTCAATTTTATCTGATATTAGAATGGCTACTCCAGCTTGTTTCCTGAGACCATTTGCTTGTAAAATTGTCCTCCAGCCTTTTACTCTAAGGTAGTGTTTGTCTTTAACACTGAGATGTGTTTCCTGTATGCAGCAAAATGTAGGGTCCTGTTTCCTTATCCAGTCTGTTAATCTATGTCTTTTTATTGGGGAATTGAGTCCATTGACGTTAAGAGATATTAAGGAATAGTAATTATTACCTCCAGACATTTTTGAAATTATATTTATTTATCTTATTTATTTTTTATAGTCGAGAGGTTATCTTCTTTTGGGTTTGATGAGAGGAGGTTTCTATCTTGCTTCTTCCCAGGTGTAGTTTCCGTCCTTGTCTTGGTGTTTTCCCCCTATTATCCTTTGTAGGGCTGGATTTGTGGAGAGATATCTTGCAAATTTGGTTTTGTCATGGAATACCTTGATGTCTCCATCAATGGCAATTGAGAGTTTTGCTGGGTAAAGTAGTTTTGGCTGAAGTTTGTGTTCTCTTAGAGTTTGCATGATATCTGCCCAGGATCTTCTAGCTTTCATGGTCTCAGGTGAGAAGTCTGGTGTTATTCTGATAGGTTTTCCTTTATATGTTACTTGGCCTTTTTCTCTTGCTGCCTTTAGTATTCTTTCTTTGTTTATTACATTTGGAGTTTTGATTATTATGTGACAGGATGTATTTCTGTTCTGGTCCAGTCTGTTTGGGGTTCTATAGGCTTCTTGTATATTCATGGGCATCTCTCTCCTTAGGTTGGGGAAGTTTTCTTCCATAATTTTATAGAAGATATTAGCTGGCCCTTTAACTTGTAAATCTTCACTCTCGTCTATACCTATAATCCTTAGGTTTGGTCTTCTCATAGTGTCTTGGATTTCCTGGATGTTTTGGGTTACCACCTTTTTGCATTTAGTATTTTCTTTGACTGTTGAATCAATGGTTCCTATGGTATCTTCGGCTTCTGAGATTCTGTCTTCTATCTCTTGTATTCTATTGTTGATACTTGCGTCTATGGCCCCTGATTTCTTCCCCAGGTTTTCTATCTCCAATGTTGTCTCCCTCTGTGATTTCTTAGTTGTTTCTACTTCTGTTTTTAGTATCTGGATGGATGTGCTCAGATCTTTCGCTTGCTTGATTGTGTTTTCATGAATTTCTTTAATAGATTTTTGTGCTTCCTCTTTCATAGCTTCTAATTGTTGGCCCACGTTCTTCTGTAGTTCTTTAAGTGACTTTTGTCTTTCTTCCTTATTGTCTTCTTCTCTTTGATCCATCTTCTCCTGCATTTCTTGAAGTGATTTTTGTATTTGCCTCGTAAAGGCTTCTAACTTTTGATCCATTTTCTCCTCTATTTCTTTACGAGATTTTTCTATGTGTTCAGCTACCAGCATCCTGACCAGTGATTTTATATCCAAGTCTTGTTTTTCTGGTGTTTTAGGGTATCCAGGGATTCCTGTTGTTGGAGAACTGGGTTCAGATGCTGTCATGTTGCCTTGATTTTTGTTAGTAACGTTCCTTCGTTTTCCTTTTGCCATCTGGTTATTTCTGGTTTTAGTTGGCCTTGTTGTCAGTGGCTGGTGTTTGAATCTCCTGTGAGGCTGGGCTCACCTGTTGTTTCTCTATTGGTGAATATGTGTGACTGCTGCTTTAAGGGATCATAAGCTGGCTGCCACCCATGCGATTGTGGCCCCTGTTGGAGTCTGTCTACCTGGGCTTCTCCAGCTGTGTCCTGGTTGCAAGGAACTCCGAGAGCCTAGCAGATCCCCCGTGAGGGTAGCCCTGGAAGGGGTGTTTACCTGGGCCTTTCCAGCTATGTCCTGGTTGAAATATGGAGGCCCGTTGCTACCACTGGTCCAGGGGCCTGCGAGCTGGTTGCAGAATGCAGCCTTGGTGCTCACCAGAGGGCACGGGAATGTCCTACAGAGCCTGGGCCTTTCCAGCTGTGTCCTGGTTGCAATATGGAGGCCCGCCGCTACACTGCTGGTCTAGGGGCCGGCGAGCTGGTTGCAGAACGCAGCCTTGGTGCTCACCAGAGGGCTCGGGGATGTCCCACAGAGCCTAGGCGGGACTCCGCCTGCTTGGCTCCGAGACCCTAGCAGATACCCCCGTGAGTGTTGCCCTGGAAGGGGTGTTTACCTGGGCCTTTCCAGCTGTTTCCTGGTTGCAATATGGAGGCCCGCCGCTACACCGCTGGTCTAGGGGCCAGCGAGCTGGTTGCAGAACGCAGCTTAGGTGCTCACCCGAGGGCGGGGATGTCCCACAGAGCCTGGGCCTTTCCAGCTGTGTCCTGGTTGCGATATGGAGGCCCACCGCTACACAGCTGGTCTAGGGGCCAGCGAGCTGGTTGCAGAACGCAGCCTTTGTGCTCACCAGAGGGCTCGGGGATGTCCCACAGAGCCTAGGCGGGACTCCGCCTGCTTGGCTCTGAGACCCTAGCAGATACCCCCGTGAGTGTAGCCCTGGAAGGGGTGTTTACCTGGGCCTTTCCAGCTGTGTCCTAGTTGCAATATGGAGGCCCGCCGCTACACCGCTGGTCTAGGGGCCGGCGAGCTGGTTGCAGAACGCAGCTTAGGTGCTCACCCGAGGGCGGGGATGTCCCACAGAGCCTGGGCCTTTCCAGCTGTGTCCTGGTTGTGATATGGAGGCCCGCCGCTACACCGCTGGTCTAGGGGCCGGCGAGCTGGTTGCAGAACACAGCCTAGGTGCTCACCAGAGGGCGGGGATGTCCCACAGAGCCTGGGCCTTTCCAGCTGTGTCCTGGTTGCGATATGGAGGCCCGCCGCTACACCGCTGGTCTAGGGGCCGGCGAGCTGGTTGCAGAACGCAGCTTAGGTGCTCACCCGAGGGCGGGGATGTCCCACAGAGCCTGGGCCTTTCCAGCTGTGTCCTGGTTGCGATATGGAGGCCCACCGCTACACAGCTGGTCTAGGGGCCAGCGAGCTGGTTGCAGAACGCAGCCTTTGTGCTCACCAGAGGGCTCGGGGATGTCCCACAGAGCCTAGGCGGGACTCCGCCTGCTTGGCTCTGAGACCCTAGCAGATACCCCCGTGAGTGTAGCCCTGGAAGGGGTGTTTACCTGGGCCTTTCCAGCTGTGTCCTGGTTGCAATATGGAGGCCCGCCGCTACACCGCTGGTCTAGGGGCCGGCGAGCTTGTTGCAGAACGCAGCCTAGGTGCTCACCAGAGGGCGGGGATGTCCCACAGAGCCTGGGCCTTTCCAGCTGTGTCCTTTACCTATCTTCTTTGAGCAAAATATTTGTGTCACTTTTTAAGCTGTAAATGCTGTGGTAGCCATGAATCTGCAGCACTCAATTTTGTCTTCAAGGAAACCACAGCAAAGAAAACAGGGATTTGCCTGCACAATTTGACTATGGTCACATCATAGTGTTTGCACTGAGCCCTGAGGTCCTGGGTCCCTCCTAGCCAGGGAACAAGTAGAGAGAGAGCTAAACACGATGACCTGGTTCTTACCAACATGGGCCTGTTCCAACTAAAATCCCTCACAGTGGAGCTGCCCTGGAGCTGGTCAGGACGTTGTCAGGATGGCAGTGTGACACTTCCCTTCCTCCATCCTTTCTTCTCTCTCCTCTTCTTCAGCTGTCAGTCCTGGATGGCAATCTGAAGACTCTGTTCAGCTCTATCCAGTCTACTCCTGCCCACTCTCTCCTCCTTTCATAGACGCCTCCTCTAGTCACTCTCTTGCAAATTTAATTCTATCTCCGCGTCTTCTTTCTAGAGAACCCTGAACCAGCACTACCGACACCAAGAGTGGAACATCCCAGTAAACCACATGATGATGATGTGTTGAGAGTGAGTGACTCACAACAGCCTTCCAATGAGTCTCTCAAATGGAATGCACAGTGGGAAAGAGTGACAGTCCCTGGAACAAGAAGGTGACCCTCACACCAGCAGTAGCCCTGGTAACCCGAAAGCATGCTCTGCAGAGTGAGTCTCTTTTGCTGTTGGAGGGAATCAAGCACCAGGAAGAATCGTGGGATAGTGGAGGTGAAAGGCGACTGGAAGGTAGAAGTTTAGGTGAGAGGAGAGAGATTGTTTGAGGATCCGAGCAGGGCTCTGGGAAAGATGGTGGAAGACCAGACATGAGATGTCTGTTACAAAAGCATGTGGAGGAGCTCACCTGACAGTGTTCATGATTTAAAAATATGCCCATGATGAATTAAACCTTCAACAAGCAAGTGAACAATGACTGCACAAGTAGACATCACTCACCCTCATTCCTGGCTGTGCTAGAGCTGTGACACATGTGGAAGGGGATCAGGGTGTCACAAGTGAAGGGCACAAGTGATCGGGCTACTGCCTACTTTTGAGTGACTCACCCATGGGGCATTGAGGGGAAGACTGAGAACTTACGTCAGTGCTTCTCATGGACCCCGACAGGTCCCTGGTTTAAGAGGGAGTCCATGACCTGTGACACACTGGTCACACTACACATTACACCATCCAAAGCTGTAATTAGATCAGGCTTCTTCTCACCCAGAAGAGGCCATTGTTCATTCCTCAAGAGAGAGGTGCTTATTCTGTCTGTTCTTGCCTGCAAAACCTTGGCCAGCATCGTTCATGAGCATTAGACGATCTGAGATGGTAGTTTTATCATCTTCATAAACATAACAAATAGAAAGGTTTGTCAGGATTGCCTAAGGTTTCATGTATGAGTCTGAAAAGGATAATTCAGTTCCAAAACTGTGAGTTTCCAAAGCCCATTCTTGCTGTGTGGCTGTGTGAGCCTGAAAATGCAGCCTTAGGGACAGTGATGGAGACAAGGGTATCCTAAGAGGCACTCAGCACAGTGGAAAGAGTGAGTTTCAGCTTCCATGAGACTGCACATATGGCTGTGTGAGCATATGGGCATTGTGTGGAACAGGGCAGGACACTGGGTGCCTTCCTCCAATAAACCTTTGTGATGTAACTCACACACATGATAATGTTGCTGCTAATATTAAAATATAATGAGGAGGAGGAGGAAGAGGAAGCGGAAGAGGAGGAACCCATGATGGCCCAGCTTAGCACAGTAGCTCTGCTGTGCTCTGAGCTCCTACTGAAACAGTAGAAATTTTTTTAAAGGAGAACACCAATCTTGAGGCATGGTAAAAGATGCTATGCTCACCTTCATGATTTCCATGTGATTAAAACAGTGCCTTAAACACAGAGGCTTAAGAGAATCTGTGAGGTAAAAGAGAGCCAGAGACAAGGCAGAGGGGAAACCAGAGGGAGAACAGGGGTTGGTAAGATCGAAACACATTCTATATACACATGAGGATATCACAGTGAGGCCTACTATTCTATAAAATTAACACATTTAAATAAAACAGTAAAACACACTAATACAGAAAAGAAAAAGATGTATTATATGTTTTTATGTATTGTCTTAGTCAGGGTTTCTAATCCTGCACAAAACATCATGACCAAGAAGCAAGTTGGGGAAGAAAGGGTTTATTCAGCTTACACTTCCACACTGCTGTTCATCACCAAAGGAAGTCAGGACTGGAACTCAAGCAGGTCAGGAAGCAGGAGCTGATGCAGAGGTCATGGAGGGATGCTACTTACCGGCTTGCTTCACCCGACTTGCTCAGCTTGCTTTGCACCACCCACAAGGGGCCCTCCCCTCTTGATCACTAATTGAGAAAATACCTTACAGCTGGATTTCATGGAGGCCTTTTCTCAACTGAAGCTCCTTTCTCTGTAATAACTCTAGCCTGTGTCCAAGGATTTATACACGATGTTTTTATTTAAAAAAAAAAGACAAAAATAATTAAAAAGAAAAAAAAAACAGGGAGATAGTATGGAATCTAGAGAGATGCCATACTTCTCTTTTGAGACGATCACAGTTTTTTTTCCGTTGTTCCCTAATTACTTTGCTTCTTCAGTGTTTTGTGGGTACATTGCTACTTTCTTCACAGTCAAGAAGAGGAAGTGGGCATTCCTTAGGAGACCCCCCCTCTACCCAAGTGTCTGAAGCTACCTGCATGCTGCATCATGGGTAATTTGGGTTAAAGATAATTGTAAATATGCTATTGATATTAACTGATGTTTTCCCAACATTGCAATAATGGTTGTTTTGTTTGTTGGTGAGTTTATTACTTTTTGATCAATAGAATGTGAGATTTGTGGGTGAAATTAGCATAGTGAATAACAATTAGGCCCAAAAAAATCAATAACGTTCAGACAAATGCAGGACTTGAAAAAGTCCCAAAGGCATGCCAGTATTCACATACACATGTAAACATGTGTGTGTGTGTGTGTGTGTGTGTGTGTGCGCGCGCGCGCGCGCGCACACACACACACACACACACACACGCCTGAAATACTCCTTATTTATAATTCCAAAGCATGGGAGTAGGGATGGGAGGGAATAGGAGATGGAAGGTTAGGAGAATAAGAGTTTCTTTTAAAGAAAATAAGACAGATACAAAGAAACCACCTGCAGATTCTGTTTTTAGGGAACTTAAGATCTTTGTATTTGGAAAAGCCCTAGACGTCAATATCCATTAATTCCATTTAGACTCTTCTTATTGTTAGTTTAAATAAACATAAGAGGATCTTTTTCGCAGTGTCTTGGAGACAAGAAACTTAGAAAATAGAACCCTAGCTTCTTTTTCCTATGCCCCACACCAACCCCCGTCAAGGTAGTTGTATCTTCTCTTTTGCTACTGCTGTGATAAAACACGGGTACAAACAGCAGTGCATAGAAGAACTTGTTCCTTCTGGCTTACAGAGAAGCTACGGAAGCCGGCAAGGATAGTAGGAAGCTGAGAGCTCACATCTCAACCCACACTCATGGAGCAAAAAGAAAACCGGAGCCTACTGGGCAGGGCGGGGGCGTTCTTATTCAAAACACCACAGTAGTGCACTGTAACATGGTTAGAATATAATCACAGCACTTGTACCTCCTTAGGCCTATCTCCTTGGCCCTGGTTTCACATCTGGGATCAGAATGACAGAAGAAAGCAGAAAACGGTTTCTTTTGTAAAGTACAAGCCATCTCATGTGTTATTATTCTTTAGGAAAAAAAATGGTCAAGAACTTAAAAAAAAATTTTTTTTTAAGTCTTACTGAATGCCAGGCACTGGGTTAAGTATTTTACACATGTATATCACTTTAGCCACTCTTAGCACAAATTCATGAAGTAATTTTTTTATTATTAATCCCATAGTAAGAGCTAATGAGTCCACTTGCTATGTCTCCCCATAGGGTGAGATCCCAATCTAAACCCAGAACATCTGATCCCAGAGCTGGCTCTTCTGATGTTTGCCGTGAGCCTGTTGCCCTTAGCACAGGAGGCTTGTATATATGCAAAGATCAAACCCTCTGTAGTTTATGGCCTCGTCGGGATTTCCTCTGCATGTTGTGTATGGTATGGACAGTCTGAAACAGCGCCACTTGCAGCCCAGGGTAGACAGAAGCACACGCGTAGAGTGGGAGAAGAATCCACTTTTCTTTCACAGGTTTCTTTTTCTCGGGAGTGTAGAGAGTCACGCCATTATTCACAGCTCTGAAGACTGCTAAAATTGTTCCTACGGTCCTGTGACAGTTTGCTACCCCAGCCGGGCATAGTTGATGACAGGTGTTATCCTAGATCTTGGGGGGATAACATTAGGGAGATGAGAGGTCAAAGCTAGTCTGGGCTTCATAGGGAAAGCCTATCTCAAACACAAAATAAGAATTATTTTTCATCTGGCATGTTGCATCTCCTCATCCAGTACCCACATCTTAGCTTCTCATTCTTTTCAAGCTGAGGATATTTCCACACTCTGTCAAGAAACACACCAAGTGATTGTGAGCGTCTTGAAGCCGCATTTCCTCTTGCCCCCTGAGACTCCGGCAAGAGCACTCCGGAGGAATTACCAAATACATATTTGTTTGATTAAATACAATGGTGGGAATACAATACCGTTCTCAGCCCTTACATTTTTGTGATGTGCCTCAAAAATTATTCCCTGAGAATATTGGTAAAGTCTATTTACAGCATTAGCCTGCCTCCCAGCAGACTCTGACATCTGTATATTGTGGTGTTTAAGGATTCCACGGGGTTCGTTGCCACATCTGAGAATCCTCACCATGTATCATCCTACCTGATAATTCCTCATGGAATACGTCTGCAGTGGAGAATTTCCTTCCCCCTGCATGCTGTTCAGAAATCAATGTTTAGAATAATGGTCCTGCTTGGCTCTGAATTGGGCTGGTTAATAACCATTGCTGGGGAAATCAATCAAGTCTATGATATCTTATTACTTACACTAATTTAATCACAGGGAACGGATTACTGTTCCAGTTCAAAGGGCAAAGAGAGTGTGTGTACACCTCTGTGTGTGTGTGTGTGTGTGTGTGTGTGTGTGTGAGAGAGAGAGAGAGAGAGAGAGAGAGAGAGAGAGAGAGAATCTTAAACATAAGGGTAATGGAAGCCAACACAGAGGACTGACCTACTACTTACTGTAAGATTCAATAACACATTTTTATAGGTGATATTCAATTAATCAGAACCTAGAAACAGGCCAGTTTTGCTCCAAATTTATTATAAGAATATACTGTGTTCTGAAAAGTTATTGAGATCAGAAAAGGTGATTGCTAATTCTTTAACCAATACAATTAACTGGGTTTGGTGTTTATTCTATTGCTGATATGTGGTTACCACAGCCAACCCAGTGGCTCAGTTCTAGGCCAATGGTTTGATTGTAGGTGGGCAGGAGCATGTGTGTGATGGGTCCACAATGGTAGGTCTCTCCACGTACACCCCCCAGCATCCTCCTCCTCCCCTTCCTCCTGTAACTTCCCTCCATCCTGACCTCCAGTGCCTCAGCTACTGTGACATCTTTTCTAAGGCTCTCACCGGGGTAACAGCTCTTTGCCCTCCAAGCTCTGCTTAGCCCTGTGCTTCTGGGCTGCGCAGTAATTCTCCTGTCTACCTTATGTGTGGTGAAACCATATTTTCCAGGTTAGACATTGGTGTCTTGACTCAGAGCACCAATCTAAACCCAGAACATCTGATCCATCAAGCGCCCGAGACCATCACGACCATTCCAAGGACTGAGCACTGGACTTAGCAGTCTTCAAAATTCCTTTCAGACCTCACACTGACATTTTGCGGCTGTATGTAAGTTAAACAATTGACTGGAGTGGGCCAGCTGGCTGCCAATCATTGTCCATGCTGAGGCAGGACTTCCCAGGGTACAGAGCTCTGATGCTCCTGAAAACAATCTCAGTAAACTCATTGTTTCACCAAGAGAGGACTTGGGTAGAATCCTTTCTTTGGTCTATCAATGCCTTTTCTGGGATGAACAGATATTTTGAAATATCTCCTCAGGAAAAGTCATGTGATAGCATGCATTTTTCTCTTGGAAATGTCCCTCTTCTTCTGTTCAATAGGTATTTTGGTATTTAGCAATAATTTTCAATTTTTATATGTGTGTGTATGTGCAGAATATGTACATGCCTATATGTTTGTGTAACCGTGTGCAGGCAGGTTCACATGTATACATATGTGAACGAAGACTAGAGGTTGATATTGAACATCTTCCTCTTTCCTTCTGTGCTGTCTAGTAAGTCAGGACACAAGCTAAAGTAATCACAGAAGAGGAAGCCTCAATTGAGAAAATGCTTCCATAAGACCCAGTTGTATGGCATTTTCTTAATTAGTGATTAATGGGAGAGGGCCCAGCCAATTGTGAGTGGTGCAACCCCTGGGTTGGTGGTCCTGGGTTCTACAAGAAAGCAGGCTGAACAAGCCATGATGGGCCAAGCCGGTAGGTGGCAGCCCTCTACGGCCTCTGCACCAGCTCCAGCCCCGGTTTGAGTTCCTGTCCCCACTTCCTTTGCTGATGAACAGTGATATGGAAGTGTAAGCCAAATAAACTCTTTCCTCCCCAAGTTGCTTTCGTTGTGGTGATTCATCACAGCAATAGAAACTTTAACTAAAACAAGATGGTACCAGGATAGCGGATACTGCAGTGATAGACCTGACCATGTTGATTTGGAGAGGATTATAGAATAATTTTTGGAACTTTAGCTAGGCTAGAAAAGCCATTGAGTGTTGAGAACTGGCTGAGCTGTTGAATGATACTGGGAGATAAGTATGCTGAGAGCAGTACAGATGATGCAGGCCTAGCAGTGTGTCGTTAGCTGGGGCAAAAGAATTGGCTATGATTAACGAGAGACCAGAACCACTAAAGTGAAGCCTTTTTTTTTTTTTTTTTTTGGCTGGGACAATGGTTGCTGGTCAGCTGGGACTGAAGAATCAGCTGAGATTAAGAAGAGACTAACATCATCAATGCAAAGTCTTTGGGGAAGTATTTTCTCATGGTCAGCACGTAGAATCTGTGTTCCAGAGGAAGCCAAGGTTGTACCTCATGCTCGCAGCTGAACTCGGTAGTGTTAAGAGTCACTCAAGTGATACTGGTTTTGAAGGCATGGAGGGATCCTGGAGAGTTGCTGAGGCTTGGCACTGTGGCAGGCCTTGGAGTCTCTGAAGGGAGCCTAGCGGAAGCTATTGGTGAAAGTGCTACCTGGTTGCACTAAGGAGCCCAGCAATTCTGGATTTGTGAATATCATGGGATGACCATCAAGAACAGAAGCAGGTGTGGAGTGGAGCCAGCCTGAGCCCAGGAGAGAAGCTGTTCATGATGCAGAGAGCAGAGCCGAGAAGTGACCTAAGCCCTCTGGGGGAGCCCTGAAGACTGCGAGTGAATCCCAGATATTGGACTTTGAGTTATTTACGCTGTTGGAGTTTGGTTTTGCTTTTATCTACATTGTGATTGTGTCCTGCCCTGGTCTTCCCTCTTGAAAGCATTTAACTAAATTTTGATTTTTACAGGAGCCCACAGTTGTGATATTTTGAACTGTTAAAAGAGACTTTTGCATTTTACTAAAGAGACCACATTTTTTAAAATGGACTGAACTTTTATTGTGTTTGAAATTCTAAAGACCGGAACTTTCAAAGTTATTTTATATTATGATATTGACATGAATATACCATCTTGGGGATAAATGAGAAGGGGGAGGTTCTAATTGAAACATGATGTGTTTATGTGTCAAATTAACAAGGGCTCAGGAGTCCTGGCTAATTTTTATCAATGTGACATAAACTAAATTCGTCAGAGAGAAGGGAGCCTCAATTGAGAAAATGCTTCCCTAAGACCTGGTTGTACAGCATTTTCTTAATTAGCGATTGATTGGGAAAGGCCCAGCCCATTGTGGGTGATGCTACCCCTGGGCTGGTGGTCCTGTGTTCTATAAGAAAGCAGGCTGAGCAAGCCATGATGAGCAAGGCAGTAAGCAGCACCCCTCCATGGCTTCTGCACCCACTCCTGCCTCCAGGTTCCTGCTCTGTTTCAGTTCCTGTCCTGACTTCCTTTGCTGATGAACAGTGATATGGAAGTATAAGCCAAATAAGCCCTTTCCTCCTCAAGCTGCTTTGGTCATGGTGTTTTTATCACAGCAATAGAAACCCTAACTAATTCACCTTTTCAACTTTAGTCTTTGAGTCAGGTGTCTCTCATTGAACCTGGAACTCATAAATTCAGCTAGGCTGGGTGGCCAGTGAGCTCCAGAGACTCACCTGCCTCTGATTCCCATGGCTGGGGATACAGACATGCACTGCTGCACCCAGATTTTATGTGTGTGCTGGAGATCTGAATTAAGTCTTCATGCTCGAGCAGTATTTTATCTACTGATCCACCTTTCCAGTTTCCAATCTCCCGTTCATTTGGGCAAGACTGGCCGGAAGTGGATATCCTCCTCCTTAGACATGAGCATTGTGCTGGGATGTGACAAGCAGAGCCTTCTGTGAGTGAGCGTATGGAGTTTAGGAGAGGAGACACTCCTGAGATTGCAAATGCCACAGACCAGGATGTAGATTGCTTTATGGCACCCTTAATGTTTTTGGATAGGTCTGCTTCTGTCATCCCTTGTGGTCTGTGGAGCTGCCTAGTTTCTCTTCATTGATTCTGAGGCAGATAATGGCAACTTTTACCTCAGAATCCATGTCTGACTGATTGGCAGTGGCTACTAGAGTGGGATGTAAAGAAAGAACATAATATCATGTGTGTGGTCGTTGGGAAAGAGATCTGTGATTTATTAGTTATGTCTTGCATGGGGGCAGACATATCTGTAAACACAGCAGGTGTTTTGCTGCCCTTTACTTACTGACATATGCTATTTCTTCCTAGTGATTAGTGTGGGTCTTGGGTTTTGGTAGCACCTTATATTTCCATCATTTGTCACATTTGTCGCCATGAGAGTCAGAGTGGCCACCTTAGGCACCCGGCCAAGCAGAGGGTTGCCCTTCAGGTTTTAAAATTAGTTCTTTGGGCACTAAAGGGCCAAAGTCAGTCAGGATGATAAATGATAGAAAAGAGAATGTATCCAAGCAGGGAATAGACATAAAGACTGGAGGGAGATCCCTACTTAAGTTGTACTGATGAATTCATGGAGTGTGTGCTACAGACCAAGAAGCCCAGGGGTGTGGTCATAGCAGATCATGAAGTCAACCCACTGAAATTCGATTTACAGTTATATTTTCAATAAAATACTTTGGTGCCAACTCAATCTACAAGTGATTTTTCTCTGTTTATACATGGTCATGAAACACACATGCTTTCTTAGACTTTGTTTTTCCTATGCCTAGTATGTCTTACATGCCCAATAGTGTTGATCCAAAGAAAAGGAAATGAATAAATTAGAAAATTAGAAAAAAACTTTCCAGCTTCTATCAAGAGTTAAAACAGATAAGTGGTATTGTATTTATGAAATATTGTCTATCCTGAAGTAGAACTTTGTATAAGAGGTTCATTCTATTTATTTTTCCTTTTGGTATATAGGATGCAAATTAATGTGATTGGATGGTGGGCAGAGTGCTTGGAGGAGGGGAGAGAGGATCAGGAAGGCTTCTGACTGCAGGAACTGAGCAGGAGATGGGGACATTTACAAGGAAGCCTGTCTCTGTAACGTGCGCATGCTCTACTTTTGTCATTGGATATTTTATTTATTTACATTTCAAATGTTATCCCGTTTCACAGTTTCCCATCTGCAACCCCCCTATCCTATCCCATCCCCTCTTACCCTGCCTCTATGAGCATCTTACCTATGCCCACCCACCTACCCACTTCTGCTTTCATGGCCTAGCATTCCTCTACACAGGGGTGTCAAACCTTCACAGGACCAATGGCCTGCCCTCCCACTGATGCCAGATAAGGCCCCATCAGTAACTTCAGTACTTCCCCTAATCCTCCATTGATCTGAAGTTTCTTTCTTTGTTGGGTCTTTGTGTGGTTTGGTATCAGTGTAACTATGACTTTTTAGAATGAGTTGGGTAGTGTTCCTTCTGTTTCTATTTTGTGGAATAGTTTGAAGAGTATTGGTATTAGGTCTTCTTTGAAGGTCCGATAGAATTCTGCACTAAACCCATCTGGTCCTGGGCTTTTTTTTTTTTTTTTTTGGTTGGGAGACTTTTAATCACTGCTTCTATTTCTTTAGGGGTTATGGGACTGTTTAGATGGTTTATCTGATCTTGATCTAACTTTGGTACCTAGAAAATTGTCCATTTCATCCAGATTTTCCAGTTCAGTTGAGTATAGACTTTTGTAGTAGGATCTGATGATATTTTGAATTTCCTCAGTTTTGTTTTTACATCTTCCTTCTCATGTCTTATTTTGTTAATTTGGATACTGTCTCTGTGCCCTCTATAGTCTTGCTAAGGGTTTATCTATTTATTAATTTTCTCAAAGAGCCAGCTCCTGGTTTTCTTGATTCTTTGTATAGCTCTTTTTGTTTTTGTTTGGTTAATTTCAGCCTTGAGTCTTATTATTTCCCGATGTCTACTCCTCTTGGGTGTATTTGGTTCTTTTTGTTCTAGAGCTTTCATCTGCTAGTATGTTCTCTCTCCAGTTTCTTTTTGGAGGCACTCAGAGCTATCAGTTTTCCTCTTAGCACTGCTTTCACTGTGTTTTGGTTGTGCCTTCATTAAATTCTAAAAAGTCATTAATTTGACCAGTTATATGGTCAGTTTTGGAGAAGGTACCATGAGGTGCTGAGAAGAAGGTATTTTCTTTTGTTTTAGGATGAAACGTCCTATAGATATCTGTTAAATCCATTTGGTTCATAACTTCTGTTAGTTTCACTGTGTCTCTGTTTAGTTTCTCCAAAATCAATAGGTGGAAAGACATAGAAGACTCCCAACATCAGCCCCTGATCTATACACACACACACACACACACACACACACACACCTAAGAAGATATGTATACACTACACACACAGAGGGACACACACACATATATGAGTAAGAAAATATGTCAATATCACACACATGGATGGAACACACCGGGGTAAGAAAATATGCACATACAATGCACATGGATGGAGATACACACACACACACATACACACACACAAGAGACATGTCAGTTCTTTACATATGTGAAGTTTATCTACATCTCAATGGAGAATGATCATGATTGTTAACTTCTGTCAATTTGATTGGATTAAGAAACACTTGGTGCATTAGTGAGATACTTTGGGGTATTTCTGTGAAGGCTTTTTCAGAAAAGACTTACTGATAGAGGAAAGTTCCCTATGAATGTGGGTAGCACCACCCAATGTCTTAGGGAATAATAAAGCCAGCCAAGCTCCAGCATTTCTCTTTCAGTTTCCTAACTCTGAGTAAGCACCCTTCCACTCTTTCCACCATGGCTGTGAGCAGCTTCTGTCATGCCTGTTCCGCCACAATAAACTGTACCCTCAGGCCATGAGCCACAGTAGATCCATCCTAGAAATAGCACGAGTAACTAATTGGACTCGTGAGCATAACGACTCACATTTGTAACTATAGACCAAGGTCATAAAGCCAGGTACCATGTTCACCTATGAAACAAAGCAGACATGACTTCAATCATCTGTTTCATTTTACTCCCCCTTTCACAGGAATATTCTTGACAACTCTACATTATGAATTAGCAAAAAAAGGAGCCAACAACCCACTCCAGTATAGAGCTAGGTTACTCACCCCACCCCAGTAAACCAAACTGAGTTCACTATTCAGCTCTATATTTATTTTGCCAATTACAGGGAAGCATTGTAGAGAGCCCTATTGGGGTGCCATGCCACCTGGCAGGAACTTGATATCAATCATATGTGAAGTTCCTCTCCCAGCCTTTGAGTGGGAACTCCTGTGTCAGCCATAATCCCCTCCACCTAGGGTGGAGTGCTCAGACCAAGGTGAAGCCTATTGTTCTTCAAGGACCTGCAGTTTCCTGAGAAACCCTAGCCACCTGTGGAGCAACTGAACTGATTCTGCTGAGAAGCTTCCAGACTTTTCCCCTGCCTATATATATTGGGAGTTCTTCATTAAACTTTGAGACCTTGAATAGCAGGTGTTATCTTGGTCTCCTCCGGCTCTTTTTTGCCGCCTTCCCATACAACCACAGCTTCCCTTCCAGGTAGCCGGTTCTATGTAACTGCGGGCAGTTACAAAGCATCATGCCTGTAGCACATGAATCATTTCTTCAATGAGAATAACCCTGACCTTGTGGTTAGGAATTACCATCTTTCTCAATGAGGTATGCCCCTGTTAGCCCTGCTCTGTCAATAGAGACATCCAGCAAAGCCAGTCATCCCCAGGCAGTAGCAAGCAGAGACGGGCTAAGGTTCTGTGAGATCACACCATCAGTTTCCATGACCACCTCAGGCAGGATCCCTCCATCCTTTGCTTGTGCTTTCTTCAAGTTTTAAGTGTGTCTTATTACCACGTCTCGTATCGTTTCAAAATTTCTCATTCGCAGATCTAGCTCTGTGATTACCTGGGACAGCACTTCCGCTGTGGAGTCACCACTTTGTCCTGCAGCCCGTATGACTTCACCCACATGTAAACAACAAACTCCAGAGCCAATGTCTCACTGTCGTTATTTCTCCTTAGCTCCAGGTCAGAATGGTTCTAAAAGAATTTCTTCTGGGTAAATTTCCTTCTTTCTTTTTTCTTTTTTTCTTTCCTTCTTTCTTTCTCTTTTAACTCACTAGTTAGTGTTAGCATAAATTTTCATCCAGAAAGGGCTCAACTAACCAGAACTACATGAGAATGCTGTTTAAGGTCACTGGGCCTCTGTTTATTCACCAATAAAATGGGCACACTGAGAACATAAATGATTTTTAATAAAAACTGAATGAGATTTTGAAGCTGAAGAACTGGAATTGATACTTGGAAGAGAATACTTCTTAGATATAAGCAACCATTAATTTTATAAGCAACATCCCTCCTGTAGTAGCTACTTTTCTATTGTGACAAAACACCATGGCCAAGGTAATTCTTAAAAGAAAGAATTTATTTTGTCTTATGCTTCTAGGAGGTGAGTCCACAAAGGCAGGGAGAAGGTAAGGGCATAGCAGAGAGAACAAGAAGCTAAGCTCGCATCCTTTACTACAAACGCAAAGCAGGTAGCTCAAACTAGGAAAAGGATGAGACCTTGAGCTCTCAAAGCCAGCTCCCAGTGACATCTTCCCTCCAGCAGGGCCACACCTCCCAAACCTCCCCACATAGCACACCAGGTGGGAACCGAGTGTTCAAATAATGAAATTATGAGAGACTGAGAGACAGTTCTCACTTCAACCACCACAGCTGTGCATAACTTCTCTCTATTCTCATCTCCTTTTCTAACAGAAGAGCCAATGTAGATACGCTCATTCATTTAAGCATATCTTCCTTTTCTAGTCAGGGCCTGGCCAACATTAGGCAAACAGAGGCCAACAAGGCACTTCAGTTTTGTGATTTTTTTTTAAGGCATAGTGCTGGGGAAGGTGTGAAGAGAGCTTTGACACAACAGGAAAACACCTGCTTGGTTCCTCTGCATCTTCATGAATGCCCATGACTGGGCAACATTTGCCCCAACCATCTTGGAAGCTGCTGGTAATCCTACCTAACCATCTGCGTTTGAGACTAACCGCCATGTGAAAGATACGCAAAGAAGGTTTGTTTGAATAATCCAGGAGAGCCAGCATGCCCCAAAACATTCACAGTAGGCCATCTTAACGATACCCCGAGTAATAAGCCCTCAAATAACACTTCTCTTTGCACAACATGGTTAGAAAAGTATGGACCAGCATCTCTCCGTTGGATCTAAGCAGCCTGTTTCTATCCACTAGGGTTTTGCTTGACACATGCTTTAGGAAAAAGATTTTGCTTTTTTAAAACTGACTTCTGACTTTTGCTTCACATAACTCATGAAATGGATACCGAAGCAAGCCCTCTTTTTCAGCAATGCTAAACGTGTATGCTCTAAACAATATAGGTGCCCATCACATAAGGCTTGTCGCTCTAAATAAACAAAGATAATTTGACTGGAGTATTGTTATAATAGAAGAATTTAATGTACCTCTTTCTGTGTACTGCCTAAAGTCAGAGTGAATAAAGAGATTTAAATAGAATGTCAACAGGCTAACTGCGGCCCACATTTAAAAAAGCAACTACATTTTAATGTCAGTAGCCCTGTAGAGAGAATTATAGGCTAATGGAACTACTTGGGACCCTGTTCCCTCACTTTCCTAGCATACAAAAGTTAAATTATTTAGAAAAGAAACATTCTCTTGAGTGGTTGCAGGTCACTGTGGATCAGTGAGGTTTCCCTTTAGAGTTTAGATGTGAAATATTAATGTTGGAGAAAGACAAGATTTATCAACATGGGACTACTATCTGTCATCTCTCCTCCACCCTCCATCTCTCACTCTGGAGAATTTCCCTTTTAATAATCTAGATCATAGGATTGGAGATTAGAAGTCAGAATACTTCAGAGGAGGTGAAAGGGAAAGGCGGAAGGTCCGGCACTCAGTAACAAAGGGTCTGGGGCTTGCACAGTCTTCCACGGGTTTGACAAAACTGGGAAGGGAGAGAAAGCATTTGGAGAACTGCTAATCAGAGAAATGGGAGCCCAAATGAGAATCTCTTTGAAATTGTTCTTTTAGCTTAGCATTGACTATGACCCATGCACACAGGGCAGTTTCTACAAGCATTCCAAGTGATTCCTCCATCACTATATTCAAAGAGTCACTAGGCCAGGTAACCCTGGTGCTTGCATAGAGCTTGCCTAGAGTTACATGCCTGAGTCCACTTCAGGAAGGCCTTGTTTCTGCCCCTTGGGCTTACTTACCACAGGAAGCTCTTACTGGCATTTCAAGTGTCCCAGAAACTCTAGGTCCTATCCCCATAAATATTCCCTCTCACAAGGGTCTCACTCTTGATGCCCCTCAAGGGTCTGAAGAGGCAAATTTTCAGAAGGACACAAAATTAGATTCTTCCAAGGGCAGATATTACTAGCTTGTGAATTTTCAAATCTGAGTCTTTCTTTGGAAATGGAATACTATCCTCTGATCTTCCAAAGTTTAGAGGGTCCAGGGGAAGCAGACAAGATATATGCTTCCTCTCAAAGTGCCAGGGTGCAATCTCTGCTGAACCCCCATATTGGGTTGAGAATGTCTTCAGAAAACATGCCTATATGCTAATTCTTAGTACCTCAGCATGTGATCTTATCTGTATATGGCAGTTTACAGGTATGATTAAGTTAAGACTCCAGAGCTTGGGCCATATGATAAAAGATATGAAACAGTTGTAGACCATTGGTTTTCAGACTCTGGAAAAATTGTAGATGGAAAAAAAACAAAAACAAAACAGGAGCTCTGAGTCCTCAGCCTTTTGATTATGGTAATCATGGTATCTACAAGAGAGTGGGAACCTCTACCGTGGCCACATTTTAATGAAGTTATAGGGGACTCCAGAGAGAAATGGGCACGATAAAGTAGACGCTCTTAATATAATCCTCCTATCTCAGACAAAACCAGTGGATTTGCCCCAAGCTCCAAGAACCATCCACTGTGGGATCCCTGAGTCACGTTCCAATAGAAAGTCTGCATGCCTAGCCAACCAGCACAGTGATAAACAGCACTGTTTATCTGGTTAGGAACAACCACAAAGCCAACAGATGGTATAAAGCACTGTGTTTTCAAAGACTTCTTTCAGATTCCTATCTACAAGTCCCCTCTCCCACATAGCACTCTGTATCTTTTTTAATACCCCCAACCCTACCCCACCCTACCCCACCACCCCACCTCCCCTTCCCTCCTCCCCCCAAGATCCCAGATGCTGCAAAAAAGATCAGCCTGAGATTCTCATACTTGAGCTTAGCACCTGGCTCCAGTCTGCCCATTCATGTCTAGTCTTTGGGACATCCCCAAAGCCTTACTAATGTGCTATCTTGACGACCCAAACACTGTCACTTTGATGTGTTCATTTCCTAACAAAGCCCTCCTCTCATTACTCTCCCTTTCCCTCATAAGGAAAATCTAAAAGGAAGGAAAGGTCATGAGCGCTGTGTGGAAACTCAGGAAACCTGAAATAGAACCTCTTAGCCTTTGAAAGCAGCAGCACAGGAAAGAGCTCGTTGCCACAAGAACCAGATAAGATGTGATTCTTGTTACTGTAAGGCAGTGATTCTCAACCTGTGGGTCGAGACCCCTTTGAGGGCTCAGATGAGCCTTTCACAAGGGGCCCCTGAGACCATCAAAAAGCACAATATGATTCATAACGGTAGCAAAATTACAATTATGAAGTAGCAATGGAAACAATTTTGTGACGGGAGTCACTGGAGCATGAGGAACTCTATTAAAGGGTTGCAACATTGGAAAGGTTGAGAACTACTGCTTCTAAGTGCTTTAACTCAGAGCCTCCCTACACACCTTCTAAGTAGTTTCCTTTCCTAGTCACTTTCACACCTCAGTCCAGGAGGGGAATTTCAGTCAGGGATCCTCAAAGAAACAGAATCTACGGGATATGCTCAGATCCCAAAGGAGATTTACCGTGGAGGATTGGAAAAGTCACATAGTTTGCAATCACAAGCTATAGCCAGGGAGCCAGGGGAGCCAATGACGTCTAAGTCCAAATTCAGAAGTCCAAGAATAAGGAGCACCAAGTTCTGAGAGCAGGAAAGGTCAGAGAGCAAATTTGCCCTTCCTCTGTCTTCCTGTTCTATTCCTGGCCTCAGCAGAGAGATGCTGTGCTAATCTATTTAACAGACACACTCACAAATAATGTTTTACCAGCTTTCTGGGTATCCTGTCACCTAGTCTACTTAAATTAACATTAATGTGGCATTAACCATCATTAAGTACAAAAGTACACATAGGAAGTGGTGAGACCAAGAAAGGATGATGGTGATGGTAAAATGCTACGTGGTCATGCTGAATACTATTCTGAGTTCTTCATTTGAGTAGTAGTATCTGTTTAGACTTTGTAAAGTGGACACTAATATTGCCCTGCATTTCTTAGATGATGAAATTGTGGCACAGAAATGTGATTTGCATAAAACCACACCCCCAATAGGTACATAAGAAGGATGAGGAGTGAAGGCAGTCGTGTTAAGCCCCAGACTTTAACAATAAGGAGAGGAAGTGGACCGCCACACTTCTGAGACAGACTCCTTTATCCACTGACAGACAGCACAGTGTGATGCTGTTCTTGACCCTCCTCCTCCTCCTCCAGCCTCTACTTCATTGTCATAGAGTAGAAATCAGAGGACACCCTTGCTTTGCAGCATTGTAGGGGGCAAATGAGACAAGTCTGTAAATCTGGTGCCTGCTGTTGCCAAGGAAGCACATTAAGTGATGCCCCCCCCCCCCATCATGCTGTTCTTCAACCATGCTATAAGGGAACCCATGTCTATCAAGGTTTGGTCTTTTGCTGTGTAGTTTAATGCGAAGTGTGGTCCCCCGAGACTTAGTTGCCTCAGAGATGAGAGAGTACGCATGTAGACCCAAGTGACACTATGTGACTTTGCCCCCTTAAGTTATTTCTGATTGGTAAATAAAGATGTCAACAGCCAATAGCATAGGTGAAGTTTAGTGATCCCAGGCCTGGGGAAATCAGAAAACAGAGGTGGGGGGGGGGCGAGGGAGAGGGAGGAAGGAGAAGGGAGGAGGGAGGAGGAGGAGGAAGAGGAGGAGGAAGAGGAGCTGAGGAGAAGGAGAAAGTTTCATGGGTTAGAATTAAAAGAAAAACATGTTCCTGAGAGTTGGCCAACTGGAGTTAAGAGCAGATGAAACAGTAATAACTTGGGGTTATCAATAAGAAAGTAGATTCTAATAAGATGGAGGGTAGATATCTGCCCAGCTCTTGTGCTATATAAGGCTTATTTTAAGTAATAAAAGTTGTATGACTCTTATCTGGGAACTGAATGATCAAGGTGGGGTAGAAATTCCAGATTCGGATTAAAAATTCTACAACACATGTCATTTGTACCTGTATCATCTTATATATAATTTTACTCATCTCTGGTGAAAGAAATAGTCATACAAGCATGAAGACCTCAGATCTGATGCACAGTACCCACATAAAAAGCCAAGTATGGTACATGACTATAATCCCAGCAATGTAAAGGATAAAACAGGGGAATGCCTGGGGCTTGCTTGCTACACAGTCTTGATGACTTAGTGAGTTCCCAGTTCAGGCAAGAGACCTTGTCTCAAAAAATAAGGTAGGAAGAAACTGAGGGAGACCTTAGCATTGATCTCTGACCTCCACAAGTATGTGTGCAGTGTGCACATTTACACACAGGAGCACACACATATATACTACACACATACACCACATGCACACAATACATACATTTCACATGTGCATATGCATATGTAAACACAAACTCTCACATAGATCATACATATACAGAGAGAGATAAACATTTAAAGTAGAGAAGAAATAGAAGTTTGAGTCCTCCTCTTTTCCTCCTCTTCTTCCTCCTCTCCCTCCTCTTCTTCTTCCTCTTCCTCCATCCTCCTCTTCTTATTCTTATTCTTATTCTTATTCTTATTCTTATTCTTATTCTTATTCTTATTCTTATTCTTATTCTTATTCTTATTCTTATTCACTTTCCAGATGCTGTGCCCCCACCACGCCACTGCCTTTCAGAGTAATGGAGCAAAGGGACAATGTCTGCCTTGCTTTCCAGAGGACCGTCAGTATTCTGATTAGGCCTCCTTTCTTGCAGCCAAGAAGGCACTCATTTGATGAGCTCTCCTTCACCCCTTTCATTTGGTGTCAGGATGTGAGGACAGCAACACAGGTACTGTCCTTGAGCACAGGAAACATCCTACTAAAGGAAACAAGCAAAATAATAAATAAACACAATTGTAGCAGATACCTTGAAAGGACAAAATAGAATGATAGGGCATCTATTAGACAGCACAATGCATGAGCCAGAGTACCAAGAAAGCAGAGAAAGTATATCCTGGTCCCAGGTCAACAGACATGTCCCTTAGAAGGTGTTTGCCAGCACTTGAAGCTCTTCCAGTGACAGGGTTGAGTCTCCAGAGTCCCAGTGTTCCAGGCTGAATGTGTACTTTTCCCCTTGCCTACTCTGTGACTTGGGCAATTCTCATATCAGTTTCTCCATCTACACAATGCTCTAAGAGCCCAAGCAAGGACTTCATTCAAAGGCCCATTCTCCCCCTAGACACAGACTTAGAGGAGAAACCAGGGTTGAGGAGGTCAGTCCATGGTTCCTGTCAGCTGAAGAGAAGACTCCTGAGACCCGAGTAAAGTCTTTATTGCATCCTTTTCTTTTAGTTCCAACAGCATAAAAGATTCCATATCCTATATTTACCTTGGTTTCTGTCTTTGGAAATTCTCCCACCTCAGCCTCCACCTTCCTGTCCCTTCTGGCAGCAGCTGACCGACCTCTGCTTCTAGCAAACAAAGCTTGCTTCTCAGTACAAGGGCCCCACGCTAGGAAAGTGAGACGGACACCAGCCCCTCCCTCATCTTGCCAGCTCCAGAGGAAGTGCCTCCAACTTCCACTATTATTATTGTTCTTATCACTGCTACTGTTGGCATCATTACCATCCTGCCCCACCCGGCCTCCCCCGCAGGCTCCCCAGCGCCCCACTGTCTGCTTGAGCGCTCACTGCACTGTCCTTAGCTACCCACCCCCAGACTACGCACACGAGTAGTGTCCCTACTGTCGCCCCAAGGCCCTGAGTCATGCCCACTCTTGTCTGGTTCACTGTAGCAGGTCCGGCTTCCATCTGTCTCTGAGTCACTCTTTCCCTGATGACCCTCCTGCTCTGTGCCCTGGTCTCACGCCACCAGTCAGTCAAGGCAGAGTCTCACGAGCTCCTCTCCCTCATGTGGGAGCCAAACTTCCCTCCTCAGTTCCCTCAGGGAAAGTACTTCATGTGTTTTCACTGTCAAATCTACTCTGTGCTGTTCTCACCTCTTACATGGCTTCCTCCAAATATGGAGACTTCCAGAACAATATGCTTAAAACCCCAAGCTGGACAACTGATGTCTCAGCTTGACAACCTTCAGAGATTTCTCATTCTCAAACAAAGGGCAATTTGAGTCTTTCACACTTAGTTCCAGTTGCTAACTAATAGCTCACCCCGACCACTCCCAGAATGTTCCAGACACACTGAAATGCCCACCACCCTTTCCCACCTCCCATTTCCATATACCTTAGAGTTTGCTGCTTCTGCTATTCTGTCTTGGCCTCGATCTTTCCTGCCTGACAGGTTCACCCTCGTGGGACAGAATGCACATTAAGGCTCCCTTTCACAGGAGACTCTCCATGATTGTGCCCACCCAGATTTGGCAAGGTTTTCTGTACAGGGCCTTGCAGGCCACCTTGGGTGTCCACCTCACCTCGCCCAGTCTCCTACAGTTGTTCCCCCAGGGATGATATGCAAAGATGTGGGCCCAGCTGAACTCGAGACTTTTGTTTCACAAGGCTTCCGTGCATGACAAATTATTCTTACTCTTTGGAATATTTTTTTAGAAATAAAAATATTTAGGAAACACATTGAAAGTATACCATACAGCACTGGCTTAAGGGCCACCCTGTGCTCACCCCTGCTTGCAGTGAGCTGGCTCTTTCTTCTTCTGCATTGTCTAGGCGTCACACAGTGCCTTCAGTGTAACTCTTGGGGTGCAGGATGGCCTACTGCCTGGACATCTCTCTACCCACATGCAATAAGACACTGAGACTGCTTACTTCCGGCCTCTCATATATGGCATGCTGAATTCTCTGTCTCCTGTGTCTAGATCTGAGGTGATGCCTAGAACACGGAGGCCATGTGGCTGATATTTGCTGAATGAAGAAACAGTCCATCAAGGGTGGGAAGAAGCGATGGGGAAAATTCACCTCATGTCATTCATGGTGCTGATTCCTTAACCCCACCCCCAATCCTGGACAAAAGCCTTCTTATAGGAATATATTCTCTATTAATATGGACTTGCTTATTCTCCTTACCATCACATATTAAATGCAGGCAATTAAAAGTGACTGTGCACTGGAGTTAGGGCGGTAGGCCAGCAGTTACAAAGCACATACTGTGCCTTCGAGGCAAGAATTCCGTTCCCAGCACCCACAGTGAGTGGCTCAAAATCAACCTGCAAATCCAAAACCAGAGTATCTGAAGCCATCCTCTGGCCACAGCAGGTACCTGTACTCACATGTACGTACCCACACATTGCCACATACACAAACACAAAGTTACTTAAAAAATAAGCTGGAGAGACATCTCACCTGTTGGGAGCACTGCTGCTCTTCCAGAGGACCCAGGTTCGATTCTCAGCACCCACGTGGCAGTTCACAAATGTCTGCAACCCCAACATCTGGCAGGCTCATGCACACGTACATGTAGGCAAAAAACAAAAACAAAACAAAAACTCACATAAAATAAAAATAAATAATTAATTAAAAAATAAATTTATCTTCATATCAAAAAAATAGCAATGCGTCTCCCTCTTTCACTAATACTTAGGTCATAGATGTCCATACTAGGGAGTGTGTTTCAATCTGACTCCCAAGAACTTGGCCTGAGACAGATACTCACATACAACTCTGCTGTTGGCTTGCCTTTAAAGGACAGCTCCTGGTTCTCAATCATGAGACGTGATGCCCCATCATAACCCCACCCCATGTAATACTACACATAGCCATTACAGCCAAGGACTTAATTGCAAGAGAAATGTATATGGTGATCAAGGAGTTAGCTGCACACCTTTGCAGAGGAAAGCTAGATCTTACATTTCATTTGAGAACTTTGTACCCAAGCCAAGATCACAAAGGCAAAGGATGAGATTCTAAATTTTAAGACTGAGGGGGTTGCCCTGTGGAAGAACACGTGTGCAGCATGCACAGAGGCCTGGCTTTGATATCCAAGACTGTACACATAACATATACAATGTAGGATCAGTGTAGACTAGCTTTAGGAGCAAAAGTTCCTGAAAGGGGGAAGGGTGTTTTATTTGCATTATTGCACATGCCATTGGACAACCCCCTGCCCATGACGTCTTAGTCAGGGCTTCCATTGCTGTGAAGAGACACTATGACCAAGGTGATTCTTAAAAACATTTAATTGGGGCTGGCTTACAAGTTCAGTCCATTATCATCACAGCAGGAGCACGGCAGCATCTAGACAGGCATGGTACTGGACGAGATGAGAATTCTGCATCTTGTTCCGGAGACAAAGAGGAGACTACTGACTCTTCCACACTGGGCAGAGCCTCAAAGCCTACCCCCACAGTGATGCACTTCTTCCCTCGGGGCCACACCCCCTAATAGTGCCGCTGCCCAATGGGCCAAACATATTGAAACCACCATATCTGACAACCTTCCAGTACCTATCGCCCCTCCCCCCCCCAGCTAAAACTCGCATGCCTCTTTTCAACATTCTTTCCACCATCACCACCCACAGAGCACTTACTCGCTGTGAAATAGCACGTTCACTATCTGCTGGGCTTGCTGGCTATCTTCCCTGCCCAAGTAACTTCCATGAATCAGGAGTATCCGTCCTTGTTTGGACCACTGGAGGAGCATTCCTGCTCCCAAAACCAGTGCCCTGTAAATATTTGCAGAGGGAATGAAGGAAGGTAAGAATGGATGGAAGAAGAAAGAGAAAAGGACCATTTGGTTTAACAGTGCCTGAGTCAGAGAGAAAGGAAAATACTAGAAAGACTTCTAGTTTTGCTCTAGGCTGTGGTGTTTAGCAATCTGGCCCCTGGGGTCTACCAGCTTCATGCTTTAGGCCTTACCTGGTCAAGCCTGATTCTCCTCCTTTCTGAGGGGGATGTGGCCATCGCTAACTGCAGCTCCTGCAAGCATCCTGAGGTAAAATAAGAGGGCCCCTAGGGAGGCTTTGGTGGTCACTGCTGTCAAGCAAGTGAACCCAAGTCCCTGAAAAGAGAGAGAAGCTTTCGGCCCACATGGGAAGGAGCTTAGCCAGCATGGCTCTGAAGATTGCCTTTCTGTGGAGTCCTGCCCACCCACTTTGCAGGTTTTCTGGAGGCCAATCTCTAGCTAAGTAAACACTGGGCACGGGGCCCAGGCGCAAGCCCCCTCTGCGGAACGGCCCTGCTCCCCAGCCAGGCCACAGTACCACCTGGGCCGATGCGGGTTGGGCAGGAGAGTCCCTGGCGTGGCTGTTCTGTATGGCTGGCCCTCCCGAGGTTATCATTTTCCGTTTTTAGAAATGGCTGAGGGAATCAGCCCTCCCTTCCAAGTGCCCCTCCCCTCTGCGCCCCAGGGAGCTGAGTGGAGCGTGGATCAGAGAGAGCAGACTTGAGAGGGAATTCACCTCCACTTGACATCTCCCCTCCTGCAGTGGTGGTACTTGGGATGCTGTCAAAGGAAATGAAAGGAAAAAAACCAACACCAACAAAACCATAAACCAAGTTCACTCTGGCTGGAACTTGGCCTCATTTGCACGCGTGCAGCCTTGAGAACATGCGATTTGGGGCTTTGTGATTTGCCCTGAAAGGCCAAATCATTTTTTTAAAACTGCAGTGAAGAGGCCCAGAAATGTTGTCGCGTGAGAAAAGAAATAATACTATAGAAAATTTTGAGAGATTTAAAATAGCTGTAATATTTGTTTTTGACCCCAGTATGGGTGAAATTTCTTGCAAGTCTATTAGCCTCCATTTCTACAGACACATGCGGAACAACATGGACATTTTTATTTGATCTTAGAATAATATTATTTACCGTCTTACCTAGAAAATAACTACAAATGCCCTAACTGAATGTACTTTGATACACTTTAAATTTTTTCCTAAGTGGCTACTCACGTCAAATTCTGCAGAAATATGAAAGAAAAGATATTTTAGTTTTACCAAAATTTGAGAGACCAGAAACTATGGGCACTATGAGAAACTTTCCTAATGATCCCACACTCCACTGTGAAATCACTTTATATTAGAAATGTGTCTTGTTTATCATGGCACTCATGGTAGAAAACAACAAAGAAAATAAACCCGGAAACACATGAACATACATGAAGACAGCAATCAAAGCTCCTACTTTCTCAGATCCCTCTGGTATACACCAAACTAGGGGTACAAATGACAAGGGCCAAGGGCCGAATCCAACTCACCACTAGGGGGCAGCAGCTCAATGTTCCCACCACCGCACACAGGCACATCCATCCCCAAGCAGTTTGTAAGCCCAGAGATCTGAATGCTGATCTAGCTTAATTCTGGATATCCCTACGGTCATGGAGAAAGCCCTGTATGGTGAGGGCACAAACCTTTGCTCTGCCACCAGACCGTCTTTTGTTTCTTCGTCCAGCTTCTATTGACAACAGAGTCAGGAACCCAGGTACTTCTAACATAAGCTTTAAAATCATATGGAAATCCATGGGGATGTGTATGAGGAACAAAACATCAAATCCTAGGTAGGAACTGATAAAACTGACCCGTCATTGAGCAACAGTGCCCCCACCATATATAAAATACGGATTCTAATATCCTGCCTCTAATGTCTTAGGCTGAGTGAAACCCAAGAAATCAAAAGTTATGAGAAAGTATCAAGATGATTCCAGAAGCAGTCTGTTGGGAAGCATTGGTTTTTTTGTTTTGTTTTGTTGTTTTTTTTTTCTTTTTTTCGAGACAGGATTTCTCTCTATAGCCCTGGCTGTTCTGGAACTCACTCTGTAGTCCAGGCTGGCCTCGAACTCAGAAATCTGCCTGCCTCTGCCTCCCGAGTGCTGGGATTAAAGGCATGTGCCTCCACCACCCGGCAGGAAGCATGGTTATGAATGAGTTTATAAGACATTTTTTAAAAGTAAAAGACTTCAAATCTTTTTAAAGTGATAGATATTAGAAGAATTTACTAAAGACTCGACATGAAAAGGAAACAGTATCACTCTGTTTATAAGAGCCTAAAGAATACCGTATTTATAAAGTGACTTCAGTGAGACCTGGAGGTAATTTGGGATTAGGAAAAATGCAAATATAAACAATATGATTATAAAATTTAAAAACAAAACAAAGAGATTTCCAACTTTGGGCTCTGAAGAGATACTCTGTCTCACCACAGCTGATAGAAACCCACAGAGATCGAGGGTTTTTTTAACCCTAAAAGCCCTGAGGTTATAGGAAAATACACGCCAAGGTCCTGAGAGAAAGACATGTTGAAGTAGGCACTGCAATGACCCAGGAAGTTCTCGGGGCTTCACTGTGCATGGGCTGGAACAAACAGCACCAGGTCTGTTTACAGTAGAGGTAAGATCAGCAACCCATACTAAGCCAACCCCCAACAACCCCCCCCAAAAAAACCTGTTAGGTTTCTAAAAGTCACCCTCAAAACACCAAGCACCATGGTGAGGATTCAGACTGGAAGTCTCCACCACACAGACCCAGTGTGTTATCACAGAACAATCAGTTGTGGCTGAAAATGAGTCCAGAGCCAAAAATCACAAGATAATTTTTTTTAAATGTGCCAAAACTGTGCTCAGCCATCAAAAGCAACAAAAAGCAGGTATCAGCTTATTTCCCAAAAGAGGTGGCTTAAAAAATATAGGTGATTAAGGAAACTTGGAATATTTTTAAAAGATAATTTAAAAAAGAGAAAGAGAGACAGCTTGAAAAACAGTAACTCTCAGGCTCACTTGTGGATTTCCGACAATCTTATTAAGTTATAACTGGAAAACATTCAATGTGCAATGAGACACTTGAAATTAAGTCACGGCTGTTACATCTCTATCACTTTGTATATGTATGTATGAAAAATGTAGACTATGTAAACAGGACATCTGTATCACAGCCTCTCCACCAAGGCTCAAGGAACTTTGTGGAAGAAGGTCTGGGAGAGCTGGGTGAGCAGCGTCCTTTAGATATGAGATGGCCATCACACACACAAACTTCCGGAAACGATGACTACCTACACAAAATCAAGATACTCAACATTCCAGCATGGGGAGTCTCACGATCCTTACTCCTAGATGAGGACCTGTTAGCAGTGTGTGGATGTTAAGGGAGGAGGAGTCGATTTTCTTTATGGGTGTCATGTGATCCCTGGTAGGTTGACTGTGCTTCAGGAGATGGCCCTTATTAGATTCATTGGGTTGTTTTAAATAAATAAATAAGTAAGTAAATAAATAAGTAAACGAATAAATAAATAAATAAATAAATAAATAAGGAGGTTGAGGGACATGAAGTAAGGGTGAGTGGATCTGAGAGGCGGAAGAGGAAGAATGGATGTGAATATGATCAAAATACATACTATTTACACAAGAAATCCTCAAAAATAGTAAGTATAATAACTATAATAAAAGTGTATTACTCTTATCAATGTTCAAGCATGCATGACATGTTATTGACTGTAGTCACCATGCTGGAGAAACAAACTCCAGAATGTATTCATCCTAATTAATTATCCATTCATAATTAAAACGTTGTGTCTTCATT
Source organism: Apodemus agrarius (assembly GCA_964023405.1). Lineage (NCBI taxonomy): Eukaryota > Metazoa > Chordata > Mammalia > Rodentia > Muridae > Apodemus > Apodemus agrarius. The sequence goes on from OZ030008.1 coordinate 20,407,586, forward strand.
TAACATCTCCCAGCTCCCTATCTGTAGGCTTTGGCAGTCACTATTCTGCTCTCTGCTTCTGTAAGTTCAGCCATTCAAGACTGCACATGAGCACTTCCTTAGGAGCCTGTGCTTCTGTCTCTCTGTGCCTGGCTTGTTTCACTTAGCATAATTTCCTTCCTCCAGATTCACTTCTACATTTCAAACTACAATAGGGAAAATATTTGCAAATTGAATTCAACAATGTGTGCATGAGTCTGAGTGTGTGTGTGTGAGAGAGAGAGACAGAGACAGAGAGAGACACAAAGACAGAGAAAGAGAAACAGAGATAGAGACAGAGAGAGGGAAAGGAGAAAGAGAGATGGGGGAGAAGGACGGAGAGAGACAGAGAGAGTATGTGTGAGCACAAACAGTGCTCCCAAAAACCAATTCAGTTGAATTTATACCCAAAATGTCAGCATGATGAAACATTACAGAGATCTATTAATTCAATTCTTCTCATTAGCATGTTAAAGGATAAGATCATATGCATATCTCAAAAGATGTCCAATAAAGCTTTTGATGAAATTCTATAACCTTTCTTGGTTTAATAAAAAAAAAAAAAAAAAGACTTCAAGCAATGGTCTTAGCAACCTGGGGGAGCTAGCCGCCTCCTGACATGAGAACACAGCACATCTAGCTAAAGGGTCCCTGTGCATGCCTCCCATGGAGGAATGATGAAGCTTTCTCTCTCTCTCTCTCTCTCTCTCTCTCTCTCTCTCTCTCTCTCTCTCTGTCTCTTTCTCTCTCTCTCAACAAGGAAAAAGGAACTCTGGTGACATCACCCCTGCTCAGCAAAGTATAGAAGATCCCATAGACACAGACAGGTAAACGATGTACAGGATTAGAAAGAAAGAAATGGTATGTTGGTCACATCAGACAACAAGCTATAAGGTGACATATAAACTTATTACAATGGATAAAACTGTTTAGTGCCATTGCTGGATATAAGGCATAGGTTAGAGTCAGAATCATTCCTATGAAAATTGAAAACCCTAATAAAATTAAAAATTCATTCTTAAAAATATCATAAATTACAAGATCTTTAAATTTTACTGAAATCTCTAAGAAAGGAAATTCAAGAAGAAACTTATTTTATTTTATTTTTACATTATACTTAAGAACATAAGATCAATTCCAAATACAGGGCCTCAAAGGTCTACAAAAGGCAATAACTTCAAGATTCATATATGAATAAATGTTTCTAATAAAATCATAAGAGGCTTTCCACAGCAGCTGATGAGCTGATGTTAAAATTCATAAGGAAAAGGAAAGTGCTGATATTAAACAAGACAATGTTAAAGAATATGAATGACCACCCTGCCCCAGCCCTCAACCAGAAGAATAATGGAACCTAAGAAGCTAAAACTGACATGCACAAAGACATAGTGGCCTACAGGACAGAGCCACCCACAGGCATGCTTCTCCAGGACATGGCTAATAACTTGGGGTGGCATTTAAAAAAAAAAACTAGAGAAAAATGGATTTAATTTAGTAATGTTGCAAATGGCCACCCAAACTTTAAAACTAAAGGAATAAGGAAAATCCCTATCTCACGACACACACACACACACACACACACCCACACACACACTCACAGAAAGAGAGAGAGAAAGAGAGAGAGACATACAAATTCTGTACAGATTATTTAACTATAGAAAGCAAAATATTAAAGATCTTCTGAACAAAAATATAAGCCAATATTCCAATCCTACAGAATGGGAAGATTTTCTCAAAGGAGTAAACAAAATGAAAGACAAGAGAAAAAATAGAATGAAATGCCATTTTCTGCCCAAAATAATAATAAAAAAATGACAACACATAAAAGAAAAGAGATGCCCCAAACATTCAGGATTTGTTGCCAATGTGCACAATAGGAAAATACAAATCAGGAACTTATAAATCACTAACAAGAAAGGCATAAGGCGGTAGAAAAAGGGCAGAGGCTGGACCCTAGAATTCATGGAGGTAGAAGCAGGGGAGGTTCAACGGTGTACAAAAGCCGGACAGCATCTGTGGCCACTGTACCTGTGAGATCACAGATTCACCTATAACTCTTATGTCTGAATATATCAGCAAAGCCCAGCAAGGCCAAGTGTTAGTGAAGACGCTGTACTTTAAAGACAGAAGAAAAAAAAAGTACTTTCTTTTCCAGGCCCTGAGAACATTTCCAAAAATATGATTATATAAGTAGGCCTTGAAGAAAACCTCAAAACATTCCAAAAAGGAGAAGTCTGTTAAGGCCTCCGACCGCAGCAGAGGAAAAGCAGAGGTTTATGTCTCAGATGTAGACCAATAAAATGGCCGCATGGAAGTGTGTCCTGAATCTGCGCAATAAAATGTACAAACTTTCATGGAAAAAAATAAGAGGACAGAGCAGAGAACGTTGGCTTCAATTTTTTTGTTGTTGTTGTTAAAAATAAGGATGATTTGAGTAAGAAAGCAAACTGCAAACTCAGCATTTAGTGCTATCAGGACAAAAATAACAAAGTTTTCAAAAATAACTGAGAACGAGGCTGGGAAGATAGTCAGTTGGTAAAGTGCTTGCCTTGAAAGCAGGAGGACCTAGGTTCTTATCCCCCAAGCCCATATTACAAAACTGGGTGTGCTAGCCTGTACTCATAATCCCAGCACTGGGGAGGTAGAAACCTATAGGCTTTTAGGGTTTGGAGAGTTCTATCCCATAAGACCCTGACTCATACCACAATATAGAGAGCACCCGAGGAACCAACAATCCTCAAATTGGCTTCTGAACTCCTTACTCATGCATGCACACATACGTGCATACCACACACACACACACACACACACAACCTAAAAGTGTTAAAACTTCAAGAATCTATGTTTTCTGTTATACCTTTGGTCTTTTATTTTTTTACAAATCTAAGAACACAGTATAAGAACAAACGGTTCATACAAGTATACAGATGTTTGAACACAAACTCATATTAAACATACACTTATACATATGTACATATATAACCTGTTTGTATACATGTAAACATACATGTGTACACACACACACACACACACACACACACACACACACGTATATATCATATGAACTCTTCTTTTACCGAAAGCAAATAGAGACACATATAAAATAATGGAACATTACAAATGTCCACAGTGCTATTTTGTAATAATAATATCACAATGTCCTCCAACTTGCTTTATGCCGTGCATTTCCTTAATCTTTTAAAACAAATGTTTGAATTTATAATTTAAAAAATAAGGATAAATGTACTAACTATGCAAAAGGCTTTGGTTCTGCATTGAAAAACATAATCTATCCCTAAAACATAGTTGTCCCCTTGTTTTGTGATGTGAGACTGTTTTTATTACTTCGGTTACAGAATTGCAGAGTGGAACTTTCATAACACTTCTTAATCTCAAAGTCTGTCTGTGGTCTCTTAAATTTTATTTTTAATTACCTTTATTATTGTTAATTAAGCTGTGCACAGCACATTTTGACCACACCCCTACCTCCCTCTCCATCCCATCCTCAGACCCCTCTTCTCTCATCAAACCCCAAAAAAATTTTGTTTTGTTTTGTGACCCACTACGTTTAACCAGAGCCATCTATGTAGTCATGGATGTGAGGCTGTCTGGCGAAGCCTAGTGGGTCCGGGGACAGATACATAACCAAGAACAGTGATGGCCCAGCCCCAGAATCTAGCAGCAGTCAGTAGTTCAGAGTACAAGGGCAGGATCTGTAGCCCCTCCGGGTTCCTTGACTAATTGCCTACAAGGCCAGCCTTGTGTGGTCCCGGGGCAGATAACCGCAGCTGCTGGGGCTTAACAACTGTCTGGCTTTTACTGAACCTCAGGGACAGCATTTTGAAGCCCTGCACAAAGTTTTGAGATACTCACACCCACTCTGGAGTGGGTCAATGAAGCAATTAGATTCTCATTTCTAAGGCACATGTTCTGATCTTTTTCAGTAGCACTTATACATGAGAATTAAGTGTCCTTTCCTGTAACATCTTCTTTCTGATGAAATTTATCTCTTATGTACATTTTTCAATTTCATGCCATTTTCCCTAAGCCAATCTGTCTCCTCTCAAGCCCCTGTGTTGTTGTCCAGCTCTCCTTTTCCTGGAATTATCCCATCTTTCAAATCATTTCTTCTATGAAGGCCTCCTTGGCTCCTCTGTGCTTAGTAAGCAGGATTTCCTTCCGATCCTCCATCCCACTAGACCTCCCAATCACTGCAGAGCTCAGGGCTGCTGCAGACATCTTCATATATCTGCTCTCTCCATTGCTCATATTAGACATATTGTACATGGATTTTTAGCCATTCTCGTTACCTTTTCCATAAAGTTCTAACAGTACCCTTGTTTCTTTTCCTATTGCGTTGTGTGCTGGTGAATTTTAACTGACACAACCTGGAATCACCTGTGAAGACAGTTTTCATGAGGGATTATATAGAGCAGGTTGGCCTATGGTCATATATTCAAGAGAGTGTCTTGCTAGTTCGTTAATGTAGAAAGACCCAGCCCACCGTGGGAAGCACCATTCCTTAGGCTTCCTTAAGCCTACAGAATGATGCTTATTCCCCTGAATAGAAGAGAAAGAGCAAGCAAGAGAGTAAGCAAGTATGCCTGCATGCGTTCATTTCTCTCTGCTCCTGACAATGGACACGATGTGACTAGGTGCTGGAGTTCTTCCCTTGACTTCCCCTCTGTGATAATGCACTGTAACTTGAAACTATAAACAAAATAAACCCATCCTTTCTCTGTGTTGCCTTTTGTCGGTGTATTTTTTTAATCACAGCAACAGAAATGAAACTAGAACACATTATGTGTTCACTGATCTGAAGCTGTTCATTATATATTCTTATTTTAATATATATACATCATATATACAGATATACAGATATGCATATATACATACCTGTATATACATGTATACATATATACATGTACACATATACACATATATACATATATATGTGTCAGTGTCCTGAACCTACTTTGTCTATCAATCTTTTATGTTTCATTTATAAAAAATGTTTGCTGCTCCTACATCTTACATGTGTTCTAAACTCCCACTTCTGTGTTTTTCTTCTTATATTTAAGTCACATCTATACAGAGTGATTCCTGATAAATGTTTACTAAACAATAATACAAGCTTCTGCTCCTTGGAAAGTCTGGAATAGATCAAGACAATGGTTTGGCTCTGCTTCTGCGTTTTTCAGCTACTTGTAGATAGGTCCTGCTTTGTAACAAATAATCCCTAAATTTTAGTTAACAACAACAACAACAACAAAATGTCATTTACTTTAAATATCAGTCACAACTTGGTTCTGAAAACTAGACCCAGGCTGTGAGGAAAGTGTAAGCAAATAATACAATATATCTAAAACAACATTTCTTCTTGAAACACATGATAGAGAGAGCTTGTTTGGTGGTATAAAGTGTCACATATGTATTTCCTAAAGATAATTTCAAAATAGAGGTCAGTACCACTAGGCGTTGCCTGGACATGCTCATACATTATTAAGTACAAAGCTTCTGTTGGTAGCTCCAGGCTAGCCCACGCGCTGCTGCTCTTTTACACACTCACTGTTGGTACAAGGCAATAGAAGGCCTTTTCACTGGGGGCCCTTGAGCCATTCCAATTTCCAGTGTATCCAAGGCTCAACCACCACCACACGCCAACACCCTAACTCCTATTCTGGCCAGGCAATAATTGGCCACAGAACCACAGGCTGAGTAAAGAGCATAATCAGGAACGGGGAACAGAGAGGAGAGAAGAAACAACAACAACACAAGTCTTGTTGGCAATGGGAAAGCTATTTAGCATCCAAAATGTGAACAATTCTTCCACAGTTTGGCTTGATCCTCATATCAAAAAATGAAAGAAAGAAAAAAAAGGCTGGTCTTGGAATGACCTGCTTCTATTCATTACCTCCACCTGACCAGTCTGCACGCTATCTTTACTGTGCATAGCAACAGAAACTACAGATAGACATGTCTGAGCAGTTGCTTGTCAACACCCCCATGTTGGTTTCTCAAGACCTAACCCAAACAACAACATCTCCCATAAAGCACTGCTGTTGTCTGCTTGTGATCATACCCTGACCTCAGTCATTGTAATGGAATCTGAGCTCACCTTGGAATGCACAGGACGTGCAGAGAGAGAGCCATACTACATGATCATCCAACTCTATGCCTCAGCCCTAACAGAAAGGCACAGAGCGGTTAGGGGAGGCAACAGAACCCTGTAAACTACACTTCTCTGTACCGACCAACTCAAGAGAATTCAGCCAAACAACACTTCTGAAATACACAAACCATCGTGAACCTTTAACAAAACTTGTGTTCTCTAAATACGGTGCTTGGACCCAAATCATCAGCCTTGACTAGAAAACTGTTAAAAAAAAATTCTCAGGTTCTACCAATTCTTCCTACATCAACAATCCTGAGAGTATGAATGTCCCACCAATCAGAAATTTAACAAGCCCTCTGGGAAACTGATGGCAACTCTAGGTCTGAGGACCACTATACCAAAAAGGTGACCCATCCCAGGAGTCTCCCCAGTATTAATTAACCCTAATTTGGGAGTCATTTGTGTTACAGAGGAAAACCAGTTTAATTACAATCCACCATCAATTGACAGTGGCACTTCAGCTAGGGGTGGGACTCTGAGCCCTTTCCCTTTCCGTGCTGCTGTTTGAGGTTGTTTGATCTTACATGGATGGGTCTTGAGCTTAGAGTCACGCTGCTATGAGTTCATTTGTGCAAGTGGCCTGCTGTGTCTGGAAAGCACTGTGCAGTGCGGCTCATCAACCACCTCCGGCTCTTACCAGCTTCCCACAACAACTTCTCAATGACCCCTGAACTTTATGGGGAAGGACTGTTAAATATCTATATCCCGTTTCAAACTAAGCATCTCAGAGTCTCTTATTCTCTGCTCATTGGCCCTTTTGTCTCTGTACAAGTCAGCATCTACTGCAAAAAAGAAGCTTTCCTAGTGGATGCAGAAGACGCCCTCTTCTGAGGACATAAGGGTGAGGACACAGGAACAGTCCATAATCAATGGTCTTAACCTGCTGTGACCCTGACAACTGTGGTGACACCATAAGGCCTTGAATCATATAACCACTTCTACCACAGCAGCAGGAATACTATGGGAGTGACCAACAGTTTTTAAATTAGATTTAAGGCCCACTTCATAAGACAGAAAACTTGTACCTGCTACCATTAATTGAGCCAAAAACCTGTGGCCCCTGAAGTCATAGGGTTGAACCTAATTCTATGATACTCCTAAATGGATAGAGAAAAAAAATATGTTTTAAAGTCTTCTGTGTGATTGCAATGTTCATCCAAGATTGAAGGTGGGTAGAGAGATATTTGAGTGGGCAATACACTTGTCACACAAGCCGGATGACTTGAGTTTGGGTTCCCATAACCCACATGCAAGTCAGATGCAGTTTTGCTCATGTCCGTAAACCTAGTGAACTCCTCCCAAGCGATGGGAGGTGGAGATAGGAGAATTACTGCAAACTCTCGGTCCAACTGGCCTGGGGTACGAAACAGAACAAGATACCTGTCCCAAACAAGGCGGGAAGTGAAGACTGACACCTGAGACTGTCTTCTGACCTCCACACATGTGCTATGGAATGCATTTGCTCCCACAGGAGCACACACAGAGAGGGGGAGGGAGGAGAGGGAGAGATACAGACAGACAGAGACAGAGAGAGATAGAAATAGAGACAGATTTTAAAAATCACTGAGACTTAGAAAACAAGTATCTCAGGGCTTCTTTTGTTTTATTGTTTTTGGGGGGTGGGTTGTTTGTTTGGTTGGTTGGTTGGTTTTGTATTTAACATCATCTACCTTCTTGGATCCAGAGTGTTGGCCAGAGAATTGATTTGTTGCTTAAAACTCAAAACAAAAGACTCCAACACACAAATGCACACCAGCAGGGTGCCCGCATGCTCGCTACAGTCAGTTAACATCTGTCTCTCTGTGGCACGGCGCAGCCTCTTCCTTCACACACACTCGCGGGCTGGCACGGAACTTTGCTGTCTTCCTTCTGGCTAAGTAGACAAGAGAACACGTGTGTGTTTGCTCAGCAGCTCAAGGCCTGGATACCAGTTGGTGGCCCTCACACATCAAAATGCTGGAAAAAAAGGAAGAAACGTTCTCTCCACTCTTGGAGAAGAATCCTTTTGTAGTTTTGCCCCACTTGGGCCTAGAAAACAAGCTGCCAGGCAAGAGGGGCAGAGGCTTGAGTTGGGGCAGAATCTGAGAAAAGACAGGTGTGCTTGCCATGAGGCCTCGACAGAGTGTTCATGACCAACCTAACCCCCTCCTGGCAGGAAAAGTATTCCGACTGCCTACCCCCTGGCCCAAAATCCCAAGCAAACTTACTTAAGGGCAGTTCTCTGCACCACCAGCAGGGGCCTGGGTGAGATCAGCCCTGATGTGGGCTCCCAGAGCCTCCCCAATCTTCCTTGTGAGTTAAGTTCTGGGCACCTAAGACCCAGTGGTTCTAGTTAATGTCATGATTCAGCCATGCTGACTAGGCTTTTATCAGATGATGTTTAAAAGTATTCTTCTGGAGAATGCCTACCAGAGGGCTAATTTTGGTCAAAACTGTGACCTTTCACAGAACTGCTTACATAGAACTTAAAACGGCATCTGAGAATATATTTCCCAATTCAAATCAAGTCAAATTAAGTTCTACCGGCATAGTTCTTGTTAGCCAGCCAACGCTCTCAGGACTCAAAGTCATGCTGACACCTGTAAACAGTGAGGGAGGAAGAGCCTGACAGGTAGAAGAATAAGGGTGTAGAGAACAGAGGGCAAGGTCCCAGACATCCAGAGGCAAAAGCTACAGCAATCATCGTTTCCTGGACCACCTTCCTGGCTTTGCTGCTAAGTTACCTCTGAGCTGGTCCAATCAATGGGCCCTTTACCAACCAAGTGATGGGTATTTGATACCCAAATTCCTCCCCAAATTGCTCCATTGTGTTTATGTTTAGACTGAGTCTTTATCCAGTGGTCATCAGGGAAGCATATTGAGTATAAAGGTCATGGCTTCCCTTGACCTATTTGGGAATTCCATGGAAAGTCTTTCTCTTGACTCTGGTGTCCTCAGGGGCATGATCCTATGATCCAAATGGCCAGGCCAGACCCATGGTTATTCAAAAGAAAGCAGTGTTAAGAGTAGAGGGACAGATGACAGAAAGTCAGCCTCGCCCCGCGCTCCATGAACTCTGTAACAAAAAGGCTGAGACCGGCAGTTCCAAAGCAATTGTCAAACCCCAAGACCCCAAAATAAAACAACTTTGATGTCTGTAACAATTTCCTACACCAACAACGCACGAGTGCACAGGCATCACACAATTAAAAATAACGTGGCGCAGGCTGTGCAAATGTGTGCACACAGTTCCCTGTTTACTAGACAGTCTTGCTTAGGAAGGAGCAAAAAACTCTTCCATGACAAACCCTTGCCTCCTGGCCAGAAGCATACACGCAGCAAACACTCCCTCCTACCTCCTGAGAGCACAAGCAGCCAGACCTTGGCAGCCCGGGCAGGGCCTCTCTGCCCACTTGTAATGAACTGTAGGAAAGGACACCATGGCCTACTTTTAGGGAAATCTACTGCCAATTCCAAAATAGAGGGGGAGGACATGATGGAGGGAGAGCTTTGACTCTGGAAATTATGGCTTGATGACACCCCCCTCTCCTTCCTTCTAATCTATGAAGCTGTAGACACGACCTTAATTATAGCTGGGCAGGTGGGGCCAGGCCAAGAACAGGGCTTCAGCTGGAATTTGTGGCAATGGAATTACTGGGTTCAGAGCATCCAGATTCCCCTTGTGCTTCCAGGCTCTGGGTCCCTGCTTTAGGCCTAGTTGGGAAAATCCTAGCAGAAAGGATTTTTGAATGCTAAATGAGAAACAGGAGCCCAAGCCTCGAGCAGACCTCCCCCTAACCAAAACTAAGCAAATAACCAAAGATTAGAGACTGAGGAGAAAGTGATTGGTTCCATGTAACCGGAAAGATATCTGCAGCACAGCCACCTTATCAGGACCTTTGTAAGCACAGAACTTGTCACTCCTATGTCCTCCTGCATCAAGTGTCACAAAGGAAGGAGCTATGACATTGTTAAACACTCCACAATGCCAGGCACAACAGTCACCTCCTTATGCATCTTTTCAGTGAATTCAAGTAATAGTCATGAAATACATGACTCTCATTACGCCCTCCCCTCTATGTTAAAAAAGACCAAGAGATTAAGGGTGGATAGAATTGAGTGATTTCTCCAAGGTCATGCCTCTGCTAAGAGAGACACATGTATCTCTACTTTCTATTATGATCTCATCCTTCTGTGCTTAATCTTTGAAAATCAGCCCTCTGCTTAAAGTTCACAATGGATCCTTTCATGCACAGAATGGAGTTCCACGTGAGACTGAACGTCTGGAAGGGCTGGGACAAAGCAGAGGTGACCACTGGGGCCTGGGGATGTGGACTGAAGCATCCGTGTAGGTGTCTTATAATATGATCTATGTATGACATGTGTCCATAGAGGAGCCCAGGAAAGGCAGTCTAACTGTTAAACATGACTAGAACAATAAAGGAGGGAAGGATGGAGGGAAAGAGGGACAGAGAGAGGGAGGGAGGAAAGGAGGAAAGAAGGAGGGAGGGGAGGGAGAAAAAGAGAGGAGGGTTACAGACTCTATAAGAAATCCTTCCAATCCGGAAGGTTTATTTTCTAACATGTTCCCACTACATAAAATCAACCATGTCTTATCTTCTGGATTAATTGTATAAAAATCTCAAGAATCAGGAGGGAGAGACAGTAGGCTTCTCTTCCTACACACACACACACACACACACACACACACACACACAATGTAAAATAATAGTTTATATAAGTTTTGCTTTTGAGAAAAAAGTCCCAATACCCTTCATTGATAGAATTACAAAACATTTAATTCACCGCATATTGAATATTTTCCCCCAAAAAACTGTCTGCTACCTACTTCTGATGAACCCCTGGCTTATATAACCTATGGCTTCAAAAAGAAAAGAGCCAGGCATACTGCTACACTGATGCTTCCTGTACATACCAGCTTTTCCCAGCAGTCTTTGAGAGAAGATTTTGTCAACTTGACCCAAGCTAGGGTCATGTGGAAGAAGAAAGCAAAAATGAGGAAACTCCCCTCAGATTGCTTCTAGGAGAATCGGGGGGTGGGGGGAGGCAAGTATTTTTTGTTGTTGTTGTTTATTAATGATTGATGTGGGAGGACTCAGCCCACTGTGGGTAGTTACATTCCTAAGCAATTGGTCTTAGGAAATATTTAAAAAAAAAAAAAAAAAAAAAAAAAAAAAAAAAAGCCTGAAGGCAAACCAGGAAATGGCTTTTCACCTCAGCCTCTGCTTCAGATCTTGCTTCCAGGTGCCTGCCCTGATTTCGCCTTATGAAATGTAAATAAACCTTGACTGTAAATAAACTTTCCTCTCCAAATTGCTTTTGACCATGGCGCTTAGCACAACAACAGACAGCAGTCTAGCTCTGAGGTTCCACTTCCTGTCATGAGAGAAAGTAAAAGCGAAGACAGGTGAGTGTCTTGACTAAGGCCCTGGAGTAAATCACCAAACAAGGATTAGAAACCAGTAATCAAATCTAGCACCTAATGCTATCACCAAGTGGCAAGGGCCCAAGGGAGTTAATTGTTGGTGATCAGTTATAAATATCATCTACCATATTGAAACCATGTATGAGGACCGGTGATTAAAGCTACATAGGAACTTCTGAACTCAGGATCCTTTTCTATAATTCTATCTGGGGAGGGGGATTTGAAACAGGGTTTCTCTGTGTAGCCCTGGTTGTCCTGGAACTCACTCTGTATACCAGGCTGGCCTCACAATCAGAGATTGGCTTGCTGAGTGGTGGGGACTAAAGGTGTGGTGTGCTCCACCACAGCCTGGCTAAATGGCACTTTCTATAGGTAGCATCTCACAGAACAGTGAGAGAAAAAGAAAACAAACAAAAACACAGAAAACTCCAAGAACGACTGTAACCATTCCTCATTGTAAGTTCCAATTAGAGACCCAGAAGTATCAAGCACATAAACGTGTGGAACAATGTCAGGTGGGACCTTGCATTTGGATGTAAAAGGAAACAACACGAACTGAGAATGGCCAAGTCATCTTTAAGATAAGAAAACTGGTAATAGCTTTGGGCTGTTTGGTTGGGTTGGGTTGGTTTGGTTTGGTTTGGTTTGGTTTGGTTTGGTTTGGTTTGGTTTGGTTTGGTTTGGTTTGGTTTGGTTTGGTTTGGTTTGGATTGGATTGGATTGGATTGGATTGCTTTGGATTGGTTTGGTTTGGTTTGGTTTGGTTTGGTTTGGTTTGGTTTGGTTTGGTTTGGTTTGGTTTGGTTTGGATTGGTTTGGTTTGGTTTGGTTTGGTTTGGATTGGATTGGTTTGGTTTGGTTTGGACTGGATTGGTTTGAATTGGTTTGGTTTGGTTTGGTTTGGTTTGGTTTGGTTTGGTTTGGTTTGGTTTGGTTTGGTTTGGTTTGGTTTGGTTTGGTTTGGTTTGGTTTCCAGCACTGAAGAGTGAATCCAAAGGTCCCAAACAGAAAATTCTCTATCACTGAACCCTTCTCAAGGATCAGCTTTTCCCAAGAAGTTAGAATTAAGTCAATATCTGAAGAAAGTAAGGCATCTGGAGGACCAAGCCAAGACTTTTAAGATGTGGGATGACAGATGTTGCCTTTTTAAGCCCCCTCACCTTTCCTCCAGTTATTCATTCAGGGTTCACTAACAGTATTCAAAGGTCTTATCCCAAAGTTCCCGAAGTAAAATTTCTTCTTGCTCCTCCTAGTCCAAAACATAACACCCCTGCCCAATTGTTAAGTCTCTCTCTCTCTCTCTCTCCCTCCCTCCCTCTCTCCCTCTCTCTCTCCCTCCCTCCCTCTCTCCCTCTCTCTCTCTCCCTCCCTCCCTCCCTCCCTTCCTTTCTCCCTTCCTCTCTTCCTCTCTCCCATACCCTCTCTCCCTGATCCTGGCGCAATCCCCTTCTACTTTCATGCTGTGTTTAGGTTCCCCGTCACCTCTTCTGACTCACTCTTCTCAAGTCTAACTTTCTGTCCCTCTCTGCATACCTCTCTTCCACTGGAGTTCATCACAAAATTCCCTAGCCAGTCACCTCATCAGCTTTGTTACACAAAATATTCACAGAGACAGAATCACCCTCGGACTAAGTTTTCAGCCTCCACCGCCATGCTGTCTGAAGCCTACCCTAAAAACCCAAGCTCACTTGCTTTCTTTCTCTCAGGTGTTTGAAATTTACCTTCCCTATTCTCAAGCTGTGTCTAGTTTTTAACTTCTCACTCTGTCACCTCTCCCAAAGTTCCCTGTCACCTCCCCTCAATCACCCTATGCCTTTGTGCAAACCGGTGACCCGGATCACCCCCTCCATCCTCTGAAAGATGACATTTTCTGATGGGAAAGCCACGGAATTGGCAGGCACTCTGCTTTTAAGTCAAAGAGACTTTCTGAAGATGGCTGGATGGCTCCCGTCACTGAAGTTGCTTTTCTTGCTGGGACAGGTTTTGACGCATCTTCCATTTGCCGCCCTTGGCCCTTCAGTGCCGAGCATGCACATGGCGCAAGTACATCAGGGTCATCACTCTGTGCTAAAACAGGGACAGATCCAGGTCACAGCAGTGACCTGAAACAAAGCAAGTTAACTGGGAAAGCACAGGGAAATGAGGCACAGCAGAACTTGGTTTCCATTTGCCTCTATTTCCTCGGTGTGCTCAGCCTAACGTGGGTCTACTTTGCTTCCACAGGAGATGGCTCCTAAGTGCAGTCGGCTTAATCGTCTGTAAAATGGGAATGATAATGTCTGCTCCACCCACTCTGGAGGAAATCTGTCTCGCTCAAATGAGATACGGTGTTGAGTAAGCTTGGTGGGAGAGCTGAAAGGTGCTGGCAAACGTGGTGATGAACTTTGTATAAACGTTCCCCAAGACTTTCCACTGGCTCCCGTAGAACTGTCCATTCAGCGATTTTAGGATAGGAAACCTGAAATTCTTTACAGCAAATTAGGTTAAGAATGCAAGAGCGTTGGGGTTAAGGCAATGGCTCCATGGGTAAGAAGGCGAAGGCTCAGTGGATAAGAGTGAATGATCGCTCAATGGGTTATAAAGTGCTTGTTGTATTTTTTTACTAGAGGACCTGAATTCAGATCCCCAGCACCCGCAAAAAGAAGCATTGTCATGCCCACACCCGCAACCCCAGTACTAGTGATAGATGCAGGCAGATTCCCAGAACTCACTAGGCAGCCAGCCTGACTGAAATGACAAGTTCCAGGTACAATGAGAAACCCCATTGCAGGAAATAAGGCAAAGGGTGATAGAAAACACATATACATTCTGTACACACACAGATTTATGCATATGCATATGCATGTGTGGCAAGGAAATAAAACAGAGGGTGTTAGAGAACACCCAACATGCTCTGCACACACACAGGCTTATGCATATGCACATACATGTTCACACATATACACAACATAAGACTATTATTAAGTCTTTGGTAGTTTAAATAAGAATGGCTCCCACAGGCTCATATATTTAAATGCTTGGTACTCAGGTGGTAGACTGTTTAGGAAGGATTAGGAGGTGTAGCATTGTTGAAGAGGTGTGTCACTGGGGCTGGGCTTTGAGATTTCAGAAGCTCAGGCTAAGTCCAATATTGTGTCTTCTTCTTCTTCTTCTTCTTCTTCTTCTTCTTCTTCTTCTTCTTCTTCTTCTTCTTCTTCTTCTCCTTCTCCTCCTCCTCCTCCTCCTCCTCCTCCTCCTCTTCCTCCTCCTCCTCCTCCTCTTCCTCCTCCTCCTCTTCTCCTTCTCCTCCTTCTCCTTCTCCTTCTCCTTCTCCTTCTCCTTCTCCTTCTCCTTCTCCTTCTCCTTCTTCTTCTTCTTCTTCTGCCTTGTTTCTCTTTTATTGCTCAATGAAAGAAGCCTCTCCATTGTTGTTGTAGATACTTAACACTTTCTCAGTATAAAGGATCACATGGGATTCCAAGCATCTTTTTTCCCAGAAGTGCATAGAAAAGTTCAAGCCATTAATTTAAGTCAATAAATCAAATAAGGCATTTTAGCAGAAATATTTACATGTGTTTCTGTTAAAATGAGTATTTAACTAAATATTCAGTATCTATCTTTTAGATCTACATTAAAAGATTATAACAATAATTTTTTAATTTTTTTATTTTTTGAAAAGGGAAGTAAAGGGAAGTAAAAACACTTTATGATAAAATTAAAGATTTACATGGAAAATATTTCAGATAAACATGTCAAAATTGACAATTTTCATGGAAAATTAAGGAGTAAAGTGGTAGACATGTAAAACATTGCTAAATTAATTGAAATATGAGATAAAAACATTTTACAATAGAATTGAAGATTTACGTGGAAAATATTTCTGATAAAATTGTAGAAAAATGTAGAAAAACATGTTAGAATTGAAGATTATCACGGAAAATTTTATATAGATATAATAGTGATAGGCATAAAACTATTCCTAGGTTGATTAAAAGTGGAATTATAAACATTTTCTGATAAATTTGAGGATTTACATGGAAAATATTTCTGATAAAATTGTAGAAATACATAGAAAGACATGTTAAAATTAAAGGTCATCATGGAAATTATATAGATAAATTGATAGGCATAAAAATAATTCTAAGTTGATTGAAGGTGGAATTATAAACATTTTGAGATAACATTGAAGATTTACATGGAAAATATTTCTGGTAAAATTCAAGAAATAAATAGACAAACACATTAAAATTTACTATTTCATGGAAAATTTTACATATAAAATGGTAGATATAAAAACTCTTTCTAAATTAATTGAAGGTGGAATTAGAAGAAACATTTGTGATAAAATTAAAAATTTACATTGAAAACATTTCTGATAAAATAGAGGAAGCATATAGAAAGACATATTGAAATTGAAGATTATCATGAAAAATAATGCAGATAAAATGGTAGACATAAAAAACATTACTAAATTAATTAAAAGGGGAATTATAAACGTTTCTGATAAAATTGAAGATTTACATGAGAAATATTTCGTTAGTCTATGTCTTTTTATTGGGGAGTTGAGTCCATTGTTGTTAAGAGATATTAGGGAATAGTGATTGTTTCCTGTTATTTTTGATGTTATTTTTATGTTTGTGTGGGTATCTTCTTTTAGGTTTGTTGGAAGATTACTTTCTTGCTTTTTCTAGGGTGTAATTTCCCTCCCTGTGTTGGCATTTTCCATCTATTATCCTTTGTAGGGCTGGATTTGTGGACAGATATTGTGTAAATTTGGTTTTATCATGGAATATCTTGGTTTCTCCATCTATGACAATTGAGAGTGTTGCTGGGTATAGTAGCCTGGGCTGGCATTTGTGCTCTCTTAGGGTCTGTATGAGGTCTGCCCAGGATCTTCTAGCTTTCATTATCTCTGGTGAGAAGTCTGGTGTGATTCTGATAGGTCTGCCTTTATAAGTTACTTGCCCTTTTTCCCTTACTGCTTTTAATATTCTTTCTTTGTTTAGTGAATTTGGTGTTTTGATTATTATGTGCCGGGAGGACTTTCTGTTCTGGTTCAGTCTGTTTGGAGTTTTGAAGGCTTCTTGTATGTTCATGGGCATCTCTTTCTCTGGGTTAGGGAAGTTTTCTTCTATAATTTTGTTGAAGATATTTACTAAGCCTTTAAGATGTAAATCCTCACTCTCGTCTATACCTATAATCCTTAGGTTTGGTCTTCTCATTCTGTCCTGGAGTTCCTGGATGTTTTGAGTTACCAGCTTTATGCATTTTGCATTTTCTTTGACTTTTGAATCAATGTTTTCTATGGTATCTTGAGCACCTGAGGTTCTTTCTTCTATCTTTTGTATTCTGTTGTTGATGCTTGCATCTATGACTCCTGAATTCTTTCCAAGGTTTTCTATCTCCAGAGATGTCTCACTTTGTGATTTTTTTATTGTTTCTACTTCCACTTTTAGATCCTGGATGGTTTTGTTCAGTTCCTTCACTTGATTGTGTTTTCCTGTAATTCTTTAAGGGATTTTTGTGTTTCTTCTTTAAGGGCTTCTGCCTGTTGACCCATGATCTCCTGTATTTCTTTAAGGGATTTTTGTGTTTCCTCTTTAAGGGCTTTTACATATTGACTGATGTTGTCCTGTATTTCTTTAAGGGAGTTACTTAAGTCTTCCTTGAAGCCCTCTATCAGCATCATGAGATACTATTTTAAATCCAACTCTTGCTTATCTGGGACTTGTTGTGGTAGGAGAACTTGGTTCTGATGTTGCCATGTGGCCTTGGTTTCTGTTGGTAGGGTTCTTGTGCTTGCCTTTCACCATCTGGTGCTAGTTGGTATTCTTGTCTCTGGCTGGAGTTTGCTCCTCCTGTGGGCCTGTAAGCCTGTGTCCTTACTCCTCTGAGCTCAAAAGTGAAAGCACTGCTGGGAGATCTCTTTCTCTATCTTGGCAGCCTATGCACAGAAAACTGTGGAATTTCCCTGGCTCCCAGGTACAAATGGTGGCGGACGGAAAGACTTCCATCCCAGCTGCTCCACTGATCTTAGGCCCTGTGTGCTCCTAGCTGGGTCCCCTCCAGAGAGAAGGTGGGGATCTCACCTCTGCTCTCAAAAGTGAAAGCCTGGTGGGAGATCACTCCCTCCTGGCCAGCTATGCATAGAAGGCTGTGGAGTCTCCCAGCTCCCTGGTGCAAAATGCAGCAGGAAGGTTTCCTGTCCCAGCTGCTCCACTGATCACAGAAGGCTGTGGAGTCTCCCGGCTCCCTGGTGCCTCTTCTTCTTCCTCCTCCTCCTCCCCCTTCTTCTTCTTCTTCTTCTTCTTCTTCTTCTTCTTCTTCTTCTTCTTCTTCTCCTCCTCCTCCTCCTCCTCCTCCTCCTCCTCCTCCTTCTTCTTCTCCTTTCTTTCTCTCTCTCTCTCTCTCTCTCTCTCTCTCTCTCTCTCTCTCTCTCCTTCCTGCATGTGTGTGGATCAGATATAATACCTCAGTTACTGCTCCATTCCTATGCCTACCTGCCTGCCACCATATTCCCTGCTCACGGACTCACCCTCTGAAACTGTAAGCAAGCCCCCAATTCAATACTTGCTTTTATAAATTTCCTTAGATGTGGTGTCTCTTCACACTAATAGAAAAGTACCTAAGACAAAGTTCTTACATGTTTTTATATTACCCAAATGAAGCACTAAAGGCAACACATGAAGTAAACAATAAACTATGCTTTATGTATTTTAAAAAATATCTGTCAGGTCTTGAACAATTAATATGCTGGGGGGGTTGGTGTTAAAATGACTCACAGATAATAATCCTTAGCACAGAGCACCATACTATGAGCCTCATTAGACGCTGAAAAAGCATTCAACAAAATTCAGCATCCTTTCATGCTAAAAGTCTTGGAAAGAGCAGGAATTCAAGGCCCATACCTAAACATAGTAAAAGCAATCTACAGCAAACCAGTAGCCAACATCAAAATAAATGGAGAGAAACTTGAAGCATTCCCACTAAAATCAGGGACTAGACAAGGCTGCCCTCTCTCTCCATATCTTTTCAATATAGTACTTGAAGTTCTAGCAAGAGCAATTAGACAACATAAGGAAGTCAAAGGGATACAAATTGGAAAGGAAGAAGTGAAACTATCATTATTTGCAGACGATATGATAGTCTACCTAAGCGACCCAAAAAACTCCACCAGAGAACTTCTACAGCTGATAAACAACTTCAGCAAAGTGGCAGGCTATAAAATTAACTCAAGCAAGTCAGTGGCCTTCTTGTACTCAAAGGACAAGCAGGTAGAGAAAGAAATTAGGGAAATAACACCCTTCACAATAGCCACAAACAACATAAAGTATCTTGGCGTAACTCTAACCAAACAAGCGAAAGATCTGTACAACAGGAACTTCAAGTCCTTGAAGAAAGAAATCGAAGAAGACCTCAGAAGATGGAAAAATATTTCTTGCTCCTGGATTGGCAGGATCAATATAGTAAAAATGGCCATCTTGCCAAAAGCAATATACAGATTCAATGCGATCCCCATCAAAATCCCAACTCAATTCTTCATAGATCTAGAAAGAGCAATTCTCAAATTCATCTGGAGCAACAAAAAAACCCGGGATAGCTAAAACTATTCTCAACAATAAAAGGACTTCTGGGGGAATCAATATCCCTGACCTCAAGCAGTACTACAGAGCAATTGTGTTAAAAACTGCATGGTATTGGTATAGCAACAGGCAAGCAGATCAATGGAACAGGATTGAAGACCCAGAAATTAACCCACAGACTTATGGTCACTTGATCTTTGCTAAAGGAGCCACAACCATCCGGTGGAATAAAGATAGCCTTTTCAACAAATGGTGCTGGTTCAACTGGAAGTCAACATGCAGAAGAATGCGAATTGACCCACTCTTATCTCTTTGCACTAAGATCAACTCCAAGTGGATCAAGGACCTCCACATAAAACCAGACACACTGAAACTATTAGAAAAGAAACTTGGGAAGACCCTGGAGGACTTGGGCACAGGGGAAAAGTTCCTGAACAGAACACCAATAGCTTATGCTCTAAGATCAAGAATCGACAAATGGGACCTCATAAAATTACAAAGTTTCTGCAAAGCAAAGGACACTGTCAGAAGGACAAAACGCCAACCAACAAAGTGGGAAAAGATCTTCACCAACTCCACATCTGACAGAGGGCTAATATCCAATATATACAAAGAACTCAAGAAGTTAGACCGCAAAGAAACAAATAACCCTATAAAAAATGGGGCACAGAGCTAAACAAAGAATTT
Source organism: Apodemus agrarius (assembly GCA_964023405.1). Classification (NCBI taxonomy): domain Eukaryota; kingdom Metazoa; phylum Chordata; class Mammalia; order Rodentia; family Muridae; genus Apodemus; species Apodemus agrarius. The sequence continues at coordinate 20,427,453 of OZ030008.1, forward strand.
TCACCAGAAGAAATTCGGATGGCCGAGAAACACCTTAAAAGATGTTCAACATCATTAGTCATCAGGGAAATGCAAATCAAAACAACCCTGAGATTCCACCTCACACCAGTCAGAATGGCTAAGATTAAAAACTCAAGAGACAACAAGTGCTGGCGAGGATGTGGAGAAAGAGGAACACTCCTCCACTGTTGGTGGGATTGCAAAATGGTAAAACCGCTCTGGAAATCAGTTTGGCGGTTCCTCAGAAAATTGGGCATGTCACCTCCAGAGGACCCTGGCATACCACTCCTGGGCATATACCCAGAGGATTCCCCTGCATGCAATAAGGACACATGCTCCACTATGTTTATAGCAGCCTTGTTTATAATAGCCAGAAATTGGAAGGAGCCCAAATATCCCTCAAAGGAGGAATGGATACAGAAAATGTGGTATATTTATACAATGGAATACTACTCAGCAATTAAAAATAATGAATTCATGCAATTTGTAGGTAAATGGTTAGACCTGGAAAATATCATCCTGAGTGAATTAACCCAATCACAAAAGAATGCACATGAAATGCAATCACTGATAAGTGGATATTAATGAGCCCAGAAGCCCTAAATACTCAAGACACAAATAGCAAGTCAAATGATTCCCAAGAAGAAGAAAGGAGAGGACCCTGGGCCTGTAAAGATTGCATCCAGTTTAGTAAAGAAACCGAGGGGGGAGGGGAATGATTGGGGAACAGTTGGGGGGGAGAGGAACTATGGGAACTATGGTGGGTGGGAACTGGGAAAGGGGAAAGCCTTTGGAATGTAAACATAGAATATAGAAAATTAAAAAAATTAAAAAAAATAAATAAAAATGAATCTTTAATTATCCAAATTGACTTTTGTATGTGTCTGTGCCTGAATGCATCGGGGTAGATGACAGAGGTCAGCCTCCTCGGTTGTTATTGTCTTTTGAGACAGAGTCTCTCATTGAGCCTAGGGATCATCAATTTAGCTGGATTTTGAGCACCTGTGCCTATCCATCTCCACTTCCCCTGTTTTATGATTATAAGTACATTGCACATTACCAGCTTTTTCAAGTGGACCCTGGAGCTTGAACTCAGATCCTCATGGTTTGTATGGTAAGCACTTTCCTAAATAAGCCTTCTGCCAGAGCCCAGATTACATTTTAAAAATAAACTTTCTATGTTCTACCTATGGTATCTTGTGAATCATACCATGGCATGATTTTCTCTACACAAGATTAATTCCCAAAGGCTCATGGTAAAAGGTCTTTTCAAAACATCTTATCTAGCCCTACTCCCAAGTCAATGGAATTTAGCAGACACAGAGTAGGGTCAATGTAGTAATTTGATATCATTGTAACCAAATAGCTAACATGAGTTGTTACACAGTAAAGAGGGAGGTTTATTTTAGCTCATAGCTCTAAAAGGTCAAATCCAAAACTAGGTAACCCCAATCATTTGGACCATTAGAATTCCATTCCTTTGGAGGTTCAATTCCAATGACCTTAGGAACCAAGTTTAACATGAGAACATTATACTTATATGTACTTGTGGGTGAGAGCACATGTGTGTGCTTACATGCATGTGTGAGTATATATGCGTGTGTGTGTGTGTGTGTGTGTGTGTGTGTGTGTGTTTGTGTGTACATGTGGGTATATGCACGTGCATGTATGTGTATGTGTTGTGGAGAAAGGTATTCTCTAAGGCATATCAGTCAAACAGTCTCTTCATGGTTTGCTTTCAGTTTCTATCTTTCAACAACCCCTATGATGACTCTGTGCTGCCCTTGGGTAGAAACATCTGGTTTTATTTTATCAAGTTCTCCCCATTAGGGTGAAGTGCAGGGCTCAGCTAAAGCAAAAAAAAAAAAAAAAAAAAAAAATAGTGCTGAGGAAGTCCTTGTGTCAGGGTCCTCATGCCACAGTAATAACCATTTCAGCTTTGCTTATGTCTGTCTGTTACTACATCCTTCTTACATATCTACAGCCTGAAGAAGACAAGCTCATCTCAGGATGGAGACAGCAAAAAGTTCCCACGGAGCCTCCTGTACCAGGGAGCACAGTTGCCTCCTCCTGTCCCTTCACTCAGAGATGCCCTCTAGAGTGAGACTTAAGGGCAGCCATTGACAAATCCTTGGTGACTCTTTCTTTTTGCCCTGTCAATCTGCATCAACCTATTATATAGCAGAAGCTGCAGGCCTTCACCCATGACCTGGTGTAAGACAGACATTCCATGGCACAAGCAGTTCTCATCCCACACGTCTGACCAACCTATTATTTTAAAAAGTGATCGGCCCTTCTCTCCTGGTGGGCTCTATTTCCTGGGCAAGTGTGCAGCTTGCTTGCTTGCTTGCTTGCTTGCTTGCTTGCTTGCTTGCTTGCTAGCTTGCTTCTTTCCTTTCTTTCTTTTTTAACTTTCCATTGGTTCTTTGTGAATTTCAGATCATGGACCACATTCCTACTCATCTCCCCCTCTTCTCATAGCTGCCCTCCACCATTGCAACCTCCCCCACAACAGAGAATAAAATGCCATTGTGGAAGCTGTGATATGTCACCTTGCCTCTCATAGGATACCCTTCTGTCCACACTTCTTTGCTTGCAAATGACTCGTTGGTCTGGTATAAGGCCTCTGGCTTCTGCTACTCTACTGATACTGAGACCTTGCTGGGACTCCTCTTGGATATCCTGTTGTTGCCCTCTGTTCATGGTAGGGAAGGAGGTGACTTTCTCTCATGTGTGCCACTGCCCAACAGACGAGAGTCAGGGCCAACTCTCCCACACTCTTGCCCTCACACTCAACACTCACATCCAGGACCTGTTCTACTATTGTGCTTCGTATGTAGAGCCTGCTCTTCCAAGTACTGCAGCAAATGGGGGGGGCTGCTCTCCTGTTCTGATAATCTCAGCTCTCCTGCCTGTCCTAGGTGGCAAGGTGTTGTGGGGGGAGTGTCATCTCTCCTTCACCCATGTCACCACCCAACAGAAGTGGTAGGGCCATCTCTCCGATGTTCATGCCTTCTCCCTTGGGGCCGGCTCACCTATGTACTCTACCATCAGGGGCAGCTCCACTGAGCTGCCCAGGGGAGATGCAGGACCCACTGCAGCTGGCTAGAGGTAGGGTCAGCTTTTGTGCTCTCATGACCCCAAGGTCAGCTCTCCCATGATGCCCAGGTGAAGGGTGTGGGTCAGTTCTGCACAGCCCTCAGACATCAACATGTCCAGGACAGCAGCCTAGACCAGGGATGACTGTCTTGGCCTTTTGGTGGCAACAGATCCCTGCTACTTCAGAACAATGGACCCAGACATGACCCCTGGTGGCAGCACAGACCAGAAGTCCACCATGGTCCTAAGTGGCATCACCAGCTAATCACATCAGTCTGTTTCCCTCAAGTTTCTAGTTCTGCCTCTCTTGATTGTACTCATGTCCTTATGTTTCTAACTCTTCTATTTCTCCACTACTTACTTGCTCCTCTTAGTGGTTCCTGAAGTCTCTGAATGTCTGGAGTTGTCTTCAGAGTAGTCTCAGGAGTGATATGCCTCGCTCATACATTATGGCACTTGAGCAGGGGTCATCTCAGGCATGGTCTTCCCCCGTTCCCCAGGCCTATGTGTTGCCTGGTGGTAGTTGTCTCAGTCTAGCTCCCTGTCCAGACATCTTGGTGCTGGGCTGGTGGTCATCTCAGACTCACATTTTTTCAGGAAATGTTAGGTTACTAATCATTCAGATGCTCATAAGTCAAAATATTGAGCATAGACATAGCCTCCCTCTTCTCTGCCAACTGATCACATGGGGAACAGCAGCCACACCTGCAAGGTTTCTAGGGGCAAGGGATGCAACTTTCTTAGAGAGAATAGGAAAACCTCTCTGACATAGTTCTGCCCAAGAAATAAAATCAGATCTAAGCATCAATGTTCAACAAGACCTAGAATAGACTATTAGAATAGGGAGACAAGTTCAACTCATCAGTAGAATACAGAGAGGTTCTGATGGTGCTTGTCTTAGTGAAGAGAACACTGAGGACCGTCAGCAAGTTTTTATTAATAGACAGGAGACGGGAACAAGAAAAGGCCATCATGTGAGACAAATCTTAGCTCTAACAAGACGCATAAGGAAAGTGATTGTCTTAGTTAGGGTTTTACTGCTGTGAACAGACACCATGACCAATGCAAGTTTTATAAAAGACAACATTTAATTGGGGCTGGCTTACAGGCTCAGGGGTTCAGTCCATTGTCACCAAGGCAGAAACATGGCAGCATCCAGGCAGGCATGGTGCAGGAGGAGCTGAGAGTTCTACATCTTCATCTGAAGGCTGCTAGTAGAAGACTGACTTCCAGGCAGCCAGGGTGAGGGTTTTAAGCCCACACCCACATTGACACACCTACTCCAACAAGGCCACACCTCCTAATGAGGTCACTTCCTGGGCCAATGATATACAAACCATCACAGTGATCATGGGTGGAGCAAAGATGAGAGCAAGTCAGGATGAAAGTGAAGCTTAGATGTATTGAACACTGTAGAGAATTCTGAACTGAAGAGATGTTGACTTCTGTTTTATTATTCACTTTACATCCCAATTTCTGCACCCTCTAAGTCACTCCCTCCAAATATTCCTCACCCATACCCTCTCCTTCTCCTCTGAGAGGGTAGAGCCCCCCACCTTGGGTATACCCCTACCCTGGCACATCAAAGCTCAGAAGGTTGTTTATCCCAGTAGGCAGGAAACAAAGTGGGGCAGGGAAGAAAAGAAAAGGAGGGGGAGGGGAAGGGAAGAGGAGGGAGAGGAGAGAAGGAGGAGAAGGAGGAAGAAGAGGAAGGGGAAGGAAAGATGAAGGAAGAGGAAGATGAAGAGGAGGAAGAGGAAGAAGAGGAGAAGAAAAAAGAAGATGATGAAGGAGGCGGAGGGAACCAAGGACAATGTCTAACTTTCAAAAACCCCCCATTGACCTATTTCCTCCAGGTAAGCATGTGTCTCTCCAAATAGTTCAGCCAAGCAGAGACCAGGCCTTTAACACACTGGCCCATGAAGCATATACATTTCAGTCTCAAAGGATGGCTAGTTCAAACTTCCCTTGGCTGCAGCAATCCAGCTATTTTCTGTTTAGTCATATATCCTTCAGCAGGTTATCATGGGCTTTCCATTGACATTACAGAAAAGCAGAGGGAGAACGTAAAACTTCACAAATCTTTCCCACACTTTCCTTAAGTCTATTAACACCTTTATTGGCCAAAGAAAGTCACATGGCCAAACCTAGAGCCTGGAAGGAGCTATAGAGTGTGAAGGGCACTGATCCAGAGAGTCCATTACCTGGGACCATCAATACACTCACCTTACCACATGTACATTAGAGAAGTAGAAGGTTCACTCATGAGAGAGGTGTCGAGATGATTAATTTTGATTGTCAACTTAATGGGATTTAGAATCACCTAGGAGACAAACCTCTGGCATGTTCCTAACAGGTTTAACAGAGGTTAGAAGAGACACTCTGGATGTGGAGCACTATTCAGTGGACTGAATTAAAAGGAGAAAACACTCACCGCTCTGCTTCCTCATTAGAGCTACAACAGAATCAGCTACCCCACACTCCTAGCAAGCTAGAGTTATCACTGCCATGACTTCCAGACTATGATGAATGGTTCCCAAAAGACTAGGAGGCAAAATAAACCCTTTTCTTCTTTGCACTTCTTTTGTTGGGTGTTTTGCTCTAGCAGCGAGACAAGTATCAAAAATGAGCATGTAGAATATATTAGAATAAATGGTTTTATAAGGTCCATCACAACCTACAGTTTGAGTAATGAAAATACACAGGGCACTGAGCATGAAAAAGGCACAGAGAGCCTCTGCCCATCACTGGAGACTTTTGCTTTTCCAAGGCATATATGTTTCTTTCCAAGGGATTGAAGAAAAGTCTATCCCCAGGAATGGGCCCCCTTGCTTCCTGAAGGGAACAACAACCCAGAGTCTGCTCCTCTTCTTTCTCTAGGAGTTACTCCTTCCATTTCCCTGACAGCTTCAGTCTAAGGGAACATCATAGGGCTCAGAGATGGCTTCCCTGGGTTTGGTTCCAACCCCACCCTTTACTCAAGCCATGGGATCATCTTACAGCAAAGATATTAACAGAAGGGGAAAGGCTACGTAAGAAAACCACTCTGCTCCAGATTGAAGCTCATTTCTAAATAAAGATATTAACTCATAAAGACAAGGGTGAGGAGTTGGGCCTAACTGGAGCTGACTTATGGAAACCGAGAGGATTAAACACATGCACACATATTCACACATTCACATAAAGTATTTAGAATTCAGATTGTAAAACAGCAGAAATATTGAAAATATAAAACCAGCTACAACCATAACTGCATCTTGCAAAAATAAAGTTGCATCTTGCTAGCAAATGTGAGCTATAAAAATTCCACATTTTTGTGGTCTGGTAAAGGACAAGATAGATTTCCAGAGCTTCACACAGAAATACAGACATCCACATGATTTACATACATATGAAACCCAAATAAACATCCACCTTCTAATTCACTCATATAATACAACACACACAAATGCACACACACACACACACACACACACACACACACACCAACACTGGTGCATGTACATACAATATCACAGCCATCAGTATGTTTATACAAACCTACTCATAAGAATGCAAAGCTGTAGATCCAGTCGGTGTCTTTTACTTACTTGCTTATGCTACTGAGAAATGAACCTAGGCCCTAACGCATGCTAGGCGAATGCTCTAGGACCGATCTACATTCTCTAGTCCAATCTAGAAATTATCATGGTGATATCAGTGGATGCATATTTACAGATATATGCGACAAAGCATAGTTGAAAACATTAGCACAAGCTTTTATACACATAAGCTCGCACAAACGCGCAGTCACGTGGATATACACATAGCCATAGCGCGTGTTATTCATTAATGTGTGATCAGATAAACACAACCACAAAAGGACAGAACACATACATTGTAGCACTTGCGTCTATACAAACACATGTCCACATGCACATGTGCCCATTCACATAGGCACTCTACATAGCTGTAGATGATCTGTAGGCACCTGCCTCTCCGACTAACTCACTGTCTACCCCTCTCAGTGTCTCCTCTTCTGTCAACTCTCCTCACAGTCCAGGAAATCCTTAATTCTCTCTATTCGCCATGTTCTTCCCATGGTGGGCTCTCTCAAAGCCTTCAGAGACTAAGGTTGAACGCCTCCTCCTCAGTGCTGCCATTTCAACTGTGTTTAATACAAGCCAGTCACTTACCATCTGTCATATATCTTGGGTTGTGTTGGCCTTACCTCCATTGTGGAAAAACACGCTGCCACGGGATATAGCTTGTTATCTCTTCTTTCTCCCATATCTGTATCACTAGTTTATGTCCTGATATTGGAAAGTCAATGACAATGCCAGCATCGAAGCCACGTGGATGAAGCCTCCATGCTCAATCTTTATGCAGTGTGATCCAGAATGAACCAATCTCAAGAGAGAGGAGAGCTGCTAAGGATGTGACATCAACTCTTGGAAAGTCCCTAGGTCTTTGGAATAGAAGTCTTAACAGTGTCTATCAAACAGTGATACTCAATAGCTATATGTTACATGCACAAATTTCCACAGTGACCATCTGAGAAATGGTACAAAATAATAGCAGTGTTTTTCTCCTTTGGAACCACTACTTTGGGTTACATATGTATGTGTTCATACCTCACTGCCACTCTCACCAAGTTTGTTGTGCAAGCAAATTGATCTATTGTCTTGGGGTTCTTCAGTAGAGGTGGAAAAGCCCTAGGAACAGAGATGCAGACATTGGCATATGGAAGTCAAGAAGCATCCAAAAGGTCAGAGTAGGGGCAGAGCAAATAACCTTATCTGCTGCCAACTTCCAAGATGGATTATGCTAACTGCTAAGGACCAACAGAGCGCAGGATATGAGAATGGACACCGTCTTGGTGAGTTGGAAGAGCCAGGTAATAGAGTTTTTTACTTGGCAATAATATTGCTAAAGGAAAGAACCTGGAGATATTGGAAAGTCAATGACAATGTCAGCATCGAAGCCAAGTGAATGAAGCCTCCATGCTCAATCTTTATGCAGTGTGACCCAGAATGAACCAATCTCAGGAGAGAGGAGAGCTGCTAAAGATGTGACATCAACTCTTGGAAAGTCCCTAGGTCTTTGGAATAGAAGGCTCACCAGCTTGCAAGATGAGCAGTCCTGTGGTTGGGGGAGTGTTCAGAAAACAACTAAGCCTTTGAAATACATGTGCAGAGCAAGAGGCGTTTGGGGATGGAAAATGTGACAACAGATCGAGCCAGTCTTCTGCCGACACAGGCTGCATGTGAAATGAATGACGAGAGCAGACAGCTGGATTCTCCCTGGTTGTTTCCTATGCTCTCACCACTTCCTCTGCCTCTGACCCTCATGCTCATGTCAAGTACAGAGTCACAATTCTAAAATAGGAATGGAAATCAGATCAATGGACACAGCTGTCACCAAAGGCATTGACTAGGTCCTCTTCATGGATAGAGCCTGTATTTACAAGTTGAGCAATTGAAAATGCCAAAGTCCTACTTGGACGCTTTGCTGGATGGTATTCCCTTCAGAAGGTTCTTCTGCCCATATTGACTTGCTATGTGTAAGAACACAGCACTAACCCATACTATAAACTCACATCCTACAAAAACTTACATCTCAAGCTCATTGGCTCCAGTTACTGGGTAGATGTCTGTCTACAGAGCGTGAGTGCCTTGAGACATGAAATTTGGGCATTGTGGCTAAATGTCTCAGACCTATATGGTCCAGTTTCTACCACCAACATACCTGTTGCTGCCCCAGCAAAGTACTTAGGACAGGAGTTTGGAGTCAGCAGATCTCAAAACATTCTAGCCCAAGGAGGCCCTTGGAACCTGCAGAAATAAAAAATGTAAGGGAACACCATAAGCCTGGCAAAGCTGATGAAACAATAGTCTCTAGAGTGACAAGAAGCCCCTCTCCCAGCTTTCCACCTCTTCATGCTCTCAAACACTGCTTCCATTGTAGGAGAATTGGGTGGTCAGGACATGTCATATCTCCAAAGTCATTACATTCCAAATATTATACATGAATCATATGGCCTTTGCTACAATGGAAAAGAAAGCCTGGCAAGTCTGGGAATATGATGGCCACTGTTCTGACACACTGGTTCTCTGGTTTACACATATCAGGCAAAGACCTGAGCTTTGTGAAGTGCAGGTAATTAGTTGCATTCCCACAACTGTGTAAGTTCTTAGCTTAGTGGTTGGTGGTTTTATTTTTAGATAATTAATAGGCAATAATAGGCATAGAAAATGGGTACATACTGTGCAATAAATTTACATAGACCCAAATAATAACTAGCCTGGTCAGTTAATCACTCTGACACAACTTGGCACTTTCTTTCGTGTTCTCTGACTACTGACAACTGTTTTGTGTATTTTGCCATCCATTAGATCTACCTGATATAAACCTCATCTGGGGGAGCCTTGGGCTACCTTTCAGTTAGTACTGTGATGCATGTAGCAAGTACTTCATCCTCACCAACACTTGCTACGTAAGATTTTTATTCCAATTTGCATCTTAATCATGAATAATGGCATTAATCATATTTTTTCATTTTTGTTGATTGTTTGAATATCCTCTTTGAAGAACCTGTTCAAATTTTATGTCCATTTCCTATTGGGCTACCTATGATTTTATTGATTTATAGAAGTGCTTTCTGCATATTGTAGACATAAATGTACTCTAGTTCCATCTATTTTTCTGCAAAAATACATATTTTCATTCTTTACAGCTGAATAAAACTCCATTGTGTGTCTATCCTATATATTCTTTTTTCTGTATTCCTCATCCATCAAGTACCTAGACTGATTGTACAACTTGGATATTGTACATAGTATAGCAACAAACACAGGTGTATAGGTATCCATGTTGTCAAGTGACTTAGATTCTTTGTGTAAATGAGCAGGAGTGGTGAACCTGAATCATGTGGTTGTTATAGTTTTGATTTTTTGAGAAATGATTCCCACAGCGGTCTTCTAATTTACATTCCCATCTGCAAGGAGAGAGAGTTACTTTTCCATCTACATCTGTGCAGATATTTGATGTTTGTAGCTTTCATGATGATAACCATTGTGACTCAGGCTGGGCTGTGATTCATCTCTATGGACTTCCCTCTTAGAACTGTCCTTACTGCCTCCCACAGACCCTGGAAAGTAATGTATTCATTTTACTCAACTGCAAGGAGGTTTCAGTTTCTCGTTAGATTTCTTCAATGACTTACTAACCATTCAAAAGCATATTGTCCAATATCCAGGTGTTTGTATTGTTGAGTCCTGCTCCTTTTAACACACTGTGGCCATTTTGGATTCAGTCTTCTTTTGCTCACAAGGTGAAACTAAGTTCAGACTTTCAGAGTCCAGTCCCAGAAATAAATATGGATATAGCTGACACTGAAAAACTCTCCTAAAAGGCACTCCTCAATACAGTATAGTTGTATTACTTATGCTCTGTTATCTCAGTGCTCTGAAACTCTTCTGTTCACCACCGATCCACACACCACTTTTACTACACTCAGAACCAATTAACTTAAAGATTAGCTAATAATATTTTGTCTAGTTAGCTAAAACGTAGAATGGCTCCACCCTTGTCTTCTGAACTACTGAACTTGATTTTTTTGTATAAAAAGCCTGCAGTAAGAACAGACTGGTACCACAATTAGGCTCCCAAGTCCTCTTTTGTGGTCCTAATCAATCTGTTTTGGAGGGTGGTGTTCAATAAACTATTCTTGCTTAACTGAGATGGTGATCCTATGGTTTGTATGATGATTCCTGAACCCCAGCACGTATATCTGCTCTAATTTCTCTTGCTATTGATCTGTCAATTTTTCCCATTATGATCTAAAAAAAAAAAAAACAAGAAATTAACTTATGTGATTCTTAAGGTTTGCTTTCTGAGGTATATTGTGTGCTATGTTAGAGAAAGTCCATGGCTGCTCAAAACAATGGGCATTCCAGAGATGTTGGGTGGGACATTCTGAGGAGATCTGTTAAGACAATTTGATTTGTACTTCTACTCGGAAGGTCCTTTGTTAATGTTTTATCTTTATCCATCTGTTGATGAAGGTTGATTAAATCCCCACTGTTATTCCATGAGGACCTTTTATCTTTTTGTAAGTAGAGCTTGTTTTAGGAAGTCGAGGGTGCCATTAAGTGCCTCTGTCCATTATGTTTTCATGATGGACTTCTCCTCCTTCTTGTCTTCTTTATCATTTCTCCTGAATAATTTTGGCATGAAGTCTATTTGTTATCTTTGAGCACAGTTACTCCACCTTGCCTTAGGTCCTAGTCAACCAGGACAACATTTTCCATCCTTTCACGTTCAGTATGTGTATGTCTTTGACAGTAGGATGTGTTTCCTAAAGACAACAGACAGCTAGGTAGTGTTTTTAATCCATGATATTTCACCTTCTGATGAGAGAATTAAAACCATTTATATTTAGAGTTATAAGAGAGAGGAATTTAACTAATCCTGTAATGGGGAGACCCTGATTGATTTGAGTGCTTCACTTTTTATTGCATATTTGTTTGTGACATTAATTTTCAATCTTTTATTTTGTCTGCTGCACATTCTGGGGATTTGTCTGGGTTCTTCAAACTCCTTGAAGTGAGGATATAGGCAATTAATGTCTCAATTTCTTCTTTATGTAAATAAGGATAGGGGCCCCACACCTCCTTCTAACAAAGCTTCATCTGTACTCTCAATGGTTCTAGTATTAGTTAATCCAATCCAATGTACTCTTTCATTCATAAGTTATTTCCAAATTGTTACATAATTTCCAACTGTTTCAGACTTTCTGATTTTATTTTCATTATTTAGTTCTAAGTTAATTCCAAGGTTTTCAGAAGACAGAAACTGAACAGTTTTGGTGTGTTATATTTGACAAAACTTGATTTCTGCTTCCTAACATAATCAGTTTTACCTGAGTCTATGTACAATGTCAGTATGCATTGTCAGTAAGTGTTCTACTAATATCCAATTAATCTTTAACTAAGTCAAGTTTGTTTAATTATATATATATATATGTGTGTGTGTGTGTGTGTGTGTGTGTGTGTGTGTATGGCTAATTGTTGTGTGTAATAACCAGATCTTCACTGTCACTGATTTTAACTTATTGTATGTGATATATATGCTTGTATATATGTATATGTGTATGTGTGCACTTGTGTGTGTGTGTGCATGCATGTACATGTGTATATGTATACAGCAGACCACAGCTTGAATGCAAGGGTCAGAGAATAACCTCATGTCCATCCTCCCCTTCCACCTCATTTCACTGTTCACAGGCATATATAGCAGGATAGCTAGCACATGAACTTCCAGAATTCCCCTGTCTCCATGTCTAACTGCATCATATGAATACTGGGTTCACAGATGTGTGTTTGTATGCCCAGTTCTATGTATGTTCTATGGACTCAAATTCAGGTCCTCATACCTGCATAGCAAAAGCCATTCCCCATCCTCATTCCATCCTGTCATGTATTATTCACTCAGCTCGAAGACTATACTAAAGTCAACCACTACAGATGTGAGTTTATTTTATGTTTTAAATTATGTTAATAGAGTACACATGAATTTGCATTGTTACATCTTCCTGATGTACTGAGCCTTCTGCCATTCTGAAATGTCTACCTTTAAAACTCTAGCAATGCCACTTTTCATAAAATAAACTTTTTTCTGATGTAAGGATAATTATGTAGTTATTTTCTGGCTTTAATTCATATGTGCCCTCATATTTGAAGGAAATATTTTATAAGGAGATGTATTTTTGAAACAAAATATTAATCTTTATCTATAGAATTTATATCATGCACATTTAATAAAACCACTGTTGTATTTGGGCTTAAACCTACCATTTTAATACTTGTCTTCAATTGCCTCATCCTTTCTACATTTCTTTACTTTTTGCTTTAGGAATCTTAGGATTAACCAAGTATTGTTTACTATTCCACTATCCACTTGATTCCTTTCTTTAGCTATATGCCTTTTTAAATATATTCTGAAAATTTAAAAAACTCAGCACTTCTGAGCTATCAGGAGAATCCCAGAAGTCTTTGCTTTAGTCTTTTTTTTTAATTTTATTTTCTATATTATTTGTTTACATTCCAAAGGCTTTCCCCTTTCCCAGTTCCCCCCCACCATACGTCCCATAAGTCCTCTCCCCCCCCAACTATTCCCCAATCATCCCCACCACCACCATTTCTCTGTTCTGGATCTACAAAACTGGATCCAACCTTTTCAGGCCCAGGGTCCTCTCCTTTCTTCTTCTTGGGAATCATTTGAATTGCTAATTGTGCCTTGAGTATTTAGGGCTTCTGGGCTCATTAATATCCACTTATCAGTGATTGCATTTCATGTGTATTCTTTTGTGATTGGGTTAACTCGCTTAGGATAATATTTTTCAGATCTAACCATTTGCCTACAAATTGCATGAATTCATTATTTTTAATTGTTGAGTAGTATTCCATTGTATAAATATACCACATTTTCTGTATCCATTCCTCCTTTGAGGGATATCTGGGCTCCTTCCAACTTCTCGCTATTATAAACAAGGCTGCTATGAACATAGTGGAGCATGTGTCTTTATTGTATGCAGGGGAATCCTTTGGGCATATGCCCAGGAGTGGTATGCCAGGGTCCTCTGGAAGTGACATGCCCAATTTTCTGAGGAACTGCCAAACTGATTTCCAGAGCGGTTTTACCATTTTGCAATCCCACCAACAGTTAGTCTTATCTCAACTGTTTTATTGTTACTATGTCAAATGATTACTACCTTGCTTTGGATTGTCTATGCACATTTAGATGTGTCTTTGCACTACTCCTAGTTTCCACATTTTCATCTGGGGACCTTGTCCTTTGACCTAAAGAACTTCCTCTACCATTTTCCTTTGTGAAAGCCCATGGACACAAATTAATTTGTTTAGTTTCCTTGAGATGTATTTATTTCACCTCTACTTCTAAATGAGATTTGGAGGGTATACAATTCTAAGTTGGTTGCTCTTCTTCTTGAATACATTTAAATTATTGTCACATCATGTTCTGTTTTAAGATAATTTCTGTTAGAAAGTTATTTCTAAGTATTCCTGCACCATGAAAAGCAGAGTGCTAGTTCCTTTAGTGCTTAACAAATCTTTCTCTTCCAATTTGACTTTCAACAGTTTTACTGTGCTGAGGCAGATGGATCTCACTTTGGCTTAACTTTGGGGTTCATCATATATGTTTCTGTCTTTAAAAATTAGAAAATCTTGGCCACTGAGGTCCTCAAATGATAATTCTGTTCCATTTTCTCTTCTTAGCTTCTAGAATTTAATTGAGCATGTACATTAATTCTGTTTCAGATGACTCCTACACATTTCCACAGCTTCCGTGAGAGGACTGTGTTAGCAAGAGCAAGGCTGACTCCACGACAGGCTGAAAACTGGCAGTTTGGGAGGCTAAGCCTAAACTTCTGTTTCCTAGAACTGGAAAAGTCCAAAGCAAGTAAATTCCAGGAAAAAGCACCTCTCACAGGCAGCCAATCAGGAAGCTGTCCTTCCCTGAGCCAACCTCATGGGGAGCCAATCAGGAGCTGTAGAAGCTGCTCCACTACCTAGCTTGATTCAAGAATACCCTTGGAGATAGAGCCAACCAATTAAGGAAAAGAACGGTAAATGTCACCCACTCCTACCCTAACAGGCTTTAAATTGACCCTGCACACCTCTATCTTCCATCTTGATGTATGACGGATGCCTGCATGCACATTCTCTGGAGAATAAACGCTCTTTGTTGTTGCACACTATTGAAGTCTGGGGTATCATTCTTCGCAAACCATGGATCCTTACACCATTCTTATCCTTTCCTTGTTTTAGTTCATTTCTCTGGCCCTCATATGTGTCCACTTTTGTATTTTAACATGATATAATATTTCTGTTCATTTTTGATAACTTTCTATGTGCAATGTATTTTGATCCACTGTACCTCCCAACCTCTCTCCCTAACTCATTCCTGATTTACCTCCACTCCCTCACCACCAATCTGTTGTTTGATAGATTGATTGATTGATTGATTGATTGACTGACTGACTGACTGACTAATTATCTATATCTGTGTCTCACGATGTAGCTCGAATTCTGGAACTCACCAGATAGATAGATAGATAGATAGATAGATAGATAGATAGATAGATAGAATAGATTAGGTGATCTTAAACTCACAGATTCACCTGCTCCAACCTCCCAAGTGCTGGGATCAAAGAATTTCTTTATCTACCACAAAAAAATGATGAGGTAGACCCCAATAAGTGGAAGCTTTAAGAGGTCATTGAGTCATAAAGATCAGACCTCAAGAGGAGATTAATGTCTTTCTCATGTAAATGAATTTCATTTTGAGTTAAGATTGGTTACCCCCAAGATAGGTGGGTCCGCAGTTTTGTCCTCCTCCTCCTCTTTCTTCTGCTGACATCTGCTTCTTTTCTCCTTTCCACCAAGAGACCCTCACAGGAAGCTAACAAGATGTAGCCACTTGGTCTTGTTCTGGTCCAGAACCATAAAGCAGAACAAATGTTTTTTGATAAATTATGAAGCCTTGAGTGTCCTGCTATAACTTAGAAAGTGGGCTAAGACAGCACAGTTTTATCAGTTTAATGACAAAACTCTAATTAAGATATAAAATATGTTTATTCTATATCTTTCTTTCTGCCTTTCTGCAATTAAGACACCTAGGTAGGTGTGTTAAGATCATGGAGATTAAAAATTTATGAAGCACAGTTTCAAGACTCTTACAATGCAATCCTACACAGAGCTAAAAAAGGAGAAACCTTGCAACGTTACAGATGTGAAATGGGAATGCAGACAGTGGGCTCTACTAAGAGTATAATGACCAAACCATTTGTTAAATAAGTCTGTTTTCAAAAGCATGAACTAGACCTGGTGATGCAGGCTTGTAATCCCAACTACCTAGAAGACTGACACAGAAGTATTATAAAGCAAAGGCCTGTTGTAGCAAAACTATGTGATAAAATTAAAACATTTTAATAGAACTCAGTGTTCAAGTATTCTTACTTGATTACTCAAGTATTACCTAGCATTTATAAATCCTTAGATTTGGTCTGTGGTGTGTGTGTGGGGGGATAATCTATTGATGTGTGTGTATGGTGTATGTGTGGGGGGGGTTGGGGGTGTACAATGCCTAGAGCATCCTGAGATTGGCAGGAGTAGGATAACTCCCCCTTCCCCTGGCCTTTCATGTCCCATGGCTCATAGCCCTGCATCCCCACCTTTGCCCCCCAGAGATGGTCTTGTAGCCTGGTAGCCAAGTTAAACTTCCCTTCCTCTTCTAAGGTCATATCTGGCAGCACTTGGAATTCCTCCTTATGCAAATGAGACATCCCCAGTGCCCTAGCCCTGTCAGTGATGTACATTGACCTCAAAAGCCCCTAACCACCCACCAAAAGTTTAAGTAGCTTTTATCTACACCCACCCACCCCCATTAAACAAGCTGTCTAGCCAAACCTGTCTCCTAAAAAACTATTCTGGAGATCTCTTCCACTCCTGGATATTCATGCCTCTTCCCTTCTCAGGTTCTGCCAATCAAGATCATGGGCTGATCAAACAGCTGGTCACACAGCTACCAGCAGGGAAGTGGAACCTGAACTGCAGTAACCTTGAGAGCAAAAACAACTACTACATAAGCACCATCTTCATGTTTCTATGTCTGTCCCCTCACCTCCAAAATGACTATAACAACAGTACAGCACTGGATAACTCTGAGTAAAATTGAATTACTACATGATCAGAGCCTTAAAACCACGCTTCTCTCAGAGCAAACATTTAATAAATTATTGCTTCCATTGTCATCAGTTCTACTGAGCAACAGGATGACAGTTTACACAAAGTAAAAGACGTTATGCTGACTGAGTACCTGATGGCCAACATCTTCATGTAAATCTCATCTCAGAAACAAAAAAAAAGAAAAGAAAAAGAAAAAAGAAAAAGAAGACAACCTGTGGTACCATTGACAGTGTTCTTTCCCAGTACTGAAAATTATCTCAGAATTGCTAAATTTTTCAATGTTCCTTACCTGCTTGCATGTACTCCATAGGCAATATCACTACACAAGTGTTTTTTGATCACTGCTACTAGATCAGGCATCAGGTAGGGTAGTGTCTATGAGGGCTGAATACTGAACTCTCTTATGACACTCAACTTAATGACCTGGAACACCACAGATCTGAACCTCAGCTCTGAATCTGGCCTAACTCTATGAACTAACAAACTAACCCTAATCCAGTTCCAACCAGTGGCATGCCATTCTTTGCCTTAAAACTCACCTGGACTCTGAGCAAAAGTCAGTTTTCTCCAATTCTAAACTTAGTCTAAAACCTACAGTGGCTCAAAAGAACTGAGAACAATGAACCATAGACAAACCAGACTACAACTACTTAAATCTCCAGGACCAGCGGTTCTCAACCTTCCTAATGGTGCAACCCTTTAATATCGTTCCTCATATTGTGATGACCCCCAACCACTAATACTTCATAACTGTAATTTTGCTTCTGTTATAAACCGTAATGTGGATATCTGATATGTGAGCTCCTCCCCACCACCCATAATAGGGTTGTGACCCACAGGTTAAGAACCACTGCCCAGGGAAGATGGCTGTAGACACCATCATTACTCATGGCACTGATCTTCAGGTAATGACCATTTATAGTCATGTGTTGAGAAGTCATGTTTGCTGCTGGGTCCGTGGGAGTGAGTGTTTCCGTGGATCAGTGATGGCTGTCATGAATGAAGGATGGAAACCAGCAGACTCTCTGTCATGTATATGTCAAGTATCTTCTCATCTCCACCTCTAACCATAAACCCAGATTGCAACCCTAGCTCATATAGCAATTTACTAGCATTCAAATTTCAATTTTGGAATTTTAAGAAACACACCAACCCAGTCATTTCAAAGATGAGTTTTTTTGTATTGCTTTTAAACTTTACTTAGCAGAACCACATGAGACTGGAGGTATTTAACCAGAATCTATCTACAGATATGTTACTTTCATATGGTCCGACCTAACTGATTCATGGTTCCCAGACCTAGCTTCCTGGCTGAGATGGTACAGGAAAATTCAACAAAGAGGATTTCATCCAGTGAAAAATTTCTTTATTGCTAACCCTCTTCTTGATGTGGTAAGAGCTGTGGAGGCAAAGCCAGAACCCAAGAAAGTAACATCTGGACAGAGCAGGGGGATCATTTATTTCTGTGGTCTTATGATAAGTTAGGAAATGGAATCTCAAGAGTTTGCATCCAAAAGACTCCTCTTCCTCAGCGCCCACACCCGGCTCCATCCCCTTCTCTCCCCAGCATCTTGTCCCAATCCACCTCTTCAGAGTCTGGTTCTAGGTCTCTGGGGACTTGAAGGAGTCGTGTTACATTATCTGGAATTCCCAGAACCCTATCTGGTCTTCATTATATCCTAATTTTATAACCAGCTTTTGTCTGCTTCAGAATGAACTGTAAGAGGGAACCCTTAGTCTGAGAGAATAGATCCTCTTGGGGGGGAGTTCCAGCTCACTGGAGAAAAGTCCCAAATCTGAAGCCATCATAGACTGGAAATAACCAAAAGATCCAACAATCAGGGAGTCAATGAGCTGAATTTGTACCGTGCAAGGTTATGAAACGTGTTCCAAAAAAAAAAAAAAAAAAAAAAAAAAAAGAGTGGGAGAATATTAAGAGAAATACAAAATACCTGTCTACTTTTAAAAAATGTGTTATGGTTCAATAAGTAGAGTGGTTGTGTGTGTGTGTGTGTGTGTGTGTGTGTGTGTATTGGCTTATAAGATCATGATCATTTCTGGCACAGCCATGTGAGACAATAGTATCCAGAAAGTTCTGTTTGATTATTTTATATAATAATATATTTGTATTCACTTCAAGCCATGGATAGTTTTTAATAATAGGCTTATCCTTTGAGCTAAGAGGTACCATGATGCAGCTCTCAAAAAGCCGACTCTGAGACAGAATTCCTGTACAGTTCTATATAAAACATTATCTCAGAAATGCTATCAGGAAGTGGAAACCAGGGGGGAAGAGAAAGCAGAGGATAACATATGCGCGGTTAGGTAGGTTAGCACTGCGGCCCGTTGGCACGCAATCTAGCTGGTGAACCGAGGAGCTGCCGTAGAGCAGAGATCTGAGTTGCCCCGCCTGAGGGCTGAGAAGGAGCAGGGGTCTCTACACATCAAACTCCACAGCTGTAGGGCTGCTACGGAGGAACATCATGCCTTAGCCCCTCCCACCCGTCACACAGTTAGACCAGGTGTTGGGCAGAGAAAACATTTAAACAAAAAGATGAAAGATGGTGGTGCGCTTTGAATAGGAAATGTCCCTCACAGGTCCATGTATTTGACCACTTGGTCCCCAAAGGGATGGAAACTTCTTCCAGAGGTGGGGCCTTCCTAGGGGAATTAAGTCACTGGGGAAAGCTTTGAGAGTTTAGAACTTCACCCTCTTCCTATCATCTCTCCACTTCCTGTGTGCTGATGAAATGTGACCTCTCTGCTTCCTGCTCCTTCTGCTGCGCCATCCCCACCATGATGGGCTCTCTCCTTCTGGATCTGTAAACCAAAATATTCTGTTAGTTTGTTTCCTTTAGTTGCTTTTGGTCGTGGTATTGTATCGCAGCCTCAGAAAAATCGCTAACACAGGTGGCGTGTGTATAAGGGCCTGGTGAACACTTAAGAGAGTCAGATGTGTTTGTCGCCACAAGTACAGAGCTGTCTGTACTGCCCTCTGGTTCAGGAGTATGCTAGCAGTCTCTGGCTTTCTGGATGTGAGTGAAAGTAGCTTCTCAGAGGAAAAAAAAAAAAAAAAACTCCTTCAAAACAGTTCTTGCATTTTACACACCCAGAGGCTCTTTGTCTCATCTCTACCCAGGAAACCCAGACATCCAATTTCCCTGCCTCTCAGAAGCCCTGGGGTCTTACCAGCACACAGAAGAGGAACAAGAGGGCAGAAACACAGTCATCTTCAGGCATTGGCTGAGTTTGGTGACAAAACTATTTAAGACCAAGAATAATGGTTTTCCCATTATTCAGCCTCACAAGTGACCCCATAAGGACTGATGTACAATCTAGAGTCTAATTTGTATGATGCAGTCTCTGTGCTGAGGAAGTACTCCTCTCACAGGCTTGTGTAGTACACCCACACACCGCAAATACCCACCAAGTGCAGAGCACAGACTTGGCCTATAATTAATTTTAAACAGATGTCAGCTGACCCAGACACTGAAACTTAAATATGTATTTAACACTTGTTATTTTTTCCAACTTTGTTGGAGTTTGAAGTTGGAGAAGGCTAGGAAAAGAAAAAAGGCCCTCATCTCTCTTGTCAAGCAACTGTGGGTCCCCATGAGTCACCAAAGCTACAGAGGAAGTCAGTCCCTTAGGTCATTGAGAGATGGTAGCCAGGAAGGCTGCAGGGGTGGGGCAGGGGGGAGGGAGGAGTCTCAAGGAAGGGAAGACAGTGATAAGGAAAAGGGATAGTCAGTGACCCCATAACCTTGGATAGGAGGCGAGTGCCCACAGAGTCCTCCCACACCCAGCCCAGAGCAGGGAGTCAGCTTCTATTGACCAGCCTCACTCTGATTTAAATTTCAAACAGCCCAGGCTTTCATTCTTTCCTGGCCACCCCTGAAAGCTAACCATTATGGATTTTGCAGGCCTGCAGCCCTCCGAGCACACACTCCATTTGCACGATCTTTGCATAAGGAAAAAGGCAGTCGATGCGAACTGAATTAATTGTAATTGACCATAATATGCTTACAGAAATGCCAAGGAGTTTTCATTAGTAGATAAGCCCCAAAGTATCTGCCCCGGTGATTCACATCTGTGTGAACACACTGTGCAGCTACAGTTAATTACCAGACCTGCCATAGAAGGTGCTGGAGCATCAGAGATCCCGGGGGTGGGATGGGGGGGGGGTAGGGGAACCAGAGATATGGGGGTAAGGGGGCTGCCACTGATACTTCCAAGGACAGACACATCTTGACGGGCTTCCTTTGAAGAGCTTTGAAGTCACTGCCTGAGATGGAACTGAGCCAAGCCATCCCTGCTGGGCTTGGGCTGGGTTCTGCTCACTTCCCCAGCCCCTGTGTCTTTCTTCTCCTTTCCCTATTCCCAAAGCCCTGTCCATCCCCGCCGAGTCATCATTGCTAAGGCTGGTATTGAACTTGTGTCCCAGCTCAGATAACAGAACCCCACTCCTTCATTCCTTTTCAGTAAATATTTAAGTGCTTCCTAGGTGACAATACCTGTACTGTAGGATCCGTCATAGAGGGCTGAATCCAGAAGAGCCAAGAGAGGGCATAGGTGAGTGAGCCCATGGGATCAATTGTGGGATGAGATAGGAATAACACATATAACAGAAGACAGATGGACAGTCTTTACTATGTGAATGGAGAGGGTTCATCAGAGGAGATGGTAGCAAAATCATGAGACGGCCTCATCAAGGTGAGGTGTCAAATGGAACAAGAAGGTTCCAAGCAGAAGAGGCAACCCAGCAAAGTTCCTAAGGCAGGAAGGCAGCTGTCTTACTTTAGGGCAACAATTCTCGACCTGTGACTTGCAAGCCCTTTGGGGGTCATATATCAGGCATCACACGTATCCAATGTTTACATTATGATTCATAACAAAAATAGCAAAATTACAGTTATTGTATTAATTAGGGTTTCCCTTGTTGTGAAGAGACACCATAACCAAGGCAACTGTAATGAAGGACATTTACTTGGCTTACTGGTTTTGAGGTTCAGTTCATTATCATCATGGCAAGAAGCATGGCAGCGTCCAGTCAGGC
This sequence comes from Apodemus agrarius, assembly GCA_964023405.1. Taxonomy (NCBI): domain Eukaryota; kingdom Metazoa; phylum Chordata; class Mammalia; order Rodentia; family Muridae; genus Apodemus; species Apodemus agrarius. Next base: position 20,449,356 of record OZ030008.1, read on the forward strand.
ATGGTGGTGGAGGAGCTGAAAGTTCTACAGCTTATCCTAGAGTCAAACAAAAGACTCTCTTTCCACATGGGGCAGTGCTTCAAAGTCCACCCCCAAAGTGATGTACTTCCTCCAGCAAGGCCACGCCCACTCCGACAAGGCCACACCTCCTAATAGTACCACTTCCTATGAGCAAAGCATAGTCACATCACCACGGTTATGAAGTAGCAATGAACTAATTTTATAGTTGGGGGTGGGGGTGGGGTCACCACAGCCTGTGGGACTCTATTGAAGGGTTGCCAGCATTAGGAAGGTTAAGAAACACTGCTTTTGGGGATAAAAGCAGCTGCCTCACTTACGAGGCTAAATGGAGCCTTAGGACCTCCCAAAGGAAATCAAGAAGGAAGGCATAGCAAGAGAATCTATGGTTTCCCAGGCAAGGCTACAATGATGTTAGATTTAATTCAAAGTGATTAGAAAGCTATTTTAAAAAACAAAAACAAACAAACAAACACTTTGATGAGGTCTTTTGAACAGATAGTATTTAAGAAAAATCATTCAACCCTTTAAGAGTAGCAGGAAAATGGGTTCTTGTAGGGCAAAAGCAAAATGCAGAGAGCAGTTAGGAAAAAGACAGCGAGTGATCCACACAAGAGAGGGTGGCTTCGATAGTAAGCCGAGATGGAGACAAGTCGGGAGGGACACAGCCTGTTCTACATGGGGCTGCACCTAAACACGTTTCTCTCCACAATATTTCCAACAGTCTGAGGCCAATCTTGATATAGGGAGCCTTCATCCACACTGATTTACCCTAGGAGAACCCAGTACCCTGAAAGTTAACAGTGAATTTTCTACAATAGAACTGTAAATAAGAATACATGTAAAAGAACTCAAGAAGGTAGACTCCAGAGAGCCAAATAACCCCCTTTAAAAATGGGGTACAGAGCTAAACAAAGAATTTTCAACATCGAATGCCTGAAAAGCACCTAAAGAAATGTTCAACATCCTCAGTCATCAGGGAAATGCAAATCAAAACAACCCTGAGATTTCACCTCACACCAGTCAGAATGGCTAAGATCAAAAGCTCAGGAGAAAACAGGTGCTGGCGAGGATGTGGAGAAAGAGGAACACTCCTCCACTGCTGGTGGGGTTGCAAGCTGGTACAACCACTCTGGAAATCAGTCTGACATTTCCTCAGAAAACTGGGAATGATACTTCCGAAGGACGCCGCTATGCTATTCCTGGGCATATACCCAGAGGATTCCCCAGCATGTAATAAGGATACATGCTCCACTATGTTCATAGCAGCCCTATTTATGATAGCCAGAGGCTGGAAAGAACCCAGATCCCTCAACTGAGGAATAGATACAGAAAATGTGGTATATATACATAATGGAGTACTATTCAGTCATTAGAAACAATGAATTCATGAAATTCTTAGACAAATGGATGGAGCTGGAGAACATCATTCTAAGTGAGAAAACCCAGTCTCAAAAGAACACTCATGGTATGCACTCACTGATAAGTGGATATTAGCCTAGAAGCTTGGAAGACCCAAGACACAATTCACATATCAAATGATGCCCAAGAAGAAGCAAGGAGTGGTCCCTGGTCCTGGAAAGACTCAGTGCGGCAGTATAGGGGAAAACCAGGAAAGGGAAGTAGGAAGAAGTAGATTGGAGAACAGGGGGAGTGAAGAGGGCTTAAGGAATTTTCGGGGAGGGAGGATCCAGGAAAAGGGAAATCATTTGAAATATAAATAAAGAATATATCATATAAAAAAAGAATACATGTAAGCCATGTATATGACTAAATATTTTATCATGCTCTGAGACTGGAAAACAGATGGGATTAACTTGGGTAGTGAATTCTATTTATTCATATCTAAAATAGCATAATATGCAGATAAAAATCAATATAAAATTGTTAGTAAAATAATTAACCTTTTTCATGGTAATACTTCAACATTTAGAATATGTGTTATCAAGGAAACACATTTCAAGTATGTAGTAGCCATAGGCTACTGCTGGTATCCCCATGGTGTGGTTTGGCTCTGTATCTGCTCACCTGAATTATTTCACCATATACCATCCACCTTTGGAAAGCACACTCCTTTATCAGGATATATTCACAAGTCTTATAACCCCACAAATATTGGGTCTTGTGGTTACCCAGGCTCACAAACAAAACACTCCACAATCATGTGGCCAATTCATTCATGGGTTGAATAATGCCTAGTCTATGGGTAAGGATATCACACTCAGGCTTAAATCCACTGTAGATACTTGTACTTCCATTTAGAGTCCATTTCCTGTATCTTCCCATTAGAGGAGATATGGAGCTGTATTACAAGGCCAACCTTTCAATATTCATTTGTCAGTAGCAAATGGGACAGTACCTAGAACCTAGCAAAAATCCTCATCAGCCTAAATACATGAGGGCTGATCCCAAGATCTACTGTAAAGTGGGTCTCAGTCATGATGGGCATCATTTTTTTTTTTGGCATACCTTGTGATGTTACAAGAACATCATTTATGATATTTATGTTATGATAACATATTTATTATAACAAAGATGATAATAACCATTCAAATAAATACCAGGAGGCTGGGAAGATGACTACACAGCTAGGAGCACTTGTTGCTCTTCCAAAGGATCCAAGTTCTGATACCAGATCCCACCCTTATGAGGTAGCTCACAACCACCTGTAACTCCAGCTCCAAGAAATCTGACTATTTCTTCTGGTCTCTATAGGCACCCTGATACTTGTACCATATACAGACACAGACACAGACACAGACACAGACACAGACACAGACACAGACACAGACACAGACACAGAAAGACAGAGACAGAGACAGAAACAGAGACAAATAAATTTAAAAGGAATCTTTAAAATAGCTACTAGTAAGCATATGTTTATAATCTTATTTTTCATAATTCTCTGTAAGTTGGACTACAGCTATTCAGGCACTCTGACTGTAGCTAACATGACATCCATCTCTAGTAGATGATAAACCATTGGAATGTGAGTGCCTCATGTCATTGATACTAATGTTAGGTTATATACAAGGTAACATTTTTTCTATAAGTTATAGGTCTTCCCTCTATGTGTTTGAGCTGAAGCTGAAACCAAACTTCGTCTGATCACTGATATGCTCACATTGTTTCATGAATGCTAATTTTTAAATTATCAAGAATTTTGTAGACCGGTTATCTCACACAACTATTAAAAACTAAACCATATAAGCTTGCAATGAAAAACTGGTTTCTATAAGAGGTAATCAATATATAAAAGTGATTGTGGCCTCCCTATCACATTACTAAGTCATTCTTCCCGGACTTTTCAGACTGTTTGGCACCCATTGATCAGGGGCATGGCATATAGAGGTAAGTTACCATGCATCCCACTTCCAGCTCCTGGATTGAAGAGTGTAAATTGATAACTGGACAATGGCCACAATCAGAGTACTCACAGCATGAGACAAATCAGGACTTGGTGATCTGAAGACCTTCTTCGAATCCATCATTTCAAGACGTTGAGTCAGAAACCCCTCCCTCACCCCATGCTGTCTCAAAGCTAGAATTCGTTAGCTCCAGCAACCAGGAGGGCAAAGTCAGCCCTTCTTTAAGGCCGCAAATCAACAAGAAAACAATAATAAATATTCAACACAGTGGAGGAGATAGTTCAGTCAATAAATGCTTGCTGCACACACGTGAGGACCTGAGTCCAATCAGAGAGCCCACTACATAAAAACAGGCTGCCATGGCATGTGCTTGTAAATCCAGCACTGAAAAGAGGAAGACACAAAGATCCTGGGGATGACTGGCCAATACCCAAGGCTATTCCCTAGACTATATACATATGCACATATATGTGGCAGTAAGGCAATTCATGTGGGTCTTCTATTCCCCTTAAGGAGGAGTAGACAGTATCCACTGTAAGGAAGGTGGTTGGAACAGGAAAAGTAAGCAAACACTGAAAGAAGATGGGGGACTCAGAAAATCAATCATTTTACCCTTTTCTCTAAAACAGTGCAGCTCCCCGGAAGGACGGACACAGCAAGCAGTGAAGCGAAGCGCCTTTGAGAACCACGCGGAGTTTGATTATACCCACAGCATGGCCCCTAGCTGCCTGCCTCCCTGAACAACTGTTATTTGCCTATTTCCGGACTCCCTGGCTCTGCTCTAAAATCAAAGCTTTGCTAATAACCATATTTAGCATCGAACAAGCGCCTGGTATTTCCCGAGGAGTTTACAAGCAATAATTAGTTAATAACCCAACACACTCAAAGAAAAAGTACAGAAGTCTGCAAGAGCCAGGCACCTGCCCCTGTTTGAGGTGTTAGGAAAAGGGTCCTGACACAAAGCACTAGGGGATCTATGAGTTCTGAAATGGTATTCCATCATTATGGTCAGGTGAGGGGGGTTTGTCACATGCATGGGAGTACACATGAGCCTGTGGGTGCAGGGATGGTGGGGAATGTCCTCATGAGGGTTTCATATGAACGCCTGGATCCAGAAGAGGAAAGACCCCATCATGTTAGGATGAGCTTAAGATACTGACTCCAGAGACAAGGCACAAAGTATATAAGACTACTCTTGGAAAGTAACAGCAGTGGACAACTCCAAGATCACCTTAACAGTATATATGGAGAAAGAGAAAGGAAAAGCTACCCATATAGAAGATCAAGAGTCGATTGGGTTAGCAGAACACCAGGACTGGGAGCGATCAAAGGAAAATGGTGAACATTTATGAAACTGAAAAGGGCACTGGAAGTAGAGATGCCAGTTTGCAAACATAAATTTTTGCATCACTTACAAAGAGCATTGACAGATGCAGTGGCTGTCCTTGCTTGTGGTGGACAACTTGGGCAACTGCAGTCTTGAACAGTAGAGCGTGTGTCTGCAGATACCAATCACAGTCACATGAAGAAAACAGTGACCAATGAAATGTCTCTTACCAGCCACCACCTCCTGTGAGGGACTGGAGGAAAATCACTGAGATCTTTGCAGAGCAAAGGGGTGAACTTGGGGTTGTTTAATTTTCTGCATATAAACACAAGGTAACCAAGAGGGCATAGAATCTATCACCGTAGTTGGGTCTAATTTTTAAAGAAATAACTCATGAATATGACTATTGCCAACAGTCACCAGTGCGTAAAGTTTCTCTAATAATTTTCTAATAATGCATATGCATTAATTATTTCAAATGTTCCACTTGAACAGAAAAATCTGTGTGCCCATATTGACAGCCTTATAGATGTGCACTGCATTGCGTTTCTTGCCTCAGTGCAGGGATTCATCCATTTAGGTTACTATTAAGGTGATTGTCTTTCAGGCGGCCTGCCGCTGTCCGTGTCAATCACTGTCTCCATGCAAATCTCTCACAGCCTTTTGTCTCATTTACTTTAGACTATGAAGATCCTGCACGAGAGTGAATGGTGAAAAGACAGAGTCCTGCCCTTCTGTCTGCACACCCCTCCACCTCCATGTGACTGGATGTCCCCAGTGCCAAGATCCAAGGAATGAAACCATCTCTGAGGGCCTGATATGATCTCTTAACATCAAAAGGGAGAGACCTGGAAAGGACTTTTTGCTTCAAAATTGTAATCACAGAAATAGGATGATGGACTCATTATAGTGGTCAATGCCTGACAGAGGCAGATGGGTTGAGACTATATAATATAGCCTTTTTATCAATTGCACACGAGTGCAGCTCTGTAATAATTTTTCCCACCTTTTGTTGATGGCATACTTTTGGCCTCTTCATATGATAATGAGCTAGTGATGTTATTTTGCGGAAGAGTGTGAAGAAACTATTTTCACCCTGGTGCAGTGCAGTAAAAACTATTTCTTGCAGCCTCTCTGTCCCTTACTAGCTATGCCAAACTGAACTTCTTACCAAATTTATTTTATAGTTGAGCCGGGAGATTGCAGAGTATTCCAAAAGTTTCCTTGGGCAACAAATAAGCTTGAATAGTGTTCATGTGGCAGGACCTTGGAAGAGTCCACGCTAATCAGAGGCTCTCAAGTCAACATGACATTAGAGAGTATGTCAGCGCACACCTGGGAGGCTTCTGAAGTTCCACCTTTGTGGTCATTCATCTCTTCCCCTAGCTCATTACCTGCAGTGTCCTCCATAGTCAGTTGTTTCTGCCCCCCCTCAACCTCCCTTTATTTCACTGTATAGTGTTTATACAGTTTTCCCATTGCTTGGCAATTGCATCTGTGCCTCAGGTCTTGAATTCCCTTCCCATTTATAAGCATTATAAGTAATCTCACTAACTCCTTTTGGTATTTCTTTTTCATTTTAGGAAAAGGAAGATCATTAAACAACTCCACTTTTGGATGCCTTTGCTCCCTCTGTCAAGTCCCCCCCTCCCCCGCCACGCTAACATAAGTTTGATCTCAAATCACTAGATATAATTTCACACGTTTCTATAAAAACATTCGTCTTCCTCCCTTCCTACCTCCCTCCCCACTTAGAAGATGAGGACCGCATCTGGTTCTGTTAGACCCTAGTGCCTCATAAACAGACAGTCTGGCTCATAGTGTGTGTTTAAGATGCGTTTGGTGATCAGGTTTGAATGGCAAAGGGATGAAAGACTTCAAGGTGGAGTTGTTCAATAGAATGAGCATAGGGTCCCCAATGGAGCAGCTAGAGAGAGGACCCAAGGAGCTGAAGAGGTTTGCAGCTCCGCAGGAGGAACTATAATATGGACCAACCAGTACCCCCAGAGCTCCCAGGGACTAAAACATCAATCGAAGAATACACATGGGGGGTCCCATGGCTCCAGCTACATATGTAGCAGAAGATGACCATTGCAGACATCAATGCATCAATGAGAGGAGAGGCCACTGGTCTTGTGAAAGCTCGATTCCCCAGATTAGGGAAATACAAGTCAGGAAATTGGGGGGGGGGAGGTAAGGAGGGAGAGAGTTTTCAGTGGGGTAATGTGGAAAGGGGTTTACACTCGAAATGTAAATAAAGCAAATATCTAATATAAATAAATAAATAAATAAATAAATAAATTCAGGTAATTAAAAAAAATAAAGTGGAGTTGTTCAATGATCTTTCTTTTCCTAAAATGAAAAAGAAATACCAAGAAACTGCGGGTGACTTTCCCTTCACTTTCATTTCATAGGAGTCAGCTGCCCGTTGGTGGCTCACAAATCTAGCCAGACACTATGAAAACATCTTCGCCCTGAAGTATGCCCCATTGGACTTTGAGAAACCACAGATGCTGCTATAAATACCAGAGGAAATCAAAGTTTGAAGTCTAAGGTGAAAAGAAATATGGGTAAAATGATTTTATACAATACTTCAGGAAAGGACACAGATACAGCCTAGCTTTGGAAAGACGTTGAAGTCAGGAAGCTCAGTTTTCCCAAAAGATCAAATATCCTGTGTCTGCATTTAGCATGTTGGTACAAGCTGCACAGGCAGATAGACCTTGCAGGAGGACCTGGGCCTCTCTACATGGTAAGAACGCTGGCTTCACAAAGCGTCTCCCACTTAGGTCTGCTTCATGACTGGGCTTTCTTGTAGTCAAGGATGCATCTCCTTGACTGGACACCTGTGCTTAAGAGAGATTAAGAATCTGCCTAGGGAGCTGTATGTGACTCTCTGTCCAAGACACAGAGAGCCAGGCCTCCAACTCAGGCCGGCTCAAGGTCAAAATCAAGTCTTTAGCCTTAGCCCACCTCTTAAGTAGTCCATGAATGTTGCTAACCAAGACTGCTGCAGTGGCCCTGGACAGTTGAATGAATAAAGAAAGCATGGTGTGTGCAAGCACAACAAAGTTTTATTTAGGCATAAAGAAGAACAGAGTTATGTCCTTTGCAGGAACATGAATGGAACTGGAAGTCATCATGTTAAGCAAAATAAGCCAGACTCAGGAAGACAAATGCTGTGGGATTTTTCTCATATGCAATCTAGATTTTAAGACATGAAAGTAGAAGGCAAATAATTTGATGGGAGGAAAAGAACTAGTGTAAACGAAAAACAAGAGAAGGATCTGAATTTCATGAAAGTATACAGCATGCATATTTTAATATACATATTTACTATACATTTAATAACATACATACATATACACATCCCATTGGTGGATTGCAAATCTATCCAGGCACAAAAGAAACATCTTCACCCTAAAGTATGGCCCCCTTGGACTTGGAGAAAACACAGATGCTGATTAGCTGTGAAGGAAGCCCAACACATTTGCAGATGGCGCCTTAGGCTACAACGTCAAAAGGTTGGAGATCTAGAACCCATGATGCATATTAAAGCACACATAATAAAGCCTAATTAGCTCATACAGTGAATATACACTTAATTTAAAAACACTTTTAAAAACAAGTGTGATCCTATTACATAAGTAAATAAACTCAAGGATCAGCTTGCAAAGTCTCCCACTGGCCAGACACTTGAATTTTGATCTCAATATGAGTAATAGCTACAAGAACATTAGAACCAGGTTTGGTGGTGCACACCTGCAATGCCAGCATTTGAGAGGAGATGGCAGGAAGGGGATTCGAGGCTGGCCAAGGCTCCGGGACACTCTGGCTCTGAACAAACTAAAAAGAACTTTCAGGTCCATAGGTGCAGGATGACAGGGAAAACGTGGTGAGACCGTTAGTGCCCTACATAAAGAACAAACCTATTTATTATCTCCAAACCTAGAAAATGAAGGAGCCAAGCACTAACTTATTGTTCCATATAAACGCCATCTCACGATAATAAGTAATTGACGAAGGAAAGCTATTCCTTAAAGTGTGATTCAGATAATTAGTAGGAAATGAATGGTGTTGTTATCATTATCATGGATGAAAACCAACGGCTGCTAACCGCAGAAGGCCGTCAAATAGATGCCCTAGTTAAAACACATGGAATTCCCCAAGCATGTCCTATATGCAGCCCATGGGCCGCCCTGATAGTTGTGAATGAAGCCAAACACATTTGTAAATGGCACCATCAGGTCATAATGTCAAAAGATTGCATATCTAGATCTCATGATGTATATTTATAAATTAATTAATCAATTAAAACAATCCAAACCTAAATTTGGTCAAACTCTTAATCCAGCTATTAATTTATTTTCTTAGAATTGCCAAGTGTGAAGAGCATTTAAACCGAAGAGGTTGCCATCAAAGTGCAGACAGGACTAGGCATAGCAGTTAATATCTTTAATCCCAATTCTCTAGAAACTGAAGCAGGAGTGAGTTCCGGGCTTCCCTGGGCTACAAAGCAAAATCCTGTCTCAAAATCCTATGAAAATAACTGTCAAAATGGAAATGATTTTGTGCTACACAATATTTTAAGTTGTCTTTGTATGTGTGTGAGTGCTTTACCTGTATGTACTTATGTTTGCAATATGGGTGCCTGGTGTCCTCAGAGGTCAGAAGAGGGAGTCAGATCCCTAGAACTGGAATTACAAATGATTGTGAGTTGCCATGTGGGTGCTGGATACTCAATCTGGGTCCTCTGAAGGAACAATGAGTTATTTTAAGCACTGAGTCATCTCTCCGGTTCCATAATTCTTTACGGCTAATGCAAATTTGTTTTAGATAAATGAACATTGAGGAAAAGAATAGATTAAAATGAACTTAACAGACCTACAGGTCATTTGCAGTGTATAGACCTTATTTGGATCCTGAGCTGAACAAAAATTTATCTCTAAAATTATACAATAACTTAGGAAATTGAAAACAATCAAATGGTAATTGTTATTTCAGAGGCTGTAGGCAAAATATTTTTATTACCTTTTAAGGCTAATGTCTGTCTTTGATACTGAAGTGTTCAGAGGTGAAATGATACAATAGTAGAGATTGCTTCAAAATATTTTGGAAGAAATGAAATACAAGGTCCATCAGCGAAGTATGTCAGAAACCAGGTGGTAGAGGTAAAACCGTCTATTGGATGATACTCTCTATCTGATCTGTAATACCTTCTAGAATGAAATCTACACGGACAGTAACCCTTCACAGCAGTTAACAGTCTTCATCTGGAGATCAATCAAGAGGATAGAGGATAGAAATAAGAAAGAAAAGCTAAGAAATAAGCCTGGAGCATCCTCCATGGGTGGGGTCAGTGCAACCCGGCTGGCTCGGTTCGGTTACCTGCTACTGTGACAAAATGCCCAAACAAAAGTGACTGGGAGAGAAGGGTTCATTTTACCTGACAATTCCATGTCATAGTCTATCACTGCAGGGAAATCAAGGCAGTGGCATGAACTTGAAGTAACTGGTCCCATCACATCCACAGTCAAGGGCAGAGAGCGTGGAAATCAATACGCTCATTCATGCCTACTTCACCTTTTCCTCATAACATGGCCCAAGACCCAAACCTAGGGAATAGCTCTACCCACTCTTAGGCTGGTTCTTTCCACGTCGATTGACATAACTGAGACAATCTCCCACACTCATGTCCACAGGCCAACCTGATCTAGGTAATCCCTCGTGGAGGTGCTCATTCTAGGTGATACTGTGCTGTGTCAAGTCGAGTATTAAACTGGCCATCACTCCAGCTTGGTGAAAACTTTACTAAGCTTTGTGGTAAGATGCTTAAGAATCTGGGCCCTGGCATCAGAGAGGTCACCCCAGCACTGTTGCTAAGTAACACAGAACAGGTCCAGTGTTCTCATCGGAGAGTGGTATCAGAGTACTAGCCACCTCCTCTGGGGTGGGGCGATCAGATGAGCTGTTGGCCCACGGACATTGATTGCTCTGCACAGTTCGAAGTTCGCAATATACCAATATAGGATGAGTCGTTTGTAACTATGGTTGTGGGTGCTGTTGCTATCATCTTCCTGATGAGGTACAGAAGCCTGAATAGATGGTATGGGTAACCAGGCATCACGCAGCTGTCATCCCGCTCACAGAAGCCAGCTTGGAGAAAAAAAAAAAAAAAAAAAAGGAAGCTCTTATCTCAAAGCTCCACTTCTCAGAGCTTTCTCTCATACATCTTCCCATTCTCCCTTCCTACCTCTCACCCACCATTCTTGTCTTCCTTCCACCAGTCTTCCAGCTTTCCCCAAAGCAGCACTTTTCCACAGTGACAAGTGAGGCGCTAATCTAAGCAATAATTTAACTCCTTGCTTCCTACTTAAAACTCCCCTAATTACTGGGTAATGGGTCTACAGAGGCAGTGGGGCTGGGTGAGCTCTGCCCTGCAGGCACGGTTATAGCTCATCTGTCTGCTCCCTAATAGCTCTCTAAAGTTCACCCTTATAAACATGTCACTGAGCTGGTAATTGAGTGACTGGTCATGAGGTTCCACTTGTGGTACCTGTGGGTCACCGATCACTCAGGGGTGATGGATCTTTCTCCAATACCTCGTCTGGGCCAGCCACAGAGCCTTCTATCACCCCTGAGCAGAACATTACTCTCTGGGAGACTGGAGTATGCCCCTGCGTGCCATTGTAGCCATGGCCTTCACCAGGAAGGGGCAGGCAGGGAGGGGAGGGTAGTACAGCGCCACCCTTCCATCACTTACTGCCCCGCCCAGCAGCCCCTCATGTAAGGCTTTCCCCTAGGACTTGCTGACACTGAAAGACACCAGAAGGCTGTGAGCTTTCAGGCAAAAATAATTGTACTGTAGAGTTAAAGTCTCTCTGAGAGTCGAGGACGGTTTTTGAGACTGGTGAAAAGGATCAGAGCATGGCCTTCCAAAATGCATTTGAAGGAACTAGAAACATCCACCACCTCTGAGATGTGAGTCTATGAGGACATTGTTTAACTGCATTGCTCCCTAATTTCCACATTTAAAAAAGAGATATGTAGTACGTTCCTGCTCCCCAGGGCTGTGCAGTATATATCAAAGTGTCCAGTAGTGCCCAGTATATGGGAGATCATCAATAAATGCTGGTTCGTGCTAAATAAGCTTATATTTTCCCCTCAGTTTTCATAAGAAATGTTCTTTTTCTTTTCTCTTTTGGTGATGACAGGATGTAGTGGCTACGGTTGGGATGAAAGGAATCCAATCTCCACTCTGCCACTTGGGCACCGATTGCACAGCCCTGGGAAGTTCAGTTAACCTGCCTGGACCTCCGCTTCTCACTTCATAACGTGGTAATACTACGGAGAACCTCACAGAGTTCTTGTAAGGATTAAATCAAGTAATGTACATGAAGCACTTAGCAGAGTAATTACCAAATAATTGAAGGTAACCTGTAGATAAATATTAGCTTAGGGGTATGTTTAATGAGATTTTAAAATATCTTTATTCATGGTCCATCCTTAAATATACTCTTAAAATAAGTTTCTCGAGGATTTTTCCGCTTTAAATTGATGGGTTTTCAAGCAAACAAACAAATATACAAAGCAAAAAGGACACAAAGTTGGGTTGGTAGGGAGGAGCGGTGTTGGGAGAGGGGTGGTTTGAGCAAACTAAACTGTTTTAATGAAAGTGCTAAAAAAAATTTTTTTTTACAAAAGTGAGACCTTTGCTTATTAAAAATGAATATGTCTCCAAGTAGGCCTGCCACAAAGAGGTTAAAGATCTTGTAGGGAAAGGGAATATAGGGTAGGAAACAGAGAATTCGTCTCTTGTTTGGCAAAAGACTGGGTGACATAGATTGAGAAGGAAAACACAGCATGGAAGAGAGGACCTGGGACCCAAGAGTCTTCGGAACGGGACAGAAGGAAGGGCAAGCGGTAGAGAACCGGAGAGTGGCCTCCAGATAAGAACAGAATCAGATAAGAACGGATAAGCTCAGAACGAAGCAGAGTGCATCCCATTTGCACGAGAGCACGAGGAAGCTGCCTTTCACTTCTTGGGGTTTGTTCGGGGAAGAAGTAAAGATGTAATTCTGCAATGGGCATTAGGCGGAACAGCTCATCAAATCCCATACCAACCCTGCTACCACTGGCAAAAAAAAAAAAAAAAAAAAAGTCTGCAATTTATTCCTAGGATATAGAGGTGGCTCACACACCATAGTCCATCATACATAGTCCATTTATACTGTGCAGCCCTAACCACCTCTCAGGCATCATATTAGGATCCTTGAACAGCCAGTGATGTGGTGGTCTTGCTAAGTCAGCTTGGATACCACCAAAATTTTTTTTTCATGTACCAGAATCTGTGGGATGGCCTAATGGAATAGTTCACTTTTGTTTTCTTATACTATCAAGTATTGAAACGGGTGCACACACTGATGGTTATTGTGGGAAGCATGCTTCAGAAAACGAGACAGAAGCAAACGAAACAAAGCTGGCAATGAAAGGGATTCCCCAAATGGCAAGTCTTCCTGCTCAACTATCCGATGGCCCTCAACTGGCCAGCTCTGTGTAACTATAAGAAGAAAAACACGAAAATGTACTTAACTAATAGTTATGTAAAGCTAACTATGGACCTGGCACTGGATCAGGTCATTCATAGATAATAACTCATTTACAAATTAAAGAGATTTGTAAGAGTACAGAAATGTGTAAGAATTTAGAAAAACCATCAGATAAACAAATGGGAAAACAGACTGCAAAATAAGCATTCCTGGCATTCTCGAAAATGTCAGGGTCAAGACAAAGAAAGACAGAAAAAGTAATACAGAGTAAAGCAACTAAAGAAGCTGGCAGTGAAGTCCAGGGAGTCATCTTAGCTTAAAGTGACAACTGAGAACATTTGAAGGTTTGTGAATTTTTCAAATACACTGCCTACTGCTGGCCGAGGCTCCTGCTTTTGATAATGTTTGAAAATGTTCTTGTCATCAGGAAATGCACAGTAATGTGTTTAGGGCCCAGGTGTCATACCTACATCTTACTCATCAAAATGGTTCATAAAAATAATAAAGACATACAAAGAGGGACCATGATGAGGTAAAAATAAAAATGCTAACATCTGGAAAATCTGAGTGGAGGGATATTGGAATAGAGGAGTTATTTTGTATTTATTTTTGCATGTTTACATAAGTCTGAAATTACTGAGCAAGAAGTTTGAAGGAATAGACAGAAAGGAAACTATAATCAGGTTATATGTGAGGGGAAAATCTATTTGCAATAAAAGGAAAATAATAAATAAATAAATAAATAAATAAATAAATAAAAACACCTAAACTTACTTTCAAATTATATTGTTTAAACATTTAGAAATCAGGTTTGTTTGTTTGTTTTTTTATTTTCATCACTTAAAAATTATATCTAGGCGGTGACTTTTGAAACTTTAACTTAATGCTTGCCTGTAGTTTGTGTTAGTGTGCAAGCATGTGTGTGCTCAGACCATGTGTGGAGCTCATGCATGTAGAGCCCAGAGGTCAGTGTTGGGTGTCTTTCTCATTCACTGTACATTGTGTTTGGAGACAGCGTCTAGTGCTCAACCTGGAGCTTGTGAATTCAGTCAACTGAGTCATCTCCTGATGTACATATAGGTTTGCTAGTCAATCACATACCAGTAAAGCTGAGGGAAAGGAAATAAAACATTTCATATATTTTACAAAGAAGAAATGACAACCTCCAAGTTTCATCACCAAATCCCATTCCTTACTCTGTGCCTGTAAAACCAGCACATTGCCTTCTCTTCCGTGGCCGCCCTTTTCACTATCTCTTCATGCTCATTACACAAAAATACACTATGTCCGTAAATACCATGTAGTAACCCTACTCCCTTCCCATGTGTCTCTTCCTGATTGGGTACACTCGGCTCAGTTCTTACTAAGCATTTCATCAGCTTCGTTTGGTGTGAGGTCACGGATAGGCTTATACAAAGTCTTACTGCTGACCCATTTTGTCTTACAGTGTTTTTAAAGGGACAAGGAGAATATAGAACTCCTTTCCTCCACTACCTTGAAGCCAGGCAACACTGATACCCAGTCTGCATCTACTTTAACGAGCTTATGGCTTTTGTCCCTGGGCTGATAACACTCTTAAATATGTTACAAGATCTTGTGGTCTCAAGGTCTCCTTGCATTCCTAGGATCAACCAAACTTGGCCATCATGTGGTTCTTTTGTCCTTGAGGTTGTACAGACTGGTTTGTTCATATCTTATTAGTGTCCCCATCTGTGTTCATAATGGAACAGAAGCCACAGTTCTTTGTGTCTTAGCATCCTCTCCCACCTGGAGTCAAGCTTTACTAACACCATTTAATAAGCTGGAGAACTTTCTGGTCTTGGCTTTTTACCCCAAATTTTAGTGCATGTATTTATGTAGAGGGTTCATGCATGGGGCACATGTGACAGTCAAATGACAGCTTGTGGAAATCAGCTCTCTCTTTCCACCATGTAGGATGAAAACCAGGATGTCAGGCTTGGCGGCAAGTACCTTAACCCAGTGACCCATCTCCAAAGCCCTAGCTGTCTTTTGGTTTTTGTTTTCTTTTCTTTTTATTCTAGTGCTTAGGGTCTAATCTCAATTAGGCAAGTTCTCACACTGAATTTTATCCTAAATCCTATCCACCTTTCTGCATTCTGTGAACTATTAGCTCACTGGAGGAAATTTGGTTTTAAAAAATGTAGACCCATAATGCCATTTAAAAGTGATGTTCTTGGATCTTTTGTTGATACTTTCTTCTTCTCTTTCTCCTTCTCCTTCCCCTCCTTCCCCTCCTTCCCCATCCCCTTCCCCTTCCCGTTCTTCTTCTTCTTCTTCTTCTTCTTCTTCTTCTTCTTCTTCTTCTTCTTCTTCTTCTTCTTCTTCTCCCCCTCCCCTTTCTTCTTCTTCTTCTTCTTCTTCTTCTTCTTCTTCTTCTTCTTCTTCTTCTTCTTCTTCTTCTTCTCCTCCTTCTCCTTCTCCTCCTCTTCCTCCTCCTCCTCCTCCTCCTCCTCCTCCTCCTCCTCCTCCTGTTAACTGGACACCTTATTTTTCCTTTGTTTGTTTGTTTGTTTGTTTGTTTGTTATTTTGTTTTAACCTCTTGGAAGCACATGCAATTGTTCCAAGGTGAGTCTCCCTGGCCAGGCGGCCTTTGGGAATATGAAAGGAAAGACCCTCACCTCAATGGCCAGCATAAGCAGTCTGTGGAAGCACCAGGATAAAGAGCCAGGATGGACAAACAAGAGTGAGAGGAAGAGAACAGAGAGGACTCGGTAGCCTTGCTTACCCACTTGCCACCTAAGCACCCTTGGGTTTGTACTTATGGGAGCTACACCACTCACAGAGGGCATTTACTCAGCCAGACCCACCGCTGCTGCTGCTAATGACATCAGAATCACTATTGGCTTTGTTTGGGTGAAATCATTTGTGCAGGGCCAGCCAAGGCCAGATGTCCCTTCCCATCACACGTCTCCTGGCTCAGGTCTGGCACAATGAGACCAGAACAGTCCTAATAGGTATAAGACAGACCTTGACGTGGCCCTGGGAGACTATAGATTCATCTTTACCAGCTCCCTCCTGCAAGCAGTAAGACACACATTTTTATGGAATAGACAGTGTGGTTTTGAAAATGTAGAATTTCAAAACTAATGATTCCGAGATTTTTATGTCAATGTTCTCAAGAGTGAAATTATACCCAGGAATGGTATAATTATACCCCAGCCTGCTTGTATAACCTGGTGCTGTTTAAATAGGTCTCCCTCATGTCCCAGGGATTCCATACACACAATGTCTCCCTTTCCCTACCACATACCAATGGTAGCCAGGCCACCTGCCCACACACTCAATCCATCCATGCTTAAATGGTAAGCATTCATATAAATGTTCATTCAAGAAAAGCGCTTACAAAGTTTGAAGCATATCCTTTGCTGTAAGGATCCCATGTTTCTCAGAGTACGGAACCAAATGTGTCCCTTTGACCTCCTTCCCTGAGATATCTGATATGGGAGACAATATCACCAGTGTCTTTGGGGCTCGGGATAAAAATCACCATGATAAAAACCAACAGACATCACTGTGTAAACTACGGGATCGTGTTCACAGGCTCAGAGTTCTTTCCCACGTGTACGTGCACACATGTGTGCACACCAGCACCTCTGTTTTTAGCTTCTTTGGGCTCAACAGCTGGAGACATGGTTCCATTGGCTTGAGAGAGACAAACCATGTGAGAAAGGATGCAGAGAGAACACTCAGTGGCTGGAGAAGGAGAACAAAGGGGAGCTGCAAAAGCCATGAAGGAAATAGAAGGAAAGAATGAAGGAGAACATTTGTATGGAGGTGGATGCTAAATGCCAGAGTATTATACTCGTGACATTCGTATTTATTTATCTATTTACTTATTTACTTATTTATTTATTTATTTGCTTGCTTGCTAACTTGCTTACTTACTTGCTTCTCTCTCTCTCTCTCTCTCTCTCTCTCTCTCTCTCTCTCTCTCTCTCTCTCTCCCCGTGTGTGTGTGTGTGTGTGTGTGTGTGTGTGTGTGTAAGTAGGGGGTGGTATGTAAGTGAAGTGGAAACTTAAGAGTTCTTTGGAGGGTCAGTTGTGTTGGAAGATGTTTTGCGGAGGCAAACACATGAAGGAGTGTTTTCCTGAAATGGACACTTAGTAAAAGACTAAGGCAGACTCGTGTAGGAATGTTTAGCTGAAGCAGACACAGGAGAGAGGATGTTCTGCTAAAGCACACACATGAAAGGACATGTGATGGCGGATTCTTTGCTAACAACACACATGTATTAGTCTGCCTTTCATTGCATGGTTGAGCTGCATTTATCAGGACTCCATAGAGAGAAATACATCAAAAGAGAGACAGTGAGGGAGGTGGAGCTTGCTTGCTTATAGAGCTAGCAGTGCAATGCTTGTTGGTCTCTGGTCTTCACTTCACTGAGAGAGGCACAGCCAAGAACGTCTCCTGGCATCCCTCTGTGTCCCTCCTGCTGATTTGAGCCAAGGCTGAGGCCTGGCTGTCTCTGCTAGGTAGTGCCACCGCTGATCATTCATGTTTGCTATCCTGATTCTACTGAACTAAACTGCTGGTGTATCCATGGGGTGTTTGATAGTGGATCAAGCAGCTGCTGCTAACCTATGAATTCCCAGACACCACACAAGGAAGTTGCTCCAAAGAACCTTTCTAAACAGCTCCACTTCCCTGCCCTCCCCCCTCCCATGCATATCCTTTCTTTCCCACTACCTCTGGTGGGTGACAAGGGAGCTTAAAGCATTAAGAACCATCATTAAGGGCTGGAGAGACCGCTCAGCGGTTAAGAGCACTGACTGCTCTATGGAAGGTCCTGAGTTCAAATCCCAGCAACCACATAGTGGCTCACAACCATTAGTACAGCTACAGTGTACTCATACACATAAAATAAATAAATAAATTTTTTATAAAAGAACCATTATTAAAAATAGGATTTGAAAAAATTGAAGTTACATATGTGTGAGTGTGTGTGTGCTATGTGAATGTATGTGCAAGTGCATGTACCCATGTGGTGGCCAGCAGAGAACATTATGTGTCCCGTTCTATCATTCTCCACCTGATTCCTTTGAGACAGGGTCTTTCACTGCATCTAGAACTCTAGAACTAGACTGGTGATGATGCCTGGCTTGGTACATGGGTTCCCGAGCTTTGAACTCAGGTCTTATCAATCAGGCTATTGCTCCAACTGCTGCTCTCAAAGATTTTTACAGGTGGCTTCTCCTTGCCTATTTTTCCTAGTGGGAAACTCCCTAGCTTGTGAACGGAAGAGAGGCATCTATGCACAGTCAATGCACAGCAGCATCACAGTGGTTCAGACCCTGAACCAGCACTTTCATCTCTTAAGCAAACCCAGCTGGTGGGCAGCAGCTGCCTAGAACACCAGCTTCAGATTCCCTCCATGATTGCAAAACGAAGGAGTATGGTATTTATACGCCATATTTGTCACCCTACATAGACGGAACTAAGTCCTCTTTCCCTTTATCCATAGACTCTCTCCAAAGAGGATGCGTTCTGATCTGAGTGACATTTCTGTGTCCCTAGAGTGTGCCAGACACTGTAGCAAATGCTTTCTCTCAATCATCTCCTTTGATTTACCACAAACAGCCATAGCATGGCTCTGCCGCTGCTTCTGCCTGTCTTCCCATCTAGGGCTGCATCTGATATGCTAACGTGTGAATGGCAATGCTTCTGAATCGGACCTTTGCTCCCCGGCTTCGTGGGACTACTGCTGGAGCACAGCTGGGGTGCGTGGTCGCTGTGGAAGGTGAGTGTTTGGCACATAGATCACCACATTTTGCTAATTTCTCCTGTGGAGGTTTTGCATGTGTTTGCAATTTTCTGTCTTAGAGGATTTTATTGAAAAATTATATTATTGTAGACACTGAGTCCATTTTTATTAACGGTGCTCTTGACAATTTCATACATAAATCCAATGCATTCTGGTTCCTCTCAAACCCCTCCTCCCCTCCTCCCCTCCTCCCCTCCTCCCCTCCCCCTTCTGTCATGCACACCCCCTTCCCTAGAAGTCCCTTTCTTGTGTCTTTTTGCTTTCTTTTGTGACCCACTAAGTTTAACCAGAGCCATCTGTGTGACCGTAAGTTTGAAAATGTCTGCTGGAGGCTGGTAGGTTCACCTGTGGGTATCCGACTGAAGTCAAGGAGCCCACGCCCCTGACACCTGAGCATCCATCAATAGCCCATAATTCAGGAGGGAGAGGTAGTACCCCTTGAGCCCCTCCCTGATCCATAATTGCCTAATGATAGGCCTTGCGTAAGTCCATCGGAAGCAACCCAGCTGCTGTGACGGCTTTGCCATGCCCAGAAGACAGCGTGTCACTGCCCTCCACGATGTGCCCTGCCTCCTACATCCTTTCCACACCCTCTCCTGTGATGATCCCCGAGCCTTAGAGCAGGTAGCAAACGAATCCTGTTTAGGGCCGAGCACTCACTTATTCTTAGCACCGTGAGCAGCCACGCCTCTCCGCGTTCACAGCTACTCACGGGAAAGAGACACCTCTCTGATCCAGGACAGAAGCGGCGTTTGTCTATGAGCATAAGCATAAATGTTGATGAGGCAGCTTCGTGCCACGACAACTTAGCGACACGGCAATAGACGTCTGTGACTCTCCGTGTCGTTTGTGCATAGGAATGTGAAATGTGAACATAAATTTGCGCAGAAACATAAGCTCCACTCCGAAGGCCAATGGATGAAAGAAGGGGCGGATCAGTATGAAGCGTGATGCTCAGAACTGCCCGCGCTGATTTGCTCGCTGCCATCTGCTGGGTACCGCCTGGAGATGGTCCCCCAAACGTCAGCTTTCAGGGTCCATATCAGGTAAGGGTAGGACTCCTTGAGCCGCTCCCTCATCTAGCCCCTCCTGATGTGTCCTTCCTAAAGGACCCAGTGGCCAGTGACTAAGCAAAGCAGCAGTAGAGACCCAGTCACTTGAATCCAGGACAATGCTGGCAATAAAGAGATAAATATGATCTAAGACAAGACTCCAGAGCTTGCTTCTTCCAAGTTGCACGCACATCATGATTTGACTTTTCCTGCTTCCCAATCCTGCCATTCCTCTTGCCTTTCAAGGGGCTGGAAGGAAGAGGTAGGGAGCAAGTGCTCCTAGGAAGCCCGACAATTATCGGCAACCCGATTTGGACCCCTGAGCCCAGTGCTAGGCAGGCCAAGCATAGATCAGGAGCTCCAAAACATAGAAGGCAGGTCCTAGGGCTCGCTAAGCAGCAGGAAGGCATCAAGGCTAAATTCAGAGAAGGCCTTTCCTGGCATCAGCTCCCTGCAAGCCCAGCTGGATGCAGCTGCTGACTTTGAAGGCTGAGGCTCATGCCCTGACCCAGAAGGCCTCCCTCCCAGCAACTCACCCTCATAGGCCAGGCCTGCTCCCCAGCACCTCTCTAGGGCAGCCACTCTGAGAGATGCCAGAGCCAGCAGGTGGCTCTGAAATGCCCCATGTAATTAGAAATCTCATTTCCATTCCTGGGCTCTGGTTTGCATGGCAAAGGGAGCCTGTTTGTCTGGAATGAATTATCCCCTCCCTGCAGATGTCTTCAAAGACTTATAATCCAAATGGGCTCTTGGAGACCCAGTCTCCCAGGGCCGCCCCTGCACACAGGAAGTCACTCCTTTGCCTGCACAGATGGGCTTTGGAAATACACAAAATGTCGATGTGGCAGGAAACTCAAGGGCAGGAGTGTGTGCCTGGACCTTGGGGAAGCTCAGACTACCTTTACCCGCACCTCCACTCAGTATATCTGGGACTATGCCTCCTTTAGCACCAAATGGCTATGTCTAAGAAGGTCTTAGTCGCAGCCAAACCTTACCTTCTCTTACTCAAAAAGGAAGAATGCCAATCAGCTCCAGGGGTCACTTAGCATTAAGATGCTTATCTCTAAGTCAAACTGAGAAAAGTCCCATGTATATATGTGTGACATATATGCAGGTTCCGGAGTTAATCTATCCATTTATTTCTAACAATATTATGTCCCCACTGGTCACCATGACCAAATAAAAGATGTCTCACTCTAGAGGATTCTCTGCCTGCAGGAATCCATAGTAGGTTTTCTAGGAGGTGCTTACAGTGCCTATCAATGGCCTATATAAAGTTAAGAATCTTGAAATAAAGATATAAATGTCTGAATAGATACTTCAGATAGTATAAAGATCAGGGTGTCTCTCAAGATGTGTTCTCTGGACCATGTCCAGTGCAGTCTCCACCTATAGTCCAGGGACCAGCACCATCAGCACATTGTCAGAGCTTGTTAGAAATGCAGATTATCTGGTCCAAAACTGGCTGTATCAGAATCTTCCACCCGGAATACTCTCCCAGGAGTAGGGGAACACTGTTTCTTGTGACAGCTGTTCTGCTCGGAGAAGCCATGCAACGAGCCTGATTTTCAAGTTGTTCTGGGCCAGCATCAGGACTTCCTAGCCCAGAGAAACTTCTGCTTTTGTGTCCGAGGGCAGAGTATGTATGGGAGAGAGGTTCTTGGCATATCAACTGAGCCAGCTGTGGCCATCCCCCCTCTGAATGAAGCCCCGTGAGTGATCACTGTCAATACGACCAGGTAGGACAGTTGTCCAAAAGCAAAAGGAAGTAACTGAAACAAATTGCTGCCAAATCACCTCAAAGTGCTCACCTCACACATGCATTTTTCAGGGTCTTTCCCGATTGTCTCTCCAGAAATTAGCTCACCTCGCACCCCCAACAAAGCACACAGACAGCACTGCCAGGTCTTCCCTGTGACTCAAGCATCTACTGAGCTTTGCTGATTAAAGCAAGAAGATGCAGTCCTGCCCAGATCAGAGGGAATGGCATGAACAGCAGAAGCCAGGGCTCCCTGAGGGCTGGTCATATGGGAGGGAGATTATCAGGCTTAGCTACATATTGGAATCACCTAGACAGTTTTCTGAAAGTGCTGTCACCAGACTCCACCCCAGAGACTGACTTAATCAGTCTTGTGAACAACTCCCTGGGCGTCTGATGTTTTCAAGTTCCCCAGGCAATTCTAGAACACTTCAGAGTTTGCTAACCCATGAGTATAAAATGATCGCAAAGGAAGTTCAGATTCTTTTTTTAAAGTTTTTATTACATTTATTTATTTGTGCATGGGAGTAAGGATGCAAATATCATGACACACATGTAGAGGTCAGAGGGCAACTTGCCTCTGAACCATCTCTCCAGCCCTTACACTCTTCCTGAATATGAGGGTCCCCCCTTATTCACTGGAACTTGCACTCCTGTATAATCTCCTCCCCTTGGGTGTTGACAGGACCTAGTACCTGACCTCTGGCAAAGAGAATATAAGCAAGAGAAGGAATCATTGTTATAAGTAGGTCACAAAGGGTTAAACTCCGCCTTACTCTCATACATTTCTGACCCACTGACTATTCTTATCTGCTTGCGCTGATGAAGCAGGATGTCATATTCATCTTCTAAGAGGCCCAGATGACAAGGGCCTGCTATGGACCATGTGATAAATAATCTTAATTGACTGTTGTAGAAATTATATAATCCCAACCCCCAGTTTCTAGGTTTCTACCCCACTTGATCATTTTAGTCTTGGATAAAAGATACACACAACCTTTATATTTACAGTAAGTCTTAAACAGCACAAGAGATGGGCAGTTATCTACCCTATATGTTATTAGAATCTTTTATTGATAACTGAATTATTATTTGTTCTGGTATATCTGGGCTGTTCTCGCCTTTAATTGGCCAGCCCTCAGGGCCATGTCTCCATGGCTCACCTAACCCATGGTGGTGTCTCTTCCTCGCCAATCTTCTTTTCTTTGAGTTTTTCTTCCAACCCTAAGCCTAGGAAACCTAAACCCCACCTATGTCTCTTCTATCCATTCATTGGCTGTTGGCACCTTTATTTACCAATCACAGATAACTTGGGATCAGGGTCACTTAGCGACTATGTGTGGACACTCTCATCTTGGGGGGTGGGGGGGCAACTGCACTTAGCATTATAATACACAGTAAAAGACAAAACCTCAACAATTCCCCTTTTAGTATGATAAAAGGCTCCTTTCCCTCAGATATAAACTGATATAATTTTAACAATTATGTAAATTATAAGGTATACTATAGACTTATAACATCTAGTCCATTATATTTGGCAATTTACATAAAGTATTTTATCATCTATCTTTTTTTTTTTTTTTTTGGTTTTTTGGATTTGGTTTTTTCAAGACAGGGTTTCTCTGTATAGCTCTGCCTGTCCTGGAACTCATTCTGTAGACCAGGCTGGCCTCAAACTCAGAAATCCACCTGCCTCTGCCTCCCAGAGTGCTGGGATTACAGGCGTGCGCCACCACTGCCCGGCTTTTATCAACTATCTTAACTTAATGAGTTTATAATTTTGTACCTGAATCATCTATGATTTTGATTTGTATTACTATCTGAAAGCCATCTTTTTAAATCTAGAACACCTTCTTTGATGCTAAGCAACTTAGATTTCATTATGAGACTATATCTAGTCTTCAACCCCACCAGATTTGAGATGGAATATTTTAGTATGCAGGACGTGTAGAAATGAAGCTTTCAAATTTTTAAATAATTGTCAGAGACAGATGGCTGCCTGAACAGGTCCCAACATATCTGGAATCATCTGAAACCCAAGGACCACTCATGGTTGGATCACCTGAGATCAGAAGATCCACCCTAAATCTGGGTCCCACCTTCTAGTGACATCAAAGGACATAGAAGAGGGTAATTTTATTGTGCCTGCCTATTTTCACTCTCACCGGTAAGTTCATGTACTCTGCTGCTGTGTCATTCCTTTGCTGGTATCAGAATCCACCTCTTCAGGAGTCCAACAGACTAAAGACAAGCCAAGACATCCAGCCTCGTAGACTAAACAGCTGTCTTCCTTTGGGAGACAGCAGTTGTTGAACAGAATGAACCACAGCAGGTAATCCACACTAATAAGTGACCTTGTGATATATATCACATATATATATACATATGTGATATCTAATATTATAGTATATATTCATTCATTCCAACAGTTCCTCTAGGGAACCTTGACTAATGCAGAGCACGTACATAAGGGTTGGAGGACAGTCTCTCCTTAGTCAGCTTCCAGCTGAGTCCCCCAGTCCCAGTCTTGAATGTAGTCTGAGATTCCAGCTAGCCTGTACCTAATTTCCTGACCCATTTTTTAAAAAATGATATAATAAAGTATTTTTAAGCTGTTAAGTTTTGAGGTAATTCTTACAGCAGCAGTAAATACCTGCTAGAAGGCCTGAGAATCATTTAGATCGCTGTCCATGACGGCCCCTGTGTAAAGTGCAGGTCAAGGACTACAATACATGAGAGTATTCTCATAGAAGACTCACCGTCTGGAGCATCCAAATAAGACTTTAAAGAATGCCAATTGGGTTTTGAAGAATAAACAAGATGTCAGCCAATATAGAAGGGACAAAACAACTTCCAGGAAGGTGGAAGAATTTCTTCTCTCAGCCTGGAACACCTTCTTTCTACATCTACTTTTGACCTCAGATTTCATCTTTTGGGATTCAGCCAAGATACTAGTTTAGTTGATAGAGCTTTTATGTTTGTGCTTGGGTTGGTAACAGTGGCCTGTTAAGTTCCCTAAGAGACCTTTCTGTACCCTGAATTCTCCCTAAAAGTATGATCTGAAATTCAGGCTTGCATCCCGGTAGCTTATGTGGGAAACAACAAACTGCACATACACAGCAGAAAAGTAAGAATAAAATATGGTCAAATCAACTTAAAAGTATGTTGTGGTGCTATAGGGAACAGGACTCTCTCAGCAGTAGTGGGAAATGATCTTCAGAATTTCTACCCTGTGTACAAAGATGGGTACACACATTTCATGAGTTAATAACACCCTAGAAATCCCCAAGATCCCAAATTACTGAGTGGTTCCCATGGATTGAGACAATAGGCTATAACTGTTCAGCACACTGGAGGACAGAGTAAATAGCATTGG
The DNA here is from genome assembly GCA_964023405.1 of Apodemus agrarius. Lineage (NCBI taxonomy): Eukaryota > Metazoa > Chordata > Mammalia > Rodentia > Muridae > Apodemus > Apodemus agrarius. The sequence continues at coordinate 20,474,589 of OZ030008.1, forward strand.
TGACAAAAAAAGAGTATGACACTGCCAGAGTAGGTCCTAGTATATCCCTGCAATGCTTTATAATTGACCTTCCTATGCCTGTCTTCCTCAGGCAGCAGTGAGCTCTGGAAAGAGCTTCATTTTAAGGCACCCCCATTGCTCCACACAGTACCAGGCACATAAGCAGAAATCGCAAACATTTGGTTGATTAAGCTCACTAGCATGGCATAAGCAGACTGGCGCTCAGGGCACTAAAGAGCTGAAGGTAGGTTTATCATGGAGTCAGTTCTCAGCTTTGTGAACTGTGTGAACAATGGCAGTCAGACAGACTGTTGGGGACCCTTGAAAACTTCAAGTCGTCACCAAAATGTGTTTCCACCAGGTGCTTCAAACCTATTGGGCTGCAGGGGAAGCTTAAGGCCCTATGATTTGGATGGACTTAAAAGGCCTACCTATCAACCAGAAGAAAAGGAAAATGCAGTAAGTACAGCTGGTACCCCACTCAGTCTCTCATACCACCCACTTGTCCCAGCATTGTCAGTTCACAGCTGGAGATTCTTAGAAGAATTATGCTTGATAAACAGCATCCATCCTCCTAAGGATGCCAAAGAATTTTCTCCCTCCTGCATCTACTGGGGAGATCTCGAGCTATAATGGTTGAGTATTAGATAAGTAGTACAAGTGTAAGTCTAAAAGTATAAGTCCAAACCCCTGCCCTATAGTGGAAAACCCAATGGATCATTCATGATCCAGGGATCCAGAGTCTAGTCTCTGTCATCTTCCCTGCCCCTCCTCCTCAACCTCCCACACTTCCTCATGGTTTTCCTTCAACAAAACCTTCCTATAGGAACTGAACCCAATATACTAATGTACTTGGTGGTATTTCTCCAACCAACCAGAAGGAAGAATTGTCCTCAAGGAAGCAAAAGCCAAACTTCTAAGCACCTTAGGTCTCTGGGAGAAAGAAAGAAAGAAAGAAAGAAAGAAAGAAAGAAAGAAAGAAAGAAAGAAAGAAAGAAAGAAAGAAAGAAAGAAAGAACGGAGTTTAGCTCATCGGGCTTCCCTGGCTGCCGCCATGCTCCAAGCTCTACAGTAACAGAGAACACAGCCCGTGGTGTGTTAACTCACCTTCCCAACACCACTCCGAGAGAGACAGCTGTGTCTTGGGGTTTTATAGCTGCATGATCAATTACCACAAAATAGTTTGAGACCACACAATTTGTTATTTCAAGTTTCTCTGGGCCAAGAGTCCAGGCATAGGACATCGACACTGGGATCTTATAGGGAGCTTAGGGTCCTCTGGTTTCTTGCTGATAGATGACAGAGGTTCTGCTTTATTGTTGTTTGATAGGTATGGGTCACATTTAGTTCCTGAGAGCTGCCTTCAGTTTAGTCAATGTGGTCTTCTTCACAAGTGGTTTACAGTGTGATCGTTTTGCTCTTCCAGGCCAAAAGGAAGGTGTCACCTGTTTCCTTATGCCACTCTGCAGGGTTTATCTGACTCAGTCAATCCTTCTTGGGGATAAAAGGGCATGGGGATTAGTCGTTGTTGTTGCTATGGTTACTTTCATTTGCAAAAAAATCATTTTCATCATGTAATACAATATAATCTTGAAAGTAATATTCATAATATTTATATATTTTGCATACGTCCACAAGAAGGGCTTACCCAAGAGGAAGTGGGAATCTTGGTTGTTATCTTAGAATTCTATCACAGTATGATTCTCTAACTTTCAGAGACAAAAAAAAAAATCATGTCTTGAGGCAATTAAATTTTTTCCTCTGGATCCTAAGGAACTAATTCTTGATCCAAGTTCTTAATCCCCCTGTCTCAGATGTCTCCATCTGGCTCCTGTACCATGATTCTCCAATATCCAAAAGTGTGAACCTTTTGCTCTGATTCAGGACTCACAGTAGAACAAGAAAGCAGAACTGAGGCCAATGATTCACCAGGTCTAATGTCTTTAGAAGTAAGTTGACAAATGTAGCCGAAGGCAGCACCCACATATGAGACAAAAGAGATCAGTGGCTAATGTGACAGGCCCAATCTACAGGCACTTAAAGTCAACTAAAGTGCACACTCATACACAGACACACACACACACACACACACACACACAGACACACACACACACACACACACACACACGCACATTTGTACATGCATACATGTGGGTATATACATACATACATACATACACACACATACATACACTTATGTACACACATGTGTACATGCACACAAGTGCATATGCACATGTACCTTCATACATATATACATGCACATATAAATACATACACATACATGTGTACATACACACATATGCATACATACACGTGCGTACAAATATGCACACATATACACATACATACATACACACATACATGTATACACATGTGTACATTCACATACAAAGATGCTGGGTAGAACATTGTCTAACCAACAGTTCACAAACCTAGGTATAGACCATTTTTCCCACAGCTGAAAAGACTCCAGTGTAGAAAAAGGCAGAAGCAAGAATCATGTCTATTGCAGGGACACCTGATGCATCCAGAAGGCAGAATCTTCAATTACCTGGTTTCCTACTAACTGAATCCAAGATGTAAAAAACGATTCATATGATTCATTTATCATTTAAGTTACGTAGTATGAATTTAATAGTGATATAGTATAAATGATATATCATTTATAGATATAGAGTATGATTATATAAAATGATTTATAGTTATATAGTGTGTATGTATATATAATGTATGTATATGTATATATTATAGCCACATTGTATGCAAATATATTCACAAAGTAGAAATTGGAATTTTTTTGCAGAGACAAGTAGCAAACATTTGAGACTCTCTGAATATAGTCTCTGTCACAATTACTCAACACTGCTATTGAGACACAAAAATGGCTATATACATAAAGGCTTGGGGTAGTGTTTCAGTAAGATTTTATTTACAAAGTAAGTAAATCTGAACAGTGGACCAGATTGTTCCTCAAGCCCAGATTTGGCCTCTGGTACAGAGCATAAATTTGAAAGTCAAGAGTCATGACTTTGTTTTCTGACTCTGCATCTTACCATCTGTGTGACTCGCACCAACTCAGTTAACTTTATGAGCCTATGAACAGTGGTAATAGCCACTGAACATACACATACTGGCCTACTCTTTCAAGAGCCAATCCTATTTGGGTTATAGTACAGACTGGGTTCAGGTCAGTGGCATATGGGTGGAAATGATATCTGACAACACCAAGCATGGCCCTCCTACAGTCCCAGGAACTTCCCATGTTCTCCCATGCTTTACCATGATGACCTTCAAGTTGATATGTCAAAAATCAAGCTTAGCCCTTAACACCAGGAAGAACCCACTATATACACATTATCATGATGAATTGATTTTAAGTTGTATCACAAGTAAGAATAGGCTTTTTAAAGAAAACTCCAGAAACTTCATTAAAAATAAGTCAACTAACTTTCCCAAAAGACATTAGCCCACTGAGATTTTATTTAATGTTGAAAAAAATTTTTTGATAAGGAATATGCTGATTGTACATTTTACCTCAAAAAAAAAGGCATTGCTTATTAACTCCCTGTAAACAAAGAAAGGAACAAAGAAAAATACCCTCTAATTTTTGCATGCCATTCATCCTCTATTCAACAAGCATTTCCTGAATAGGTCCACTCTGTGTAACTTCAAGATGGCTGCTGATTCAGCCAGGATTCTGCTCCCCCCTACCCCACCCCTGCAGTGTTCAAAGCAGGTGGTCAACAGGCTACAGTTCTGGGGTCAACAAATCACAGAACTCCATGCTATGAGTAAGGGGTCTAGGCCTGGTTCTCAGATCCATAAATCTCCCTCCAGTACCCTAGGCAAAAGTAAGGGCAAAAACCTAACTATGGATGCCAGGGCAACAGCCACCATAGAAAAAATAGCATTTGCTAGCAACCTGCATGTCTCAATCTCAAAGTAGTGAAGAAGTGAAACAAAAATTAAACAAACAACAACAACAAAAAACCCCACCAGTTCCTTAGTCCAAAGAGAGTTGGTACGTTTGTAGACTAAATATAGATTCTGAGAATGCAACTTTGAAGACACAAACTGGATGCCTAATGAAGGAATAGCAAGGGACCACAGATGTTTCTGAAAACATGTCAAGAAAGATGCATCTTTACTCCTGTAGAGAAGAAATGTGACTGCTGTCAATCACCCCAGAGTGTGTGTATCCAAATATTACATAACTTCTCCTACAAATATGCAATTATTATGCCAATTAAAAGTAAAACCATAACGTTTTATAACACATGAGATGCGAGCCAACAGGCCACTTGCCTTTTCTTAAGACAACCCATGAATCAAGATCTGTGCAAAGTGGGACTGAGTAATGAATGACCTTGTTACACAGTGCTACCTTCAAGACCACCAAGGTTGTGCTCAGGAGATGGCTCAGTGGATAGGATATTCTACTATACAAGCATGAGGAGCTAAGTTCAAATCCCCAGGCCCTGTGGGGGCTGGGAAAGCCAGGAATGACTTCATGTGTAAGACTGGCATTGGGGAGCAGAGATATGTGAGTCCCAGTTTGCTGGCCAGCCTAGCCAAAGTGGGAAGCTTCTGGTTCAATGAGAGACCCTATCTCAAGGCAACAGAGCAGAGAGCTGTGGAGGAAGACACCCAACATATGCATAGGAATGGACATGGGAACCTGCACAAATGCATTATACACTATACACTCGTGCACACACAATAGCATGCTTCACACCACTGAATGATCTACCTATAAACCCTGCTTTCACTCAAACTTACTATGAATATTGCTATTATCAGCAACACTATTCTTACACCATACATAGACTGTTCACGGAAACATCAAGATTCAGACAGTCCAAGTACATGTTCCAGAGTCCACCCAGTTATTAAATGAAGGAACCATAATTTGGTCACAAGTAATCTTGATTTAAAATGGGTCCTTTCAACTGAAGGCTCTGTTTCCCATTAGCAACACAACACAAGCCCTGGTAGCCGCTAGGCCATGTCCGATAGCTGGGAGACCAGAAAACAAAGTACATCCTTCCAGTTTGCACACTCGTCACAGGCCAATTCTAGAACAGTGGTTCTCGACCTGTGGGTCTCAACCCCTTTGGGGGATAGGCTGACCCTTCTACAGGGGTCGCCAAAGATCATCAGAAAACACCGAGATTTACAGGAAAAGTCATAACAGTATCAAAATTACATTTATGAAGGAGCAACAAAAATGTTATGGTTGGGGGTCACCACAGCATGAGGAACTCTTACAGGGTCGCAGCATTAGGAAGGTTGAGATCTGCTGCTGCTCTAGCGGTCAACCATGCTGCTGGGCTTGATGGAATTCTTTACCTAGAATCTTTTCCCTTTTCTCTGCTCCTGGGGCACACTCTGTCTAGACCAGGTCTGCTGAGATTTAGAGAACATGATTCTAGTTGAGTGTGACCTTCCTGTGTGCTGATTGACTTTAGCAACATGTAAATGATGTGCTGTAAATCAGGAGGCTGGCGATCCCACCATGAATCACCCATTCGCTCCAACCTCATGATGACAGACGTGCATAAATTCCAGGGGGCTGTGGCAGGTGCTGTCCTTTAGCTTTCCAATTAAAGGAGCCCTAGCTTTGCTCACCTCTCAGTGGGGAGGCTGAGCATTAATATGCTAATGAACAGTGCAAGGAGCATTTGTGGGAATCTGTCTGTGTTGATGTGACCTGTGACCTTCTCTGCTCTTCTGGCCTATTTAGACTCAAGGAAGCTGGGCAGGTGGGTCTGGTGAAGTAATGAGGAGTGTTCCAGAGAAGAAACCACAGCCATGAGGAAACCATGCCTTCAACATCTGCAAAGATGGAGGGGGATGCTGAGAGGACCAGTATTCTCATGTACAACTTGAAATGACTTCAGAATAGCTAACCACCATTATGGCACCGAGGGGGTCACTGTCACGCATCCAACAAAGCATTTTTTAAAGCCTGTGTTCTGAATGGCTTTGGTTGAACATCAAGCACATTATTGTAGAGAAGGGACATGTTTTCTTGTACTAAGCCTGGCTTTGGGTAACACTCTTTCCTCTAATATATTCTTGCAATATATTCTCTAATATATTCTGATCCTTTGTATCAAAGGATCAGCTTGCTTAAAAGGAAACCAGCACTGTGGGCTGGCCTAGGAGAAGGCATATTATATAGTAACAGTAAATATTTTACCTCTAACTGTACTTATTACCACCATTTTCTTCTCTTCTCACCATAGCAAAATAGTTACTCCCCTTCCTGGATGGGAAAATTGACTAAACACCTTGGGTTCTATGACTTGTGATAAGATAACAAACTATAAAAGATCCTTGGTAAAAACAGGACAAGGAAGGCAATTTTCTAGACTAACAACCTGGATCAACACAAGGAAAAAGGAGGGTTTGTTTGCCTTAAAGGGTCCTCGCTCCAATACTGGACCTCATGAGTCTGTTTCCTTCATAACAGCACAACCAAAAAGGCCTAAATCCGTATCTCAGTCTTCTATTCATTGTGACAAGCTGAGTGGGCTACAGTGGCTACAGATTAAGGAAGAAAGGAAAGGAATCACAAAGGAGGAGAGGCAAAAAAAAAAAAAATGGACCTTCGGTTTGTCACCCAAGACATGGTCACCTGGAAAAGTGTAGAGTTGCTATTGTTGTCAATATAATAGTTCAGCAATAAAATTTTCTGTTGTTTATGGATCATAATTTCCCATTACATCCAGCATTAACAAAATAATTTATAATAAAGCCAGTTTCACTGAAATTATAAAATCCCTCAAACATCTTTCATAGTTTGTTTTCTGTTGATGTGAGAAGAAGCTGACCAAAACCAATTTGAAGGGGAAAGGCTTTATTGCAGGTTGTAAGTTAGACTCTATCACCAAGAGACTTCAGGGCAAGAAATTGAGGCAGGAATCTGGAGGCAGAGACCATAGAGGAAGGCTGCACATTGGTTTTCTCTCCATGACTCACCCAGCCTGCTTCCCAATATAACCCAGATCTACCTGCTCAGAGGTGACCCTGCCCAGAGTGACCTGGAACCTCCAACGTCAATTACTAATCAAGAAAATGCCCCACAGATATGCCCACAGGCCAGTCTGAAAGAGTTAATTCCTCAGTTACTGTTCCCTCTTCCAAAGTGACATGAGTTTATGTCAAGTTGTTAAAAATGTATCATCACAACACGCAATTGGGCTTTAGCGTACTTGTTTCATCCAGATTATTCGGCTCAAAGGGAAATGAGAAGTTTCTGACATTGCCTCTATCTTTGCTCAGTGTAAGAGGTATCAGAATTCAAGGGAGAAGCCTCTAACCCAAAAAGGGAGGGCAGGAAAAGCCTTCCAAGAGACAACAAGGTCTGAACCAAGTACTAAAGAACAAATCAGTGTTGATCAAACAAAATAAGAGAACAGGACATAGACTCAGTTCTGAGACCTTCTGTTCTTCTGTCCTATTTATAGTGGAAAAGAACAGCCAGATGTGTCCATGAAGAAATGAGGAGTGTTTCAGTGAAGACACCATAATCATATGGAAACCATGTCTTCAGCCATCTGCAAAGATAAAGAGAAGAGAATGCAGAGAGGACCAGTAGTCTAGTGTACAATTCAAACTGACTTCAGAATGGCTGGCCACCATTACAATACCAAGGGAGTTCTACCATACCTGAAACAAAGTGTTTCTGAGCAACATTCTCCCCATGTCTTCACTTGACCCAGTGATGGGAGTCTTTGTATGTTTATGAGCCCAGCTCCAAAAGTCTGTTTTGATGGACCTGAAACACAAGAAGCAGAGTGGATCCGTCAGAGGCTGCTACATGCCTCAGAGGAAGGTGCAGCAGAAAGAACTCATAAAAGTCCTTACCTGAGTAATAAGATAACATTATCCAGAAAACAACGGGTAGTCATTGAAGGGCCTTGAGGAACAGAATAGACAACTTATAAAAACTGTTCCATCTACTCAGTTAGAATGGCTGGTGAGAAGCAAAATACTCAAGTTGAGAGATGAGGGAATGTATGGACCCATCACCAAGGGATGAAGCAGGCCAAACCCAAGTGAGAGATACAAAAGAGGGGAAAGGCTGGTGTTTTATGAAAGAACCTGCCTACCTAAGCAGTGAGTGCATGCTTCCCAGTATCCAGATGTGACCTAGAGACTAGATAGAACGGTGTACCCTTCTCTGAGCTAGTGCAGTAGGAAGAAGGTCGAAAGGGCATCTGCATCATTCTATTTATTTCGATGCATGTCCTCACTCTGTAGCCTTGACTGGCAGAGATGCTGCTTTGTAGACCAGGCTGACCTCAAACTACAGAGATCTTCCTGCCTCTGTCTCCCGAGTGCTGGTATTAAAGGTGTATACCACCAACCCCAGCTCCCAAGGCACATACATTTAAGAAATGTCATTTGGATGCGACAGATATCACTTACAGTTTTCTCCTCCAGTGTTTATTAAACATAGAAAACCTGGAAAGTATGTTTAGATAATTTGAAAACACAAATGTAGCTAAAAATCCGCTAAAGAACGAAGAATGTAATATTATGATGTAGGAACCAGAAGACGTAATTCATCATATAAACATCAATATTAATAAAGGTATAAAGTTCAATAGGTGGGAGTTTAGTTCTGGCCCACGCATCTGGCCAAGACACACCTGCTATAGGGATTTGTCCAGGGACCAAATGCCAAGATGGAGACTTCTATGTGTGCTGAGAAAATCCACTGCAGAGATGAAAGTTCTAGAAAGTACAAGGTAAAAAGTGGCATGCCCCACATGTTCTAAAAGGCCATCTGCATAAAAAAGTAAGATCCATGGACGGGAGTTCAGTCAAAACAACACTTTCAGCATTTGAGGCAATTTGGGATGGTGGAGAGAAGACACTTCAGTTTGTAAAGATACAGGTAAAGGCTATGATCTAAGAGAGGTTGGCTCAGGTGCTAGCAAGACACCCAACTTAGTCATTGCTCTATTGCTGTAAAGAGACACCATGACCAAAGTAACTCTTTTAAAAGAAAGCTTTTAATCATGGCTTTTCTTAATGTCTTAGAGGTTTAATCCATTATTATCATGCAGGAAGTAGACAGGCATGGTACTGATCAGTAGCTGAGACCTTTATATCCTGATCCACTGGCAGCAGGCAGAGATGGACATTGGGCCCAGCATAAGGTTTTTGAAATGTCAAAACTCACCCCAGCAATAAGCTTCCTCCAACAAGACCACATCTCCTAATCCTTCCCAAACAGTTCCACTAACGGTAAACCAAACACTCAAATGTGTGAGCCTATGGGTGCTGTTCTCACTCAAGCCACCACAACATTGCAAGCAACATGTCCTGGCCACTTCTCAGGGTGTGATTTTAAGACCTCTGTTCCCTGAGTAGATTTTTAGTTAAAGTGTGTGTATGTGCATGTGTGTATGTGTGGATGTGCATGTGTATATGTGCACGTGCATGTTATCTGCTTTCTAGTGCAACATTTTTCAAAAGCATGTTCTTTGAACTGCTTACTCTGAGGAACAGTAGAAGGGATTACACATATTAGCACCATGGTGGAATAATCTAAGGATCACTGAAATAAAGGTGCTTCTTTGAGACATGAATTACCAAAGCCTTTAATATCTCAATTCCCATTGAAAATCTCCAGGTCTGGATTAGAGATAGAGCAGGCATGTTCCGTGAGCTTATTTCACCATGTAACCCATTTTCTCTCTTGTGCAGTGTGGCGTGGAACTACAGTGCCACCAACTGCACTTTGGAAGGTGTTACTAGAAAGAGGATTAAAAATAATGTGACCTATAGCTGGAGCACTGCAATAAAAATCCCTGAGTTCAAATGCTCAGCCCTTCTTCTGGGGGGCCTTGGCTGTCCACTATAGAATGTGATACTCACACTGTCCACCAGAGAGAGTCACTATACCAAATGAGAGAACAGAGGAAAGTGCTGAGCAGACTGACAAGGGTCAGAGAGGAGGGCAAGCAGAGAGAGAACTTCCTGAGCTTGACCACCCAGCTCCTGGTGCTTCACATTGGTCAACCCTAGCTGAAGCCCTCAGACCTACTAGCCTGAAAACTCAACCACTTGTGGGAGCTGACCCCCAACAGAAGAAGCGAAGGAATCATTAATGAATATGTATTGTCCCGGAAGCCTGGGGCCTCCTGAGCCATCATCAACGGAACCAACCCTGTGTAGGATGGTTTAATGTATCTCAGTTGTCAACTTGATAAGATCTAGAGTAGCCTAGGAAACGGGCTGCAGGGCAAGCCCATGGGGGATAGTTCCAATCGGGTCAATTGAGCCGGGAAGGCCCACCATAACTGTGGGCATCACCATTCTGGTAGCCTGGGATCCTGAGCCGAATAAAAGAAGAAGCAAACTGAACACCAGCACTCACTATTCTTCACTTCCTGGATGCAATGTGACCAATTACAGCAAGGTTCTGCTACCTCGACATCCCTAAACATGATGGGCAGTACCCTGGGATTAGGAGACAAAAGCAAGCCCTTTCTCCATTAAGTTCCTTTTGTCAGAATATTTGGGCAAAGTAACTTCAGCACTGGTTCTGCTGATCAGCTGATGCCCAGTGGACACCTAGCCTTGCCACTTTCCTGTGGATGGGGCTCCCTGCACCTGGTTGTTGTTGTTGTTGTTGTTGTTGTTGTTGTTGTTGTTGTTGTTATGGTTGTTCTGATGGTGTTGTTTATTTTAAGACATGATCTGGTTATGTGGTCCAGCCTGGTCTCAAACTCACTGTGTAGCCCAGGCTGGCCTCCAACTCCCAATGATCCTTCTACACCAGCCTCCTCATGCTAGGGTTATAGGCTGACACCTCTGTGCCCGGCTTTGCCTGCTCTTCCTGAGTAGTCCAGCTACCTTACCAGGCTGGAAAGGGGTCAGTTTATTTAAAAAAAAAAACCCTCCATATTATCTCAGGTCTGCTCTTCCTGCGTGGCTGCCAGGAGATGATGCTGAACCTCAAAGCAGAACCAGAAAGGCTATGAGGATCTCGAAGTTTCTCCAGCATTCACTGCCCTTGGGTTATTTTTATATCTCATTCGCTCACATTATGGCAATTTACATACTTCAGCAGAGCACACAAATGTCCAGAACACACACCAGGAACAATAAGACATAGCCAGGCACTTCGCCGAAGCCCAAGCACAGAGGAGGTTTCGGAAATCAGTTACTAAAAACAAGTGGTTCCCTCATGCCGAGTGTGAGAATTCTCGGTAACACTTGACAATAAGTGGACGTGATGAGGGCCACACAGCACAGTAATTCCTGCTGGATTGCACATTGAAAGCTGCATTCAGCGCTCCGAAGCCATCAGAGCGGGCTTTGTTGAGATGAATAAGAAGGGATTGCGGAGTGAATTGCAGCTTCATTGCCGAGTGCTTCCGAGTCTCTCCTCCTGCCATCTGCGTCCTCCGGAAGATGCATGAAAGCAAAGGTCCACGTCAGGGCTGGCTCCGGGCTGCTCGGAAGGACATCTCTCTGGGCATGGGCGTCTCAGAGAAGAGGGCGGCAGGGTCAAGGCAGGACGAGAAAACTCATTGTCCCTCTAGTTAGAGAAACTTAAACAAGCAATCAGATACAGGACCCCCATGCTGACACCCCCTCAGACATCCACCCCTCACTCTCAAAAAACCAAACAGCTGCACTCACACATGCACACAAGCACACATGCACATACACACACGGTCATTCATTTAGAAAATAGTGACTGCTTCATACCAATAACTATACTAATCAAGCCTGTGAATGTGTGTTCCTATAGTTTTAACTTCACTCACACACACACACACACACACACACACACACACACACACGCACACATGAGCATGCACACCCTGCACATAAATAGACACAAGTATACCAAAAGACATGTATGCATATAAGGACACATATGCACACGCAGATGCAGGAGCACACAGGCAAGTCACAGATAACCATGCTGGTTTCATTGCTTAATTCTGCCAGTGTGGATCTGTTTTCATTTGAAGGTACTCAGCCCCAGACTCTTGTTCTTATCAAGAGCTCTATCTCTCCCCTCGGTTCACCACCTGGTGGCTCTACATTTGACACCTCCAGCAGCTCATATCTGCAGTCTGGATCAAGACTGTGCAGTGTTAGGCAACCTGGCGGAAGAAACACCATCGAACCGGCACCTACCTCTGTTGTCGTTCAATGGAAGAAGTAAGAGGAAGAGCTCGTCTAAATAATCCCAGGTCCTCTCCCAAGTCCAACCCAACAACAGCAGCAAAATCAAAACACAATAATAGCCACTGCTAGCTGAGTAGTCACTGTACATAAAGGAGGATGCTGAGTACACACCACGGGATATTTTGGTTTATTCTCTCAGCAACCCCCTGGGAGTATACTATTACTATGTCCACTTTGCACAGAATCAGAACCAAACATTGCCAGGTTAGGACCAATGACTTGTCCAGTGACATCAGCCAACTGGTAGCGGAGTCAACCCAGGCTCTAAAAGTTCTCTGCACCGGTCGGTCAGCTGCTACTAGACCAGCCCATCCTTATACAGGCATTCATTCTGATGCTTGCTGGGACCATCGAGGCAGTTCTAGCTGGTTCACTCATGGGACAGGATGAGGATGAGGCGATGCTAAGCATCAGTTTCACGGAGAGGGTGGCTTGCCAAAATTTCAGTAACTGACATAAATACTTCAACTGATAAGACTTTCTAAAAATCGAGGCAATTAGCCATGAACAGCATCAAGACTTTAGGACCAGCAAGATGGCTCCATGTTCAGAAGTGCTCGCTGTGCGAGGCTGATGGCCTGAGTTAGATCCCCAGGACCCACAGAGGAAGAAGAGAACCAGCTCCCAAGAGTTGACATCTGACCTCCATGTGTATTTTCTCTCTCTCTCTCTCTCTCTCTCTCTCTCTCTCTCTCTCTCTCTCTCACACACACACACACACACACACACACACACACACATACACACACACAAACACCATATACATACAAGTATCATATCAACACACATACGATAATAATAACTTTTAAAATACTAAAACCTTCAGAGGTCAATCTTTCTGATACTGACTTTTGACTAAAACTCAGTGTAGCTGGGTTCAGCGCCACTCTAAACTGCTCTGGCTCCCCGCTGGTCTCACAGCCATAACCTGTAAAGTTAGAACACCCGAAGACTCACTCAATCACATCAGGTACCTACTAAGGGAAGACTCATGTGAAGGCTGGCATTGTGAGGGCATCTTTCTCTAACTCAGTATCTTGGAAAGAAACCATCAGAATACCCATACTTTCTCCATGGAAGCTCAAGGCTTCCACGGATACATAGGTGTATCCTCTGAGAAAGAGAAGTCATGGCTGTTTTACCACTCAGCTTCCCTGCCACAAGATGGTACCTGTCAGCCACAAACCACACTCAAGGAAGATGTAAAACCACACCAAACTCCCAAATAACTGCATGAGAACTTTCTCCATCCAATGGCCTCCAGTGAAGCAGCTGATCCCCCAAATACTAACACGGTGTGGTAGCATCAACAGGAAGTTGTCCCATATCTGAATATGTGGCCGGAGTCCAGAGAGTAGCCTTGGCCTCTCAGGGATGGCTGCTCTCCCAGGAGCCCCTGCTCCCTTTCATACCACTAGATCCATTGGGAGGTAGCGGCAATAGATCCTCAGTATCCTTCATCAGCTGTCGGCTACTTTCCTTGAGCTAACTGAGGCTCAGAATTTTTGATTTTTAATCGTGGATGTGGGGGAGATGAAGACATGCCTTTATTGAAGAGCAGAGGAGAACTGAAATTGGACAAAACTCACTGAGACCACGTCTAAACTCCAACCACCGACAACCCAGCTCTTCCACCTTTCGTGGTCATCTGAGCTTTTCGCCTGTAAAATGAGAATGTTGGTGCCGGGTTCAGCTTTTTATGTGTGTGAGTGTTTATCTGAATGTATGTCCGTTTAAACTGGATACCATATGCATGCCGGGTGCCTGACACAGCCAGCAGAGGGAGTTGGAGTCCCTGAAACCGTAGCTACAAATACCCATGAACCACCATGTGGATGCTGGGATTGGGACCCAGCCAATGCTCTTAACCACTGAGCCATCTCTCTAGCCATAGTGACAGTTTTTCTTTTTTATTCTAACTAGAAAATGGCCAAGCCTGGAAGGAGTGTAAATAGAAGGGGAGTGTGCACCAGGTGCCCAGTAGTGACAACGCTTTCTCTCTCCTCCGTCACGCTTCCTGCACCCACACCCTATTCAACATTTGCTTGTCTAGCACAAAGACATTGCGAGAAAGAAGGCAAGAGAATTTCAGAGACAGAAATACATGATTGATTGTGTTGATGCTGCTGCTTCAGTCAGGGTCTAAGCAGGAAGACAAGCCACCTGAGAATTTAAAGCAAAGAGAATTTATTCTGTAAAATTTCATGCAGTGGTTGATGAAAGGGCCGAAGCAGCTTAGAGACTGATGAGAGTTGGGACAGCCGCCATCCCACAGGACAAAAGGAGAAAGGGGCTTCTGGCACCCACAGCCATGACCCAGAAGATGACCTCCTACGCACATGGCATAGAGCGCCCCACAAGAACAGGAGCCACCAAGCCCAGTTGCAGCCAGACAAGACGAAGGGACATGTCCTGGTCTCTCACGGTCTCCTTCCATTTTCCTACCAGCGGCATCTATTGCCTGATGCCAACCAGAAGTGATTTCTAGCAGAGCCTGGAAAAAGGCAATCAGCACATACCAATTCTGCTATGACGCACTTTACAAGAAAGAAGGACAAGGAGTGACTCAAAGATACACAGGCCAGGCACAGGGTAGCAGCCATTGCTTTAATGCTACAGAGTCCTGGAACAAATAGTGGAGTCATATGCAAACTAATTTTAATATAATATTTTCGTTATCTATTGGAGCATGAGGCCATGCCCTTAAAGGAAACGGGTTCTTCCTCCCCTAGAAGCCATCAACTGTCCAGAGCTCCTCAGTTCAGGGTAGAGGACCATGAGCCCCTCCTACATCCAATGCATATCAATATTCATATGAATCTCTGAGCTCCAAGGTCTACGATACCATTTAATCCTCACAATTGCTGATAGAGTGAGTATTGTCACTAAGGCCATGCATGGCAAGCAGAGAAACTGAGGGTCAGAATGGTTACGTTCCTTATTGGAGGAATGAAGCCAAGATGCCAGGCCAGAAGAATTCTCCCCAGAGGCCAAGCTTGGAACCAAATTCACACTGTCCAGTGAGAGAAACTGACTAGAGGCACAACTCTCCCATCAGCTCTTCGTGTTCCTAGACTCTCAGTTTTCTCCATGAATATATTAACTACTTCCCCTCCAGAGCTTTGTGGTTTGGCGTGTTTGATCCATCATTCCTGAATTTGTCTGTAAAAATTTCAGATCCTACTCCAAGGGGAGAAAGTACTCAAGACTTTAGGGACTCTGAGAAGCAGGAGATAAAAGTTAAAGACAGTTGAAAAGATAGCCTCAATTGATACATCTTGTGTCTGTGACAGAAGCTGCCTGGCTCCTTCTCACATCTGCCTTGTCCCCGAAAGATCCCAAGGCTGCACTGGGCAGTTTCCATCCATCAGGGAGCTTTCAAACTCAAGCACGTGTCTCTACTGGAGGCTACACGTTGCCTGAGAGCTACCTTTAACCAGCATGCACAGTGGTCTAGAGATGCCACGAAGCTGAAGAATTAGAATGAGAAACAGCTCGGCAGCCAATGAGAGGCAGGAGATGACGGTGAGGGTCCCAGCTTTCCTTGCCCACTGATTGACAGTTCTTCTCTTCACCCAAGGGACACCCCAAGGGGCACAGAACCTTGGGGCTACTTCTATGTTACATAGGGTAGACACTCTTGGTGACAATTCCCCACCACATAAAAAAGAAGACAATGGTATGTGCACACCGAAAGCTCAGTGGGATCCATGCAGAGTCAGGCTTCTGTCCCTGCAAATTATTTTCTTGCTAATCAATATGTTTAATAAATAATATTCCAGTTGATTTCATTACCGGCAATACACAAATCAATAGAAGGTTATTGCATGATAACTTCCCATTGATATTGTAATCCCCCTGATTTAATAGATGTTGCTTTTCTGAGGATTGCTGTTTGCATTAGGAATTGGGGGAAAGAAAACAAAAACACAATGATTCTGTCGCAGAACAGAGGTTCAGTTTAATAAGAGAGCAGCACGGGAGTGAAGAGGGGCTCCCCCATTTCTCTCTGCCCTAGCCTGTACTGTGATGCCCCACTGCCTTGGTCTTTGTTAATTTCCTTGATTGAACCCCAGAATAAAATAAAGTTACAATGTGAGCTAGATGGCTTTCTGGACGCCCTTTAGCAGGCGCACTGGTCTTCTCTTTTCTTGGCAAATCCTAGCAGGAACCTCTTTACAAATGAAAATCCTAAACAGAAAGTGGGTGGTGTCAAATGATAACCCCTAGCTCTAGTCAGTCGAATCCTCTCATGCTAAAGCCAGGATGCCCCTGCAAATGCCAAGTGCTAAGAGCCCAATTACTAGACATTGAACAACAAACACCACCAGAATCAGGGGGGACGGTTGTCAGATTCCTGTAGTTCTGCTGTGAGAGGTGATAGCTCAGGAGGTGAGGGGGGCTAGAAGATGCACTTCTCAGTTTGTTATTAAAGTGCAACATTCTATTAAGACTAACTTCTCAAGGCTACATGAAAAGGTAGAATGATGTCAGACTTCATAGGGTAAGCACAGGCTGTCACTTGATTGTCCTTGCCATAGACACCAACCACAACCTTGAAGGTCCTTAGAACTTGGCACCACACCACTGGCTGAAAATGTATAGCTTCCTTTGACTTCTTGGGCGTTCAGGGAAACCTTAGGATGCTTCACAGAATCCAGGCAGGTGCTACACTTAGAATTACAGCTTCACCTTGAAGGTTAAAAATCAAGACCAGCCAAACTAGACAGGAAGTCGAGAGAGAGGTCCAAACATGAAATGCCCATGTACTCAGGAAAAGCTACCACTCGGTACATAGTGTATGTCACCATCCAGGGAGGTTCACTAAGCTTCAGCATCCGGACTCTACTGGGGTTTTATTTGTACTAACACATGTAGCATGTGGGCTTGGAAATAGCTTCTATGGTTAAGAGTGCTGGTGTAATCATCATAAAAGTTAGAGTTCGAATCCCACTCCCCACTTAATCTGAACATCCCACAAACCTCACTAACTCTAGCTCCAAGGGTCCTAACACTCTCTTCCAGGTTCTTTACACACACAGGCATACCCACATATGCATAAACTAAATAAAAATATGCCTTTAAAAAATATCACTGACCTGAGACTGAGCTCGGCTCCTGCCCCTCACCCACTCCCCAGAAATCACACGGTAATCTCTCCACATCTGATTCTGATGGCTTCTCGGGTCTTATTCCTATTTCTTCAGAGCCCAGATGCAATTTGGGACTTTTCTTAGCCTTCTTCATTACACCCCCACCCCCATCCATGGATGAAGATGTATTATATTTAGATAGTTGATGCTACTGGTATCTTGCTCCCCTCAGACAAAATGGTGCACCCGACCCCTGGTTTCTGTGTGGAAGGCCTGCCTCTTTGTCTCAAGGTGACATCAATTCTATGGTACCATTTACACGGGGTCAGACAGGAGTTAGTCTCCACCTGAAGGCCACATGCTTTCTTGATTCCTTTCTACCCTGTTCCGCTCCCTTCACCCCCTTTTCCCAGGAGTAGCTCCTTCTTTCGCCTGCCCTGGAATCCCTGGTTCGGGTGGGGCTTGCCCCCAAGGCTGAGCTCACATACCCCATACTCTTTCTTCTCGCTGCAGCTGCTCTGAATGGCTCTCTCTCTCCTGCCAGTCAGAGCCCTGGGCACTTCTTTAGTTCATTTGCAATCTGTAAGTAGGAGGCTAGCTTCCCAATGCTGTGACAAAGTAGCTCAGATGCTTAACTTGCAAAGGGGAAAGGTTGGCTTTCGGCACACCGTTATGAAGGGTCCAGGGCATGGCTGAGTGGTCCAGTTGCCTTTCAGCCTGTGGTGAGACAGCACGTCATGAGAGAAGCATGGGTCAAAGACCTCCCTCATGATGAGGAAAAGCAAGGGCTGAGGATCCTGCTGTTCCTTTCAAGGATGGAGCCCCGGCCACTTAAAGGCACCCACACACTCCACCTCTCAAAAATTCTACTTGCTCCCTATAGCTCCACCCTGGGGACCAAGTCTTGAATACACAGACTTTCAGGGGACCTTCAAGATCCAAACTATCGCAGCGAGTCTGTCTGAGTCACTCTACGGTGACATGGCCCACACTGTGTCAATGGCTTCACCAACATTTACATAGCTATTTGCCTAGCTCTCATTAAACGTATCAGGACTTGCAAGTTTGTTCTGTACAGTACTGTGATAAAGACCTTGAAAGTTCAAATATTAGAATGAGTATGTAAATAAAGCCCCATTCCACACGCTTGCCTAGGTGAAATTCAAATTCCCTGAGACAGGCCATCTACTTAAACAGATCGACTCCCTTGACCGACCCCCATGCCTACCCAGTGCCCGGTCTCCTTCCCAAAAGGCAGGCGGAAACAAACATCGCAGTCATGGGGCATGAAACAATGGTCAGTCGACCGGACTCTTCTAGGGTCCTCTGCTGAGGTGTACAGCCTCCTCACCTTCCGGTCACGATCCCTCCCACAACACAGCATCTCTGCCCTGGCTTTACACCCTGCATGTGCAAGCAGGCTCTCGACTCACGAGTGGAACATGCAGGATCTCACAGGTGTCTCGGACACATGGGCGGGTATCCTGGGCTCACATGCCTGACCTTTTCCCCGCTTCCCATCCATCCATTTGCAGTACTAGATACACCCAAGGCCTTGATGAATTTAGGATTCCCAAAATGGGCTCAGGGGCCTCCCGTGGAACACTAAAACCAGTGAAGGATAAACTCCCCGCTTCCTTGAAAAGGTCAGGCTCAAAGAAATGTCAGGCTCCATGAATGCCACCTTCCCCGGGGCTATTCTTAGACTTCCTTCCGTATTCGCTACTTCACTCAGCGCTGCGACCAAATACTAACAGGAAACAGCTCCCGGGTGGGGCAGGGGATGAGTTTATTCTGGCTCACACTTTGAGAATAGAGTCCATCGGGGCATGAAAGCACCGGGAGCAAGAAGCTGCTTGCTTGGCCAGCCACAGACCAGTGAGCACAGGCAGTATGGGAAGTGAGATGGGCCACATACCCCACTCTCTTCCCACCTCAAAGCCTCTCTTCCTCCAGATAAGTCCCACTCCCATCCCAGCTTGTGCGGGTCCGGTGTTCAAATGCACATACCTGTGGGGACACATTTTACATCTGGCCCACAACTTTTTTTTTTTCATTTTCAGGGATGCCTCTTAGCTTTCTTAATAGCAGAAAGTTCCAGGATGCAGAAGAGAGGTACTGATGAAGGATTGGTAGAGGAATGTTGCCAAAATAAACATAAATATGTTCTGAAAGACTTTAAGTAAATCATACTTATTTTAGCAATCACTACTGTTGGGAGCAGATAAAAGGAACTTGTCTTAAGTATTGCCATTTTGACTTCAGACTCCATTTGACCTAAACTAACCAACTCTCTCTCCAAGCAAAAAATAGTTCCCTCCAAACATACCTGTTACCAACCCCGTCTCAAAGCAACAATGGTTCCCCAAAACATAATGCCTGTACCTAACAACAGAAAGAACAAATGAATTTGGTTGGTTGGAGAAAGCCACTTACATTCAATGTCAGTTGACAATAATGGAACACTTGGGAAAGTCCCTGAGTTCTGGTCAGTGAAAATTGTAACTGTAACTTGGCTCAGATGATGGCTGGCTTAATGCTTATAAGCCCTGCTTTAGCCCCTGCTCAGGTCTGCCAGGAGAAACAAGGCCCTGGAGTCCTTGTCTGGTGACCCTGATCAGTCAGTGACGGTCTCTGTGGTGGGAATAATGGAAGATTCTGATGTTTCATGAGCCACTGTGTTTTCCCTCTCCTTCCTTGTGGTACACACGGGACACAGTGTATCAATGACCACGGTGGGTGTACCAGTTTCCACCATTTAGTGATGGCTTATTAAGTGCTTACAGTATACAAATATCCTCCCTCACCTGTCCTCTGTCAAGTTGGAGATTTTTATGCCCATTTTCCAGATGAAGAGAATGAGGATGTGTAGTTTGGTTTCTGTCATGATCAAAAGCAACTTGAGGAAATGGTCTCTTTCATCTTACAAGTTGCAATCCATCACTGAAGCCAAGGCAGAAACTCAAGGTTGGATCTTTAGGGAAAATCCACAGAGGAATACTGCTCACTGGCTCACCCCCCTGAGCTGGCTTATATCCCAGGCTGCTTGCCTAGGGGATGGCACTGCCAAGAGTGGGCTGGACCCTCCTAGGTTAATGAGCAATTAAGGAAGTGACTCACGGACATTCCCACAGGCCAATCTGGTGGAGGCTGCTCCTCAGCTGAGGCTTCCTCTTCCCAGGTTCGTCAAATTAACAACCAACACTAGCCATCGTAGGGGTCCAGGTGACTAAATCACAGGAAGTCACACATCTCTCAGAATTTATTATGTTTTATTTTAATACTTGAGAGGAAAGTGCAGTCATAAAGACAGAATACCTAAGGCCAGGCATCAAAGGCTTGCCAGGGCCCCAAAATTCTCTGCCCCTGCCTTTTCTGGTCAGCAACTGAGATGCCATCTGCCTCAGTTTCCTTTCCTGTTGCTGTGGTAAAACACCCAAACACAACTCAAGGAAGAAAGTCATAATTCAGCTTGCATTTCCAGGTCTGTCACTTTGAAGAAGTCAAGACATCAGGGGTCTAAAGCGACAGATCACATCACATCTGCAGACAAGATCAAGAGAGCAGTGAATTAATGCATGCATACTTAGCGCCCTGCTCCTCCCCCACCCCTGCTCTTATCCAATCAGGCATCCTCTACCTAGGGAATGTCTTGTCACTCACAATGGGTGGGTCTTCCTATCTCTCTTTTTTTTTTTAAGTTATTTTTATTTATTTATTTTATGTCATGTGCATTGGTGCCTAGCCTACATGTATGTTCATATCTACATGTATGCCCATATCTGCATGTATGTCCATATCTACATGTATGTCCATATCTACATGTATGTCCATATGTCTGTGTGAGAGTGTCAGATCCTGTGGAACTAGACTTACAGAGCTGCCATGTGGGTGCTGGGAATTCTCTGGAAGATCAGCCAATGCTCGTAGCCACTGAGCCATCGCTCCAGCCCCGGGTCTCCTATCTCAATGAAGAGATACAAGGCAATCCCTCACAGACACGCCTCCTGGCCAACCTAATCTAGGCAACCTCCCACTGATATTCCCTTCCCAGGTGACTCCAGGCTGTATTAGGGAACCATCACGTGCTCCTTTTCCTTAAGGGGCCTTTATGGTACTCATTCTAGTCACAGAACTGAGTGTGGACGAGGACGTCAGAGCCCGTTCAATATTCCCTCCAAGGCACCCACAGGTCAGATATCTGTGGAAGAAAATTGTTGGTCTCAGAGGAGCACCCAGTGGGTAATTGAGAAAACAGTAATTAAGCATCTAAACTGGGGATTTTGAGTGTCAAGAGAGGACCATTGAAAATTGCCCTGGTTGTTGTCTATATATCCTGCAAACAGAGCACACGGTCACTCTAAGGTGTAGAGCCAGAACCATGTGAGAGAGACGAGGACAGACTGCTCTCTGCATCCTATATTGAGTGACTGTGCAGCGTCCTGCTATGGGGCCATCCCCTCAGTTATTAGCATTATTATTGGCCTCTAAATACGTCACAGTCAAAGATTTGCTTCATTCCTCAGCGTGATTGCCATTGATTTTTGAAGCCCACGTCTTCCTCCCCAGGGAAGCACGCCTTCAGCGAAACGACAGAAGGAAACAGGAAAGAAGGGTTGAATTTATGGGCATCCGTTCTAAGGGCATCACTTTAGGGATGCAGCGGATCTCAACACTGCGCTTCTCGGAAGGTAATCCGGGAGCCACCCACATCAGAATCATCTGGGACCTTGTAAAAATGTCGATTCCCAAGTCCCAAGCCAAACTTACCGTGTCGGAATCTCCCGGGACCATCCTGGGAACTATGTGTTTAATAAGTTACGTAAACGTTCTTACATGAAAAGCCAAGCACCCCAAAGGCCACCAGGCCTGCAGATTCAGGCAGTAGAGGAAGCCCCTTACAGATGAGGCTGCTGGACATCGGCTTTGAGATGCTTTGGCAAGGACTTAAAAATAAGATTCCTGGCAACTTCCGGCTTGGGAAGCAAGAAGAGTCTTTCTCCCCACCCCACCCCCAGGCCCAGTGTATTTGCCTGTCCTGGTTTAACTGTGTGCAGAGGAGGCCCCGGGTCTCGGGGTTAGATCTCAGGCTAGAGGAGTGGGCAGGTTCTTGGCAGTGGCATCTGCTGAGGAGCTGGTAATGGCCTGATTTATGACACTCAGCATGGGACCTGGCTGCGGAACTCAATCACAGTGGCTCCCCACGGTGGGGTTTGCTAGCTGTAACGGGCCTGGAAATTGGAGAGGAATTTACCTCCTGCTGCCGAACATTACATAACAATCAAGGGAAACAAGCAGAGACAGGGGGGAGCCTCCTCCTCAGCTGGCAAAGGCAGCCTGGCACAGCAAAGGAGGGAGGCCCGGGGTTCTCTTCCCATCAGCCACCTTGGGAACAGGTTCCAGGGTAGCCCAGCCAGAACTGGCATCCGGGCCAGGGCAGATACAAGCATTGGCCCGGATACTTCTAGACAAAATGACTGGCGAGAAAGCTCCTGTGGATGTCTAGAGCCACGCCCGCAGACTCTCCAGCTACCGAGCTCGCAGTGACAAGCAGGGCCTCCTTCCTTTACAATAGGCTCTGAGCTGGACATCTGTATCAGGGCAGGGCGTGGGACAGGAGGAAGACAGGCTGGGGTGGGGCCCAAGTCATTGCAGCCTTGTCAGTCATGAGGAAGAGGTTGGATTTTCTTCCTGGCGCTCTGCAGTGTCACAAATGGGAAGAGGTGGCTGATTCTGAAAGCCAGTTCTGTTGGGCTCACACAGAAAACGACTCCTTGCTCTAGTTCTCCCCTCCCCCACCCCTCTTGCTCTAGTTCTCCCCTCCCCCACCCCGAGGTGATCACTGCCTTTATGTTATTGACTGAGTTAATGTTATTGACTGAGTTACATATTTACTTTACATCCTGATCACACGCAGCCTCCCATCCCTCCTCTCCTCCAGTCCCCCCCATCACTTCGCCTCCCACCCCACCTCCACCCCTTCTCCCCTTTAAAGCGAACCCCAGTAGACATGTAAGTGGGCAATTCGGGGAGGCACAGGCTCCCTATGTAGTTATCACCGGGGTGATGAGACTTCCCGTCCAACAAGGTGTTCAAAACTCAAAGTCGCTCTCCCACCCTGAAACTCCGTTCCCGCTCTCTGCTGCTGCCGGTGGGATCACCAAAAACATGTGCCAGCACTGGCCTGGCAACTGCCTTTCAATCGGGGAGCCTCATCCCCTGGCAAATCAGTAAATACCCAAAGTGTGAAATACTTTTATTACCTTTGAGATGAATGGTGTCAGTCACTCTGTCCTCTTCCCGGATGAATTGCAGGTACCCAGAGAGTCCATACTTTTTCCATGTGGGAAAAGAAAGGATGACATCACTTGCATTTGCATTACAGGTGTGTGTGTGTGTGTGTGTGTGTGTGTGTATCTAATATTCACAAGCACCAACTGTGTGCCCAGCCCTGAAGTCAGTGTGCTCCTCAGGGTGTCACCGTGAATAAACCCATCACGGCTGCATCCCAGCATTGCTCAGAGTCTAACAGGGAACCTGAATATATTAATAGATGTCAGTTTACTGAGGTTAACAAAGGTTTGCACTATCACAGGGATTCAAAGTTGTCAGTACACAGGAGACTGAGCTGGTCAGGGCAGACTTCCTGGAGGCGGTGTTCCATGTGGAAGACATAAATAAAAAGTAATACCTATAACTTGGGGACAGGGGAGGATAGAATTGCTGTCAGGCCTGAAGGATGAATGGCACCCGCAAAGCCCCCAGCAGAGGGCATCTGGCCCCTTGACCCTGCCTGTCAGTCACAGCATCTCCACCTCTGACTGGCTGTACACACTCCAGGATCGCATTCCTCTAGAAAACAGTGTTTGGAAGCTAAAACACAAACGCTGGAAGCTGAGCCCAGCGAGTGACCTCGGCGGGCCTATCAGCTGTTTGAATCTCTGCACACAGACTCAAGCCAGTGGCGCAACGACCTGTAGGCCTGGGTGAGGGCCAGAGGTCAGGGGTCAGAGGTGACTAAGTGGTGAGCCCCAGCTAATGAAGGAACAATGCACCCTTGTTCTCCGCCTGTTTTTCTTTGCTTTGTATTCTAGACACACAGTTGGCTGCTGGGACTGTCCCGCAGAAATCCACATGCCGAAGCAGATTCTCAGAAGCAGGCACTTAGGCCGTTTGGGCTTTTGAAACCGACAAAACGGACTCTGTGGGTGTCATTTCACATGTTCCTTGCTTCAGCAATGCTCACTGAGTGCGTTTAAGACACATCCAGCGCGATACACGCGACGTGAAGTTAAACAGCATGTGATCTCCACCTTCGAGAAATCAAAACCGTGAACGCTTGCTAAAGGCCTAACAAGGCAGTCCCCAACATCAGTGTGTGCTACCAGGCGAGGAGCGTTTCCGATGTCCTGCAAGTCCTCGCCCCAGCTCGGATGTGAGGGATGCGCTCAGAAAGGTCAGGCAACTTATCTAGCTCACATAGGAGATACAGGCATCCGGATCCAAACCCTGGCCCCTCGAACGCCACAGGAAGGAATCACGGCCCCTGCAGTCCGATCCCTGAGGTGAAGCAGCAAACGGAGGAAATTAAAAGAAATCAGAGGTAAATGCTAGCCCGATGGTGTGCCGGGAGGAATTTTCAGTCTAACAGAAAGCGGGACAGGATGGAGAAGATTGATAGCAAGTCCTGCATAAAATACCAGTAATTCTACATGTCCAAAAAAAAAAAAAAAAATGCCATAGAAAACTCAGAAGGTGAGTGAGAAATTGGGGTGACAGAGCTTTCTAGAAAGTGCTGCCATAAAAGCCAAGTTTTGAATAACAGAAATTCAGAAGGACACAAAGGCAAAGACATTTCAAAATGGCTGGAGAGATGGCTCAGCCGTCTCTGGTCTTCCAGAGGACCAGAGTTTGGTTCCCAGCATCCATGGGGCTGGCGGGGTGGGGGGCTGGGGGGGGGGGGAGGCGCAGCTCACTGCTGCCTGTAAGTCCAGCTGCAGGGAATCTGATGTCCTGATGTCTGTAGCGGTGTTGTACAGACACATGCACAACATGTAACAAAAAAAAAAAATTAGTTTGCAAACTCTATAAAATATCCAAAAAGACATTACTATTTACTAAGAAAGTATCCATAATTTAAAAAAAAAATTAGAAAGGAAATGGTGATGTGCCCCTCTTTTCTTTCCTGCTGTGCAACTGGCAAAGGTTAAAAAAATAAAAATAACCCCACAGCCTTGATGTATGTGCTGCGAAATGTGTACGTGTGCCCACTCTATCAGTAAATGTCTGGGGAGCATCGGGCAATATGAATTAGGAGCCTTTAAAAAATTATAACCTTTAACTCAATAATTTCACTTTAGAAATTTATCAGAGGTGCAGACCAAAAGGCAGAGAGTAGGATGTTCACCGTGGCATTATTTATAGTAAAGAGGAGCTGTAAATTACAGAAAGGCCCAACAGTAGGTAGACACTGGGATCAATTCCGGTGTATCCAGATGGGAGTACACAGCTATCAGGAATCATATTTTTAAAGCCCACTGAGTAGCATG
The DNA here is from genome assembly GCA_964023405.1 of Apodemus agrarius. Classification (NCBI taxonomy): domain Eukaryota; kingdom Metazoa; phylum Chordata; class Mammalia; order Rodentia; family Muridae; genus Apodemus; species Apodemus agrarius. Next base: position 20,500,459 of record OZ030008.1, read on the forward strand.
ATCCATCTATTCCATCTACCTAGAAGGAAATAGTGAGGGTATGGCTACTTCCCACACGGCCGTGGTAGCCAGGATTGAAGAGACTGCCGCTGTCGCCCATCTCCTCTCCCATTGTCTCCACTTCCTGAACAAGTTCATAGATAGTTCTTCTACTTCTTAAGCACGAGACACAGCTCTCCTCCCCACCCCCAACCCCCTCTGCTCAAACTTCTTTCCCCTTAATGTCTTTCCACAGCAGGAAAAGAAGCACCCAAATCAAAAAACACCTCAGAGGCATTTACAACTAACCACCGGCTTCTTGGTTTCCATCCTCCCCAAGAGCTGTGATTACGGTTTCCTTGCTTGACTTCGGGTCTTCCTGCCTTGTGGCTAGACCGTGGCAGCCTCTTCCTCACTGACATCCTAGCTTTTCTCCAGGTCACAAGCTGCTGCAGACCAAGATGACCCTCTGTAAGAGGGACTGGGTCCTGTTTCCAGTCCCCTCCAGATCAGGAGCTGAAGTTTGGGCCTTTCTTTAATATTTCCCTCTAGGTCAATGAGCACAGGGATCCTGTTCCTCCTCCTCCTCCACAGTCTTCAAAACTATGACACCCGATAGCTGTGTATTCCTATCTGGATCAGCCAGAATTGACTCCACCTTCCACACTGCTTCAGGGGCTCTTCCGTTCCTGAGAAGAAAATCCCAACATCCTTATTCTGAAGTGTAAAATCAGAGTTTCCAAAGGAGGAAAAGATTTGGATTATAATGATGATGGCCCTGATTTGTACAGAAAAATCAACCACATATAACCAGTCTGGATTTACATATATATTATAATACATTTATATATTATTTATTATATGTATAATACATATTATAATATGTTTATGTGTTATTTATTGTGTGTATGATATATATTATAATATATGTTTATATGTTATTTATTATATGTATAATATATGTTTATATATTATTTATTATATGTATAATACATATTAAACAAGTAGTTTTATACATATTTATATATATTATACATACATATTTTTTGTTTAATAGTTAAGCTATTTGTTCCTGTACTTAATTGTCTCCCTACCCATATCTACCACTCAAATGACTCCCCTGTCAACTTGTTGCATGGCAGCCCTCAACACACAGTAGGTGCTGAGTAGTGGCTGTGGATGGTACAGAGATCATCCAGACCAGGACACATACCGTCGCCCCGGGACCCCAGCCTCAGAGCCTCCCCTCCACACTAAGTTTGTGATGCTCTCTTATTTAAAAGATGGTGAAGAGGCTATGACCTGAAAGAAAAAAAAAATCAATGGCTGCCTGCTAATAAAGGTTCTTATGCAGTAAATGTGCTCTTGGGAAGCCAGCTCCTGCCCTCTCCTCGGCTTTGGCCTGATGCCCCGGAGTGATTTACTCTGCGGTAACATGATGGAGCCTCCACCATAGAAGGGAATTAAATAAAAATGCAATAAAAGAGGACAAAATCAATCTGCTTACAGTTTTGTTTAATAAAAATTCATGAAGGATGGGCAGGCAGGCCCATAAGCAATGTACCAGTTCTGCCGGGAGCTGGCTGGGGACACGCTTAGGCTTCAGGCACGGGGCAGGGGGCTCAGCTGGAGCTGTGTGAGCAGACCTCCCACCCTGCAAACTGCTGCAGGCTGGGTCCTTGTGCCAGGCCATAGAGCCAGGCCTGCCTCTTTGAGAGAGGGGCGAGCCAGGCGAGGGAGTACCGATGGAAGAATTCCTGCAAGCTAAAGGGTATGAGATCTTTTTTGTGGGGTCCACCTCCCTAAAACCACGAAGCGCCACATGCTCTGGAAGGACTTACATTGGCTCTCGAGCCTGACCAACCAAGTGCTTCTTAGAGTAAAAACTATTTCAGGCCACAAAAATCTTTTTTTTTTTAAACCATGTGGTTATAATCTCAAGATTCCACACCTTGGGATGGAAGGATCATTCTACATATTTGCAGTAGAGACTGGGGAGACGGGTCAGTGGGTAAAGTGCTTACTGCACAAACCCTCAAGGCCCAAATTCAGATCCTAGGTGCCTGTCTGAAAGACTGAGCATGAGGGAAAGCCCTGGAACCCTAGCACTGGGGGGTAGAGATAGGAGGACCCCAGAGTCTAGCTAGCCAGTCATTCAAATCAATCAATAAGCTCCACATTCAGTGAGAACTCCTCTCTCAAAACTAGGAAAGAGACTGAGGGAGAAATGTAATATCAATCTCTGACCTCCATATACACACTCATAGAGACATATACCCACATATATACATGTATATCAATACACACACACACACACACACACACACACACACACACACACTCCTCCAATGATCTATGCTAAATCTGACCCATCACTTGTTTTTAAAATATATTTTATTAGGATCCAGCCTTGTATTCCTTTATGATGCCTCGAACACCCCTTTTATGCCGCACCGACAGACTTGGATAAAGTTGAACACAACAGAATTGAAAAAGATCGGCGAAGCCCAAACATTGGTTATCTTGCCATATGTAAGGAAAGCTTAAAATCTCTGCTCTACACTCCAAGGTCAATGGCAGGCAGCCCTAGTGGTTCTCACACCAAATCATTTGTCCATTCAACAACAGCAGCAGCAGCAACAACAACAAAGGGCTAAGCCTGGCCCTATGCTGAGGCCTCATGCATGATGACCTCCTTAGAATCCAAGTCCAGCTCTTAGATTTCAGCCCAGGCCTCTTTAAGGTTGGCTCTACCTGTTTCCTCCTGTTTCATAGCAAAGCACTATGGCCCCATGGCTTAAAACAGCGGCCATTGGTTGTGTGTATAGGTCAAAACTCCAGATGGGACAGGCAGAGATTACAGCATCAGCCAGACTGAGCCTTCATCTAAAAGTTGGGGAAGGAATTTTCTTCCGCACTCATTGAGGTTGCTGGCAGAATCGAGCTTGTTCCAGCTCTAGGGCTGGACTCCTAATGTTACTGCAGACTGTTAGCCAGGAGGTTCGCCCAACCACTGGAAGATTTCACAGGCCTGCCTGCGTGGCCCCTTCCTCTTCAAACCAACCACATACCACACATGGAGCCCTTTGCCTGCTTTGAGTCTCTTGCTTCTCTTCTACCAATTGCTCAGAAAGCTCTCTGACTTTGAGGGTTCGTGTGACAATACTTAGTCTGCCTGGTGAACCAAGTAATCTCTCCATTTCAAGGTCAAATTGAAATATAATCATGAGAGTGACAGCTCATGCTTACATATGATATTTGGATATATTGCTAGTTAGCTGACTGGATTTTTGTTCACCTACATAGAAGACCAGATGAGAAATTCCACAGTTGGCAATTGCAGGCCCTTGAATGCACATAGCCTATAGGCTAGGCAGGTGGACCCAAACTTGGTGAACTGAAACCCTTAGAGCCCTAACCCTAACCCTAAACCCTAATCATAACCCTAACCCTAACCCCTAACCCCTAACCCCTAACCCCTAACCCCTAACCCCTAACCCCTAACCCTAACCCTGAGAGCTAGAAACTTACTGCTCCAGGCTTTCAAAGCCAACAACTTAGACTCTAGGAACTCATGTTAGAGACTGTCTTAGTCAGGGTTTCTATTCCTGCACAAACATCATGACCAAGAAGCAAGTTGGGGAGGAAAGGGTTTATTCCGCTTACACTTCCACATTGCTGTTCATCATCAAAGGAAGTCAGGACTGGAACTCAAGCAGGTCAGGAAGCAGGAGCTGATGCAGAGGCCATGGAGGGATGTTCCTTACTGGCTTGCTTCTCCTGGCTTGCTCAGCCTGCTCTCTTATAGAACCTAAGAATACCAGCCCAGAGATGGTACCACCCACAAGGGGCCCTCCCCCCTTGATCACTAATTGAGAAAATGCCCCACAGCTGGATCTCATGGAGGCACTTCCCCAACTGAAACTCCTTTCTCTGTGATAACTCCAGCCTGTGTCAAGTTGACACACAAAACTAGCCAGTACAGAGACTCATTGGGCTGGGCTCCCAGTACTTTGCAACTATTGTGATTCTCAGCTTACAGTAGAGATAGAAGTCCAGCAGAAGTCAGCAAGCAACAACAGGGTGCCTTCTACTATTCTGTTCCCTAATTGGTCTCTGGTTCATGAATCATCAGCACCACAGCAATAAGTGTCACAGCATTAAGGCTGATCATGTCAGAATCCTCAGCTTTTGACGGTAGTGTCAGGGAACTCAGGCCTGAAGTAGCTGATATCCTCAGCAGCTGTCTGGTCCAGTGACCAGGCCCACAGTTTCTCCAGCTCAGCTCTGCTCTACAGCTCTGTATGGTTTCTGCCCCAGCTGCTGGGTGGAACTCTGTCTGCCCTAGCACGGCTGGTGCCTTCCATTTTCCACATCCACTACTCAACTGCTGCCTCCCCACCCTCCCCACATGTTACAAGTTTGATATACTCTGCCAGCTATGAAAATCTAAAGAAGGCAAGAAAAGGACCACTCAAAAGAAGCTTTTCTATCGGGCCTAATATGGCAGTGCCAGGGCAACACAAGAGGGTGTCTCCAACTGGCTCACAGTGACTTGAAACAGTGTGCTTATGCAGATAAGGGGTACAGCAAGGGTGTCCACATCCATCATAGCAGTCCTGCATGCAATGATGGATTTTGTTTATACCAGTCACAGCATTCTTCCTGGGCCACCAAGAGAAGTGCCCACCCACCTTATGCTATCCATCTTGGGTAGAAATGGCTATTAAATCATCTAGAGTTTACCAAGGCTTATAATGGGCAAAGACACCATCCAGGGCAATCTATTTAAAACCATTGTGATAGGGGACATGGGACTGGAGCAATGACTCAAAGGTTAAGAGCATTGGTTGCTTTGCCAGAGGAGCGGCGTTTGATTCCCAGCACCACATGGTAGTTCATAACCATCTGTAAGTCAAGCCCCAGGGGATATAACACAATTAATTTAACAGTTGTGGCTAGACAGTGCCTACAAGAGCCAGAGTTGTGCTTCAGCAACAAACAACAGTGAATGCTGTACAACTTCTTCAAGGTATATACAGTGTTCAGAGTGCTGGCAACAGGGTATCCCAGGTGACTACCTAGCTGATAGTCCTTTGCTCAAAGCACCTGGTACACCAGCGTGAGTCAAATTACCTGGGATTCTTCACCCCCACACACTTTAGCCAATTTAAAGGAAAATAAAGGTTAAAAGACATAGTTAGAATAAAGACTCATTAACGTCAATCAATTACCATGCTAAACTCCCACTCCAGTGGCTCAGGGAGATTTGGGGACCTCTAGTCCATCTCAGATGTGAAAGCACAACCTTTTGGAGACACATTTCAGAAATTCTGCCTACCAGAGAGAGAAGTTACATATTTGGTAGTATGTATTAAGTAGTGATAACAAGCAGACCCAGCCCCCAGGTTTTAGTAGATTAAAAGTTAGATCTAGATTTACTCTCACTTAAGTGTCCCAGTAGGGAAGGCCAATGTCAAGGAAATCCTCATCTCTAACTCATAGCTTCCAAAGAATGCTACTTGCTGTCAGGATAAGTCAAAGAGCATGAAGACAAGGACAATCACACGAAGCAAGGGGCAGAGGAGGGGCGAGAAATGACATCAAGCACTTCTGATCATACTCTATTGGCAACTGGAGCTGCACAACCACTGTGAATTTCAAGGGAAAATAAAAAATAAGGCAGAGATGAGTACCATATGCTCACCATTACTGTCACAATGGAAGAGAAAGGCGATGGCCTCCGATGGCCTCTGATGGCCTCTGATGGCCAGTAGCCATCTTCTTCCTATGAAGGTGTCAGTGAACTCACTGAGCTACTTGACATCTGATTACAGCTTTGGTCCCTGGGACCATAAATGTTGATATATTCTAATTTTCTAATGTTTTCATTGCATTTTTAGATTCCCAAGTTAGCTCTTCTTTAGAAATTAATTTGCCAAAAGCATATTTAAAAGCCATGGACCAAAGTAGCCAAATAAGAAAGTAATAGCTATTAAAAGGACGCATAAGTACCCTTGAGTAAATGAGAGAAATCTTGTATATGGAGGGTTGTTTACTCTCCATGGGATGCCGGAGTCAGAGCTTACCCAGGCCTGATTGACAGTGTAGTTCAAATCTTACACTTGGCAGACACCTTCCAAATGGAAGTGAGAGAAGTTGGCATCTGCATTAGGATATTTTTATTTTATGTCTATGCTGTGTGTCTGCATGATTCTATGTGTTCTGTGTATGTGGAGGTGTCTACAGAGGCATAGGATCTCCTGGGACAGGGGTTGGGCTGTTGTGGCTGCCCATGATAGCAGCTGGGAACAGCAGCTCTGCTTCTCTGCGAGAGCAGGTGGGTTCTTAGGCACTGAACCTGTCCCTAGCCCCTGTACTAGAATAGTATCAGGCATCACGGTGACATGATCCTGGATGGACAACAGAAAGAGGAGTCTGGCCGGAAGCACATCTAGATGAACACAAAGAAGACTTGGCAGGAACGGGTCCTTATGACAGTGAGGGCCCCGGCAAACAAGAGGTCAAGGAATGAGAAAAAAAATACGGTGTGGAAATTTGGGAACATGTTAATCAGATTTTTTGGAAGAGAAGAAAATAGAGATCGTAGATTAACATCTTAATTGCCAAGTCTGAGTAAAACTATTTTGAGCAGAGTGAGGGGGGAGTCGAGAGCTGCTGGGGAGGGAAGGCAGCGAGTTCAGTTCAGGACATGTTTCAGGGACTGCGTTTGACAGTATCGGCTCCCCGGCAGCTGGCCGGGCCAAAAGGTGCTGTCCTCATGTCCTCCGCTCAGAAACGCCACTCACAGAAATGAGGGTTAAAATTCAGGCGCTAAGTGCAGGGGAAGGGGCGGGACAGCTGAGACACGGAGTCATGACAGAGATCAATGTGCCCAGAAGGGCGTCCCTGTTGCATTCCACGAGGTGGCGGATGCAGGAGGGGAAGGGTCATAAGAGTGTCAAGTGTCAGGCATCAGAGGTCATAGGGAAGATGACACCTGGCCTTACATAGTTTGGGACGCCAGAAAATAGTTAGGACCTCCATTGAGAAATTTCCTGGAAAGGGTTAAGGTCATATGGCATGGACTCACTAAAAACTGTGGAACTCAAGGCAAGACTCTGTGTCTCCTCAGAGTCGCGCGTCCAGACAGTGAACCGCCCCACCCACCGCCTCCCTGAGAAATGCCTCCTCCTCTAAACCCCACTTCTTCAAATTTTTCACATCAGTACTCTGAATTTCTGGGCTCTCTTTAAGCTTATGGAAAAGCACTCAGACCCAGGGGTATATCCAATTGAGTACCTCAGGTTAAAAAGCAAGTTGGTGCTTCCTCTTGTGTTAAGACAACAGAAACCAGTGTGGCTCCCCAGGGGCCTTGGACAGAGGCAGGTGACCCAGCACTCTTCACTTTACCCCCAGGAACTCACTTTTCAGGGTAAGTTCTGAGTTTTGATGACTCAGGTTGTGTGCATTTGGGTAGATGGTGGGTGAACCTCCTTGTGTGTGTTAGAGAACTGGGGGTGTAGGACAGGATAAGTGACAGCTCAGAGGTCCCCGGTCACAGATATAAGAACATGGTTCACAGTTGGCGTTAGTCAAGTGATCCCAGGAGCCTATGAGGCTGGATTTGGACAGGCTCTCTCGCACCCTAATTTGTACAAAATTGACGGCAACAGAAAATGGAATGGAGAAGTTGGTATAGAGACAGGGAGCATGTAATCTAGAACCAGTAGAGGGGCAGAAGAGACACAAGCACTTCTCCCCACAGGCTTGCAAGCGTCATCTTCTAAGGGAAAACAACTCTGAAAAGAACAGGGAAAGCTCCAAGAACAGCAAAGGCCACGGGTCGCCAGGCAAGGACAAAACCTGCGGAGGCTTCTCAGGTGACATGAGATGTATGTATCAGACCCTCAGGTGACATAAGCTCCTAGAACAGGGTGTATAGGAGAAAGTATGGGTTCTTCACTGGGAAAAGGTCAGGTTGGTGAGGCTGAATCTGGAGGCTCTAAAGTATGTCCATGTAGGAAAACGTGTAGAAGCCAGCTGGCTTTGGGTAAGGGTGCTACGAGTATCTCCAGGTGCCGAGAGATCAGGGGACAATAAAAAGGCTGACTATGGTGTACTGATTGAGCACGCTAGGGATAAGAATCTTCTCCTGTCTCACAGCCCGGCACGTAGAATCGTTTTTGCATACACATTCAGCTGGTCTCTTCGGAAGGAGTTCTCAGCTCAAGAGTGGCTTGCGCAGAAAGCTATCAGAGTTTGTCTGATTTCCCCCCACCCCCACCCCCAAGGCTGTCTCCTCCAGTCCATGGTAAGTTGTCTTCATAACTCCCGCTCTGCCCGCCCTGTTCCTCCCAGGGGCTTTGACCTTCACAGCCTGATTTATTTAAAAGACTGCAGAGGCCCGAGGCCTGGCGAGAGTCCAGTAGTGGGGGGGACACCACCATCCCAGTAGCCAGCTATCGAGTGAGGACAGGTCTCATCTCTCCTGACCCTCTCAAACATCCTCAGGCCCACCAGATGCTGGCTGGCTTAGGTCCTTGCATAGAGGAGAGGCAAAGATGCAGGGAAGCCCTGCTCCTTCCAAGGCAGTTCCGCATCCACCAGGACCAGGAGAACCTCTGACTTATGGGTCAACAGTGTCCTTTAAACTAGCCCGGACTCAGTGCCCCCTTCTAAAGCATTAGTTCACATTTTCTTCCTTCTCCTGCGCTTCCACAGTCTCATCTGCTCCTTTCTGTTCCCCCTTCCTTCTCAAACCTTAGCTGCCTCTGTGTGATGTGGAGAGCCTGGGACAGCAGACTCTCAGGTCCCACCCATAGAATGTCTGGCCGGCCGGGGAAGGAATAGGTGGGGCCTGGGAGTTTTCATTTCTAACAGATTCCCGGGTGACATTCTGGCTGCTAACCCAGGGTCCGTTCACAGGGAGACACTGTCTTTGCTACTCCACCCAGGTTGGTAAGAGGTTGAATCGGCCTCAAGGGCAGCCTCCAGGCCCTGCACAGGCTCCAAGTCCAGCCAATGACTATTGATTTCACTGAATGGAAGCAGTGAACAGTAGAGTGTTGGTTGACTTTAGGATCCCGTGAGCAACTGGCTCTGTTACAGTCAGACCTATTGAGTTAGTGGGGAACTCAAGCGTGTAGGCAGAACAAAGGGACAGGGAGACAAGCCTGCACAGCACACAGTATTCAACATTGGACAGATACCTTTCCAATGATCAGGAATTACAAAATAACCGTGGTCATGGCTATTGATTAAACTCCTGACATATGCCCAGCCCAGTTCTGAGATCCAAGTGGAGTCATCCCAAAGGGGCTATGACATGAGGACCTTGTGTAGCTTTTTTATACATGAAGACTCAGACAGACACACGGATCCTAACCCAAGATCCCATGAAGCCCCAGCTTCAGTCCATCGCCTCTAGTCTCTGCAGACTTCACTACCAAGCCAATCACTCTTCAGGGAGATAAAGAAAGTTGAAGAACTGGAGGTTGGAAGTGACTATGCTTTGGAGAATGAAAACCTAGGCACAGGGTCTATGGTATCATGCTACCTGACTCCTGATCTTCAAGACTCTGCTTGTTAGGTACTTGAACTAGGATGATCCCTTCACCTTTAGCACCTATAAACTCACTATAAACTGAGTACAATAATTTCATTCCTTTGGGATACCATTTAATTAAACGAGAACTGATGTAAGACCTAGCATAAGTCTGTCCCCTTTGCAAGTTGGAATGACAGCTCAGACCTGAAGATAGACATTTTTGCTACCTTAGTGTAGCAGAAGAAGAAGGGAGGAAGAAAGAGATGCAGAGACCTATGGAGAGGTGGTTCCTATAAGCCTAGTGAACTCTAGATCCCCAAGATTGGGGGGAATATAGCACAGAACTTACAGGCCCTCAGCCACGTCCAGAACAATATCTCTAGAAGGGAGTAGACACAGCTAATCCAGAAACCTTTATCTATAGAATGGTCATGCATAGTTTGGACCTCCCAGGGTGAGAATCATACACCACAATGCCACATTCAGCTCACACTTCGAATCTGCAGTTAGCCCTGCCCTGTGGAAGCCTCTCTCCTGGGACTCCAGTGTATCCAGGGGACAGAACACAGGAGGCCTGATAGGCAGGTCAGTGCAATCGATGCTGGAGAGAGACCCTCGTGACAGTATGTACTCACTGACTCCGTGCTCCGCTGTGTGAGCCTCAGTCAAGTATAAAGTTCAAATGACACAACTGCCCCGTATCTCTGTGGCCATTGTGTAGAAGCAGCCTCATCACAAGGAACCCTTAGAGGCGTCCAGCTGCTCTAACCTTCATGATCACTACTGCTGCCGTGTCTAGGTTAGGCTTTGAAAAGTTAAGTCTTGGCTTTCTCTATTATAGAATGAATACACGAACATGATATAGACTTATGCAATTGTTCCAAAAAATTAATGAAATAATGTATGCCAAGTGGCTAGCATACAGCCAGCATCAGACAAACAGGAAGAATGATTCCTAGCTGGAAGCACGTAGTCGCACAGCCAGAGTAATTGGCTATTTTGATCTGCTAGAGGCTGCCTCAGAAAGCCCTCCCACGCAACCCAAAACAGTTGGTCACCCTAGGACAGCACACCAGGCTGGGCCAATCCCCACTCTCCCAAGCAGGTTGGGGAGATTTTTCTGGCCCCTGTCAATGGGCCACTGAATCCTAAACCAGGCTCTGCACTTCCTGCAGGAGCTAAGTGATCCCAGCATGCCAGACAGAGAGGCTTGGCCAGGCTTGGAGAGGGCAGAGACGGAATGTGACTCTACAGTCAGGCTCTCAGGACATCAGACACAGGACCAATTACACGCCAAGGGCTGGGACGACTGAAGATGGAAATTGTCTCTGAGGGTCTGGCTGGACTAAGAGGGGGGAGAGAGTGACATCCTGGTGATGAATAATTCAGGGAGAGGAAGCCAGGGGCAGGAGGAGCTGCCGCGGGCCCCTAGCCTGTTCTCAGCCAGCCTTTTCCTGAGCAGGAAACCTCCCAGCAGAGCCTGGGAAGCAGTTATCACTGGTGGGTGATTAAGTTACTAATCCTTCAGGGAGAAGACATTTAGAGGCCCATATTAAAGCAGTGCGAGGCAAAATTACATTCCGTTTCAATTTAGTTTAGCAATTCCCGTGATTTAGTTAAATGAAAAGCAATTGTTCTAATTAATAGTATTGAATGTTATTCATCAAAAGTGTCAAAACAGCTCCATGGCTGCATTTGTAACCCATTCTCCTGTCAGAGGTATGGATAATTCCCCAGGATGGGGCGGGGCTCTGAGAGGGTGTGAGGGCTTTGGGGGAGGGGGGGAAGGTCAAGGACATGTACATGGAGTATGTACACGTGACCTGTGTGTGGCTATATGGGTGCATACATCCTGTAGACATGGGAATCCGAACTGCACCTAACCTAAGTGTACATATTTATATGTAGCTATGTACACAGATCAGTGTGCTTGAGCAGCTGTGTGTGTGTGTGTGTGTGTGTGTGTGTGTGTGTGTGTGTGTATTCCTGGCCATGTCCATGGATTGCAAGTGTGCATAAGTACCTCCCAGATTCATGTATGAATGCATGTGCCTGTGTGTGAATTGACACATGTGCACGCAGGACTTTAGATAGCTGTAGGTTCCTATTGTGGAGGTATATATACATAGGTGATTGTGAAGGTTCACTGCTATCCAAGGAGACACAGACATTGTGGGCAGATATGCATGGGGATTGAAGGTTAACTCCCTGAGGATGTGGACAGATCAAGGCAAAGGATGAAGGGAATCTGTCACCTCAGGGAGGTCAACACAGGCACAGCTAGGCCCTTCCCTGGGTCATAAGTGATTTCTTGTTGCTGAGACGCTGTCATCTGAATGTAGAGACTGAGACTTTTTCTCATGCTCACTGCTGTATTCTCAGGATCAAAAAGCAACCTTGGCATACAGTAAGCCTCCATGATATCTCTTGATAGACTATTTTAATAATGGATGAATGAGAATAGTGGGGTAGATATCAGGGCACCCGCATGGTTTGATAGAAGGATGGCTAGTGTGTTAAGAGTATAGGTTGAGGAAGGAGAAGAAAACCTGGATGGATGGATGGATGGATGGATGGATGGATGGATGGATGGACGGATGGACAGACGGATGAATGGATGGATGGGTGGGTGGGTGGATGGATGGATGGGTGGGTAGATGAGTGGGTGGATGGGTGGGTGGGTGGATGGATGGATGGGTGGGTGAGTGGGTGGATGGATGGATGGATGGTTTGGTGGGTGGGTGGATGGATGGATGGGTGGGTGGGTGGGTGGGTGGATGGATGGGTGGGTGGGTGGATGGATGGGTGGATGGATGGATGGATGGATGGATGGATGGATGGATGGATGGCTATAAGACCCTCTGGGGCCTGCAGTCATGAGTGAATTCCCCAGCTTCATCTCAGCGTAAAACCCAAGTTTCTTTGGCCCTCAGCATTGCTCTACAAAACCTCCGTGGAAAATTCCATCCTGGACAGTAAGCAGGCTCGGAAGCCTCACAATTTGCCAGAATCAACCATGGCCAAATACTGTCGAGCTCAGAGCAAAAAGGGGCAAAGATTTTTTTTTTTATTTTTTGAGACACTGGGGAAAGCTCAGTGTTTCTGGGATAACAGGAAGGCCAGGCCGGCCAGGCAGGCCCTGTGGGGATTTTTTTAAATAAAGAAGAGCCCTCCAGGAGCTCCTCTACCCTCAAGCCAGGATTTCTGCCTCTGGCTTATGATCTTAGGCTGTTGGCACTCCCAAACCCGCCCTCCCTATCCCTGGTATTCTACCGGCCCCACACCTTCCTCATGTCCTCACGCCCACGTAGCTTCCCTCTGAACCTTCACCACAGCCTTCAGGTGCCAAAGGACATCTACACTAGGTTCCCATCTCCTCTGTCCTCACCTCCTATTCAGCCTTGGACCTTGGATCTCTCCGGAGCTTACCAAAACCTGGAGATGCCCCCAAAACACTCTCCACCAGGTTATAAGTCCTCCCACAGACATTTTGAGCTGAGGCAGCAGTTAACCTGGCCCACCCGCTGTCATAGCCTGCCCCCTAGTGGCTGTCTCTGGACATACACTCTCCCCTCCATGGCACCAGCCTGATGCCCCTATTCCAGCTTCAACCAAGAAAAGACCAAGTCTTTTCACAACCTCTACAATGGCCCCAACATACACACAAACACACACACACACACACACACACACACACACACACACACAGGTCCTGAATGCCCAGAGTTTTGGATGTGCCAGACAGCCCCAGGCTGCCCATGCAAGTGTCCATCCATCTTGATGGTGATTAGCACAGAGGGGAAGTGTTAGGGTGTGACCTCTGAACTCACTGAGCTCATAAAGACAATAGCTAAGACTGTGACAAGAGGCACCAGGCGTCCTGTCTATTTCGGGGTAGCCCCAGGCATAGCTGGTCAGCACCAAGGGCATCCTGGATCGCATTAATCTACGTAGGAGTGACAGAGACAGGATAGAGGGTCCAGGAGACCTTCCGCCAGACGTTTCCTCCCAGCCTGCCAGGCTCTGCTCTCCACCTCCCTCACAGAGCCCCTGGCCCTGGCCTCCGGACACCTAGCTTGCCAGTGCTCTATGTCAGAGCAACCTTCCTCTCCTTTCAAAGTTTTTTTTTTTTTAACTGAGAGATTAGAGGCCCTGGCCTTTTGGGGGTCCAATCTTTGTTCTGTCTCTGAGGATAACAAAGCAAGAAGGAAAAACACCTCCTCCCCCACCCAGGCTGAGGTAATGGAGAAGCTACCTGGAAACAGCCATTGGTTTGCATGGTCCAGACTCTGTAGAATTCAGGAGGATCAAAAGCTTAATCGCTAGAGCCTTGGGCCCAACAGCTGGCTAGAAGCAGGAAGTTCTTTGTTACATATGCAGTGGCTCAGCATCCCTTTCTCTCCTCTCCTCTCGCTTTCTCTACTAACTGTTGTTAAATAGGCAGTAGCTTATTTAACTATAATTTACTACTTATTTAGCTATAAATGGCCACGATAGAAATATTTGTCTTATGGAAACTGCCAAATGATCTGAGATAAACTATTATCAATGAAGCAGGCTTGGGACCCTTGCTATGTCCAGAATCCCAAGCACCAGGCTTGCAACAGTTTTAGAGCCACGGGAGCTTGGACTGTGTACTCCATGTAGTTCGCAGGACCCTAGTTTCATCATTGCCTGTGTCTGCTGTGTCAATCCTGGGAGCACAGGGTATTAAGTCTGCCTGAGAGTCAGGAGAGATGGGATCTGCCTGTGAATAGTGCTCGTATCACTTCATCTTACCAATCCTCCATTTTTCACCAGTAAAATAGGGGCAGGAATACCCAGCACAGGACAAGAACTTCATAGGACAGTCAGAAGAAATAGACTATTGCATGGTGAGCATTCAGACCCTGGCCAGCACTACTGGACCTGGTCAACAGTACCTGCTTATTCTCATCAACCCCATCACTGTTTTTACAAGTAGTATACTTACTTCCTTCACGTAGGACTTCAAGGCTAAGACGAGACAGGACACTTCTAGCACATGAAGAGGTTGTGGTCCTTTCCTCTTACACTGGGTGCCATGAAGGCATGCAGCACCCAGAGATGACCCCAAGAGGTAGTGTCCACTCAAATCCTCAGAGAAAGAAGGGCTTCACCATTTGCTTAATCAGTCATGTCAAAAAATTATCACCAAGGACTAAAAGGTGACTAGGGTTTCCCTCGGGGAAAAATACCATCTCGGACCCCTGGGTGAAGGCACCATCTATTCGGTCCCCAAGAAAATGTCCCTTAGTGCTGGAACTGAAGGCAGGTGCCACCACTCCCAGCCTTAGAAAATGTCTTTTAGGAATTCAGAAATCCACAGGAGTCGTGCGTTCTTGTGTGTGTTTCCAGTTTCTACTTGGAATTGCTGAGAGAAGAGTGAATGATGAAGTAGAGGGAAGTGGAGGATAGATAGATAGATAGATAGATAGATAGATAGATAGATAGATAGACAAAGAAACAATCAAATAAATAAATAATATCATAAGTAGACTCATCAGTGTGCAAACTCACATCTGGATGGCCATAAGCAATTGTTTTCATTTCCTTGAGCATCTGCTTTTGTCTCTGCAAAAGGATAATGATTCTGACCTCAAAAATCTAAGGTCATACAATCTCAGAAAGAAATTAAAAAATAAACATGTGCTCTCTAATGTGCAGATCCTAGCCTATAATATATAAATATATATGTATAATATATATATGTGTGTGTGATGTTCACATGTATGCATATACACATATATAAACAAAGCAAATGTATGTGTTGGTACAGTTTAACATGTACAAAAGAGAACACGGTAAATTCACCAAGAAAAAAAATGGTAACTACTACGTAATAGGAAGGGCTGAGAGCAGGTAATGGACACTTGAATCATGAAAAAGGACATCAAGATAATTGCTTTTTTAGTTTTAATGTTGTCATGGATTTTTCAAGAGCTTGTTTTTTACTCTCTCTCCCTCTCCCTCTCCCTCTCCCTCTCCCTCTCCCTCTCCCTCTCCCTCTCCCTCTCCCTCTCCCTCTCTGTCTCCATCTCCATCACCCTCTTCCTCTTCCTCTCCATCACCTTCTCCCTCTCCCTTCCCTCCCCTCCCCTTCTCTCTGTGTATTAGATAAGTGCACACAAATATAATTGATGATAAAAGCATAAAATCCAGTGTGAGGCTCCACAGCTTTGGAATGAATATTCTAACTGCATAGAAGTTCATTGAGATACATAGACAGGCTTATTTTCATTGTGTGATTTTTTTTATTTGCCAGTTCTTTATAATAAAAGATTTTTATTTTTCTTTTAAAAGAATCCAAGTGGAAATCTCTAGCACACAAATCTCAGCAAGTTTGTCTTTAGTCTTCTCTGTTACCATGCAGAGCTTTTGTATAATGAACCCAAACCAGGATACTGTGTTGCTTACTGCCCAGAAGAACCTGATGTAAGAATCTACTGCTTAGTTATTCAATTCGACCTGGTGCTGTAGTGTCTGTACTTTTTGCCACACAACAGTCGCAGCAGTCTTTGTCACTTTTCCATTACTGTGGTAAGACACCATGACCAATGTACCTCATAAAGGAAAGGATTTAATTGGAAGATCATAGCTGCAGAGGGTTCCAGCCCATGGCCATTGTGGAGAACATAGGAGCAGGCAGGTAAGTATGACACTGGAGCAGTAGCTGAGAACTTACATCTTGATCTCTACAAGCACAAAGCAGAAGGAGCGGCAGAGAGCTGTAACTGGAAATGGCATAGGTTTTTGAAACCTCAAAGCCTACCCCCAGTGACACACCTCTTCCATCAAAGCCACACCTCTTAATCCTTCCCAAATAGTTCCACCAACTGGGAACCAAGTATTCAAATATATGGGTCTATGGGAGCCATTCTCAATCAAACCACCATACAAGCCTACTTAGACAGCAACATAACCAGGAGGTAGACTAACAGTAGCAAAATCAAACAAGGACAGATGTGTCTAAAAAATGGTTATTAAAGACCTCAAAAACTTTGTCTTGGCCCAAGACCAAAATGATGAAGACGTCTTATGTGGGTGCTTGAAGAGAGATGGAATCACCAAATCCTAAGCCCTTCCCAGCATGTGTGTGATTGCTTTCATGGGCATGCACGCATATAGATTTGTGTGGATGCATGGGTAAGGGCTTGGGCAGATGCATCAATAGAACTTTCCACCTGTGGAATTTCAATAATCACACATACTACATTAGTCTGCACTTCCTGGCAGATGTGATGGTTAATATTTTTTTACATGACAAAATCTAGAATCGTGGAGGAGACAATCCTGTGAGCATGTTTATGGGGCTTAACAATACTAGGTTAACCTTTGGTGTGTCTACAATGAGTGGTCTAGGATAGGTTACTTGAGATGGAAGACCCATTTAACTGTGGGTGATAGCATTCTGTGAGCCGAGGTCCTATACTTCATACGAAGAAATAAGGCAAGCTGAGCTCTCTCTCTCTCTCTCTCTCTCTCTCTCTCTCTCTCTCTCTCTCTCTCTCTTTCTCTCTCTCCTACAGATCTACAGATGCAATGTGACCAGCTGCCCTGAGTTCCACTGCCGTGATTTCCCTGCAATGATGGACTGATCATTTGAGCTATGACCCTTGACTCCTCAAATTGCCTCTTGCCAGGTGTTTGGTCACAGCACTGAGAAAAGTAACTAATTCAGCATATGTCCACAATATAGGTATTGTACACATGCTCATGCATGTATAACTTGAGTAGGACCCTGTGCCGATGTATGCTAGCATAGGATTTTATTTATGGATCAGGGGGTGAGGGAAGCTACATGATTCTACGTGTGTCTCTACCTACATGCAACGTACAGATGACTGTAGATGTGTGGGTGTGCACACCTGTGCATATGTGCTTGTGTAGACTTTTAGGCACAGACAGTACAAATAAACATGCATAAACAAGATGGTGGGGAGGAGGGGGTGACTTAGACACTTAGGAAGACAAACAACCCCGCAAGGATTTTGGAAGCTCTCATTATGTACAAATAATGTATGTGCTAATTACAAATGACTCCTCTCTGCTCGTTAAAGCAGAACTGCAACACTTTATTAGTCCAGATCTGTTGCTCTACACACTTGAAAGTAATAAGCAATGGCTTAGGGGTCAAGCAGAAACCCCCATGGGGCTTCAGAAAGCCATCTCAGACTATGTAAGTGGTCACCCCGACCAGAGGCCAAACATCAATATGGATTCCTCCGTGTGCCTCCACCTTCATGTCCAGTCACCACATCCCATCAAGCTCATCTCCTTTGTCCTACCTCTGTGAGCACGGTGCTAGCTCTGTCCACTCCTCTTCTATGACAGCCCCTCCTCCAAGAAGGTTGCCCATGTTTCTTCCCCATTGGCTACATAAATTGTGACATACACACACCCCCCAATTCCTATCCACCCACAAGATGTTGGGGTGACTCTAACTGTTCACAGCCTCTTTCTGCTTTGACATCACTGCTAACAAAAACTCAAACCCCACAGCTTATCCCACCATGGCCCGACTCCTGAACACTTAACAGCAGCAAGTAGTGACTCTTGGGTGGCTTCCCAAACCCATCTTTTACCTGGCCAAGGGCCTTGGGTCCAGACACAATTTTCCTTGGTCCCTGATAACATTATCTCTGCTCCACTGTCTGGGTTGTATGGGACAATGTCTATCAGTCTAGCTCTGCTGCAGGGATCCATACTCACTCTTAAGTCCTCCTTGCACCTCTGTCTGTTGCACTTGAGCATTTCTGTTGGCTTGCCCCTTATCTCCCTGTAACTAGACTCCAGGAAGAAGTTGAGCTATGTTGATTTCTATACATGTTCAGCCCTAGGATAGAGTCTCACACAGAAGAAACAGAAAATGTGAGCATGCAGAAAGAGAATTCACAGGATGACTTTCTTTTGCTGCTTAATCCTCCCCATAATGTCACTGAAATGGTAAGATCTGCTCTGCCTTCTTGGAATCCACTTTTAATTATTATAACGCAGACTTAAGCTCCCCATCCTGTGTTCTGAGAACTACTCTCTGACTCCCGTGGGATCTCCACCCTTCACTAACTCCCAGGTCTATTTTGTGAAGTTTCTTTCTCCAGTAGCAGAGGCTGGGACTAGGCACGCCACCTACAGGCTGCAAGGTGAAACACCAGAAGACACCAGAGCTCTTCCTCCAGAACACAAGGTGGAGTGGTGGCTGTTATAACGTCCAGATCATTTCTCTCTGAGGATGAGTCAGCAGAGATACCCAGTCTCAGCTCACATGATATACCAAACCAGTTGCTGGCACACATTCTAAGTCCAGTTCATAAGCCAAGCCCTGCCCCCTCCTCACTCTTTTATACCATCCTCCCTCCCTTTCTATCCAAATGGCATCGTCCATTGATTCCATGAGAATTTCCCCATGTCTACCTCATAGGCTGCAAGGTATGCATACCTCAAGTATAGACTTCATGAAGACAACACATTGTTCATGCAAAGTAATTAGTTTGACGACAGTGTGCCAATGCCAGAGTCATCCAGCCATTGTGCACTGTTTAGGAGAATTAAAGGTGTCTCTTAAATAAGGTAAGAAGAGGTACTCTAGAACTCAACAATTCCGTACCTATGTACACAGCCAGAAGATTTAAAATGTGTTCCTGTAAAATTCTGCAGGTAAAAGATCTCAACAATATTGTTGGGTCAAGCCCTGTTTGGACTTTGTTCTGAAATGTCCTTACACACACCAGGCTCATGATTTTAAAGTGTCCAGGCCTTGGGGCACTATTTTGAGGCCTTTAGGTGGTGATGACCTAGTTGGTAGAAGTATGTCACTAGAGGGAGCCTTTTCAAACCTATAGTTTCTTCTGCTCCTGGCTGGCTTTGTCTGATGCCCCTGAGAAGTCTGCCACAATCTCCAGCTACTGTGAGCTCCCCCACGCCTTCCCACCATCATAAGGCTGAAATCCCTTGGAAACAGTGAGTTAAGATACACCTTGCCTCCTTTGTGCTGTTTTCAGTCAAGTATTTTCTAACAATGGTAAATGCAACTAATCCAAATGCCAAAGTACAAAAGCCCATCTGAATAAACCAATTGTGTTGTGTCCACACAACGAAATAGTCCAAAGTCATAGAGATGAACCTTGGAAAATGGGGCACCACATTCCAAAAGAGTGTTCCAGAATAGGCAAACACAGGAAGTCAGATGATTGGGTTTTCCTGGGTCTTAGGATGGAGGGGAAAGCATGATAGTTACAGAGTTTAGGATTTCTTTGTGGGGGCAGGAAAAAGGTGATATTTGTCCAACTCTGTAACTATAGAGAAAAAATAATAAAATAGTAGTGTCCATTACCCTGTACTATTGTGGCAAATATATTTGACAAGGCTTAAGGGGGGAAATTATTAATTCCAGATGGAGTAATCCACCATGGAGGAAGCGGGTGGAGGAAACATGGTGGAAGAGCTCTGTTTACATGTTGGTGGGGCAGGAAGCAAACTATGAAACCGGAAATGACCAAGGACATAAGGACATATCTCCCCGAACACCCACACCAGTGACCTACTTCCTCCAGAGAGGCCCCAGATGCTAATGTGTCCACGATCTCCTACAACAGTGCCAGCAGCAGGGGACCAAGCACTCAGCACACGAGCCTGTGGGCGACAGCTCAGTCAAACATGGCGCACCTACTGAAAGGAAGAACTTTGTGGCTATGCTATCCATGCCTCGGGTTCTAAAAGAGAATCATTCCAAAGCTTTCCCAGCTAACGCATGCTGCTCTGGTAGGAGGGTGAACAGCTAAACCAAAGGAAGAGAATACACATCTCAAAAGTTTATCACAGTGTAAAAGAATGTGGTATAGGAAAGACTTATCATTACGGGTCTGTGGAGAAATTGTTCAGTCAATAAATGGTGTTGTACAACTGGCTATCTACATGAAAACTGAAGGAAAATTAAATCCCACTTTCATACCACTTACACACACGGGTTTCATACAAAGAACCTAAGTGAATTTTAAAAATGAAAAAGGAGTAATATAAAAATTTTCTGAAAAAAAAATGTAGCAAAACAATTCTCTAATACCCAGAGAATAGGATGCAGCCTCAGTGTGGTTGTTCACACCTGAAATCTCAACGCCTGGGAAGTAGGTATGGGAGGACCAGGAGTTCAAGATCTTTGACAATGGAGTAAGTTCAAGGCCAGCCTGGACTACATAAGAGACGATATCCCAAAAAACAGGCAAAATCAAAACCAAAGAGTAAGATGTTTAAATAAGGCACACCACACACACACACACACACACACACACACACACACACACACACATCAAATGTCAAAGATGGACATAATACAGTAGAATCAACTCTGAGGAAAGAGATGATTCCACAAATGAAGGGAAGCCCACAGACAATAAAGAATTGGTTCCCATGATGCTTAAAACCAGTTAAAAGACTAATTTTAAAAAAAAGTAAATATAACGGATGATATAAAAATACACAAGAGAGTGAAACTAGCAATCTAAATAAAACATCATTAACAGAAACCCTAAAAAACACTATCAGTTAGAGAAACACTCAAACAAGAGCGTACTGCTTCTCATTGTTCATATTTCAAGTGTTTATGTACTGAGCTCACCATATAAGAGAATGGAAATTTTATTACACTCTCAGTAAAGATATAAATGTATACAACTCAGTATTGCAAGAGAGCACTATGGGCCTCTATGTGTAAAGATACTATAATAATCAGAATATGTATGGTCCCCAGACTCAACGTTAAAATCCTACCATCGAAACTATAGGAAGAGGAATGGGTCTTTTGGAAGATGGCTGTGCATTTAAGTCATATAGAAATTATGACAGAATTGAAACATTCCCTCCAGGAGGGAAAGGTGCCCCTGAGATACAGGATGTAAACAAAGTCACAGGTCTGGGGAAACAGGTTATAGAACCAGTAAAGAACTGCTGAGAGATAAGTCTGGCCAGCCAAGTTGCCCAAAGGAGATTCTTATTCCAGTTGAGCTGCCTGCAAGCTGTGCAGAGGGCTCCACGGTGGGCAGGGGTCTGCGAGTCGTTACCTGAGGTAGGCTTTTCAGAGATGCGGCTGCTTGGAGTCATGCCTGCTCCTCTAAGTAACCCCAATAAAGAGTCATTGTTTCAGGTGGACATCAGTAGAAGCGTTACTTTGGTTTGTCACAAGTTCCCAATCTGGTATGGGTAGGCATGTGTGCCTGGCTCCCCAGGAAAAGTGTCACTTTCAATGCTCCTATTAAACACAGCTTCTGGTATGTGATGTTAAGATAGGTAAAGCCTCTGTGTGAGAGAGCAGACCTGCTAGGTTGGACACACTTTTGGCTTAGTCCCCACAGCTGAAAGAAGAAAGTACTTTGCTCCTGACCTGCCTGCCTCTCCTAAGAGTTTTGAACAGAGTCAGATGTCAGCCTCTACAATGCTCAGTGCTGTCAGTTTAGACCTGAGTCCCGGAGGGGAGAGCATAGGCCTGTAGACATGGATGGACAGTGTTTTTTGTAAGTGGGAAAATCTAGACAGAAGCGAGGGTGGGGAAATGGGGAGAGAGAGCTTTGGGTGTGGCTGCAGCTCCTCCCAGCAGTTTGAATGGGTAGATGGTGATCTCGGTATTAACATGAGTAAGTCTCATAGATGTCATAGCCATTAAAATTTTTCAGAATTATGAGCACAGTACAATAAGATCTGTGGAAATTTTAAAAATTCAAAACAGTAACCCATTCATGAATACAAATGTGCGTATAAAAATCTTAAAACATGGAAAGAACGGTGATGCACCAGTTATCACATTTCTTTCTAGGATGGAAAAATGGGGAGGATGGATTGTCCTTCTCTCTAATTCGCTGTAGCATTTTATCTTATAACTAGTTAATCCAAATATGGTTTGTCAAATCCAGGAAGTAGGAAAATGGGTACAGGTGCTATCATTCTTATAATTATATTTTAAATATCCATTACCAATGTTATAAAATAAAAAAAAACTTCACAGAGAACCACAAAACTGGAATTGGGAGATGAGCAGGAAATGATGTTGGGAGATGACATTAATAGGGATGTCAGGGTACAAGGAGGGACAGAATGCACGAGGAGGTGAGAGCAGGGATGGCTTGGCAGTGACTATTGAGAGAACTTGGCCATCAATTATACATGATGGTGACAGAGTCAAATACCATGCAGATTCCAGCAAGGGTACCTGAGTGGGCATTTGATGTCTTATATCAAAAATTAAAGAGAGCTATGCTGACGGCAAGCAGTGATTGAGTTCTAGAAAGGTTTGTACTGAGACACCAGGCAAATGAAACTGTAGTATAGAAATCAGAACCCAGACTTTAAGTGGAGGGTAAATTAAGACAGGGATGGTGTATATGAGAGAAAAATGGCAAAGAGTAGAACCTTGAAACTTCCCAAGATGATGTGACACCTAAATTCAGAGAAGACTTCATGAATGTGGCCAGTAAGTGACCAGAGACGCCAAAGCAAAACAAGACAATGGGCTCTCAACAAAACCTTCCCCTGAAGAAAGGTTCCAAAAGTGGCTAAGGAGGCCAGTGCTGTCTGGCACTCCATCCGTGAAATTAATTCCTAGATGTTCCCATTAGATGTAACAACACAAAGCTCTCCACTGGCCTAAGGGTAGGACTCAGATTGTGGTAGAATAACTGATGGTAAAAGCTTTGTGGGAAAGTCTAGAAACTTAATTTGAAGTTAGGCTGCCCAGGTTGAAATCCCATTCTCATTTGTACCTCTGGGTGAGTAAGTAAGTTACTCAGCATCTTCATCCCTTCGTTGGGTGTTAGCTCGCTATGTTAGTCACAGTCCATCACTGTGTGGAATATCTATGCAAAGGAAGATTTAAAACAAAAAAAAAAGGAAGACTTAGCCAGCCTCACAGTATCAGAGGTTTCAGTTCATGGTTGATTGGGATCTCCTACTGTGTGTTGAAATAAGGCATCATGGAAGAGACTGCATGGAGGGACAAAGCCACTCAACTTGTGGCTGCTGGGAAGCTAGAGGGAGAAGCGGCAGGGTATGAGTGCCTCCAGTGACCCACTTTCTCTAGCTAGATGCTATTTCCTAATGTTCCCAGCATCTCCTAATAGCTCCACCAGCCAGGAACTTCAAGCCTTCAACACATAAGCCTCTGGGTGCACTGATAGTCCAAGCTAGGACTTTCCACCTCTGTCTCTCCAACTCTTAGGGCAAATATTGGATGTGAGTACCTATACAAGTCAAAAAGCAAGCTATAATGCATTTAACATGTAGTCGTGAGACAAGCACAGAGCAAACGTGCCCATTCCAAGAGGGAACAACAAATGAATATTAAGGATAGGATGAGCCAAAGCTAAAGCCCAGCAGGGTCAACGTCAAGTGCTACAGCCCCAAGTTCCGGCTAGTGTTGCCAACGTGACACAAGCTAACGCTATCTGAAAGGGGATAATTTTCATTGAGAAATGCTTCCATAAGAGCCAGCTATGTTCTAAGCCAGTGGTTAATGCGGGAAAGCCCAGTCCATTGTGGATAGTGCCACCCCAGGAAAGGTATCCCTGGGTTCTATAAGAAAGCAGGCTGAGAAAGCCATGAGGAACAAGCCAGTAAGCAGCACCGCTCCATGGCTTCTGCATCAGTTCCTGCATCCAGGCTTCATGCTGTTTGAGTTTCGGTCACAACATCCCTTGATGATGAACCGTGATGTGGAATGTAAGCCAGACAAACCCTTCCTCCCCCCCCCCCCAAGTTGCTCTGGTCATGGTGTTTCATCACAACAGTAGAAATTCTAACTAAAACACCTCATGTCCAGCACCCAGAGTAAGAGTACACAGTAATGTGACATCAAGGACTTAGGTGGACAGATCACTGTGGCCTTGCTGACTGAGATCACATGATCTTGCCTTTGGGCTTTTCTGCTTTGTGCCTGTAGCTCTCCTCAATAGCTATTCCACATTTCTGGTATCTCGGACTCTACTTCTCCACTGCAATCTCAGGTTCACTCTCATGGCTACACATATCTCCCTCTCAGGGACTGCGCACAGGGGATCTGGCTTTGCTACACAATACTTTTGGTATATAGGTGAAATCCTCTATGACCAGTCACCTCTTGCATTCTGTATCTTCAAAAAACGACAACATCAGTACCAATGACATCAAGTCTACCACCAAGTCAAAAAGTCCAGTCCACTGAGACTACAAATACAACAGCAGCCTTTGAGTCCCTGTATAGAACAGCATGGTGAAATTAGTCCTGGGTGGCCCTGTGCAAGCACTCTGCTCAGGATAAATGAGCTAATACAGTTACACCCTTGAGCCTGCAAGAAGTATATTCTGGCCAACCCCTGAGATACCCAGATGGTATGTTTTATGCCCTGGTATAAATTACCGACTTCTTTCTAAATGATACAACCACACCCTCCTCAGATACATTTAATGTGTTTCCATTCTGGCCAATCTGTGAGTTTTCCAAGTCTTTCTGTTCTACATTTTTCTTCTCATTGCTTACTGCAAAAAGCAACAAGCAATACCCAAGTCACTTCCAGTGTGATGGGAGTGTTTGTTTGTTTTTCCAAATCAGGGTGAATACTCCACTGAATTTAAACTATTTCTCACACAAAGTCTCAGGGCACAGGCAAAATGTAGATAGATTCTTTGCCAGAATAAACTACACAAAGCCTCAAGTCCAACTCCTGATCTGCAGTGGCTTGAATAAGAATGCCTCCCATTAGCTCATATATTTGATTGCTTAGTCCAGAGAGTGGAATTCTTTGAAAGGATTCAGGGGGATTATGAAGCGTGGTCTTCTTGGAGGAGTGTGGCCTTCTTGGAGGAAGTGTGGCCTTCTTGGACGAAGCTTATCACTGGAGATGGGCTTTGGGGTTTCTAAAGCACATACCAGGCCCAGTCTTCCCCCTCCCTCCCTCCTCCTTCCTCCTCCCTCATTCCCTCCCCCTCCCTCCCTCCTTCCTCTCCCTCTCTCTAAGTTACTGCTCCAGAACCTGCCTGCAGGCCACCAGGGCACCATGCTCCCCACCATGTTGATCATAGACTAAACCTCTAACACTGCAATCAATCCCCCAGTTGAATGTTTTCTTTCTTAAGTGTTTCCCTGGCCATGGTGTCTCTTCACAGCAATAACACAGTGACTAAGATGTGATCTGTCTAAGTCAACATTTCTATGTAAAACCTCCAAAATATTGTCTTTGATTCTCTGCCGGGTTATCAGTGTTCTCTTCTTAGGAGCTCATAGCCAAGCTACTCATCGAGCTCTGTTCACACTTGAAGGGTTTTTCCAGCTTCCATCTCCAAAGCTTTCCAAATTCTTCCCATAAACCAATTCCAAGAGCTCCTGAACTGCATGGTCAGTTGTAGTCACAGCAACAACCCTACTTGACTCACAGTTTCATAGGCTTCCCATCCACAACCATTTGCATCAGTTGGTTCATGTTAAGGCAGAAGATCATGGCTGAGAGGGGATGGAGCAAATGGACTCACAGCAGAGTATCTAGAAACTGGAGAAAGAGAAATGTGGGCAGAGAATACAACTAAACTTTTAAAGGCGTACCTGGGGAGCAAGCCTTCAATACTTCTGCCTTTGAGGGTCACTACATAGACAAACTCTAACACTCATCTAAGCAAGTATTGGTTTATTGTAGTCAGTTACCACCTGGTCACTTAGCACATTCACTCCATGTTTTTGTTATCTTGGTAGGAGCTAATAACACAAAGTTCCTGGTATTGCGAAATATGACTGAAATAGGAAATGGGTAAGCAGCTAGGAAAGCATTAGGGCAGCGATTTGTGGGTGAGAGCTGATGGATATGTTTGAAAACTGGTAAGAACCAGAAGGGAAAGAGCTTGAAGATTCTGGAAGATAAAAGATTGTTGTTTGAAATGATAGTCATTAGGAAAGGGTCTGTAGGGTTGAAAAGAATTAGTTTAATATTGGAGAGAGTGATCTATCCTGCATGGCTGGAAATAGGGCCAACAGAGTAACTTCCAGCTTAGATACAGAGGAAGGTGGACAGCCAGAGTGGAGAGCAGAATTCACAAGAGCATCCACCCCTCTCAGCTTCTGCTTGCTCTATAACCCAGTATAGAAAACTATCTTCTCATGGTAGGAAGACTGGTCATCTAAAGACACAGCAAAGCACAAAGCCACGTAATTTGGGGAGCAGGGGAACAAAATCAGGGGACAGGTGGATAGCCTCGTGGCACTGAGACCTCAGGAATGGCTGAGACCCAGGTATCTGAAGAGCACTGGGCACAAGCTGGCAAACATCCAAGTAAATACTACACTCTCATAGTCTGCTCTGAATTCGCTGCATCTGTAAAACAAGGAGCATGCAACAGTCGGGCCAGCAGACAGGGTCCAGCTAGCAGGACAGACTGCCAACAGCTGTGTGGGTCAAATCACACAGTGGAAGAATGAAAGAGGAAGGCATGTGGACAGGTGAGTCGTTAACAGGGAGAAAGTAGAACCGGCAATCCAGCTGCTGCTTAGACCTAATGAGACAGACTTATATGTGAGTTCGAGAGCAAAGATCTGGGAATTCGTGAGTCTATCCCACCACAAGCCAGACTCAAAAGGCCCCATTTACGGCTTCAACAACTACCAGGGAACCTGGCGAAACATGGAAGTCCCCTTCCCATGCTTTAAGATTCCAGGTTGAGGATAGGGAAGCTGCATCTTGACTCACACTAGTTTAAACATCACTGTGCCAACGGTGGGGTCAAGTCCATCCTGTAGGCGATTGGCCAAGAATTTCAGCTCTGCAGAATCTGGGACCCAGAGAGGCCTTGAATGTGGAGCCCATCCTAAATCCCCGAAGGACAGAGAAAGCTGGGGGACCCACTGTATCTTCTGAGGCATGAAGGAGTTAAGTAAAGCTCTGGGAACCTGCATACTTTTATTACATTATAGGGATGTTATTCCATTATAAATAATGCCACGAGATGCATTATTTATACATTTAATATCGGGCTTGCTTATAAGTCAGATCTCTTCACTTTTAGATAAATACTCCATCTGCAACCCACCTCCCGCAGCCCCACACAGACAGGAGAGTGAGAGGCACCATGCACTCTGCTCTCTCAGACAGCGGAGGGAGAGCAGACACATGGCGGAGACAGCGAAAGCTCTGTGATGGGAAGTAGATAATGCCTTTTTGAAAAGTAACAGATGGCTCTTTTGAAAGCCCTTTTCAGCTACCCCTCCCCCTACTTTGATAAGCGAGGGTAAGCAAGATACACTGGAGAGAGCTTTATGGGTTTATACTTACTGTCCTAAGAGCCCAGAGAGTAGGAGGCAGAGATGCCAAGAGTCTGTGAATTGTGGGAGAGGTATGGGTTGGGGAGGGACTCCTGGATCCTGTACCCAGCCCTGCTGCTGGTGTGTGTGTCCTCGGGGCATTAGATTGGACTGCCCCATTCACAAAACAGAAGCCATGAGAGCTGCTCTTTCTCATTTGTGAAAACATTTGTCCAATCAGAATATTTACAGTGGCAGCTTTCCCTGTGCTGACTCCTGAGCTAAAACAGGCCCAGAGATGAATATGAGCCATATCGAGGGCCTCTCCATCTGTGTGGAAGATAAACTCACCTGAATATGGCAAAGGTTCACGGCATAGCACGACCTTCACCGTAGCCTGCTGGACAGTTCGTGCATGCTGCCTTTGCGTAGGGGCCTAGTTTGCCTCTCTATTGCTATAGTAAAACACTGACCAGTAGTGATCCACCCTACACATAAAACTTTTCTATCAATATAATATTTTAAACTAGAATAACTCTTATCAGTGTTGTCCCATCCATTGTATATACAAATGTGCTCTGGGCACCGACTCTGTCGGTTTCTGGAATAGGGCTCACATCAGAGAGCAGCACAGATTTGAGGTCTTGTCTTAGTCAGGGTTTCTATTCTTGCACAAATATCATGACCAAGAAACAAGCTGGGGAGGAAAGGGTTTATTCAGCTTACATTTCCACATTATATTTCCACCAAAGGAAGTCAGGACTGGAACTCAAGCGGGTCAGGAAGCAGCAGCTGATACAGTGGCCATGGAGGGATGTTACTTACTGGCTTGCCTTCTTACAAAACACAAGACTACCAGCCCAGAGATGGCACCACCCACAAGGGGCCCTCCCGCCTTGATCACTAATTGAGAAAATACCTCACAGCTGGATCTCATAGATGCATTTTCTCAAGGGGGGGGCTCCTTTCTCTGTGATAACTCCAGCTTGTGTCAAATTGACACACAAAACCAGCCAGTACAGTTCTGGTCTTTGAAATAAATATACTGATGGGGGAAGACAAGAAATAAGTCAACCAGAAAGATTATCACAGAAGCTGAAAGTATCAAAAAACAAAAAACAAAACACAGAGGATATCTCTAAGCAGAGAACACCAGCACCACACCTGAACGCTATCATCAAGTGAAGACTAGAGACTGGGGCGGGCATGCCAAGACCTTGACGGATGTGCTGAATCTGCACATGGAGAAAAGACATTTCTGCGATGGGAGAAACAGGAAAAGACAAGCATCCAGAGCAAAGTAAGATAAGATATTTGAAGAGGTTCATGTAAGTTGGAATGCTACAAGAAGGACGAGTAGGCTGGGGCCATGTGGAGAGATCTGTGAGACTGCCTACACTCTTCTGCATAAGCGAGACAGACAGGAGATAGAAGGACCTGCAGAGCATAGTCAGCGGAAAGCAAGGTAGCTATGGCTAGTGTGGACTGAAGAGCCAGGGTTATGAATGGGTGGAAATCCACCTTAAAACTCCCTCAACCATCCAAGCCTTTACATCTACTCCTTGGCTTCTCCCTTCTGCTCTAAAGAGTTCTCTAACTGTTTGGAATACAGGACACTGCCATGCTGATGTTTTCTAAACTTCTCTAGCCTTAGTAGAGGGGGCTGGTAAGAAGGCTCAGCAAGTAAAGGGCGCCTGTCAACAAGGCTGTCGTTGGCATGAAGTCAGCCCCAAGGTCATGGGGAGAATCAGTTCCTGCAAATGTTGCCTGACTTGCACGTGCATGGTATCCTCATGTGCTTTTTTTTTATTGCTGTGATAAAATATCGGCCAAAACCAACACTATTTGTCTTACAGGTTACAGTTCATCATTGAGGAAGACAGGGCAGAGACTCAGGGCAGGAACTAAAACGGAGGCCATAGAGGAATTTCTGTTTACTGCTTTGTTTGCTATAGTTCGCTCAGCCTGCCTTCTTACACAACCCAGAACCACTTGCCCCTGGGTGGCACCACCCACAGCGGTCTAGAACCTCCCACAATACCTCACAGACATGCGAACAGGTCAGTCTGCTAGAGCAATTCTTTCTCTTTTTGTAAATTATTTTTTATGATTATGGATGTTTCACCTGCATAAATATCAATGCATGAGGAGGACAGAAGAGAGAATGGGATCTCCTGGAGTTTCAGGAGATAGTGAGCTGTTGCGTGGGTGCTGGGAATCGAATCAGGATCCTCTAGAAGAGTAGCCAGTGATCTTACTTGCAAAGCAATTGCAAGTCTTCAGTTGAGGCTCCCTTTTCTAATGAGACTGTAGTTATCCAGGTAGCAAAAACTAGTCAAGATATGTGCCAAGGTACATATACATATAAATAAACAAATGAATAAATAAAACCATATCACTTATATTCTTTAGAAACTTAGAAGGTTAAGTCTTAGAACAAGGTAGAAAAGCACTGTAGAAACTTATGAGTCAAGGACTTCTGTCCAACCAGCAGCTTCCCAGCTGGATTCTGTACCACGTTATCAATAGAAGATGGAGAAAGTGGGTGACATGAATTTTTTATTATTGTTTATAATTTCAACAGGAGGATAAAATCATTTCAAAATTAAAAACTAAGAAAAATGATCCAACACAAAAGCACAATGGTTGTGTCTCTAGCCTCCAAACGATCTTCTCCAGTGTTCAGGAAGGAAAAGGACTTTGATGCACAGTAGGGAGACAGTGACTGTCCATCAGGATACTCCACCTCCAGCCGCACACATAGGTCCCCCTGGCCTACTTGTTTCCTCTCCACAGGCAGGATGGGCTTTGGTCCCTGCCCATTCCATTCCCACACAGTGGCCTGCAATGGCTCTACGTGAGGCTCAGGCTCAGCAGCCAGACTTCTTGGAAAAGCTTTGATGCTCCCAATGACTTGGTCTCTGCAGTCACATCTCACAAGGGTTCCTTCTTCTTCTCATTTTTCCACTTAACGTTTATTGGTCTGCCTATATACCCCTGAGTGGTCAAATTCACTATGTAGACCAGGATGCCTCATACTCACACACACACCTGTTTCTATCGTCCTAGGGTTGACATTAAAGACATGCACTGCTGTACCCAGCGTGCACCTTCAGTTTTGAGACAGGGTCTCTTCGTTGTCTGGAATCCCCCCCCCAATCAGACTAGACTGACTGGCCAGAGAGCCTGGGGAGCCTTCCTGTCTCCAGCTGGGATACGGGTGCACTTACCATGCCCAGCAGGGTTTTTTTATGTGGATGTGGAGGTGCTATGCAATTCTTCCTACTTCCGAGGGAAGCATCTTATCTACCAAGCCATCTCCCCAGGCCCTACAATAAATTTGTTTGATCTCACCATTGAATCCTCATCCTCCAGCACAGTGCCAAACATGAAACAGATTTGCAAAGAATGGGGTGGGTGGGATGGAATAGGGAGAGAAGATCCACACAATAATGTGGACACTCTAGGTTGGCCTCAGAGTACCTCAGACATGAGGACACCCTGTTGTAGACTGATTCATGTTTCCCTCAATTCATATGTTGAAAACCCCAGTCTGCAGTAACCTTAGTGTGTGAAAAAGAGGGTCATTTTAGAGATGAACAGCAGCACTGGGGTAGGTCCTGGTCCAATACCACTGGCATTGTCAGAGGAGACCAGAACACAAATGCACACAAAGATACACCAAGAAGACACCACCTGCAATCCAAGGAATGAGGCCTCAGGAGAATCCAGGCCAGCCCACAGCTTGGTCTCAGACCTACAGTTCTGAACAGCAAGAAAAAGAAGACCTGATATTTAAGCTGTACAGTCTGTGAGAACTCACACACCAACACAAATTCCAACTCATCTGCCCAGTGTGCATTTTGACACTGTCCTGAAGAAAGGAAGCAGAGAGGCCAGGGACAGTGTTGATGTCATTAGATGCTGGTGGTGCTCTGTGGTCTTATTGCTGTTTTTACTATCTTAAATGGATTTATTGTATATAGGAGAGAGGGAGATTATTTAAAAAGTAAGCCCTGCCTTTAAACAAAAGCATAAGGTCCTAATTCTTAGGACCATCATAGCTACCCTCTAGCTTTGGGTCCCTAGAAATTCACTCCTGATGGTCCTACGTATATGCAAAGGGGAGGGATTCCTATGATATCGATATCCACCCCGGGTCCCCTTTGATAATTAAAGTTCTGGCATTACAGGGAAGGTGGGCACTGCAGACCCCTTGCTGACTTCCTGCAGGGTGATCCAAGACCTGCCTTGCCTCTGAGCCACGGCGTGCTATCTCTCCACAACTGCCCCAGTCCAGGTCAGATGCTCTCCCTCAGCAAATCGCGGTAATAAATATGGTCTGAAGCAACTCCAGCTCTTACGGCCTTAATAAATGGGTTGCCATAGTGGCAAATTCAGACAGGGAGAGCATCTTTTCAATAAAGGCTGAGAGGGTTATTAATAACCTTAATGTAGTGCCTCCAGAGTCTCAGCCTCACTCCCATTCCTGGGCCCAGCACTCTCAGTTGGACCAGCAAAGCTGCTCTTCTGTGCCCAGCGTCAGGCAACCCAGGAGAAACAATCCACTGGGCTTGAGAAAGGTGATTTGGGCAGGACAGCTGAACGCCTGAACAGTTCACAAGGGGGCCATTCTCCCCATCGGCCTATCCACTTTCTTAGCACCCTTTTCGCAGGCCCGGAGAGCAGGTAGCACAGCCTGGACGCTGACTGGGGTCACACTTTCACTGTGGACAGACCAGGCTCCAACCCAGCTGAATATCCATCAGACCAAGCCTGGCTACTACATTGTTTAACATTGAAATATCCCCTGCAGTGTCTAAGGATCGGTCAGCAAAGTGTTCGCCGTGTGTCACAGTGAGCTTCAGCTAGCATCTTGACACAATCCAGAGTCGCCTGCAAAGAGGGAGCCTGAAGCAAGGAATTGCCGAGGCCTTGTTATCCTCTCCGGTGTCATCTGTAAGAACTTTTAATTTCTAATCGATGAAGAAGGTCACAGCCCATGGTTGGTGGTGCCATCCCTGGGCCAGTGGGCCTGGCCTATATAAGAGAGGTAACTGAACAACCCAGTCAGCAAGTTCCTACCTCTGGCTTCCTTCCTTACGTTCTTATCTGGCTTCTGTCAAAGAAGTCCTGTGACCTGGAACTGTAAGGCGAAATAAACCCATTCCTCCATCAGTTGCTTATGGACAAGCCAAAACGTCGTGCAAATATGAGGACCTGAGTTCCGATGCCTGCACTCATGTAAAAAAAAAAAAACTGTGTGTGAATATATGATCAGGTGTGTACATATGTGTGCCGGCATACATGCCTGTGGGAAGAGCAAATGTCAACCCCAGGTATCTTTCCTCTGAGCTTCCCACTCCCTTCTTTAAAGACAGGGTCCCCCACTGGCCTGGAACCAGCCAAACAGGTTAAGTTAGCCGGCCAGTAGGCTTCAGTGGTTGCTCTGTCATCACCTGCCCAGTTCTGGGGTTAAAGGCACGTGCCACCATGCCTGGCTTTATATGCGGGTGCTGGCAATTGAACTTAGGTCTTCTTTCTTGGGTGGCACACACCTTACCCATTGAGCCATCTCCCCAATGTCACATAAGGATAGAGTCATTACAGTCACTTGCCTAGACCATTGGGATTCTATCTTGTTCGCTACGACTGCCTATATCTACAAGCTCGGTGCTGGCAGGCAGAGACAAGAGGATCCCAGGGCTTGCTGGCCTGGTCAGTGCAGCCAATCAGTGAGCTCCATATTCAATGGGAGATCCTGACCAAAAGTCAAAACAAAGCCAAAGACCTCAAGGTAAAGAAATCCAGGAAAAAAACACCCAGGTTCAACCTCTGGCCTCCACACACATACTCAAAGCAAAGCCCCTGCCATTCCCAATTACTTAGCCCTCCTTTGGTACATCCAAGCAATATTCACAGTCATTGAAGTGGGCTACCAAATCCTGTTCAATGTTCTCTTTCCAAGCCCATGGCAAAGTCCCATACTGTTCTCTTGAGTGGTGTGAATGAATTCTGAGCAGAAATAGCGCACGCCACTTTGGGACCTTTCCAATATTGTCTTACGAACATTTAAAATGGAGGTATGTCACCAGACCCAGTCTCTGGATGACCAATAAATTGTGTGCATGGACCAACCCAGAAGGACTTGAAGCACAGGCAGAAGATAAAGATGGGTTGTTCTAAAGCAGGAGTGGCAAATGTTTTCTGGCTTAGAGAGCTGGATAGTCCTTATTGCAACCACTGTCCTCCACCACTATAGAACAAGAGACAGCCTAGACAATACCGGAGCAGAGGACAGTGCAGGTTCCGACTGAACTCCATTTACAAAAGAGGACAACGGGAGGCACTTGGGTCGCAGACCATGGGAAATTTGCCAGTCTTCATTTGAAAACAGGCCTGTCCCTCCAACACCTATATTGTTTTGTCATTTAGTCTGTTGAGTGCCAACTTCTCCCAAGTGTAGTGTATCTTGGAGTCCAGGAGTCTTGATCATCGCTACCAAGGGGAAAAAAGAAGGAAGCAAGATTCTGGCCCAGACACAAGAAAGCAAATGGAGAGGTGGCATGGTTTCTCCGCTCTAAGGAGGTGGCCCACGATTTCAGCCCAAAGTCCTTGTAATCATTCACTTGGTCATTACACAAGCAGGTGTGACAATGACAACATAGGTCACTCCGACCTTCCCAGGACTAGTAGTGCATGGCACATAGTAAATTCTCACCAGATACCCTTGGAATAAGCCAACTCCCAAAGGACCCACTGAACGTGCCTCACCCTGTCCCCCACAACAGCCGCACTGAGTGCAAGAGGCCTTGAGAAGCAATGAGGGATGGAGTCAACTGACCCTACCGTGTACCATCTGTGTGGCATCATGAGCAGAATGCGCTCCCTGGGACTTTAACCCCTTCGCCCACACAATGGGCACCATTATCAACCACCCAGACAGATGCCATGGGATGTCCCAGAATATGTGTATGTAAAACAGTATCTGGGTCATCAAAAAGAGCCTAAATGGTGGGTGACCCTAACAGACTCTAATTCTCAGCCAATGCCTAGCTGGGGCCATGCATCCAGGCAGCCTACCTGCAATCAGTAATCTGATTCTCACAACCAGACTGTGGTGGCTACTGGGAAAGCAAACACAGAAGCAAAGGGTCAATCAATTAACATTCAGTGATCTCTGCTTATCTCCTCTCCCCACCTCATATTTGCCAAAGTAAATACCCCCTTGGATCTGTATTCCTGCTGGTCCAGTGAGCCCTATGTGGAAGGCCTCCTTCCATGTGCATCTGGGATGTCATCAGATCCCAGTCCCAGCTCACTGCCAGTTTAAATGGTTCTCTAATGGGATCTCTGAACCATGAGATCTGCCTAGGTGTGCATCTTAAAGATACCATGGAAGCAAAGAGAAGACCCCAAGAGGGAGGTCAGAGGCTCCTCTCTACCCCCCAACAAAAGTATCTCTTCCCATCTTTTGCAAGCCATTGCTTTCTTCAGAAAAACCTATGTAAGGTTAACTCACTCCTCAGTCTTCAGTGCCCAGTATTCTGTGAAGATTGATTGCTCTCTGGCCTCTGGCTCCAGCTCTCCCAGTCACTGAAGCCTGGTCTGTTAAGACTAGAGCCGTGGGGTGCCTCTGTGATGCCACTTTCTTTGTGATGACCTCACCCGCTGTCCTAGCCATGCCCACAGCTCTGCTACAGCAGCAGGGTAGGAGCAGTACGCAACGGGAGGCACTGATTCAGGAAACTGCAGCACTGAGAGACCATGGGTAAGCCAACGGCACCCTGTGCCTCCATTCCCGCATCTGTGGACTTCAGCAGAGCACTGACATGGAGAAGTCTGGCCAGTGACATGCATTCGCTTACACAGTGCTCTCTCAGCACACAAAGAAAGCGGTGGTGGCAGTTAGAACTCATGCAAACAGAAACTTCATTAATGATATTAGAAATGAAATACTCTGTGACACATAGGAGACCAAGTCCTGGACAAGCCCCATTCCTCAAAGCATTCTTCAAGGTAACCCTCAATTGCGATTCTGCAGGAAAAGGCAGCACAGAGAGCCCAAGCTTTTTGCCTAAGATCACACAGCCAATAGGTCAGAAAGCTGGTAGGCAAAATCCCTCCTACCCCACTACAAAAGGGCTCACACATCCCTTTGTATTACCACATCATGGGCCTACTACCCCCTTCCAGAGTCCTCCCAATCTCTCCCTCCAGAGAACCCAGATTTCCTGCAGTGTCCAGAACCCAGCCTGGCCATCCTGGAAGCCTTTGACCTCCTCTCTCTGCTTCCCAAACCACTGCCCGAGAAGTGACCCATTCCTTCCAGAGCCCCCGCCAAGCCCTCAGTCTGACCCCCACGTAATGAAGGGAATTAATATGGCCAAGCCTCCAGCCCAGCCGAGCAGTTTCCCAGCAGCCCCGGCCAGGCCTCTAATTGATTAGGCCATAAAGCCTGGGCACTAAATTGAAAGGAGCCGCACTAATTCTCTTTTATGTTAAATTTCTGTCTTTCCCCTTTATCGAATCCCCCATCCAATGTCCCTTTCCCTCCCCACCACGGGCTTGCTGTGGGCCTGTTTTTTCCGTGCACAGATTAAGTACCTAATCAAAATCTTGTCTCCCCTAATGGCATAAAATTGAAAGATAGATATTGCACTTTACACAGCTGATTAAACACTCGAATGTGGCTAAATGCTTAAAGGGCTTGTTACATTAACTAACTCTGTCATCTGCCCACTGTCTGATAACTGCGTGTGTGCTCGGGCTGCTGCAGGGGAGGCGCACGCAGCACCTCCTCTTTGGAACCCCCTCCCAGGTCCTGTTGCCATGACTTTTCATCCGCCATCGCTGAGCAAGGAAGGGTACAGAGTGAGCGAGTCAGAGAGTGCTTCAACCTTGGGCAGCTTTCACGGGCTCGCTCCTTCAGTACCTAAGCCCTTCCTCTTCCCTGAGCTGCCTGAGACACCCACCGTGTCCAGGACAAAAGACCCTTGCCAGCCCTTGCCAGCCCTTGCCAGCCCTTGCCAGCCCTTGCCAGCCCTTGCCAGTCAACGCTCCTCTATGCCTAGCTTCACTTCTAAGACAATTGCAGGGGGAAGGCATTGTGCAGGGAGATGGCCAGGATGACCCGTGGTTGGCTCGAGTGCATCGTTGACTCTTAACATCCCTCATCCCTGGTGCTCAGTTAGAAATGGAAACACAAGGTAGCCATGGCAATGGGAGATGTGGATGCTGGAGGAAGGGGAGCCACTGAGCTCCTGAGCAGTCTATGCTGACTCCGTATTAACTCAGCACAGGTTGAAACGGAGACCTTCATAGCAAACTAGGAGGGCTAAGCCCTAACCAGTGTGGCCATGTCAGGTGATGAACAGCATGTAGACTCCCTGCTCTTGTCAGGGGAGGCAGCTTTGGCTATCATGGTTGCCAAACCAGGGAAATCGCGCTTGACATAGAGGAGTCATAGAGCATGGAGAACAGTGAGACAGTGAGGAGGGGCAGAGCTTTGGGGTAGAGGCTAGTTCAAACTCTGCCCCGCCACTGGTTTCCTATGGAGTCTGAGGCAAATGTCTCAGGCCTTCCAGGGTGCAGGCACATGCATTTATGAGCATTATCTGTATGTCAGACTCTGAGCCACACATGGGTGACTTCACAGGCCATTCCTCCATTCATGGAGCTTACTGCCAAGAAAAGAGAGATGGGGAGAAGGCTCAACCAGCAAGACACACACTGTACCAAGCCTGGTATTCTGAGTTCAGGTCTCTGGATCCCTATAGTAAA
Source organism: Apodemus agrarius (assembly GCA_964023405.1). Taxonomy (NCBI): domain Eukaryota; kingdom Metazoa; phylum Chordata; class Mammalia; order Rodentia; family Muridae; genus Apodemus; species Apodemus agrarius. The sequence goes on from OZ030008.1 coordinate 20,538,033, forward strand.
AGGAGAAGCAAACTCCTGACGCCCAAATGGACCCCACCCTTATTTCTTTCTCTCTCACATACCATGCACACCATGCACACACATGCATACTCGCATATACACCTGTGTGCACACATGCATACAAAGTAAATAAATAAAATGTGTTTTTAAAACAAGAAAATATTATAAAAGAATCTCTGTAGACAGAATATGCTACAGATTGTGAAACTGGGGTAAATCCAGGGGTAGAAAGTTCTTTCAAGTGAATAAAAGAACAGCAGCCCCAAAGGCCTAAGTTACTAAACCACAGAGCGTACCTTAAACAGGACAGTCAGGGGAGCTCTGTCAATGGGGGATCGCCAGGATCAGACCTGGAAGATTAGAAAGGGCCACTTACATATCAAGGGCCAAAGTCCAGAGACTTGACAGGATCAGGCTGTCCCAGGCCAGTGTGCCAGGGGAATAGGGATCTGGGAAAGGCTAGCTTCCAACGTTTGTGCCCCAGGTGACTGTCATCAGCTGCAGCCTCAGTTTCCTCTTTGTCCTTTAAATGGGAAACAGCACACGGCTACGGCAAGGAGTGAAAAAATACCTGTCCTGCTCCTGTCTCAGGAAAGACTAGGTACCTGAGGCATCCCAGCCAGAAACTCAGCCCTGGACAGGGCTTGAACTCTTTGATCTAAACCTGTTCTACTTGAGGGAGGAAGAGATGTACAGTCTTCCTTTCCTGCCTCTTCCTTGGGGTTGTCTCTGTCCTGTCCCCCAATCTCTCCTCTCCTCTCCTCTGAACTCTGTTCCACCCCTCTTTTAGACCCAGTACTTGCACTGTAATTTTGCACTCACATGTACACACACACACACACACACACACACACACACACACGAGCACACACGAGCACACACGCACAAGCACACACGCACATGCGCACACACCTGCTACCCAACAGTTCAAATAACTTAGTTGTGAGAACCGGAACCGCAGCCCCTACTGTACAGGAACGTGGAGCTTAACCAACCCCACCTTGGAGCTTAATGGCTCCTAGATCTACTCTACACCTCCCACCTCTGGGTTCTGACTGTCCTGTCTGTCAGCAGCCAGTTCTCCACCCGAGGGAGCCCTGATGCTGTCTGGGTAGCTCTCATCCCCACCCCAGCCCCCTCTTCTCACTGCGGCCTCTGCAGATGGGGCTCCTCTCCGCACTGGGCCTCTCTTCGGCAGCTCACTTGAGGAGGTTATGGGCTTCTTACTAAGTGCTTCATATTAAAGATTCATAAAGGCACAATGTGTATTTTAATAAGGCAGGCTGGACATTACCAAATCCAACCACATTCAAGGCACGTCACTAAGAGCCAGGGGCAGAGTATTTCCTGAGGCCAAGAGAATGCAGTGATTCAGGCTCTTCTTCTCTCTGGGTGCCCTAGACCCAGTCACCCAACCCTTACGACAGGGTCAATGTAGCTGCCCACCTTGAAGATGCAGATACACACATGTGTGCACATGTGCTCATACATATACATATGACATTGACACACAGTAAATATGTTTATACAAGCATGTACAATATTGCATGTACACTACACATGCACACACTCATGTACTTACACACACATACACACATGCACACACATTCAACTCATGTATACAACCTTCCCATTTTTCAGAGATGTAGATTTTCAGTCCTGGGCAAGCAGGAATAGGTGATCAGACCCAGACTTGTACCCAGGCACACTATGTTCCACAGTCATGTGATTGGTCACTATAAAACTCAGCTTCCGTGGCTTATCAGGATGTGAGGTTGGAGAGAGAAGGGTTTGGGTTAGAACGCTAACCTGCTCAGGGGTGCAGCGAGGGGACCTCCTGCTGCTTCTGCTCTGCCCTGGACAGTTTGCCTTTCACACAGATGCCCAAATGCCTCAGTGTTATTTGTTTAAAAGGCCTTTTCTCCAACACTCTGTCACTGTTCACCTTTATTGAAACCTTGTCCACACATGTCACATCTCTTTCTGAACTCACCCTGTTCCCTTGTCTATCCGGATTCCAACTTGATGGCTGTCATAATAAACCTCAAAACCAGAAAGTTGAAGGTTTCAAACCTTGTCCCCCTTTTTGCTGCTATTTCTGAAGGTTCTGGGTCCTCAACATTTCCACATTAATTTTGGGAAGAACTGAGATCTTAACGATGTGAATTCCTCAGACCTGATCCAGAAACTATGCATATTGCTTTTTTTTTTAGATTTTATTTTTTATGTATTCAGTGATGTTTTAGTCTTCAAATATTGTTATTTCTTATCTCTTGTGAGAATTGTCAACAAGTATGTTATATCTTTATTCTTCGGTGAATTATATTGCCCTTTTATTTATTTATAGTTTTTTGCAGTAAGAAAATTAGACTAAAAAGCAAAGAAATGGAATGGATCAGAAAGTATCACACGGAACGTGGGCACATGGACAAAGGAACTCAAGTGCCCTGATTATTGCTTGATGCTTCCTATTATGGGCTTCAATAGAAGAACTTTGGTTCCTAGAAGCATAACTTAAGTGGTTCTGTCACTGTTACAGAACAGTGTTCTGTCACTTGTACCGCCAGGCTCAGGCATGGGATTTTCTATATAGACAGTTATGTCTACAAATGACAAGATAGCTTAGCTACTTTGAGCTCTTTCCTTTATCATTTGGATGCCTTTGGTTCCCCCCTCCCCCCAGTTGCAGTGGCCAGAGCCCTAGCACGATGTTGAATAGAAGTAACAGAGGCACTTTCAGGACCCCTCTGCCTTCTGGAGTAGTTACACTTACAAAGTACACTTTTATAATATCATCCCATTTCCTGAAGGTTTGATAAAATTCTTCAACGAGAACATATGGGTTTAGAGGGGGTCATTTCATTTTAGTTTGGCTCGGGTTTTTGTTTTTGCAGGACTGGGGATGAAACCCAGAGTCTCAAAAATGCAAGGAACGTGCTTTGCCACTGGACTGTGTCCTTAACTTTATTCATACTTTTAATTTCACGACAGAGTCTTGCTAAGTTGGCCAGATTAGTCTTGAATTCTCTCTGTAACCCAAGAAGGCCTTGAACCTGTGATCCCCTCGCCTCCCCCTCAGTCAGTGAACATTAGAGGTTTGTTCTACCAGCTCCAGTTTCAAGTTTTCTTTATTAAAAAGTTTTCTATTAAAGATTGGATTTTCAGGCTGGAAAGATGGCTCAGTGGTTAAGAGAACCAACTGCACTTCCAGAGGTCCTGAGTTCAAATCCCAGCAACCACATGGTGGCTCACAACCATCTATAATAAGATCCAATGCCCTCTTCTAGTGTGTCTGAAGACAGCTACAGTGTACTCATATTAAAAAAAAGATTGGATTTTTCTAGCAGATATGGATCTATTTGGATTTCATTGGTTTTTTTTCCCCTATTTTTTTCTATACCATCAATTCTTCATGCTGAACTTTATTATTTCATTTTCATTTCGGAGGTCAACCCTGCAGTGTCTGTTCTCTGTGTCAATCTTTACGTGGGATCTGGAACTGGGACTCCAGTTGCAAGGTTCGCACAGTTGAGCTATCTTGTCAGCCTGAAAGTTAGGTTCTATCCAATTGATTCAGTTCAAAGCCAGGGTCATTTATTTCTGTATTCCTTCTTTCCATTACACACACTTACCATCATCAGTTCCCCACAGTTGCTGCCATGGGCTCACTGCAGGAATCTGCAGGATCTGTTTCGTCCCAACAGGAGCACTCTCTCCCCTCACCCTTCCTTCCACGTCTGTTTAGACACACTGAGTTGGTTTCTAACTATGTGGGGCTTCCTTGGAGTCCTTTTTGTTGTGGATTTTCTAAGTCAATTCCATTTTGGTCTGAGAAGACACTGCGTATGACCCTGAGCCCATTGAGAGCCACCAAAGCTAACGGCTGAGTTCCAGAGCCCAGAGCATGATCTATCTCAGTAAGTGTTGTCTGGACCCTTGAAAAGAGCATGGTTTCTGCTTCAAGTTTCAGGGTGGAATATTTTATGGATGTCAATGAGTTCAAGTTGATTGATGATATTGACAAGGGGGGAGGGCATCCCAGAATAATAACCTCAGTCTCAGGTTACACTATAAAAAAAACAAAAAACCAAACCAAACCAAACAAAACAAAAAACCAGGACCATCACCCTGATCCTTGTGTAAACGGGAAATAAGTTTTCCGTACACTGCACTATTGAGATCTGGGTTTTCCTGTGTTATTGTAGCACAGCCTTGCCTACCCTGATCCAGGACCTCACTCCAGAAAGACGTAGTTGTTCTAATCTCACTTCTTACCTTTGAAAGCGCAATGAAACACACACACACAAAAAGCATTTCTTTTCTCTGGAATCGCACACAAAAAGGTTAAGAGTGGGCAAAACGAAACTTGAGATTCAAGTAATAATTATGCATTAAAGAATCTTTATTTTTATTTAATTATTAATCTACTCACTCAGTATTGTCTCTCATTCATATTTTTATACAAAACAGAGTTAGCAGTAATTTTCTAATGCAATTAACATGATAAGAGATTCAACATTTTTTCATGGACAGTGTATGAAAGGCATCCTGGTACCCTAAATCCTTTAGGGCAAGTTTGTTGCTCTATGCAAAATACTTACTTTCAATTTTCTCTCAAAGCTTGTCTCAGAATGGATCCCCCAACTGGAATTCTATTGTGGGCCCATTGGATGATAGATGGAGAGATGCAGAGATCAATGGATAAATGATGCATAGGTTGATGGGTGGATAATGGGATGGATGGTGGAGGGAAGAATGGGTAGATGCACGTGTAGATTGGTAGATAGATGAACAGATGTGTGGATGAACCCGTGGATAGATGGGTGGATGGCAGATGCATTGATTCATGGGTACATGGAGAGAGGCATGGATGCATGGATCGGGTGTTGAATATCCATGGGAACCTTCTTGAGGAAAAGGAGGACATAGGACATACCAGTCACCTCTGAGCATCTAAGGGAGTAAGCATCTTTGTATTCTATACCTGTCAAAACAATATGAAGGACCCTTGTACTCAGAGAAAAGGAGGCAGGAACAAGAAGTAACAGTGTTTAGGACGCCATAGTAGAATATTGTTACTGAATCAGGACTTTGCTTCTCTGTTAGGAGACATACAGGTTTGTATAAGGCAAGGTATTTGGCATCTTAAATGGCCAGTCTTTCCCTGGTTTCATGTAAACAGGGTCACCGGCAGACCAAAGGACAAAGTGGTGATAAGCAAGGTAGCATTTAGAGAACCTCAACCTCTCCCACGTCAGAATCCTCGCCAATTCATGAGTCCTCACATCCAATGCTCAGCTGAGAGAAGAGCCTGGGGAAACGTTTGGGACAGAAATCTGTCTCCTAGAGTAATGGAATACATGTGACATAAAAGTAGCAGTAGAGACCATGTGGGGGGAGAGGACAACCAGCAAGAGGGGGCAGGCGGGACTAGGAGAGGAGGGGGGAGGGGAAGAGAATAAGAACAAAGTCTAATGGCGTCTACGTATGAAATGCTATAATTAAACCCACTACTCTCCGTGCTGGCTTAAAAATACATGTAAAAAATACTAATTTATAACAACAGCAGCAAGAAAAGAAATCTGTGTCCTATAATATGGAAGGTTAAACATTGCTATTAGTTTCCCTGATCAAAACAACTTAAAATAAGTGAAATCCATTTCTTCTATTGCCTAAGACCATGAAAATGTTCAAAGGAATTATCAGACCAAAATCTACATGGAGACTACACCCCCCAGAGAGGCACGGAAGGTCTAAGTGGACTTTGTTCTATGAATATTCACCACACCTAGACAATGTGAGCCCACATCTTCACAGTCTAATGAACATGGGAGAAAGGAGACAAAGGGGAGAGGCTGTTTGAGGTGCTAAGATGTTTTATTTGGGTTTTTGGTTTTTGGTTTTTGGTGTTCTGTTTGGTTGAAATTCTTCTCAGTGCCATCATAAACCCCCAGAGATACACAGCACATCTGAATGAGTGAAACAATCTCTTTGCTGCCCCCTATAGCCCCAGGAGGCCTGAATAAAAACTTGCTCACCACAGAGCAGAGCGGCCAGCAGTGGGGAGAAGTCATAGATTCCAGTCACAAGCCAGCTCTTCACCGAGGAGGTGGCTATGTATAATCTCCCCATAGTCCAGAACTCCTCACTATGCTCAAGAACCCAACATTGGCCATACCCCCGGAACTTGCGGAGTCTTATACAATTATCAGAGAGAAACATCAATAGCTCACACTATGAAGACCCTCAAAAAGAACTTTGTAACAGCATCCCTAGGCAAACACTGTACCCTGCTGCTAGTCCAGAGGGCTCTACCAAACTCCAAACAACCTGGCAGGTTGCTTATCCCTTGACTAGTATAGAATTGACAGGCTGGAGCAGGGCTGGATTCATCAATAGCTCTGTTTGATCTATGGGAAAGAAAGTTGATAGAATCCAGACACAGTGATGTGGACCTATCACAGCACTTGGGAAATGAAGGCAAGAGCATCATGGGGTCCAGTCCAGCCCAGCCTGAGCTACGGATTGAGAGCCTATCCCAAAAATAAAATGAAAGCGAAGACTCAAAGAAATGATGATTAAAGCTACCCAAGGTGGCACGGCTCTGACTCCGCCTCAAGGAGTTCAGAAGCACAAATCACTTCAGTGCCGTTGATGTGCTGATTACAAATCACTTTATTGATTAAAATAACAAGCAAATCTTGGCTAGCCTAATTACAGTTACTATATATATTCAAAGATAAGAAAACAACACCCATGAAAATATAATCAATAATTATACATTTGGACTAATTCAGGCCTTCGGTGCAAATCTCTCACATGTACATGTATACCAGAGTGTAGACTCAGTATTAAGCTGTGGAAAATGTATGTGTAATAATTGAAAGGAACTTTTTTTGGCTTCCTTTTAAATAAACCTAAAGATTGGGGTGTGGGTACAAGCTACTCATGTGCGACCTGCTTTCCAAAAGCTATGATGACGTCTGCAAAATATGTGAGTTTTTTCAGCCTACAAGGTATTTCTCATATTTTCTCCCTTTAATTTCATATAATGAATGCTGGAGATGCAGAGAACTCACTGTGTTTAAGACCCTGGGTGTTGGATGAAAAATACCATGGTTCTGAGGAAGCATCCTGGTTGTTTTAGAGTCACAGTGACAAAATATGTGATCAAAAGGGACAAAATATCCTAAAGTGCATATGAATTGACATACAACTAGGATGTATTCCTTCAGGGCTCCTTTGTAAGACCAATGCACCCATAGGGTGAAAAATGAGGGGCCTTAGTCACCAATGTTCTTCCCTCATTGGTTGAGAACTAGACTTACAAATAGTCCTGTTTGTGAGCCAAGCTCCTGGATCATGTCAGCCACACCCTAAGTCACACAAAGAGAAACTATTGTATGCTGAAATGTCTGCTAGTGTTGACTGGAGGAAGCCTCGGGGATCCAAGCAGGCCACTAACCATGTGAGTGCATGCTAACCTCTCATTCATCGATTACTCCCACCAAAATTACTCTACCCAGGACTCTGAATGTTTGAACATGAAGATATAACTCGACCCGCATAGCTTCTGGACTTGGAGTTTTTTCAGCCTACAAGGTATTTCTCATATTTTCTTCCTTTAATTTCATATAATGAATGCTGGGGATGCAGAGAACTCACTGTGTTTAAGACCCTGGGTGTTGGATGAAAGATACCACCGTTCTGAGGAAGCATCCTGGTTGTTTTAGAGTCACAGTGACAAAGATAATTAAGAGAACAATTCCAAGGCAGAAGAGAATCATTTTCCTAGTGATTTCAAATAGTTCAGCCCATAATCACCTGGCATAATGATCCTGGGTCCATTGTCAGGCAGGGGATCATGGTCCCCTGGCTCCATGCTTCTGGGCCCATGACAGGCAGAACATCATGGTAACAGTAGTATATGACGGAGGTAGTTGTTGATTTCATGTTGAATAGGAAACAAAGAGAGCAGCTCCCAGCATGAGAGACACAGAGCTATAGGAGGAAGAAGGCAGAACAGGTTACATCCCCAAAGACATGTTCCCAGTAGCACAGTCTGCTCAGTTCCATTACCTTCCCTTACACTGTTCATAGTTTTTCACTCCATGGATGGAGTCCTTCATTGGGCCAGCTCCTCCATGATCTAATCTCTGAAGATGAGGGCATATTCAAGTAAGAAACACAGAGCTATGGACCTTCTTTATCTCCAGGGCAAATCTTAACCCACTCAAGTTGACAACCAAGATTAGTCATTACAGTGACCTGAACTCATACACTCCTTTGTTTATTAATGACTAGAAAGACTGAAGATGACAATTCATGCAGAGTTGTTAGCATAGCACCTGGCATTGGGCACTAGGGCTGCTAAGGAAGGGGAAAGTAGAAACACACAGATGGTTGAGTGTCAACATTAAGGAACTGAGTGGGTAGAGGGATGGATGCAGAACCATACCACCAGGGAAGAACAGCTCAGGTATGCGTACTTTCTAGAAACTACCCAAAGCCTCACAACAGAAAGCAACCTCTTAACTATACCCATGGATTCTTGGGATCAAGAACTCAACTGGGAACTCACAGAGGAAGGCTAGGAGAAGGGTGGGTCTTATTCAACAACTAGGAAGTAACAGGATCACAAGGCTGCAAACTACAATCCCTGAGACTAGGCCAAAGATGGCTGTCTACGGTGACTAATACTGACTGTCCACTTGGATGGTTCTAGAATAACTTGGGAAACAAATCTCTGGACATGTGTGTGAGGGATTATCTAGATTAGGTTATTGGTGGTGAGAAGACCTAACCTAAATGTGAGCAGTACTGTGCTGTGGGCTGGGGTCCTGGGCTGAATGAGAAAGAGGAGGCAAGATGAACGGAAGTACTCAGCACACTGCTTGCCCACTGTGGATTCAGTGTGGCCAACTGCCTCAACTCCTGCCACCCTGCCTTCCCTGCCACGCTGCACTGAATCCTTCCTCCCTTTTTGTTGGCTATTTGGTCACAGCAAGGAGAAAACTAAGAGCATCCGTCCCTGTTATACTGTCTGCATCTATTTATGCACAATTGCAGAAAGGAAGGACTAAGAGAAACAAAGTGGCCTGCATTCTAGTTTCCTTTCTGTTACTATGACAAAACACTCTGGCCAAGAGCAACTTAGAAGAGGAAAAAGGTTTAATTCATCTTAGTGGTGTCAGCCCATCATTCCAGGGACATCAGGGCAGAGACTCAAGTAAGAGCGTGAAGCAGTATTTTTGCATCGATAGTCATAAGGGAAATTGGCCTGCAGTTCTCTTTGTTGGATCTTTGTGTGGTTTTGGTATCACTGACATGCCTCTAGGCCAATCTGCTCAAGGATATTCCTCAATCAAGGCTTTCCTCCCAGGTGACGTTTAGGTATCAAGTTGACAAGGCTAACTAGAATGGCCTACAAAGTGACAGGTATTTACCAATCCAACCATTTACAGATTGACCAAACCCTCATCTGGAAAGATTTCACTCACATTACTAGCGGACAATGCCCATTTCTGGTTTAGATCACCGCAGGGTTATCAGCTTCTCAACCTATGCATTGTGGGCTGGTTCTGAGAACAAGCATCCCAAGATGGGAGTTGTATAATATTTCTATGACCCAACCTCATAAGCCCCTAAGTATCACTTTTGCACTACTCTGTTGCCCAAGGCAGTCATCAAAGACTGTGTAGGTACACGATGAGGAGACATACCTCACAACTAGCTGATAAGAGTAACAAAGTCACCGTGGGAAAGCATCCTGCTGGGGGAAATGTTGCTTTGACAAATGCGACAGTCCATGCACAGAGTTTTCAGTGATTTCACTTATTCCTTGAAACATGTATACAATATATCTTGATTATATCTACCCTCCATTCCCACTCCAACTTCCCCCTTCCAAGACCTTTCACACACCTTTCTCCTAACTTCAGGACCTTTGAGGTTTTTAAAGTGGCCCACTAAATCCAGTTTTCCTTGCTCATATGCACAAGGCATGGGGCCTTATATGGGCAACCTCCCAGTGGCCATACCACAGAGAAAAATTATTTCCTCCCAGTTGCCTCAACTACCAATAGCTCTTCAGCTGGGGGCGGGGTCTCACAAGCCCCACCCCTATCCATCCTAGAACGCTGCCTGGCTTGGTTGTGTACAGGTACCCATAGCTTCTCTGAGTTTGCGAGTGCAAAGGCCATGCACCTCAAGGAGACGGCATTTCACACTTCTCCTCCCCTCGTTCTGCCCTTCCATCCCGCCAACCCAAACAGAGTTCTGGAGTAAGTAAGACAAAGCAGGAAAGGCGGATGCTTTGTGTGGGATCTGCAGCTTCCGCTTTAGCTTCCGCTGAAGTAGGAAGGAGAGCAAGCCAGGCACAGGTGCCCACTTTGATGATCATCAAGCCTTCCTCACAGCACCACAGATCCTGGACACCTGCCCAAACATGGAGGGGGGGGGTGTCCAGGAAGTGCTGCCTGTCCTTGAAAGTCCTACATAAGACAGTAAACAAAAATAGTCTAGGACAGATGGTACCAGCACACACTTGGATCAATGTGGGCTGAGAACAGGGACATTGTGCCTGAAATTTTTAGCAAATTACTAGAATAACAACAAATTATTAGAATAATAGCAGATGCTGATGGAGCCCTTACCAGAGGCCAAGCCCTGCACTGTGTTCTGGTTTTGAAGTGTTTCTTTAAACATGTCCAAACTCCAGGAGGATTTGGCCTCTGGTTTTCTTCTGTTTTCTTTTGTATTTTTGTTCCATTTAATGTTGAACAGAAACATTTGTAAAGGGCTTTCATTGAAAACAAGCTGCAGGCCAAGACTCTGACCCCAGCCTTCCTGGCACCTCTGTTCAGGGTATTCTGCTAACTGTAGCCCAGGGACCTCTCTGACAGGACCGTGGTATATCTCCTGCCGCTGCCGTTAGACACAGCTCACAAAGCCAGGCCAGGCCACAGATAAAGAGTGTTGTTTTTCATGCCTGGGAAACTGAAGTGTTTGACTTACAGGCAAGGTTTCCCTTGTAACAACTCTCCTGAAATACAGCCTCTGCCTGGTTGTTGGTAGCACGATGGAAGAACCATGTGGGCCCGGGAGGAAGCCTTCTTTTCCTGATGTTGGTAATGGAAGGGACACAGCAAATTGTGAGCTGTCTCCTCAAGCTGTTAAAAGGCAGAGCTTTTGCAAGGCACAATAAATGTTCTCAGAACCCTAAATGCCCCCTACCCCCCATGCCTGCTCTGTGCATACACACACACACACACACACACACACACACACACATCCCAGATCTGTCCAGTAGTGGGCACCAATAACAACCCTATCCACCTCTGGCTTAGATTCAAAGACTCTCTGATTTCTCATTACTCTCCTCAAAAGGGAATCATGGTGCCAGGAGTCCACCATCATAGTCTCCTTCCCAGGCCTCTCCATGGCCAAGCCATGTGCCAACCATCCTCCATTCATGCCACCTGGGCAAGCAGATGAAAAATCTCTTCCTCTGTTGAGGAACATATGGGTTCTTTCCAGCTTCTGTCCATTATAAATAGGGCTGCTATGAACATAGTGGAGCATGCGTCCTTATTACATGCAGGAGAATCCTCTGGGTATATGCCCAGGAGTGGTATAACAGGGTCCTCCCGTAGTATTCATGCCCAGTTTTCTGAGGAAATGACAGACTGATTTCCAGGTGTTCATACAGTCCTATTTATAATAGCCAGAAGCTGGAAAGAACCCAGATGCCCCTCAATGGAGGAATGGATACAGAAAATGTGGTATATTTACACTATGGAATACTACTCAGCTATTAAAAACAATGAATTCATGAAATTCTTAGGCAAGTGGGTGGAACTGGAGAATGTCATCCTGAGTGAGGTGACCCAATCACAAAAGAACACACATGGCATGCACTCACTGATAAGCAGATATTAGCCCAGAAGCTCGGAATACCCAAGAAACAATTCACATATCAAATGATGCTCAAGAAGAAGGAAGGAAGTCCCCTGGTCCTGGAAAGGCTCAGTGCAGCAGTGTAGAGGAATACCAGGACAGGGAAGTGGGAAGGGGTTGATTGGGGAACAGGGAGAGGGAAGAGGGCTTATGGGACTTTCAGGGAGGGGGGGGTCCAGGAAAAGGGAAATCATTTAAAATGTAAATAAAGAATCTAATAAAAAAAAAGAGAAAAGGAAAATCCCATTCCCACCTGTTCTTGGCCTGCTGTGAAGTCTGCACTCTGAAGATTTGACCGAAGCGCTGGGATTTTGGGTGCTGGCTACTCTCTGTGTGTCACTGCCCTCCATCCTGAGTGCCTGAGCTATCCCTTTCTGTGAAGTGAAGAAAGGATCATAGAAAGTCAAAGGCTCCACAATCACTCATCCTGGAGCCCAGGATCAACTCAGCCTGCAGCTCAGACATCAGCAGAAAGCCATCAGCAGCTACATGCCTACTCACACCCGACAATTAGGACCTGGAATTTTCCACCAGGTGAATCAGGCTGGCTGTGTACTGTGTACGGCTGGTCAGAATGCTGCTGAGTGTAGAATCCAGCCCCTAGAGCCTCTTCTGTCATACACTATGGATGAATTCCCAAGAACCAAGCTTAAGGTAGCTCAGACTCTATCAAAGATAGCCGTGCGAGCATCCGACCTGGACTCCCCCTGTGAAAGTCAGCCACCTCCTTCCAGCTCATTCCTCAAGCTCAGCTGGCCTGCCGGGCTAGTGTGCTCCCTCCTTGGTCAGCACTGATTGGTTTGGACGTTTCAGGCTGAACCAATCACAGTTTCCTCCCCATACACACAGACACAGACACACACACACACACACACACACACACACACACACCGTGGAAGTTGCTTCTGTTGGCAATTGCAAGCCAATATTTTCATGAAGGTTTAATAAGTTAATATATCTATGAATTAGTAAATGAATGGCCAGTTGAATTTGGTTTGTAAATTGTGAATTGGTAATAGAAGGTACTTCAGAGAACTGTGACGGAGACCCTCAGGGCCTCTGGATCTGGAAGGCTTGAAAGGAGGCAAGTCTCAGGGATGGAAGAGTGGGTCACCTGTGACAGTTTCCCCCCCCCAAAATAAAAACAACCCACTCAGGTGTTAAAGGCTTGGCATGGGACTTGAGAAGGACGGATCACAGGAGCTATGACTGTCCATGGAGTGATGGATGCCTTACTAGATCCCAGCATAGTGCACTGTCAGGAGGTGGGGATAAGCAGGTAGTGAAGACTTATGGGAGGAAGTAGCTCACTGAGGACATCCCGTGGGAAAAAAATGTACCCGGCCCAAGCTCCTTATTGTCTCCTCTCTGCTTCCTGCCTCCAAGAACCTGCAGGGTTATCTGTCTGACTGTCTGTCTGTCTGTCTGTTTGTTTTTGGTTTGTTTTGGCTTTTAGGTTTGTTTGCTTGTTTGTTTGTTTGTTTTGCTTTATTTTAACCATTCCTCTCCATTATAATTCTCTGCCTTGGGCCAGTGAGGTGGGTCAGAGGGTAAAGGTACTCACTGCCAAGCCTGATGACCTGAGTTCAGGTGAAAAGAGAGAGCTGAGCCCTGATCGTTACCCTTCTACCTCTACATGCATGCAGCGGCACATGTGCACAAACACTCACACACTAAATACAGTAAAAAAAATTAATAGTGATAATGCCATCTCTGTGTGCATTGAAACCAAAAACCAGAGGGGACCCTCTCTGCTTTCAGCCCGCTTCTCTTCAGTTGTCACATCCGCCAACACTAACACATTGTTACCTGTGGTTTCTACAGATGGGTCCCGGCAGGACCTCGGATGTCTGCAGCATCTCCTCTTCCTGTCTGAGCTGGCTGAGTCTGGTCTTGCTCTCTGCTGCTGAATACCCATTAAGCTTCTACCCTTGGACATCTCAGTGCAGATGGAGATGGGCGGAGACCAAGTCTTCCCTCCAGGAGGGCCGATGACCTCCCTGGGGCACCATGGCAGAGTGTCTACTGGCCCAATATCAGAGAAATGCAAAGTCAAGCTCTGGCCAGCTGCATGGCCTTTCAGAACACAGATACTGGGAGACACCGTGGGTGAATGATCCTCTTCTTTATGTCACTTTGCTCTTGGACTCTGGAGACACTTGCTCCTGTCACGTGGCCTGCATGCCAGGTTCTACCAGATGGATTTGAACTTCACCTTTCTTGTAGTCAAGCCGTGTAGCTGGGGTGAAGCGTTGGCACCAAAGCTGCCCTCGGATCTCATTAGCTAAGCGTTCCTGGTGACAGGTGCCACTGGCACTCCTCAGGAGGAGCTCAGGTGGCACCTGTCACCGCTGGAAGAAGTCATTCACACCAGATCAACCTCCCTGCACCACCCTGCCACTTGGTGATGGGGCCTCAGACAAGTGAGGGAAGGGAGATGTTCACACTTGTGTTTGCAAACTGTCACCTTTATAAAAACAGGCAGTGTTTGCTATTACAATTAAAAACACTTGTGTCAAGTTTTGCTTTTAATTAAATCCTGTGCCTTTGACTTGCTAAAGAGTATCGGAGGACATGTGGCCTCCAGGATGCGGGAGAAAGGAGAATAATCTGATAGAAGCTTCCAGAAGAATAAAAGGCTCATCTTAAGGCTTCTGACCATCGTTAGAGTCAAAACATAAAGATTAGCAGCTTTGCCTTGGAGAGGTGGAAAAATGGGGACCATGGCTAATGGCACAGTTGCATGTCCAAGACTTCTTCCCTGCCAGCAAAACCACAACCTGGCTCAGGTATCAGAGAGAGCCTTAGGCCAAGGATGCCTCTCTCTCTTCACCATGAGGATTCAGAGGTATCTGCTCGGGGCACCTTCCTTGTTTCGTAAAGCAGCTCTTGGAGCTGGGGCAGGAAAGAGGCTCAGTAGGCAAAGCGTTTGCTGTGAGTTCAGATCCCATGCCCACCAGCACCGGGGCCTGGAGATAGGCTAAGCAGACCCGGCAGCCTGCTGGCCAGCCAGTCTCGACAAAATGGGTGAGTTTCACATTCTGGGAAGAGATCTTGGAGATGAGGGAAGTGTGGGGAGAAAGACGATAATGGAAGATATCTCTGCATCAATCTCTGGCCTCTACTCATGCACGCATGGGCATGCACATCTGGACACATGCATACAGGCTGAGAGAGAGAGAGAGAGAGAGAGAGAGAGAGAGAGAGAGAGAGAGAGAGAGGGGGGGGGAGATTGTCTGTTTTCATACTTCCCTTTGCCTGGCCTCCTAACACAGAACATGGCATAAGAATACAAAGGGAGAAGCTAGCTATGCCAGCTACTTTTAATCATGGGAGAAATGTCTCAGACTCTCAGCACTGCTGAGTTGCCCAGCCAGTATCAGCAGTGTTCTAATAACTGAATCCCGCCACCAGCCCAGGCAGGAGGTGACAATGTTTGGTCCCTTTCACGGAGTTGGTAGGATGCAAAGACCCCATGAACTAATAAAGTCACACACCAAGCCCAGAAATAGGTGGGACGGCAGCACCAGAGCACAGAGTAGAGGGGGCTCTCAGGACAGGGGCTGAAAGAGTCCAAAGCCCTACATCACTGACAGCCATCAGCCATTGCGATGAGAAGCCCAGTGTAGGTCGTTGGGAATTCCCTAGGACTCTGTGTGCCTAACAGTGGGTTGAAGATGTGACTCTAAAGTTCTAGTAGCTAAAGTCCTGGGAGTTCCCAGGTCAGAGACCATCTGTGACAACAGAATGCTCTGCTAGCCTGGGCACACTTGGCGTTCTTCAACATTAGAATCTTTGAGAGGTTTATTTGGTCATCGGTTTGGATTCAGGTCTTCTTAGGTGGCTCCTGTGTATGTTGTGTAAGTACTCTATGAGGTTACAATGTAGAAGATCAGCAGATACCACGCCAAAAAGCTCTCCTAGACATGGTCGACTGGAACCTACAGTGAATCCAAGGTGGGAGCTATCTGTCATGGACCCTTGTTTCTGCCTCCAAATAAGGGAAGGAGGAAAACATATTTGGCAATTTAGGACCACATGTTTATATCCAATCCTGACCCGAAATGCCGCAAGATTCTCAAAGACTCCTTGAACATGAAAGAGACTGCTGTCCAGGCCAAAGAGGTGTCCATAGATTTCAGGGAAACCTGGAAGTTGCTGAGATCCCTCCAGATAACTCAGGGACATGGCCCACTGAAAACCCACCTACCCTCAACAACAGAAGTAGCTGCTGGCCTCACAGCCTCTGAAAGTCGCCTAGAAAGTCAAATCAGCCTGAGAATACTGCTGGAGAGAGATCTTCCTCCTGAACGAGTAAGATGGTGTAGAACTGATGTGCATCAATTAGGGAACAGTCACTTCCCCAGGCTGCTGAACCGTGAAAGCTGGTCAGGCGTACTAAGAGCCAGCATCGAAAGTCAGGCAGTCCTGGTCTGAATGATTGTGAAACCACACAGTGCCTGCTTAATTCCCTAAGCCTCAGTTTCCCCCACTGTAAAATAGAAGTAATATTAATACCCTCCTTCCAGCATGGTTATTACACTGAAGTCTGTAATTGACACAAAGTACACAATGGCTCCATCATGCCACCCGCGACCATGATAATTAAGCTTTAATATGTAAAGACTTCCCTAAAAACAAGAATTTTAACACCTGCATGTCACCTTCCTTCAAGACTGAAGGAAAAACTCATGATATCTTCAAGCCTCGGGACCCTGGGTACAGAGGCCCCGTGATGGCTTTCTTAATTCAGAGAGTAGGACCACAAGGCAGATAACAATCCTTGCCATAGTCTCTGGTTTTGCTGCCCCCCTTCCTGTTACTAATGCACTTCAGAATCAAAACCAACCTCTGGTGATCAGTCCCTGGCTTCACCCAGGCCTGCAGAGACTACAGCAATCAGGACTTCGCTTGCTGGAAAGCCCAAGACACCCCCCCTCCCACCCTGACAGCACATTTTAAAGATACAGAACCGATCAATAGGAAGCACTGAGAGACCGCTGCTGGTGGCTGGGAGAGAATAGATACGGGGAAATCATAAGGATGATAAATCCAGGCTCAGCTCCTCTCTGACTAATGTAGGCACTAAAACACGCCATGAATAACCTGCTTTGAAACGTGTCACGCTTCTGAGGGACCAATCAATCTCTGGTTCTCGGTGGACCACATTAAAATAAATTTGTCACCGTGAGGTTATGAAATATTGATGGTGTTTTTGAGTCTGGGTGTTAGGGGGTGGAAAGGTGTATCAGATGAGGGAGGCAGGGAGTGGGAGCTGCTTTAATGAATTATCTCCAGACTGGGAAGAGAAACAGAAGCACACGCACAGGCTGGGGGAGGATGAGACGCAGGGGAAAGACGTCGACATGGAGAGAAAAGGCTTCCAAAATGAGGAAGCCCAGTGTGGTGAGGTTGGATCTGAGTTCCAAAGAACACTGAAGGATGGGTCTGTTGGGATGGGACCATGCAAGAACATAGGTCCTGATAAAACAAATTCGGGAAATTGCATCTTCGATCCAGATCTTCAAGACATACGTGCACGGGAATACGTTAAAGGCCCCGAAAAGTCCTGCAGTAAAACAATTCATCTGACTTTGTTCTGGTTAATTTTCCCCAATGCTACTTCACATGGAGGAAAGGAAACATGTGGTGGTCAACTCTAGAACTCCGTGGGAAACGGTTTTGGAACCCACATCCTTGCAACAGAGTATAGGGTGTCCACGGACCATCAAGGCCAGTGTCAGCTGATGTTTGTTATCAGTCTCATCCCAGATTGACAGGTCAGATGGCACACCATATATATTAATGGTTAGGGAAAAAAATGTTTAAAACTCAGATGCCTAGTGGCTCTCTCCAGACAAGGAGAATTGGGTTACTCTCTGGTATTTTTGCATCTGAAAAACCAAGATTTAGGTCAGCCACCATCAAGACTGAAAAAGCTGAATTGGTGTCCTGGGTGAGTGGAGGCTCCTATCGGGCTCAGGCTTGCCATGTGTGTCCTCCAAAGATGGCTGTTCCACAGGTAGGAATCCAGGTGGATACGCAGACCGCTGACTAAGCCAAGCTATTGCTGCAAGTCCAGAGAGACGGTGCCCAGCTCCACTGCTGACTTAGCTGTGTGACCTTGGCACATGACTTCGCCTCTCTGAGGTCTCTGGTCCTGGTTGTGTTGTTTGTCCTTTTAACCCAGCACCCAGCACATGTCTGGGTCATCCGAAAGCTGGAAACACAATTGAGACCTGAGTGAAGAGAAGGAGCACAGGTCCTGGCTCTCGGAATTGTCGTAAGAACCCATGTGATTACAAGAAGAAGATACAAGGCTCACAGTGGCATTTGTGTGCCTCTTCATGTGGGAATATGAATAAATGTCTGTTCAGTCCAGAAAGGATGCCAATGACATACAAACATTTCCACGCATGCCTAGTTTGGTGAGCCAGTGGGTTTACTGGGATGTTTTCCAGAAGTATGAGCAAGGGGTTACTCTCAGGTGCCAGGGCTGAACCTTACCAGAAAGACCACCCAAAAATGCATGACAAAGACCACCCAAGCACACTTGACATCTGATGAAACCTGTGTTCCTTGAGTCACATGACTTTCAGGTGGCTCAGTGGAGTCTGGGAGTTCCTTCTCCCCAGCAACCATTACTGCTTGCATAACACTGGGAGTCTGAAACCCTGGGCTTTCTGAGCTTTTTTATTTACTTCCTGAGCTTTTGTGTTAACTACTTCCCAAATCTCAATTCCAAGGAAATAACTCTGCTACACACAGTGAGGGCCTGGGTCTTATAGCATGGATTGCCTGTGAGGCTCTGAGTCTTATTAGTATGTGGGTTATATGTGAGTGTCTGGGTCTTAGAGCGCGGGTCATATGTGAGGGCCTGGGTCATATTAGTGCTTGGGTTACATGTGAGCTATCTCAACACTGTGACAAACACCTGAAAGAACTATTTATAAAAGCAAAGGTTTCTTTGCGCTTATACAGAATTAGAAATGTTAGTGCATGACCAACCAGCCCCAGTACTGTTGTGTAACAGGGAGGCAGAGCGCGCAGCGGGACAGCTTGGCAGAGTACAACTGCTTATCCTACAGTAACCAGAAAGCAAAGAGAAGAAGGTGAGGAGCAGGCCAGGGACCACCCCAGATGTGCTTTAAGGCACAATCACAGCATTGATTTCCTCCTCTCCAACTTTTCTTCCAATAATTAATCCATCAATGAATTAAGCCATTGATTATATCAGCACCCTCATTATCTAATCACTTCCTCAAAGCCTTATTTCTTAATATTGCACTAGGACCTCCAATGTCAACCTTTTAGGGAAACCCTTTCAAGTCAACCTTAACGGGGGGGGGGGGTGAGCTATAATTCACAGAGAGATTATTTTGTTTTCTAAAACACTGTTAAGAAACTAATAACCACTGACTCCCTGATAATGACCCTCTTCCTCCTCACAGGACACACTGCGGGGACAAGACAGGGACTCCATCCAATTGCTGGACTTTACTGTTTCCCCCTAGGTTTTTAAATACTCCCAGCGTCAATCCAACCTCTCTCAAAGAACTCAGTTAATGGTCTTGGCCTCAGTGTTTGCCTCCACAGAATGGGGAAAATTCAGTCTTCCTAACACAATTGACAAAATTGAATGAAATGATGTGTGTTGTTGACTGTTGGCTTGAGCCATGGGATGATGTCTCAAAAGAAGCAGGCACTTCAGAGGTTGTATGAGTCACACAACTGGGCACCAACATTGAATGGAGTCTTTATGATATCAGTCCATTTGTTAAAGGAACAAAGGACCGAACTAAAGGATCCTAGAGTATAAGTCATATTTCAAAGGTGTAAGAGAAGGAATCCAGAGCGGGTGACAGTTCAACATTTTCATGTGACTAGCAATAGGCTCAGGCTTTTTGCATGTATCACTTCACGTCATTCTTGTGAGAAGCTTTAACAATCCCTAGTTTTATAGCTGAAGACACAGAGGCACAAAGAGGTATAAATTTGCCAAAAGTTTCACGGTTAACAAGTAGACTAGCTGAGATTCAAAGATAGATCTTCAAGACACCAGCATCTAAGCACTGGGTCATGAAGACACACCAATGATTGATGACATCTAGACACTGATGTGCAGAACTTGAGTCAGTACCAAAAAGACTCCGATAGCACAAAAATCACAAGGGCAGCCAAGAGTCCCAAGGATGCTCTAAATTCTACCAGCCACCCTATTCTAGTTTCATTTCTGTCACTTGGACAGAATAGCCTGTCCAAAAGCAACTTAGGAGAGAAAGGTTGTAGTTTATCATAGTGGAGAACTCAAAGGGGCAGGGCCTCAAAGCAGAGAATCAAGAACAGAGAGAAATAAATGCTTGCAGGCTTTCTTTCTTCTCTCTCTTACAGTTCAGGGTCCTGCATAGGGAAGGTGCTGCCCATAGTGGACTGTGTCTTCCCATGCTGATTAGCAATCATGGCAATCCCCCACACACATGCCCATAGACCAAACTAGTCTCAGTTCATCATTGGACCACTCTTGCCAGGAGGTTTGTGCCTAGTTAACAGTTAAAGCTAAGCATCACACACCCTATGGACTGACAGCCAATTCTCCCAAATGTCAGCAGAATGGGGAGAAGCAGTGGAGAAGGCAGAAGCTTTGGGTCCTCAGCATCTTTGGTCATTGTTGGACTTGAGGTGAGTAAATCTCCCTACATCTCCATTTCATTATATGGCTGTCACATGGAAAGAATTAAACCATCCACGTCCCTGCTCTGTAACCAATGCTAGTTCCTCAGGATAACTGCAGCACAATCTTTGCCTGCTGAATTCATCATCTAATGGGTGAAGAATACTATTATGAAAATATACACAGTGGAAAAGCCAGCTCAGTACTGAGGTACAAAGGAGTCAGAAAAGGTCACATCTGAAAGGGTTCTTGAAGGATGAATAGGAGAGTTCCACAGAGAGGCAAGGCACTTCCCAGGAAGAGGGAAGGTATGAAATGCAATGTCTGTGAAGGGCAAAGGGCCTGTAAACATAATTTACTACTAGGCAGACCCTGCTTATCTTAAAACTCTGTACTTCCCAGGCAAGAACTATGTAGCCTGTAACCTTAGGCCCTGTGACCTGCCTGCCTCTCCCTAAAACAGGCTTAAACAAGCCAGCCCTGCTGAAATCAAGAGCAGTCATGTGACTTCTCCTGGCCAGTGAACCATAAGCAGGAAGAGTGGGTGTCACTTCTGAGTAGGGCTTTCAAGAGCCAAGTCACCATTTCTCTTGTCTTTCCTTTCCTCTAGCATGGGCCAACATTGTTTGTCCCGTGGTCTCATGTGAAGCTCCTTTATCAGTCTAGAAGATCCCAAGATGCACTCCAAGTAGAGAAAGCTGTACTCAGCATGAAATACATATTCAGTATGAAGTAAGGAGCAATGATCTGTTATTTCAAGTCACTGTGATTTGGGCAATGTTTGTTACCCCAGTAAAACTCAGACTGAGCAGACTGATACATCAGTTTAGTGGCCTGGAATGGGAGGAGGACAATTGTTGGTATCTGGAATGTAACAAACTAACAAAGAAAATTAAAGGATCCAAAAACCACTGAGCAATTTCTTTGCCATGTGAGTAATCTAAGTGACGCAGGTTAATTTGTAGAGCTATCTGAAGAATGCTACAAGCCATCTCGCAATTCAGAGAACGCACACACCCCAACCAAGAGTTATCCCTGTCAGTAGTGCTGAGGCTGAGAATCCTGGTGTCTGGGGTGGAGGGAGTGGACTGTCTGTCATACTTAACAACCAGAACCTGCACCATCTATGTACCATTATTGTATTTACAAAACGTTTGCTCACACATTCTTACATTTCATCTTTATGGTCCTCCCGAGGGCTAGCTATTACAACACCACCTCATCAACAGGGTAACGCAGAGACTCAGGCCCACCTGCGGGCATCTTTAGAAATGGAGGGTCCGGGATTCTAGCCCCACCCTGCTGCCTTCTCCTGCGCTTGTTTCATTAAGCCGGGGCTTTTAACCATGCTGCTTCCCCTTGGAGGCTGATCAATACACAGTCACTCATTGGAGGGCAACGTCTAGAAGACGGATTCAGTTTCTTTCTAAATCTTTCTAATCCCCTTGAACATGTGCTCAGCCAAACAGGCACACTCTGGTGGGTGCATTTGTTTTGATAAGCTAGCTTTGTTTTAATTATTAATGATAATGCCAAGCACAGACTAGCCAATCGCCCTGCTATGTCTTGTCAACATAGCTGTTCCTGGGAGAAGTCTCCCTCAACCACTGGTTCTCTAGCTCTTCACTGGAAAGGAAAACAGCATGGGAGAAGACGGGGTGAGGATTTGTCCTTTGCCCGATGGCTGAGCCAGGCCACCAGACCGTAGGCTGCCCTTCCTGTGGCATTCGGGTGATCAAGAGTTTCCTTCTCTGGGACAAACGGCACAGAACAGCAGAGGGAAGACGAAGGCCATCCAGGGTACCAGGGCAGCCACTCAGTTCTTCAGCAACAGAAACCCGAAAGGTCCCTTCCCTGTTTCCAGGCTTCACGTACACAAAGCACAAACCCAGAGATCCTCTATGTCAGTCAAGTACGTCCAGCCTGGACTCTGACCAACTTTCCGTCCCAGACTTCTAACTACTACTCCTGAGAATTAAGCACAGCCCAAAGGCTCTGCAGGGGTAGTCTGAAGGATAATAGTTATGGGCAGGAGTCGATAAGCACCCTTCCATGGGTGTACAGCTTAAATATTCCTTCATCTATACACTATCTGTACTGGGTCACACTGGGTGTCCCAGTTACTGTCACATTTGGAGGTCTGTCTTGGACAATTTGTGCGTCTATCAGAAATTAAAGGAGCAAGAAGTACAGGAATTATGTGTAGCCCCAGGAATGTGTAAATGCACACTTTAGATTTGCATGCATGCATGTGTGTATGTGTGTGTGCATGCATATATGTGTGCATGCATGTGTGTTTGTGTGTGTGTGTGTGAGTGTGTGTGTGTGTGTGTGTGTGTGTGTGTGTTTGAGTGTGGGTGGGTACATGCATGCAGAGGCAAAAAGCTGATGTCCGGTGTCTTCCTTGATGGCGCGTCCCCTTACACGTTGAGGCAGGGTCTCTCTCTGAACACGAAGCCGGAAAATTCAGCTCGTCTAGCAAGCCAGCCTGCCACAGGGGAAAAAAAAAGCCAAACCATGCAAATGAAGACAGCTATATGATTTTGTTTATAATCTATTAAATTTTCAGAGATTAAGGAAATCTCAGCCCTGGTGCTAGTTGAAGGAGAGCAGCGCTCTTAGACCACAGGTGGGAGCTCGAATTAGGACCAATTCCTGAAGCAATCGGTATTAGAGACACTGAAAATCACTCATGTCCACTTAGGTATTCCATTCTCAGGAAATAATTGGAACTGTGAACAAATATTTATTTAGAAAATTGTTCATCACACTATTACTTCTGGTGGCCAATGAAGGGAGCCACCTGTCTATAAA
The DNA here is from genome assembly GCA_964023405.1 of Apodemus agrarius. Classification (NCBI taxonomy): domain Eukaryota; kingdom Metazoa; phylum Chordata; class Mammalia; order Rodentia; family Muridae; genus Apodemus; species Apodemus agrarius. Next base: position 20,561,476 of record OZ030008.1, read on the forward strand.
ATGACCAGGAAATGTGGCTCACCCATACCGTGGCACTACTAGGCAGTCATACAAGGGTGCGTGCTCTGGAAGACACAGAGGGCAGGAAGTAACAGACAATATGGTCTTGGTGCGTGAGAACAATACATGAATCTTGTACGTGCGTAGGAGAAGCACTGACATTTTGTTTCCCAAAATGTTAGCTCTGCTTCTCTCCAGAAAGCAGGACATAAAATGAATAAACATTCCAAATGCCACCCTGATCCTGTAGCAGAACAGAAAGACTGATACTTGGATGGGTGTGGCAAATGCTCAAGAGGCTTCACAATGCAGTGACTGATAAAAATAATAATAATTAGTATTAATAATAATCATCATCATTATTATTAATATCTCAGTTCTAGTGAGATTGTGACATTTTGAGTTTCACACATTTAAGAATATATTTTTAAAAAAGGAGTCAGCAGTATAGCTCATGAAAATATAGCTTTTGTGCAAGCAGGAAAACCCTAGTTTGACTCTTAGGACCACATAAAGATGCAAGGAGAGTTACCCCACAAAGCTGTCATCTGGCCTTTACACATGTGCTGTGGTACACTGACTCCCACTCACATGCATTATACACACAAGAAGGAGGAGGAGCAGGGATCACAGAAGGATGAATGAGGGCAGCTTTTAATCAGTACAGAAAATGCCACAGAGCTACATGCAAATGACCTTAAAAGACACTGCAGATAATTTCTATAAAAAAAAAAAGTCAGTTATGACCCAAACTGATTCAATAGACATAGAAAATCTGAATGCATTAATCCCAGTAGAGGTTCCATTCAGTGCAGCAAGAGATTAAAATAGGTATTATTTATAAATGTTTCCATTGTAAATCTGAATAGGTAATACAAGATTTTGAAAAATCAAAAGCACTACATCTCGTTACAGAAGATATAAAAATCTACTTGTATGTAAATCTATGGCTTTCTTAGAGACTGTAAATGCAATAGCATCTATAAAATTAAATGAAGAATGTCTAGCTCATAATAGAAAAACAATTGAAAATCATATTCAGTGCTCAACAGGTCTCCGGAGTAAGTGCTTCCGGTTACAGGCAGTTCTGCACAGCACTGGAGTTACACTCTACTCCCCTAACTATGATATCCACTACCTGGCTATTTAGGGATTTCGTCCTCTGGGCATATTAAAGGTTTTGTCTATATTCTACGTTTGACTAAACCCCAAATGTCTGTATCTTCTTTTGCGGAATCCCATATTAACATCACTTTGACACGGAAAGCCAATCACTGCTCTCCAAGATTATGTGTATCCAAGCAACAGCTGTCAAGGACCCAGATGTGAGTCCCCCCCAGGTTCTCAATTTTTGAAAAATCCAATCATCTATATAACAAGAGAATGTTAAGATGTTACCAAAACACTATTGTGCCCACTCTGGCGTGGGTCAAAAGTTGTCTTTTGCCATTTTATAGGACAAGGAAGGGAACATGCGTTCTTACCCAATCCAATATGTGAATGCTTCATGACCAAGATGATGGAGACAATATTGACAGTGTCGGTGGCCATGTAGAAATGACTGGGGAGGAGGAGAGCGGGGCTTAGGGATGGGAATAGACAAATGAACACTGGGCTGGTTAGAGTGAGGGGAGATGAGGAATGGAGACAGTGGGTGTGGACTCGGGGTGAGAGAGAAAATGAGAGATGGGAGACAGATGGGTGTAGAAGGCGGTAAGAATGGAAGTAGGGGTGGGTGACTGTGGGTGTAACCGTGGGAATGAGGCGAAGGGTAAGAACAAGAATGAGAAATACGTGTCAGGGAGGGCTACGGTGGCAGGAGAATGATGGGAAGCTAAGGGCACGCCCCTCCCACTGCGGTCAGTGGTACATGCCATCAGGAAAGCTTCGAAGGAAGGAAAGCGCTGCCAGGCCCTCCACTCTGGCGGTGGTTGTGGTTAAAGGGTAGTTTAAGTCCCCGGCGTTCCCCCCTAATCTACAAGGCACAAATTCTCAAGTCAGGAGACTTTTCTCGCCCCGCGTGACCCAAGAGCGCTTGCTGTTTGAACTTTCTGATAGAATTTCTGATCCAATTCCAGTTTTTGTAAGTAGGTCAGCCGTGCGACTTGCTTTCCCCCCCCCCCCGCGGCCTCCGTTACACCCAGCAGCAGTGACGAATACGGGAGCGAGCACCAGGCTAGGTCACGTGCAGAGGCGTGGAGCCCCAGGCTAGGTCACGTGCAGAGGCACGGAGCCAGAGAAAAGCCCTCGGCCTCAGTGGACACACTGGTCACGGGAGGGAGGGCAGAGAAGGACCTTCACTTGACATAAACTAGAGGTCAGCCCTAGCCAGGAGGGATGGCACACACCTGTGATCCCAGCACCAGGAGGCAGAGGCCCAGAAGACAGAGTTGGAGGATAGCCTGGGCTACATAAGATGACTGTCATATTTCTTTTTCCAAAATCCCTCTCCACTGGATTTTGCACATATTTTCTTTATGTATGTGAGTGCACTGTAGCTGTCTTCAGACACTCCAGAAGGGGGCGTCAGATCCCATTACAGATGGTTGTGAGCCACCATGTGGTTGCTGGGAAGTGAACCCAGGACCTCCGGAAGAGCAGTCAGTGCTCTTAACTGCTGAGCCATCTCCCCGGCCCCATATTTTCTAATTAAATTCATTCAACTGCCCCTTTTCATGAAAACCACCAATATTTGCATTTTACAGATGGGAAAGTCGATGCTCAGACCTCTCATGCTCATCTAGAAACCCATAAAGGCATGGGTAGCTTAATTTGTGTGTTCATCTAGCCCTAGAATCTAGCCTATGGCAGTCACACAATAGGCACCCAAGGATGCTGGCTGGCAAGGTCAGGTTCACGACCCCACCCCGGCTCAAATCTGACACACCCCTCTGCCTCTTTCCTAGGACACTGTGACAATTTTAGATTTCCTTGAACTTTCAAAGGAAAGTTTACCAAATGAAAACTTTTTTTTTTTCCTTTCTGTTCCCCTGTTGAAGCATCCGGGGCTGCGCTGAGGGGAACGGCACACGGGGAAGATGAAATTGAAATGTACGAGCATCTCTAGACACGACGGAGGTCCCCACAAATATTCCCCGTGGGTCTCATTACACATTTGAGCAAACATTACCTTCACTCACAGCTAAATTTCCTGTTTGCTTGGCTGATCAATTCCTCATCAAATTTTAATGCGGGGTTCAAACCGTCTGTGGTGTTTTAATTAGGCCTACGATTGCGAAGTGTCTGAGGCAGGGCTGAGCGCCATCCAAGTCCCCTCTTCCCATCCTGTGTTGCCAGAAAGCGGGGGAAGGCAATCAGCACGGGGCTGGGCCGTTGCCAGGCACACGCAGCCTGTGTTCCTAGGTGGACCGTGCTCTCTGGTGGCGGAGAGCCACAGAGGAGTGGCCTGTGCAGCCTGGTGGGTCCCACATCTTCTCACACCCCCAGACCCCCCCCCCCCGATTCTAGTCGAGACAGTCCGCGGGCTCTGACGGGTACAACAGCCGGTCAGTGCTACGCTGGTGGGTGAGGGGAAGAAAGAACTAGAGGGAGATTGGTCAAAATGGGTTAATTAGTGAATCCCGAAGTCCAGTCCCCTCTCCCACCACTTCCTCATACTGACCCCCCATCTTAGCGCAGAACCCCAGAAATGTCTCCCAGGCCCCGCTCCTGCCCTTTATAAACCAGAAGCCCTGTCCTGGGGGGACCTCTTTCCTCATCCGGCAAGGCTCGCCACCAGTGGGGCTCATTTGCATTTTAGAGCATCTAGTGCCCGTTGTCCATCTTCAAGGATCTGAGAAGTCCTACAAAGGCGGAGCCTGGAGCACACACATAAGCCTCCATTCGCCAAGCTCATATGTACCTGGGACAATAACTAACACCTCCCCTGTCACTACAATGTCTTGCACATTTACGCCCTCCACCAGAAGACCTGTGACTGCTCAGGATGATGCGGACTTTCCAAAGGGCAGTACCAGGTAATGCCCATAGCATAGGCAGCAGTGCATAGAAATGCTTCGAAACTGTGCAGTCCTGATAGAGAAGACAAGAGGAGGGCTAAGCTGGTTTCTCTCCCTATCTTGTTCGAGCTGCCTTTACACTGAGCCAAGCTGCCTTCACACGGGCTCTCTGTACAGTCTGCACGATGCTCGAGGACACTGGTATGCTCGGACTAGGGTTCGCTTACCCAGCCTTTCTGAGGCTAACTCTTCAAGTGAGCCCTACTGGCCTTCCCAAACGGTGAGGATAGAACCAGCATGGGAACCAGGTTCCCTGAGCTGCTCAGCATCTCGGGGTGTCTGCGGGGGCGCGGGGGAGGGGGTGCTTTCCTTCCAAACTGCCGGGCCTGCAGAGGTCTCCCCTGGTGATGAAACAACTGAACCAGGCAGATCCACAGGCCACACTGCCACCTTCAAAGGGTTAAGGTTGCAAACAGACTTATTGACTGGGGCCTCTTGTCGGTCCAGGGAAGCGTGACTGATTGGAAGCCTGTGCAGAGGAGGAGCCCGCTTTGTGGGCCCAGAATAAATAAGGGCCTGTCAATAGCTCCGATCCCTGGCATCGACAAAGTCTGCAGTCTCAATAGGCAATTAACACTTTACAGGGGCCATTACCCAGCGGCCTCCCTGCATTTTACCACACATTTTCTGCCATCAGCTCCGGTACAGAAGCTTCTGAATAAAAACATAAAAATGAGCTAGAACAAGCCAGCATTTTGCCTGGCTGCAGCCTCAGGGCCCCATGCAAAAAAAAAAAAAAAAAAAAAAAAAAGGCCATATTTCCTCTCTCTTTCTAAAATGCACTTTCTTCTCTGCTTCCTCAGCTCTGCGGATATGCACACCCACTTACATCCACACTGCATTGGGCACTAGGGGTGGGGGCACCAGAGCAACTAGAAGGGGGAGATCTGGTAGCAGAACACACACCATAAGGTTTTTAGGAAGCACAGTGGTAAGCAATTCTTCCCAGCTTTCTGAGTCCGAGGAAACAGCTTTCTGCCATGGACCATGAAAGATTTAGGGAAGGCTCCCAGTGCCTCAGTTTACCTATGTTGGGGCCAAAGATTCACCAGGGTCCATTCTTTGGTTCATAATACATTGCCTAAAGAGGTCTCTCTCTCCGCTTAGAAACCCATACTTCCTTATTTGGCTCTGGGCACCTCACAGCACTGTCCTCTACTGAGGCCACACAGGTGGTAACAAGGCCAGAGCTCAGGTTCACATTCCTCCCCCAGCACTAGACACTAGAACCCTCCACTGTTGCCCTCGTGTCTGTATTTAGACTATTGTGCCTCTGGGGGGGGGCTTATTTAGACACTGACCCCCAAAGTCTGCCCATCTTTCCAAAAGTTGCCTTTTTCAGCTGCAGCCCCGTCTTGCACCAGGGTTCACTGGAAGCTGTGTTGACTCAACAATCTTGGTGCTTCTTATTCTGTGGCTATGAAATCGAATCCAGGTGATATCCATGATCCAGGGCTAGCTCCATGAGTATAGAGACAAGGTAACAGTGAGGGAGCACTCCCGCACAGATGCCTATAGCAGTTCAGGTACCCAGGATGGCTAGGTAAGGCAGAAATCAAATTCTCCCTTGAGTGCAGTAAAGGGCTCCTCTCCCGATGTGGACCAGAGCACAGTGCAGCTCTCTGCCTTGGGTAAGGCTCTTGGTAGGAAGAGATACCAATCAGCCTGGGGCAAGGTGTTACCAAGGACCATCCTTTGAGAAGGGCCCCCCCCCAGGAATGCAGAAGTGTCAAGATAGGGAGAAGCAGTGGGTTAATTTACCATGGACTTGCCTCTTCCTGAGGTGTTCCTCTGAGCCCAGCCATCCTGACACAGCTTTCTAGACAGTGTCAGACTACGAGCTGTGTCACAGGACAGCTATCACTTTTCCCTTAATGTCATGTGCTTGCCCCAACCACTGAGTTCTTTCTGAGTGTCGAAGTCCAAACCTTCTTTTCTACTCTATAGGTCTTGCCTGACAGCGACATTTGTGACCCAGTAAGAAACACACAGCAAAAAAGGAAATT